>FR990116.1:6305000-7687500 GCA_905404275.2 Hedya salicella
TAGCACGTAACGCCGATACTTAGCCGATGAATGGCGAGTGCGACGAATACAGTTTTTTTATTGTCCTATGCAGATACTAAAATAAAAAAAACGGCCAAGAGCATGTCGGACCATGCTCAGTATACTGTTCCGTAGCCGCTCATACCAAAAAACGCACAATACAGATGAAAAACATGCGATATGAAAAGTGCACTAGCAAAAGAGCTTATTTCCACGGCACTTACGTCCTTTTGTTGAGAAACGCCGCTTTTCGACAAAAATTCAAATCTACGTATATGCGATCATGTTAAAAAAAAATTTCGTTGAAAGTATTTATTAAACTTTATCTTTGTAAATTCTTCATATTTTTTAGACATACCGTTTAGAAAATAGAGGGAGACAATTTATGCTACTTTCGGAGCGATTATTTCCGAAAATATCCACAAAATTTTTTTTTTTAGTAACCTCAAAATTATTTTAAAAGTTCTGTCGAAATATTATGTGCCATGCATTGATATTTGTTGAAAAAAAAAATCTGTTTCAGTTACATGTAGGTATGGAGTGCCCCCCTAGATTTTTTTATTTTATTATTTAACCATTAAACAAAGCGGCTTACGTAAGACACCTATACTCCAAATTTCATCAATGTACATCTTGCGGTTTTTAAGTAAAATGCCTGTGACATACGGACGGACGGACGAACGGGCATGACGAAACTATAAGGGTTCCGTTTTTGCAATTTTGGCTACGGAACCCTAAAAAGAAGTGGGACGTCTCTGGGCTGTGATGATGATGATGATGACCTTACATAAGATGAAAGATAACTATTTACCCCTCGTTTCAGTGTCGTTCCCCAAGTTCCTCTTGGGCTCTGGAACGGTGTGGCCCTCATACGCAAACCTCATCCTCCAGAGCACGGCCTCTCCCCTCTCTGGCCCGATCAGCCTCTTCGAAGAAGCCCTTATGGGGAGCCTGCCGTATGTCTCCAGCATCTTCATGTCCCCCTTTGGTGGAGTCATCGTGGACAAAATAGGACGACGATACAGCGGGATATTTACGTGTAGTATTGTGGCGGTAAGTTTTTTATTTAAAAGTCGTTGAAGCGAAAAAAAAGGCACCACACAAAAAAACTGTAATACCAAAATCGCGATATGTATGCCTATATAATTTTATTAAGGTGTTCCTTCAATTCCTCATCGATCACATCAGATTTTCACCAAAATTATATAATTTTGGTGAAAATCTGACCAGCCAACCAACAGGACCAACTTGAAGATGGGTTCCACTTATCTGGCATAATCTCGATTGGCAATCATCATTTGGCCGAATTAATTTGGCATAATGCATTTTTTTCAGAAACTGTAAAATTTTCAGGACTCTTTAAGGCATTATCCAGTTGAATACATTAGGTTAGGTTAGGTTTGTTTTATAAAAAAGTTAATATTGAATGAATTCGGCCAAGTGATGACTTGGACAAAAAAAAATGCGTAAACAGAAATCGGTCAAATACTTTTCATGTAATCCGTAAACATACAAAAAACATAAAGGTAAAAGATTCCGACGAATTGAGAACCTCCTTTTTTGGGAGTCGGTAATATGCTATGATAACAATCCTAAAAAGTATGTAGCTTGTTTTGAAAGAAAATTCATTTTTAAAGTATGTAAATATTAATAACTAATAGTATAGTAACCCATGAAATGTATGGTAAATGGTAACTTGTTAGGAATCCGTTTCGATAAACGTTTTAACATAGCTACAAAACGTTCTTAATTTCCCCATATTAGGTAGGAACGTGTGACATTCACGTTCGTTCCTAAGGTTTACTGTAGAGCATTCTTTATGAGATGGAAGAAGTTTTCTGTTGAAGAAAACATGAGTGTTTAATCGATTGAATTACAGCCATAGAAACGGTGTAGGTAATAAGGTGAAGGTAAAAATAGGAGACAGTTTACGAGCAAGTCTGTTGAAAAAAGTATATTATATTTGTAGGTATTTATACATTCGGAGAGATTAAAAAGTCTGTGTTATCGTATTATAAGTATGCATATTGGCATATTATTATTTCATACAAAAACATAAGTACAGCATGTTTGTGCAAAAAGTGGAGGACTACCTCCCATCGAGATTATTTCATTACATTATCTACATTGATAAAAGTGCAATATAACACATCTTTATCTTGTTATATTAGGTTTTACACGTATTATTATCAAAACAGATAAAAAAGGCAATATAATTATTATCTTAGGTTTGAATGGAAAACATTGTCATACGTAAAGCGTGAATAGGAAATCGGAGTTATTTCCTCAAACGTGCCTTCTGTATACGCTATTATGTCTGCAAGAAATAGTATGTGAATAAGTTTTTATTTCAAAATATTTTGCTTACTTATATATAAACTTTTTGCTGATATTACTTTTTTAACCTCCAACAAAAGAGGAGTGTTATGAGTATGTTTGGCTGTGGCACCTCATATCCTAGACGGATGAACCAATTATCACTTACTTTTTTTAATATGAAAAGTGATTTAATGGAATAATTTCGTAGGTCCCTTGGTTCAACCAGCGAAAAACTATTTTCTTTCGCGCACCGAGCAAAGCCTGTTAAATAAAACCATTAAAAAAAAATTCGACACCTAAAAAAGTTGATAATCTTCGTTTGAAGAACTTGCCTCTCGTTTTGGTAGGGATCCGTACCTAAAAAGTTAAAAACGGAACCCTTATATGAGCACTTCGGTATCCATCTGAAAAGATAGGACGCATGGAGGTAACAAGCTGAAATTAATATCAAACATACAAGTCTACAGTCCCTTTAAGTTAAGATGTAAAAAAAATCAAAAGATACATCATTCAAAACCGACCAAGAGCATTTCGAAACATGCTCAGCGTAGGGTTCCGCAGCCGTTCATATAATAAAATGCACTAAAGATGAAAATACGATATGAAAAAGTGCACCAGCGAAAGAGAAACTTACGTCCTTTTGCTGAGAAGCGCAGTTTTTCGGCAGAAACTCGAAAACGGTATATCCGATCATGGTGGAAAGAATTTTAGTTGAAAGTATTTATTAAGCTTTGGACATAAGGTTTAGAAAATGGGGGGACACAATTTATGCTACTTTCGGAGCGATTATGTCCGAAAATATTCACTAAATCAAAACGGACTGACATGACGAAACTGTAAGAGTATCGTTTTTGCTATTTTGGCTCTGGAACCCTAAACATTAGCTATTCAGCTTTCTTTAGTCACGCAATTTCAGTTTAGTATCGTCATATCTAATGTTTTTGTCTCAGGTATCATGGGTGTTCATCATCTACGGGACCACCGCGCCTGTGCTCCTGATCGGACGATGTCTATTCGGAGTGAGCGGTGGTTTGCTTATGCAGGTAAGATATAAGAATAATAATAATAACAACGCAGGGCTTGTGGCGAGCTGTTGGGGAGTAGCGACCCCCCGTACCTGAGTGCTCCTGGGGAAGCCTGACGGAAGGTGTTGGGTCAGGACCCCACCCTGGCTTGCCTTAACCGGCCGGTCAGAGTGGAGTCGCTAGAGCTGCGGCTCGAGGGTGGACGTGGAACGTAAGTGGCGAGTTGGCTTCGGTAGAAAGTCCAGTGACACCTCTCCACCCTTAGCCCTCCGCACCGATGATGCCCTCAGGCCACTATATGTGTCGCTATTTACGGGGGCCCATCTAGCGGTGGGCAAGTCATCGTCTACCAGTGCCTTTAGTCATGGGACACTTTTTCCTGGTAGACGTCCGATTGTCTCAAGCAATAGCCCAGTATTTACTCCATCATCTCAATCCCTTGACCCAGAATATTTAGATCTCATCACACTCCAATAGTTCTTGCATCTAGCGAGTGCTGTCTCTGTGCGCGTCCCATGATACGGGCAGGAACAGCACCCGCGTGTTGTACACCTTACATTTCATTAAATTGTCGAAAGGGACTCTACGCGTTGGCTTCGGCTCCGCGCACGCCTCCCAAAGGTCCGGGACACCATTGTCCCGTGAGCGGGTGCGACATACATAATAATAGTAAATAAATATCAGGGACAACCTGACACTAATCGACCGAAGTAGTCCCAAACTAAGCAAAGCTTGTACTAATATCTTCGTCTAGTGAAATGTTTGTGTGTCGTTGTGGCTTCACCACGCTAAATTGACTAATTTCAACTATTTTTGTTACACGGGTAGCTGGGTATCTCCAGATGGTTATAGGATAATTTTACCCGACTATGCTAAAGAAAAAAAAGAGGGGTTATGACTTTTTCTCCTTCGCGAACGAAGTTATTATGTCAGTATTGATATAATAACTTCGTTCGTTAGTTTGTCTATGTTTTCTATGTTTTTATACATAGAAAACATCCAAGACCTCAAGAGTAGGAATGTTTGTTCAAACATTCCTACTCATCTCACAAACACTTGCGCTGGCCGGGATTCGAACCCGGGACCGCCAGCTTCGTAGGCCGTTGTACAACCCACTGAGCCAAACGTGTCGCCAAATGTTGACTTCTATTCAAATAAAAATATAATTTTCATGGGAAGTGGTAATTTCTACGATAAAATTTAAGTTCGATACTAAAACGGAAGTTTTGACATAGCTGCAAAACAGTTCTTATTTAATATCCCCATACAGGGTACGAACGTGTGCCGTCACAGACCTAGGCTTTAGTATGGAGTGTTTTTTGGGAAAGCCCAAGAACGTGATTTTTCATATAAGTATGTAAATTGCCGTGCACTAAAAACATATAGGGTACTTCCTTGTCCTAGAAACTTGAAATTTGGTATCAAGCTAGCTCTTATAGCACAACCTATGAGAAAAATCTGAGAATCTATGTCACTTGTTTTATCGAAAAACCTTTCATCGAATAATCATTTCGACGACATATTAATTCATTGAAAGCATTTTATCAGAAACTGATATTTCGTTACCCGTCTCTTTCGTATTCTACTGGATACAAAGAGGTAGGTAAATTTATCGCTCGGTAAAAAGGCGCATTTGTGCCGGAGGTACAGTTGTCGAATTGAATTGAAATTTGATATAAAAACGTAAATTTCATTAGAAAAAGTCCAGCAAAAACAATTGTGTATTAAAAATTAAACAATAAATATTCTTTAAGATTTCCGCAATTATAACACATTTAAATGAAACAATTTAAACGGATTATATCGTGTATATTATCTCATTTGAGTTCCCGATGTTTTAGAAGCTTAACAGTTCCCGTTATCACGGGTAGACTGACAAAAAATATTGTTTCTTTGACAAAGTTACAATTTGTGCAAACTACCCACTCTTAAACTCTAAATTACAAATATAATGGTGTACACACATGCCTGATGGGCCTCATGTGTAAAGACAGTTACACATGTGCCAGAAGAGCTTCATTATTCTATTTTAATTTGTGAAAACGAATGTATCTGTCTTAACCTAACCTACCAGAACATCATGACCAACCAAGAGTGTCTCCGCAGGTCGCCTGGTCATTCACGGCCGAAGTGTCTGAAGACGCGTGCCGCGGCTTCATGTCTTCCATGCCTTCAGTCATGTACGCTCTTGGGGCCCTGGTATCCATCATCCTGGGCTGGGTGACGACCTACCTTAACGTGGCGTACATAAACTTCGGGCTGTCTGTCGTCAACATCTTCACTATGTGGATGCTCCCGGAGAGTCCTGTTTACTTGTCCTTGATTGGAAAACATGATGTAAGTACAGCCAACTTATATAATGAAATGAAGTCAAAATCTATAAGCACATTTCGGATGGCGTCACTGTAACATTACTAAATGATATTGTAAAACCTGACAAGACTGCCTAGGTTCAAGAAACCTTTAACAGTTGCGACTATTCATCTAATCGGTGTCATGTCATCATGATTGTGTAGATTCCTTGCCCAATATACGGCAAACTTGTACTGTCCATAATCCTGATTAGAACCAATTGAAGTAGATAGCTCGAATCAGATGATTCGAATTGGCCAACTATCCAACCAAGGTTATTAGATACTGTTGCGTAAAAAATGATGTTGCTGTTCGTATAAAAATTAGACTCGATTCAATTTCCTGACGATGTAGTCTTCCGCATGACTCGCACGAACGTGAAAGCGAAGGCGCTTTTAAGTTCGTGCTGCATCTTTTCGGTTTGTAAAATGCATCATGTGCTTTCCAACAACCATAACGATAGTGTCTTTTCCCTCCGCCAGGAAGCACTGAAATCACTAGCGTTCTACCGTGCGTCCAACATCAAGGATAAATCCGTGCTCGACGAGATGGCAGAGATCAAAACTAATCAAGACAACAAACAGAAATCTGTCCGTTTATTGCCTACTGAAGGTAAGTTGAATGGTATGGAATGAACTCCCAAGAGGCAACAGGTATGGGGTTCGTCAGGTACAGGACATAAGGAGAATTATACAGATTTCCCATCATCAGCGAAATTATGCTACTACCATACAATATGGAATTCTCTAGAAACGTTGCACTCAAGGGTTTGACGATTTATTCCCACCATCACATCGAGAGCGGACGCTAGTGGACCCATCCGTATGTTGGCAGACTAATCAGCTGTTTCGAAGAGCTTTGCACCTACTTTCTTCTTCAGTGGAAAGCTAATACCTAAGTATTTATCTTCTGCCAAGTTTTTTGGGTCGGAATTACTATTCAGAAATTTCATGTGAGAGAGAGATTGACCATGTCAAGAAACTTCCTATAAATTCTCGTACTTGTATTGTACATTAGACACTGACAACGGATCTAAGTAGTGTTCTTATGAGTTTATGAGTTAGATATTATTATTTTTTCTACTTCTTCCAGAACCCGTGACACAGGATCCCGAAAAACAAAATCTGGCGGATCATGAAATTGTGCCCCCTGGCAAAGTATCAGCGTTGCAGTATTTCCGTAAGATCATTTACTTTATTTACACATGTGGCTGTAAAACCCTCGTACCTGCCTGGTCACAGAGGTCTCTAAAGAGTTAGAGGACCCCTTACTGCTGCTGCTGCTACATGCTGGTCATGGGACTCATGAGCAATCGATTCAGCCGGTTGAAAATCATCAGTTTTTTTCTAGACGTGTCCGGTGTTTGTAATACGTTTTCTTTTATTTTTGTTTCCAGGTATATCACCGGCGGCGCGCTGGTCCTTCTTCGTCGTCACCGTACTTCTGACCCTGTCCATCTTCACTGGAGTTGTAGCCATCCAAGTATATGGCGGGACTCTGTTCGTTAAGGCCACACCGTCTCTCTCGCCTGACCTGTGCGCTGTACTGCTGGCCTCTATCTTGATGGTGGGGGCCATTTGCGGAGCAGCTTTCACTGATTTGTTTGGAAGACGGGTGAGAATTATGTGTATTATTAGCATAATCGTGGGATGATGATTGCTGATGTAAACCGGAAGACATCAACAGCCAAAGAGACTTCCACAGCGAAAGGTTTCGAGTCCCTTTGTGTTAACCTTTTGAGCGTAGAGTGAAATTTCAAGATGATTCCTCAAGTCTTTCTCCAAAGTTGGACTCCAAAATTCCTTTCTTCCTTTCTAAGGTCCTTTAGATTTGTTTTCAAAAAGTTGTAGTAAAAGACGTCTTCGTGGCCTTTTTACGCTACTTGATTCGCATTATCCAAGGACAACCTTTGCCAAGAAGACTCCGATTGAAAAGATTGAGTATCTTTTCCCAGTCAGTCTAAATTATAAAATGTGTTCATGAAAAGTACTTACACACCAAAAGAAAATAACATCAGACACTTAAATCTAAAACAGTATGAGAAATGGTAAACAACAAGCGGTCTTGTCGCTAAGAAGCGATCTCTTCCAGACAACTTTAAGGTAGTAGAGATGGCCACATGGATGGTAGAGGTACTTAACCATTGAAACAACAAAAATACCCTAGACACACCCACAAAACAGCTAACGTTCTTCAATCATGGCTATGAAAGTGTCTTTATCAATCACATCACCTTTCAAGCACAAAAAATACATCAAAATCGATCCAACCAATCAACAGTTATGATACCACAGATGGACACAAACACACATACCTCAGATACCCCTCTTTTTTTGCAAAGGTTAAAAAATGCGTATGAAATTTCCAGATTCTTCTGATGTCAGCCGCTGCCGTGAATGGTGTCTGTATGGTGTTGCTGGGCGTTATGGTGGGCTGGTCGTGGGGCCCCGAGTGGCTGGTGCCCACGGTCATTCTGGTCTTCTGCTTCATCTTCAACCTGGGCGGCGGCATGGTTCCATATGTGCTCTTGGCTGAAGTGTTCGTACCCGAGGTGAGACCCGTTCTTATCTTCTTACAGTTACTTTTTGCAAGACGTGGCAAACAACCTGAAGGGATTAGAGATTCTCATAGATATTTGCAACACCAGAACTGCCTATAGACTTTGCTGACCCTGTTTACTCTCTTCTCGAAGAATCCCACGTTATCTGCTTGAGATATGATGAGCTTACAGCCTGCGAACTCGTGGCAAAAATTAGCGTAGGCAAAACTGACAAAGCTCTTGACCCTCAACAACCTCAATATCTCTGCTTAAGCTTAAAACTTAAAGTTCACTTGTACTATGATAGAGCTCTGAAAGGTTTCTCCAAACTTCGAAATTCCCAGTTGGTTATCGTACCGTCCCCCTCGCTCTCGTGTTAAATTATGTGAGTGAGTGAGACAAATTTCGAAGGGAAGATCGACAAAAGGGGTCTTTCAATGGAATTGGGAGGCAGGAGTTCTGTCACTCCTCTTCAAGCCCCTTTGTAAGTTAAAAACCTCTTTGATACCCTGCTTCCCGCCTTTTTCTTATTACGGGACACAGTCAATCTACAATATATATGAGACATTCCGTAATTATGAATTTACCGTTTCACAGGTGAAAGGCTTCTCCCAATCAATCATGATGCTGTGGCTATACCTCGTCAACTTCATTCTCCTGCTGGTATTCGTGCCAGCGGTTGAGTTCATCGGCCTCCACGTTGTCTTCTTTGTCTTCGCCATCTGCGCCTTCTCCTGCACACTTTTCACGTACTTCCTCATGCCTGAAACTAAAGGCATGAACCCATACGTTATTGAGGACATGTTCGCGCAAAGAATCAAAGATGGTCGCCGATGGGCGCGGCCTACGGCTGACTCGAAGTAGGCCTGCTCCGCAAAGTTTTTTCGAAGTTCTATCGTTCTCTTCGTACTCACACTAATTTAATATTGTAGTATAGGGCTGCGATAACTCGTCACGTGAAATAGCATCACCCGTCCTTTCTGAACAGAAAGGGATGTTGATTTAAACCAACACGAATCATTCATCATTCATTATCACAACACAACAAGTTTGAGCACTTCCTTCAAGACCATGGACGTAACGCGACGTCCGAAACATCATGAAACATCAAATAATTATCAACGAAAGGTAATTAAATAAATCATATTTATACGCGATTAAACCCTGTTGGTTGTGCTGTGATAGAAAGGGATAGACAATATCTATCGCGCAGCAGAGTCATATTTATCTGTACGAAACGATTAGAACTTCGAAAAAAAAACACCATATTGCGCGTGTTATTTTCATATAACTATTTTAACAAGGTTTCCTTGATATGCTGTGATAAAAATATGTTTATATTTTTCGCTTGGCGGGGGGTGAAATAAGGGAGGGGGTATTTTACAAGGTTTTTTTCTTACCTCTATACTTTATAAACTTACGTAATTTCTAACGCAACTTGCTTTTGGTTTCATAAAATGAAAGGCCGCAGAATAAGGGATGGTCTATCACAAACGGAGGAAACCGAGGATTGTGGGTAGCACAGAACAAGATCGGTCGTGGAGATCCTTAGACCCTTTGTAATGATAAAATGGTGTCACCTATGTATTTTGTTAGTCACTCATCAACACATCAATATCAGGAACAAATAAATATCTGGAACAATCTTACACAAATCGACCTAGTCCCTAGTCCCGAACTAAGCAAACCTTGTACTATGGGGTACTAAAAGCCACGATATACAAAAACATAATACGTAAATAAATAATAATATTTAACACGTTCGCTGCCAGTGACACAACGTTTCTGATCAAAAAATGTTTAATCCTATGCCGGTGACACGCTTGCGTGATTTTACGTTTGAGTGCCAGTGACACTATGTTTGTGATCAAAAAATTCTTAATCCTATGCCGGTGACACGCTTGCGTGATTTTACGTTTGAGTGCCAGTGACATTATGTTTGTGATCAAAAAATTCTTACTCCTTTGCCGGTGACACACTTGCGTAAATTTATGTTTAAGTCTCTCTCGGCGAATACGCAATCAATAAATTTCAAATTAAATGTACAGTTAAGTTTTGTATGTTGACACAACACACATTGTGATCAAAATATTTTTACTCCCATGCCGGTGAAACGTTAGCGTGATTTTATGTTTAAGTGCCAGTGACACAACTTAGTGATCAGAAAATTCTTACTCCTATGCCGGTGACACTCTTTCTTGGTTTTGTTTGAATGCCAGTAATACAACTTTTGTGAGCAAAATGTAATTTCAGCCGGCATAGCGTAAGGGCTTAGTGGGTCGTTGCCGGCGTTAAATACATAGAAAACAATATACAAGACCCATGAACAATTCGTGCTACATCACACAAGACTTGTCCTGGCCGGGATTCGAACCCGGGAACGCTAGCTTAGGTGATATAAGTATAATGTGGGTAACTAAATATTTATTTTATTTTGATGATTGATGGGTATATTTCGTAATTTCCTCAGTGCGGTCGAATAGAAAAAATACTACATTTTATGTTTTAAATTTTTTTACTTAGTTTTTTACTTATTTTTATTTTTGCGTTTCCTTTATTTCACCGCTGCAGTCAAGACAACTTATTATGTAGGCGTCAGGTCACAAGATTTGTTGAATATTTTTAGAAATAAGTACTTACTTAGGTATTAATTAGGTTAATTTCACAAATTTAATACATTAGATAATATTTGTAATAGCAATAACTAGTCAAGTGTGAGACACTGGTCGCATGCGAAAAGCGCCATATTTTTGTATATTTAACCTTTTGACCGCCAAGCAGCGAAGTAACACGACGTGATCGAGACACCACAGAAAGAAATAAAAAAATCTTTAAAAATTAAATTTTGATTGCAGAAGTTTTTGAAACATGAAATTTGGTCGGCATATCAGTATCACAAATTTTCAATGACGTGATGTGCCGACTGTGGCGGTCAGAAGGTTAAGCATATAAGTGAAATTGGCACTCCAAAGGGGTTTAAAGACCGAGTTACACCGGATGCGTGCTTGTGCGTGACGTGTGCGTACGGACCGGTGTGTCATCTCTTGTGAGGATTCATACTTTACAAGTGTTACGCCACGCGCGCGTCTACGTGCACGTCACGCACGCGCATCCGGTGTGGCTCAGCATTAAATGCACCGTCGACGCGCGTTTTTATCAAAACAAACGCGATAGACACGCCGTAAACTGCTCTATGGAATGAAAAATGCGCTGTCGTTTAAAAACGTAGGTACCTTCATTCATCAGTTCTCATCTGATGGTCATTGACGGTGAAGCCGATGATGACCTTTGAATTTACCACATTAAAATACAAAAACGTTTAATTACAAAGCGAGAGACCGAAAATGAATACCGGTTAGTTTGTATTCAGTCACTGGATGCACGCTTGTAACAATCTCAATTGACAATATTTCATTTTTCAGACCAATCCTTTTTTTATTTCATGGAAGGCACAGAACTTCCATCCTCTAAATGACGTCATCTTGCGGTTTACCGCTTTTCTTTTTTTTTTCGAAAAATATGACCAAACATTTTTTTTTGGATTGTATATTTTTCTATACATAGGATATCAATTTAGAACTATAGCCAAATATGAAATCTTGTCGATTTGACGAGATCAGGTTATATTGGTCTTAAAATTCCTCTTTGTTTTCTTAAATCGACGAGTTTGTCTCACACTTTACCGAATTTAATTACATAATTACTGTTGTACTTTAATATAGAGCAAAACGAAAATATAATAATTCAATTGAATTGTGTTGTGTATCTTATTTATATACATCGTTGAACGCGCGAACTCTGACAGCCAGGCTACTGGTACAGGCAGAAAATCTGACAAAGTATCGTTATTTAACCTTTTCACAGCCAAGAAGCGAAGTAATACGTGATCCAGACGCCACATCAACTAAAATTAACAGTCAAAAATAGAATCGTGATTGCAGAACTAGGTATTGATAATTAGATTCGGAGTTTCTGAATCATGAAATAAATGGAAATGAATAAATTTTCGATACCATGATTTGCTGACTGTGGCAGTCAAAAGGTTAATATAATTTTGCCATCTATCGTATATAAACTACTCAAAACAATATAGGGGCCACTGTTGCGTGGAGGATTTTTGTTAAATTTTTGCGATTACAATAACTAATCTTATCTCAATTAAACGAATAAAACAATTAACTATTTAATCAATCGATTATTAGCTAAACAAAACCAAAAGCCTCGTTAGCTGCAGAGTATGTTAAATAAATATTTCACTTCTCCTGCTCAAAAAGTACGTCATATTAGCTTCGCGAAGCGAGACTAAAATAGTACATTTAGCCCCTAGGGTTTAAAAGAATGCCTTATAATCCCATACTTACTAATTTCTATGACACTGAAAAAATAACTTGCGGCCAGCTACATACTCCTTATGAATAATTAAAAACAAACTAACCAACCTGATCAGATTGGCCGAACTTTCCGATAGAATTGCTCAAACTGTACTTTTAGTTTTTCATGAAATATACAAATTTAATGTTAAGTATTTTTTATTTTCTCGCAGTCGAAGTGAAAAGCAGAGTGTTTAACACGTGGCTAAAAGCCATTATGACACTCAGACATGTTTGTCCTCACTCATTTCGTGAGCTCGTCCAAATAATCACTTCGTTTCATAATGGCTTATTTTAGCCCCTTGTCAAACAATCTACTATTACCAACATTATACATTTTCACGTTACGATAAAAAAATTTAGTGGCCCCTATACTGTTTTGATCAGTATATGTATATTTGTAATCTAAATATTTCCAGAACACAGTGAATGGCGTGACGTCCATTATAGCCGATTCCCACGGGGTTGCCCAAGGAAACGCTTATAAGCATTTTTTTCTTTATTATGAGTAAATGAATACGCTTCGGCTTCCCTTCTTATTTTTCTGACGCCAACATACGTATATATATCACAGTAGTTTGCAAGGTAAAAATCTAGGTTCTTATTTCTAAAGACTACACTTTTTATAGTTCCATACCTCAAAAAGAAAATATGGAAACCTATATAGGATCACTTCATCTGTCTGTCTGTCCGTCTGTAACAACCAATTTACTCCGAAAGTAACTGGACCGATTGAGTTATTTTTTATCTACTACACACAAGTGAGATTTCGCTCTCCCAAATGGAATAATTTATGATCATTAAAATCAATAGCACAAATTCTTATTTACATACTAAAAGGCGCCCACAACTTCGTTCGCAAAGGAGGAAAAAGTCATGATCCTTTTTTTGCTTTGAGTCGAGTAAAAAGTATCCTATTACCATCTGGAGATACCGAACTACCCGTGTACCAAAAATAGTTGAAGTCCGTTTAGCCGATTTGGCGTGATGAAGCCACAACGATACATACCTACAAACATACAAAACATAATATTTTTCGATACAATGGCCTCCAAATAGTCCGTTACAATCATTTTTTGAAAATCATCTTCAATGTACATTTCATTTTTACAACTTTATAATAATATTTTCTTCTGTTTCCGCGATTATTACTCATTGAAATAAAACAATTTAACGGATTATATCGCGTATATTATCGTGTATATTACAGAAGCTAGTACTATTATAACTTTATAATAGTACTAGCTTCTGCCCGCGACTTCGTCTGCCTTAAATTCGTTTATCGCGGATAAGGGTATTTTTCCGGGATAAAAAGTTGCCTATGTCCTTCCCCGGAACTCAAACTATCTACATACCAAATTTCATCCAAATCGATTCAGCGGTTTAAGCGTGAAGAGGTAACAGACAGACATACAGACAGGCAGACAGACAGACAGACAGACAGACAAACAGACAGCAGACAGACAGACAGACACACTTTTGCATTTATAATATTAGTATGGATTAGTATGGATAGACACATCACACAAATAAGGTTTTACTCCCCTATGAAATCGCTTTACTTAATGCATGTTTTTTTTTTCACTTGTGCCGCAAAAATAAGAGTTAACATCAACTTATTGTTACCGGAAGAGCGGGCCCTCCTGATACAGGTATACTTTTTACTTACTAAGAAGACCCAATCTTCGAAGCTTGTAAACCTAAAGTAGGATTTTTAATTAGCTGGAGTAATCTGACAGGTGTCAACGTGAATATTTCGTTGTTTAGAAAGAATTTTACAAAAGTATACATGAAAATACGTGTAACCGGTGATATTTACCAATATACTTCTGCCATGATAAAGTCATCACGTGTCAGTAAACGTCAGTTTACTCCAGCTAATTAAAAATCCTACTTTAATGTAAACTATTTTTTTTATGAAGTTGCTCGTTTGAAACACTTTCATGTGGCGGCTGTTTTTGTGTGGATTCCTCGTGTGTAGGGTGCCGGAGGAGCTAAACGGAAGTCCACAGGTGCTCATGTCATGGTTGCTCTGCTTGATGAAACTGAAACAACATCCAAGCTCATTTATAGGTCCATAAAATGTTAAGAGTCCCCAGCAAGGTCGGTTCTCCATACAAACGTAGTTACGCTCACATTTTAAAACGACTAGCTAGTTTGCTCTGAAACTTTGTACTTAGAATAACTTAAGGTTGTAACGAGGCGCATTACGACTCGTTGCTTACGAATTGTCTGGTTATGCGCAGCTTTTTAAAATTATTCTTCTGACAGCAAATTCAAAATTATTTTAAAATTCCACACTCGAACACAAGCTCGAGCTTCATTCAATTCTGTACTTCGGGCCTGATCAGATGTTTTTCTAAGTGTCTCACTATTGAACATTGTTTTTAAAATCCTCAAGCCTAGTTCCTTTATCTTCGAAACCTGAGTGCTTTGAGTGACTATTATTCATTTGAATACATATTTAAATCTGAATCTAAAAGTAAAACCATACTGTTGAACCGTCGTTGACAATACGTATTTATAACACTAGGCACGGAAACGTAATTTCATATATATTTTGTAATTAATTGCTGACTGTTTTAAAAACGTAAATAGACTATGTAGCTAAGGACTGTTTGTTATGTCCTCAGGTGCCTTTTCTTTTCCTTTATTTTTCATCAATAAATATCCTGGCCCTGGTCTCCTGTTTCCTTTATTCCGGATCCGTGGCAAGGTATAAATGCAGCTTCAGATACCCTAGTAAAAACAATACAGTAATTTTAAGTTTTTCATACAAAACTTGTTTTTGCCATATTTCGTTTGTTTTATAAACTGGAGCCATATAAACTAATTACAGGCTTAGATATACCTCATGTCATTGTATATGCAAAGTTTCGTTACAATCCAACACGTAGTTTTAAATGAGAACGAAACTCCGTTTGTATGGGAAGGTGAAATTCGGCCGAGCTTGCGGGGGACTCTTAAATTAATTATAAGCCTTCAAAACCTGAAAGGCCGGCAACGCACTTGTGACTCTCTGGTGATGCAAGTGTCTATGAGCGACGGTTATCGCTTACCATCAGGCGACCTCTCTGCTCGTTTGCCTCCTGTCATAAAAAAAAAACTATGTTTTAAATGGAGAGTGGAGTCTATAGACATCTTATCCTTACCTTGGATTGGCTGTTAAAGCTCTGGGTCCATCGTCAGCTCGTTCTTCACCCTGTCCAGGCTGAATGCGACAGCCTCGTCGGCGTCGTGTGGGTTCACGTTGGTCTCCCACTCAGGTTCTTCTTTTAGACACAGCGACTCCACTTTAATGTACACTGTCAAACAGTTTGACTATATTATTACAAGCTTTTAACTTGCCGTGTTAGTATGTATGTGTGGGTCGAATCTTGCGCAGTTGGCGTAGCATGTAGTAATCTAGACATGGGCGCAGTCGCATCAGCGAGGCCTTTTTAACCCCCGACAAAAAAGAGGGGTGTTATAAGTTGAACGTGTCTGTGACTCTATGACTCTGTGTATCTGTGTATCTGTCTGTGGCATCGTAGCGCCTATACGGATGGACTGATTTTAGTGCGGTTTTTTTTGTGTCATAGATAATTTTATCCCGAGTGTTCTTAGCTTTGTTTGATGAAAATCGGACCACTCGTCTCCAAGATATTCAGCTTTCAGTGAAACAAGTCGGGGGTTTTTAAAAAAAATAATTTTCTTTAGTTATGTTTATTCTTTCAAGAGAATGTTCAAAATTCACCAGGGTGCATCGCGCGAGGCCCCTTTAAGTATGAGGCCGTAGGCGAGGGTCCGCTTCGCTCACGCCTAGCTACGTCACTGATCTTGCAAGTAAAATTTGACACTTCCTTGTTTACGATTGAGCTTAAATACTTATGTAAGTTAGGTGACAATACAATATTATGATACCATCGACCTGATCTGACGATGGAGCCGGATGATGGTCATAGGAACTTTGTAATAAGACAACGCAATCCTACTGAGTTTGGGCTCTTTAGAATCATCTCGATATAGTTCACGAATATTCAAAGAAACGTACAGTCGGCATTAAAAGCTTGTCCCAAAATGCTATTTTTCAAAGAAACTTATTAGTTTTAAGGTATATGTACTTAGTGATAGTTACATTTATTACCTGTGTTTTCGAATGATTGATTCAGTGGTTATTGTAATAGTAGATTGTTAACCAAGGGTTGAAAGTGACCCATTTCACCCGAGATATTTCTGGCACTCGACGTAGTGAGAGCGCCAATAGTTCCGAGGTTGAAATGGGTAATTTCACCCGAGTTAAACACTCTACTTTTCATTTCGACTGTGAGGAAAGTACAACACGAAAATTTTATAAAATAGACGAAGTGTAAAATTATTTTAATATCAACCTATAGATCGTTATAACTTATAAAGACGTCATTTAAGGTACAACTGGGTTTAGATATACGAAATTTGTTTTAATAATATGACGTGTAGTGTGGCAAAAAAGTCTTGAAATTAAAAAGTGGCAATAATGTAGTGTTGTGTCTTTTTTCTTAGATTGATTTGTTAGGGATAACACTAGTGTTGCCACTTTTTAATTTCAAGACTTTTTTGCCAGACTATAACTGGGCATAGGCATGATGAGTATGAAAATCAAAAATCTAATTAGTCCGTCAGTTACAAAATAAGGAATACTACTACGTCTTTTTTTTGCTTTTTGAAAATAATACAGAATACTCAGAAAAATCAGGAGTGGGGGCTCGTTTTGACGACATTTTGAATCAACGTATCGCCTTTATTTTTGATTACGTAAATAAGTAAAGAATAAGTCTCCAATATTTTTTATTATTTACATGACCATTCCTATTATCTGCGACCGCGTGGCTAATTGTCACAATTTTAAAAAACACTTTCAACCTAGGGATGAAAAAGCAATTTTCTACCCGGCTATCCACCCATGAAAAACTTTCCGAAGAAGAGATAAAAAATAATGTATAATACAGTTGCTCAAAAAGTGCTACTTTACGTAGCTGTTTAGCGTGCGGAAAGTTGTTTTTCGCGAACTAGTGCTTTCACTTTTCCATGATGTATTTTGTTGCCGCTAGAACAACAAATACTATAAACAGAATAATTTTATGTTTGTCTGTCTATGTCAGTAACCAATCTAAGATGACCGAACACCGCGTTAATTTTGCTTAGGAATAGGACTCTACTAACACTGCATTTTCGTAGATACAGCCGTTTATAGCGTATATTTTGTACGGAACCCTCGGTGCGCGAGTTCGACTCACACTTACAAGTTTTTTAGAAAAAAAATTGTTTGCGAAAAGAGTTCCTCTTTCAAGTTAATTTCAACTAATGATCTAACCTTGAAACGGTGCAGTTGTGTCTGGTTGCCACGCCACTGGGCCTTCCAGCTCAACCTGCGTCTCTTGGGTGACATCATGTGGACTCATGTTGTTCCACTCAGGCTCCACTTTCAGAAAATCAGTCTCCTGCTCTTCTAAATACTGTGGCTCCTCTTTAATGTGCACTAAAAAACAAATTTAAATTGTTATCCTACAAATGCGAAGAAACCTGTCACTGCTATGTTTTACTTAAGGAATAAGATTGATAGCGATAGCGTCTGTCTCTTAGGAAAGATCCTTAAACTTAAGGTACCAGACGACTATCGCAATAGGCGACGAGAGGTGCCCCATCTAGCAACAGTACCCTGTCGAACTAATTCGTACTGCCATCGCCACTCACCCATCCCCCGGGCGGTAGTGCTTCTCAACTCTGTACTTGTGGCGTGACCACAGTTCGATATGTTCGCGACTGGGACGGTGCGGCTGATGAGTGAATGGAAGAGAGTGTTAGAGATCAATGACGACTAAGTCAATGTGCAATAATTTAGCCTAAACTAAGTCCATAGCAATTAAGAATCAATGTAGCGTCATGGAATTCTCTGTAATGTTACACCATTGTGAGTCTCTATAAATAAATAAATAAATAAGTTGAATAAGAACATCAGTACAATTTCTATAGTAAGTCTGCCTTCTGTTCTGCTTTGGTATTTATCTTTTTTTGAGTTCCATACCAAAAAGGTAAAAAAGTATGGTGCAACTCTGTTTGTCTGTCCGCCCGGTCGTTACAGCGCTATATCTCAGGAACTTATCCTATCAATTTGAAATTTGGAGTAGTTATAAAGACTCAGCTCACATATATCCTAAATATTTTTTTATTTAAAAAATGTAATAAGTCGCATATGAAATCAGATGAAATTGATGAGCACCTTCAAAGAATATTTTTATTTACTGCGATTTTGATTTAGAGCGGAAAATATAAAAAGAATACCATTTCCCCTCTTATCTCCAAAGTTTACGAAGGGAGTTTTGAAATTTTCTCAAATGATATTTTTATTTTATAGCCTCTTATTCGGATTTACATTTTAATATAATATTAACAGTAACCGAAAATATTCATAATTCTGTGTGCCTTCTGGCAAAGGCCTCCCCCAGTCTTCTCCACTCCACCCTGTCTGTGGCCACTCTAGTCCACATCCTGTCGGCCATCTCCACTATTTCATCCTCCAATCCTTTAAATCACCTGCCTTCTTTTGTGGCCTCTTGAAAAAAATGGTCATGTGGATAGTATTTTGCTCCATTTCTCAGGTTCTCTTATTGTACGCCCGGTCGGTCCGTTTCCATTTCAGATGTTTGATCTTGACCGCCACATCCTCTAGTTTTGTCTTCTCTCTCATTTGTTCTTATCTTATTTTGTCTAATCTTCTATTCTTGAGTTTGCTTCTTTCCATAGCTAGAGAGCTAAGCCCAGTGTAAGAAACTGAAATTAAGTCCTCTGACTTAATTTCAGTTTCTTACACTGGGCTTAGCTCTCTAGCTATGGAAAGACTTAATTTCAGTTTCTTACACTGGGCTTTGGTCAATGCCCAAGTCTGGCAGCCGTATGTAAATATTGGCTGAATACATGTGTTGAATAGCTTGCTCTTAATGTTGATATTAATTTGGGGGTTTTTCATAATCTTTTTTAAAAGACAATATCTTTTCCATGCATTTCCAACCAATTCTTCTGTCTATTTCTTTGTTGATCTGGTCCTGTGAAGAGATTATATGGCCGTTATTGTTCACGTTCGACATAGCTTTTGTTTTTTGTGCGTTCATCTTGAGTCCCACTTCTGTGCTTGCTCCATCTAGGTCTTCTAGCATTTGTTGCAGGTTTTCTGCGGTTGAGGTGAAGACCACTATGTCATCCGCTAACTTCTGATGGGTTAGCTTAACTCCGTTAATGGGTATACCATATTTCTCCCACTCTACCTTCTTGAAGACTTCTTCCAAGACTGCCGTGAATAGCTTGGATGAAAGGGGGTCACTCTGTCTCACTATTCTTTCTATTTTTATGTCTTCTCCTTCTCTTTCTAGTTTTATCCTTACTGTGGTATTAGTATAGATGGTTCTGATGATTCTTATGTAATTGTGCCTTGCCTTTTAAGCGCTTCCCAGATTTTTGTGTGGTCCAATGAATCAAATGCTTTGCAGTAGTCCACAAAGCAGTAGTATACGGCAATGTTGTATTCTTTACATTTGTCGAATATTTGTCTGACTGCATGTATGGGGTCCACTGCAGAGTAGCTGTTTCTGAACCCTGTCTGTTCAATCGGCTGGTTTTCATCTAATTTTTTAATAAATTTTTGCAAATCCTTTATTAAATTCTCGAATGATATAAACTAACATAAATATTAGAGGAAAATTATAATCTAACTTATTTTTTTAAGTGTGCACCTCATTTGTATGCAACGCTATAGATATCAAACTTAACTTGACCGGCCCATTAGGTTAGTGTGTATGGAACCCTCAGTATGCAAGTCAGTCTTGCACTTGGTCCGTTTTATATATTCGGATTGTCACAGTCTACTTGTCACCTACACTCTTTTAGAATGAACTTTTGAAATTGATTATTTTATATAGCATTTAACCGCAGCTTCACCCACCTTACCGTGAACAGAGTAGCCTATGTTTTAATGATTGATTCCCCATACAACCTGTCACCCCCTTGTCTCCCCCTTATGGGATTATTTCTGGAATAAAAACTATGCTTTGCCCTTCCCGGGTCTCCTACTATTTCCATTCCAAATTTCATCTAAATCGGCAATAGCTCTTAACTGACCGAAAATCATAAAAACTATAGAATCAGACTAGGCCTTTAAAAATAAACTGAAAAGTGTACTACTTGATAAATGTTACTACTCTGTCATGGAATTCATGGGCGATTGAAACATCTAGGATGTTTTATTTACACAAACAAATAAAGCTATACCTAAGACATAGTATATGTATAGATTTAAGTTAATTTTGTACCTTATAACAATGTTTGCTACACACGACAAGGGTCCTTGTAACTAGACTTAAGTCTGTAACTTGGTTGCAATAAATATCTTATCTTATCTTATCTTATCAAAATTATACAATAATTTTACTAATGTTACATGCCTGCTGTTTCAGAGACATCTTGCACATTCATAATTGTGTCAATAGCTATACATTTGTGAAACAGTTGTTTTCTTTGCAGTTTGTCAAATGCAGGTGAACTGCTATTACACATTATTTTCTTCTGTTTCCAATTAAATTTAGAAGGCACAACTCCTTTTACCATGAGTATATTTTTGCTGAATCCCATTTTGTACTGAAGGTAGTTTGCCATATCTTTCTCCATCTGTAATAACAATAGTAAGTTATTTCAAACCACAGACACTTTTTTTTGTAGACAAGTCACTGAAAATGTTAGGGTATCTAAGTTGCAGTAAGTACTGAATTCTAACCTCATTTAAATATATTATAAATAGGACTTTAAAGGAGCGAAACATGATGTTTATAATGAAACACTCGTAACATAAATAAAAATATGTTTACTTACATCAAAGTGATCTTCACAGAAGAAAATGGTTGAACTAATCACTATGCTATCAGGATTTCTACCACCTAGTAGCAACCACTTTTTACGCATATTGGGCTTTTTCGGCACAGTTACAAATAGTTTTTCTGGCGTCTTTACTGTAGTATTTGTGCACTCTGGCACTGCACACCATTTGTACATTTTCCTTCTAGTGATACCTTGCATATGGATCTTTCTTTATGATTGCTTACTTCAAAGTGACGTCACGTCACCGTCCGTCGTCCGTCAACGATATTTAAGATATCAACGTCACATTCAGACAGACGCCATATTGACAGAATAGCGTTTTGGCGCTCCGATTTAAATTGACTATGACTACTTAACTACATCTTAACTACTTATTTCTTTTGGTTTCACTTTTCAAAAGAATTTGAAATAGTAGTTTGTGGACTCAATACTACTGAGTCGTGGACGTAAGTCAAACATTGTTTTTTTTTTTATAATTTACTTAATAATCCTGTGATCTAATATACAATCTACCACAAATACCGGTAAACGTTGTTATGGGTCAACACACCAATGGGCGAGTTCAAACATGCTCGTCGAATTAAACAGTCTTTATTATTTCGTCTGTATGTTTAACGTCATCAACACGATCGAATATGGCTTGGTCTGACGGGTCGAATCAATCGTATCTAATCATAGAACGGTGGTGTGATCGCCTGTGGCAGACTCTATCAACCCCTTGTCAACTTTACTGTATTGTAAAAAAACATTCCGTCGAATTGAGAACCTCCTCCTTTTTTTGGAAGTCGGTTCAAAAGTCAAACTGTTTCACGCCTTGCCATACTTCCAACTCAAGTGTACTTTCTAACACTATCACAGAACAGGGGTTACTCCGAAACTCAAAATTCGAAGTTCGTAACGTGCTGTCCCTCTCGCTTTCATGTTGTGCTGTATTTGAGTGAGCGGGATGGCGCCATTCAAACTTCGTTTTTCGGGTTTCGGAGTAGCCCTTCACAATTTTAGGTATGATAAAATCGGACAGATCCTGAACTTTGTCGGTAAGTCTATGCACATTCAATTCAATAATCAAACGTTCGTAGGTATTATGGTATTAAATGGGATAAATATTTGTTTGGACAGGTCACAATATATATTGACAGATTATAATAAAGTAAAATGTTCACAATCTTACGGTGACATACAAGATGACATGTAAGATGTAAGCCGTGATATAAAATGTTACTTACCGACTCTACTCACCATTACGATACAATTTTATTTTGCGACAAACTACGAAATCATAAAAAAAATTGAATTAGGAGAAGTAGTTTTTTTTACGATTTCAAAATTGAGTTGGCTGACTTCAAACTCGGGTAAATCCATTTCTGACATTTTTTAAGATTTTTGTATACAGGGTGTATGGCAGAGCGTCTGCCAAAAGACTAGGGTAGGTAGGTAGGGTCACTTGCAACACATTTTGGGCCAATTAACACTTGTCCTGCCTACGGTGTTTTTTTTAACTATTTTTTTTAATTTTATTTCGGCATTTGCCAAAGATTCACATTAATGCTTACTTATCTTTTTTTTTAAACGTGACTGCACAAAAGTGTTTGTATTTTTCAAAACTCTAATGTATGCGTATCATATTGAAATTTTATTTTCATTTAGAAAGGAAATAAAAAAAAGTTATGAGCCGACAAAGTGTGAAGGAAAGAAAATAAAAATCATCGAGCTCAACTTTATGGCACAATTTTAAAAAAGAGTTGAAACTTCTCAGATCGTCCAATATCATGAAAATTCTTCAGTCCATGACTATTCTAACGGTATACCACATGAATAGAATCACTTTCAATTTTCCGGCGAAAAAAGGTTTTTGTCTAAAATGGCGACGTAAATCACCTAGTACTTCTTCGAAACTACTTAAAAATAAGATTTGATAAAATAAATAAATTAACACTAAATGCACTAAATAAATCAAATTTATTCGACTAATCATAAATAAATCATAAAAAAGTCATCTAAAATAATACATAAACCAAAAATTAGTAATAATTTATTTTTATAATCCCTTATCCATATCCAATATGCAAGTTACGACCAAAAATAACCTAATTTATTTTTGTCCTGATATTCTTGCATGATAATTTACCCAATTCAAAGTATTCTTACAGGTAATACAAATAAAAAAAAGTTACTGCGCAGGAAAACATTAAAAACGCATACATTAGAGATTTGATATATACAAATACTTTTGTGTAGTCACATTAAAAAAAAAGATAAGTAAGCAAAATGTGAATTTTTGGCAAATGCCGAAACAAAATTAAAAAATAATAGTTAAAAAACACCGTGGGCAGGACAAGTGTTAATTGGCCCAAAATGTGTCGCAAGTGACCCTACCTACCTACCCTAGTCTTTTGGCAGACGATCTGCCACACACCCTGTATAGGTTAAGAAATTGGTTTTGTTTCTATTTCATGGGTTAAGTATAATTTCGTGTAGTTTTTTAGAAAAATAAAGTTAAGATCAAAATATTTTATCAAAATCAGGTAAATCCATATGATAGTTTATTTCAAATGAAGGCAAGTCCATTAAAGCCAATCAGCGAAAGAAGTGATAAATCCAGGTCTGTTAAATGAACATTATACAAATCCACACTGAGTTTTTTCAAAGCTAGATAAATTGCAAACGATAATACACTAATATTTTCTTCTGTTTCCGCGATTATTACTCATTGAAATAAAACAATTTAACGGATTATATCGCGTATATTATCTCATTTTAGTTCCCGACGTTTCGGAAGCTTTCCAGCTTTCCATGGTCACGGGAGCACTGAGAAAAGATGTATTTTCCTCTGTCAAAGTTACAATTTGTGCAAACTACCCATTTTTTGAAAAAACACAAATTAATATTATAATTAGTAATGAGGTAGCCTGGGAGTTTTTCTTTGCAGCGTTTCTTTTCTCCTCAGTACGCCTCATTTGTGAAATGCTGCTTGGTAAATTATTAGAATAAAATAATTAAGCCCTTCTGGCACATGTGTATCTGTCTTTACAGCTTAGGCCCATCTGGCATGTATGTACACCTTTATTTGTTTTTTCAAAAAAATGGGTAGTTTGCACAAATTGTAACTTTGACAGAGGAAAATCCATCTTTTCTCAGTCCTCCCGTGACCATGGAAAGCTGGAAAGCTTCCGAAACGTCGGGAACTAAAATGAGATAATATACGCGATATAATCCGTTAAATTGTTTTATTTCAATGATAATATACTAGTTTAGATGGTTTTTAAGCTGAGTTTGTCGAACAGGATCGATTTTTTAATGCTTTAGCCATAATAAAAATAATCTGCCTTTCAAATCACCGAATTATCACTTTTTTTCATTAATCTCCCAAGTGGTTAGAGTGGATTTATCTGAGTTTGAAGTTAACCGACTCAATTCGTCTCATACTAAAAGTTGATCGTCATTGAGTCGTCAGTGTAACTGATTAGTAACTTCCTGTAAGAAGCGCGGGGCGTGGCTACGAATGAAATGAAATGAATCGCCATACCCGCCATATCTCTTACCGCTGGTTACGAACGAGTTACATGGTCAGCCTATGCCTATAGTCACTGTCACGTGTCACGTGCATACTTGGGTTTATGGTCATATTCGTAGCTTCTCATTCGAAGTTCGTATCATGCCGTTCTGCTCACACAAATATGAAGAATCTCATTGTATTTGTGCTCTCCTGAGAACTAGATGGGCAACACAACACGACGAGGAGTGTCCTTGTGGACCTGGCCTGATCTATCTGTGGGAATCCATCCTTCCATTTCATCGACAGTTTCCTTGAATGTTTTATTTCATTTTATAGACAACTTTTTCCCTGAAACCATTAAATTTTCATGATTTTGAAAATATCATCATGTAGAAGCCGTTAGGTAAGGTTAGGTTTGTTTTATAACAATCTCCAATTATTAACAGTTTTATAGCAAAATGCTTTCGATGAAATGATATGTCGACGAAATTAATTCGATGAAGCGTTTTTCGATAGTACAGGGTAAAGTCCGTCTGTGTGTCAAGGTTTAATTTTATTTTATTCAAAAAGAAAAATACTATTAGACGGCCTACGAGTTATTGAGTGACTATCATCCAAATGTCTACACCTCGCAAACTTTCGAATTTATAATATTAGTAGGGTTTTGCAACGATGTCAAAATATTAGTCGTAGGTCATTCATCATTAGAATTTATTAATGAATAAAATAAAATATAAAGAGCTTACCTGAGCTACAAGAAATGTCACATATACTTAGGTATTAACAGACTTCAACAAAGAGTACCTAGTTGATTAAAATCGGATCTAGCTAGAATATCTCTATCGGTTTATGAATGAGTGAGAACATCGCTTAGCACAGTCGGTGTACTCGTTATTTTACACATTCACTGCTAGGAACCCGCCTAGCGGGCGCTCTGCTCGTAGACGCGTAGTTGATAATGGCACATTCTCATCTATGGATAATGGTATCGGCTACGCGTCTACACGCATGGGCGTTTCCCCGTATACTATAGAGGAAAGTGCGTAGCGCTACGAAATGCTTATGAGCGAAAGTGTTGAGTCTGCGTATGCGAAGAGCTATTCTGAAATTCGGTATTCGAAGTTAGTATCGCGACATTTCGCTCACTCAAATACAGTTTAACATGAGAGCGAGAGGGATGGCACGTTACGAACTTCGAATTTCGAGATTCGGAGTAACTCCTCTTGGATACTTATCGCACCGAATGTACGATAAAACTATGATGTATTGAAAATTGTTGGTTCTATACATGGAGAAACATTGTAGGCAAAGCGAAGATAATACCCATTTATTGCAGTACTTTTACATTCAATAGAATTACATTGACGTATATATATTTTGGCACGTCTTAAGGTGCGTCCCCACTTGTATCATTTGCTCGTATTCGATCATCGTGGCGAGGCATGACTGCGTATCGCGCTGCTTGGACGCTCACTGTCGGCGCGGCGATCACGCCTCGCTTGTCCGATCTAAGTGTGTGATACGCTTAGCAACATGGATTTCGACCGATCGGATCGGCGCAACGTCCAAACGCGTGATCGTGACACGCGATCATGCCACGGGACAAAGATCTGATCGGGCAAATAATACAAATGTGGACTAACTTTTACAGATCCATATATTGCACGTATTACGTAAAACTAGGTGATTTTGGGGTCGTGACCGGAAGTGACAGGGGTGATGGGGAGGGTGACACTGAGCAACTTTTACAATGGTGCCAACCACAAAATCTCGAAAAAGATCAGCTGTTCTATACATGTCCGATATAATTAGCTATCAATTGGCAATCAATCAACTCTAAAGCCATTTGAGCGCCCAGCTTGTTGACGGGAAGCGATGCCCCCCCCCCTCCCTTTCTTCCCCATCACCCCCGTTACACCCGTTCATGACCCCAAAAGAAAAGTACCTAAATAAAGAAGACATGATGTGGAATTTGCATATTTACAATTACACTTATAAGTCTAGGTCACTTAAAAAGAAATCAAAACTAAATGTATTTTGTTCCATAAATAAAGATGATCTAACAATAAATAAAATCTTCTGTTTCCGCGATTATTACTCATTGAAATAAAACATTTTAACGGATTACAACACTGCCTTACATCTGGCTATATGCTATGGAATGGTGAATTCTACGGGCAAGTTGATGGTGTGACAATGGGGTCTCCGGTGTCTCCTGTCGTCGCCGATATTTTCATGGAAGACTTCGAGGAGAGAGCGCTTTCATTGGCACCTGTTAAGCCGAGGATCTTTAAAAGATACGTAGATGATACCTTTACTATTTTACCTAGATCTAGTGTTTCAGCTTTCTTAGACCATCTGAACTCCATGCATAGTAAAATTAAATTCACTATGGAGTTGGAAAATCAAAATTCACTTGCATACTTAGATGTGCTATTAATTAGAGGTCCTAACAATGACATAGTTCATACTGTATATAGGAAACCTACGCATACTGATAGGTATTTGAATGGCAAATCTCACAACCATCCCAGTCAACTTGCTACAGTGGGTAAATCTTTGTTTCAGAGAGCCAGGAGAATCTGCGACGATCAACATCTGACTGCTGAGTTGCAGAATGTCAAACGTGCGCTTCGAGCCAACGAGCTCCAGAAACCACGTTCCAAGCAGAAACCCAATATGAAGAAACCAACAGTCGAGCGTAACCCTGCCGTATTACCATATGTGAAAGGGGTCACAGACAAGATAGGACACATTTTGAAGCGTGCTTCTATAAAAACATATTTCAAGCTGTTGACGAAGGTGTCTCAATACCTTAGACCCGTGAAGAGTAGCACCCCTTTGCAGAAGGCAGGCATTTATAAGCTGGACTGCGAGTGTGGTCTTTCATACATTGGTCAAACGAAACGCAATCAACCCGGGTGAAGGAGCACATAGCAGATGTCAAGCACCGTCGGTGTAATAGGTCTGCAGTTTGTGAACATGTCATTGTCAAACCAAACCACTCAATCAAGTTTGATAAACCTTCTATCCTTGCCAAAGAAAAAAGATATTTTCCCAGAATGCTACGCGAGGCTATTGAGATTAAAAAGCATGCTAATTTCAATAAAGAAGATGGATTGTCGCTACCACCAGCTTGGGATCCTGTAATACATCTCATCAAGGAACAAGAGAGACACAGGACTGCAAAACCTTGATTTCCGAACGGTGTAAAATATCTTATCTGTTTAAAAAGTAGTTTATTAGTCTCTGTTTTTAAAATTATTATAATTAGTAATGAGGTAGCCTGGGATTTTTCTTTGCAGCGTTTCTTTTCTCCTCAGTACGCCTCATTTGTGAAATGCTGCTTGGTATATTATTAGAATAAAATAATTAAGCTCTTCTGGCACATGTGTGACTGTCTTTACAGCTTAGGCCCATCTGGCCTGTATGTACACCTTTATTTGTTTTTTCAAAAATGGGTAGTTTGCACAAATTGTAATTTTGACAGAGGAAAATACATCTTTTCTCAGTCTACCCGTGACCATGGAAAGCTGAAAAGCTTCCGAAACGTCGGGAACTAAAATGAGATAATATACGCGATATAATCCGTTAAATTGTTTCATTTCAATGAATAAATAAAATCTTTAACTAGTTTATAAATATAAAACAAAAAACTTTATTTACAAAGACACGACCTCACCTCTCGTCACAATACACTGACGACGCTCCGTAAAAGCACTGACATGTCGTGTGCGTTTATAATATTAGTACGGATAAGGACGACATCTACACTATTATAAAGTTGTAAAAGTGAAATATCTGTACATTAAAGATATTGTGATATAGATACAAATCAAAGCGCAAAGAAAAAAAACGATTGCTCTCTCACGTGGTCACACCAGGACTCGAACCCGGTACTTCCTGCTTACGCGTCAGGTGTGCTACCCTTTCACTAGCAAGCACTGTGCCAACCGAATCGAATTTATCTATCCGCCTTGACATCTGTACCTATTTTTATTTTTGAAAGGTATTAGAACCTTAGCGCCACCTATGAGAACACGTATCCTCTATTACCAACCTGTCAACCGGACATTGCACCCAGTTGGACGGTTAGAACTTATTTTTCCCTAGCAATCACCTGGTTTGTCGGTTAATAGTAGGCATTCCTGACCGGCACCCTGGCTTTCAGATTAATACTTTTTTCTTCCCGACTGACCAACCAAACTGCCAACTAGGTGGTCGGTTGGTATTTATTTCTTAACCAACCTATTAAGTGGGCAACCAGGTGGTCAGTTAGTAAATATTTCCCGACAGGCCAACCAGACACCCCAGCAGGTTGTTAGGTTGGTAAATACTTCCCGACAGGCCAACTGGCTCAATTAAAAAAAAACAATATAAATATTTTAAAATCTTATAATGTAGTAAAACTATAAGGCAAAACATAATTTGGTATTCTTAAAATAACAAAAAAAAAATAGAACCTCTAAAAGTACAACTTTACAAAATTATTTCATTTTCTGCAAAAAATGTCCTACTGATATTTCTCCCTTCAGAAGCTGGTTCTGGGATTCAAGTATGTACATATCATTTTTAATATGGGTTATATTCCGTTTTGTCGGAGATTTGTCGTTTCATATTTGCTTGCTGCAAACAACATAATATGCTGAGTCATTCAGCAAGACATTCAGTAGTTGGATAAGATCTACTCTTTTTTTTGAAACATTAGTGTTTAACTTGAAATTCCATCCCTCTAAAAAATTTGTAGTTCTATATCTTTGCCCGAAAACGGACAATTTTTTTATAAAATTCTCACTTCGCAGCCAAAACTTTTCGAAATATTTATAAAAAGTTCGTGGGTGTTTAATACAGTTCCAACCTTCTTTTATTTTATTGGAGGGTAGTAATGGTAATACGGCAGTAAGACCAATATTTCGTCTTGTATTTTTGTCTTTCGTCAGCATAAGTTCTCTGGCCTTCTTCCAATAGACTTATTGTAATGATAATGACAGCCGCTGAGCACAATCTCGGGGAATACATTTAAGACAGCTTGCATTGCACCCATTTCGTAATCAGTTTTGAATTTTTCTGGTAGCCAGTCTGGTATACGTGATTTAATGAAATTAAATAAGGTTTCATAAATACCCTGTGTTTTGCCAGATAGCAACGCGTACACAAGCGGTACTATGTTCGTAGAGTTTTCGTTACTCCCTAAATCACCATGTATAACATATAGTTGGACAAACGGCTTCGGGCAGCTTTTGAAAGTTCCGTCACTAAGAAACAATTTTACTTTGCCCATAAGGTTTCTCATCTCCATTGAACAGAATATAATTATTCGATTTCCTTCAAATTCATAATAGGAATGATTCAAATTGTTGAGGTACCTCTACATCAACTACATCTACACAGTTAATTTTTTTTACGCCGGCTTCTTTGTTTTTATTATAATACATTCGGTTCTTTACATTCCGAAACTGAGGGATTTTACATAGCAGATCTATGCCCTTATCTTGAAGAGTACTAATAGTACTTTGATAGATCTGCGGAAGCGGTGTACCATCTAATTGTTTGCTTTTTTTGACACAAATGTCGAGTTGCACGTCCACAATATTTTTGTTATAATCCTGGACGCATTCTGTTAACAAATAAAAATATATCTTAATATAAGTATAAGCTTAACAAATTTTTATTACATGAATATAATATATGATAGTCATAAAGAAAAAATATCTTACCAAAATTGTGAAGTTTCCCATACACTTCAACTTTTTGCGTTGCGAACAAACCCAAAACATATTATTGTTTTTGTATACCTTTTTTTATGGAATTGAATGCCATCATAAAGAAAAAAAAGTGCCACCATTTCGAGATATATATTCTAATTGACTCATTTTTGTATACCTATAGAAATTACTTACGAATATCTCTAAAACCATGAACGTCACGTCATACTAAATTATGACATCTACATTGAAATAACCCTGCGATTTTTTATAAATTATTGTGCCAGTATTGTTGAAATTTGTATTTTGAAACATAATATAAGTTTTTACATTTTCACTGAGTACTACTGTTTACGGTTATATAATGTGATTGATATGTATTGTGCAGGCAAATCAATACTGAAGTAGATAGTAGATAAGAAATCAGTTATTAGATAGGACGTCTTCTGCTGGACACAGGCCTCCTCAATAGATTTCCACATGGGCCGGGTAGAGGCGACCCGCATCCAGCGAGTCCTCGCAACCCTAACCAGGTCGTCTGACCACCTTTCGGGTTCAGCTTGCCGGTACGCGTTCTCCACTCGACAACCTTTCTACCCCAACGGCTATCGGTTCTTCGAACTATGTGCCCTGCCCATTGCCACTTCAGTTTGCTTACCCTGTTTGCTATGTCGGTAACCTTGGTTCGTCTACGAATCTCCTCATTTCTGATTCTATCTCGTAGAGAGAATCCGAGCCTCCCTTTCCATAGCTCGCTGTGTGACTCTGAGCTTCCTTAAGAGGCCCATAGTTAGCGAACTACATGGGAATATGCATAAAAATCGTAATGAAACTGTACACGATATCAAACAGGTTTAAAGTACATTGGCGTATTTTTTTATGCATGTTCGATATTTTACAGATGTCACTTTCACACGAATTACCCGTGACTTTTCTTAATATGTCTCTTTAAATTTCCTAATTGCGTGAATTTAATTTCACAAATATCGCATGAGTAAGGCTTTATTCCCGTGTGAGTTTGCCTATGTATTTTCAGATGACCTAGCTGTGTGAACTTCCTTTCGCAAAGGTCACACGCATAAGGTTTTTCGCCTTTGTGAATTCGCGAGTGTGTTTTCAAATGAGTCGACCGCGAAAACTTTTTCTCACACACCTCACACGTGAAAATACGTGTTTCACTAGGTTCCTTGTGAGCTTTTTTATGTTTGTTTAAAAGTGACGCTTGCGCGAACTTCATTTCGCATGTTTCACAGGAATAGGGTTTAACGTCTGAATGCAGTAGCAAATGCCTCTCTAAATGGAACGATCTTGAGAATTTCTTTTGACATATGTCACAAGGAAAAGGCCGATCGCCACTGTGAATTAATTTATGCCTATTCAAATGAGCCGTTTGCTTGAACATTTTGTTACACACTTCGCAAACATAGGGTTTCGATCCCGTGTGGATCCTAATGTGTCTTTTCAAATGACCTAATTCAGTAAACACCTTTTCACAAGTTTTGCACGGGTAAGGTTTCTCACCTGAATGAATTCGTTTGTGTGAATTAAGATTGCCTTTTTGCGTAAACTTTTTGCGACATACGTCACACGAATAAGGTTTTGCGCCGTGTATTTTTTTATGTCTCCTTAAATAAGTTTTGCCCTTAAGCTCCTTTCCACATATATCGCAAGGGTAAGTTGTAATTCCATTGTTAGATGTTTTATTGTTAATCATTTCACTTTTTGGCTTTTCTGTCTGTTTCTTTGGGAGCGTGCGCGATGTTCCCCCTGCAGTACTTGTCGGCTGCTCACCACTTGTGCTGGCTCTGTTCAATACACCTGAAACATTTTTTTTTTTTTCAATTTAATTAAGTATACAAACTGCAAAATGTAACCGATAACAAAATTATCTGGGCTCTGACAAAAAACCCGACTGAAAAATATTATAGCCTACAAGAAGGTGCCCGCAACTTAATTCGCGGAGGAGAAAAGCCATTACCCTGTTTTTTGCTTCAGCGTAGTCGAGTAAACAAAGTATCTTTTAACCATACTGGTTAAAAAGTTTATCTCTATAACCTATAACCATGTGTAGATTCGGCCCGTGCATCAAAATTAATTAAAATCCGTTTTGACGTGTTGGAGCCGCGACAACATACCAACTAGGGATGTCACGAATGACGTTTTCGTCACATTCGCGAATGCGAATACGAATATTAAGGATGCGAATGTACGAATGCGAATGTATTTGAAACCCATTAAAAAAACTCGGTAAATCAGTCAGTTTTTTATTTCTCTAATTACCTATTTAACATAATATGGCAGTAGAAAGAAAAAAAAATAGATCTCATAGGTTACAGTCTGTAACTGTACTGTACCATATAATGTCATTACGCAACACAACAATCACAGTAAACCAACTTAGTGAAAACTAACAATGCACCCTCCCTATTGGTCAAAATGAATCACGTCATGCGGCTAGCGAGCTCTGCGCATGCGCGCGTCGGCAACGGGCTGCCAGGGGGCGGGCGAAACTTGTCACGACCTGCACACATTCGCATTCGCCAATAATTAGCATCGTTTGATGCGAATGCGAATGTCGATGCGAATGTTTCAAATGATACGAATCATTCGCATATGCGAATGCGAATGCGAATATTCGTGACACACACATACCATAAACATACCATACCGTTCCATGAACTAGAGATGCATCGGATAGTGGTTTGGCCAGATACCGGATATCCGGCAGTCGCGCCCCCCGGATATCCGGTATCCGGCCGCCGGAAATCCGGTATCCAGCCGCCGAATATCCGGGCAATTTTTTTTACCTAAAATACCTAAATGGAGTAAATTCGACGGGCGGGCGCGATGGGTGAATGGGTGGTGCAGATTGCATAGGCTATAAATTGATATTTCTTAATTGGTTAAGATTTGGTACGTGTTGGGCGCGCGATTACGCACGCAATAAAAGTATTAAAAATATATATATTTGTGTTTTAATTTTAATTATATAATTATTAGTGAGATTAAACTGGCCTTAATATTGATGACTTTGTGATTTGATATTTATGTCACTCAAATTATCTCCTTATATTAGGTACTATATTACTATCCGGTATCCGGCCGGATACTACGCAACTATCAGGTATTCGGCCGGAGAGTAAAATGTGGCCGGGTACCGGATAGTGACCGGATATCCGTTACATCTCTACCATAAACACATACATACTCGCGAAAAACATAACCCACCTGACGGAATAGGGTCAATTTTTTTTATAACAATTGGAGTATTTTACTGGACTTTTAAATGTTTCGTCTGGTAAACCTGTCTGGTAGCTGTCACCGCTCTACTTCCATGTCTGAATCTCTTTTCTAGACTCACCATTGTTAAGAGATGAGTTGTGGTCCGCAGACTCCTGAGCCTCATCATTATCAATACGTTCTAGTTTTATTGACCAGTCCCATCCCGTAATATTCAACTGGTTGGGTACATGTTCAGGCGGCTCTTCCTTGCAAACTATGACACCCAAGTCTTGATCTAATGAAAAGAGACTTGGATTAATAGAATATATTATACATGGTGCCCGCGAGGAACCGAAGATTTTAATCATGCATGTCTTAGGTCATTAGGAACAAAAAATGTTACATGGAAAAAATCAGTTTCCTTGGGGCACTGTGTATAATAATATGTATATCTATTTGTATATCATCTGCTGACAAAGCTCACTAAAATATCTGTCACTGCTCTTTAAAACATTGTAGTTCGGTGAGCCATAGATAATGATAGATACTGTGATTCAAGCTTATTTTAGTGAGTTTGGTTGATGGCAACATACGATTTATTATAATTACAACTGATGTGTATTCAAAAATTGGTTTAGAGTTAAATTTGCCTATGTATTTGTTAAGTCATGTTTTTTTTAACCATTTGTTAATCTGTTTATGTGCTATAAATATATGTGCTGTAAACAGTCAAGAAATTTAATTTATATATCATTTCATACGTTTCACAGGCACAATCAATATGAAAGCCAATAGAGATTCCATATCAATGTCACTATGACAAGGTACAAAATGGTACACAAATTAAATTTCTTGACCGTACATACAATGTCATATAAAGCCTATAAAAACTTATAAATTTAATACTTCTATTATTATTAACTATATTAATACAATTATTTTGCCTGAAATAACAATTTTCTCTTAAAGAATGAAAGCGAAGTGCAGAGGCAGGTAATGTCTAAAAAATTGTCTCATAAGCACTACATGAATGTTCTGCATAAGTCAAGTATTTTAAAATTCTTCACAAACCTGGAGGATGTCTTTACAACAAACAACATTATAATATTATTGAACATTATGTGGGACAAGTTGCTGAAATAAATTATTTCATTCATTCATTCATTCAATCTTTCTTTCTATTCTTCTAGTTTACTTAATAAGTCACAGAGAAGTGAATAAACTATTCTGAAAAATTATGTTATTTATACAACTAAAAAAAAACAAATCGCTATCAAAAGTGCGCCTACTTAATCAATGAAAAAAACCGAGTAAATGCATAAAAACAACGAGTTCAAAATATATTTACTCTCACCATGAGGCTGCTCCAGCTCATCCACACATGAGTCTGAGTTATTCTCCCAGTCCGGCTCTTCTTTCACATCCACAACCTCCTCCTTCACATGTACAGCCTCTTTAACATGTACAACTTCTTTAACATGTACAACATCCTCCTTCACTGACCCTGGCTCCTTCTTTATGGACTCTATTTCTATCTTAATAGACACTGTAAACGAAAGGTAAACATTGCTAGTTCAGTATTTTGGATTTATTTTTAAGGGGGTTGTATTGAAATTAAAGGAGCATCAAACACTAACCTAACCTACAAAAATATTACCTAGGCCAGGGGTAGACCTTTTGAGTCAGAAGAGTCAAAAATTTACAAAATGTCAAAGTTTTTAAGAACCCACAATTTTTTTTCTTGCCTACAAGAAATAGTACTTTTTGATTAAAAAACTAATCTATAGAGCCACAGCTTCACATCCAAGGAGGCGCATGTGGCTCGGGAGCCACAGGTTGCCGACCCCAGACTAAATTAATACCACTATACACAATACACACATTCAGCGACCACTCCCTGGGCAGCCAGTATTTTAGTCACAAAGGTAGTACTTTTGTTGATTGTATAATTATTTTCGGTGTTTAAGGTTTTCTATTGATTCACCAATAACTTGTTTAATCATATGCAGTGCACAGGTGCATACTTGTTGTGGATAACATTGACTAACTTCAACTATAAATACAAAGATTTAAATAATGAAAAAAAATTAATACTCCAACTGGATTTGAACTAGTGCCTTGAGCCTGCCCAGTCTTGAAATTTTTTATAAGAATATAATTTTAGTGAAGAAATTCAGTTTAAAAATTACGAAGATCATGATGGTAAAACATCAAGATTCGTAAAAAGATCAATAATTTCAACTAACAAAATAGTATGACTCACCATGTTCCTTAAGTGGCACAATATGTGAATACTGTGACATGCTGTCTGAGACCCCTATTCTCATTATTTGTAGTGGCTGGCAGTTGGAAAAACTGATGAAGCCTGTGTCAAATTAACTCCAAATTATTTTCCTTGTTAGGCTAGTCTAATCTGTTTATAATTTGGTTCATATAACAGTTCGAGATTACATCCTTTGAATGCTTGTTTTCTGTTGCTCAGAGTTTCGTGTAGTTGGAGCACTGTATTTTTAGAATTTCTTGCGGCATACAAGTCATATTATAAAGTAGAAATCGAAGAACACAAAAATGTCATAACAATAAAATATTATGCTTAAGTGTCTAATAGTATCAATGAATATTCTTAAATAACTAGATCAAATAATCATCACCAATAAACAAAAACCTGAATAAATATTATTACGATTATGACAGATCGTCGATATCACTTTATACACCACAGATAAAGCCGCTTTATATTTTTTTTTACAACTGCTTCAAAGATATTCACATAAAAACGTGCAAAACCTCTTTAGATCTTTTTTTCAACCAGTTCAAAACAAAGAGAATATAAACTCCTACGGTTCAAAAATATGGTCACACTGCCCATGGTATCATACAAAGATATGATTGGCTAGGTTAGTTTATAGCGACAGGCGACGATGTCAGTCAGTGTCACTGTCACTGTCGACTGTCGCTGTCAAAACAATGTTATGGTTATGATACTTATGATCATTGAGCCCATATTGAGCCATATTTGAAAAATAAAAATATCAGGGGGCACGGCAGTGCCCCCGCCAAGTCGAGCGCGAAGCAAACACTGCCGTACTATCCCTTACTGGAACCATTTCGCCGCATTTTCAGGCCCCTATTTGAGAACCTCTGGATAAGACCAGAACGCAGAAATTTTCGTCATCCAGTAAGCTATAATCGCATACTTAAAATCCAACATTTCAAGTTTGTAGGTTATTTAGTTCCGAAGTTAAGCGAACGCAAAGTTTCGCATTTATGACACTCACTCACTCACTCATGATCATCCGAATAGAACTAGTACTTCCCATAAACTCAGAGAGCTGAAGTTAGGGTTTGATGGCCACATAAAGGGAAAACTATAAAACTAGGATAATCGAAGATCTGGAGTACCTGGTGACCCTGATAAGAAAACACAAGAGCCCAACCAAACTATTAGAGATCGACATACCGCCTTTACAAAAAATATTCAACTTGGTGGGCCGCTTCATTTGATGTCAAAAATCGAAAGTCTATGCCCACGTTTCTACAAAAAGAAGTGAAATCCCACCAAAAACATTCTGTAAAAAACTAGCCAAGTCTCGATGGAGCTGCTTGTTTATCTCTAAAAAGTAATGAAATCTAGACAAAGTCGTGCCAAGTCTAAGGTTCTTTACTGCATTTTTTTTATTATTATAGTTAATGTTGTGTGACTTGGCCATTGAAGGGTTCACAAGGGTACAAAACCAGGTGCTTGCAACGATTGGTGCAATGGTGTCATTGGCTAGTTTTTTACAGAATGTCTTTGGTGGAATGATCATTGACATATTATGATAATACGGTTTTTATTGAACGACTTTACCATCGAATTGAAATACTGAATAATAAATCAGTGTAATAGAATCATTACATAGGAAGAAGAGCGTAATATTTTATTCTAGCCCTGTGAATAGTTAACTCACTGTTAATCACTATTATAAGTTTCAACTTTTCAAGTGGCTCTCAGGATGTCACTCGACCCAGAAGTCGAGCTGACGACGAACCAGGGTGAGTTTTGGGATATATTATCTCTTACTTGACATCAAACTACCACTCAGTTAATATAAAGCTGTGATTCCATTTACTACGCAAATCTACCTCATATATAGGGTTTAACATCATGTATTCCTTCATCATGCAAATTAGTAATGGAATTTGAATTTTATTCTACTTACATAAATACATAATATACTCACGCCTGTATCCCACTGTGGTAGGCAGACCTACCGATAGAGACTACCGATTGGCAGACTCTACGGTCCTTACACACTTCTGTCGCTTCATTTACATCCATGTATCTCTTTATACACACTCGCGTTGGTTGCGGGTAGTTCTCATTCTCACTTGGTATTTTTTCAGTATCTGCAATTTGTTTGATATATCCTCGCAGAGGCCGCCTTCTTGAGACTCTTCCATCCGTCTTCTCTAGATAAATTCTCTTTGTCAGTCTACCATCAACTACCTCTTGACATGCCAAAACCACCGAAACAAACCTTTCTAAATTTTTGTGACTACATCTCTACTTTTCCACACTTTTCTATTAGGGTCGGGTCAAAAATCTACACATATAATAAAGCTGAAGAGGGTCCAAAGTCTGTAACTACATGGAAGATATTCTAAAAACAATTGGTCGGGGATACTTAAAATCGATAACAGAAAACGTTCCTACAGTTTTTAAATTTTTTGTCTGTTTGTTTGTACGCGCATCACGTGAAGACGGCTCAACAGATTTTGATGCAAACTTTACTCATCGGTCGAAAAAATCCCCGGCCAGGTTATAGGCTGTAAAAATTCAACTCTTAAAAGTGGGGCTAGCCACTACATTTGATTGATTTGAGTTTGCACCTGAATCTTATCGCGCTACTTAGGAAGGAGGTGCAAACTTCTCTCAAACATGTGTTTCGATTATATCGCGTATATTATCTCATTTTAGTTCCCGACGTTTCGGAAACTTTCCAGCTTTCCATGGTCACGGGTGGACTGAGAAAAGATGCTACAGTGGGTAAATCTTTGTTTCAGAGAGCCAGGGGTATCTGCGACAATCAACATCTGACTGCTGAGTTACAGAATGTCAAACGTGCGCTTCGAGCCAACGAGCTCCAGATACCACGTTCCAAGCAGAATCCCAGTATGAAGAAACCAACAGTCGAGCGTAAACCTGCCGTATTACCATATGTGAAAGGGGTCACAGACAAGATCGGAAACATCTTGAAGCGTGCTTCTATAAAAACATATTTCAAGCCGTTGAAGAAGGTGTCTCAATACCTTAGACCCGTGAAGAGTAGCACTCCTTTGCAGAGTGCAGGCATTTATAAGCTGGACTGCGAGTGTGGTCTTTCATACATTGGTCAAACGAAACGCAGTGTATCAACCCGGGTGAAGAAGCACATAGCAGATGTCAAGCACCGTCGGTGTAATAGGTCTGCAGTCTGTGAACATGTCATTGACAAACCAAACCACTCAATTAAGTTTGATAAACCTTCTATCCTTGCCAAAGAAAAAAGATATTTTCCCAGAATGCTACACGAGGCTATTGAGATTAAAAAGCATCCTAATTTCAATAGAGAAGATGGATTGTCGCTACCACCAGCTTGGGATCCTGTAATACATCTCATCAAGGAACAAGCGAGAGACAGAACTGCAAAACCTTGATTTCCGAACGGTGTAAAATATCTTATCTGTTTAAAGAGTAGTTTAATAGTCTCTGTTTTTAAAATTATTATGATTAGTAATGAGGTAGCCTGGGAGTTTTTCTTTGCAGCGTTTCTTTTCTCCTCAGTACGCCTCATTTGTGAAATGCTGCTTGGTAAATTATTAAAATAAAATAATTAAGCCCTTCTGGCACATGTGTAATTGTCTGTACAGCTTAGGACCATCTGGCGTGTATGTACACCTTTATTTGTTTTTTCAAAATGGGTAGTTTGCACAAATTGTAATTTTGACAGAGGAAAATACATCTTTTCTCAGTCCACCCGTGATCATGGAAAGCTGAAAAGCTTCCGAAACGTTGGGAACTAAAATGAGATAATATACGCGATATAATCCGTTAAATTGTTTTATTTAAATATTCATATATTCTTGAATAAGTTCTTCATAGGGCTCTATTATAACATAAAGCCGCCATGTTTGCAGATAGCTGTCACACCCTGCTTATTTAAATAAGTGCTATGTGCAACCTTAACAAATCGTTCATATTTGAACATACAATTATAGTACTTAAGTTTTTCTATTGTAATTTAGCTTTGCAGACGCTTTGGTTATATTATATACTGTAAATTTATAATTGTAATAAATAAATAAAGCAACCAACCAGTTATTTCTAATTATAAGAACTCGCATGTATTGTTCTTTAAAAAAAGCTTGGTAAACACAAGTCTTGTCTACATTATTAGTATGCTTCGGAAATAAAGATCAATACACACACCACACACACACACATACACGGGCACCCATGCCTAATGTAATTTTCTCTCATAATATACTCTTACTCGCTTTTATGTAACTTGTTCCACTAATTTGTACATTTGTGGACATCTGTTATTGGCTTTTGTGGTACTGTTTTTAAGTTATGTTTTATGTTTTACTGTCGATGCTCCAAATAAATACAATAAAAAACATTTAAGTTGTCACTGTAAGTTGTAGCCCGGCTAATCGTCGGGAATAAAAAGATAGGACGTGGTAATGTAAAACATATAATAAAAATAGACTATATACAAATAAAAAACAATAACAAAACGGGATTCAGTCAGTACGCGGCAATAATCAGAAATCACTGGCCTTATCTGAGCAGGGAGGTAGGATGGTTGTGGAGATTCAGTTTCGATTCCAGTTTTTTAATCCAGCTTTCCAAGAAGGCATATTTCATGCAACGGTCAGCGGGGGTGCGACTGAAGTCTGGAGATAGGTTTTCAGGGGAAAACTTCAGCGGAGAAGAAAGGGCTTTAAAAATGCTCCACTTAATGGGTGGTTCAAATCAACCCAAGCCTTATTTCTTCATGGTTAATGATGATCCTGCGGCCAGGACCTGAGTCCTGTATCAGTTGCAGTGGTACGCAGGATGCCTCCCGGCTTTGCTGGGAGATGAGCTCGTAGATCGGGCGTCAAATTAAGAGTCGGCAGATGTGGTTTCAATCTTTATTCATTAAAGACAACCACAAAAATACGTCAATTGAAATTATAAAGTTAGGATTCACATTGGTTAATTAAGTTAATAAATTATGTATAATATATAATAAATGTACAATTAAAACATTTGAGTAATTAATTAACAAAAAAATAAAACCGACTCCAAAAAAAAAACTAAAAAGTAAAAAAATAACGCCCTAATTCAGTTTCTTCAATTTACTTATAAGTAACCGTTTGTATACTCAATCTATACAGTATATACATCTTCTTTTGGCGTCGGTAAGTTCGTTCGTGACCATGGGAGGGTCACGAACGAACTTACCGGGCGATACCCGCCGCTGTTAAGTATACATCATGCATAAACGAAGACGTTTATTTTGTTCCAGTATTATTAAACAAGGCAAGCAGGACATGCGAGCAGCTGCCGACCACGTCACCCCAAGACACACTTTGATGATTGATTGATTCAGCATAAAAGCGCTGAGACCAAACAGAGCCCCCTAAAACCTTACTGCGAAATATGCAATAAGAAATTCACGAAGGCTAGCAGTTTAAAAACACATAAACTAACCCACACCGGTGAAAAACCTTATTCATGTAACATATGTGAAAAACAGTTCACAGTGTTAAGTAATTTCAAAATACACAAACGTATTCACGACGGAACGAAACGAAACCATGCTCCTGTGATATTTGTGAAAAGGAATTCACCCAAATAAGCAACTTAAAAACTCATAAACTAATTCACGAGGGCACGAAACCGTACTCGTGTGGAATATGTGATAAGAAGTTCACACAATTAGTCAATTTGAAAATGCATGATTTAATTCACACGGGAGTAAAACCTTACTTCTGTGGAATGTGTAAGAAGTTCAAAGGGACGAGTGAATTAAGAAGACATGCATTAACACACACAAACAAAGACTTACTGCTGCGAAATGGAGTCGAATAAGCTAGTTACATAAACGAATTCACACGGGAGTAAAATTACTCCTGTTAACTGTGTGATAACTGAAAGACGTTCACGTTTTGCACGCAAACCTTTTTAAAGATTCACGAATTTAGTCGATAGATCGTAGATTATTCGTGTGAAATATGTAAAAAGAAATTCACACAGTCAACTCATTTAAATAGGCATAGAAGAACTGACATACAAAGTCTTACTCGTGCGTAATAAATTTATGACATTAGAAATATAATGAACAATTTTGTGTTTTAGGGCGCAGACGAGCCCCGAACGAGTTATCTAGGTATATAATTCAATATTCTTGTCGGGCGGCGCAGGTACCGCTTGGACGACATGGTAGAGGCGGATCTGCGTCAGCTTCAAGTTAGGTAATAATTGGCAGGAAGCTGCACAGGAACGGGATAGGTGGCGAGCTCTCGTTTCGGAGGCCTAGATCCTATTTAGATCAGTGTGCCAAAGTAGTTGGTTATAATTCAATACTGTTATGAAGTTGTCATTGAGTAATTACAATAAAGAAGTGGAGACAGTTCTGTTAAAAAGTTCCAGTGGTTTTATTCTGAAATACGTTAATCTTCATTATAAATTAACATATTCAAGTTTTGTACTGTTCGTGCCAAGATTTCTATAAGAACAGAGTCCATGGAGGATGCAATTTTGAAGCTGACTATACACGCATTTGCTTGCGTACCTCTCCCAAACGTGTAGACTGATTTGAGTGAGGCTTTAATCAGATGGCTGATTTTAGCTACATTCGACGAAGTCCAGGAAAGCTAATTCGAGAGACGTTGGGGAGTTGCTTTCTCCTGTGACCGAGGTCGGGCATTTATCCGAGCGTTTTAACCGCTCTGACTTCGGTGTTCGCATTATTGCCGGGATCCCGTGAGATAAGTAGGTATGCACGTTTTTATAGTTATGTAGTAAGCGGAGGTGATTTCTGCCAAATAACGAAGAAAAACATGCTAATCTTACGGGATCCCGGCACTAACGCGACCACCGAAGTGAGAGCGGTTGTAACTCTCGGAGAAATGCCCGGTCCAACTTTAATCTAATTCATGTATCAGGATTTTGAAATGAAACTGAGATTTTTTTGTAAAAAATTGGTTTATTTTTCTAATTTAACCTACAAACTATTTAATATTAAAAAGTCACACTTAATTCAATCATAAATTTACACATTTTATTTTTATAATATTTTCTTGAGTGAGTGATTTTTGCCCATTTCGAAAGATCCATAAAAATGCAAAACCAAAATCATTCATAAAGAAAGCTTACAGCTCCCATCATCATTATTATATCAGCCCAAAGGCGTCCACTGCTGGACAAAGGTCTCCTTCAAATTGGTTTGTCATCCGTCCGGGTTTCCGCGGATTTGTCCTAGTTTGGAGGCCGTGTGGGGACCGTCCGGGCGTGTTTTTAAAATGTGACCGGGTAAAACCAGGGCACTAAAATCAAAAAAATTATAAATATAAAAATGGGAATTACTCCAAATATTCAAAGTTTTTTAAATATTATCCGGGTACGGCTATAATCAAGATGGCAGCCCTACTTTCAAGGATCTTTTCATGAGGGAAAATGCCGTAATCGCCACGCTTCGCAGGCGGGTTGGCGTTCGTAGTAATTTACAACGATCTATAAGGATGCTGCTACCCATCCTACGGTGGTCTTGGACGCAGCTATAGGACTTAACCGAGTCGAAGTCCTTTGCAAATAATCATAATCATCAATTATTCACAGAATATATGGTAAGTACATAAGGTGGTATAAGTTAATTTTTATGGCTAAGTATAGTAATTTAAAAGGCTAACGATAGTTGCAATATTAAAATAGCTAAGCTACTTTATACTATAGTCGCAAATTGAAAGGTCCCGATGAGAATCAAATTGAAATTGAATTTATTTTGAACGGGCTGTTACCCGTGGGATTAATGTAATTATGTTGTTGAAGTAAAAGATGTGTTTTGTTGAATGAGTTTAATGACACTAAAATAAAACTGTTATTGATCTAATATAAAGTAAAGTAAAAATGCTAACAATACAAAAGCGAACTTATGCCGCATAAACAATAAAAAATATAATTACGTATGTACACCTTGTTTGTACAGATTTGATGATGGAGTCGGAAGGTAGGCACCGGATCTTGTAAATACAATTATGTATCCTAGCCGTGTGTGAGCTTGTTCGAATCATCATCGTCACCTTTTAAGTAAAGATTAACTGTATAGATTAAGTAGAAAACACGGTTACTTGTAATTCAATTGAAGAAACAGAATTATGCATTTTTTTATCTTTTTCCTGTTTTCTTTTTGGATACGCAAAACGCACCTGATCCGGTCGCAACCATTCATTTTGTGTGGTCTGAAGTGGCTGGTCTTGTTTAAAGATTTTCAAATATGTACTACCTATTTCCATATATTTAAGTATCATCATTATTATTGCGACGATTTACGGCACCTTTTGGCGTTGTTGGCGTGGTAGTCAAGACACCACACGACACCTTGTGGTCCCCTGGTTAAAGGTACATATGTTGATTTCCATGCATTTTATAATTCAAAACCAATTCGACGTAGGTATATGGAAATTAATCTCCTTCATAAAAGAAAATCAACAATCGAACATCTATGCTATTATAAAGTTGTAAAAATGAAATGACTGTAGATATAACATATTTAAGAAAAAAATATTGTAACGGACTATTTGGAGGTCACTAAAACCGAACAATATTTTTTTGGATTTTTTGTATATGTGTGTCGTTGTGGCTTCATCGCGCCAAATTGTTTTTGGTACACGGGTCGCAGGGTATCGACAGATGGTTATAGGATACTTTTTACCCGACTACGCTGAAGAAAAAAAGAGAGGTAATTACTTTCCTTCTCGCACCTTCTAGTTGAAGATATATTTACCTAATAGCCGCGGACAAAGTCGTGGGCTTAAGGGCGTTGTCACACTGGCGATTTCCGGGCAAGTTGAAAGCGAGGCGACTGGCCAGCCAGTTCGCCGCGAGCGCGCAACGAATTCCCCACGAGCGAGTGCGCAACGATTTCGCCGCGAGTGCGCAAAGATTTCGTCGCGTATACTCACGTACGTCAGCTAGTTAAAGCTAAGTGCAGCGAATTCATTGCGCGTTGCGCACTCGCCTCAGTCCTCACTTTGAACTCACTCGCAAATCGCAAGTGTGATAAGGGCCTAAGCTAGTTATTATTAATTAAAACATTAAATTATATTATTTTAAAGCTTACTATGTACTACATTACAATAAAAAAAAGTTAAAAAGAACAATCTTCACGCAATTAATTGCGTTTAACTCGCTTAATCGGTAAAACTAGGTAAGGTCTTATGTTATTTTTAAATACTTTTAAGTTGTCTAGTAAGTGAAATTTTGTAATTTCTTAAGACAACAATAAAAATTCAACTGGGATAATGGCGTCTATGATGCAAATGCGTCTAAAGAATTTGACGGTATCCGAACACTTTACAACTACCCCTAACTTTCCTTCTTAATTTTTGGACGCTGTTAATAATGCAGAGAGCGAGGGTCGATGATGACGTCTTAGAAACGGAACACTATTCCGTTTCTATGTCGTCATCAAAAGACGCAGGGTGACCGGATGTCAGGAATTTTAGACATATTTTATTTTGTTTATTCGGAGAACCAACAGCTAAAAGTAATACATTGGTGGCATAGAATAAGTATCAGAAAGCCAATTACAGGTTCCCACCGGTAGTAACATGATACAAAATAGAGACGCTCACATAATGCACAACATCGCAGAGCCTCTAGTGATTACTGTGACTAAGTGGAGTAAACTACAACAAGCTTAAACTGCAACCAATTAAAATTAAATTAAATTCAACAAACAATGTTCCGGTCAAGGCACGCTCATTTAAAAAAACCGTGCGTTATCCTACGCCGCACAGTCGGGATATATGTCAGAAATGCGGCTGGAAAAGGGAAATTTCAGGAATTTTCGGCAGTAACGGATATTTAAATTAATTAATTCGTAGAACATCGGTAAGAATACAAAGTCTCGGGCGTTTGCTACTAGACGCCATTGTAAGAATATTTTAACGGAGGCGGACGGTAGAACATGCGCACTATTGTAGCGTCCTAACCGCACTAAAGGTGCGTCCACATTCGTATCATTTGCCCGATCAGATCTTCGTCGCGTGGCATGATCGCGTGTCACGATCACGCGTTTGGACATTGCGCCGATCCGATCGCTCGAAATCCATGTTGCTACGCGTATCACACACTTAGATCGGACAAGCAAGGCATGATCGCCGCGCCGACAGTGAGCGTCCACGCAGCGCGATACGCAGTCATACCACGCCACGGTGATCGGATACGAGCAAATGATACAAGTGTGGACGCACCTTAACGCGAGTGCGATACGCACCGCTCGGGCCAATACAATACACACCACGAGCGCGACCGCATCATGCTTGTGTCAGGAATTTTTGCCGAAAATCGGGAATTTTGTCAGGACTTTTGAAATTTGTATTTTGTAACCCTAGTTCCAGTTGACCATAACCGATTTAGTGTATCATTTTTAGGGTTCCGTAGCCAAAATAGCAAAAACCGTATAGTTTCGTCATGTCCGTCCGTATGTCACAGGCATTTTACTCAAAATCTGCGTGATGTATATTGATGAAATTTGGTTTATAGATGTCTTGTATAAGCCAATACTTAGTTTAATAGTTAAATAATAATAAAATACATGGAAATGAAACTCAAAAAAAATCAGCATATATTAATGTGTGGCTCATATTACGACAGTTCTTTTAAAAAGACTGAGGTTTCTCAAAAATTTTTTGCTACTCCACTTTTTCATACGGTATTTTTTCCATCTGTATTGCATTTTTTTGTATGAACGGCTGCGAAGCCGTTCACTGAACATGGTCCGACATGCTCTTGACCGGTTTTTTGGGGTTCCGTACCTCAATCGGAAAAAACGGAACCCTTATAGGATCACTTTGTAGTCCGTCTGTCTGTCAAGACCCTTTATCTCGAGAACGCGTGGAGGTATCGAGTTGAAATGAACACCATATACTCAGGTCTACTGTCCCTTGAAACTGTGAAAAAATCAAACTTCTACATTAACGTAAAAAAAAAGATACTGCCATTTATGCCGCAAAAAACGTATATTTCGACACTCTCAAGGGAATCAAAATGATACATACTTCCCGTTGACATAGAACTATGAAATTTGGCAAGTAATATCGGGACATACTACAAATAGATATAAATAACTATACATTTGTAATTAAATCATAAAAAATATAGCCTTTAACAAAAGATATATTTGCACAGACAGGATGCGTTAAGTTTGCACCTCATTTGTATACAATGCTATATATATCAGGTGCAAACTTATCTCAGCCGCAAGTGGGTGATATAATGATGTTAGAATAAGTGAAAATTTGTACAGAACCCTCGGTGCGCGAGTCAGACTCGCACTTGGTCGGGTTTTTTTTCCTCTACTCGGTTTTTTTAAATCACAACTTACTCGCAACTTTTTACGTGTGTGTCTGATTAACGTGCCTTTTTAAATTACCTAATTGCGTGAACTTCTTCTGGCATATTTCACAAGTGTAAGGCTTTACTCCCGTATGAATTGCCATATGTCTCTTCAAAATATGCGACTCCGAGAACTTTCTATCGCACACTTCGCAAGAAAACGGTTTTTCACCAGTATGAATTCGCGTATGCGTTTTTAAATGGCATAGCTGTTTGAACCTCTCGTTACACACTTCACAGGAATAAGGCCTGTCTACCATGTGAATTTGTTGATGCCTCCTTAAATTGGTTATACCTGTGAACTCTTTTTCACATATTTCACACTTGAAAGACTTAACTCCCGTGTGAGTTTCTTTATGTATATTTAAATTGCATAGCTGTGTGAACTTCTTTTCACAAATTTCACATGCGAATGGCTTTTCCCCTGTGTGTGTTCGTTGATGCGCTTTCAGATTGCTTAATTGTGTGAACTTCTTGTCACAAGTTTCACAGGAATAAGGTTTTAATCCAGTGTGAATTCGCTTGTGTATTCCTAAGTGTCCAAGTTGCGCGAACACTTTATGGCACATGTCACAGGAAAACGGTTTAACTCCGGTGTGAACTCGAATGTGTTTTTCAAGGTGACCCGAGTGTTTGAACTGTTTTTTACATATGTCACAGGAGTATATCTTTTTTGTACCGTTTGAGACATTTTTTTGTACTTTCTTTGGTCTCTCACGTGGTGAGTCCTTGATAGGGCTGCTTGTGTTTGCTCTGTTCAAAGCGACTGGAACAACATATATTTTATACGAATTAGAGAACAATAAACTTAGACTAGATACAGATAGGTAAACTAAACATTTCTCAAAATTTTACAATATTGATACAAAGATTTAAGTAGAAAGAAAAAATATTGAGATCCACTGCAGTCTAAGCCGGAATCGAACCAGCGACTATGTTATACCGAATCAGCGTCAAAATCTATTACACTATCTCCTTAGAATTACTCCTCTACCTTGGGTAACAATAACTCACAACCTATGGTACCATTAATTTTCGAATGGTTTAGTACCTTATAGCACCACTCTAAGAACGTGGATTTATGCAGCATTCTTCAAGCTGAACTGCTGTTTAAGTAGTAGCTAGCTTATGAGAGAGATGGGGCTGTGATTACGATAATGTTTTTTGTTTATATTTTTGAACTAGAAGATGCCCGCAACTTCGTTCGCGAAGGAGAAAAAAGTCCCGTCGTTTTTTCTTCAGCGTAGTTGGGTATAAAGTATCCTATAACCATCTGGAGATACCCAGCTACCTGTGTACCAAAAATTATTGAAATCTGATTAGGCGATTTTCCGTGATGAAGCACGACACATACAACCATACATAAAATCCAAAAAAAATATTTTTCGTTTTAGTGACCTCCAAATAATCCGTAACAATCATTTTTTTTAAATATCTTCAATGTACAGACATTTCATTTTTAAAACTTTATAATAGTATAGATATTATACCATCTTTTGCTCTGTCGTTGTGTGGAAGGACAAACATACAAACAAACACCTTATATTATTACTATTCAATACTAGCTTCTGCCCCGCGACTTCGTCCGTCTTAAATTCGTTTATCGCGGATAACGGTATTTTTCCGGGATAAAAAGTAGCCTGTATCCTTCCCCGGGACTCAAATTATCTCCATACCAAATTTCATCCAAATCGGTTCAGCGGGTTATGCGTGAAGCGGTAACAGACAGACAGACACACTTTTGCATTTATAATATTAGTATGGATAATGCATCTAACCTTGGGGCAAGACACAGTCGGGTGTGTTCAGTGTATCCGGCAGCACCAGCTCGATATCACACAGCCCGGTCGGCGGGCACCCATTAGTACCATTACTGGAGTCCGTACTGTACTCCCACTCTGGCTCTTCCTTTATGCATTCCACCTCCTCATATATCTCTTCTTTTATGTACACTGTTTCTATGTTAACGGACACTGCAAGAGACAGAGAAATAATTTTAAATTCCATTTTAATCCATAAAGAAAATATCTGTATCAGTGGCAAAGCGTGCACCCCCTGGCCGCCTACCTATTTTCCCTACAGGAGGGGCCCTTGTTGCCCGGGGCCCCCCTTTTCATTGATATGGCGGTAGCTACTTCCCTGATCTGTTCTGTATATCTGTGTGTCTTTAGCATTTAAATGGATAGCGCTATATGTGTTTCAAAGGTGACTTTATTCAGTCTTCCTATGAATTATAAAAAAAATGTTTACCCTTTGCTTCAATCATCAACTTCCAGGAGTGATGTAAGTTTTATCTTTTAGTGATTACCGTAAGCTTAGGGTAATTTTGGCCTTACGAGATTAATTTTTTTTTTCTGTGTGTCTCAATATCTTGTTGGACGAAGAAACAAAGATTAATAAAAAGATTAATATTAACTGAAACCCCCCTTTTTTATTGAATTGCTAAATTCTTAAAATGATACCAAAAGCACAATCAATTCATTACCTTAGGTTATTAAAACATTACAACCTGTAAAGGAATTACGATAATATTTATTATTTATATTGTTTATTTTTTCAATTATATTGATATTAATGATTCTGCAATAGTAAGATTTCTTAGTCTGTACTGCTAATACCAGCATAAGAACGTAACAGAATGACACTGCTGCTCAAAGGCATACATCAACCAAAACAAATTCTTGTTTTGTTTAAAGGAGATTTTAAAATGTATAAGAATAGAACTACTTTTCATTTGGTTTAGGATGGCAAGAAGATACGAAATAATACTCCCACACTTACCGCGGTCTGGAAGCAACGTTTGTGCGTCCCGAGACGTACTTTTGGACATCGTTCGGCTTTTATTTTTAGCCGGCAGGACCTAAGAGCGCTGACACCTACGTTCGTAAGGTTACAGCATTATATCATGAATAATCAAGTGAATCACAGGTCCAATTAATTTATTAAAATGACTCTGATTAAATATTTGTATCACTGATGATATAGTTTTATAGTAAATAAATAATCGACAAATAATAACGACAACTCCAATTGTCCGACATGTGACATGACAGTGACAGATCGTCGCTTCATACCATAGATCACACACACTATATTTTTTTACAATTTTCATAAACAAATATAATATTGGTATCGCACATGGGATGACCTGGGAAATCGATGAATAAAACGTTGAAACGTTCACGTTAGCATTTCCCTTCTCATATTTTATTCGAAGACAAATAATATGTTTATTAAATTTATATGTTTTATTTATTTTGTAATGCATGTTTAAGTATTAGTGTATTTAACTTTGAAGGATAGTGGTACAAGCGAACGAGCGAGAAACGCTCTTAATATTGCTAATTGAAAAGTGGTTTTATTTATATAAAAATAATAATCATAATAATCAATAAAAAAAAAAAAACGGGACAATTGTACACAAATCGAACTAGTCCCATGGTAAGCTCAATAAGGCTTGTGTTATGGGTACTAGACGACGATATATTTAATAGATATATTGCTTATATAAAGCGAAAACATCCAAGACGCAGGAACAAATATTTATGCTCAGCTTCGCAGGCAACGTTACTCCCACTGAGCCAAACCGGTCGTTATTGCCATTTGTAAGCTTGTAGCGATACATCTCAGGGTCGCACCATAACTTGGCTATACGTCCGCAAATAGCCGCTGTCCGGTATTATCCCACTACTTGTCAAACATGACTTTCAAATACCTACCATAGAGCTAAGTTACGGACTATTCTTAATTCTTCAACAAATATAAATAAAAAAAAAACTAATCCTGTCATTTGCTACAGTGAAGTCTCGGATATAACGGTTTAGTTTTAAATAGATTCAAAATTTAGCCATGTGCGTTTCCTTCCTGTTGAGTTTAATTCTCATCAGTGTACTGGGTGACAAAACATGTCCCGAAAGCTATAGTTACATGTGCAACTTGCCAAGTTATTCTGTCGTGACTGCGAAGTTTGGGAAGAAGGAATACTTGCTGTGTTTGAAAATGGTGCCTATAGGTAATTGGATCTGAGCTGTAGACTTCGCGAGTCTTTTATATCTCCGCCACGTTGAAAAAACACTGTATCGACAAAAAATCTATTAATTATCGAACATGCTCACAAAATTTCACAAGAATCGGTTGACAAATGCGAAATCTAGAAAACATCTGGACAGCATTTTTGCCTCAGTTGAAACTGAGACCTTTGCTAATGTTCGGTCAGTAAAATGTTTAAGATCTTCAAACTAATTGATCGATTATCTTGAATCATAAGTGGAAGCTACCTGCGGAGTGGGGTACCTTCGTACAAATCTCATTTTTTTATTAAACCACTATAGCTTAAAAATGTTGCTTAGCGTCAACACCGAAATACTGCGCTGGTTCAGCGACCCAAAATGAGTCTTGGCCTCCGATACAAGAGCACGCCACTTTACCCGATCCTGCGTAATCTCTCGTCAATGGCTCCGAGCTCACGCAGATCCGCCTCCACCCGGTACTTACTCGACCGATTGGGCATTGTACAGTTGGTCGACGCAAGTATGCTCTGTTCATCTGCCGATCTCCTCCCATTCGCTCAGGCCAAGCCAATGATATTCGGCTCGCACCAATGATATTCGGCTCGGCCACCTGCTCCTGGATTTTTTAAGGATCCTCCAATTCCCATCGTCAATTTTGTCAGGTCCCAGGATTTTTCTGAACACCTTACGTTCCGCTACTAAAGGTTTATGCTCCTCCTTAAGCGTTAACGTCCAAGCTTCTCACCCATCTATTTAAATGGGGCGGATAACGGTCTTATATATCCGATCTGATAACATAGAAATACACTATTATTAATTATAGGCAGATAAATAGACTACCCAGCAGAATCGAATTAATTTTAAAATATTTCGATTTTGTTTTACAAGGCTAAAAGTTAAAAGTGTACGAATCCTTCACACTTTCCCCTACTTGTTAAGCCTACATTTAAGACACTAGGAACATTGGTTTGAAATACTTCAGAATAACGTCAATGTATCTTGGCCTCGTCGAGGCGACCGTGCCACTGTGTAGTATCTTTTAGGTACACACATATGTAGGTTCAGTTATTCAGAGGGGCGCAGGGTATCGTAAGGACAGCTAACAGCTACCGGACCTGGAATAATAATGACCCCTAGGTTACTTGCAGAAGCATCTCATCTCACCAAGGTCTCGCACATCCACCTAGACCCAGATGAGAACAAAATAAGCCAATTGTCACTCGGCGATGTGATGATGGCGTCTGGGTTTCCACTGGAAGCGCCCTCTACCGGCTCTGCGGAGGGCTACATAGGAGACGACGGGCAGTTTTACGGAGTTCTACATATTGGTAAGGTTGTTGTGACAAGTTAACATTTGTTGACCGAGAACTTTGTTGAGAGCACTTGAAGGAAAATGGGGACGTATCGAACAAGGCACAAGGACTGCGGTGATGGGTTGAACTGGTTCAACCCAGCTTAACACTTTCGCTGCCACGCTTTTCGTATCATTACGTTATTTTCTCTACCTACAGGGAAACGCATGGTAAACCACACGACTACGGGCAGGGCTCCTGGCAGTGAATGTGTTAAGGCGTGCGAGTGAGCGAGAAAATCGGACTTAGGTGAAAATATGAGACTATGGACTAGTCACCCCTGCCGGCAGGGTCGACGCTATGACATCATCCGAATAATTGAAACGCGGAACGGCAGCCGGATCATTTACTGCTTGCTATACGGTGACTTCCATCAGGTTTATTGCTTGACATCAGGGATCCGGTTGTCCGTAAAGCTCCAGGTTCACACACTTTAGCAGACTGCTCAAAGGTTTTTGCGTTACGTGCTCGACTAGTTCTTGGTTTCTCCGTAGCGCCACCTATGGTCTCACCGGAAGATCAGCGCTGGCGTTAGAGCCAGCATTATGCTAAGGTGGGACCATTTCGGGGCATACTTAGTTTAGTAATTTATATTTGTATTGCTGTATAAATATGCCCTCGAATCGTATTTTCTTTCTTTCTTTCTTAATTATATTATTCGCAGACAACCGCACCTTATACGCAGACCCATACAATAAGGACAACCCGAGCAAAGTCTACGGCCCGTTTGAGGATAGCAGCCTCTACAGCACCGTGCGGCAGCGGCGGAATTTTGCACAGGTGAACAGGTGAATTATCCATTCTGTACAGGCATCTCTGTATCGGCCCGGCTATACGGCAAAGCGCCATCGGTTGGTGCGGCAAGCGCATTTCTAATACATTACGTACAACGACAATTAATTGGTGTGCAGTAAGCGTCTCGACCGCGCAATGAAGAGAGAATTCGCAGGCCGTTGTCGTGCCTGGCCTAGAGTGAGATAGGTACCTGATGGCTAGGTACACAGGACCCTTAAAGGCTTAGAATATTAAGCTAATTAACAGTCCTGCAGACAATTTAGCAACCTTGAAATAACATGGGGCCTCAAATCCGCAATCTTTTCTTTTGCGCTGGCTCGTGCTCTGTTATCTAGACACTAGGCAGTTTGTCAGCCAATTTCACAAAACAAAAAGCACGGCACACCGGCCGCGAGTTACACGAACCATTCTCATTACCGAAGCCTAAATTCCAATAAAACATCTGTTACCGGTCACGAGATTTCGACGTTTGAAAACCACTATTTCTACCACTGACTGACTGACTCATCAAAATTTTTGACTACTTCCATGTGACTTTGGGACTTAAAATTTGGTGTGGAAGTAGGTTGTTGGATATATAAATAGAAATAAAACAAAAGTGGTCACATACCTACATACTTGACAAAAAACAATGATATTCCATCCCATCAAAAACATACAATGTGAAGGGAATGCCAATTTCTTTAACGATTTGGCTAATAAAAGAAGTGAGATCTAACTGGAAACCAGTTTGTGAAAGCCACCTTCTTTCGAAGCTTCTTAAATCATAGCTCCTGCTAACATTCTTTCATTCATACCTGATAAAAATAATTTTAACAAATAATTTGTTATGATATATTTGCTTCTCAATAGACTAGAGTGAATATAATTTCAAATTTAAATGTGCGTCGGACACGGACATACACTTAAATATAGGTTTCGTTAACTTCTGGAAAGAAAAGGGACTGGAAATTGCAAATATACAAATCGATATTACTTATACATATAACATATAACTTATACGGCATTTTAGCACTTACCTACATATGATGCCCCACACCCCACACCACATGTAAATCCCGTGAGACTTGATGACTAACTATTCGCGTTCCACTTGGGAACTGGGCTATTGAGCTTTATAACATCATACCGATACCTACGAGTAGTAGTAGTTTTGCCAGTGGTCAGGACCGAGGCAGTGTAGTATTTTTTCGGTTTAGATGCCCCTTATAATCATGACTCCAGCTAGATGCAACGGATAGTTGTTTGGCCGAATACCGAATATTCGTCGGCTGGACAGTCGGATATCCGGCCCCGGATATTCGGTCGATAGTATAACCTAAAGTGGAGTAAATATGAACGCGAAGATCGACAGAATTGATTACCCTGACATTGATAACAAAAAAAAACCAATTCATTTTAAAACATTTTTAATTAACGATCAATTTATGAACTCTGTTAAATTAGTTAATTATTAAATTAATGTTTATTTATTTAATTGCATGGCGTTACAGGATCATTATTACAGGTCGAATACATTGATATTATAAATCCAGTTTAAGATCCTTTAGCCATGCTATGGCTTCGTCACTGAGGGAGATCAGGTCTTCAGGAGGGCCGCCAGTATAGCGCGTTATGGGGCAGTCGTGGATGATGTGCTGGATGGTTTGCTCCTCGGCTCCGCAGGCGCAGGCAGGAGAGTCGACCCATCCGCAGCGGTGTTTGTACTGAGCGTAGCGACCGTGCCCAGTGCGATGCGAAGTCTATTTAAGTTGCACCAATCCCGCCTAGAAAGATTATACCCTTTAATTAGAGAGCCCGGGATAATGTCGCCGCCAAGTTTTCCTCCCATAGCCGAATTCCACATCTGCAACCATTAATATTAATAACTGGTTAATGAGATGGCTTGTTATTTATTATTTGTTTATTTTATTTATATATTACAAACTAGCTGTGCCCGCGGCTCCACCCGCGAGGAATTCGGTCTGTGTCAGTAAGCGGTTAATTCACCCCTCTCCCTTGGAGCCGAAACTTGAAATAGTCCAGATAAAATGTTATACCAATAAATAAAACGACACTCCAAAATCAATAGTTTTTCGCACTTATTTAAATTTTTGAGGTGATTTAAAAGACATAGAGTATATACTTAGAGGTGTATATCGGATGATACAGTACCACTTTTCTATTTTTATGTCCTTGACTGTAATACTATCTAAATCAAGTCCATGGCAAATATCACCCAAATCAGTCCTCCAGTCAAATCAGTCTAAGCATGAAAAGGTAAGAAATATACACATAGAAATCCATACTTCCTAACAACCTTTCGAATTTAGTTCTAATATTATTTAGAAGTAAGATTAGAAGAAAGGTGAATATTGCGGCCAAGTATTTACATTTTATTTACAGTTATGTTTATGTATGCACAACTAAATATGTACATAATAATTATATCTACAGTTACATATTCTAAAAGTAGGTATGTAAAGTATATTTACATAACATTGACATTTTACAATATTTTTTTGTACACCACATTGTGAGTCTTACCGGCGGGCATCAGCACGAACAGCTCCGTGCAGGTGGTGGCGCGCGAGCACGCTACGTAGAGCTGCCCGTGCGAGAAGCAGCCCGTGCGCAGGTCCATGCCAGCGGCGCGCAGCGTCTGCCCCTGCGACTTGTTGATGGTTATGGCGAAGCAGACGCTCACCGGGAACTGTAGGCACTTGAAGCGGAGCGGGAAGTTGCTCCAAATGACGGGGGTGCGGGGGATGAACACGGCTTCTCCGGCACCGCACTCCATCAGGATTTGCGCCTCGATGAGGTTTCGCTACAGCTGCACTACCATTTAGCCTGGTTCCGCTGCATAACTTTGGAGGTGTCAAATTCCGAAGAAGCATGATCGGAACTCCAACCTTCAGGGTTAATGTGTATGCTGGGAGTCCTGAAGCGCTCAATGATTTTAGGAACTCCATCAAGTATGTTGTGACGAAGCTTTCATCCAAGACAGTGTTAATGGAATTATATATTACCTGTTCATCTTCCATTACCGCCAATATCCGCGCATTAACGGCTCTCTCACAAACCGAAAAGCTCTCACCTTGCGTCACCTGGCTCAGGTCTCCGTATACGCACCAAATGTATTGTGTATTTTTTTATTTATAATGTATTTTGTTGTATCATTAAATCAATTATTCATTTAGATTTGTTAATATCCGTACCCCCTCTTCTAAACGCAGAGTTAATTTGGCAAAAAGATATTAATTTTAGCGCCACCATTTTTGTGTTAGTTTAGAAAAGTACTCGGCTCGTAGCATATATTTGAGAAAAGATTGCACCTCTTTCCTAAGCAGCACCATACGTTTCAGGAGCAAACTTAACTCAATCAAGTGTAGTGGCTACCCTCCCCTTTCCCTTCATGGTCAACTGAGCCCACTCACAACTCAGCCCGCAGGCTCAGTTGACCACAGTCTACCGCCAGAGGGACAACTCGGCCCGCAGGCTCAGTCTTTCGCTAGGGGGACAGCTTAGTGTGTGCAAATTAAATGCCTTTTTCTTATTTTTAATTTTCTTTTTTATAGTGGAAGTCACCACGATCCATTTTTACAAATTGGAAATAGAGGTCATATTGTAAAGAAAAAACGAATAGGCTACTTTTTTATACTACTTGGCTGGTAAAAAAGCATACGGGTCCACGAGATGCTAAACAGACACCGCAGACTCCTATAAACATACAAAATAATACATGGTTACTCACGTACGTTACTCACGTGTTGCCTTGCCAACCATGTGACGCACAGATCTTTTGTCACAGTACCCAGTAATTTCGCGCAGTATTTTTACGCAGGAAAACATCTAATTCCCACGGGAAAATGAATGTATGGCATTTTCCTCTAACTACGTAGGCGAAATCGCTTGAGGCTTAGTGGTAAAAGGTATACCTACTTGCTTACTTGCATGCATGCATGCTTGCATTGCCTTTTTGAACGAAAAGTCAAAAAAATAAATAAGTACGCAGGCGAAGCCGCGGGTAACAGCTAGTATAGAATAAAAGGGTCAATTTGGCCCTCTGACACTTTTGGTTTGATCACTTTCTGCAAATAGGTAAAACTACAATCATATTAACATTTTTGTCTTTCTTACATGTCAGTTCTTTAATTTTTCAATGAAGGGCACTGTCTTTGAATGACATTAGTGACATTAATGTTTTATAGTTAACGTTATATTCATTAAGTTATTTATTGTTAACCAAATGTTTTATTGAGTAACCCAATATTTTACACAAAAAATAGAAATAACTTTAAACTGTAGTCGACTGAGCCCGTGGGCTGAGTCAACCATACACCTGTAAACTGTAGTCGATTGAGCCCGTGTGGGCTCAGTCGACCCCTTAGCCAATTTCTGGGCCGAGTTGCCCCCGAAAAAATAAACGTAGTCAACTGAACCCGCGGGCTGAGTTGAGAGTGGGCTCAGCTGACCATGAAGGGTCCCCTTTTAAGGGTTGAATTTTTATAGCCTATAACCTGGCCGGAGATTTTCTCGACAGATTAGTAAAGTTTGCATCAAAATCTGTTCAGCCGTTTTCACGTGATGCGCGTACAAATTAACAGACAAACAGATAAACAGACAAAAATTATAAAAACTGTTGGAACGTGTCCTATTATTGATTCTAAGTATCCCCGGCCAACTTTTTTTCGAATACCTTCCATGTACAGACTTTTGACCCTCTTCAGCTTTATTATATGTATAGATTAGCACTAACATTTAAACCTTACGTGCTAATTGTTACACATTTATTAACACTATTATGAACACATTATATAAAACTAACAAACTATAAATACTATGTACGTCAACTTATAATGCTATTATTCCATTTAACATGTCCCATCATTAAATTAATCCTTCTTTAAATCTTAAATGGGTATGTGTTTACTTACTTTCCTGTATCTGGCCAGAATAGTACACCAATGTCCGGTTTCCGGCTGGATAGTAAAATTGAGGCCAGATACTGGATATCCGTTCCATCATGTTTCATGACTAACAACAGTTCCTATTGCTCGTAAGACCCGGGGAGCCAGCGGCCCGAAGCTGCCTCTACTAGCGGTGGATGCGCCGCGCGCTGCTCGTGCGCGCATCTGCGACTTGCTACTGCTCGCTGACCTGGAATTTTTCCGGAAGGACGCCAATGGCAGCCTGGCGCTCGTGGTACGCCGGATGGTCCACGCTGTGAATCAGGCGGACATTATATTCAGGAACACGGATTTCGATGAAGATGGCACGCCTGATAACATTGGTGAGTCTTCTATAGTCAGCCCCGGATCTAAGGGGGGCAACCCAGGGCACTTGCCCCGGGCGGCAGTTTCATGGGGGCGCCAAATCCTTGAGACAAGACTTCGAAATATCGAACTAATGAAGCCTCTTTTCCTACAGTATCATAGGTTTGGGTTACAATAAAATGCTATACTCATTAACAGATTTTCTCAAACACTGAAGGGAGGGGGCGCCACTACCGAAGTTTTGAGCCAGTTCGAAAAAATCGTAGATCTGGGGCTGTTCCATACCTATACTTACTAATGGGTCTGTGAGCTGTAGGCCTCGCGAGTCGTTCAACCCCCATATCTCGAGCATTTTGGAGAAATTCCAAAAACTGAATAGACAAAAAAAGTATAATTATCGAACTTGCTCACGAGAATCGGTTGAGAATTGCGACCTTTCAAGGAGAACAGCCGGACCTCCGCCGGACAGACATAAGGTAACGGTGCCTATTACCGTGGTACTTAAGGAAGTTTTCAAGTAAACCAAAAAATTAAGGGTATCAAAGCTAATTAGCCTAACAAACCTAGTTAATGAGTCTTAAAATATACCACGCTGAAAGTTTAATAAATACTTTGAAATAAAAAAAACTTTCTTTAACTAAAGAAAGATTATATACATATATATTTTTAAAGAATCCCAAGTCTTCTATTACCGTGGTATTGGACAGGCAGTGATTCTATTACCGCGAATTAAGATTCGATTACCGGGAACTTAACAAGCAGCAATTTTCTACCATCCATAATACGAACCCGACTGATGATTTGGAACTTAATACCGAGGGTTAAAAAAAATAATGACTTGTTCAGTATTTAATTATTTACATCAAGTTTTGATTCTGTATAATTTTTTTTATAAGTCTGCGTATATAAACGCTCCACACGTTCTATACTTTTTCTTATAATTATTAGGCGCAATTAAACCTTAACATTTATGTATGTATATCCTTCATATTACCAGTCATCATTTAATTACAATCACAAATCCACAATGTGGATTTGCTTCTAGGTTCCCATACAAAAATCAGTCCGTAATCATCATCTCACCCGAATGACGTCCTTTACCTACTCGAATCGCTCCACTGCTGGAAAAGGCACCCACTAATCTCCACGATTACCGATGTCACGCTAACCGCATACAACAGCTTCCCGCCCCGCTATCCTCACAATATCGTCATATCACCTTGTAGGAGGAGGAATTCTAAGTTAAGCGTTGCTTCTTTTGTTTCGAGGCTGTCCTTATTGGTAGTCTTATTACTAGACCCCGGACTTTTGTCGCGATGACGTCACAATAGGGTATGTAGGGGAGTAAATGGAACGGAAAGAATACCGGTAGTCAGTCAGTCCCTGATTTAAAGTAGACTGTTCCATTTCCATTTACTCCCCAACATGCCCTATTGTGAAGTCATCGCGAGTATAGTCCGGGGTCTACTTATTACTGTACTTATTATAGGTTTCTCTGTGAAATACATCCTCGTGCTGGCGTCTCCAGAGACGAATGCGCGTGTGTTCGGCGACATGGCGACGACAAGCGGCTCAGTTGATGGCAGGAGTTACTTGATGCGGTTCGCGCGGTTACGCCGTCTAAGCGAGGTCTGCCTCGGCATCGCCTTCTCTGGACACTCCTTCCAGAATAAGACGCTAGGATTGAGGTAAAAAGACCAAATGAACCGAGTGAACCGACACACGTAGGGTAGGTACTAAGCGAGCAACCGAATATTTCAAGCTGGCCTTGTGATGTGAAGCGATCAGGTACTTGCTTCGATGCGGAATGCGGACTTCAGGTTTAGTAGCAGATCGCTGTTCGCACGATTACTTTGTATGAGTAAGGTTTACTTTCTCATCAAATTTTGTATTAAGGGTACCTACTGGGCGACGATATACATAATGTATAGGTAATAGTATTTTATGCAACTGTTGTATAATAGGGGTCAAAAAAGACGCGTGGCGTGGGTTGCGATGCGAGCCTTGGCGAGCATCGCAAGTAAAGACGCCACGAGTGTTTTTTGAGACAATTATACAACGTTGCATACAATAGTTTTTCTACGACTAAAGGGGCGGTCTCTAATTACGTAAGGACAATAGCGAGTATCGCAAAGAAAGACGCCACGAGCGTTTTAGACCGAATTATAACAGTTTCTCTATGACTAAAGGTCCATTCTTTAATTACGTGGACCATCGCAAGTATGGCAAAGGAAGACGCCACGAGCATTTTATGCCTGAATTATACAACGTTGTATATAGTCTTTGGTTTTTAAACTGAGCGAATCGGCCATTGTATTCTTTAAACCGATTAGCTAAGTTTAAAACAAAAATATATATACAATAGTTTTTACTAAGGGGCCATTCATTAATTACGACAGATTTTTCGAACCCCTTCCCCCCAGGGATCCCTACGTAATTAATGAATGACCCCTAAGCACTTTTTAATAAAACACACAAGGTCTAAATATTTATATTTGCGCCGAGATTTTACTCGCAGCAAATTGTTTGATACTTCTTGCGCCACGACACAAATTTCTTCGGTAGTAAGTACAATTAGGCTCGTCTTCCTACATCTTTCTCACTTTCAACAGTTTATAACAAGTCTGTTGACTTGTTATACCAACAACTTCAAGATGAATAAAATTTAGCGCCACGAAGAAAATTCAAAAGCGAGCTGTCAATCAATATCTATGGCTTTCTTTTTTTTAAATTCGCGTATACTTTCCAGTGAAAAAAACATGTTATGATTTGAAATAAATAGGCGATACGTAAATTGTACGTAAATTGTGTTTTACTTTTTTAAGTTGGCAGCAATGCATTTACGTACCTACATTATTATTTTTTTAATTTAAAACTGTATGAATTCGCTGGTATGTTAAGTTATATTAATGTTAGGTAATATAAATTATTTAAAATGACATTAGTTTAAGACTCACTGAATGTAAATTATTAGATGGAAATTTTGTACTCTGTGGCACCAACGAATACGTTAATACGTGCTTTTTTGGGAAATAGACTATAGAGTTTTGCAAGTCTGGAGTAATGTATGTCTTTATATTAGAGTTGGTAACCATTTAAATGACAGAAAGAACTACATGAGTAGAAAAATTATAATACTTAAATACATAGAAAACATCCAAGACACAGGACAAACATTCATGTTCATCACACAAACACTTATTATCACAATCACAACACAACAAAACGGGGCTTAATCGCGTATAAATATGATTTATTTAATTACCTTTTGTAGGTAATTTTGTTCGACATTTCGGACGTCGCGTTACGTATTACGTCCATGGTCTCAAAGGAAACTGGAGCGGCGAAATCAACGTCTTCTAGCCGCGCGAGTTTTTCGTGCTACCCGCGCCGCGCTTGATGTTTATTATTAGGTTGAACACTACGGTCGTCACTAGACCGACACACTACACTCACGACGTCAGGCGATTTATCGGATGTTATATGCTGTTGCTTACATTTACTAATTACTGGGTTCCACGAAGATGAAAGCTTGAAACCATCTTCCCGGTTGAAATTTCGATGTCTTGCACGCACGATTCTACTATAGTAATTACGGTCGGTAGAAAGGATCTTGGGATTATGAAGCTCAAGCCAGTTGTGGTGGGCGAGGGTTGTGAGTAAATGTTAAAAGTCCGGAGAAGAGAAGAAAATGTTTAATGTCTAAAATGTTTCTAAATGTTAAAATGTTATAAAACTGTGTTCGAATGCACTCGGTCGCGACGGTATCCGTAATTGCCTTAAATTAATAAATTGAAATTAGTGTTGACCTCAATGTAGCTAAAACGCATACGTACGCAGGGGCGCGTCACGTGTTAGGTGGATATTGCACCGAACATCTTGCCGGGGGCAAACGGTGAGATGAGATAACGTTGAAAGGATGATACAAGGTGATAGAACAATGTAATAAACATGATATTAAGTACATATTAATTAAAATATATTTTTCTTAAGATTGGGGAGCTTCCCCTGTCCATCTTTTGCGATCTACTTATTTCTTGAAGCTCTATGGCTTCCACTCGCGCATCGTTAATTTGGTTTTCACTTGCACTTCTCACTATGCTTTGTGCACTAGGACTACACTGATCACTATCACCAATATCATGCAGGCTGATGCATCGGGCAGCCCGCGGGGCGGGCGTCGCCCGCTTCGGCGCTGGGGTCGGTCGCTCCACTCGGCGGCTTGCTGGCACTTCGTGCGCTGATGTTGAACTCGTATCCTCTGGAGTTGTTAGGGTGGGAGCAGATAACCTGTTCAGTCGCCACTGACAGCGTGTTCCGCGACATACGAGCACTGAGACCACGATGTTCATCGCAGCCCAGAGGCAGTATATGGCAGCGTAATGGTGCACGTCATGTGCCGAGTACTGATCTATTGGAGATTGAGTCTCTTTTAAAATCTTTAACTTCTGTTCAATGTTCGTCTGTTCTTTGTCTTCGTTTGTCAAGGTCAAATTATAGTTTTCATTTTCATACATTGTTATTAACAGATTTCCAAAAAAAGGAGGAGGTTCTCAATTCGACGGAATGTTTTTTTTTATTTTTTTTTTATGGATGTTCACCGATTATTCAGACTATATGACCGATTTCAAAATTATTTTTTTTGGTTTTATAGAAGGTACTTTCTAGTTGGTCCCATTTAATTTTGGTGAAGATTTGATGATGGAATACATGAGGCATTGAAGGAACTCCTCAAATATTGTAGGCATACATATAGCGATTTTGGTATTATAAGAAACATAATAAGCATTTGCATTCAGAAAGTGTAAATTGGTGAAGTGGAACTGATGCAGAAGACCACAGAATGCCATCGGAACTCCTCAATCATAAATGATTTACGGGTGGCGACAAAATATCTTGATTAATTTAGCTAAGCAACTTCATAGTCACAAATTTAAATGTTCCTGATGAAAATGGTACCATCGAATTGATTTGATGATGGAGCCGGAAGGTAGGCACCAGATCTATGTAATAAAATAATGTATCCTAGCCGTGTTTGGGCGTGTTCGAATCGTCACGAGATACACTTTTAAGTAACGATTAACTAAAAAGTGTAAAATAAATAAACTTTTAAACAAAAAAATAAAACCAACTCCAAAAAAAAATAATATGGAAAATTGACGATTTTAGTAAGTTGTGACACGATGGCACCGACTCCAAAATAACATTAATTGTATATACTGTATAGATTGAGTATACATACGGTTACTTGTAAGTAATTTGAAGAAACTGAATTATGGCGTTATTTTTTACTTTTTAGTTTTTTTTGGGAGTCGGTTTTATTTTTTTGTTTAAAAGTTTATTTTGTTGATTATATGGTTAATTGGGTCTATTTCTGGAGTTAGAATCTCAATTTACTTTGCATATTCATATGCCTGTGAACTGCAAAGTTATCCGTTTTTACGATGCAGTTTTCTTTAATATAAATGTTAGTTCGGGTTACCGATTGAGCGGTAACTCGATCCGTGCATATTGTTCTCAGCGGACAGTGATCTCAACAAAAATATAAGTAATGGTTTGGCTTTGATAAACTTATCCACATGTTCTGGCACGCAGCGATACTTGTTTTACATTTATGATTTTCGGTCTCGTCTTTAATGCATAGATCCTTATCATTGTTCATTTTGTAAATCGGAACCTTAAGATAGCATAAGTAGGAAAACGAATCTCGCAGAAGGCAATTTTCTAGGTCCTGTTCTCGTAAAGGCATAAATGCATCCTTTTGTAAGCTCATGGCTAATGTTTTGCTATAGGAAGGACAGATATCGTGTTCTTGGCTGAGTTTTGCGGAACTGGAATAATTGTGTAAAGATCGTAACGGTCACGAGTTATTAAAGGAATGCGAATCTCAAATATCATATATAGGTCAGTGATTCTTGCTTTCACTTTTAACACCTGGTAAATACTGTGTAGATTTGTTTGTATGTTTTCGATGGGGAGAGTCAGGTCATTAGTAAGCTGACTGGAAATAACGCTTAGTTCTCGTTGTAGTTGCTGAGGACTCATAATATGTATGTTCCTTTTTTCATTATAAATGTTAGTTATGGTATCAATTAAGGTATCTTGTATTGTCTTGAGGTGATTTAATAAATTGTTTGCAGCCATGCTCATTATTGTAAATTGAGAAAGGCATTCTGCGGCGGTAATTTCCTTTGCCATTACGCCTGTGTCCTTTTCCAAGTTATGTAAACGTTGATGTATTAGTTTATGTTGTTTTTGAATTGTTTCTCGGGTTCTCAATAGCATGTTGTATTCGGCTTCAACAATAGACGTCTGATTTTTCCACATTGTCACGAGGTGTTTTTCATTATCTCGAAGAAGACCTATGTCTTTCTGGTATTGTTCAGCGAAGCGGTCATCCGGGACTCCGAATAACGTGTTCGCAAGGTTTCCAATGCCGTTAATTAATTCCCGTCGCCTGCGAGTCTGCCGTTTCAGCTGATTTCGTAATAAAATGTTATTATAGTGTTGCAGTTCCTCGTACGTGTGCCGCAGTTGTAACATGACGACGTCACAATGGGATAAGGTTGTTATTTGTTTACAAATGGTTTCTAATTGATCATTGTACTTTTTATACGCAGATATGCCTTCCCAGTAGGGGTTCATGTCGTAGTATGCAACTAGTTTCCAATCGTCCCTTACTAATTCCATGTTTCCTAGTTTATCAAAATACAATCCTTGCCTGTCGTTTATAGCGGTAATTTTCACGCAACTTCCGGCGGTTGACAATGTAAGAAAATACACCAATATTGCGATGATTGTTGCAAAACATCCTCTTCTTTTCTGTCTTGGTGTTTGTGTTTTTGTTTGTTTTGTTTCTTCTAATGTTTTTTGTTTTGCTAAGGGTAGGACCGAGAGCTTCACTACTGGCCTTTTCATTACCCCATTTTTTGTTTTGAGTGTCACTACTCTTACTAGTCCATCTTTCCCTGGATGTACTTCTAGGACTCGTCCCATTGCCCACTTCCCTGCTGGTAGGTTATCTTCATGTATGACCACAAGATCTCCAATTTCAACGTTTTTCTGAGGTTTGTTCCATTTTTGTCTCGCGGTCATTTGGGTTAAATACTCAGCCTTCCATCTCTTCCAGATATCACTGAATATTTTTTGGGTCAAGTGCCACCTTGTCCGCGCATCTTCTTCTGTTTCTATGACTGTTACGCCAGCCCTTCCGGGGAAGAAGTGTGCTGGGGTGAGAGCGTCTAAATCATCAATGCTTTCCTTTAACGGGCAGAGTGGGCGCGAGTTTAGACACGCCTCTATCTGGGCTAGGACGGTGCTGTATTCTTCGTAAGTGAGTTTTTGGTCCCCCACTACTCGTTTTAAGTGCCCCTTTAAACTTCTGACTCCCCTTTCCCATAATCCTCCTGAGCTGGGCCAGGATGGTGCTGTGAAGTGCCATTGGATCTTCATCTCAGCTACTTCCGTCATAAAGCTGTCAGTGAAATTTTTTTGAAGTTCCTGCCATTGTCCTTGCAATCTGTTGTCTGATCCCCGGAAGTTCGTGCCATTATCACTGTAAATACGATGTGGGGCTCCCTTCCTGGCTGCCATTCGCCTCAAAGCAGCTAGGAATGCTGAACTCGTTAAATCTGTTACGAGATCCAAATGCACCGCTTTTGTAACCATACAGACAAATATGACTATATAGACCTTCAATGTTCTGCTTCCTCGACCTTTGCTTGCCCTTAAGGTTACAAATTCAGTATAGTCCACTCCCGTATGATAAAACGGCTTTGCTTCATTTACACGAGCGGTTGGAAGATATCCCATAAGCTGTTGTTGTGTTTTCCCGTCGATTTTCAAACATTTCACGCAATTCCCAACTTGTTTTTTAACCCTGTTATTTCCACCAATAATCCAATATTCTTCTCGTAACTTGTTCAGGGTCAGTTTGGCACCCCCGTGAAGTGTTAACTGGTGAGCCTGGTCGAAAAGTAGCGTAGTTAGCCGGGAATCTTTCGGATGTTTCATGTCGTAGGACAAATGCGCTTCCTCCAGTCGACCCCCAATGCGTAGAATGTCGTCACTGTCAATAAAGGGTCTCAACTTGAAAAGTGCACTACTTGAATCAACTTTGTTCTGTCTGCGTAAATATTCTATGTCCGTCCCCAGTTCACTATTCTGTACATGTTTAATTATAATTAATTTTGCTCTTTGTAGCTCGGGTAATGTGAGATATGTAGGTAACGCGCTGCGCTTCGGTGTCAATGTATGCAACGATTCGTATTACTTTAGTTATAGAGCTATGTTTTTCTAATAATCTATTTATAGCACCTTGGTTGTTATTGTTTTGAATCGCATTTGATTTATACGATCTTTTCTGTTCTTCGCTTGTTATAAATTTCAGTTTCCCTGATTTTTCTAGGTCTGGCTGAAAAGTTGTTAGCCAAGTCGGGCCTGTCCACCATAACGTATTTTCTTTTAGTTGAGATGCAGTTTGACCTCGGCTGTCGGTCGCGACGGTATCCGTAATTGCATTAAATTAATAAATTGAAATTAGTCTTGACCTCAATGTACCTAAAACGCATACGTACGCAGGGGCGCGTCACGTGTTAGGTGCATGTTGCACCGAACACCAGTGGTTTGGTCCCGCTTCTAATAAATGTTCGGCAATAGCGGACTTATTCACCTGGCGGTTCTTAACAGCCGCGATATGTTTCTTGACTCTTTCAGCAATGGTGCGCTTTGTTGTTTTGTTGTGTTGCGATCATGAGTGAAGATCGTGTAAGTTTAAATCAATGTTTTACACAAACACTTGACGTGTCTTTGTGTCCTTCCAAAACAGGACGCTAGGATTGAGATATCTATCTTAGGTTAAGACTAAGTCAGCCGGCTGAAGTCGGCCCTGTCTCAAGCACTGGCTTTTCGCGAACTGCCTAAAGTTTCAAGTTCACTTAGCGCCATCGCTTTGATGCTAATCAGGCTCGCCTGGCTGATGATAGTTCGATAATGTAATTTGCCTTGATCTGCCTTGGTTTCGCTTCGAGTTCCCTTTAGGATGCTATAGGCTAGGATAGAGTCGGTTAGGTACTTTAGATAAACAGAAAAAGCCACTTTAATCGCTTAGTTTGAAGTCTGAAGCATAGCGATAGATTTGCGTGACCACCACAACATTCGCATATAGTGATTGTTATCTATACTATTATAAAGTTAAAAATTAAATGCCTGTCTGTACATTCATAATATTTTCAAAAAAAATTGTGATACGGCCTATTTGCAGGTCACTCAATCGAAAAGTATTTTTTTTTGTACTTTTCTTCTACTTATGTGTCGTTGTGGCTTCATCACGCCAAAACGGCTAAACGGATTTCAACTATTTTTATTACACGTTTAGCTGCGCATCCACAGATGATTCAAAGAAACTTTTGACTCGACTACGCTGAAGAAAATATTATTATAATGCTTTTGATGTCTGTCTACGTCCCTTGAACCTTCTAAATCACCGATAGCCCATTTTAATGTGAGCCTTTTGGGTACTATTACTTTCACATCATGAAATCCTGTTTACAAGCAAAATCGTAGTAATTATATTCTCTTTGGTTTTTTTTTCAGCTTCACTGCACTGGGCGGCGGTCTCGGAGGCGCGGCGGGCGGGGTGTGTGATCGTCGCGCATTCGGGCGATCGTTCAATACGCTCGCCATCGCGCACGCCGCGGGGAACGACGAGCGCGTGCCCGAGCGCATCGCCGCGCTCACGCTTGCGCACGAGATGGGTGAGCTCACGTCACAGTATACATGATCGACACGCTGGCCATCGCGCACGCCACGGGCAACGACGCGAGCGCATCACAGTGCTGACTAGCGCACAAGATGGGTGAGCTCACGTCACAGTATACATGATCGACACGCTGGCCATCGCGCACGCCACGGGCAACGACGCGAGCGCATCACCGTGCTCACTAGCGCACAAGATGGGTGAGCTCACGTCACAGTATACATGATCGACACGCTGGCCATCGCGCACGCCACGGGCAACGACGCGAGCGCATCACCGCGCTCACTAGCGCACAAGATGGGTGAGCTCACGTCACAGTATACATGATCGACACGCTGGCCATCGCGCACGCCACGGGCAACGACGCGAGCGCATCACCGCGCTCACTAGCGCACAAGATGGGTGAGCTCACGTCACAGTATACATGATCGACACGCTGGCCATCGCGCACGCCACGGGCAACGACGCGAGCGCATCACCGCGCTCACTAGCGCACAAGATGGGTGAGCTCACGTCACAGTATACATGATCGACACGCTGGCCATCTCGCACGCCACGGGCAACGACGCGAGCGCATCGCCGCGCTCACCCTGGCGCACGAGAAGATTTTTCTTTCTCTCTAAAATCGAGTTGACTTACCAGGGCTATGATTACAGAGGTGGATATGTCAAGTATGGTTAAAATATTTTTTACCCGACTACGCTTAAGCAGAAAAGAGGTTATGTCTTTTTTCTTGTCCGCGACCGAAGTTGCAGGTACCTTCTCCAATGCAGTCAATTACACCTTCGGATCGTAGTATGCAGCAATGATATGAAAAGTGGATAGGTGCATCTCTTTGTAGTTGGGCTGCAGTGGCGTAGCATGGACTAATAGAGACGGGGGCTCAGTCGCATCAGCGAGGCCCTTTTTCTTTCAAGAGAATGTTCATCATCCACAAGGGGGCTTCGCACGAGACCCCATTAAGTGCGACGCCGTGGGCGAGGGCCCGCTTCGCCTACGTCTATTTACGCCACTGTAGGGCTGTACAAAATAAAGCAAATAAACACATTTTTATCGATAACAGTATATTAAAATATGTAAAATAGTATAAAAAAGTTAAACGGCAGTGTTGTACTTACTAATCGGTATATCTTTGGTACTTATATTGCTTTTCTTATCCTATTTGTGATTTGTTGTTACATTATTTCTGGATTGTCATCGCCTTTATGATATCTGTCAGTCTTTCACTTAACGGCTTATTCATACACAGTGGCTTGCGCAGGGTTTTGACCAAGGTAGGCATTTAAAATATTTTGATCACATGGGTAGTGCCTATATGGATCCATGGTCGTTCAGGGTAGGCAGTGCCTTTGTGCCTATATGGACCGAACGCCACTGTCTAAACATATAAACACAGCTCTAGTCATTTTTACCAACTTTATGAAGATAAAGCGTCGAGGAACTTGAGGAGGAGCTTGCGTCAATGAGGCCGGAATGGCGCAATAGACTCAGGAAAGGCGTAGCTTCTAATGAAAAAGCTCGACACTGAACCAATGATGCCAAATATGGAAGACCTTATACGACCAAGGGCAGCTTTACTGTGCGCAGTGCAACCGGTCTTTTAAATCCAAGTTTGGTTTTGCGAGCCACTACATCCGTGCTCAAGAAAGAGAGGTCGTAAACGCCCAGTACTGCTCGACGTGTTTCGGTCTGATGCTGAGAGGTTACTCCGAAAATCGAAGTTCGTAACATGCTGTCCCTCTCGCTCTCACGTTATGCTGTATTTGAGTGAGCGGGATGGCGCCATACGAACTTCGTTTTTCGGAGTAGCCCCTCTGCCCGCCTCGCGCTCATAACCATACTTGGGATAACTCGGGGCACTTATACTAAAGTGACGTAGATATTATTTTATCGACAATTAAATATATCGATGTTACTGTCAACATCTAAATGTTCTACAAAATAAATATTTATCCTCTATTTTCTGTAGTTCGGTTTGGGCGGCATGATTATTATGGACTTCGTAACAATCGTAGCGGAATATTACCTCATATATTATTCTTACTCTACACCTCATATATTATGCATACGAATGGCACTGACAGTAAATTGTAATTTTGTTTGAAATTACATCCGCATACATTTATTATCTTATCAAGTGCGATATCGAACCTTTTTATAGTAATCGAGAATTTTCAATGGGCACATGTATTATTATATATCAACTTTATCGATATCAAATCCCTAGAATGTGCCCCGAGTTATGACAGATTTGCTCATAACTAAGGTCCTCGTAATGGACCGAAACATGTCGAGCAGTACTCGGCTTTCACAACGTGAGTAACCGCTTATGTAATCTAAATATGTCAGAGAGGCTACTCCGAAACCCGAAATTTGATGTTCGTATGGCGCTGTCCCATTCGCTCAAACACACTATAACACGAGAGCAAGAGGGACGGCACGATACGAACTTCGTTTTTCGAATTTCTGTTCAGAACCTCTAGCACAACTGTGATTCTTTTCAATACAATGCGAGAAAGACGGGTGATGCTATGTCGCGACAAGCGTAGTCGCGGAGAGTTGTGCTAGACCTAGGGTTGCCAGATCGAATGACCCTCTTATGTAGAGAAAAAAATTCGAGATTTTTGGACTTTGTTGGCCGGGAGAAATTAAAAAATATCAAATTAAAGTAAATACAAACTTGAATTCAATAATTTTTCCTGAAATTGACTAATTACTAATCAACTCTGCTTTTAATAAAACCATTTAATAAAAGCAGATATAGAGTTGTTTCTCGGGAGATTTTTAGGGTTCCGTAGCCAAAATGGCAAAAACGGAACCCTTATAGTTTCTTCATGTCCGTCCGTCCGTCCGTCCATCCATATGACACAGGCATTTTACTCAGAAAGTATAAGATGAAATTTGGAGTAAAGATGTCTTGTGTAAGCCGCTACTTAGTTTGATAGTTAAATACAAAATATATATATTTCTAGGGGGGGCACTCCATACGTGTAACCGAAACTGAAAAAAAAAAATTCAGCTAATATCAATGTAGGGCACATCATTCGACAGATCTTCTAAAAATACTTTGATGTTTCTAAAAAAAATTTGATTTAGTGAATAGTTTCGGAAATATTCGCTCCGAAAGTAGCAAAAATTGTGCCCCCCCCCCCCCCCTCTATTTTCTACACGGTGTGTTGAAAAAATATGAAAAAAATTATAGATATTAAGCTTAATAAAAACTGCGCTTCTCAGCAATAAGACGTAAGTGCCGGGGACGCTCTTTTGTTAGTGTTTTTTTTTCATATCGTATTGTTTTCATCTGTAGATTTTTTTTGTATAAACGGCTGCGGAACCCTACAGTGAGCATGGTCCGACATGCTCTTGGCCGGGTTTTTTTACTTTGTCGGGTGTCGGGACAGTTGGGAAGACATAAAAATTCGGGAGAATCCTGCCAAATCCCGGCTCTGGCAACGCTAGCTAGACCGGAAGCCGTTTGAAGACCATTAACTTTTTTCTAGGAGTGTTGTATTTATTAATTTTTTTCAACGACTTCTTTTTTAAGCTTTTGCGCCTCTTTCTCCTTCCTCTTGATAATGCTCTTAATTCGACCTCTCATTCTTTCCAAATTCTCCATTAAAATGTCTTCATCTACATCCGGGTCGACCAATCGCGAATTCACAATGTTAGTGTTTTTTTCTACATATTCCTTATCGGAGTTGTCTGGTCCATATTTTAAGTATGATTTGTGTTCCCGCGTACTCAATCGTCTGGGTAATAGTTTTAGTAGTTTTTTTAAGTGTTCAACATTGTTTTCATAAGGCTCTGCCGTACGGAAAATCGTGTCCCATAGATTCTCCATACCTTCGACATCGGAGTCGCAGTCGCTAGAAGTATCGTTGTCACTGTCTGTCTCGTTGCTGATTGCTATTTGCTTTCTTTCTTCTATCGCTTCTTTTATCTGCTCGTCGTCTGGTATGTCTGCAATAATGATTCGATTTCGTAGACTGTTTGGTTCTGAAGTATCCATTTTGTCTGTCGGCTCCATTGTTACGTGTTACCTGAAAACAAGTTTGTTTAATTAAGACACCTGTCATTATAGATCCCAACGACCCACTTTATTAAGATTAGATTAGATTAGATATATTTATTTATCTTTGAAAATTACACAATATCTTACATGTCCTAGAAAATAGAATGAATTTACAAAAAGATCGTCAGTTAGATAGACTTATAAATATTATAGTAATATAAACAAAAACACACAGTTGAATACTGCCTTCAGGGCCGCTTACCTACTGGCAAGGATCATTAAAACAAGAGAACTGTTAATCTCCATAAAAAAAGCCGGTCCCCGATATGTCATCTATGCCATCTTTGTTTAAGAATGATTATTTACATTTATTCAACTTTGCAAGCGTGACACAGTATTTAAATGTTACGATTTATTCATTATTCGTTATTTACTAAAGAAAATATCAGAAATAGCGTGATAAGGGAACGTTATGATGTGACAGAAAATAGTAACTCGAATCGAGAAAGGGATGATAAAGTGGTTTGGGCATGTATATAGTTGTAGAGAGGATGCATGAAAGAAGATTGACTGGAAAAATCTACAAGGCGAATGTAAGTGGAAATGTTGGAAGAGGAAGGCCTAGACGAATGTTTCGCGATTAGATTTGAGACATTCTAATGGCAAAAACGGAAAACTTAGGTATAGTTTCGTCATGTCCGTCCGTCCGTATGCCACAGGCGTTTTACTCAAAGGCCTCAAAGCTACAGGCGTTTTACTCAAAAACTACAAGATGTATAAGTATATATTGATGAAATTTGGAGTATAGGTGTCTTGTATAAGATAACAAAAATAAATATTGTAAGGGAGGGCACTCTATAAGTGTAACCGAATCTGAAAAAAAAACAGCAAAGATCAACATGTGGCACATTACTCGTATTTTGACTTTTTGACATTTCTTCTAAAAACACTGAGGTTTCTAGAAAAACCAAATGGATTTATTGAATATTTTCGGAAATAAACGATCCGAAAGTTACATCGGAAACTGTCCCCCTTTTTCTATTTTCCAAGCAGTATGTCCAACAAAATATGGAAAAATCACAAAGGTAAAGCTTAATAAACTTTCAACGAAAATTATTTTCAACATAATGGAACATATGTACCGTTTTTGAGTTATTGGTGAAAAACTGCGCTTCTTAGCAAAAGGATGTAAGTGCTGCGAAGATACGCTCTTTTGCTGGTGAAATTTTTCAGATCGAGTTTTTTCATCTGTAGTGCATTTCTTTATCGTAACGGCTACGGAACCCTACACTGAGTATTGTCCAACGTGCGCTTGGCCGGTTTTTAAGGGTTCCGTACTTCAAAAGGAATAAACGGAACTCTTATAGAATCACTCTTATAGATCACAAGCAAATAAATTCATTTCATTTCATTTCACTCTGTTGTCTGTCTGTCTGTCTCTCTGTCAAGACCCTTTTTCTGAGGAACGCGTGGAGGTATCAAGTTGAAATTAACTCCAAATACTTATGTCTGTGGTCCCTTGAATCAATAAAAATCAAGCTTTTAAGTCAAGTCAATCCAAAACAGTCATTTAAAAAGGTGTTTTTATACAAATTGCCGTCCATGAAAAGCCTATAGGGGAGCATTCAAGTATTACGTAACGAATTTGGGGGGTGGGGGGACTCTTGTAAAACGTTACGATGCGTTACATGGGCGGTTTGAACGCGTTACGTAACATTGTTTTTTTTTAACCCTTCAGAACGGTCGCGTACAGAGATTCTCTCAAGCATTTTTTAACTTTTTTTTTTTAATTTCAAATGGGATGACCATTTTTGGGAAAAAAGGTCACTTGGTGGTTAAGTAACGTTTTACTAGGGGGGAGAGGGGTACAGAAAAAACGTTACGGCGCGTTACATGGGGGGAGGGAGGGTCAATAATCTCCAAAAATTGCGTTACGTAATACATGAACGCTCCCTAGGATACTTCCAGTTGTCCTAGAAATTCCAAATTTGGTATGAAAGTAGCTTTTATAGCAGAACCCACGAAGTAAATCAGAAAATCTTTTTTTTTAATGTCTATCAGTATATATCAGTAATCACTAATCAATATAAAATGACTCCACACCGCGTTCATTTTGCTTAAGAGAAGGGCTCTGCTAGCACTGGATTTTCATAGATAGATACACCCTTTTTAGGGTTCCGTACCCAAAGGGTATAACGGGACCCTATTACTAAGACTCCGCTGTCCATCTGTCTGTCTGTCACCAGGCTGTATGTCATGAACCGTGAAAGTTAGACAGAAATTTTCTGAGATGATGTATTTCTGTTGCCGCTATGACAAACAATACTAAAAACAGCATAATTTAATGTCTGTGTGTCTATATCAGTAACCAATATAAAATAATCGAACACCGCGTACATTTTGCTTAGGAGTAGGGCTCTGCTAACACTGGATTTTCATAGATACGGCCATTTGTTGCGTATATTTTGTAGGGAACCCTCGGTGCGCGAGTCCGACTTGCACTTGGCCGGTTTTTTAAACAACCGACGTGACATTTGTATTCGTAAGTACCTATACAGTTCCCGCGTATAAATAAATTTTTACTTTGGTCTACATAATGTAGATCAGATAGTAAGAAAAAATAAAGAGATGACTGCGAAAGTGTGAATGTCATGTTTCGTTTCTAATTTTTCTGACTAATCTATGTTGACCGAAGAAAAAATATATTCATACAAGGGGACTGTATGTCACGATGGGAGTTTTAAAAAATATATCTAAAACACCGGCCAAGAGCATGTCGGACTATGCTCAGTGTAGGGTTCCACAGCCGATCATACAAAAAAATTCACAACAGATGATAAAAAGAGGATATGAAAAAGTGCACTAGCAAAAGAGCGTATCTCCACGGGACTTACGTCTGAGAAGCGTAGTTTTTTGGCAATAACTCAAAAACGCTATATCCGATCATATTGAAAATAATTTTCGTTGGTAAGTATTATTCAAGCTTTATCTTTGTATTTTTTTGACATATCGTTTAGAAAATAGAGGGGGGGGGGCATAATTTATGCTACTATGGGATCCATTATTTCCGAAAATATTAACTAAATCAAAACATTTTTTAGAAACCTCGAAATGTTTTTAAAAGTACTGTCGAAATATGTGCCGCATTGATATTTGGTAAAAAATTTTTTTTTCGTTTTCGGTTGTATGTATGGAGTGCCTCCCTTGAAATATATATATTTTTTAATTTAACTATTAAACTAAGTAGCTAAAAGTAACTATTTGCAGATTCTGATTTCAAAAACGTTTATCGGCAAAAAGTATACAAAGTCCACTGCTACTGAGAAACTGAATATTTTCAATTAAATTAATGAAAAAAGTACTTACTTTAATTTAGGGTTCCAGCTATCAACAACACTTAAAATGGACCGAATTATAATAAAAATCACCTATCATAATTAAATACTTCACACAATACTCGTCCACGTCTATTTTGAACAAAGTGAATAATATTCAGAGATAAACGCAATATTTCTCCATTTAGAAATACTATGTTTCCATTGGAAGAAGAGTGTCATAAGTCACTATGATATAACATTTAGTTAATACATTATTCTTGTAAGACAGACAGTGACAGGAATTAGGGTATTGATAAAAAAGCCGCTCTAGCGCTTTATCATCCAACTACGGCGAATTAAATTGGTTGGTTCTGCTGTCGTTAGCAGCATATTTAGCAAGTGCCCGCAACTTTGTCATCGGAGCAGAAAAAATCATAACCATTAATTTCGTCACCGTAGTCGAGGCGTTACTGTACCAAAAATAGTTGTGAAGATGATGTGTGATGAAGCCACGGCAATTTTAATGTAATATGAGTTTCTTTGGACTTGAAATAAACGATTTATTATTATTATATTATTATTATACCGACACCTACATAAAATAAAACATAAAATCGATTCAGTGACCTAAAACAGTCCGTATCAGTCCGTATCAATTATTTTATTTCATTTATAATTTATAAAAAACTAGAAGGATGAATAAGTTGTGGCTTTCCAATGATTTGTAAAGTGGTTACAGACGATTTACATTTATTAAATACTAAAGGCGGGCGCCTTCGCGGAAGAGAAAAAGTCATAACAGCTCTTTTTTTCTTTAGCATAGTCGGATAAAAAGTATCCTATAACCATTTGGGAATAACCAGCTACCCGTGTACCAAAAATAGTTGAAATCCGTTTAGCCGACGAAACATACATTTAATTTTTAGAACTTCATAATAGTATGGATGTCGAATGAGGAGGTCTGGAATAGGATAGGAGAGAAAATGACAATAGTAACACTAATAGAAAATGGAAGAGGAAATATGATAGGCCAGCTGCTAAGACAAGACATGACTTTTGCCTCCAGAATATCATAGAAGGAAAAATCGAGGGAAAGCGAGGTAGAGGAAGGCCAAGACGAAATTACTTTGAGCAAATAAAATAAAAGGTTAAAATCATGTTTTACCAACAAGTGAAGGAGAAAGCCCAAGAAAGAAACGGCTGGCAATTGCTGCACCGACAAGAGCGACGCTCTTAAATGTAAGAAGAAGATAATAGTTTAGACGTTACGTGACTTGGTCTTTGCCGAAAGCTGAGAATCCCAATGCTGTCTTAAACTAGCGGCCCAGTGAGCTGTAGACAACGCGAGTCTTTCAACTCCCATATCTATTGTTGTTTTGAAAAACAAAACATAAACAATCGACAAAAATCCATATAATAGACACGATGACTGGGTAAGAAAATCAAAGTTCTAATTAGTCCGTCAGATAAATAATAAAAAAATATTAGACACGTATTTTATGCTTTTCAAAACATTAAAAAATTACTCAGATAAATCGCATTAAAGTTTAGAAGTCATTTAGGAGGCTCTTTACGTCACGACGTCACGCGATATTATGATTCAATGTATCGCCTTTATTTTTTGATAACGTACAAAAAGAAAAAATACGTGTCCAATATTTTTTATTAATCTACATGACGGACATATTAATAAAATTTTGTCATCATCCCTATTGTCTAGGCGAGTGATAAGATCATACTTATCTATTTTATGTTCTCATAGTTTGGCAAGCGAAACATGATATTAAAAATATGCGGCAAATTTGAAAACATCATGACCTGGCAATACGGAATGCATACAAACGAAGTAGGTTTAATAATTGACAGCTTTTTTAATATGTAAAATTGTTGCCATATAAAGATTTTTTTTCAAGGTCAATATAATGTTTCTCTGGCCAAACTCTAACTATATTGCTTCCATCGTCCACCCAATTTTGGATTGTTATTGTCCCCGAACATACATAAGTAGGTATCAGAGTCGTGGCGTCAGCATTGAGCTATGATCTATGATTACTACGTATAGAGAAGACGCCGCCCACTCACTAGTGATCCGGTCAAGTGCAGTCGGCCGGCTCCAGTTCACTCAGTTGCTTGCTCGCTCTTGCGCGCTTAAGTCTTGGTTGTTATAAAGCGAAAAAAACGTGAAAACTCATGAAATATGCCCTCGTGTGTGTTACGATATAGCTCTAATAATTCAACTAATACGTCGAAGTGTAAAGGAATAACTTTCCATCGGTGAGTTACTAGATTATCATTTTAAAACTCAATTTCGAGTAAAATATTTAGCGGACGCCATGTTGCGTCATTTGTCATAGACTAAAAATGTAAGATGTGACATTGCGTGTGTAGATAGATAGTGTAAGACCGGCCACATACATTCGGAATTTTTATACGGTTTCTATACGGAAACGACGTGTGCAAGCGTGATACTACTCTCTCTCCCTTGCACACGTCGATTCTGGACAGAAAACAAATAAAAATTCCGTATGTATGTGGCCGGCCTTTCTTTTTATAGAAGAAAAATAGTAATCATATTAATTTAGAAAAGAATAGACTGATTAATTGAAAAACTTATATTATTTAAGGGCAACTAAATAAAAAAATCTGTAAAATTATACGGCTTTTATTTTTTTGTACCTAAAGTAAGGTAAGGCAAAATTTGTAAGGAGTGCGACTTCCCATTAGTTTAAACCAGTTAGTAACTATAGCTACATGCTAGATATTGTTTGTACCGCAGAGTAAATTCAGTACTTATACCTAAAATAAATATTATAATTAAAATTATCTGTCAACCCTTCTATTTTACTATATTAGTGCGGCAACCCAATTAAATAGGCAGAATATACATAAACAAAATGTTGCGTCTATGACGGTGACATCTCATCTATGACTCATTAGCCGCCCCCTCTCCCCCGAGCGCGCCCCGCACTGCCGTGCTTGTAGCACAGATTTTGTTCGCGCCGTCTTCTCTATACGTAGTAATAATAGCTCAATGGGCGTCAGAACGATTAAGGGAAGCCGAAGCGTATTAATTTAGGTGCTCATTTAAAGAAAAAGCTGGTTATTAGACTTTCTTTGGGCAAGCCGGTGGGAATCAGCTTATATATGGACGCCACGCCACTGATAAGTATGCCAAACTTTAGCTCAATCGGAAACCGGGAAGGGGGTCAAATTTAACTTGAAAATTTGGCTCGGACAAACATACAATTCAAGCTAATTAAATAAATAAAAAAACCGGTAATAATAAAATCCCAGCTGCCAATAACAATCGTTATCTTAGTTTAAAAAAAGTATAATTAAAAAAAAAGGTTAGAAAGAACCATTTTGTTGTACAGCGCTTGAATCGCGTATCGGTGGACTACTATTACGATACAGAGATGACGTCATCGGTAACTCCCGATGAAGGCCGAGCGCGCTGAATGTAAACTGCGCAGTGCGCAGACGGGTTTTCCCCGATCCCCGGTCCGACGAGTGTTGCCATATTTTGTATTGATTTTTATATCCAGTTAAATATATTCCTGAAGTCAATATAAAATGGTCGGTAATATGTATAATTTCATTTTAGAAAAATACACGAAACAATCCAGTTAGTTATTTTTGCTTATTTCAATACTTGAACGGGTTTTCCGCCACTGGTCAAATAAGCGATTGGTCAAAACTCGTGTTAAGATTTTGGTTACTTTATGTGGCTAGATCTATCTGATTCTGACTGCAAAGAAATACACAAATAAACTACTAATAAATATTTGACGAAACACACCTTTGACTAACGTAGTTTGACCAAACGCATCTTAGGCAAAAAGGACATTTTGACGAATCGCACTTTTGAAAAAAATATGTTTGACCAAACGAGCCTTTGACAAAAAGCGTGTTTTGACCAATCGCTTATTTGACCAGTGGCGGAAAACCCACTTGGTCACTGGTAAAAATCTAATAAAAGGAAGCAAGTTGACCGTGTAAAACGACGTCATGATTTGTTTTTTAATGAAAAAAAAAGAGGGATAAGTTTGACTTGACGTTTCATTTCATGTATTCATTCGTAAACAATGTACATTGTGTTTGAAGTTGATATTAAATACATAAATATTATTTATTCGAACATAGCCACTACTTAGTGCAGCGGTTCTCAAACTTTTTTGGCGGACAATGCAAAATAATATTCAGAAACATTTCACTCATTGCAAAAAATGCGTTTAGAATGCTGTTGGGGCTGCCGAGGAGGTGTAGTGCCTCGGGCATGTTTGCCGAAGCCCGTGTAGAAGGGTTCCAGACAATAATAGGCAAAAAGATAGTCGCACTAGTAAGCAGGGTGAGAGCAAGAGCCAACAGCATTCTACAGGCAATAGCGTGTAGATTCGATTGTCCGATTTTATCGTTCTGGGTTGGACAGATCAAGGGCGTTGCCGAATTTATTATTTAAAAAACAAAATTATTAGTTAAGTGTTACTAATTTAGTATTAAGTTAATTGTTACTAACATGCTATGGATCATCCGGTCTGAAATAAAGTATTTTTATTTTATTTTATTTTATATTTTTTAAAAAAACCTCTGCAACGTTATTTTTTCATTATAGCCTTTATTTTCGCGGAGCCCCTACAGAAGCATTTCGGAGTCTTAAGGCTCCGCGGAGCACACTATGAGTATCGCTCACTACTTTACTAAGTATATTCGTGTAAACAAAAGTTATAAATACAAATATTTTAAATGTTTTTTCTCAGGTCACAGCTTTGGTGCACACCACGACGACAACTTCCCTAACCCAGAATGCCGGGGTTACCTCATGGGGGCGCAGTCGTCCTCCGCCGACAGACCCTCGCACTTCGAGTTCTCACTTTGCAGCAAGCGACTCATCGCTGCTACGCTCAGTACCACCAGCTACTGTTTGTACGAGGAGGCTCGGGCTTTCTGTGGGAACGGTTAGTAATACTGCGTATACATTCCACTAATGAGTACCTACAGTAGTCGCCTCTGCCGACAGACCCTCGCACTTCGAGTTCTCACTGAGCAGCAAGCGGCTCATCGCTGCTACGCCCAGTACCACGAAATACTGCTTGTACGTGGAGACGCGCGCTTTCTGTGGGAATGGTTAGTAATACTACATATAAATTCCACTATTAAATACAGTGGGTTTTCCGCCACTGGTCAAATAAGCGATTGGTCAAAACACGCTTTTTGTCAAAGGCTCGTTTGGTCAAACATATTTTTTTCAAAAGTGCGATTCGTCAAAATGTCCTTTTTGCCTAAGATGCGTTTGGTCAAACTACGTTAGTCAAAGGTGTGTTTCGTCAAATATTTATTAGTAGTTTATTTGTGTATTTCTTTGCAGTCAGAATCAGATAGATCTAGCCACATAAAGTAACCAAAATCTTAACACGCCTTTGGTGCTATCGGAATAAAGTCTGGTTAAGATTCGACTACTCTTGATAACAATATCTATGTGTACAGTCAGCGTCATATAGTACGTAGCACTTAAATAGTTTCTTATATGGTGTACCGAACTATTTGGCTTCTTTAGAAGCCGTCAACTAAATGATGCTAACTATACCATGTGATGACAAGAATATTTATCTGACTGTACAAATAAATACATGCCATTTTAGAAAGGAATAAAATAAGGTTCGCCAATTGGTTACATTATTATATTTATGTATTTTATATTAAAAGAAAATTGCTTGAGCCCCAAATGACTTAACAATTATTGTCCGTGAGTTTACTAACTACGTGTCTCTATTTTCATACTTATTATATTGGATCCATCTTAACGTTACAATTTTTTTCAAACATTTTATTACGGCTGTCTTTCCATCGCAATAATCTTTTACCAGTCTGCTCAAGCTTTCGTCGTAGAGAACGCTAGCTCTAGATCTTTTTTTAACATCGTAATATACTTCGCTTTTACGGATTTCATAGTTGTAGTGAATTCCTTCTTTACGCAATTGATTTATGAATTTGAACAATGTGGACTTCCGGTTAACTTTTGACTGCAATCGTTTATGCCAACTTTCTATCATATTTGTTGTTCGATGACGCTCAGAACTGCAGCAAAATCTGCTAATGGTAATATTATTAATCCACTCCCTATCAAAATATTCGACGAAATCGCTCATTCCTACTACGTCTTCTCCAAGTTCTTGAATAGACAGCCACGCTTCTGGAATGGCTGAAGCAGGCAACAATGCCGTATGAGCTGTCAATCTAGTTATTTTCTTTCCTTCCTTACTGTCTGCAAAATTTTGCTTAGTTGAGTTTCTCCATATAGCGTTTTGAAAATGGAAATAGCATCCAATCACCTGTGCATCAGGAAAGATTTCTTCAATAGCATTGATAGTCGCTAATTCGTAATCGCAACGGTATTGTTCTACTTGCAATCCAAATTTTTTGAGGATAAGGAACAAACGCTGATACGTTTGCTGAGATTTGTCAGGGAGAAAGGCATACACTATTGGGATTAAATTAGTGCATTCGTCTGTGCTATTTAGATCAATGTGTAGCGTATAGAGCTGTTTAAATGGTTTTGGCACTTTAAATAACCCATCACCGAATACTTTTTTGGATTTTGTAATATACTTTTTACCTAACTTTGTCGCGAATATCAATATCTTGTCAGAGTCACCCTCTTCAGCTATTAAAAAATCTGACGATAGTATTTTCGGAATCTCAACATCTTCTAAACTCGAAAATTGTGTACCTGGTACATTCCAAGCCTTGAGTCGAGATCGTCTTAGTGAATCCTTTTTACTCTTATACGTCGGAATAAGAACGCTTTTACATTGAACTTTTAATGTTTCTAACTGCTCCTCAAAAATTTGTTGTATCGGTTCAAAATTTTCCTGTACTTTTCTTTTACATGTATCTAGCACTTTGTCAATTTTGTTTCGCACGAAATCGGGAAGACAACTGTGTTTCTTGTCACTTAAAATGTTTTCACGTTTCTCACACAACGTAACAGAAGCATTACACTGACCTCTTTGAGCACATCTCCATATTGATTTCCCGTTCTCATAAGTCATGTTTAAGTGATACTTGTAGCCACCACGCATAAGCATAGGCTTGTCTCTTTTACTACGTATAAACTCTAGTTCAGTTGGCTTACTAGATGAAGCCATTTTATTGCAATTAAACTTTGGCTTATTGCAGTTAATGATTGATAGTTTATAATGTGTCACATTAACCATTGTCAAGTAGATAAACATTTATAATCAAGATAATAATAAGTGGCCTGCTTCTAGTAACTATAACCTCTTATTAACGTAGTGTTATATTGTATTATAGTTGGTGTGAATATAATTATAAAATAGTCGGCATATATTTATTTTGCAAAATGTCTTATTTTGAAATGAATGGCGAACGTGTATCAACGCAGCAATATGAAGATGATCAACGCAGCTATTCAAATGAGACTTTAGGGCTAACTAGAACGCCTGAAAGCCACAACATGTGCATATTTGGTGGTTGCCCCATGCCGCCAATACCAATACCCGATAGACTAAGGGTGCTACTTTTAACTAAATTAAATGTTTATATTTCTCCGGGAACACGAGCGTGTAGCTATCATCTTCGCTCCGGGCAAAATTGGGAAGAAATAGCAGAGGCCACAGATAATTTAGTGGATTTTGACAGGAGACACGTCGAAGATATAATGAAATTAATGAAACTAGCTATGGCACCTATTGCCGAGGCAATTGCGGATTTGATATTATAAACTAGGTAGGTAATAGTCATTATAAGGTTTTCCTTAATAAAATTGATAAAAAGAAATTAGTCGTTTAATTAGAACAATACCCTTTGAAAGAATAGTTAATTTTTATAAATACCACTCTCAATGTGCCATACCGGTGAAAGCGACAAGGTAGTAAAGTGTTCAGCTACATGAGGTTGGCTGTACCATTCACTAGCGAAAGCATTATCTAATGAATCGCGACTTAGACAATGTTATAGTTTGGCAAAGCCTACCTTTGACCGAAAACACCTTTGACGAATCGCGTCTTTAGTAAAACCCACCTTTGACCAAACGAGCCTTTGACAAAAACGTTTTGACGAAATGCGACTTTGGCAAATCGCTTGTTTGACCAAATGAGCCTTTGACGAGAAGCGAGTTTTGACCAATCGCTTATTTGACCAGTGGCGGAAAACCCAATACAGTAGCCGTCCATTGTTAATTATCGACAGACCTACGCGCTGCGAGTTCTCACTTTGCAGCAAGCGACTCATCGCTGCCGCGCTAAGTATACTATGAGCTTTGAAGAGGTGCGGGTTTATTGTGGATAGATACTCGTACGGAAAGTAATGAAATTAAATCGTTTATTTCAGGCAACAGGGCACATATATAAATACCTTATAGACTAACACTAACTTACCTACTACCACGTAGAAATTCCATTTATACAGTAGTCGTTCGCCGCCGCCAGACCCACGCACTTTGTGTAAATCGAGATAAGATCTCAAATCCTCTGGTTTTGAAGCAAACCTTCGAGAAAAGAGTAAGTAATTTTTTCCAGTTCTACGCCACTTTATTGGTGTATTCATCATTATCGTCCCCCGTCTCCCCCTCAAGGCGGCAGAGTCAATGAAGTCGTGTGCTTGGCCAACTGTTCATTGTACGGTAGTAAGATTTTATTTAACGGGATCGATGGATTTACACTTTACAGGTATAGTAGAAGATGACGAGGCATGTGACTGCGGGCTGCCGGTGAGCTGCGTGGACCGCGACCCGTGCTGCACTCCGCGCACCGGCGGTGCTGAGCATTACGAAGAGGGGTAAGAACGTTATCGTATTTACAGGTAAGGTCAATCGGCACAATTGCGACTATCAGGCACATGCGTCTTTTAAAGATTTCTGTAAATCCGAACACTTTAAAATTACCTTCCCTTCCTAAAATTTGGCAGTATTAAAATTAAAAAAGTGAGCAGGGAGAGTTGCAAAATGACGCGTTTTATGTTAGTGTCAAAAGACGTATTTGTCCCGGTTGAACTTAGGTTATAAGTAGTAGAACACAAGGCTTGACCGCGGATTACAGAGACTGGTGTTGACTGCGATCCATGCTATGCGCCGAAACCGATTGCGTTGGGATGGGTCTTAACGTTCTCGTATTTAGAGATGTAGTAGAGAAAGACTGCTGACTATCTGGCTGCCTCTACTGTGACCTGTTACTTACGCCACGCATTGGTGGCGCTGAGCATTACGAAGAAGGAACGAACATTCTCATATTTACATTTTGAAACCAGGACGCATAGGCATCTTTTGGGTGCACGTCGCCAGGGCCGGCTTTAGGACCGGGCGACCCAGGCGGCCACCCGGAGCGCCGCAGTCTAAGAGACGTTTGCTGTATGGCGGCCAGAGCGCCTGCTTCACCGCTCAATCAATGACTCACCCAGGGCGTCTACACGGTTAAGTTCGGCCCTGCACGTCGCTTCATTGTAGGCTTCATCAATTATTACCATCTGGCATGATTGCAGTCAAAAACAATCCCATTTCCGTTAAAAGAAAGTCACCAAATATGGTTCGGGTCCGGCCGGTATGTCGTCTTTTTGCTTTGCGAATTTGACTGATGCCTGATAATGAGACGTGCGATGCGATAGATGCTTTTGTATGTCTGTATGCCCGGCTGCTCTCCTCTACAGGTCGCATTTCTCCACCCATTTTTCGTATTGAGCAGGTTGGATGATTATTCCATTCAGATTTTGTGATTTTTTCAAAATGGCTGAGATACTCGTGTATTCTAATCGTTGAAAGAGATGTTGAACGATTCGACTCACGAGGTTTACAGCTCACAGAGCCACTAGTTTTAAAGGTTAGTAGCTATGGTTATCCTTGTTACCACAAATCCACTGCCATTCAGTATTCCATTCCCTCAAATACTTAACAGATCTAGAAAACAGTGCAGACCTGTAGAAACTTTGGCGTAAAAGATAAAATTATCAATTGTTTCAGAACACTTCACAAAGGCGGGTGTTCTGTGGCTCCAACGGCGACGTGCCACCCTTCGCAGGGCCCTTGCTGCACGAAGAAATGCCAGCACGCAAACCTTACGGAGTTCGGCATAGTTAGTATTGTTAGTAATAAGTCCATAACAATAAGATAACATAAGACTTGTGTTTACAGAATTTCAGATCGAGGGAGATAGTTGAAATCTTTTAATGACGAAGGTAGACTGTGCATCGGACGGCGTTATGCATTGTGTTCGCAGCTTACTATGGGGATTCTTTGACAATACAAATTGGTGAGCCGGCACGGACGATAGCAATTTGTTGTTATTCGCTAGACAAGGAATGAAAGAATTTAGTTAAGGTTCTCACTATCAGATGGTTAGAATCTAGACTCTTAGTTAGATTACTTTCTCCGGTCACAAAAACGTGCGTTACTGGAACGCTCAAACTGTACTTGAAGATTGGGTAACTGTCAAAGTACCTGCCTCTATATTTAGAAGGATGCGGGATATGGATGTCCACGTGGGTTAGCATAACTAGGCATGTATCGCACAAAACGGCATCAGCTGCCTTGCTCAGACTCTTTTTAATTAAAAGAGATGCGCGACATGAAGTGGTTGGTTTCAATTGGCGTCAATATCTAACGATTAGTGATTTTGTCAGGATTGCATGACGCTGGGGCAGGAGTGTTCCTGCTCGAATTCGTCCTGCCGTTGCGGTCTTGGCGGGCGCTGCCTCAGCGACGGCAGCTGCCACGCCGCCGAGTGCGCCGCGCAGGGGCTGCGCGAGTGTCCGTGCGAACAGACGGTAGTAGTGTAACACACTGGGGTGATAGAGGACACATGTGGATCGGGTAAATGCAGGCTTAGCAGACGTATACACGGAGATCAGAACGGCTGAAGAATATTGAAAAAGTGCTGAGAGCTCTTGAAAATGAAAACAGCTTGAACGATTTAAGCGGATTACTTTTATTACAGAAGAACATAAAAGTTTGGTACATTAACAGGGCAGAGGTTTCTGACAGTAAGCGGAGCCATATTTTTAAGACAATGTTACAGAAATAGTGAGGCGGTCATACTTAGTGATGCACCACCATAAAATTATTTTACGGTTATTATAATTATTATGCATACATCAAACTCAACATTGGCCAGGAGTCTCGCCGAAGCCGCGTCGCTGCGGGCGCTGCCTCAGCGACGGCAGCTGCCACGCCGCCGAGTGCGCCGCACGCCAAGTCTGTCTGAACAGAACTCGATTCCGATGTCCACGCAAGCCATTTATTTAGTTTAGAGCCCTACAGGTACTTGAAGGTTCTGAGCCCTTCCGACCTCAGGAAAGTTTACCTATGCAGCAGGACGGCGCTGGTTCAGTTGGTAGGTTATAGGTAATCCTAATATAACAAGAGTGGATTAAGCTTTCATAGAAATTACGTGGGTAAAAGCCTTCTTAGGTATTAGCAGCGCAACATATTGCAACTTCGCTTTCTCGCATTGTATTAAAAGAGACAGATGATATTTCTCGCGCGTCAAAATGTTGCGTGTCACAGTCACAGTTGGTACAGGATTACATAACCGATAATTGTCGAATCATTTGGAGTCTAGACCCAACTCAGCCGTATCAGTGACCCACATGGATCTATCCATGGTCGCAAACCGGCCAGTTAAAACTAATACTTGGCCACCTATCACCTATTTTACTACCTAGGCAAGTCGGTATTATTTTTACTCATGGAAGTAATTATGAACCGGTTGAACTGGGTTTTATTATAATAATATTATTAATAAACGTGCACTTCTAGGACGGGAAACTGAAAGTAGAGCACAAGTGCGGCGTGTGCTGTCTGGTGAAGGGTTCGAAAACGGGGCTGGGGAGATGTCTGACGGCAGAGCTCGCTGCGCAGGCGCTAGGCAAGCCCAGGGAGACGAGCTGGCTCCAGGACTACTCAGGACGTGAGTCTATACCAGTGTTAACGTCATATAAGGTGGCCACAAACAAGCTGCCCCGATGACTGTTTAGACCGTTGAGTCAAAAGTATTAACGTATTATAATCAGAGATCGGACAGGTCATCGCTTAAACAGAAATGAGAATAGAACAAGACTCTATAGAGTTGATACTAAAGATTATGATTATCTAAAGCGGATATTATCGTACTTTAACATTTGACCTTTTTTAACCGACTTCCAAAAAAAGGAGGAGGTTCTCAATTCGACTGAATGTTTTTTTTATTTTTTTTTATGGATGTTCACCGATTACTCAAAGACTATTTGACCGATTTCATATTTTTTTTTTGGTTTTATAGAAGGTACTTTCTAGTTGGTCCCATTTAATTTTGGTGAAGATCTGATGATGGAATCCATGAGGAATTGAAGGAACTCCTCAAATATTGTAGGCATACATATAGCGATTTTGGTATTATAAGAAACATAATAAGCATTTGCATTCAGAAAGTGTCAATTGGTGAAGTGGAACTGATGCAGAAGACCACAGAATGCCATCGGAACTCCATGATAAATGATTTACGGGTGGCGACAAAATATTTTGATTAATTTAGCTAAGCAACTTCATAGTCACAAATATAAATGTTCCTGATGAGAATGGTACCATCGAATTGATTTGATGATGGAGCCGGAAGGTAGGCACCAGATCTATGTAATAAAAAAATGTATCCTAGCCGTGTTTGGGCTTGTTCGAATCGTCACGAGATACACTTTTAAGTTACGATTAACTAAAAAGTGTAAAATAAATAAACTTTTAAACAAAAAAATAAAACCGACTCCAAAAAAAACTAAAAAGTAAAAAAATAACGCCATAATTCAGTTTCTTCAAATTACTTACAAGTAACCGTTTGTATACTCAATCTATACAGTATATACAATTAATGTTATTTTGGAGTCGTTTTAGTTGCATAGGTCTGTCATGGTTTTTTCAAAGTGGCGTTCTTGAAACAGTTTTGTGATAATTTAAATTAGTCAAATTATTTTCTTATGGTGATTTCGAACTATTTTAAATATGGTAAAAATAAAAACGATTAATAAGTGAATTAAGAACTATCCCGAGCTCTCTTATAGTAAAGATCCCAAAGAAATATTGTGTACAGCATGTGACATTCAAATTAAAATGTTAAAGAAAGATAATATTAACAAACAAGTAAAATTAAACTAGTATGTGTAATCGTCTTTATCGCTTATGTGGTTTTGTAAATGATGAAAAAACTAAAAAATAATTAACACGAATAACTAAATAAAAATATAGGATTGTTTCAGAAAATGCAGAAGTTGATGGTTGCATATATGTTCACAACCAACAGCATTAAAAAATCTTTTAATGGATATACTTTCACAATCATATGGTGAATTTTGGGTTACCTACCGTTGTAAATGTAATTGAAAAATATAATTAAATCATACTGTACATAATACGACTCTATATTGGCGTGTTTCGATTGTTTCGCGATGACCTGTCCGATCTCTGATTATAATATACTTAAGTACTAGAGGATGCCCGCAACTTCGTTTGCAGAGGAGAAATAGTCATAACCTCTCCTTTTCGGCAGCGTAGTCGGGTAAAAGTATCCTATAACCATCTGAATGCCCAGCTACCCGTGTACCAAATATAGTTGAAATCTGTTTAGCCAATTTGGCGTGATGGAGCGACAACGACACATACGAACATACAAAAATCCAAAAAAAAATTTTTTCTATTTAGTGACCTCCAAATAGTCCGTTACAATCATTTTTTACCCGACTGTTTGAAAATATTTTCAATGTAGAGACATTTCAAATGAATTTTCATTTTTAGAACTTTATAATAGTGGAGATAAAGGCACCGTGAAACGAACTGGCTCTAGCTAGATTATGCAAGTCGTGAGTCTATAAGTATTAACATGCTAGAAGGTGTCTTGAACTTGAACTTCGTTTGCAGATGAGGTCCGCAGTCATAAATCACTTTTTTGCTTCAGCATGCTTACTCAGATAAAAAGTAACCCATAACCAGGATTCGTAAAACGTGAGCAAAAATCATTCAAGTTCTAGGGTTGTCACTACTCACATACGTCATTTTAATCGATATTGCTCGCATTTTACGATCCCTTCCTATTTGTTCGCGAATGTTTAGCTATACTTGTACCAAAAATGCTTAAGATCGTCCACGTGTTTTGAGCCCTGCGAGCCTAATGGTGGTTGCATTAATATAAATGACTAGAAGGGGTCCAAACTTCGTCCGCGGAGGAGAAAAAAATCATAACCCTCTTTTTCAGTTCAGCTTATAAGCTTTGCTTATACTCTGATTTTTAATTCAAGACCAAAATTTAACGTCAAAGGGCGTACTTTCGCTGTGATCACTGTCCGGGCGGACAATAAGAAGTCTTGATTTCTCAAAATAGGATTTAATATTTACAACTTAAATACGATATATACAAGGTTTTGACACCGAGCAGCGTGCGTCTGCTCTGACTGTTGGTCGCCGACTATTGTCTGGGCGGACAATAAGAAGTCTTGATTTCTCAAAATAGGATTTAATATTTACAACTTAAATACGATATATACAAGGTTTTGACACCGAGCAGCGTGCGTCTACTCTGACTGTTGGTCGCCGACTGAGGTCACGGCGGCGCCCGCGCCCCGCGCTGCGCCTGCCCTTCCTTCGTCCGGTGATGCGTGTTCAATCACTGCATATTGGTTTAAGTGTTAGTATTTTTATCAATAAAACATACCCTAATATTACTGGTTGCACGATTTCTCATTCATACTTTTATGAAATAATAATAATAATAATACGAGAACCTCGTGAAGGCCGAGAAGGACAAACTCAGCAAGTACCTTGACTTGGCTCACGAGGTCACCGCCATGTGGGATGTTGATTCGACGATCATTGTGCCAATAGTCGTTTCGGTAAACGGTCTTATAGCGAAGAGTCTCGACGAGCATCTTAAGAGACTCTCGCTAGATGGCTGGATCAAGGGTCAGATACAGAAGGCAGTAATCCTGGACACGGCCCGCATTGTCAGGAGGTTCCTCTCTGTGCAGCCCTAACCACCGGTAGCTTGAGCCCTGCCCCGCTGCCGGCGGCACCCTAGGTTAGGTTTTTTATAATGTGTTTATATTTTGTATTTGCATTTTGTATTTTACTTTTTATATATATATATATTGTAAAAAACCTACCTAAGATTGAAAATAAATAAGTGTATAATAATAATAAGTACTCTTTATTGAACACCAAAAGAAAATAACATCAGACACTTTAATCTAAACCAGTATGAGAAATGGTAAACAACAGGCGGTCTTATCGCTAAAAAGCGATCTCTTCCAGACAACCTTAAGGTAGTAGAGATGGCGCAAAGTAAACAACCAATGAGTAAGTAAGTGGTGCATATGAAGATGAGACAAATCATAAATTAAAGCCAGAAAGAAAAACAAAAGAGAAATGAACATTTCAGATACATACAAAGATACTAGATACTAATAAATAAATATAAAATACAAATAAACATATACACAAATATACATATACCTACACAAATACATACATATGACCAAAAATTTACTGAACTACACGACATCAACATCTCAGTTTAAGGGAGCGATAAATAGTGCTGCTTAAGATGACTCTTAAAAACAGAAATAGATTTAGCACACCTAACGTCCAACGGCAAAGTATTCCACATCCGGATCGCTTGAAAAGTGAAAGAGGTGTTATAAAATTTGGAAGAAGAAGCAACAGGTGCAAGAAGATGATTTTGCGAAGATCGTAAAGATGACAAATATTTAAATCGCTCCTTAAGATACCAAGGGCTAGCGGGGTTGAAAAGAATGCTATAGAGGAGGGCAAGAATGTGAGACTTACGGTGAAGCCGAATTGGAAGCCACTTAAGTTGTAAACGGAAATGGGAAATATGGTCGTATTTACGCAAGCCGAAAATGAACCGGATACATACATTCTGAAGGCGCTCAAGTTTATTTAGCTGCTCCTCAGTAAGATCGGGGTAGCAAACATCTGCGTAATCTAAGATGGGGAGAATGAGAGACTGAGCTAGCGCAGTTTTAGTGGAGAATGGTAAAAAGTTGCGTAATCGTCGTAATGATCCCATCGCAGCAAATCTCCGCCTACTAACCTCGCTGATCTGAGGAACCCAAGACAGAGTACGATCTAAAATCACACCAAGATTTTTGACCTGATGTGAATAAGGTACTTGCACACCGTCAAACTCTATTATAGGCAAGTTTGGGAAATCAATTCTAGAAATGAGTTTTGAGCTGCCTATAATAATGACTTGAGTTTTAGCTGGATTGACCTTTAACCCATATCGAAAACTCCAATTCGATGTGATCTCCAAGTCATTATTAGTAGAGTTGATAACCATAGGCAAATCAACAAGAGCGCCTTGCTAATAAATTTGAAGATCGTCAGCATAAAGGTGGTAAGAAGAGAAAATATTCTTAGTAATAGAATTTATGAAAATTGAAAAAAGAAGAGGTGATAGCACGCCGCCTTGCGGAACGCCAGCCAATGTGCTACACCATGAAGAACGAGAAGCTTCCACCTTTATCCGCTGCCGTCGACCTTCCAAGTAGCTACGAAACCAATCAATTACTGCAGGAGATATGTTAAGAGAACATAATATTCCAAGCATGATCTCAAAATCGACAGTGTTAAACGCATTACTGAAATCCAGCAACGTTAACACCGTTACCATCCTTTTATCCATACCCGCCCGAATATCGTCAGTAATTTTGACAAGAGCTGTAGCCGTACTATGACCGGAACGGAAACCAGATTGGAAAGGGTTCATGAGATCATTCGTATTTAAAAATGATGTTGACTGCCTATGAACTAGACGCTCAAGGACTTTAGATAGGAAACGAAGAATGGAAATAGGGCGATAATCAGAAAAAGAGATGGGATTGGACTTTTTAGGTAAAGGAATTATATCAGCATCCTTCCAAATTGATGGAAATACACTAGCAGAAATTGAGTTATTAAGGATTCTAGTAATGACAGGGACAAGAAGGTCAAGAAGAGGAAGGATCATATTACGGCTCACGTTATCTACGCCCACAGCATTCGAAGAAATGGATAGTATGTTCTTTTTAACATCACTGTCAGAAAATTGAGATAGAGAAAACGGTGAAGAGTCAGAAGTTGGGAGGTTCGAAAGATGGTTAAGAGTATTACTGGGCCACTAAACGTGGCAGAAGATGAAAAATGCTTGCTAAGCAGATTTAGATCGACGTCCTTTGGTACAGAATTTTGCTGAGGTTTCCCAACTCCTAGTGCCTTTAAAAATTTCCAAGTTTTGGCTGGATCACCATTCTCAATTGAATTATGAATGTGACGTCTCTGAGCATCACGGCATACCGTGCTACATCGATTACGCAAGATATGGTATCTTATTTTATTTCGATCAGATGCGGAAGCCTTATATTTAGATTTAGCCAGATTTTTCTTTGCTATTAACGCTCTTATTTCCTCAGACAGCCTGCATCGCATCCGAGCGAAGGTCATCAACATTCATCTGACTAAAATTGCGCTGAAGAATTTTGGGTTTTGCCTTCGGAGGACGGATTTTATAAAACAAAAGAAGTAAGTCATGGTACGAGAACGCAGCCGCAGAGTACTGGTTATATTTTGCAACATGGCTTGCAGAAGAAACAAAAGTGATATCTTATATTAGGTAGGTGATGAGTGGATTTAGAAGGTAAATGACCATGTTGCAAGCGTTCACAAGAGATTTAAGGCTCCTAGACCGAGAATCATCCTTGAGGAGGCACGTGTTGAAATCTCCCACGACTATATGATGACTATGAGACGGCATGTGATCGTCCAGAAGCTTTTCAAGAGAGGTTTTCAAGAGAGGCAAAGTAATCAACAGTTGAAGAGATGGTGAATAGAATACTCCCAGAAGAACCTTAGAATGGGACAAAGTAACATCCAGAAACAAATACTCTGCGGCGACATCTGAAGCGGAAGATTGGGGTGATATACAAACTACGGAATACGGGAAGTGAGAGCGAATATATATAGCAACTCCCCCACCACCTCTGCCAGTCCGATCATTCCGCACCAGATAAAAACCTGGTAAGGAAAACGAGGTTGAAGGCAAACAAGGTTTAAGCCAAGACTCGGAGACAAGAATAGCATGAACACCGTTAAGATTGAAAGATAGCAATAAGTCATTGTAGTGTGCAGGAATACTTTGCGCGTTAATGTGGATAACATTGAAATTGTTAGGGACGTCATTTAGCTGACCATAAATAATGTCATGTAGGACCAAGACTATGGAAACTGTCATCTTCAACAATGCCAGAAGAAAAAGAAAGATAATCAGCATTACTATCACTCCCATAATGTTTATTTGTTGAAATAATCAAGATGAGGACTGTCAGATTTCGGTCTTGAATTAGAAATCAGAGTTTAGTTTGGGACTAGATCGATCTGTGTAAGATTATCTATACTATTATAAAGTTGTAAAAATGAAATGTCTGTACATTGAAGATATTTTCAAAAAAATGATTGTTATGGACTATTTGGTGGTCATTAAAACGATTTTTTTTTTTTTGGATTTAATGTATGTTTGTATATGTGTCGTTGTGGCTTCATCACGCAAAATAGGCTAAATTGGTAGCTGGGTATCTCCAGATGGTTATAGGATACTTTTTACCCGACTACGCTGAAGAAAAAATTAAGGGTTATGACTTTCTCCGCGAACGAAGTTGCGGGCGCCTTCTAGTCCTTAATATTATTTATATTATTTATTTGTATTCACGGCGCACTCTTTCATTTCAGCCAACCTTACGATACAGTTATGCGCGGATTGCCCTCCAACGATGATCCGAGCGTGGCCCGTCGATAGCTGGTGCGTGACGCAGGAAGTCGTCGGAGTCTGTTCTTCACAGGCTGTCTGCCAGGCGGACCGGCTACGCTCCAACGTCTACCCTGACGTCATGGTAATACCATAGACTATGTCATAATAATATGGCATCTATATACCATATGAAATTTTCTTCACAGCAAAAATATCTGCTTACGAAAATTTTAATATTGAAGCGAAAAATTAATAAGTAATACTCGATGCATAGAAAAATTCAACTTTTCGCTTTAATATTCACATATAAGTAGATGCCATTTTGGATTTCAAAATGGCGGAGTCGAATATGATTTTATTTAAATAGGTCCTCATATGAGTATTTTTTAATTTTAATCCACAATGACAGACATACCTTTTTAAAGTCATCATGGATATCGTTTTCTAGAATTTTAGGAATGTAGATATTACAAAAGCGTCGTTTTAGATTTTAAGATGACGGACATAGTGACCAATTCACGACGAATTGTATCAGTATAGGTACTTAGCGGTCGTTTTCTATGTTTTGGGGGTTGTACAAACCACCAAATATCAGCCACCCTCCAACGTCTACCGTTTTTTTTGTTGTGTGGTCTTTTATTTGTCTTCTGGTCGTGGTACGACCATTTCAGAGTTGCTGATGTGGCGCCTCGCTCCTTCGGATCTAACCTGTTGTCATGGTTATACCAGAGACTATGATAGATACCATTTTGGATTTCATGGAAGCGGATATGACTTTTTTTAAGTCGTTGTATGAGTCATTCTTTAGGTTTTAAATTGATATCTAATTTAAAAATGGACCGATTTGCATTTCGTTTTTTTTTTACCATTCGTATGCGATGTCAAACATTTGTCAATTAAATAGGAGCTAAATAAAAGTTTAACACAGTTTAAATGCTCTGCTCAGATTTGTGCATAAGCATACGGGGGGTTAAGATGTGGTTAGGATCCTTATCAGATTTAGACGAAGGGTGATTCCATCCGGTTTCTTAACCGTGGTTCATGAAAATCGGTTCAATCGTTTAAAAATTATCAGCATTTTTCTCAATGTGTCGGGTTTTTTAACCCTTTAAGCGCTTTCATATTTGAATGACGTTGTGACGCCAAGCAATTATTATTGAGACGATTTACACCTTTAGGCTTTGTTAGCATGGTAGGCACGACAGCTCACACCTTTAGGTATTTGGCGTTCAAAGGGTTAATCGGGTAATGAATATTTTTTCAGCACATCGCACTAATGAGTCAACCATCTTCGGCCAATCGGATACGGATATCAACCCTACTCACAATCTGCGTCGTAGTTAATATGGTGAAATAAAAAGTTAAAACTTCAAAACAAGACTTTTATTAACAAAACATAACAAATTATAATTATAATACTTTATGACATTTGGATGGTAACAGCTTTTTTGCTGTAATGGGAGACTTTCCTATAGTCAATATATTTTTTTTTGCGTTCTTGTCCGTCTGTCCGTCCATGTGTGTGTCTAAGATACAGTCATTAAAAAAAAAATATTTTCATATAAATTGCCGTCCATGGAAAACCTATAGAGTATTAACAGTTAAACTTGAAATGTATCAAAGCAATGTGTATGTGTCAACAGTATCCTGTAGATCGTACTTTGTTCAGCTGAATATACTGACATTTCCATGATTTAAAAGTTATTGATGTCATTTTACTCATTAGGTAACGTACTTTCGATATCAGTGTAAAATATTTCTTTTTATATCTAATTGTTATGGACAGGGATCGGAACCGATAATGTGTTCATTCAAAACATCCGAAATAACGATTCGTTTTTTTCGTTCAATTACGAGATTTTCGTATAATTTATTAAAATTCTAGACCTTTATTATACAAAAAATGGAACGGCTAGGCATAAGAGGTCTGCCGCTGAGGTTGTTAAGTGACTACTTACAGGGAAGAACTCAAAAAGTAAAAATAGGAGATTTCACTAGCCATGAAACACACATCTCATTTGGCGTCCCACAGGGAAGCGTTCCTGGTCCTACGCTGTTTCAATTATATATAAATGACCTGACTAACCATAAAATACAAAACGGTCATATTATGTCTTATGCTGATGACACTGTCTTGGTCTTTGATGGAAAGTCGTGGGAGTCAGTATATGAAACAGCGGAGATAGAACTTCAACATATATTTTCCTGGCTTAAAAATAACTTATTAACACTGAACATTAATAAAACTAATTATATATGCTTTAATAAATATAACATAAATCAACCTGGACACAACCAAAAACTTATAATGCATACCTGTAAGCAAATAAACAGCCAGTGTAACTGTAGTGTGCTTGAAAAAGTTAATTCAACCAAATACCTTGGTGTTATACTGGACCAACGTCTGTCGTGGAATTCACATATTGAATATGTCAACACTAGAACTAGAAAATTGATCTGGCTGTTTAAACTACTCAGACATATAACATCAAAAAAGCTGCTTAATCAACTATACATTACGCTAGCGCAATCAGTAATGAACTATTGTATCAATGTCTGGGGAGGGGCCACAAAAAGCAAATTTATAGAGGTTGAGCGAGGGCAACGCTGCCTATTGAAGGTTATGCATTTTAAGCCATACAGATTCCCAACTAGTGCATTATATCAGACGTGTAATGTACTCTCTATGAGGAAACTGTATGTACTTAGTGCAACACTTAAACTACACAGAAAGCTAGAATTTAAACCAATATTGTTAACTCGCAGACGAAAGGGCAGGGTTGCTCCTCTCTCAAAATACAAATCCGTATTCGCCTTAAGGCAATACACCTCACAATCAGCATTCCTGTATAACAAAATAAACAGTAAAATTAGTATATACGAGCTACAATATTACAAGTGTAAGAAAGTCATTACTGACTGGTTAAAATTATTGAGTTATGATGAAACTGAATCTTTACTGTATACAGCTTCACGTTAGCAATAAACTGCTTAATGTATAATGTAAAAATACTTACTTAATGTAAAAACATGCTTATGCACACCACTTAACTACATTTTCCAAATACCTTAGTTTATAAAATATAAATTTGTTTCTATTTTCTTTTATATAACTACTTCAGTTATAGAGGAGCGGGACTCCCTGGCACAGGTATTTATATACCTAATAGGAAGTCCCAACCTTGATACTTATTTTGTGTAAACTTTTTAAGGAAATAAATATTTTAATTTTTTCATTTTTTTGAATCAGGTGTTTTGTGATTAATTTATCTTCTCCTAAATACAGTTTTAAAACATTCCAGAAATAGCGTGTATTTAAAAAAAAAATACCGGTTCCGATCCCTGGTTTCGGAGTAATCGCCTGGCCACACTTAACGATTACACCCTGTATATTTGAGGACTGGTTTAAATCTTGCACAATTTCTCGAGCATCTGAAAGTAACAATGCTTGATATCAAAGTCCATGTCATACCAGTAGTTGACCGCGATACATCCGTGGCTCTGCGTCACGTGGTGGAACCACAGGCTGGGTAAGTACAGAATGTCCCCCTTCTGTAGACGCACCCTGTATTTGTGCGCCTTTCTGAATTGGGGGTATTTTTCGTAGTCCGGTTGTAGTGGATCTGAAATTGGAAAGTTGGAGTTCAATAGGCTATTTAACAATTATTTTCGTTATAAAACGACCTCTCAATAATAAAATATTGGTGAATAAAAACTCCCCGAGATATAACAAGGTTAAAATCACATTTTTGGATTTAACCAAAAAATGCTATATAGCATAGGAAACAACAACAACAACAACAACAACAATTCTTTATTGCACACCAACAAAAGAAGCAATACAATAGAGCCTTAACATAAAATAGGTAAACAATAGGCGGTCTTATCGCTAAAGAGCGATCTCTTCCAGGAAAGGAAAGTGTGACGTCACACGATTTGTATGGGGAAATTCATGCAATCTCCCTGAGCTAGGGGCCCCGGGGCATGGCCCCGTCTAGCCCTCGGGTAGCTACGCCACTGGACACCATCCATCAAGCAGTATCTGTTTAGGATTTTTGTGGTATCAGAATATTCTGATACTGTATACAGACCTACACATATCCATGGCAACCCCGATTTCACCAAATTCCTACTATTATAATTAGCATAGCTTAAGGACTAATTATATTTACTAGCGATCGGCCTCATACTGGAAGTCTCTTTGCGAGTATCAGTGGTAGCGCATGAAGTAAATTTCAGGAATATAAAGGAACTCTGGTAGTGTACACACCTACACATATCCATGGCAACCCAATATCTTCTTCACTGTCCTCTACCGGCAGAGGTACTATCTTCCATTTGTCACCCTCGTACTTGAACTCTGCCTTCGGGTATCGGTGGTAGGGCACCCAAGGCAGGTCTGTAGGTGGTACGATGATGAACTCTTTAACACCATCGATAACGCAGTATATGTTCTCGTACGGGTCTTTGTGCACTGAAATTGAAAATAAGTTTAGAAAACTGTAATGCAACAAAAAAAGTTTCAAACAAGGACAATTAATGATATTTTCTTCTGTTTCCGCGATTATTACTCATTGAAATAAAACAATTTAACGGATTATATCGCGTATATTATCTCATTTTAGTTCCCGACGTTTCGGAAGCGAAAAAATTAAGGAAGCGAGGCTATTGAGATTTAAAAGCATCCCAATTTCAATAGAGAAGATGGATTGTCACTACCACCAGCTTGGGATCCTGTAATACATCTCATCAAGGAACAAGCGAGACACCGGGCTGCAAAACCTTAATTTCCGAACGGTGTAAAATATCTTATCTGTTTAAAAAGTAGTTTAATAGTCTCTGTTTTTTTAATATTATAATTAGTAATGAGGTAGCCTGGGAGTTTTTCCTTGCAGTGTTTTTTATTTCCTCAGTACGCCTCATTTATATTAGATTAAAATTAGATTTAGAATAAAATAATTAAGCCCTTCTGGCACATGTGTAACTTGTCTTTACAGCTTAGGCCCATCTGGCATGTATGTACACCTTTATTTGTTTTTTCAAAAATGGGTTGTTAGCACAAATTGTACCTTTGACAGAGGAAAATACATCTTTTCTCAGTCCACCCGTGACCATGGAAAGCTGGAAAGCTTCCGAAACGTCGGGAACTAAAATGAGATAATATACGCGATATAATCCGTTAAATTGTTTTATTTCAAGGACAATTAATTTTATTTATTATTTGCTAAAAAAGCGCTATTATTTTAGAAAATGTATACATTTTCAATTTGGGATTTCGAATTTTTATATTTTTTTTTTGTGGTATGTTATACAATGACCTCTCAATAATAGAAAAAATGGTGATAAAACTACTTCGATCTCATAAAGACTCACTGAGACACAACAACGTTAAATGTTGGGACTTTCCCAAAAAACGCTCCATACTAAAGCATAGGATCGCGTGACGTCACAACTTGCGTTTATAGAAACGGTTTCATAACAAAAGTTACGATACATTACTGTAAAATTATTATTATAGCTTGACCACAACCACTGTGCCGCTCCTGAGGTATGCGCGGGGAGGCGGGGTGCGGGCACGAAAGATCACGGACACACAAGAGTCTGTCGTCGTGACGGATAGATCTGAAGATACCGAAGTACAATATTTTGACTCTGTATAGGTACATACTTATTATATCCAATTTTTATTATGGTACAATGCGATTTTTAGGTAAGCACAAATAAAAAAACCAATATAAGTCAAATTAATGTGTAATTATCGGAAAAATAAATAGTACCGAGAGTTAAAACAGAATCAGTTCGAAAAACAAAAAATCATAAGCTTCTAGGTAATGAATACAGTGACTATTCTGACATTGATTCACTTTTATCTTCATCTTCCATTTCGCTACCGGAACTTGAATCATTGTCACCCTGCAAATTTATTATTATGGGGTCAATAATATTGTCGAAACGGTTGTCGCGATCCCAGTAATCGTTTTCATTTCTTTGGACATGGTCATCACACCTCTGCCATTTTTCTGCCGTGAACTCCGAAAATAATAAATTCAGTGCGTTTATCTTTTCATCTTGAGAAGAATGAATATGGGTTTGCGCTATATTGTTTTTAACATCAGCACATACCAACTCGATGGGGTTCAGATCTGGATGGTATGGCGGTAAACGCAGGACTGTGTGCCCATGAGCTTTTAAGAGGTCATCGATTCTGTATACGGGTTCTTTTTGAGTGGCATTTATAAGAATTTGCAGTTGTTTTTTTTTTTTTTCGGAAATTCAACATTGTTACGCCGCAGCCAGTTCTGCATTTCACTTTTGAGGTTTGTCATGGTCGGTTTCTTATCAACTAGAACGCTGTGGTAAGACGCGTTGTCCATCACAATTACAGAATTTAGTTTATTATAAAAAGTAGGCCCGTTCATGTCTCCATGGTAGTCGCCAGTCTTAGCTTAGGATTTAAATATAGTCAATGCACCTACGACCAAGCCATTTCGACTTCCAGCGTGAACGATTACCAAGCGTCGTCCTTTCCCGATGTCAGTGTGAATTCCAAGTTCCGACGATGATTGCCAACATTTGCTAACATTGTGACTGACGTTAATATATGTCTCATCTAGGAAATATATGTTGCGGTTTTCACTTCTATAATTTTATAATTTCTGTCAAATATTTCCTCCGCCACTCTGTAATATTAGGCTGCTCTATAAGAAGATGTCTTTTCGATCTACATTTTTTTGAACCGGTAACCCATTGTGTGTAAAAGTTTTCTCAAATATTCTCGTCCACAAATAAAAAAACACCATCTTGTCTCAAACTTGACAGTAACTTACGAATACTTGGCACTGTTTTTTCGATCTCATAAAATTGAAGAATCTTTCTCCTGATCACTCCCAAGTCGAAATCATAAATTACATATTTTTTCTTTATAATTTTCGCTTTTTTGGGCGAATTAAATTTCGGTTGGCCCTCATTTTCAATTGATGAATTTCCTACAGATTTTACATTTCTTACGGTTTTTTGGCAGTACCCAGTAGCTTCGGCCACAAGTTTGGCGATATTTGCGTCACTTTTATGTTCGAAGCTATTTTTGTCTGCTTTTCTTTTCCTAAAATATTCGGCCACTTTGAAAATGACAGCTTTAACATCTCGAGATAAGCACGACCCATCTTTGGATATTCTATCTCATGTGCGTCTGACATAGACAGCTCGCAACAGATAACACTACACGCCGCCACGAGCGACGACGGCGGAATGAGAGAGCTCGCATACCTCAGGAGCGGCACAGCGGTTGTGGTCAAGCTATATTATAATTTTTCCTTCAGAATTGTAAATAGCGGCATTGTTCTTGTATCTCTCGTGTGTGACTCGACTTCCACGATACAGGCTATGCCTAGTGTGAAAGTCACTGTGTAACATTGTTATTTGCTTGAATTATTTTTGGTAAATAAAGTATTCTATATTCTTATTCTTATTTAATGAGTTACTCAATGGTATTAATAGTTATTAATATTTTCATACTTTAAAAATGAACTTTCCCACTCTACTTTTAAAGGCTCATAAAATAAGCTATACGTAAGATATCGAAATCAAAAATTGTGTTTAGGATTTCCATCATAGTAGGGTCAGGGAGGGTATAGTTGCTCGGAGGGAACAGTCGCTCGAATGCACTGTGCTGGAAAGGGAAAAAGCTTTATATCTGTCCTCTACGTCAATGAGAAGCGTTCGACTTCCGATCGTGTATGAACTAGTCAGTGAGCCGCTCTGGCGCCGTGCGGTTGTGTAATTACGTGTTCTGTTCTTTACCTGGCCGAATTTACATTCTCATGTAAGTTTCACTTCGTTTTTTAACTAAACTTGTGTGAGATTCTTAATTACTGTTGTTTTTGTCGAAGAGTGTGTCTAATTTACTTAGTACTGACTGATAATTCATGGCTCTAGGTCTATGCATTTGTTTCTAGTTTGATCTTGAGTCCAAAATGCGGTCAGGGTCAACAGTAGCTCGTTTCGGAGAAGTACACACTGGCTCGCGAGCCACTGTGTACGTATGACCTTATAAAAATAATACCAACAAAGTTTAATTTAATAAAAGTCGAATAAAAAATTGTTCTTAATTGCTCTTAGAACTTCAAATTTAAAACCAAATGACTGCTAATAAAATAAATGCTAAAACTTTTACCTACCTATTTACAGAATGCCGCGACGAAATTGATCGCCCTCAGTGCCCAGGAAAATAGGCAACCTTACGGCGGAGGAGATCAAAAGAGGGTTGAACCTGATACGAAGTGTTGAAGTACATTAATAATATTTTTTGTCACGAATTATGATTTAAAAAAAAATCTAATACTTATCTTATTTTTGCTAAAAATGTCAGCGCTCCTATGAAGTCACGTGTAGCCATTGTGTATCATTATATTTACAAGTTTTGCACGGGTAGCGTCAGTTAAAATCTCTGAGCCACTGTTTACTAAGGGTAGTACACAGCGGCTCTATTCCATCCGTAGCCACTGTGGACTTTTAGAACCACTGTATACAGGGGGTAGTACACAATGGCTCCAGCCACTGTGTACTGTTAGAGCAACTGTGTACTAGGGGGTTCAGCCACTGTGTACCTATAGTAGTACACAGTGGCTAGATTCCCATTTTTTTAAAAAAGGTCGTTATCTCTTTTTTGGTGAAAACAATTGGAAATCTATTTACTACATATAAAACTTAAATAATGAACGCTGCTTTGTGACAAAAAAAAATATTTCAGGCACTTATACATTTCATGTTATAGCCTGTTGAAAAAATCCTAGCGACTGTACCCTCCTTGACCCTAAGTACAATTTCGCATCAAAAATTTTATTCTTATTTTAGTTCAATCAACATCCCAATTGGAGGCCCTCTATTTATTGAATGTGCAAGAGACAAATTCTAGCTCATTCCGAAACTGGGATGTAAGTCAAATTTAACTTCCAAGATTTAACTCACTCACACATATCGCAGCAAGTTAATAAATAATTAAAAATCTCACTTGATGTAACTGCCCTGTCGTCTCCCATCCAGAAGTTAACTGCATCCGGAGACCTGTTCAATGCTTCGCTGGCAAATTGTATCTCAGGTTCCACGTCACACAGTAGCTCTCCAAAGTCTTCAGTCAGATTAGAGTTTTGTTTCTGTAAGTATGGAATGAAGTTCTCTCTGAAAGCAGCAATTGTTTTTTAACATACCTGGGTGACGGAGCTTAGCTCAGCGCGGTGGTTGCATTTTTTTATTTTTCGAGGAATCTATTTTGATAAACCTAAAAAGCGAAACTGAGCCCATTGAAATCGTTAGATCTGTTTCCAAGAAACCTTTTACATATATATATATATTTGCATATGTATACATCGAGGACTTCAAGCCATAGGGGCGTATACGCAAAAATGCGATTTTTCGTTTCTAATGTCATTGTAATCACTTAATAACATTACATATGCTGTATTTTTTTCATAATTTTAGGATAATGATTACATGACCAAATAAATAAAACATGAAATAACGTAAGATTAATAGCCAGAAATTACTGTCAGACCAAAGAGGCGTACAATAGGCGTAACAGCAATATTTTCTAGTAGTCTTGCATATTCGACGGACCATATAGACGTATACGCATACGCCTATTACTTTTTACAGCGATCAACAAAAATGTGACGCGCCAAAGGGGCGTATGTGCATACGACAGTAATTTATAACTAAATATATTTCAAATTTTGTCGCTCCATAAAGGCCATGTCCTTTATTTAAAATGCTATAGCTTGACCACAACCGCTGTGCCGCGCCTGAGGTATGCGAGCGGCGAGACGGGGGGGCAGAGCAGCCACTGCGCTCTGTCATTCCGCCGTCGTCGCTCGTGGCGGCGTGTAGTGTTATCTGTTGCGAGCTGTCTATGTCAGACGCACATGAGATAGAATATCCAAAGATGGATCGTGCTTTATCTCGAGATGTTAAAGCTGTCATTTTCAAAGTGGCCGAATATTGAAATTAAAAGCAGACAAAAATAGGTTCGAACATAAAAGTGACGCAAATATCGCCAAACTTGTGGCCGAAGCTACTGGGTACTGACAAAAAACCGTAAGAAATGTAATATCTGTAGGAAATTCATCAATTGAAAATGAGGGCCAACCGAAATTTAATTCGCCCAAAAAACCGAAAGTTATAAAGAAAAAATATATAATTGATGATTTTGACTTGGGAGTGATCAGGAGAAAGATTCATCAATTTTATGAGATCGAAAAAACAGTACCAAGTATTCGTAAGATGGTGTTTTGAATTGTATTTCAAAATATTGTACTTCAGTATCTTCAGATCTATCCGACACGACGACAGACTCTTGTGTGTCCGTGATCTTTCCTGCCCGCACCCCGCCTCCCTGCGCATACCTCAGGAGCGGCACAGCGGTTGTGGTCAAGCTATATATATCTTAACTAATGCATGAATGACATAAATCTTGCATATAACTAAGCACTTTCGGTTTCGTTTTTGATTACTTGGGTTTCAAGTCGCGTCAATGTTTTGACCATCACCGTATTATATCAGTTACTCGCTGCGGACCTCTGGTGCCTATCCTGATTAAGGTATGTTGTAGAGATACCTCAAACCAGGATGGTATGTACGAAGAGACGGACATAACCAAAACTGTATAGGTTATATTTTGTCTAATCTTATACACAGCGTGCTAGACCTTTGAATCAATTCAAATCAAAGGACGCCGTCATGTTGACGTGATTATGGGACCCAGTGACCGTGGATCGTTACAATATACCTCAACCTTTCCCTGGACCACAATTCGCTCAATAGCCACCTCCCCCCGGCGGCATACGTGGTCAAAGAAGGTGAGGATACGGGACTGTACCAAAGATGAGAAACGCTGCTTGATGCGGAGTTCTCGAAGTATAGACTCGTTGTTACGGAATTCAGTCCACGATACTCGGAGCATTCTCCTCCAGCACCACATTTCTAAGGCGTCTATCTTCTTCTTTTCAACTTTCCGGAAGGTCCACGTTTCTGCGGCGTACAGGAAAATGGGGAATACAAGTGTCCGAACTAGCCGGATTTTTGTGGCTTTGTATATGTCGCGATTCCTCCATATTTTCCTCAACTTATCCATTGCAAACCTAGAAATTGCCATACGCCTCTTCACTTCGTCGACGCATCCATTACAATTCGCAATATGTATAATTTCTGGAAAATTGTTATTCATGCGGTCGATAGTCATATTTTTTGTCTTTTTTCGATTTATCCTAAGTCCGAAGTCAAGGCTAACGCGTTCCATCTTGCCAAGAAGTTCTTCCATGAGGTGGGTACTAGTAGCGAACAAAGTAGTGTTGTCTGCATGTCGCAGGTCCAGTCTTCATGTGTAATCCTCATTATGAGTTCTGTGTATACATTGAAAAGAAGTGGAGAGATAATACATCCCTGACGGACTCCGGCACTGGGGTGAAAGTGTTTGCATAGGACGTCATTTGCGCCCACTGAGACTATGCCGTCTTCACACAGTCTTCGCAGAAGGTGTACCAGGTGTTTAGGAACACCTATCGCCGTCAATGTTTCCCAGAGTTTAGGCCACTTAACAGAGTCGAATGCCTTATAGAAGTCTACAAAGCATGTAGGTGGGCTTGTTGAATTCCCGGGTTTTCTCTATAATCTGTCGGACAGTCAAGATTTGCTCCCAGCATCTATTTCCCTTAACAAAGCCAGCCTGCTCAGGAGCAATTTCTTTGAAATAAAACAATTTCTTTGCTTAGTTAGATATGACTTAAGACGCTCGTTAAGGGTTGTTATTAGTTGTATACTATTATAAACTTGTTAAAATGAAATATCTATAAAAAATGTAACATACTATTTGGAGGCCACTCTAATTTTTATTTTTTATTTTTAGGTTTTTTGTATGCGTAGTTGTAGCTTCATCATTTAAATCTGTAAATTAGCCTAAGAAATCTTGATTAATTTAAAACCAATAATTCATATCAAGCTCATATTTTACTATGCGCCCACAAATCAAACGAACTATCTTTGTACGTCTCGTCAAGCCATATAGGAGTGTAAAAATACGAAAAAATATAAATATCACTATAATTAACAATCAACTGCTGTAAAATTGTTTAATTTATATTAAATTAATTAATCGAGGTGCGTGTTATACGAAATATTGAACAGATATTTTTTATTATTATACACCCAATATACTCAAGTATAATTTGACAAAATAGGTTACGATTTTATAATATTGTTGTCAAGCCAAAGGGGCGTGAGCACGTTATTTCTATTTTTTAAAATACATTACACAAAATTAACCATGTCGAAAAAAAAATCAAGTACTTTTAATGTTCTATGCAAATTTATAGTAAAATCTGTGCATTAACAAAAAAGTTATTAAGTTTTTTTTGTCTCCTGAAAAGTAAGGGGTTTGTTTGTACGCCCCTATGGCTTGAAGCCCTCGATATATATGAATGGTCAACTTCAGGCTTATCTCAGTTTGAATCGACTTGTGAAGTCGAATCGTAACATCACTGATTTCTCCTGTCAAATTGTTGGTTGGAAGCTCTATGTTAAAACGTCATCTAGCTTTGCATATGAGGGGATGCTTACCTCTTTTCCTCTAAGCAACATAAAAATTCAGCCATCGTCATCTGCGTTTCATACGGAAGTACCAAGTACTCTACTCCTTCCTCATTTGCAGCTACAGCATCCGCTAAACCATTGGGGGTGATGGTGACTGTTACCTTTTTGTCTGGTATAGTTTTCCTGTAAAGTAAAGAATAAATCCATAAAAATAATGAGTCATGGTAGAAACTATTCTCAGGATCAATATGGCAGCCATTGGGTCAATCCAGATCAGTTTTTTCTTTTTTAAGATACGGAACCCTAAAAAGTTAAAATTTGGCCCTTGCTAGGTTTTGATATGGAGCAGCTGGACTATTTGATTCCATTAGATGAAGACGTATTCGCAACCACAACATGGTTATGAATCAGAAAAAAGCTTCTTCAGAAAAAGAAACTTCTTTGACTTTGATGGCACTGAATAGCCTATGTTATAATGTTTGATGCCCCATACAAAATTCCACCCGACTTTTCACCCCCTTGAGGAATGATTTCCGAAATAAAAACTATGATATCTTTTTCCCAGGGTTGCAAGCTATATCTGTTTCAAATCAGATTATATTGCGTATAATATGAGTACATTATAATCTTTTTAAATTGTTTTATCTAAATTAGTCCAGTGGTTTAAGCATAAAAAGACTTTTAAACACCGCTACACAAAGGTCATCGGGAAGAGATCGCTATTTAGCGGTAAGACCGCCAGTTGTTTCCCTCTGCTTATTCAAATGTTACTGTCATGTTAATGTGCAATAAACATTATTGTATTGTATTGTTATTTCTGCATTTATACTTAATACTTATTATGGATTCGTATCGATTTTTGCTAGTATAGTAAGTAAAAATAAAGGTTCATTACCTAATCATAGAAATCGTAATATATGCTTACTTAAAGTAATCAGCGTTCCATTTTTTTGTAGCTGGCCAAGAAGCACAACCTCCACGGATAATAACAGGGATATTCTTGGACACATAATCTCGGGAGAACTGTAATGCATCTAATACTCGTGTCTCAGACAAGCTCTCACCGAGGTATAGATCTGAAGAATATAAAATATTATAGAGATAAACATTGAAGTTTAATATTAGTTAGTATAACGCTATTAGCTGTTAAAAACTTTATTACCTGATGACTCGTCATAAAGAACATCAAATGCGTCAGAAATAATATTGCTAGTCATAGCTTTTCTAAATAAATTTTTAATATTGTAAAATATACAAGATATTTTTTGTAAATAAAGTTGTAAACATAACCTACAAATTAAGTTTATGCCATAGACTTTGACAAGAGTAGTTTGATTTTTAATTGGTTTTAATTTGGATTCTTGACTTCCCAAAATTAAAAGAGCATCAATAATTATTTAAACAGCAAAAGAGTAAACATTTTAAAGCCTTTCGATATAAATAAGAATATTGCTTGGAAGCAATTTAATAACTAGTTTAATGTTTATCCCAATTGGTTTTTAGATGCTTCTACGATTTAATATTCAGTTCTTTTAAGATCGTATCATGGTGTAACAAGTAAAGTGTCATTTGTTTTCCAGAATAACTTTAAATAATATATAAGAGTTACATAAAATAAATTCTTCCAACAATGTTCCTTTTGAACACATCAAACGCCATTAGCAGGCTTCTAGCGAAGAGTTAAATATACTTCATGGGCATAGGTTTCTTCAGTATTCCTTTAATTGGAGATTCTTTTTCTTTAATCTGAGGTTGTTCCATCGGATAATCAGATTCATTTGGAGATAGCAGTGTTCTAGTACTCCAAAAAGTACGAGGTGCCAAGTTGTAGGTTGCGTCGACCACGGTTACTGAAATGGTTTCAAAAATTAAAACGTAATAATTACATTTTTTTGATAATTAAGTCAGCGTATGTTTCTTTTTATAAATAATCAATGCTTCATATTTAACAAACCATTCGATTTTCGGTTTTCTCTCTCCGAAATGGTGACGGCACTTTGTGCTCTGGGACCTTGTAACATGTTGAGTTCCAGGAACTCCTCAGCGCCTTGGTTCGTCATACTGATTTTATTCTTCTCGTTCATCTGCCGCAGCCGCAAGGCTTTATCAAAACTTCGAAGAAAGGTTTTTGATGTAGTGTGGAGGACCACACTATCTAGGACTCCTGAAAAAGGAGAGTGATTTAAATTTCTGTTTATTATAAGTAAGCTTAATTAGATTTCCCAGAAATACATACGTAATTGTGAACATCTTGCAATGATTGTTTCTTTATATCGATGCTTCTTGGTCATTGGATTACCTAAGAAATTCGCATCTACTAGAGATATCAACGTACAGAGGCCGTCTGCCACATCCTGAATGAGATGTAAGAAATATATAAATCTATATTGAATGCAAGGGTAATCAAACATGAATTAATTTCAACTCTTGCAAAAAATAAAGCGAATTTAGTTTTATTGGTTAACCAGTAGAGATCCCTCTTTTTAATACTCACAGAAAAATCTTGTAAGTTATTCTTCTTAGCTATAAGAACTTCCAATCGGCGAAGCGGCTTAGCCCATGCAACATCTGTTAATTTGTTCTGCGATACATTCAAAATTCGAAGCGTAGACTGAAAAAAGGTACAATCATTAAAGTAGGTGATCCTTATGTTATAATTGCCAAATATATGCAAATAACAAAGCCCTGTTTTCGTGAAAATCCTCTTTATTTTTTTACTTACAAACAGGACGCAGTATGCAGATTAAGCCAAGAGACAGAGGAGACCGCATTATGCATTGTTCCTGTAGACCACTCTTGCGGAAAATAAGTATCTACCTGGGGGAACATGTCGTGCCCCCGGAAAAGATACACTTCACTGCCCAAAGAATCTGGGAATTCCTAGACTTAAATCAACAGGCCTCGGCACTCGGCAGTGAATTCAAAGAGAGAAAAGAGCTGTTGCAATGGTTAAAGTCTGGTCGAACCGGCATACAAGGGGCCCACTAATCCATACTAATATTATAAATGCAAAAGAGCGTCTGTCTGTCTGTCTGTTATCTCTTCACGCTTAAAGCGCTGAACCGATTTGGATGAAATTTGGTATGGAGATAGTTTGAGTCCAGGGAAAGGACATAAGCTACTTTTTATCCCGGAAAATCTCTTATCCACGAACGAATTTAAGGCAGGCGAAGTCGCGGGCAGAAGCTAGAAATCACAGTTTACACATTTAGATGATTGTTTTTGTGAGCGTGTATTTGCTAAAAATATGTCCATGGAAACAGTCGGTAGCTTTATTGATTTAACAAAAAGATAAAGCTTACCCCAATTGCTATCATAGTTCTGGGATCGAAACACAGTCCATCTGAACTGTTTATATCCTGTTTTTCTATATGAAGTTCCTCTAAATACTTCAAGGTGTCCAAATTTTCAACCACACTAATCTTATTATTGCTCAAATATAACTTTTTTAATTTGCATAATTTCTCCAAACCTCGGATTTTATTAATGTTGTTCCATTGAAGGTGCAAATGAGTTAGATTATATAGAAGGTCGAGGTTTGTAATAGATGTTAGTTGGTTGTTGTGGTAGTAAGCATATATAATATGTGTTGGATTTTTCGGTTTCGGCTGTGAACATAAATGATTTAAAAGAAACAAATTAAATATATGAAAACTGAGCTACCAGTTATTGTAATCTAGAATACAATTAACAACTTACTATTTCTGTGAGGCCTTTCTCGTGTAGAAATAAGTGTGTAATCCTTTTTTGATTAGCTTGTTTTTTACGAACAATTTTTTTAGCTTCTTGACGGAGCTCTTCATCATTTAGTTTAAATTCTGTTAATTTCGATTTACAATTCAACGTTTTTAACATGATAGTATAATAAATATTGCAAGTGTGTCAAATATAACATTTATCTATCGCTCGCTTATATTTGAAAATAGCGCTGTTGCCATGGTAATTTTTAGTATTGCCAGTATTTGTGTCAAGTATGTAAAAAAACCGAAGCATACTTAAAATACTGGAAGTCGTGCCAGGTAGATACTAACTACCAGCGTTTGACAGTGTATAAATAATGCTCACGCATGTCATCACGAGTACTACAATAAATGTTGATTGTTTTCTTCGTATTCGTTTGTACGTCCACATATAGAATTATTTATCCAAAGTTTCATTCAGAATACCTCGACTGGAAGCGTCAGTGATTCTCAAAACATAACCTAACTTTACTTCAACCGGTACTGAAATGGGTGAACGATACAATATCCACAGTCAGCTAGAGCATCTTCAGAGCAAATACATCGGTACTGGACATGCTGACACTACGAAGTACGAGTGGCTAACGAACCAGCACAGAGATTCGTGTTGCAGCTACATGGGGCACCCAGACTTGCTGAGTTACTTTGCTATCGTAGAGAATGAGTCTAAAGCTCGCGTGAAGTTCAATTTGATGGAAAAAATGCTGCAGCCGTGCGGTCCGCCACCGGAGAAACCTGAAGATTAATTTAATTTACAGAATGCTGTTATTTTAAGTACTGTTTTATTGTGTCATGATTTGCCTCAATTAGACAGTCTACTATACATTCATCTTACCCGGTTCCATTCGATTAATGAAGCTGTCTTAAACTTCAAACCTAGAATGCTCCACAGTTTGAATACCTAGTATACAACATGAATATTGGTGGGACATGGTGTTCTGCGATAAACCAAACTATTAATTTATCCCGAGTAAACCCAGGGATCTTTCACTAAATTATAATTAAGATGTAACAACCATTGTATCTATTTTGTATTAAATAAATATCTTATTAATTTCTTTGGATCCAGTTTCATTAAAAAATTGTTATTTGATAACTGCATATTACCTGATTTAGGTATAGATTGTATGGGTTGCAGTCAATACTAATATTATAAATGCAAAAGCAAAGACCATTAAAACAAGAAGACTGACAATCTCCATACTAGAAGCCGTTCCCCAATATCTGTCAATTTTCTAATATGGAATGCCAAATTGCCTATAAGGATATGCTACTACTTCATATAACAGGTGACTTACTTAAGTTTTTCACCACAGTGCCAGATGCCAGTGTTATCATAAATTTATTTGACAACCAGTTACGCTCAATGGGAGTAATGTTGCCTGGAAAGCTGAAGGTCTTGTGTTTAAATCCCAGTAAAGGCAAATATTTGTGTGACAAGCATAATTAATTTATTAAATTATTATTTATTCATGCAATAATTGACTAAATAATAAATAAATATATATTAGGGGACAATTTTTTACACAAATCTGACTAGTCCCACGGTAAGCTCAATAAGGCTTCTGTTATGACTAGACTTACATTTAATAAATAAATTTTCAGGAACAAATAATTATGCTTGTCACACAAATAAGATTGTCCCTCATATTTATTTATTATTATTAATAATACTACTGAATTTTATATTTGTGTTTGCAGACAATTACCACAATGCCGTAGTCAAATGAATTTGTATGTGTTGGTATTATCTGCTAGTTGTATAATTTCAATATTTTTTTTTTAAATAGTATTTGTTTGAATTCAAATTTAGGAATTAAGTTATAATAAGTAATTTTTAAGGATTCCATACCTTAAAATAAAAAACGGAACCCTCACTTTGATGTCTGTACGCATATCCATCCCTCCGTCTGTCTGTCAAGACCCTTTTTCTCAGGAACACATGGTGGTATCAAGTTGAAATTAACATCAAATGCTTAAATTTGTGGTCCCTTTGAGGCTGTAAATATCAAGCTTCTAAGTCAGTGCAATCCAAAGGTGTTTCCACACAAATTGCTGTCCATAGAAAACCTATATAGTACCTACTTAAATTAAATTCAATGAATAGTTACTAGACTAGATAAATATTATGTACTGTCAACTCAACTTAATTCTTCCATTGTATGAATTTTTAATAAACTCCTACTAAAAACTTATAAAAATAGGTTCCATAGTTGATTGTTATCACAAGGGTATTTTATGAAGTAAATCTCAGTGTAAATTTCATCCCGCATTTAATAATAATTTCCACTCCTCCATCTTAGCATTCAACGCCGCTTCTCGCTCCTTAGCCTCCTCTTGCAAAATTTTATGCTGTTTCAAACGAATAACAACATTTGTAACTAATATCTTTTGAATATATGGTACTATTCTGTCACACTCTGTTTCCAAAACTTCCATAGCTTTTGCAATGCATTCGGCATTCATAGAGCCAGTTTGTGAAAAATCTGATATTTGTTTCAGGCCAGATAACAAGGACATTGTCACAATTCCGTGATTACTGTCGTTCTCGGGGCTCATGATTGCTAAATGTTCCTCTGCCTCTGTAGGGTCTACGAATATTTTGTCTTTGATCACAGCTAGGGAAGAGGCTGTGATGATATCGTACATGGGAACTGCAGCATCAGCTAATGCCAGGCCTGCGGCATTTATGGCAGCAGCTAGACAGGCTCCATCATGTTCTAGGATGTAGATGAAGATATCAATCTGTAAGAAATATTTTGTATAGTAGTAATTGTTAAAAGTTTTAGCAAGGCTTTCTAAAAGAATGAGTACTGACTACTACATTCTTAAATAATTAAATTTAACACTCTTCAAGTTTGTGATACAATGTGGCCCCAAATGTGTTTACTTTTAGAACTATAATTCAAAAATTGAAAAATCACCAAATTTTGAGTTTAGTAGGTTGAGGTTGTTGGCGAAATTACCTGGTAATTAGCAAACAAATGCCTGCACACAGCTGGTTCAAGGGCTTGTCTCAGAGCTGTTGACAAGGCTTTTTCTTCAGCATCTGGTGCATGAGGCCGTCTCTGGGAGCAGGAAAAGGGGGCGTACTTCACCTCACAAAACAATTGCCCCAGGTTACTGTTGAATAGATTGAAAGTGTTTAGAGTAGGTTATTAGGGGAATGTCCCATTGAAGATTGACTACTTTAGATCTTGATTTTACAAAACTTAGAATACAATCATCACAATACAAATTACTCTTTATTGCACACCTCAGATACACAGAAATACAGAACATGCCTGTAACATTTGAATAAGCAGAGGTAAACCGGCAATCTTATAGCTAAATAGCGATCTCTTCCAGACAACCTTTGGGTATTGAAGTGTTTGAAAGAACAATTTTAGTTGAGTATGTGGCGAAAAACTAATATACTTCTAAATTAACAATTACAAACCTGAATTCATTCTGATGTGGTATTTCTCTTGGATCAAACACAGAACATACAACTTTTGTTTTCTTCAATTCAACGTATGCCGACCCCTTAGCTTGCGATACCATGTCCGTCCTGGCAACTGTAAAGCAATTTCACAATTAATTAATTGAGCACTTTTTCATTCAATATTTACGATTACACAATAGTAAACACATACAAAACATACACATGGTTCGGGCTTCATCAAACTTGCGCCCATCTTTCCGCAGCCCTTTTTCATTGGTTAAATCTTTGTGAAGCTCGTCGTAAGTTTTGATGAAGTTTTTTGTGAAACGCTGGTACGGTATACTATCTTCTGGGCCATTAAATCTACGATAGTCGAGAGGCATTTTGATTGGGGTTATGCTACAAACTGACTTTATCTATTCACCCGTTCTAGTTCGTATCTCTTAATAGTTTGTGGTGTGTTCAGTGTGTTCTATTCTATCTGTACGTCACGTCACTGTCGAACCGCGAACTTAATACCGGATTTGCGAAGTGTCAAGTTTAAACGTTTTGTTACTTGCACTGCATGTGTTGGTTGAGTCTCGTCTCGGATGGATTATTATGTACAGTGGCTTAACTAGTTATAAAAATATTTCAGGATATCTTTTGCACTACCAATTTCCAGGATTTTATTGCTAAATTAATTCACGTTAGCCGATTTTTTATTTAAACTCAAATACAATGGAATTAAATTGAACATTGATTGATTACACTACCGTGCAAGATTGCCTTAATGAGATATGCCAACATCAACAATAAAACTGATCTATCTGTCAATTCTGGGTTCTGGGATTGCGATGTGTTCTTGAAAATGTGTGTTTTCATGTGATATCCAAAAGTTATTATTTTTATATTTGTCACGGTATGTGACAATAGTGTAAGCATTTTAGAATTAAACTGTTGTTGATCAAGCAAGTCATCTGTAGCGTAGATTAGACTACAAAATAAGGTAAGCTGGCAATCGCTACATTCACTTGGTACCGGTGACGTTTCAACATAATTTACCACAGAAATTATTACTTTCTATGAAATTTCCAACTAAAATCATATCTATAATGTTGCTGTATAGTAACTTCTAGTATCCCAGAACAATTTTCAATAAGAGATTGTTACGCGGTTACGCCTCTGTTCCCAAGGTACGTATTTAAAAATGTACCATAATTTGAAACTGGAGTATTTTTTTAGCGTATCATACGATGAACGGATTATAATTACCTTTTCGACTCATGTTTTCCCGATAATTATACCAACATTATTTAGAGTTTAGATACATTAGTTAGACCTTCTAACTACCTTTATGATAGCTCCACGAGTATTCAAGTCAATAACGAGATAGTTTAGAATGTATCTTGCAATAACTGCCCTTTAAATATTATCAATTGTTATCAAACAATGCATTAGAGCATATTGTGCATAGCTTATTGATTACTATACCAACTGAATGTTAGAGTCATTAACATATAGTCGGTGTTCTCTATGTTGTTGTCTCGTTTCAACCTGTGCGGAATAAATATTTCAGTGTTAGTTGTTTAATCTCTAAAATGATAGTCAGAGGGGCTTTGGTACTTATTGATTCTTTACAGATGGCACAAGACTTTAAAATACAACTTTAAACAAACTTTGATATAAATGAGCTTAGAAACATGTACACGGTTTAGCAGCTGTCAGCAGTTCTTTATCATTCTCTTGGATAAATGATACAAACCATAATTGTATACTTGGGAAGGCACCTAAAATATATAATAAAATCCCAAATATAATAAAAATGTTAGAACCTCATAAATTTAAAAAAGAATTAACATCATTTCTTCTACATAAATATTATTACTCTGTAAATGAATTTCTGGAGGATATTGCATATGCTAATTACTAATTACTATATAACCATGACATAACATTTAATTCCGGCATCTAATATAATAATCTTAATTGTAATTATAAGAGTGAACCAATATAAATTATTTAATTAAACTTAACATGTAATTTTCCAAAATTTATATGCCAATAGGCAAAACATGGAGCACCTATATGTTTAGAATTAAGACCTTATTGTAACTACCTGTGATTTACAAATAATAAAATTCTATTCTACAAATCAATTCAAATTACCGATTTTTTTTATTAACAACCGTCTACTAACATCTCATTTCATGCTTCTAGCTCAGAAACCAGCATGGTGCGGAAACGGACATACATCATGGCCACAATGGCGTTCGCAGCGACATGGGTGCTGGCTGCAGCTAACGAGCCTCCGGCACAGGGACCATCGTCCACATCAGCTACAGAGGTAAGTGTATATAGTCTTAAGTGTAGAAAACAAACTAATATGTCCATTATTGGGTAATCCTGTACTTCACATGTCCATGGCTGGTGCCGTCACCCTACTTAGATAAAATTTTATTTTACAGCAAGAAATAATGGAAAGTTAGTTAACTGGTATTAGCAATTGTTAGACATATTCTAGGTATTTGCTTTAATCAGTTTATAACCGTGATATTGCTTATTGAGGCACTTCAATGGTTTATGATTTGAATAATGACTAGATTATACACGCTTTAAGTCATAATAGTGCACTTAGTAATAAATATTATTTCTCATTCCACCTCAGCCTTATTCTTATAAATACAGAGATCTAAATAATGAATATAATGCAAGACTGACTGGATTTGCAGCAGTAACATGTACCTTGCCGGGGCGCACGCTCTGCCAACTAAGCTACAGAATCCAGTCAGCAGGTCTTCGAATTTTGTTACTATTTGCTACAGGATTTGTTTAAATCTTTGTATTTACAAAAACATATGTAGTATCTTACTGATTCACTATCTTCAAAATATGACAGATGTACGGACAGATTTAAACATAGAGTCGAAATGGTAGTGACCCTGCATAGGCATGGACGGATTGTGGCCTACTTAATTGATTGAATCAAGTAGGGTTGTATTTTTTTTATTTTAGGTCTTTTTTGTTTTACAATATCGTCTATTGTTTTCAATGGGGGCTAGGGGCATTTAGTATGTCTGTCTGTCACGACCCTTTTTTCAAGGACGCGTGATGGTAACAAGTTTGGAGTAAAATTGAAGCTGTAAAAAAATCAAACTTCTAAGGAAAGAAAGAAAGAATTGCTGTCCATGGAATACCTATAGGGGCCAGTTGTGAAATTAGGTATGAAGGTAGCTCTTATAGCAAAACCCACGAAATAATCTGAATATCTTAATTTCACAAGTCCGTTTGTAACCAATATCAAATGACCCTACACCGCATACATTTTGTTTCAAAGTAGTCCTCTGCTTACACTGGATTTTTATAGACACAGCCGTGTTTAGTGTATATTTTGTACGGAACCCTCGGTGCGCGAGTCCGACGGCATTTGGAGCAATGGCACGTATATAGGGTAATAATTGTTTGCAATCCAAAGAATATTCATCCTTATTTGTTTTGTGTATTCGTCTATTAGCTGTAATTATCCGTAATTTAGTGTTAGCGCACTTATGAGGATAATTGCTATCTACACTAGAGTCGCATTTTAATTACACCACGTGAAACTGATAAGTACTTATACAGTACTTACGAGTACGTCTGTTCATTAACGAGGTAGTTCACGATAGATTTCATAGATGGCGCTGGTCTTTGGTGAGACGAGTTAAAAACAAGATTATTTTAATTCAGCCAGTCGCGGCTGCTATTATACGCCGCGCAGCAAAATCAAACGCTATCGTTCTTTTTTTGAACACCGCAATGGTTGCGAAAGTTGTTCGCTCTTTGTATTTTGTACCGAGGATACGCGAGTAAGACTTGCACATGGCCGGTTTTCTTCTAAATTCGTCGGGATTTTTTATCGATTCACTGTTTTCTTTTTTGCATATAGAACATGGTATTCCGAAATTGCGCAGTTTTAAAAAGGATTCATATAGTTTGAAAATATATTTATGAGTTAAAATATAGTATATGTTAATGCAATAATATGAATACCTACGTATTAAGGTAACAGGCCATGAATGGCTACTATTTCGTAAAGTCATAATATTTTTATACGAAATAGTCCAATTATGTAAATTATATACGCAATCGCATCATAATATTGACAGTATTATTCAACACTTAGGGGCAAATGATTCACATGGTTAAGTGTAATCATTCTTGCTTTTAGTACAGTCACCTGTCATTAATTTGTTATTTTATTTTATTAGTAGGTACTTTTTATTAAAGCAAATTTAAGCTCATTTTTAGTGAGATTTTTGTCAGATCTAGTATATGAAACTGGCTAGTTTTCAGATATGTGTTTTTTTTACTATATAACCTATTCAGCCCCTAACGCGGAAACATGTTTGTTTTAAATTACGTCGATATAAAAGAAATCCGATAACTCGTCTTCATTTCCCGTTTTTTGTCCAGTTTGAATAAACGACAGATTAATAAACTGCTAAATTATGTAAAAATTACATTCTTCCCTTTATCTTTTACGTCACTAGTTAGTGTTAACAAAACATAATAATATCTTCGATTTCATTGTACTTTTACATCTGGCGCTTACGCCAAAAACCCCAAACATGTAGTTAGTGGATTAGCATTATCTTTCTATGATGCGCGCGAGCAATAAGTGCGCCCCTTATTATAAATTACGCTTATTGGCCGGCTCGGCGTTTGGGGCGTGGTTTTTCCTTGACGATGCAGGTCCTTAACTGTTCAGTCGCGACAACGCGTGACTAGCGGCGCGGCTAGGGTTGCCAGGCGTCTGGATAAAACCAGACACGGTCAGGCCTTTTAAGGTGCGTCCACACTTGTATCATTTGCTCGTATCCGATCACCGTGCCGTGGCATGACTGCGTATCGTGCTGCTTGGACGCTTACTATCGTCGCGCCGATCATGCCGTACTCGTCCGATATAACAGTGTGATACGCGTAGCAAATTGGATTTCGAGCGATCCGATCGGCGCAACGTCCAAATGCGTGATCGTGATACGCGGTCATGCCACGCGACGATGATCTGATACGGCAGGGGCTCCCTGTTCAATTCTCTAACAGATATTTTTAGTGCTAACAATCACCAATAGATAGCGCCATAAGTAACAATTTCAAATTAAACAATATAAATATATCGAATTTAAGAGAAATATGGGACTTAAAATAAGAAATTGTATATTTTACGAATAAACATCCACATTAACACTAATTATATGCATAATTCTGATTAAAACAAAAAACCATTAAAAATAGATTTTCAACATGCCAATTCAAGCTCCGCTCGAGCTTTGGACCTCTCATATTTGTTTACAGTAGCGACACTAGATGGCGCTTGATCTAAAAAATTAGCTTAAGATTGTAGACATTAGCCGAAACTGGTCGAGACATGCATGCCATTATCTTCGAACGATGTACATAAGAAAAGGACGGCATACATAATATCTCACCCCGTCTCCATGATGGTGTACTTCGAGGTACAAGTACGGTAAACAGCACGCGTTTCGTAACAATACAACACATAAATAGGCCAGTAGTGGATCGTGTATTACATTGACAAGTTTTGATAATTCAAAAGTGCTTGGCTTTTGTTTAGTGAATAAATAATGTATATTTAACTATTTATAAATAACAAATTTCAGAATGATATGTCGTATTTATATTTTTTATATGCATTAAATATAGAATGGATGTCCGAAATGTTAATTACTGTGTGCTGATAACTATTTAATAATACTGTTATAGAAAATGTAATAAAAATCCTTTTATGGAACCACGAGATAAAACGCAAAGTCGTTATAAATTGAATGATACAATCCCTAATTTCGCTATTAAATAATCTAATCAGTTGATTTAATCGTCATACACTTTAAAAAGTTTTATTTATTTTAAGTTACTTTTAATAAGACTTTTATTGTGCAATTTATTTAAAAATTGGCTAATTTCAAATTTCGCGCGTCGCGGCAAGCGGCGACGTGGCGCGCGCCGGAGTTTAAAATGACATTGTAAGTAATATTTGAAAACAGATCATTATAAATGTATTGAATTAGCGATATAATCAGTAGTACATATATTAGGCGTGTTTTGAATGATAAAATGCTTATTATTATTTTGATAGTAAAAATACGAGTAGTTAACCTAGTCTCAATCTGTTGCCAATTAATTCAATAAGTTTTGCAATACGAGCAGTGAAAAATCTGCAGAATCAAGAATACCTATCAAATTTTCATTATTTTGGCAAGATTTTAAGTACTCGTAGGTACTACTCTTTGCAACGTTTTCATGGGTGGACTAAGCTGATTGATTGCAATCAGTTGCCACTATCAAAACTAAGGTAAGTAAGATATCAGTTGACGATAGGGAATTTAATTTTATCCCTAACTAGAAGGCGCCCGCAACTTCGTTCGCGGAGGAGAAAAAGTCATACTTAACCCTTCATTTTTTCTTCAGCGTACCTAGTGGGGTAAAAAGTATCCTATCCGGAAATACACAGCTACTCGTGTACCAAAAATAGTTGAAATCCGTTTAGCCGATTTTGCGTGATGAAGCCACAACAACACATACAAACATATAAAAAATCTAAAAAATATATTTTTCTTTTTAGTGACCTCCAAATAGTCCGTTACGAAAATATCTTCAACGAGCTACTGCCCGCGACTTCGTCCGCCCTTAATTAGTTTATCGCGAATAAGGGTATTTTTCCGGGATAAAAAGTAGCCTATGTCCTTCCCCGGGACTCAAACTATCTCCATACGAAATTTCATCCAAATCGGTTCAGCGGTTTAAGCGTGAAGAGGTAACAGACAGACAGACAGACAAACACACTTTCGCATTTATAGTATTAGTATGGATGTACAAAATAGTATAGATGACGATGACAAAAAGTTTGTAAGAAAATACAAATCGCATCAACCGGGGGCAGAGGGGCTATACTGAAATTCGATATTCGAAGTTCGTATCCTCAAGGCAGCATCGTTCAAGGCCACGCGGCGGCGGGCCGGCCGATTTCATACTTATATTTCGTGATTGGTCGAAATAGTAAGTAACACACCGCTGTCCCATATCGCAGTCTGTAGTACTCGTCTCACTCAAGCAGTACACATCGTTTTTTATTGGCTTTTCGGCGCATTAATCTGCACTTATTTTATAATATAAGAAAAGAAAAAGTAGTAAAAGCTATGGTTTAGTAGGTTTTTTTTACACTTTGCCAACGAAAAGAAGCACATCATCATCATCACCCTATACACGGTGCCCGCGGGGATTGGGAAAGATTTTATAACCACGCATTCCTAAGGCCATTACGAGTAAAAAATTTAATATGAAACCAGGTCAAATTCAGCAAAAAAAGAAACATAATCTGGGTAAGTCGATTTTTGTACATAAAACTTGAATATTTTATTTTTGCTTTCGCTTCTCTATGAAAATTATCCCTTTCAATAAAATGGTAACGATTTGTTTTTCCAAAAAAAAGAATGAGTTTAGAGAGTAGTAGCTGTCACTTTGAAGTCTGTCAATAACGTCGCGAAACTAGGCAACATATGTGGGAACGTCGCGATAAAAAAGCTTAATGTACTCACAGTACAGTAATCACAATAAATTATTAACATGAAAATTGATAATATCTTTAAAGCTAAGCCGGAATTGCCTGGGATTCATCATATAACAGTTTTTGCTTCTAATGACCTAAGGAATGCGTGGTTAAAATCTTTCCCATTCCTCGCGGGCACCGTTCTGTTCTTGTCTATTGACCCCCGTTTACGGTACCTACTTTTAGTTTACTAGTAGCAGTACTTTGTTATATTCTTATTAGTTTAATATAAATAAGGTAAAATCACAAACGTCACGGTCTAATCGTATTTACAATAGGGTACATGCATGAATGTTTTAATCGCTTTTCTTAACTTCATATCAAAATACCGTAAAAACGATTTCAATATGTGAACTTAAAATTGAAATAAGCCAAGAAATACGCATAATATAGGCATTTTCAACTAGTTATTAGACAGAGAGGTTCGATATGCACTGTACGTCACAGTGCACTCCGGCCATATAAATAAACTCCATATTAAATTCTATTTTGCAAGAAAGAGATAGAATTAAATGTTTGATGGCTTATATCTTGGTAATTTTTATAGCTATTCGAAAAAATATTTTTGTCTACTGTTTGTTACATGAATGAGCTTTTAATAAAGCAAAAATATAAAATCATCCCTATTGTCGTGAATACGTGAATTGGATACCGACGACACGAAATCTTGCTTGTTCTAAATTTTTCACAAGTCACTTTCATTCTTAAATTGTAATTTTTGACTACGAGTATATAAATTATACTATTCTTTTGTTCCAAAATAATAGAACAAATTAATTTATAAACTCAAATAGTACCTAAGTTCGTAACAAACTAATAACTTACTAGCTGTAACTTAAAATACATATAAATGATGATTATTTATAAACTTGATATCATTTTAGTTCATCTTTCGTGGTTTCAAATCTTAAATTTGGAACTCAGCGGTGAGAGAGAATAGGTTTTAATTTGTACTCGATCGGTAAGCGACCAGAGGGGCTACTCTGACACCCAAAAAACTAATTTCGTATGGCGCTATCTTGCTCACTCAAATACAGCATGAAATAAGAGCGAGAGGGACAGCACGTTACGAACTTCGTTTTTCGGGTTTCGTAGTAGCCGCTCAGCGCGGTACGGCGCGGAGCGCGAATTTTGAAATCTGCGAAACTATCTCTTTGTAGTTTAAATAAATTGCATAGTATAAATCATCCTGTTTCCTGTGTGTGGTAGTTGAGTAAATTGATAAGACCATATAAGACCAAACAAAAAAGAACTAAACATTGTTTACGATTCCTGTCATGGTAACTACCATTGCGCAAATTTTATTTTTATTTTAGCCAGTCACAATACCTACAGCCAACATCCCAATTAAACAGGCTATACTTGAAAACCCACGAATCGAAAAATATTGATATACTATATTCTTAAGTAGTTGATTTGATTTGATTTGATATGGCTCTGTATGTACCTATTGTGTGTTTATAGTCGCATCAGCCATCACCAGTTTTATTACTGGCGATATCGATACTTAAGAATTTGTCCATCCAAGGATAGTAAAATAATACTGAAGTAAATATATCCGACTCCCCCTAAGCACCAAGTCAAACCAAAACAAACTTTTCTTTCATATACGTGGACTGGGCTCGAAAGCGACGCATGAGGCGCATCACTTTTCTGCGAGACTTACGAATAATAAAAATAGGTAGCCATTTCCAAAGCTTCGTTCGCGTCGAACCATTCATAAGTTGGGATTAAGCGCCATCTGCGGACCCTGTGATGTCCTAGTTATCGTATCCCCAATTCTTCACTAGATGGCTATAATGTGCGCACGATCTCGTTATTGCCATCTGGCGGAGAACCAGGGAAAACAATATAGCCAGTTGTATAGCTAGAGTTAGTGACGTTCAATTTTGTTGTTCGACATTGTGTGTCTGTTCTAGTATAGTAGTCTGTGGATACGGGCAAATGATACAAATGTGGACGCACCTTTAGTTGCGGGTCCGACCAAATCAGACGGTGTCCGGCCTGTCCGGCTTTTGCTTTGTTAGGCTTGTTAAATTTGACGATATATTTGAAATTTAAGAATAAAATTATGGTAAATGATAAAAAAGCTTTTTAACATTTAAAACAAAATGAGGTACATTCATGTTTTTTTCTTATCGCTTTTCGTGAGAAAATATCAAAATACCGTTGAAACGATTTCAAAAAGTGAAATTGACATTAAAATCGGCCATGAAATACGCATAATATAGGCATATTAAACTACTATTTAGACTGTGATTTCAGAGTTCCCACTTGTACTTTTACGTCATAGTACACTACGGCCATATAAACTCCATATTAAATTCTGTTTTGCTGGAAAGAGATAGAATTAAATGTTTGATGGCTTATATCTTGGTCATTTTTGTAGTTAGGTATTCGGAAAATGAATTTTCTCTACCGTTTGTTACACGAATGAGCTTAAAATAAAACAAAAATAAAAATTCATGCATATTCCCTATTTACTAATACTAAAAAATTAAGGGTGTCTGACTTTTTAACCCCCGACAAAAAAGAGGGGTGTTATAAGTGTAACGTCTCTTTGACTCTGTGTATCTGTCTGTGGCAGCATCGTAGCGCCCATACGGATGGACCGATTTGAGTGCGGTTTTTTTCTTGTGTCATAGGTAATATTATCCCGAGTGTTCTTAGCTTTGTTTGATGAAAATCGGAGCACTCGTCTCCAAGATATTTAGCTTTTAGTGCAACTAGTCCGGGGGTTTTTAAATTTTTGAATTTTCTATAGTTATTTACTCAAATGCCCGGCAAAACTGGCTGGTTTTTTAAGAACTGGGGTTGCCCCCAGCAGCGGCGAGCGAATTATCCGTTCATTGCGCGGTCGAAACGCTGACCGCACAGAAGTTAGTTGCCATCACACGCAATGTATAAGGAATTTGCTTGCCGCGCCGCTGGTCGCGCGTTGTTGTGGCCGAGCCTTAACTTTACTTTAATTTTAGTGGTAAATGTTGAGCAATTTGCTGCCCCTGAGATACCCCGGTAAAAAAATATTACAAAAGAAATACAATCGGCCTGAGAACCTCTTCTTTTTCGGTCGGTTAACAACACAAGTAGACATATTTACAGAGCGATGAGCAACGCGGTTCTGGCCCTCAACGGTTCATAAAATAATAGGTACAGGATATGACATCAGCCTGCGCAAAAACATGATTAAAAAGTACAGTCATATTCAAGTGGCTAGGAACTTTTGAGATCGCTGGGAACGCTGAACTGGTACAGAGACAATAAACCTTCAATATATAACTTATTTCCATACTTGTATTAAAGCCCAATCAACTTTTTCATGTCCCTTAGTTTTTAGGGTTCCGTACCAAAAAGGTACAAAGGGAACCCTTATGGTGCGACTGTCTGTCTGTCTGTCTGTCCGACTATAAAAGCGCCATATCTCAAAAACTACTGATGCTAACTATTTGAAATTTGGAATATTTATAAACATGGTCAGCCCACATGTATTGCACAAGAAATATTTAAATATATTATTTATCGTATTTTCTAAAAAAACGACGAATGTGCGGGGGGGGGGGGGGGGGGGGGGTAAAAATTAAAAGTCTAGCTACTGGATCAAATGGGGTATCATATGAAAGGGCTTGACATGCACATTTTAGAACAATTTTTTATTATTTTTATTGTGATTAGTTTTTGTGATAAGTTTTTGTTTTATTAAGGAAAATGCGAAAAAAAAAACACCATTCCCGCCCTTTATCTCCGAAGTTTACCAATCGAAAATTTTGAGATTTTCACAATTTGTATTAATAAGCATAAATATTACACAAAAATTATAGCCATATCTCTAACTAGCTAATTTTTTTTATTCTCAACAAACCTATTTGAACAACCTGGCTGCGTTTAGTTTGCACCTGATTTGTGTGCAATGCTATAGATATCAGGTGCAAACTTAGCTCAACCGGTACCGATAAATAAAGTTAGGGTTAGTAAAACATTGTACGGAACCCTCGGTGCGCGAGTCCGACTCGCACTTGGCCGGTTTTTATTTCTTGCTTATTTAGTTACCACAACATGTGTAATTAATAAAATCTATAAGTTCGTATAGCCCGATAAACATTATATTTGAACATATATGTTGCGTCTCGCAAAAAAAAGTATTCTAGTAGAAAACATGGTTGTCTAGGGTACAATCCACTGTAATCATACAAAATCTGGGGACATTAGCGTCCGCTGGACAACCAGTGAATTTGAAGGTGAATTAATATTTTTTAATACCGTTGTCATATAGTTTTACTAGCTTCTGCCCGCGACTTCGTCCGCCTTAAAGTCGTTTATCGCGGATAAGGGTATTTTTCCGGGATAAAAATTAGCCTATGTCCTTCCCCGGGACTCAAACTATCTCCGTATCACATTTCATCTAAATCGGTTCAGCGGTTTAAGCGTGAAGAGGTAACAAACAGACAAACACTTTCGCATTTATAATATTAGTATGGATATGGATGTTATAATTAAGTGAGCAAGGAATGCAAGAACAATCAACAACAGCAGACATCGTATCTTCTTTTAACACTTTCACTTCCAATATTTTCGTGCGTAGCGGATACATAGCATTATAGGTACGATATCGATTATTGACTTCTCATTAAAATAGAATCTGTGCATAATTTATAAATTATTTATTGACTAATTTCTCTTATACATATTATTATTATTTCCCTTTGACATTATTTTTTAATTATTATGGCTCCTTATTTTATTTTGTTGTTATTAATTTTTAATTAATGTTGTGTTGTGTTTATACTAAAATTGTATTTGCATGCATTTGAGTATGTTCTATTGCATATGTAGCGAAAATTTGCAACGAGCAGAGCGCCCACCTATCGGGTTCCTGGTAGTGAAAGTGTTAAACAGCAAATAGTTGAAATATGGAGGACACTACAACATTGATTCATCCTGTACTGAGTTTGTCACGCGATAGATAATTAGTATGCATCATCATCATAAATTTAAGAGTCAAACTCTAATCTATAGTTCCATACTTATAATATTATAAATGCGAAAGTCTGTCTGTCTGTCTGTCTGTTACCTCTTCACGCTTAAACCGCTGAACCGATTTGGATGAAATTTGGTATGGAGATAGTTTGACTCCCGGGGAAGGACATAGGCTACTTTTTATCCCGGAGAAATATCCTTATCCGCGATAAACGAATTTAAGGCGGACAAAGTCGCGGGCAGAAGCTAGTAAAATAATAAAAAAATAACTGCAATAATGGGGCTCTGTCACTCTCGCGCGTTTGAATGTTAATTTGTCCTACACTAAGTCCACTCTTACAATTCTCTAGTACTTTTTATTAGGGTTTCGTACCATAAAGGTAAAAAAGGAATCCTTATGGTGCCACTCTGTCTGTCTGTCTAAATACTTATGCTATCCATATGAAATTTGGAACACTTAGTTCTAAACATGGCTACTAGTGTATTGCAAATGAAAAAAAAAATCTGTTGAGAATCACCAAGTTTACAAAGAGTACATTTTGAAGTTTTCTCGAATTATATAAATCGCCATAAATATTACAGGAAAACCTATCTAGCTTATTTTTTTTTAATTTTTCAAAAAACATTTTCGATCAACTCGTCTGCGTTAAGTTTGTACCTCATTTGTTTGCGACGATAGCGTCGCAGCGAGGGTTCCGTATAAATTATAGACTAGGTTAGTGATAGTTTGTACGGAACCCCCGATGCGCGAGTCAGTCTCGCACTTGGCCGGTTTTTTTTAATAGTGCTTAATAGTTCACAAGCATGCAAAACAATATACTGTTATTGCGTCTGACGCCATTCCATATTTATTCATGTTCTTCCCCTTGAGGAAAAACCGCAGCACCATTTGCACGTGATAATTCTTTGACATGATTGATAAAAACTCGCGGCTTGGCGCCTTTCGTTTCATTAAAAACTCTCATTAATCAATGGGGTATTTGACAACATTACAAATTTGTAAAAAATATATAAGATACTGATAAAACAGGCAAAATAAGGATCTACGTTAAAATGTTGAGTTCGAGTTCGATGCCTTACGTGTAGCTTGGTTTATGAGTGTTTAAAGTCAAAATTCATTTTTAAAGTACGAAAATATTAAAAAATGACGCCGGGCTCCCGCTCACCGCAGTCTACGCTCTTATGCGTCACATGTTTCTCCATAATTTCAACTTACAGTCTAGTAAGCGCATAAAACACATCACAGCATTTACGGTGCGTCAGCGTATTTTGAGCAGAAGTGTGGATGCTCCTTCATATTCGGCTATTCGCACTTACATTAGAGCATTATCAACAATGTGCGCAATTCATCATGATTACTATTTACCAATTATATCGGCACGCCTATGGCTTCTTAACATACTGTAACGTCACAAAAGCCTATACTTTTCATAGGCCCTTCCTTCATTCTAAATATACATTCGACATTGATAGGGTCATAAAGCGTTCCTAAAACTAACCTCGTCCCTGTCTCTCATATGATAAAAAAGTTCAAGTGAGAGAGAGGTTTCTGTCTGCGCTGAAGATATGTTAGTAACGACACCCTTGGCCGTGACCTTTGTGTACAGAGGCTGTTGGTTTTGGTTTACGTTAACTACGCCATATTCATTGGTGTATTCATGGCATGGACATATACGCCGTTTTTTTAGCATTATAAAAATCTTCACAGAACTAATATTAGGCTTTTTCGTCAGGTACATTATGCGGCTGAATTGTGAAATCATTTTAATTGGATACTTGACACTTTATTTTCATAGAAACAAACATTTTACATAAAATAAAATAAATGCTAATAATACAATTATTAATATTTTCTTCTGTTTCCGCGATTATTACTCATTGAAATAAAACAATTTAACGGATTATATCGCGTATATTATCTCATTTTTTCATGGTCCTCCCGTGACTATGGAAAGCTGGAAAGCTTCCGAAACGTCGGGAACTAAAATGAGATAATATACGCGATATAATCCGTTAAATTGTTTTATTTCAATGAATACAATTATTTTTAATTTTCACTCGTTGTTAATATGAATGGTATACAGTAAAACGCTTAAAGAGGCAGAACTTTAGAAACTTCAGTTAAAATTGAGATTCAAAGTCAGAACGATTCAAAATCATTGAAATGCCCTATATAAATCGAGCGACACATGTGACGTCACTTACGTCACGAGTGTTTATAGAAAACAATCATTTTCTTAGTTTGGCTTAGTTTGGCTTAGTTTAAGTATACAGGCTGTAATCGTTAAGTGTGACCAGGCGATTATTCGGTAACTATTACAGATATATTTTTATTTTATTTTAAACTGATATCGAAAGTAGATTACCTAATGAGTAAAATTACATCAATAACTTTTTAAAAATCAAACGAGAAGTATCCAGAATTTAACAAGACATTAAACACTCCCATACATTTAGTATGAGACTAAATGTATGGGAGTGGTTAATGTCAAAATTTTGGATACTTCTAGTTTGATTTTAAAAAAGTTATTGAGTCATTTTACTTATAAGGTAACGTACTTTCGATATCAGTTTAAAATCAAAACAAAAGATATCTGTAATAATAGTTCCGGAATAATCGCCCGGTGACACTTAACGATTACACCCTGTATAGTTTTTATAAATATTTTCCTTCATTGCAAGGTATCATTGATTTTTCTTTTGGTAAATAATAAATGATGTCATTCTGCGTCGCAATGTCTCACGAGATAAAATCCTTTTTTTCTTTAATTCACTTATTTAGGCTCTATTTGATATTTCTACGTTTGTTTAATGAAATGAAATGAAATATGATTTATTTGCAGAAAAAGGGAAAATGTCTTAAATAATATTATTCCACCTTTTTCCTTTTACCTGTTCTAATGCAATAATTATGAAAAATAAGCGCAGTGCATTCCGTATTCGAAAAATAACCCTTTTTCGTACATCTGAACTAAAATGAACATATTTTCGAAAAAATAAGTGAAAGTGATTACTTAAAGGTCAGTAAACCGATTTTCTTTCATATGTTGTATATATACACATCACACCATCGACAACTATTTTATGACAATGCCATCTGAAGAAAATTTGATAAACAAAAAAACACGACTAGTTACACTAGTGTAAATTGCATAATTAACTAAATTCAATTATTAAATCCTTAAACAGAAAATCTTAAATTTTAGATCCTAGTGAGAGAACGTAACTTTATTTGAGCCGAAGAAAGTTCCCTTGAAAATTATCGTACATCTTAAACATCCCCTGTATAGTATGCGGTACACGCAAGTCAACAAATTAGGGAATAGTTGATGGAAAGATACTGCGTCGCGTCGATCTGTTTGGCTTAAACATGTACCTATAGTAATCTATAGGAATACAACATTGCGTGTAGGCATCCATACTAATATTATAAATGCTAAAGTGTGTCTGTCTGTCTGTCTGTTATCTCTTCACGCTTAAACCGCTGAACCGATTTGGATGAAATTTGGTATGGAGATACTTTGAGACCCGGGGAAGGACATAGGCTACTTTTTATCCCGGAAAAATACCCTTATCCGCGATAAAGTAATTTAAGGCGGACGAAGTCGCGGGCAGAAGCTAGTATCTCATATATCATATCATAATATCATTTATTCATACACAATTTTACATTGTGTTTGAAATCTGTAAATAACATACAAAAATTACATAGTTTAATTTAAACAACAAAATTGCACCCGTCACACAGTCTTAAATTAAAGAAAAATAATTAATAGTAATAATAATAATAATTCATTCAAATTTTGATTTTAAGTGTCATAAACATAAACATGCATTATGGGTAAGTTGTAATAATTTAATTCAAAAACAATGTCAATACAATGTGCTAAACTCATAAGGCGGCTCAGAGTTACGCAACGTGAATTGGAAAGGGCAATGCTCGGGGTTTCTCTTCGTGATAGAATCAGAAATGAGGATATCCGAAGAAGAACCAAAGTAGAATAGAATAGAATAGAATAGAATAGAATAGATTTATTTCTCTTTGAAAATTACACAATATCTTACATGTCCTAGAAAATAGAATGAATTCACAAAAAGATCGTCAGTTACATAGAATTATAAATTTTATAGTAATATAAACAAAAACACACAATAAAAACAAGGGAAAATAATATGTCGGGGTCAAAAAATCTTCATTACAATCTAGGCTAACCTAATCAACACAATGTCAAAAAAAGAAAAAATAAATAAAAAATAATAATAATAATTCCATAATCATAATAATACCTGCAAGAGTAGGTACAGTTAATATAAAATAATAATTGTTATGTCAACATAAATTTAATACAATGTCAATACAATTTAATACAATGTCAGGAATTTAATACAATGTCAAAAATTTAAAAATAAAATGATAATCAGAAATTTTAAATTCAGAACTAAATAATTATTTATTATCTAAATATTCTGAAACAGAATAGAGGGCTTTTGATAACAAAAATTCCTTTACTCGGCGCTCAAATATTCGATCCGACGTCTCGTTTCTGAGGCTGGCGGGTAGACGTTCATAGAACGACGGGCCTATTACGCGCGGGTTTTTGTCGAGCAGCGCCAGCCGCCGCGACACAGGCAGTAATCGCCCCGTCTGGCGGGTTATTCTGTTAAGAATACTGGCGCGCTTGAACAAATGTATATTTTTGCGCGTATACACTATGACCTCGTATACGTACAGAGAATAGTATGTCATCATTTTATATTCTTTGAAAAGCTCTCTGCACGAGTGCCTCGGATTTACGGCTGCTATCACGCGTAGTGCTCTTTTCTGTAATTTGAACACACGGTCAGAGTCCGTTGAGTTACCCCACAAGACAATGCCGTATGACATGAGCGAGTAGAAGTACGCGTAATAAATTTGAACCAGTGCATCACTGGAGACAACCGGCTTCAGTTTACGCAGAGCAAATACTGCACTGCCGCACAGTAACCGACATAGTTCACAGGATTGCATCGTAGAAGTGGCAATGGGCGGGTCATGTAGCCCGGAGAACGGATGGGTTACACAAGTGCCAGAAGGGCTTAATTATTTTATTTTAATAATTTACCAAGCCGCATTTCACCAATGAGGCGTACTGAGGAGAAAAGAAACGCTGCAAAGAAAAACTCCCAGACTACCTCATTACTAATTATAAATATAAAAAAAAAACAAAGACTATTAAACTACTTTTTAACAGATAAGATATTTTACCCCGTGCGGAAATTAAGGTTTTGCAGTCCTGTGTCTCGCTTGTTTCTTGATGAGATGTATTACAGGATCTCAAGCGGGTGGTAGCGACAACCCATCTTCTCTATTGAAATTAGGATGCGTTTTAATCTCAATAGTCTCGCGTAGCATTCTGGGAAAATATATTTTCTCTTTCGCAAGGATAGAAGGTTATCAAACTTAATTGAATGGTTTGGTTTGTCAATGACATGTTCACAGACTGCGGACCTGTTACACCGACGGTGCTTGAAATGTCGGGAACTCAAATGAGATAATATATGCGATAAATATATCAGATATTTTCGCTACCTTTTTTATGGCATATACTAGCTTCTGCCCGCGACTTCGACTGCCTTAAATGCGTTTATCGCGGATAAGGGCATTTTTCCGCGATAAAAAGTGGCCTATGTCCTTCCCCGGGACTCATACTATCTCCATACCAAATTTCATCCAAATCGGTTCAGCAGTTTAAGCGTGAAGAGGTAACATACAGACAGACAGACAGATACACTTTCGCATTTATAATATTAGTATGGATTGACGCTGGTGACTGTACACGGGTAGCTGGGTATCTCGAAATGGTTATAGGATACTTTTTACCCGACTACGCTGAATAATAAAAGAGGGTTTATGACTTGTTCTCCTCCGCGAACGGAGTTGCGAAGTTGGAACCTTTGCATTTCAAAGGCAGAAATGATGGTGACCGCTCACCACTGTACGTGACGCTTACCTCACCGCCATTTTGCTGGTACCACTATTCGCAATTTCAGTAACAATCTGAGAATTTCTCAACGATTAGAGTAACGACTTGGATGGAGACTGACATTTTTCGACCATTCACGTATTTTGATTGTTACGTCTGTTAAATTACTAAATTATTTTGGTGTGAGATCCATGTGTGCCTGAGGTCTTCAAGATCGAACTGTGCAGCATATCGCGGAGCACTGTCCATAACGACGTTTCAGGGGTGACATGGGTGACCCGGGTGAAAAAATAAGTGACACTGCAGACATTCAAAATAAGAAGAAAAAAATGTGTATGTTTGTATGTGTGCTGGCTTCATCACGTCAAAACAGCTGAATGGATTTGAATTGAACCATGTTTGGTACACGGGTAGCTGGTCATCCACACATGATTACAGGATACTTTATCCCCCACTGCATTGAAGAAAAAAAGAGGGGTTATGACTTTTTTCTTGCGCGAACGATGTCAAGGGCTCCTAGTCAGCGAACGAAAAAAACGTAGAAGCTCAACTAGCAGGGCAAAATGACCCCACGAGAACTGAGTCGAAAAAGGCGGGGCGTCTAAACTGGGTCAATCGGGGTGTCAGTTGCACATGACGGCGCAGCATAACTGTCTTATTATTTCACTTCTCAAACTGAAAAAATATGCCTTATTGTTCTGTAAAATGGTATTAATCACTGGAAATCACAAAAAAAATATGTTATAATTTTTCATACATAAGTAAAACATATTTATTTATTTATTTTAGTCGGAGGAGATTTTGTATAGGGATGGTGTTATGCCACCTTACATATTCAAAATATTAATATGTGAATGAAAAGGTACTTTAGATACCTATTGAAAATTTGATATATTATTTCTGAGATACACGAATCTAATTTAAACAGAAACGAATTATGAAAAGATATTGAAAATGAAATGGAAGCGCGATAAAACCAGAAATCAATTCGTACATCAGTCTCTTAATAATTAGCTTTTATTGGCAGATGTATTTTTCTTTGAACACCCTTCAACTGCCTATTGAACCGATTTTAAAGAGCCCAAACTCGGTGGGATTGCGTTATTTCGGTACAGAGTTCCTAATTGCTCAATCGGGAACCGGGAATAGGGTCAAATTTAACTTGCAAACATTTAAGGCATCGAACTCAATATTTTAACGTAGTTTTTTATTTTGCTTGTTTTATCAAGATCTTATATAATTTTTACATTTTTTTTCTACTGTCAAATACCCTATTGAAATAGGGTGGAAGTTATTAAAGTAAACAGAAATGATTGGCTACAAACTAACAAATTCGAACGGACACTGACGTAATCGTGCTATCGGTCATCGCCCCGCTTTATCATAATTACTTTCGTGATCGAGTGACCTCCATCAGAAAAACCACTGGTGCCTCGGTGCAGACAATTCTATTGTGCACTGCTTGAGTTTAGATCTAAGGTCATCCTAGGTATTGCATTAGAAATTTATGTTATTTTGAACTAGCGTGCAGGCAGTAAGTACTAAAAGACTAGCAACCACGGTCTCCGGTGCAAATAAAAGATAGGGCCTCAGGGCAGTTCAAAAGTTTACTAGTAGGGCAGAGAATGCACTGTCCGCAATGCCCGCATTGAGTAAGGTATTCGAGAAAATTATTTTGAATCAGCTATTGTCTCACTTCAACCTCAATAACCTCTTTCATACCCAGCAGTTTGGTTTCACAAAAGGCCGTTCCACGACGGATGCCACAGTTTGTCTTATAAAATACATTTTCAATGCCTTGGAGGATTCTCAGGACGCCATTGGTGTTTTTTGCGACTTATCCAAAGCCTTTGATTGTGTGGATCACTCAACATTGCTCGCAAAACTGAAACATTATGGGATTAAGGGAAAGGTTTTGGGTGTCCTTAGCTCATATTTAAGCAACAGAATTCAATGTGTCGATGTTGACGGTTGTAAGTCAGAGGAATTAGCGATCGAAATGGGAGTCCCTCAAGGGTCTATATTGGGTCCATTCTTATTTTTAACCTACATTAATGATTTGCCTTATGAGCTGGAGGGTTTGACAAATACGGTTTTATTCGCGGATGATACGTCTCTTTTGTTTAAAGTGCAAAGAAATGATCCTAATGCTGAAACCACTATTAATTCTGTTTTGCAAAAAACTTTGCATTGGTTTTCAGTCAACAATTTGCTTTTGAATGCCAAAAAATCCAAATGTATCCGTTTCTCTACTTGTTCCACGAACAAAAATCCTAGACTAAAATTGATTCTGGGGGAAGACGTTCTCGATTTTTCAGACCACACAGTCTTTCTCGGTTTAACTGTTGACTCTAAATTGCAGTGGGAGTCTCACCTCACTTCCTTGGGTAGCAAATTATGCTCAGCTGTCTATGCTGTTAGAAAAAAAGACAAATTACTGACATAGACACAGCCAAATTGGTCTATTATAGCTATTTCCATAGTCTGATGTCTTACGGCATCTTATTGTGGGGAAGATCCGCTAATGTAGACAAAATATTTGTTCTTCAAAAACGAGCAGTGCGCGCGATCTACAATTTAAAACTACAAACTTCTTTAAAGGATTTGTTTAGAGAAGTCAACATAATTACACTGCCATCATTGTTTATTTACGAGGCAATCATGTACGCAAGAAAAAAATATCAAAACTTGCCAAAAAATTGTGACCTGCATAAGTTCAGTACAAGAAACAAAGATAAGCTAGCCGTACGTCGAATCCGACTTGCAAAATTTAGGAAATCATTTATTGGGCAATCAATACATTTTTATAATAAAATACCTAATACTATAACGAACCTTCCAGACCATAAGTTCAAGAAAGTTGTTAAACTTATATTAACTCGGAAGTCGTTCTATAAGATAAAGATGTTTGGAACCAATGTATTTGTGATGTGTCAATTAACACCTAATGAATAATAATAATTAGCTCTCACGATCATATTTAATGTACATATTGACGAACATAAGTGTATTTTTGTATACCTACATGAGAAAATAAATGAACTATGAATTATGAACTATGAACTGTTAAAAATGATGTAACTTTACATGCAAAAAAAAAACGGATAAACCTGTAAAGTTCCCGAAAAAGCAAGGAAATTTACGGAAAGTAATGTAATCTATCTATACTATTATAAAGTTGTAAAAATGAAATGTCTGTACATTAAAGATATTTAAAAAAAAAAGGTTGTTACGGACTATTTGGAGTTCACTAAAACGAAAAATTATTTTTTTGGATTTTATATGTTTGTATGTCGTTGTGGCTTCATCACGCAAAATCAGCTAAACCGATTTCAACTATTTTTGGCACACGGGGAGCCGGGTATCTCCAGATGGTTATAGGATACTTATTACCCGACAAAGGAAAAAAAAGAGGGTTATGACTTTTTCCCCTCCGCGTACGAAGTTGCAGGCGCCTTCTAGCTTTACATAATTTTCATTAATTTTATTCAAAAACAAATTGTTGATGATAATTTCATAATTTTTCGGAAATTTCCTTGCTAATTCGGGAATTTTACAGATTTATGTGTTTTTTTTTTTGCGTTAGCGAAGGTTTTCAGCTTGGGCAATAATGCTTTCGTCTGTCCAGAGGATGTCCGGCGGAAGTCTGTCCGGCTGTTCTCCTCTAGAGTTCACATTTCTTAAACGATCCTCGTGAACTTTTGTGAGCAGGTTCGATAATTAAATGGTTTTTTAACGACGATTCAGTCTTTGGGTTTTTTCAAATTGGCGAAGATATGGGGGTTGAAAAACTCGCTCGTCTCACAGAGCCACTAGTCTATGATTATTGTTTGAGGGCCATATCTGTTCGTGAGAACTATTTGGTTATCTGTGATGTAGCTTCAACTTTACACTCGTCGACACACTCCTTACTTCGTTCATCTAAGGATCAGTTCAGTGTAATACTAGAAAATGTATGATTGAACACTGACACTGACACTTACACTGAGTCAGTAAGAAGTCCTGGCTCTTATTTTCTACTTGTTCAACACACTTTGCTTGTAATAAAGTGGCTCTTATTACACCTTTCTTATGACTGTAATCTACCCAATTAAACACGAGGGCTTTTTTCATTACATCATCACACTAGGTGCCTTTTCGTAACAGTTTCTTTAATGTCAGCAAAGATTTTTTGATTTAAAATAACGTGATACCACCTACATACAGTAAACACTCACTTTCAATTATATTTTTTTCAAAGAAGATGTCACTGAGGCAGCTCATCATAATATACTAATCTCTTTCATAATAATCCACCCATGGACTCATAGTTGCTATAGTTTATAAACGAATATTACGTAAAGATCTCGCAGTTTGATTACTTAATCGATACAGGCAAGGTTAGCTAAATTTGCCCGAGTGCGGTAAGGGACCGAGATAGCATCGTGCATACCGGACAAGGACATGTTTATAAACATTTGCCCAACGCATATTAATTAGGTAAAGTCTAGTGTTTTCACTTCCCTCGTGCGGTAATATGGTATTAGTGTTGGTACAGTTTACAACGTTTTCTACCTATATATTCGCTAAGTCTTCAAGATGGTTTTGAGTATTCTTTTTTACACATAATCGCTGAAACGATACAAATCCCCGACACAAACACCCACACACGCACACGATCTTCAGCGTACAGACCATCACGATAGTGGCGTTTAAAAAAACCGGCCAAGTGCGAGTCGGACTCGCGCACCGTTTGTTCCATACAAAATACACTCTAAAAGCGCCCGTATCTATGGAAATTTTGTGTTAGCAAAACATTACTCCTAAGCACAATGTACGCGGTGTGGGGTCATTTAATATTGGTTAGTAACATAGACAGACATACACACAAACAACTCACAGATCCACTTGTAGTAAAAGCGCTGTAGAATTTATCGTCTTTTACCGTGTGGTAGTTTTCCTTATTCGAAATAAAAAAAAAAGTTAAAAATAATGTAATTTAATTCTCTCAATTTAGTTTTTAACTCAAAGTGTACAATACAAACTATACATTTAATGTTATCTTGGAGTTGGTGCCACCCAAAGAAATAGCCAAATTTTCAAAATTGACATTTTTAGAAAGTTAATTGTTACACGTATTCAATATAAAAACCTCCTCTTTTTCAAAGTCGGTTAAAAAGTAGCATAATTCACTTTAGCACAAGTTTTTCTACAACATTTTTCTTGGAATCCTCGAAGGACTTTATTATTCTATAATAGTATCGAAGTTTTTTTATGAGTCGGGCATAGCTTCATATTTCTCTCGAATTTTACCAGTTTCTGCACAATATATACTTACAATGCGGAAGAAACTTCCATCGTGCAAAATAATGGATAAGTTATTTATTTGTTACCTAATCTGCACATAACCGGTGGACAGTTTTAATGAAGACCGTTGTACGTACGGTCAAGGAATTTAATTTGTGTACCCTTTCGTACCTTGTCATAGTGACATTCATATGGAATCACTATCGGCTTTCATATTGATTTTGACTGTGACAAGGTACGAAATGGTATGTAAATTAAATTCCTCGACTGTACATTCTACGATAGAATAAAAGTAAGATTTCCACGGCCGATCACCAGCGTGGTCACTATTATCAACAATTTGTGATATTCTCAATAAATGCAAGGAAATACAATATTACAAACAAACAAGTAAATAGGTAAAAAACTTAAGTAAAGCCCCTCTTGTATGTAGTAGTGTACAAAATTGATATGGAACATATGTCATTTTTCTAATATGGAACGTCAAATTGCCTATACGGATACTCTACTAGTACATACAACAGGTGACTTACTTAAGTTTTTCACCTATACCTACCATTAATACTAGGAAAAAGCAGAAAGGCAGAATATAAACTCTCCTACAACAAAGACGAATCTAATTATACCCCATTATGTTAAAATCTATAGCGGTTTTGGCTGCAAAGAGTGCCGAAGAAACAGTTATTTCTACATGAACACAACCTTCCTGGTGCTTCTGGGTAAAAATAAGGGAACCAATATGATGCGGAGTTGGTGCAATTATGCGCCTACGGTTCCCAGGTATTCGGCTTTTGCCGGACATGTTCAGCTTTTAATGGACGTGTCCGGGAAAATATTTTCCCGTCCGACCTGTCCGGCTTTTAGGCTGGCTGCAGAGGCGACTCCCGCGAGTCGAAAGTCGAGGTATGACCGACTTTTAGGGCGATTGTGCACTAGAAGTAATTTTACTGTCCTACAGTCCGATTTTTTATGGTGCCATATTAAATTTATACTAGTATGTTAAAAATTGGACTGCCGGACAGTAGATTCCTTGTAGTGCACAATCGCCCTTAGGGTAAAATGTCCGTCCAAATTAAGTGCCTAGTCCGGCTTTTGTGTTTTTGGGCCTGACACTATGCGCACCTCGTAGAAATAAGCTCATCAAATTAATGGATATAGGGAATAGAAATGAGACATGTAGGGTAGAAAAAAATGATGATAATTTTCAAACGGTTGAACCAATTTTATTAAACCATAGCTAAGAACAAACGCAATGAATTCAACTTTCGAATTCAAAAACGCTACGATGAGACGGACATAAATAGACTTAGAGAAAATTTATTGATAAATCTAGAATCGAAATTATCAAAATGTAGTAATTCGAGTAGACACTATAACAATAAATTATCATGTACGAGAAAAGTAGGTGAAAAGATATCTAAAAGATGTTCATATTCAATTTTTTCTCATATAACCTTCAATGTAGATAAGATATCAGATGCATTTATGTATAAGATTGTCTCTTAACTACAATTCAACCGGCTCTAATAGATAGGAAGTTGATCTCAATTCAACTTTTTTGTGTCCTGACTTTTGCTAATTTCTGTGATTTGTTTTAATCATTCAATATTTTTCAGTTTTGTCTAACTACATATACTTATATAAAATACGTATATAATCAATAACAGACCGTCTCGAGTTTTCTATCCGATATGTGATTCAAAGAATAAAAAAATACAATCAGAATTTCCCCCTTCCCTTTTTTCCTAAAAACAATTTTTTTCGCCAAATTTTCATTCAAATTCACAAGGGACCAAGTTTATACCGTTAAAAAAATTCAGTAGTTAAATTATCGCGTGCAAACATACACAAAAAAACCTACAACATCTTTTTTTGCAGTCGGTTAATAAATGCATCTTTAAAGTCTTTAAACCTAATGCACATATAAACCGGTACCGCGCCCGTATCATAAACCACGGTATCACTACACTGCGAATAGTTTTTCACCTGTACTAAGGGCCATTAATTCCCGTACCGCCGTAGAACCCTTTCGCAACGACAAGCCAGCGATACCCAAACTCGAGTCATACGTCACGTTACTGCGATAGGGTTCTACAATGGTATGCGAATATTTCCCTAGGCTGTATAGTATAAGTGTACACCGCGCTAAACCACAGGTTTTCCTACAAAATTACATATTTAGTGTCAGAGCGCAGCCATACGCTTCGGACGCGTCGCGTAATGGCGGTTTAAAATAATATACGTATGTTTATCTGATCTCGAAAATGATAAAGCAACACTGATATCACGCTCGTTTAAAACTCCACAGTGTTTTGCTTTCCGTGCAGTGCGGTTGGAAAAATTACGTGTAGTGTCTTTAGAAAAAAAAAAACTTAAGTGTTCTTTCGAAATGAATTCGACTACAGAGGATTGGTTGACTACGACCATGATGCCTGAGACGACGACAGAAGCACAGGACATAACGACATGGCTGACGAATATTTTTCTACAGGTGTGTTTTAAAACAATAGATATAAAGGAACAATGTGTTTTCATAACAATGTTCCTGTGAAATTGTATTAGACACGATATATTATGTTTGCGAATGTGTGTAACCGACTCTGTTAAATATGCGAGTAGGTACCTATAATATTTGGTTGCTTTTTTTTCTAAGTCTTCATAAAACGTTTTTGATTGTATCATTTTATGCTGTTGCGGTTCAAATTCTGCCAGTCGTTTTACTCCCATTTAAAGGAGGTAGTCGGATATGCATTTTAATGTATATTTAATGATAAAACAATAAAATAATTACTTACTTCGTTTAGTGATGTGATGAAGTTTAAACTAGTTTGAAGCTTATAAAAACTTTCAACTTCAAAACATAACACTGTCGTGTTTTAGTTCATGTTGTTTGTCGTAACTTAGCTAATAATTTTGTTTACTTACATAAATAAGAAAACGACTATGACTAGTTGTAGATAAAATCGTGATTAAAATAATGTAATAAAATTGAAACGAACAGAATTTAATCATTTCTGTATGTATATTAAATTATATACGCGATATAATTCTTTATAATAGTTTCATTTAGTTACAATCGAGATAAACAAAGAAAAAGTCTGAAAGTTTTAAAAAGGTTTAACAGCTGTCTTATCTGTGGTAAAAGGGTTAACTTCTTGTATGCGATGTCAAAAACTTGCCACTAAAATTGAAGCTGAATGAAATTTTAACATAGTGAGTTTAAATGCTCAGCACGGATCGGTGTCTAAGCATACGAGGCGTTCAATATTAGTTGTTTGTTTGGTCCAAGATGTTCAACAAAATACTTGTTTTTAATTTCAACGTAAAATCAAGGGTTGTTATAAGTTTCACGTGTGTATAATATATGTGTCTGTCTGTATTTTTGTTTGATTTGTTCAGTCCTTTGTATATTCTTTTTCTCAGGGTCATTTATCGTCTCATAATAGCTTATTCATTACCTTGCTTTTTATTTATAGACTACTTATTATAAACACATGTTGCTGTATGATTTCCTTAATAATAAAAATGCAAGGACTCATTATCATTAATGATCATATTTTACGAAACGTATTTGTTATGTAATTCGGGTAAAATTTTGTAAACCAATGTCCTACCTGATTTGCAAACGGAATAAGTATAATTTAAATGAGAACACCTTGTTTTAAGTATTAAAAGGCTTGTGTTATCTTTCTGGGTTGAAAACAGCCATTGTTAAGCACCTAAATGATTAGGAGAGTGCGAAGTCATTTTAAAACGATCTGCCTTTAAAAAAAACTTTTTAAATTAAATCTTTTAATTTGGTATAACTATTTTCCCAAACTGCAATAGAAATATGCAAAATAGAAAAAATATTTATATTTATCGGTTTAGTAAAGACGCCTGCGTATTCTATTGCAATAAGAAGCCTGAAGAAATGCGAGGCGAACGTTGAAAAGTATACCGGTTGGTATACTATAGAATCGAGATCTTAACCAGATTCATTTAATTAAGCTAATGGCCGCGTTATTGTCGCGTACGCGTACCGGTAAGCGCACCGTGGGAAGGCCACCCGCAAGGTGTTTAGACGACCTGGTTAGGGTTGCGGGGACTCGCTCGATGCGGGTCGCCTCTATCCGGCTCATGTGGAAATCTATTGAGGAGGCCTGTGGCCAGCAGTGGACGTCCTATGGCTGAAATGATAATGAATGATGAATGACCGCGTTATTGTCAACCCAGTGCAATGCGTGATCCTGCCTGTGACCGGTGGTTCAGCCTTGCACTACACGCTTAAGAAGCTACGGTGAATGTACTTCTAACACTGGAGCGACGAGCCCTTCGTCGTTTTCAAGAGCGCCCAAAATCATCTCCCAGAAAAACAGGATTTGTGTTTGAGATAAATCATAAACAAAATTAAAAAAAAAACACAAAAAAAATTACCAAGCAGGCGACGCGCTAATGCTTTCGTATGTCTCTGTCCGGTAAATGTCTGTCCGGCTGTTCTCAACAGGTCGCATTTCTGAATCGATTCTTGTGAAATTTTGTGAGAGGCTTCGATAATTTTATGGATTTTTATGTCGATCCAGTTTTTGGATATTTTTCGAAATGGCGGAGGTATGGGGATTGAAAGCCTTGCGTCTAGGTTTACGTCAAAGGCTACTATTGCATACTTAGGCATAGACTGGTAACTCAGCCGTATTTTAAGACAGCAACCACGCGCTGCCGTCTATCCTGTGTTACTAAAGTATATATATAATATATAATCGTTACATTATTGTCAGCTATTATTGACAAGCTACCATAAATATTAAACATTTTAAGGATTTTAGCAAAGAATAAAAGACAGTTTTCATTTTCTAGTTTTATATTTATACTGTAATATAACTTTATGTATAACTAAATTACTATCTTCGTCACAAATTTTGATACAGGTATGCAACAAGATGTGAAGGACATGATGAGTCTTCTCAGCTTACGCTCTAATCTCACTTATCGCAATAAATACCAGTAACACGAGTCTTTTATCTCAAAGCGGAAACACAACACAAGGAGTCCATCTCACAAACACGAGTCCGTTCTCAAAACTAAGGTTCAAAAGAGCAAACGGAAGAGCTAAGCTCAACTCTACGTTAAAATAATATCGATAAAGTCCTCGATTATAATAAAAAGAAAACTAGGAAACTAAAATTATGATGAAAACTAATTTAAACAATAAAATTATAACAGTTTAAGAAACGAATGACATTTTGCTGTGTTGCCTAGCATTTTAACTCGTACCTACTACCGTTCTAATTTACACATCTTTATTTTTTACTAGCTTCTGCCCACAACTTCGTCCGCCTTAAATTCGTTTATCGCGGATAAGGGTATTTTTCCGGGATAAAAAGTAGCCTACGTCCTTCCCCGGGACGCAAAATATCTCCATACCAAATTTCACCCAAATCGGTTCAGCGGTTTAAGCGTGAAGAGGTAACGGACAGACAGACAGACAGACACGCTTTCACATTTATAATATTAGTATGGATAGTATGGATTAAAAATTGTGAAAAGTTGGAAGTTATTACAAACAAAAAATAAATGATAAATGTATTAATCCAAAAGTATTCATTATAATTAAATACTTATGTACGCTTGCTGGCAAGAAAATGCTTCACTGTCCAGTTTGGCTGCGTTCAAGATGTATTATGTTGCTATGGGTACATTTAATCATTAAATGTACTTTAAATTTGTTTTTTAAATTTATTATGTTTGTCATTTTGACTTTTACATATTTGCTTGAATTATGTCTCGTGGTAAATATTTGATTGTGATCATGACTTTAGAAACAAAAAGTGTTTGTCATTTTGACTTTTACATATTTGCTTGAATTATGTCTCGTGGTAAATATTTGATTGTGATCATGACTTTAGAAACAAAAAGTGCCTAGTGGTTTCGGTAATGCGCGATAGATGGCAGACGCTTTGAGGGTCTGGTTACAGTGTTCTAAGTTACTACAGCATGGTCTACGGCTCACAGATCCACTCGTAAAAGTATACACAGAGTTTTGAAGCAGAGGATTTTATGGTGCAAGTGCTATTATGACGAGACATTCTTATACGATTAGTTTATTGTTAGTGAATATGGGAGTGACAACCACCTTCTCTTAATTAGGCCCCGAATACTCGTACCTAGCATTTTCTTTTTCAAACTTATCGACTTTCAATGTACTTATCGATATGTTAAACTTCAAAATAGATTATTGTTTTAACTTATCGTGTCATGTAGGTACTCATGTAGGTACTACTGGCGATTAATCTGATGACCTTTCATTAGTAGGTTTGTTGCGATGTCTATACATTATGTCACAAAGCCATTCTTATTGCATTTTTCTTCAACTATATATTGGTAAAATCTTTTGGTAGCCTCGAAATACGAAATAGTCAATACTATTGAGCGATAAAACTGCCTGTTGTTTACCTCTACTTTTAAATTATTACACTTGAAATTTGCGTTCTGCGTTGAATTTTATCGATATATTGTGTATATCGGAAGTCGATCAGTGAGAACGCACTAATGACAGATCGAAAGTGCCACCAAAATTCCGGGCTCTGCTTATCAATACCGTTTCTGCGTAAATGTGTATACCTATTTGTTTAGGTTATTTTAATAAAACGTAATAAATTATATAAGGTTATCATTTCAACCTTTCTATAAGTTGTAATTGTAAACACTACCTGTTTTCAACAAGCGTACCTGCCATTGATGTTCAATTGTCAATGTTGACTTCTACTGTCATTTTTCGTCAAGTGATGCCGAAGTGTTCCGACTATACTTATGTATAGTCGGAACACTTTGGACGCATTTATTGCTCGCGCGCATCGAAGAAAGAGAAAGCTAATACACTACGTGCTTGGGGTTTTTCGGCGTAAGCGCCGGATGTAAAAGTACAATGAAATCGAAGATATTATTATGTTTTGTTAACATTGAAGTTAGTGACGTAAAAGATAAAGGGAACAATGTCATTTTTTCATAATTTAGCTGTTTATTAATCTGTCGTTTGTACAAACTAGACAAAAAAACGGAAAATAAAAACGTGTTTTCGGATTTATTTTCTATCGAGGAAATTTTAAACAAACATGTGTTTCCTCGTTAGGCGCTGAATAGGTTATAGTAAAAAAACATATCTGAAAACCAGCCTGTTTTATATACCTACTAGATAAAATCTCACTAAAAAATAGCTTAAATTTTCGATGCACCCCCTTAATTGATCCATGCACTGGTGTTGCAAGACTAGCGTACATAAGAAAAAAATAATATAGCGGCCAGTATTCAAAAATGTTCAAATTTTACCATGGATGGAGTTATAGGGTTTTAAATGCTGGAATCTCGGACGTAAGTACAAGCCGGCGTACAGGTGCGAATGCAAAGTTGTTAGAAAATAACAAAAACTTTTTTATTTTAATAAATTTTATCCATATTTGCACGGTTACTGATAAGTTAAATGACTTATACTTTTAATATTTGCTCTTTTTAGTTTTTAATTAAGTAGTGAATCTGTAATTAGTTTCTCGAAAACGACTCTAAAACGATTTGGATTTTGGATGAAATTTGGTGCGTCTGGTGCGTTTGGTGCGAAAAGCAAAAAATCGTGCAGCTATCGAGCAAGGTTTTATGAAGTATTTAGTTACGTTGCGTTTTGGTAATTCTTTGACGTTTCGGACGTCGCATTAGGAGTCTTTAAGGAAAATGAAATAAATCAATTACACCCGTTTTGTTTTATTGTGATAATGGAGTTATGTTTGAATTGAATCAATATTATTTTTCTATTTAAACATTACACCCATCAGCAGACTGATATATATTTTTTTCTATTTAATTTATTATTGGCCTCAATTTCATTATGATCGCAATTAACATTTGTTGCGGTTTCGTTTCGCGTTCCACATTGTTTTGTGATTATTTTTTATTACAATTTTAAAATATATGTATATATAAAAGATTTTCACGACGTTTTTGTATACCGAAATAAAGGTATCATATAATACTGAGGTCAGTCACTGGTCAATTTATAAATAAAAACAACCGGCCAAGAACATGTCGGACCATGCCCAATGTAGGGTTCCGCAGCCGTTTATATAAAAAAGTGCAGTACAGATGAAAAAAATACGATTAAAATAATTACAAAAAAGCTGCCAAGTGCGAGTCGGACTCGCCCATGAACGGTTCCGCAACCGTTTATACAAAGAAATGCACTACAGATGAAAAAAAATACGATATGAAAAAAAAACACTACCAAAAAAGCGTCTCTCCCCGGCACTTACGTCTTTTTGCTGAGAAGCGCAGTTTTTTGGCTATAACTTAAAAACGTTATGTCCGATCATGTTGAAAACAATTTTCGCTGGAAGTATTTATTAAGCTTTATATTTGTAATTTTTTTCATATTTTTTTAACATACCGTTTAGAAAATAGAGGGGACACAATTTTTGCTACTTTCGGAGCGAATATTTCCGAAAATATTCACTAAATCAATTTTTTTATAGAAACCTCCAATTGTTTTTAAACGAACTGTTGAATGATATGCCACTCGTTGATATTTGTTGAATTTTTTTGTTGACGGACGGACATGACGAAACTATAAGGGTCCCGTTCCGTAGCCAAAATGGCAAAAACGGGACCCTTATAGTTTCGTCATGTCCGTCCGTCCGTATGTCACAGGCATTTTACTCAGAAACTATAAGACCTATACTGATGAAATTTGGGGTATAGATGTCTTGAGTAAGCCGCTACTTAGTTTGATACTTAAATAAAAAATATATATATTCCTAGGGGGGCTCTCCATACATGTAACCGAAACTGAAAAAAAAAAAAATTTCAGCAAATATCAATGTGTGGCACATCATTCGACAGATCTTCTAAAAAGAATTTGATATTTCTAAAAATTTTTTTGATTTAGTGAATATTTTCGTAAATATTTGCTCCGAAAGTTGCAAATATTGTGTCCCCCCCCCCTCTATTTTCTAAACGGTATGTTCAAAAAATATGAAAAAAATTACAAATATACAGCTTAATAAATACTTCCAAAGAAAATTGTTTTCAACATGATCGGACATACCGTTTTTAAGTTATTGCCAAAAAACCGCGCTTCTCAGCAAAAGGACGTAAGCGCCGGGGAGATACGCTCTTTTGTTAGTGTTTTTTTTCATATCGTATTTTTTTCATCTGTAGTGCATTTTTCTGTATAAATGGCTGCGGAACCCTATAATTGAGCATGGTCCGATATGCTGTTGGCCGGTTTTTTAATTAATAATTTTGAAAAAAATTAGTCGTTTTTATCACGAATTTTTGAACACAAAAATTGTTCTTAACTTCTTTTTATCGCCGGCGGATTCTCAATTAACTCTAGATTTTTTTGGCTGGTTCTTCCAACGTCGTAAAAGTAATATCGCAATAGATCAATGGATTATAGTTCCTTTGCTGTTCCGCGAACTAGTGTCTTTGTTAGATGTGACAATAAATTGTGCTCACATGCGCATATTTTCATGCAGTTTCCATAAAAAAATATATATATATATATACGCATGCAAATACAACAAACCAACACCAAACAGTATAATCCTCGACACGTGTTTCGCCTCTACGAGGCATCATCAGGAGATGCAGGAGATGTTGACGGTCCGGCGTCCACCCGAGAAAAATATCGCAATAGTTTTTTGCTCTTCACCTTCGAGTTTATTTTGGCACTTTGACGTGATTGCCTGAAATAAAACTTTGGCGGTCTGGACTTTGACGTCACGACTTCCGTTTTTTGCGTAGGTGACATTAATAGATCGGTTATAAATGACTATGTTTTTCTCGGTTTGAGAAATGATGTGCTTTTGCGATCAGTTTTTTACTTCATGCCGTAATTATAACACAAGACTGTTTATTTTGGGTACAGTCAGCATCAAATATCTGTAACAGGCAAAATTCCAAATATATCGTCACACGTGCCTATAATAATAGAGATCTATTATTGCAATATAATTGGCACTTTGGGTTTTACACATTATTTGATGCTGACTGTAGGTATATGTCAACTACAAAAAAAAACCTAGTGGACTGTTGCATAATTTTTTTTTATGTCTCGTAAAAAGAGGGGTGTGTCTCTCTGTTGGGTTTGCTTAAACAGTGTTCAGCGCCATGTTTTAAAAGATCTCTTTGGCCGTTTGAAAAATTTACTGATTTTTTTCGAGACATGTGTGGCGTATTTTAATGGAAATTTACAAGTAGAATGTTGTTTGTTTTTAAAGAAATGAAACATAGGAGAATTTTTTCTAGATATGTTGAGGTTTTTAACACGCTTTTATTAGGTCGACTTGTATGTAACTATGTCATGGAATCTAAGGTAACTAATGTAGCCATCTTCCAAAGGATCGTAGCGTCATGAAAATTGGCAGCTGTATGTAGTTCTGATGACAATACAATAATATGGTACTGTCGAACTTATCTGATGATGGAGCCGGAAGATATGAACTGGAACTTCATGATGGAACATCGTATCATAGCTGTGTTTGGATTTGTTACAAAAGTCTTGTGAAGCGTGTTTTTCTAGTGTTTTTTAAACTATTAATTTTTTTTTTATCTATTTAACGAATACTTACTTATTATGTGTGTTATGTGATATTGTCCTCAATTATGGCCTGATTTTCAACATATTTTGTTAGATATGTTCTCTTGAAGGTACCTAAATGAACATATGAATATGTTGATGCGGGTACTAGAAAATGTATACAATTAAAAAAATCGAGAAAAAAGAGGGAACCGCGAAAATAGGGGATGATATTTTTGTGAACGTTTTTGGCGTGGATTGAAGTCGGTTGTTATGTTCTTTTAAATGAGTAATTATTATGTACTTTTTATAAGCTTTTATTTAACTTCCAAAGTTTGTATGTAGGTATGTTTGAGTCAGATCTAGCAAGTTAAATTTGACCCACTTCCCGGTTTCAGATTGAGGTAAAATGTATACCTACTTATTGAAATAATGATCTTTATTCTGTAAGTAGGCCTCAAGGGCACTTTTACAAGTCTGACTCTACGGCGTTTCCCAAGACACTCCATTGTTGAGAAGAAAGCCGACACAAACTCAACAGTCAGTTATTTTTTCAATATAACTCTTATGTATATTACAATCTTTGTACTTAGCCTATCCTAAATATATGTTTTGAGTATAAACTCAATGCGTAGTTCTCCAAGAAAACATCAAAACTTATAAAAGTAAAAAAAATATATACAAAAAGCCAAATATGATTATTTATTTAAAACTTATGTAAGTTAGGTGACAATACAATATTTATTACTAGCTTCTACCCGCGACTTTGTCCGTCTTAAATTCGTTTATCGCGGATAAGGGTATTTTTCCGGGATAAATAGTAGCCTATGTCCTTCCCCGGGACACAAACTATCTCCATACCAAATTTCATTCAAATTGGTTCAGCGGTTTAAGCGTGAAAAGGTAACAGATAGACAGACAGACAGACACACTTTCACATTTATAAAATTAGTATGGATGACACCATCGAACTGATCTGATGATGGATCCGAATGGTGGTCATAGGTGTACTCACTCTGTAATGAAATAACTCAATCCTATGGAGTTTGTGCTCTTCATAATCGGCTCCACGAGTAGTTGACGTATGTCTAAAGACAAGTACAGTCGGCAATAAAAGCTCGTCACAAAAATGCTATTCTTGAGAGATACTTATTTTAACCAACCGCGTACGTTAACAGTACTCTGCGTAAATATCGTGTAGTAGCTCGCGCAAGGATGCAATTAAGTCATATAAGGTTGTGTGCTCGTTTCGCGCATTAGCATTCGGCTGCGACCGTACAGTTGGTACAAATATAGATAACGTACACAAACCGCGTTGATCATTTGACTGCGTAACATAATACTACTACCAGACAGTATGGAAGTAAGAGCTACATTAACATTCGGCTGCGACCGTACAGTTGGCACGAATATAGATAACGTACACAAGTCGCGTTGGTCAATGGACCGCGTAACATAATACTACAACCAGACAGTATGGAAGTAAGAGCTACATTAACATTTGGCTGCGACCGTACAGTTGGCACGAATATAGAAAACGTACACAAGTCGCGTTGGTCAATGGACTGCGTAATATAATACTACTAACAGACAGTATGGAAGTAAGAACTACATTAACATTCGGCTGCGACCGTACAGTTGGCACGAATATTGATAACGTACACAAGTCGCGTTGGTTAATGGACTGCGTAACATAATACTACTAACAGACAGTATGGAAGTAAGAACTACATTAACATTCGGCTGCGACCGTACAGTTGGCACGAATATAGATAACGTACACAAGCCGCGTTGATCAATTGACTGCGTAACATAATACTACTACGAGGTAGTATGAAAGTAAGAGCCACATTAACATTCGGCTGCGACCGTACAGTAGGCACGAATATAGATAACGTACACAAGCTGCGTTGATCAATTGACTGCGTAACATAATACTACTACCAGACAGTATGGAAGTAAGAGCCACATTAACATTCGGCTGCGACCGTACAGTTGGCACGAATATAGATAACGTACACAAGCCGCGTTGATCAATTGACTGCGTAACATAATACTACTACGAGGTAGTATGAAAGTAAGAGCCACATTAACATTCGGCTGCGACCGTACAGTAGGCACGAATATAGATAACGTACACAAGCTGCGTTGATCAATTGACTGCGTAACATAATACTACTACTGGACAGTATGGAAGTAAGAGCCACATTAACATTCGGCTGCGACCGTACAGTTGGCACGAATATAGATAACGTACACAAGTCGCGTTGGCAATGGACTGCGTAACGTAATACTACTACGAGGTAGTGTGGAAGTAAGAGCCACATTAACATTCGGCTGCGACCGTACAGTTGGCACGAATATAGATAACGTACTCAAGCTGCGTTGATCAATTGACTGCGTAACATAACACTACTACCAGACAGTATGGAAGTAAGAACTACATTAACATTCGGCTGCGACCATACAGTTGGCACGAATATAGATAACGTACACAAGCCGCGTTGATCAATTGACTGCGTAACATAATACTACTACGAGGTAGTATGAAAGTAAGAGCCACATTAACATTCGGCTGCGACCGTACAGTTGGCACGAATTTAGATAACGTACTCAAGCTGCGTTGATCAATTGACTGCGTAACACAATACTACTACCAGACAGTATGGAAGTAAGAACTACATTAACATTCGGCTGCGACCGTACAGTTGGCACGAATATAGATAACGTACACAAGCCGCGTTGATCAATTGACTGCGTAACATAATACTACTACGAGGTAGTATGAAAGTAAGAGCCACATTAACATTCGGCTGCGACCGTACAGTTGGCACGAATTTAGATAACGTACTCAAGCTGCGTTGATCAATTGACTGCGTAACACAATACTACTACCAGACAGTATGGAAGTAAGAACTACATTAACATTCGGCTGCGACCGTACAGTTGGCACGAATATAGATAACGTACACAAGCCGCGTTGATCAATTGACTGCGTAACATAATACTACTACGAGGTAGTATGAAAGTAAGAGCCACATTAACATTCGGCTGCGACCGTACAGTTGGCACGAATTTAGATAACGTACTCAAGCTGCGTTGATCAATTGACTGCGTAACACAATACTACTACCAGACAGTATGGAAGTAAGAACTACATTAACATTCGGCTGCGACCGTACAGTTAGCACGAATATAGATAACGTACACAAGCCGCGTTGATCAATTGACTGCGTAACATAATACTACTACGAGGTAGTATGAAAGTAAGAGCCACATTAACATTCGGCTGCGACCGTACAGTTGGCACGAATTTAGATAACGTACTCAAGCTGCGTTGATCAATTGACTGCGTAACACAATACTACTACCAGACAGTATGGAAGTAAGAGCCACATTAACATTCGGCTGCGACCGTACAGTTGGCACGAATATAGATAACGTACACAAGCCGCGTTGATCAATTGACTGCGTAACATAATACTACTACCAGACAGTATGGAAGTAAGAGCTACATTAACAATCGGCTGCGACCGTACAGTTGGCACGAATATAGAAAACGTACACAAGCCCCGTTGATCAATGGACTGCGTAACAATAGTAATAATACTACTACCAGACAGTTTGGAAGTAAGAGTGACATTAACATTCGGCTGCGATCGTAAAGTTGGCACGCATATAGAAATCACCGCTTTATGTGAGAGTTGACATTTCTCTGACGTTATCTTATGTTGGCTTGTATACCATTTAAGATGGTAACAAATAATCGTCGAAATAAAATAAAAAAAAACTTATTTATTTTTTCTTTTTTCTTTATTTCATTTAAGACCCATGCTCTTGTCAGTGTAGCAATCGTCAGCCTTTTCTATCTTGCGCCATCTGTTTTACTTCTTAGTAAGACATGACTTAAACCTTCTCCTTTATTTTCTGAAAGTAATTTCTTCTTGGTCTTCCCCTGCAGCACTTTATTAGGATTGCGTACCTCTACAGGAAAAAACGGAACCCTTATAGGATCACTTTATTGTCCGTCTGTTTCTCGAGACAGTTTTTCTCAGGAACGCGTCCGTATCACGCCGAAATTAACATCAAATACTTATGCCGGCGGTTCATTGAAGCTGTAAAAAATCAAGCTTCTAAGTCAACGCAATTCAAAGATACTGTAATTAAAAAAGGTGTTTCCATACAAATTGCCGTCCATGGAAAACCTACAGGGTACTTCCAGTTGTCCTAAAAACTTGAAATTTGGTGTAAAGGTAGTTCTTATAGCACAACCCACGAAATAAATCTGAAAATCTATTTTTTTTTGCCTGTATGTCTATGTCAGACACCAATATAAAGGTGCGTCCACATTTGTATCATTTGCCCGTATCAGATCATCGTCGCGTAGCATGATCGCGTGTCATGATCACGCGTTTGGACGTTGCGCCGATCCGATCACTCGAAATCCATTTGCTACGAGTATCACACACTTGTATCGGAAGAGTGCGGCATTATCGGCGCGCCGACAGTAAGCGTCCAAGCAGCGCGATACGCAGTCATGCTACGGCACGGTGATCGGATACGAGCAAATGATACAAGTGTAGACGCACCTTAAAATGACCCCACACCGCTAACACTGGATTTTTATGGATACGGCCGTTGTTAGCGTATATTTTGTACGTAGGATACGCCTGCGCCTGTCCGACTAGCATTTGGCCGGTTTTCTTGTCTTTACCCTACAATAATATCAGATGTTGATATAAGCCGTTACAAAATAGCAGCTGGTATCTCCTCGAAGTAACAGGTATTTTTATCGTGCGCTGAGTCGATTTTGCAATTCCATGTTATTGTAAATGCAATCAAGGTATGTCCGAGTTCAAGATATCGGGTGTGATACGGGTGAAACATGGCCGATTGTTTCAAACTGTCTGTAATCGTTAGTTACGTACGTTTTAGGAATTTGACTTATTATCAGACATCGGACATTTGGTAGCGTTTTCGGTGCAGATATCACAGTAGACGGTGGACAGCGTCGAATACGACAGTAAGACCTTAGGGGTGATACATTGGAGACGGAAAGCCACGAATATATCGGTCTGGAGAAATTTGTTTCTTTTTCTTCTTTTACTTGACTAGAGCTAAGGCCCACCCTTGGTTGTAATGCCTAAGATGATGCACGGTAGAGTGGCATAGGTGTGGTAAATCGGAACCAAAATGTTCATTAATATTTACTATGATTATCGTTTAAATTAAAATTTTGCACGTCTATAGCAGATTGAAATTCGGCAATTGATTGTGAACATTGTCGTGAAAAACTAACGGTTCCCAATGCCTAACGCGGCACATTTTTTGCTTATCCTTCGGGATGCATTTTTCGGGACCAAAAGTAACCTGCTTCACTTCCCGCCCATACATATTTTATCTTTTCAAAAATGACGTCCATGCCTTGCTCTATTGATGCGTGAAGGCTGGATACACAAAGGAACACACAAACTAACAAGTACTCTTTTGGATTTATTTATATATGTAGAAATAATATACGCAATATGTAATCCGTTAAAAATATTTTATTTCAATGAGCTTTTATTTAACTTGATGCTAGGCGGGAAGTATGTTTGGGTCAAATCTTGCAAGTTTAATTTTACCCAATTCCCGGTTTCCCGTTGAGCTAAAATTTGACATACCTACTTATGTGAGTTAGATGACAATATAGGTGAAAAACTTAAGTAAGTCACCTGTTGTATGTAGTAATAGCGTATCCGTATAGGCAATTTGTCGTCCCATATTAGAAAAGTTACATAAGTTCCATATCAATTTTGTACACCACTACATACAACAGGTGACTTACTTAAGTTTTTCACCTATTGGGACCGAGCGCGACGACAGCGCCACGTGATAGGCGGCCATTATGAACAATATTGTCACCGCTGTCAAACAAGAAGTAAGTAAATATTGTGAAAAATATTAATGAAATCTTGTGTTATTTTTAGTGTTATTACAATTCACAACAACACATCTTACCAGGACCATATTTTTATCTCAAAAACGATTAGAAAATGATTTAGAAAATGATTACTGCAATATGGATTTGACTGCTCAAGTCAGCGACAAAAATGTCAATTTTAGCCGTAGCGAGCGTTGTGCACTCTGCCAATACCATACCTATTATGACACCATCTAGATCAGGGGTCGGCAAACTTTTTAGACATAAACCCAGATGTCTGTTTCAGTTTTCTGTTTCAGATTTATGACTGTATACCAAATTTTAATAGGACTTTTTTTAAAGGGGAACTTGAAGAGCCGCAAGTGACCTTTTAAAGATCTAGATGATCTGATGATGGAGCCGAATGTAACTCTGTAACAAAATCGCTCGTTGCTAATATACTACATTCCCGAAATACCAGATTTTGCAAAATACAACATTCGTGATATATCACATTACCAATATAACAAATTTTCTGTATAGGACATTCTTAAAACGAAGTAGTTCCATGAGTACCTTCCAATTTTATAACCTGGTGTAACGGGAATGAGGTAAGCTAAGAGTGTGATATATTGATAATCCGATATTTTGCAAAATCTGGTATTTCGGGAATGCGGTATATTAGTAACGAGCGAATAAAATAATGCAATCATACCGAGTTTGAATCTTAAGAATCGTTTCGATGAGTAGTTAAAGGATGTTCAAAGTAAAATACAGTTGACACTAAATTCTTGCCACAAAAATCCTTTTTTTTGACAGTATCTTATTACAAATTTATAATGCTACAGATAATAAAACGGCCTTGATAACACAACCTCTATAGTTAGGCACACGCTTGTTAATAATCTCTCTTTGAGCACAAATATTTGTCGAAACTATAGTACTTGTATTATGATACATCCGCAGTGGAATTTCAATGAGTCTTTTATAATTGCTTTATTTAATTTGCAATGTTCTGATTCCGGTTTTTGTACGAGGTTACATTGTGAGTAATAGTGGGACTTTGTGGATCTTTACTCCCTCCACACTCCACAATCTTTCTGTAAGTCTAGCGATTTTTATCTAAGTGCTAAACTTAAGTTGTGTTTACATTAAACAATTTAACGGATTGTATCGCGTATATTATCTCATTTGAGTTCCCGACGTTTCGGAAGCTTTTCAGCTTTCCATGGTCTTTTCTCCTTAGTACGCCTCATTTGTGAAATGCTGCTTGGTAAATTATTAAAATAAAATAATTAAACCCTTCTGGCACATGTGTAACTGTCTTTACAGATTAGGCCCATCTAGCATGTATTTACACTTTTATTTGTTTTTTTTTTTAAATGGGTAGTTTGGAAAGATTGTAACTTTGACAGAAGAAAATATATCTTTTCTCAGTCAGCCCGTGACCATGGAAAATTGAAAAGCTTCCGAAACGTCGGGAAATCAAATTAGATAATATACACGATATAATCCGTTAAATTTTGTTATTTAAATGAGTAATAATCGCGGAAACAGAAGAAAATATTATGTTATGTTGTTTTTTTAGATATGGATTTTTTTTAATCTCAAATTATTTTCAACGTGACCAGATAGATATACAGTTTTTGAGTTATTGCCGAAAAAGTACGGTTCTCAAGAAAAATAAGTAAATGCCATAAATATACCCCCTTTTGCTAACTAACTAACTATTATGGCTCAGTGAACCAAACAGGTTCTTGGCCTCCGAAACGAGAGCACGCCACTTGTGCCGATCCTGCGCAGCTTCCTGTCAATTATCTTTTACTGGTGCAACTTTTTCACGAGGTATTTTTTTCATCTGTAATGCATTTCTTTGTAGTAAAGGCTACGGAACCCAACACTGAATATGGTCCGGTATGCTCTAGGCCGGTTTTTTTCTGTTCTGACGTCCATCAGAGGGGTCCTCACGCTCTCATGTTAAGCTGTATTTGAGTGAGCGGGATGGCGCCATATAAACTTTTCGGGTTTCGGAGTAGCCCCTCTGTGGTAAATGTTAGAAACACTTTAATACGTTAAGCAGCAAGCAAACTCTCTCACCTAATCTTGTATGGGGCCGTATATGTTGTAAAAATAATTGGAAAAATGGAAATCAAAAAACATAAATAAATAATAAGTACCTACGTGTTTCAATTTCCCTTACAGAGGGGCTACTCCGAAATCCGAAAAACGAAGTTCGTTTGGCGCCATCCCGCTCACTCAAATACAGCATAACGTGAGTGCGAGAGGGACAGCACGTCACGAACTTCGAATCTCGAGTTTCGGAGTAACCCCTCTGTACCTTAATGTAATAGATACACGCTTCATTTAGTTAACGTTAACTCGAAAGGGCAACATACTGGGACATGTGTACGGTAAAGTTAAATAAAAACTTGTAAAAAACTTACACATTTTATCAATGACTGTACCGTAATAAATACAGTCATTCGCCGAACTTTATCTTAAAAGGGCAACTGCCCTGATTGGTCCGCTTGCCGTTACTACTCTATTGCCCAATCGCACACGCTAAACCTGTTCACTGCTACAGTCACGATAGGATGACAAAGAGCCCCATAGGCCAATGTCCGCATAAGATGACAAAATAAAACTGTGTTTTCAGTGTCTCACTAATTGTTTTGTGTGCAATTTTTGCCGTGGCAACAACGAAGACCAGCACAAGACAAGCCTTATTGAGCTTCCCATGGGACTAGTTCGATTTGTCTTAAAATTGTCCCGAAATAATTATTAATTTAAAACCTTTGGCGGCCTTGATAATAAATCGGCTAGGCCCTAGGGAGTTCCCGACACATTACTTTAGTGTCAGTAATTTACATTACTGACACTAACAGCGATTAGGCCAATTAGGCGTTGAAACTACAATCGAGAGCAAACATTTGGGGCTGCCTATTTCCCAATAAATACACATTGAGCTATTATTACTACGTATAGAGAAGACGGCGCGAACAAAATCTGTGCTACAAGCGCGGCAGTGCGGGGCGCGCGCGGGCGGGAGGGACACTGAGTGAACTGGGGCCGGCCGACTGCAGTTGAACGGAACACTAAGTGATTGGGCGGCGTCTTCTCTATACGTATTAATAATAGCTCAATGTAAATACAACACATATTTTGTAATGTAATCATAAAAATAAAGCATATTCTGCTTTTTCCCTTTATTATGTTTTTACTTTTATAAATTTTGATATGGTTTCTTGTAAAACTACGCATTGAGTTTATGGTTAAAACCTTTATTTAACATAAGAGATATTTAGAAAAATAACTGACTAGGCTTTGCTTCAGCTTTCTCCTCAATAGTGGTCTCCTCGTGGGCCGTAAAGTCAAAAACTTGTAAAAATGCCCTTGCGCTCTACTTACAGAATAAATATCATTATTTTATTATAATAGTGTAGAGTTGTAAAGTTTTTTAATCCTGTCATGATCTTTATGCAATTTTAAATCTAAACTGTAAACTCGTAAAAACCCATGAAAAAAAAGACTAACGGAGGGAGATATCACAAAATATCGTCATTTTTAGATATTGTTATAAATAGAGTTCAATCCTAAAACTGAAGCAAGTGAGTGGCTAATGGATTTATTAGGTGGTCATAGTTACGCTTCATAAAATTTGCACTAGAATCTCTTAAATTGTAAAGAGAACGCAACTAAAAAAAAAAATTAAAAAGTACAAGTTAATCATTTCAGCTTACTGCGATCTGACAGATAATAAATTTTAAGCTTTAACTACTCCCTCTCGTCTCGTTAAAAGATCGTAGGGGAGACCGGGTAAAGTTGTCACACGGGTCGGTTGTCACAGTGGCCATAATGGTCTATGAATCGACGTTGAAAGATCGCTAGAGCTATATCTCCCTCCTAGATAAAGTTCTCGCGATCTTTCGACACCGGTCGATGAAATTCGTTCCTTCAGTTTTCTGCTTTGATCGCCATGTGACAACCAACCCCCTGAGACAACCTTTATCAGTCTCCCCTACCTATTTCAAATCCCTCAGTAATAAGTGGAATTTTGTTAGTATTTGCCATAAAGGCTGTAGTCGTGTTTCGATACAAAATTAGCCTTTCTATCAAATGTTCTTGTTATTTTATTTTTATGTTGTTTTCGTAATATGGCGGTTTGTTTTTCTATTTCACTTTTTAATTATTTTCTTGAATTTGCTATTTGCGATTTATTTGATTTTTTGGTAGGCTATGCTACATATTAAAACTCATCACTGCAAAAAATATTGTCTGAAACTTTAGTTCTAATATATGTTAAAATAATCGAAACTATAATTTGTCAATTTTTTTTGGTGTTCTGGTATAGCGGCACCTACAGTTTTTATTTCATGCATTGCCCATCTATTAACCTACTACATATATAAAACTTAAAACTATAGATAAGAGAGTTCCCCCATGTGTCTCCTATTGTGATATTACTAAATTGATTAATACGCATGGATCATTTCGCCTGGTGATAATCATAACATAACTCACTAACATACGTCACTGCTCTTCTAAACCTCGTATCTTGATATATACGAGCTTTATTTCAAATAAGTAGTTTGTTACCTTAGTGACTTTCGGATGTCAACGTACGATTTATTGAATTATTAACTATACGTCGATCATTTTGACGGAAAATGTTTGCTTGAAATCGATGAATTCGATCTAATCGTGATAGCCTCTTAAACTCGTCAATCACTGCTTTGGATATACATATGATGTGTTTCACCATTGTTTCTGTTTCAGTCGGTATGAGTTTCGAGGCATTATCTCTCTCTTAAGTATGTTTTTAGAGCAAGAGAGGAGGATCACATGTTGAATAAATAAAAAATGTAGTCCATTGACCTCAGATGAAAACAAAAACGGAAGATAAGCCAACCCGTATTACTTATTTTTATGATATCTATATAGGTACTATTATAAAGTTGTAAAAATGAAATGTCTGTACATTGAAAATATTTTCATTAAAATGATGGTTACTATTTGGAGGTCACTAAATCGAAATTATTTTTTTTAAAATTTTTTGTATGTTCGTATGTGTCGTTATGGCTTCATCACGCCAAATCGGCTAAACAAATTTCAACAATTTTTGGTACAAAGTTAGCTGGGTATCCACAGATGGTTATAGGATACTTTTTACCCGAACACGCTGTCGAAAAAAAAGGGGTTATGACTTTTTCTCCTCCGCGAACGAAGTTGTGGGCGCCTTCTAGTCTTCAATAAAAATATACCGATATTTCATGTTTAATTTGTTTCTGCGAAACTGAAGGTCTTGAGTTCGAATCCCGGTAAGGGCAAATATTTTTATGTGATGAGCATGAATATAATTTGTCCCTGAGTATGTTTTCTATGTATTAATATAAGTAAAAATATATCTATTAAATATATCGTCGTCTAGTACTCATAACACAAGCCTTATTGAGCTTACCATGGGACTAGTTCGATTTGTGTAAAATTGTCCCATAATATTTATTTATTTGTTGAGTGACCGAGCGAGCCTAGCGTCTCCTTTCTGTGAATGATTTCGTATGTCTGTCTGTACAGGTCGCATTTCTCAACTGATTCTCGAGAATTTTTTTGAGCAGATTCGATAATTATATGGATTTTTTGTCGGGTCACTGTTTTTTTTTCTTCAAAATAGCGGTGATAAATATGAAGGTCGCAAGGTCTTACAGCTCACAGAGCCAATAGTAATTGTAAAGACTACGCGATTTTGATAAATGGATGACGGCTGGATGACGGAAGATACAAGCCGGCACATTAGTGGTCCTTTTTTATTTTCTTCAAAGTCATTGACACGTAAATCATTTATCTTGATGGTTAGTTTACCTACTCTGTAACTCAGCATTCATCTTATATCTGCGTAGTTGAAGTTCATTGCGGATTCTTTGTTTGTATTGAGGTTGTTTTATCTTACTATCTCCGGTCGGATATGTCTACATGTAGACAAAGACAATGAGATAAACTACTTTGTATCTGTGTGTGTATTTGTTCGCGTTTAGATGATCAATTGATAATTTATTTAACAGACAAAAATGCATGACAAAAACCAGTAACCAAATAACTTACTTTTACCGGGACACGTTACATAAAAGAAGGCATATCACACGTACATAAAAGGTATCTTATGGTGGCCATAGGTGTTGTCCTATCTTATGCTCAAGGCTTGTAAATCATTTTAAGTTCATCACGTGAACTGAGTAATGCTATCAGTATTATAAATCATGAGTTTCCATGCTGTCTGTTGGTGTAATTATTATCTATGAAAAAAACGTCAGCCAAAAGATACCTTCTGTTAATCATCACTTGTCTCACGCTTGGCATGTGTTGTAAACGTAATTTGTTACATAATCACAATTCTCTATATTTAATTGTTTAAAAAAATATATATTTTGCTTTGTTTCTTTGATTATATTTTTACTTTTATAAATTTTGATACGATTTCTTGAAAGAACTACGCATTGAGTTTATACTTAAAAATATATATTTAAGTTAGTGATCGTGTGGTAAAGCCCAAAGCTTGAGCAAACCAGTGGAAATCGAGTTAAATCAGACAGTTAAAAAAGACTGTATGAAATTAATGGGGTGTTACTGTCGAAGAAAGCATCTAAAATAACTACCATGTAAGATGGCACGGGCGTTATGATCGTGGGTCGATCGAAAATTCTAAACTCTATGGTACAGTCAGCGTCAAATAGTCTGTAACATCCAAAGCGCCAAATATAAAGCTCGTGTACTTCAGTTATTTTCATAGTGTAATGTCATATGTAATTCTGTTGTGGGGCAAGGCGGCGGACATACAAACCATCTTCGTACTACAAAAACGGGCAGTACGCTCAATCTATGCACTGGGAGCTCGTGCATCACTGAGAGAAAAATTCAGGGAAACCAATATTCTCACCGTAGCATCTCAGTACATTCTCGAGAATATTATGTATGTTCGGAAAAATCAACATGATTTCAAACACAACAGTGACATTCACCACTACAATACAAGAAATAAGAACAATTTTGCCATGCCTGCTCATCGTCTCCGCAAGGTCGGAACTTCGTTCGTGGGGAACTGTGTACGCTTCTATAACAAAATACCTACCGATGTAGTGAATTTACCTTGCAGCAAATTTAAGTCCCACATAAAACGTCATCTACTAAACAAGGCGTATTATACTGTAAATGACTTTTTAGACGATAAAGATGTCTTTAAGCCAGTAGTTTAGTCTTGTGTATGTAAAGTAAGCATTATTTTAAGAGGTAATAATAGTTTGCATTTAATGTAACATGAGAGCACATTTGTTGTTTCTCACCGGGCAATACTATTAGTGTTTAATGCCCGGCAGTGTGAGCATGTCATGCTCGCTTAAAGGTCTTTGCTTACGGTGGCGCCGTTGATCGGGTTGCAACCTTCCCTAAAATATGGTTGAGGGAGGCGATGGCTGAGATATGCGTCATGCTCGTGAACGGGTGCCGTTTGTGGGGTCCGGTCTGTTCATGCTAGCAAGGGCCAAATTAATTGTATACCTAGTAACTGCCTACCAGTGTTTAATGAACTGATGACGTGAGAGACTTCATCCTGTACTCGATTGAAGTTATTCATTTTTTATTTGATTTAGAGACTGTATACATCTCTAAGAGTTTTGTTTTATTTATAGAGGTATATCCTTAAACATTTCTGTGGATTTTAATTAACTAATTTTATCTTTTTGCATGTTATGACGCCTAGAGACCATATACATCTCTAAGAAATTTAGATTTAATAATAATTATGTTTAATGTATTATTCACTTTGACCCCTAAGAGACCTTAAACATCTCAGTAGAATTCAGTTAAATTATTATATTTAATTTTATCGCATGTCGTGACGCCTAGAGAGACCTTATACATCTCTGAAAAAAAATTAGTTTATATTTTATATTATGTTTATTTAGTTTATATTTGTACATCTCCTCTGCGTGTATCAATTATAAATTAGTTATAACACAATTGTAAAAGTTTTAAGTATAATTAAGACAATATTGTAATATTGTAAACAAAGATCAGAAAGAAAATGAAAAAAATTTTCGACGATACTGGACTTGAACCAGTGCCTTGAGCCAGACCGGGGCAGCACGCTCTACCATCTGAGCTAATCGTCCACACCAGTAGTCGACGAATTTCGTCATCTGTTCTTGCTTATGGATCTCTGTATGGTGCATCCGACTCTTTAGCCGTTAGCGCCGCCTAGTGAAGAACTATGAAGTTACTTTCACCCCGAGCAGATACCTTTACAGGTACCATTGCTCGGCGAGAGGTGGCGCTATCATCAATGGTAATGGTAATGGATATTAGCAATGGTACCTGTAGAGGTATCTGCTCGGGGTGAAAGTAACTTCATAGTTCTTCACTAGGCGGCGCTAACGGCTAAAGAGTCGGATGCACCATACAGAGATCCATAAGCAAGAACAGATGACAAAATTCGTCGACTACTGGTGTGGACGATTAGCTCAGATGGTAGAGCGTGCTGCCCCGGTCTGGCTCAAGGCACTGGTTCAAGTCCAGTATCGTCGAAAATTTTTTTCATTTGTTTCTGATCTTTGTTTATAATAATAACACTAGTGGAGTGATCCACTAATAAATTGCAAAAATTGTGATTATTATCATGATATTTGTAAAACAAAAAAAATATTGTAATAGTGAATTGGTACACGCATATTAATTGTTTTATTTACTCTGACATTTAGAATTTTATTCTACACATTCTAGATTTACTAATTATTTTAATTTTTAAAATGATGATTTTATCAATAATAAGTAAATATTATACTTAAGTTAAATGATCTGATTAGGTTTTTCTGGGTTTCCCTAATCCTTGCAACAAATGTTGGATCATATTGTATGTTTCCCAGCAAAGACTTCTCTCATTGTAACTGACAATTCGAAAGTGCTTGTATCTAAGCCTACTTGAATAAAGGATATTTTGATTTGATTTGATTTGATTTGATATCGCAAAACATCTTTATTACTATAGGAAAAAAAATGTGTGATGATATATTTGGCGCTCTGGTTGTTAGAAACTATTCGACGCTGACTGTACATATAAGACTAAGCCAGTGTGGATCAGTGGCGTGCACAGTGGGCAGTTATTCTGTGCCAATATAGAGTCATGGTCGTTCAGGTCTTCGGGGTAGGTAGTTTCTCTGTGTTCTTATGGAGCCATGGTCGTTCAGGGTGGACAGTGCCTTTTTGCCTATATGGGCACGCCGCTGGTTTGGATAGACTCTGTAGATGCCCCTTCTCTTCTCTTTTAAGACATTTAAACCGCGAACAAACTGTCTAATACTGTGTTATGATTTAGGAAGATCCATGATACTAAATAATTATGATATTTTTAAGCGGCGGTATTTTTAGGCGGAGACAAATATTTACCACCTGGTATCTCGGATCCCAGTACGTACCTAAACCCGAAATCTTAAGACAAACAAAACTTTACAATCGCCTGATTTAAATTATCACTACCTCCGGGGAAGGCTTGTCAGCTAAATACCGAAAAACGTGTTAAATCAAGTGTATAAATTGCTTAAATTTCCCTACGACTTCTTTCGCGACCATTAGAAATACTTCAACACTTTTGTTTCATTGTAGCTTGATAAAAACTGTTTGGGTGAGGACCCAATTTTTGCAAGTAGTTTTGTCATTTGTCTAATTTTAATTGATTCCGGTGTGACACGAACGTTGGCATATTGAAAAAATGACGTGTCACCGCGGAATCAATTAAAATTTGGCAAATGTGTGTTCTTGGCAAACTACTTGCCAAAGAATCGGTCTTCACCCGTTTCGGTCCAATACGCGAACCGTATTAATAAGAACTCCGTATACTGCAGGCCAAAACTTTGGCAGCTACGAACTACCCTCATTATATTGCCATTTTTGAGTGTACCTCAGTACCTAAAAACAAAAAACACTTTAAGATCACGTTGTTTGTATGCAGAAATAATAGCTATAGGTGAAAAACTTAAGTAAGTCACCTGTTGTATGTAGTAGTAGCGTATCCGTATAGGCAATATGACGTTCCATATTAGAAAAATGACGTAAGTTCCATGTCAATTTTTTACAATACTACTACATACAAGAGGGGCTTTACTTGAAGCTTTTTACCTATAACTTCTTTTAACTTTTTGACCGCCATCTCAAGTCATCGAAAATTCGTGCCACTCTGACGCCAGCGTCTGCATATGCCGACCAAATGTCATGGTTCAAAAACTTCGATTATAATATAAATACCTCGTTCTATGTTTAAGGATTTTTTATTTTCTTTCTGTGGCGTCTGAGTAACCTCGTATTACTTCGCTGCTTAGCGGTCAAAAGGTTAAATTAACTCTGTTGATTTGATAGCGCTACCAATACGAATATGATAGACAGCAGTCTGTGAATTAAGGAATGAAGCTATATAAGTACAACCAATCGCCTGTCAACGCCAAAATTCCAAAATTGTTCCACTATAGGGGAAGATTGGGACCCTTCGTAGTACACGGGGCACGTTCGTACAATAGTCTAAGACAAAGTGGAACAGGACACACGTTCGTATTTTTATTTCATATAATGATATCTTAGGAAAAAGATGTGTTCGCATTCTACTAAGTTTATCTATTAATGACTATTGTACGAACCTAGATCCATGTGTTCCCCCTACATTAGGCGTTAAAATTAGGAAGTGAACTGAATGTGATCAAACTATAACTCGGACTTATTTCTTTACAGCGTGCGGCAGTCACCGGCAGCTTCTGGCAGGGCTTCCTCGCCTCCCTCTCCGTGGTCATCGTATCAGAACTCGGAGACAAGACCTTCTTCATAGCAGCAATCATGGCGATGAAACATCCCAGAATCATAGTCTTCGCCGGCGCGATATCAGCCCTAGTCTTCATGACGATACTTTCAGCCGCTTTCGGCTGGATAGCCACATATATACCAAGGATATACACGTACTATATAAGCGCTGCGTTATTCGCGATATTCGGTCTTAAGATGTTGAGGGACGGGTGGAAAATGGACCCGAATGAAGGGCAAGAGGAGCTTGAGGAGGTGCAGAGTGAGTTGAAAAGGAGAGAGGATCAGGTTTGTTGTTTTATTTCTAAATATCAGTGTGTCTATAATGCTAGTGTTTATTGGTGAGGGTAGTTGTAAGCTTGGAAAGATTTTTCTGGTTGTGAATAGGCATAAAGGTGTATAAGAGTCAGATATTATGGACGCTTCTATTTAAGGGAACGCACAACTCACGTCACGTATGATTCCATCTGAAGTTGGCCTCAAAACGCTCCTGCTGCATCCGTCAATTAGAGAAGGTGCATATTTTTTTTCAATGATACCGTTAAATATGGTTTCTTATGAATAAGAAATATACTAGTATATATACCCATTGAAAATTATACACTACAAACGTTAAATTCGAGGTTCGAAGTCAGGCGGAACGGCTGGGTGTTCAAACGCCCGATATAAATCGAGCGACACGTGTGACGTCACTCATGTCACAAGTGTAATGAAGAGTGAGTAGTGAAGGGCGTTCTCTTCTTTGGCTGTTATAAAGTGTTCTTATCTATAGTTGTCATTATCATATTTTTTTCCTTCATTTGAACCGTTAAGAATGAGAAGGTAACGTTTAATAGGGATATTTAAGAACCTGAGCAAAATAAGGAACTTCGTTAAAATTTTTAGTACGCTATACTACGTGTATCTTTTTTTATAAGCCCTTAAAGTTGGGTGGGAAATTTGATTTTTAAAGCATGAAAATATTAATAATACTATTGAATAACACATACAATGTATGGTAACTTCTGTTATGAAACCGTTTCGATGAACGCAAGTTTTAACATAGCTGCAGAGCAAAGTTCTTAATTTCCCCAAACAAGGTACTAACCGTATGACGATTGACGACACTAAGCTAGACTTAAATACGGAGCATTTTTTGGGAAAGTTTAAAAATGTGATTTTAACATTATTGTATCTCGGGGAGTTTTTATGAGATTGAAGTACTTTTTTCACCAATGTGTTTTATTATTGAGAGATCGTTCTATAACATACCATAAAAAAAGTTGTCAAATAGTCTATTAAGATATTTAATATTGATAAATAGCACACGAATGTGTGACCAACGCGTTTTGATTCTACTACTGTAACTGTACGTTTCCCGGAACCAAAATAGCCCATGTCTGTTCCTCCCGGTCCATAAATTCAATATCAGCAAAATATCAGATATACTTTTGTATTTAAGGGGAAGGATATTCTGATTTTGGTTTAGATATTTCGTTGGATTAGTTAATGTTTTAATCGCCAGGTTATGTTTTAGTAATGACATACTTTAATTAAATAAACACGATTAAGTATCATTTTCCAACGGTAGGGCTGCATTTTAATTTAGCAAAATTATTTATTTATTGCCGGAACGTACAAGATAAAATTGTAATCTTTTTAGTGTCAGTGTCGGCGGTTCGCAACAAAAAGCAGTATCGTGATTTATTTCTTGTAATCTCTTATCCAAATCTATGATTATATTATAAAGGTGCAGGTATAAGTCAGGTTTTTACGTAAACAACAGATATGTTACATTCAAAGTAAATCTTGTCATGTCATCTTCAAAATGTTATAGACATATCTACGTTTTATAAAGCAGGTATTTTGTTCGATCGATGATTATAATTACGACTATTTGAATATTTTCACTGGTATTACCTTAGTAGCAGAGTACTCAAAAAACTCATTTGGGAGGAGCCAAAATAGAAACCGTTTTTATATTTTGTTTCGTTAAAATCGGTTGTCCTAAGATACTAATTTCAGGCGTTTTACATTTGGATGAATTTATTTTTTTATTGCCTAGGAGACATTTTGAGTGACGTCACTACTGACTGACGTCTGTATTATTATTAGGGTTTGGCAAGGACAAATTAAAAGTAAAAATTAAAAACACAGAATAACTTATCCCAGAAATCATGTTTTTGAAATTTGATATTTGCAAGCGGTTTATTAAACCTGTTCCTCGAAATGGTTTTTGAATGACCTCATCCCAATCATACTCTCGGCTAGTTATTAATGCAGTTATTGAATTGAATTAATACCCTTATAGTTTCAAGTATGAACTATAGGTAAAGTTCTCTCGGCTTAGATTTTAATAATGTCAATATTTACTTGCCTATCGGACTGATTTCTCATTAGTATATGTAGGTCACTAAATTGTTACAAATAAGTGTGAAGTCCAATGGGGATGATTGTTAGTGTCGTTTAGATTCTTCGATTTAAGAATAATTGTTTAGATTGGACAAATGTTGAATTCCTTTCTTAGTAAACATGAAGAGTACATCGTATCAATACAAAACTGGAATCCAACTTGCAACAGGGGTCCCCAAGAGAGCGAGCGAGGTCGCCCACAGGATCGCAACCGTCCGGACGCTCGTCCCCCGGGCCCTCAGAACAGCCCCCGAGCCCCGGGGGCGCCACTGAGGAGCCCATAGCTGGCCCCTCGGCCCCCCAACCGGTGAACTTTCGTCATTATGCCTGGCAGTACGAATGACACATTAGTTTTTATTTTCTTTTTAGCTTAGCTTTTTTACGTTTAGCACATTGACATTTACGGAAAGCATAGCTTAGCGTTTTTTGAAAAAAGGAATTCAGCATTTGTGGATAGATCGCGCTTTGTATGCTGTTATGTTTGAATATTTGATCGTACTTCATGTTGTTCTATGATCATATATCCAGTTTGTTCTCATTTGTTTTAAACGCCTGTATGTATAATATATTGCGTCATATTTGAGCATTTTTGTGAGTATTTAATCCGCTTGGTTTCCGTGGTCGCTTGTAGAAACTGCGGGGGTTTCCATGAAATTTGAACCGTAAATTCTATCTGAACTCTCGAGGTTTACCAACAGTGCGACCACGGTAGTTACAGCAGTTGCAAGCCGTTGTAAAAATGCCCATTTTCTACGTACATAAAAGGTATCTTATGGTGGCCATAGGTGTTGTCCTATCTTATGCTCAAGGCTTGTAAATCATTTTAAGTTCATCACGTGAACTGAGTAATGCTATCAGTATTATAAATCATGAGTTTCCATGCTGTCTGTTGGTGTAATTATTATCTATGAAAAAAACGTCAGCCAAAAGATACCTTCTGTTAATCATCACTTGTCTCACGCTTGGCATGTGTTGTAAACGTAATTTGTTACATAATCACAATTCTCTATATTTAATCACATAATGTAATGTTGTCTTCAGTCTTTGTACCTACTTAATCGATATATGTACGATATAATAGAGTATTTATTGTTCTTATATAAGAATTCTCTATTTGTAAGTTAATACTATGTATGAATAGATAATTATTATTAAGGCGATGTCTTTTAAGTTTACTTTAATGAATCCGGTCAATCTGCAAAATGATATTTTCTTATTGGTAATTAAACTTGGCTTCAAACGCACCTTTTTTTGCTAACACGACTTTTTCTCATAAAGTGACCAGTGACAGTTCATCTTTTTACCATTAAAATATGCATTGCATAATCGTAAAATACCATTCTGAGAAAGCCTTTTTCTGCCACTTAATCTGACACCTCATTTCAGGACGAAAAAGAAGAGACCCTAGACATGCTAGAGCAGGGTCAAGCCGAGAACCGACGGAGAAAACGCAACGCAGTAATCAAAGTGTTGCTACAAGCGGCCACGCTCACTTTCCTAGCCGAGTGGGGGGACCGGTCACAGTTGGCGACCGTAGTTTTGGCGACGAGGGAAAACGCCGTGGGCGTCGTGGTCGGAGGCTCGCTGGGACATGCATTATGTACCGGCTTAGCGGTTATAGGTGGAAGAATGGTGGCGCAGAAGATTTCTGTGAGGACTGGTAAGTGTTTCTAGCTTTACTAAAGTGGCCTAAGCTATTGTCTAATTCTACTCGCGTCTGGCGAAGTGGCGAATCGATGACAGTTGACGACAGGGTAAACGGGTATCTGAACCGTGGTTGGAGTTTCGCCTAACCCCGCACTTAGCACTAGCTTGACAGTTATAGACGGGGAAACGGTGGCGCATAAGAGTTCTCTGAAGATTGGTGTTTCCAGCTTTAGTAAAGTTTCTAGTGGGCGCTGCTCGTTTGCCTAAGGGTCGACGGCGTGGCAAGCGAATTCCTAACACATTGCGTGCCAAGTAACTGCTGTGCGGTAAGCGCCTCGACCGTGCAATGAAGAGAGAATTTGCGCGCCATTAGTCGCGCGTTTTCGGGGCGGGGCCGTAAGACAACATTCGCTTCTTGCGGCGTGGGAAGGATAGAACACAGTTGGCGACGAGGTAAAACGCAGTGGGTGTCGTGATTGGACGCTCGCTCTATCACGCGCTATGAACTAGCTTGGTGGTTATAGTTATAGGCGGAAAAATGGTAGTGCAGAGAATTTATGTGAGGACTGGCGAATATTGTAGCTTTAATAGAATTGAATCGAGTGCTGAGCTTCGTTTGTCACCACGCCAGCTTGACTACACTCTGCGGCCGTGATATCATTAGTCAGAAATAGATGTCTAGGTAAAATAGCAATACGCGTGTTAAAGTGCTTGTTGGACTGTCGTGTTTACCGGCTCTCATTGTATTCATGACAATTGTAAGTTTGAATAGGCTATTACTTGAACAGGCTATTCGATGTTAGCCTCGTAGTCACGTTTTTCTAACCGACTGTAATGTTTTTTATTATATCTATAGGGTGCGTTGGGGTAAGACAGAATTAGGGAGAATTCGAAAGGTGATCATTATGTCAACGCCTTAAGAGCATCTTAGGTAAAGTTTTAGTTTTTCCTGTCGATTGAAATGGCTTAGAAAGATAGTGACAGGTCCCTTAACTTCTTTTTAAACGTTTTTCTTTGTACGAAGGGCTGAAATTATAAGACTTTTGTCATTGTTCAAATTACAATTATTAAAATATAAGTATAAGGCCTTATTTAACCTATTTTCTTTCTTTCCAGTGACAATAATCGGAGGAATAGTGTTTCTCTTTTTCGCCGTGAGCGCGCTCTTCATCGGGCCCGACTAGAACTATTTTGTACCGTGTAAGTGACAATATGTATGCTGTATAGTTCCTTTTGCACTTAAGGTGCGTCCGCACTTGTATCATTTGCTCGTATCCGATCACCGTGCCGTAGCATGACTGCGTATCGCGCTGCTTGGACGCTTACTGTCGGCGCGCCGATAATTTATTTTTTTATTTATTTATTTATTTATAATAAATAAATATTACGGGACAATTTTACACAAATCGAACTAGTCCCATGGTAAGCTCAATAAGGCTTGTGTTATGTGTACTAGATGACGATATATTTAATAGATATATTACTTATATACATAGAAAACATCCAAGACTCAGGAACAAATATTTATACTCATCACACAAATATTTGCCCTTACCGGGATTTGAACCCAGGACCTCAGCTTCGCAGGAAACGTTACTCCCACTGAGCCAAACCGATCGTCGATAATGCCGCACTCTTCCGATACAAGTGTGTGATACTCGTAGCAAATGGATTTCGAGTGATCGGATCGGCGCAACATCCAAACGCGTGATCGTGACACGCGATCATGCTACGCGACGATGATCTGATACGGGCAAATGATACAAATGTGGACGCACCTTTAGGTTACGATCAAGGCCGATCTCAGTTCACATCTGTATAGTGGTTTTATGGAACTGGAGAATAGGTAAATTTAATCCGGAAACTATAGGTAATAGCTACCAGAGTTGAACTGAATGATTACAAAACAGCTGCATTGAGTACTGATGGCAAAAAAGTTATAAATAATGAAGTTTACAACTGATTCTGAATATATTTTAAAAAAATGGGCATTACAAATATGTTTTCATGTCCCATCGATATGTAAAATTACATCCGTTTAACAACATTTAGTTAAATGTGTCATAAAAAAAAAACATTTGCTATCCGAACGAAAAATTAAACTAATTTCAAAATGCCGCTGTCAATACATGAAATGAAGTTGTGTGAATTCAACTCTGGTGCCTATACCTAGACAAGATAGCGTACATAGCATACCTTGGCGTTCTGATTTAACTAAGTTACGGCTAACGTTATCATTAGTCATTTCAAGGTTCCCATCCGTTATAAAGAGCTGTGACATAGTAGAAATGTTAAAACTTTTATCTACGCCCATATAGTAAATCCTCTTTAATGTGTCCTAAAACCATAGACCAACGAACACGACCAGCTTTTCAGTACTAATCATGCATGTACCCTATTACAATCATGATTTTTTTTTATCGCTTTTCTTAACAAAATACCGTAAAAACGATTTCAAGAAGTGAAATGAAAAATTAAAATCGGCCAAGAAATACGCACGGTACATGCATTTTAAACTACTAATTAGACAGCGATTTGACAGAGGTCCGACATGTACTTTTACGTCATATCCACTACGGCCATATAAACTCCATATTAAAATCTGTTTTGCTAGAAAGAGATAGAATGAAATGTTTGATCGCTTATAGCTTGGTTATTTGCTACATGAATGAGCTTTTAATAAAGTAAAAATAAAAATCCCTAGTGACCATTCTCATAACTGCATGATATATGTTGTAGTTATCAGATCACACCCAGCCGCAGTACAACCAGCAACATATTTAAGTGACCATCAGTGGGCTTTATGTAAATGTTAATAAGGTCTACAATGGTCAGTTACGTGTGTGGCTGATGGTACGCGGGGGCGGGCCCTGAGTTGCCTCTCGATAAACATGGTCCCAAGCTCAATGGCGGAACATGAAACGCATGAAAGATAATTTAATATATGGATGTAGATAAACTGGTGCAACTGTACACGATTAGGCCTTAAGCTTTTGGACGCTAACGACTGATATATGCGTCAAGGTATTTAGACCGACGCCCATTGACGTACGGGTCATGTTAGCGTGGATGTTATAGTGCGGCAAGTTCGTTCGCGACCCTCCCATGTTCTGCGGGGGACGGAGGGGCGGGACGACACGATGTTCCTGCCGCGCACTTCTTACCCACCCGCGCTATCTTTCCCCCCCTTGCCCGCAGTCCATAGGAGGGTCGCGAACGAACTTTCCGCACTATAATAATGTCATGGCGTATCAGTGACACCTCTTTTATTTGTCAGTGTCGAAAAATTTTAAGGTGGCATTCCGAGATGGGCTTTAGACCGCAACCGTAAGTCCCGCTGCACTCCAAATTTAACCTTAATGGTAAGGAAAAAAGGTTAAATTTTTCGTGTGCTGAAAAGTGTCGCCGTGCAGCCGCTGCACTTCCACTGCACACTGAAAATTAACTTTTTTACCTCAGTATTAAGGTTCAATTTGGAGTGCAACGGGACGTGCGGTTGCGGTCTGCAACCCATCTCGGAATGCCACCTTAAAACACTCATGTGATCTTATTATGAAAGTCCTCGTGTTTTAAGGCCTATCATTATGTACCAGTTGCATACACTACTATAGGATGAACAGTTGGATGACTATGTGTCCTATAGAAACTATTAGGAATTGACGTTTGTCATCAGTATGTTTAGCAATAATTCTGCAGAACAGAAAGGACACTCTTGCCTCAGCTAGAGATTAAATTATTTTAATAATATAAGTTCCGGGATTGCATAAAACGACATGAGGAAGTAAAGATACACAAGCATGTTCCAATATCTGACGACACGTTTGGCTCAGTGGGTTGTACAACGGCCTACGAAGCTGGCGGTCCCGGGTTCGAATCCCGGCCAGGGCAAGTGTTTGTGTGATGAGCACGAATGTTTGTTCTTGGGTCTTGGATGTTTTCAATGTATTTAAGTATTATCATTTATCTATATATTATGTATATCGTCGCCTAGTACCCATGGTACAAGCTTTGCTTAGATTGGGACTAGGTCGATTTGTGTAAGATTGTCCCTATGTTATTTATTTATTTAAATTGAGTCCGTCTCCATACTGTTCGACATAGACGTTGCCGCCAAACTATAGGTAAAAATCTCACCGAATATCCGAACCCTGAAGAAGAGTGACGAAATATGGCGATATATTCACTGAAATTGTCGCAAATTGTTAAACGTGTCAACAACAAGTGCTTTTATTTTATAATTAAACTTCATATAGTTGTGTATAAGTTAAGCTTACTTATTAACAACCAAAGGTGTCAATATTTGCCTATAGGACACCAAATTTTGGCAGAAATAACCTCATAAGATTGATCTTATTTGGACACATGCTGACAATAGGATTGGTTATCTATGAGGACCTAGTTTATAGGAATTGTGGAAAGAACAATAGATTATTCATCCTTTTTGTCTTATTTATTAAATAATTCGTACTTCAAAAAGCACTTTTTTGTCTTAAACTGCCAATTTATTCTAAAAAACAACCCGAGCTAAAATTTTGTTGATAATTGACAATTTTGAAATCCGCATAAAAAAAGTTTGGATTTTGATTAGGAAGTTACTTAAATAAGACAAGTATGGATGCGTAAACTGTTTGAATAATGTTAAATGAAATGCGAATTTATTGTAAGTGGAAAGTTGAAAACTTGATGTTTACGTCTAAGTGTTTAATTGTGCCTTGAAGGCATCCTACTGACTACTCAGGCGCTGAGTTGTCTGACTTAGTTTTATAGTGCGTAACGCCGGAAATTAATTAACTAATGGGTGACTTTATTTCCTTTGATATGCCACGAACGGAACATGATAATTAGAGATGCGATGCGGTTATTTTTCATAAATACTGTATTTTGTCATCTATTGCGATCGTTGGCTTGCACTGTCATCCTATCATGACTGTTGCAGTGAACAGATTAATCTCTTTTGATAACGGGTAGTCCGACCCGTCAAGGTAATTGGGAGCATTTAAAAACAAAGTGTACGACTAATTTTTTTGACTCGGATTATGGACTTTTTGGGCAAATTTTTCTGAGAATCCAGAGCACTATCGCTTTCACGAATAAAAAAACCGGCCAAGTGCGAGTGGGCCCGTGCACCGAGGGTTACAAAATATACGCTACAAACGAAAATCCAGTGTTAGCAGAGCCCTAAATGTACGCGGTGTTCTATCATTTTATATTGGCTACTGATATAGACAGACAGACATAAAATTATACTGTTTTCAGTATTTGTTGTTATAGCGGCAACAGAAATTATCATCTGTGAAAATTTCAATAGTCTAGCTATCACGGTTCATGAGATACAGCCTGGTGACAGGCGGACGGACGGATAGCGGAATCTTAGTAATAGGGTCCCGTTTTACCCTTTGGGTACGGAACCGTAAAAAAACAAAACAGATCGTCAGTTTTGTGACGCTCAATACAAAATGTACCGAAACAATGTCACAAAACTGACTTTTTTATTGGACTATTTTTTTTATTGAATCGATAGTACTCGTCATTCTGAGCAAAGCGAACGCAGACTCCATAATCTGAGACAACACAAGTTGGGGCGTAGACGTTTTTGTGAAAATGCCCTTGGCGCGTTCAAGAACCTTAATTAGAACAAAATAAGTTGTGTAAATTACAAATAAGTCTCGTAACAGCCGAGTCCTGGGGCCAATTTCATTAAACCTTGTAAGTTGTATTACAATGGGAAATCTCTTTCCAACAGTACTTATTAAAGAGACATCCGCTTTTAATAACAAGCTTCTGTGAAACGGCCCCTGGATCGACATATTTCGGTCCATTCATTGGTTTCGGTCTCGAAACATGTCGAGCTGTACTCTGCTTTTACGTTGTGAGTAACCGCTATTGTAATCTAAATCAGTCGCATATAGATATAACGAAGCATGTTATGCAAATTATTCGCCTCATATGCCTGTATGCGACTTTATGAGTGTTAAGTTATACATAATTTAAATGGATCTATATCAGAATCCCTAACCTCATTTGTCCTAATGTATCGTTTGTCATAACGCATTTTTAAGAAACTGTATCCTTTTTAGGATTGTTATAAAAAAACCTAACCTAATCTATATGATGATCTTTTAAAAAATCATGAAAAAAATACGGTTTCTGAAAAAAATGCGTTATGTAAAATGCGTAATTTAGTTACATTAGGGTATGAGTTCGATTTCATTGTTTTACTATTTATAACTCGTGACTAGATTAAGTCGGGTACCAAGCGGGGTATTGTTCTGAAAACAAAAAACCCTAAAGCATTATGTTTTCTGAATTTCGTATTTCCGAAATCTACCGAAGGATTTGTCGTTTATTCGTATTGATAAATAACATACCTATTTTTTCTATTTATTATAGTATACAATAATTTTATCATCTATTTTTTTTACCGATAATTTTTCGTAAATACGAAACTTTTTAGCAGATTACCCTTGACTATAATATTGTCCTGATATACATCTGAGAATGATTGTTTATATAGAAATGATCTGTGATGTAATTTTATTTTGTGTATCATATCTTTTCTCAACATAGTATATAGACTAATATTATGGTGTGACATTTGTTCCTTTCAAACTATCGAAGTGTTAAACAGTTTTCATATTAGCATATTACGTCGGCCATTTGACTTGGATGTCATGCACGGTATGTGTGCGGTCATCATCATTTCAGCCATAGGACGTCCTCTGCTGGACTCAGGCCTCCTCAATAGATTTCCACTTGGGCCGGATAGAGGCGACCCGCATCCAGCGAGTCCCCGCAACCCTAAACAGTTCGTCCGACCAATTTGCAGCTGTTACGTCATCACCACACCTTTCCCGACCCGCATGGATACCGTGGGCGACATCTTAAACTCAGATTTTTAATTCAAGACCAAAATCTGATAGATCTCATCTTGATGATTTAAACAAATAAGCATTATTTCATAAAAACATGAATGAAAAATCGTGCGACCAGTAAGATTAGGGTAAGTTTTATTGATAAAAATACTGACACATAAACCGGTATGCAGTGATCACAGCGAAAGTGCGCCCGTTGACGTTATAATTTTGGTCTTGAATTAAAAATCAGAGTATAGTTAAGAGGTGTACCTAATTTAGGATTCCATTATTTGTCACTAGTTTGAGAGTAGCAAATGTCTCGCGAGTTTTTAGCATGCTAGCTTCGCATCACGAAAAAATCGAACATAAAATCGATATATTAAATTCATGCCTGATTTCACCATTCCCTGTTAGTTGTTACTTGTCTACAGTTTAACGGCTTATTAGTACCCGGCACGAAATTATCTATCAGGGACAAACTTACACAAATCGACCTAGTCCCAAACTAAGCAAGTAATATGGGTACCAGTACCACCTACTAGACGACGATATACATACTTAAAGGGTGAAATTCAAAAAAAGTATACTAAAAAAATCTTTAAAATATTTATTTTTTGGGCTTATCTTACACAGAATCGTTACATTCGATATAAATTCGAACCTCATATAAGAAATTGTTATAAATCTCTACCTCAGTTTCGTTACATTTTAATATGAATGATTTTTCTATTTCTATGAACGTAACGAAACTGAGAGAAATATGTTTGCATTTAAAATTTTTGACACTTTCTCAGTTTCGTTACGTTCATAGATATAAAAAAATCATTAATACTAAAATGTAACGAAACTGAGATGGAGGTTTGGACACTTTTATGTACACTTTTTTTGATTTTGATCCTAATATACAAATTAATTTTAACACTTAAACAAAGAAGACCGAGGAACAAACATTTGTGCTAATCACACTAACACTCGCCCTGGCCGGGAGTCCAACCCGAGACCGCTAGCTGCTGTCCATCCAACTGACCCAAACGTGTCGTCTAACTCGTCATCAACTAAACCTACGATGGCGGCAGGTAAAAAATGAAGCGGAACTGCGGGGGGGCTCCTCGCTCCTACCACCCCGTTGCTATAGTTACGCGTCCCACCTCCAATGACGTCTATATTTCGCTAAAGGTCTAGTTTCGTGCCCGGTACTGTACTTCTGTCAAATGGTCGACATTGGTGCTGGTGACATCGATTCTTAACAGAACCAAATGACGCTACGGCAATAATAAATAAGACACTACTTAATTCCGAAAACTCGTTACTCCTAATGCATAATTTTGTCCGGAAATCATGGTCCGCTGAAGGATTATTTTTGTTCTTTCAGAAAATAATACCAAACTACTTATGTTTTCTATAAGTACAGCGGAGAATGTGTTTCGGAAGAATATGTTCGGAAAAACGGTTGTCCAGAATTATTTTGTGATATGTAATAACTTAGTGTACTTTTTACTAGGGGAGATTTGAACCTAATTTGTAATGTATGTATGTAAATTGTTAATACCAGTTAAGTTTATTTTTTATAAGTACAAAAGTGAACGTCTTATCATGTTTGATGCTTTTGCTAAGTGTTGAATTATTTAAAGTATTATTTTTTATGTAAAATTGAAATAAAATAGCTGTATATATTTCTTTTGTTTCATTCATAGAATTATAAAAGTACGGCCGGCCTGAAATTGGTCTACCACTTTTCGATTCTTTATTTTATGTATATACATTTTATGTGGTTCAAAACTGGTAGACAATTTCTTTGGCCGACCTTATAAGTTCAGAAGCCTCTCTAAATGATGTTCTTCTTTAATACATATCTATACGTAACAAACTACACGTGGGTAACGGGTAAAGGTATTCTGCGCCATGTAAAACGGCCGTTCTCCAAATGTTGGCGGGAAACCGTGCGCCACACGCCATGCAATAAACCAATTTTATGATACCGTATAGCGTCAAAAGACGTTATGGCGTCAGAAGCACAATTTTCCGTTGACGTGATTTGCCGCTCAAAAGGATAAACGTCAAGATTTTCGTAAAAAAAATAATAGTTTGTTTTGTTGGTGAGATAAATAAAGATAATTATGATTTCATTAAACACCTATACTATTAAATTGAAGATATTAAAAATAGTGATGCGGATTATTTTAACGTCACCTAAGGATTTTTTTTTGTTATTTATTTTTGCTCGTTTGTGTTTCGTTGTGGCTTCATCGCGCCAAAACGGCTAACGGATTTTAACTATTTTCGATAAACGGTTAGTTGGGCATTCACAAATGGTTATAATATACTTTTTACTCGACTATGCTAAAGAAAACCGTGCGTTCCCATTAATTCTTGGTTGATCAATGATGTCCGTTCAACGATATCATTGTTTTTTGTTTTTACCTGGTTTAACCCCCGACGAAAACGAGGGGTGTTAATATGTTTGACGTGTGGTGGGCAACGTAGTTCTTGAACGGGACTGATTTTGATTAAATTTTTGTGTTTGAAAGGTGACTTTATCGAATGTGTTCTTAGCTATGGCCTAAGAAAGTCGGTTGAAAATTATTAGCTTTTTTCTACACGTCGCTGGCCTAATATTACATGGTTCTATGTTTCACTTTTAGAGAATTGAAGTTTGAACATTGTTATAGTGACATATAGTCTAATTTTAACTGCCCTGAAAATGTAACATAGAACCCATATTGGGCCAGCGACGTGTCGTGGGAATTCTATCGGTTCACCGTCCATGAAATAAAACGATACGTTTGTAATTAAGATGTAATTTTATTTCCGTCACATGATAATGAAAATTGATGAACGATAACATGCAAAGGCCGATATTAAACGATTCATTATATGTCAAATATTTTAAAATAATAAAATTTAAAAATTATATAAAACAACCGATTTCTACCAAGTTAACTCAAAAAATACATACACATTACAATTTTTGGTTCCCTTTCATACTTAACAATCTTTATGAGGATTGAGATAGTACGTGCTAAACTTACATAATTATGCGCAAGATTCTGAGTTTCCAAGAAGTTTAGAAAATTCCCCAAATTTTCTGGAATTTTCATAAGAATTAATGAAAGTTTCCATTCCGGGAAAAGTCCCATGGAATAAAACCTGAAAAATTAACTACATGTTTGTGGAAGGTTCCGTAATTTTGGAAACTTTATAAGTCAATGTCTATCTTTACTTTTGCATTGAGTAGAGTCGGATTAGTTAAGACGGTTTAAACTCATCTGGCAAAAACCTTTTTGTAATAATTATCATGTGGTATAATACATTATTTTCTGAACACGTACACTTTTCAGGATTGTTATAAAACAAACCTAACCTAATGTATTTAACAGGACGATGCCTCGAAGTCCTGAAAAATCTACAGTCTTTGCAATGCATTGTGCTAAATGATGAATTCTGCCAAATGATGATGACATAAACACGTCGATCGCTGTGCTGGTAGTAAGTTTTCGCTACATATACGCATTTTTCCTTGTTATCATCTACGAAAATCTTGGTTGTGAAAAATGTTAATACGATCAATTATTGAAATTCCGGTGCCCACCGAGTTTTTAACGGTTAACGGCACTCCCTTTATGCAATAGCAGATATGTTATGACTTGAATCAGAAAATAAAACAATTGTCTCCTAAAAATAAAAATATCACATTACTTAGCAAAAACATAATAGTAACATTTTGTATAACCAGCGACATTCAGCGTCAGAGAATGATAATTAACATAACAGATAAAATGATGACTCAAAAAGATTGATCGATATTTAAACGGTTTTTTATCGTTAAAATTAAATTAAATTTTTCAAGACTTAAGGGATTAATTTAAATCCTGGATAAGAAATTTATAAGTGCTTACTTGTAGATACCTATCACATAGGTAAGATTAAAACGTGAGAGTGATAACCGACGACATACGTAATCATATCTATACCTACGTAAATGAATACCTGCACATTCAAAGTTTTCACATCAATAGGGTAGTTTCTGGGTACAATTTTTTTTAATTAGTCCGTCAGATTATCAAAAATATTGGAATAATCGAACAAAAAAGACAAGAGAAAAACGGTCGTACGGCGTGACGTCACGGGGAAGTTTAACGGGCTATATCTTAATCATTTTTTGGTTAATTGACAAGAGAAAAAAAACGTGTTCAATATTTTTTGATAATATAACCGACAGACTATATTTTTTAGGACACAAGCCTATTCGTAACAAAATGGGAAAGTTAACATGCTTTTTGTATTTACAAAGTTTTTAGAAATGCTTACCTAACATTAAGGACCATTAAAACAAGAGGACTGACACTTGCCATTCTTTGTATCGTGTTCCGATGGAGATATTCTGGCAAAAACTAGATAGAGCGCCATAAAAATAAACTTTAAACTATGTTACAATTGATTAGAGAAACATAGTATAGTAACAATTAGTTCACAAATAGCTAATAATAAACAAATCGTGATATTTAATAACTGTGTCACGATTACAAAGTTGAATATTTTGTAAAAAATAATCCTTATACATAGATGGCGTTGTACATATCGGGGAAAGGCTTTTTGTATGGAGATGGTCAGTCCTCTTGTAATGTCCAGTCCTGATTATCTAATTACTGGCCTCAACTATAGTTGATATTTAACTCACCATTTGTAGAAATCCTCCATGAGTATTCGTAACAACATGGAAGTTCAACCGGGACAATCGCGACTAAACAGAAGCGTCTTTTAAAAATCTCTTAAAATCCGAACATTTGATACTACTCAAATCTCCCTTCCTAAAATTTGGCAGTATAATTATAAAAAACCGGTCAAGAGGACGCGCACCGAGGTTTCCGTACAAACTTTCTTTTAACCTAACGCTCAGACCAAGAAAACAAGATAGACATGACATTACGAACAATCTAGTGAAGCAGTTTTTTGGCATGGTTTTGACAAATCAGACAACTTCACACAGATGGTTTTCTTTGCATTTGTATCGCGTGAAGTCGGCTTCGGCATTGTTTTTTGTGGCCTCACTAGATTGTTCGTAATGTCATGTCTATCTTTTTTCTTGGTCTGAGACCTAACCTAACTGGCAGGTTAAGTTTCCACCTGGTATCTATAAAGTTGCATACAAACAAGGTGCAAACATAACCCACCCGGATTTTTCAAAAATGAGTATTGAAAATTAACAAAATGTATATTTATTTTACTCTATACAGTATTCGTTGTTATAGCGGCTATAGAAATACATCATTTTTGAAAATATCAACTGTAGCTATCACGGCTCATGAGATACATTCTGGTGACAGACGGACGGACAGCGGAGTCTTAGTAACAGGGTCCCGTTTTAACGACGAATGACGCGTTTTTATGTTTTTGTCAAAAGACGCATTTGTCCCATAGTCGCATTTGTCCTGGTTGACTATCATTATTATTTAAAAAAATGTACTTAACCTTCATCTAGACCCTGACCATTTTTTCAATTTAGCCAGTAGTCGGCCAGTAATAGACAATTTACCCTATTCAGACTTAATTTATTATCAGTAACAAAAATTCATTCCATCATTCTAATTAAAATTATCCATAATATGAATCAAAGCTAACAATAGATAGTGATAGTGGCCAGTCAGTGGTTCAGGTGACCTTCATTTCCGTTTATTATAATCAGGAGTAGAAATCAGATATCTCTATAATGTCATAGCCGTCGTTTTTTCAACAACGAGGGGCTCCGAAATACGAAGTTCGTATGGGGCCATCCTGCTCACTCAAATACAGCATAACATGAGAGCGAGAGGGACAGCACGTTACGAACTTCGAGTTTTGAATTTTGGAGTAACCCCTGGTTATTTTATTATAAAGGAGCCCACAACTTCGTTTCTAGGAGAAAAAATATCCTCCTTTTGTTTCGGCGTAGTCGGGTAATTTTAGCCATTTTGACGAGAGGCAGGCAAAAATATACATACGTACAAAAAAATAAAAATTGTTTGATCAAACGGCACGTTTCACTTATTTTTTGAAAATATTGTCAATGTAGGTACAGACATTTAATTTTTAAAAGCTTAGCAGATGAAATCACCTTAACTACGAGTAATTAGATAAAACAATCAAGTCAAACTAAAGATCATGACCTAAGGAATGCGTGGTTAAAATCTTTCCCATTCCTCGCGGGCACCGTGTATACGTCATCTATCACAGATTTAATACTTACGCAATTTGAATCATGTAGTCATCAGCTAAGTGAGGTAGACAGCAGAGGCGTGGCGTCAGGAACCTTACAAGGGAAGCCGAAGCGTATTCATTTACTCATATTTAAAGGAAAAGGTAGTTATAAGCTATTCCTTGGGCAACCCGGTGTGAATCGGCTTGTACAGACGCCACGCCACTAGTAGATAGATATGTAGTCGTCAGCTAAGTGAGGTACACAGTTATGTAGTCGTCGACTAAGCGAGGTAGACGGACATGTAGTCGTCAGCTAAGTGAGGTAGACAGATATGTAGTCGTCAGCTAAGTGAGGTAGACAGATATGTAGTCGTCAGCTAAGTGAGGTAGACAGATATCTAGTCGTAGGCTTACTGAAAGTAGACCGATATGTAGTCGTCGACTAAGCGAGGTAGACGGATATGTAGTCGTCGGCTAAGTGAGGTAGACGGATATGTAGATGGGCTTACTGAGGTAGACACATATGAAGTCGTCGGCTTACTTAGGTAGAGAGATATGTAGTCGTCGGCTAAGTGAGGTAGACGGCTATGTAGTCGTCGGCTACGTGAGGTAGACGGCTATGTAGTCGTCGGCTACGTGAGGTAGACGGCTATGTAGTCGTCGGCTACGTGAGGTAGACGGCTATGTAGTCGTCGGCTACGTGAGGTAGACGGCTATGTAGTCGTCGGCTACGTGAGGTAGACGGCTATGTAGTCGTCGGCTACGTGAGGTAGACGGCTATGTAGTCGTCGGCTACGTGAGGTAGACGGCTATGTAGTCGTCGGCTACGTGAGGTAGACGGCTATGTAGTCGTCGGCTACGTGAGGTAGACGGCTATGTAGTCGTCGGCTACGTGAGGTAGACGGCTATGTAGTCGTCGGCTACGTGAGGTAGACGGCTATGTAGTCGTCGGCTACGTGAGGTAGACGGCTATGTAGTCGTCGGCTACGTGAGGTAGACGGCTATGTAGTCGTCGGCTACGTGAGGTAGACGGCTATGTAGTCGTCGGCTACGTGAGGTAGACGGCTATGTAGTCGTCGGCTACGTGAGGTAGACGGCTATGTAGTCGTCGGCTACGTGAGGTAGACGGCTATGTAGTCGTCGGCTACGTGAGGTAGACGGCTATGTAGTCGTCGGCTACGTGAGGTAGACGGCTATGTAGTCGTCGGCTACGTGAGGTAGACGGCTATGTAGTCGTCGGCTACGTGAGGTAGACGGCTATGTAGTCGTCGGCTACGTGAGGTAGACGGCTATGTAGTCGTCGGCTACGTGAGGTAGACGGCTATGTAGTCGTCGGCTACGTGAGGTAGACGGCTATGTAGTCGTCGGCTACGTGAGGTAGACGGCTATGTAGTCGTCGGCTACGTGAGGTAGACGGCTATGTAGTCGTCGGCTACGTGAGGTAGACGGCTATGTAGTCGTCGGCTACGTGAGGTAGACGGCTATGTAGTCGTCGGCGGCGTCCATGACGGCCTGGCGCAGCGCGGGGTCGCGGGCGGCGAGCGCGGCGGTGTGCGCCGGCAGGAACAGCGCCATGTGGCTGCTGTGCCCCCACGCGTGGTTCAGGGTGCCTGCCCATAATAAATCGGACTGAGTCATTTTTCACTGGAAGATGGGTTATTAGTATTATAAAAATAACATTTCGTTCAGCAACTGTAACTACTTTTGATTCGTGTTTGTTTCTGAAATGAAATAGCTGGCTAAGGCACTAGTCCCGCCGCCGGCGAGAAAGCGAGCAACTATCGACTATTTTCTCGCCGAACTCGCTCAAGAAACGCACAATAGGTGTAGACTCCGTGTCAATAAAAGAGATACATACATGAGAGAGTTCTCCCCGGAAGTGTTAACAGCCAGCGATAAACTATTAATATATGTGTCTCTTTTACTAACACAAGAATCTATATCTTTTGTTAGTGTCTTGGGCGAGAAAATCGCCGATAGCTAATCGCTTCCTCGCCCTTGGTGGGACTAGTGCCTAAAGCTTCTAAAAAAATCCAACTGTTAAAGTGATATATGTATAAAAAAATCTAACGACTACTCAGCGTGCCAAAGAAACAGACGTACATACCCATATAACCGTTTACATCGTCAATTTACAGCAGGAGCTTCGACCTTCGTTTTCGCTTTGTGCGAAAGCCGCACTTTCTAGTAAGGTCAAAAGTGAGGAGCTCACAAATTTTACAAACTTTCAACGCGAGTCCAAGATCCGGCGCCTCTTAGATTACACCCATCCAGATACTTACCATCCGCTTAACAGCTTTTCACCGTCTTTCGGTGTCAGCACAATACCTACCGTAGTACAGGCAGGCCGGCGTGAGCACACATACCGTAGTACCGCAGCGGGTAGTGGTGCGGGGCGTGCGCGCGCGCCAGCAGGCAGGCCGGCGTGTCGCCCGGCGTGAGCACACATACCGTAGTACCGCAGCGGGTAGTGGTGCGGGGCGTGCGCGCGCGTCAGCAGGCAGGCCGGCGTGTCGCCCGGCGTGAGCACACATACCGTAGTACCGCAGCGGGTAGTGGTGCGGGGCGTGCGCGCGCGTCAGCAGGCAGGCCGGCGTGTCGCCCGGCGTGAGCACACATACCGTAGTACCGCAGCGGGTAGTGGTGCGGGGCGTGCGCGCGCGTCTGCAGGCAGGCCGGCGTGTCGCCCGGCGTGAGCACACATACCGTAGTACCGCAGCGGGTAGTGGTGCGGGGCGTGCGCGCGCGTCAGCAGGCAGGCCGGCGTGTCGCCCGGCGTGAGCACACATACCGTAGTACCGCAGCGGGTAGTGGTGCGGGGCGTGCGCGCGCGTCAGCAGGCAGGCCGGCGTGTCGCCCGGCGTGAGCACACATACCGTAGTACCGCAGCGGGTAGTGGTGCGGGGCGTGCGCGCGCGCCAGCAGGCAGGCCGGCGTGTCGCCCGGCGTGAGCACACATACCGTAGTACCGCAGCGGGTAGTGGTGCGGGGCGTGCGCGCGCGCCAGCAGGCAGGCCGGCGTGTCGCCCGGCGTGAGCACACATACCGTAGTACCGCAGCGGGTAGTGGTGCGGGGCGTGCGCGCGCGTCAGCAGGCAGGCCGGCGTGTCGCCCGGCGTGAGCACACATACCGTAGTACCGCAGCGGGTAGTGGTGCGGGGCGTGCGCGCGCGTCAGCAGGCAGGCCGGCGTGTCGCCCGGCGTGAGCACACATACCGTAGTACCGCAGCGGGTAGTGGTGCGGGGCGTGCGCGCGCGCCAGCAGGCAGGCCGGCGTGTCGCCCGGCGTGAGCACACATACCGTAGTACCGCAGCGGGTAGTGGTGCGGGGCGTGCGCGCGCGTCAGCAGGCAGGCCGGCGTGTCGCCCGGCGTGAGCACACATACCGTAGTACCGCAGCGGGTAGTGGTGCGGGGCGTGCGCGCGCGCCAGCAGGCAGGCCGGCGTGTCGCCCGGCGTGAGCACACATACCGTAGTACCGCAGCGGGTAGTGGTGCGGGGCGTGCGCGCGCGCCAGCAGGCAGGCCGGCGTGTCGCCCGGCGTGAGCACACATACCGTAGTACCGCAGCGGGTAGTGGTGCGGGGCGTGCGCGCGCGTCAGCAGGCAGGCCGGCGTGTCGCCCGGCGTGAGCACACATACCGTAGTACCGCAGCGGGTAGTGGTGCGGGGCGTGCGCGCGCGTCAGCAGGCAGGCCGGCGTGTCGCCCGGCGTGAGCACACATACCGTAGTACCGCAGCGGGTAGTGGTGCGGGGCGTGCGCGCGCGCCAGCAGGCAGGCCGGCGTGTCGCCCGGCGTGAGCACACATACCGTAGTACCGCAGCGGGTAGTGGTGCGGGGCGTGCGCGCGCGTCAGCAGGCAGGCCGGCGTGTCGCCCGGCGTGAGCACACATACCGTAGTACCGCAGCGGGTAGTGGTGCGGGGCGTGCGCGCGCGTCAGCAGGCAGGCCGGCGTGTCGCCCGGCGTGAGCACACATACCGTAGTACCGCAGCGGGTAGTGGTGCGGGGCGTGCGCGCGCGTCAGCAGGCAGGCCGGCGTGTCGCCCGGCGTGAGCACACATACCGTAGTACCGCAGCGGGTAGTGGTGCGGGGCGTGCGCGCGCGCCAGCAGGCAGGCCGGCGTGTCGCCCGGCGTGAGCACACATACCGTAGTACCGCAGCGGGTAGTGGTGCGGGGGCGTGCGCGCGCGCCAGCAGGCAGGCCGGCGTGTCGCCCGGCGTGAGCACACATACCGTAGTACCGCAGCGGGTAGTGGTGCGGGGCGTGCGCGCGCGTCAGCAGGCAGGCCGGCGTGTCGCCCGGCGTGAGCACACATACCGTAGTACCGCAGCGGGTAGTGGTGCGGGGCGTGCGCGCGCGCCAGCAGGCAGGCCGGCGTGTCGCCCGGCGTGAGCACACATACCGTAGTACCGCAGCGGGTAGTGGTGCGGGGCGTGCGCGCGCGTCAGCAGGCAGGCCGGCGTGTCGCCCGGCGTGAGCACACATACCGTAGTACCGCAGCGGGTAGTGGTGCGGGGCGTGCGCGCGCGTCAGCAGGCAGGCCGGCGTGTCGCCCGGCGTGAGCACACATACCGTAGTACCGCAGCGGGTAGTGGTGCGGGGCGTGCGCGCGCGTCAGCAGGCAGGCCGGCGTGTCGCCCGGCGTGAGCACACATACCGTAGTACCGCAGCGGGTAGTGGTGCGGGGCGTGCGCGCGCGTCAGCAGGCAGGCCGGCGTGTCGCCCGGCGTGAGCACACATACCGTAGTACCGCAGCGGGTAGTGGTGCGGGGCGTGCGCGCGCGTCAGCAGGCAGGCCGGCGTGTCGCCCGGCGTGAGCACACATACCGTAGTACCGCAGCGGGTAGTGGTGCGGGGCGTGCGCGCGCGTCAGCAGGCAGGCCGGCGTGTCGCCCGGCGTGAGCACACATACCGTAGTACCGCAGCGGGTAGTGGTGCGGGGCGTGCGCGCGCGCCAGCAGGCAGGCCGGCGTGTCGCCCGGCGTGAGCACACATACCGTAGTACCGCAGCGGGTAGTGGTGCGGGGCGTGCGCGCGCGCCAGCAGGCAGGCCGGCGTGTCGCCCGGCGTGAGCACACATACCGTAGTACCGCAGCGGGTAGTGGTGCGGGGCGTGCGCGCGCGTCAGCAGGCAGGCCGGCGTGTCGCCCGGCGTGAGCACACATACCGTAGTACCGCAGCGGGTAGTGGTGCGGGGCGTGCGCGCGCGTCAGCAGGCAGGCCGGCGTGTCGCCCGGCGTGAGCACACATACCGTAGTACCGCAGCGGGTAGTGGTGCGGGGCGTGCGCGCGCGCGTCAGCAGGCAGGCCGGCGTGTCGCCCGGCGTGAGCACACATACCGTAGTACCGCAGCGGGTAGTGGTGCGGGGCGTGCGCGCGCGCCAGCAGGCAGGCCGGCGTGTCGCCCGGCGTGAGCACACATACCGTAGTACCGCAGCGGGTAGTGGTGCGGGGCGTGCGCGCGCGCCAGCAGGCAGGCCGGCGTGTCGCCCGGCGTGAGCACACATACCGTAGTACCGCAGCGGGTAGTGGTGCGGGGCGTGCGCGCGCGTCAGCAGGCAGGCCGGCGTGTCGCCCGGCGTGAGCACACATACCGTAGTACCGCAGCGGGTAGTGGTGCGGGGCGTGCGCGCGCGCCAGCAGGCAGGCCGGCGTGTCGCCCGGCGTGAGCACACATACCGTAGTACCGCAGCGGGTAGTGGTGCGGGGCGTGCGCGCGCGCCAGCAGGCAGGCCGGCGTGTCGCCCGGCGTGAGCACACATACCGTAGTACCGCAGCGGGTAGTGGTGCGGGGCGTGCGCGCGCGTCAGCAGGCAGGCCGGCGTGTCGCCCGGCGTGAGCACACATACCGTAGTACCGCAGCGGGTAGTGGTGCGGGGCGTGCGCGCGCGCCAGCAGGCAGGCCGGCGTGTCGCCCGGCGTGAGCACACATACCGTAGTACCGCAGCGGGTAGTGGTGCGGGGCGTGCGCGCGCGCCAGCAGGCAGGCCGGCGTGTCGCCCGGCGTGAGCACACATACCGTAGTACCGCAGCGGGTAGTGGTGCGGGGCGTGCGCGCGCGCCAGCAGGCAGGCCGGCGTGTCGCCCGGCGTGAGCACACATACCGTAGTACCGCAGCGGGTAGTGGTGCGGGGCGTCCGCGCGCGTCAGCAGGCAGGCCGGCGTGTCGCCCGGCGTGAGCACACATACCGTAGTACCGCAGCGGGTAGTGGTGCGGGGCGTGCGCGCGCGTCAGCAGGCAGGCCGGCGTGTCGCCCGGCGTGAGCACACATACCGTAGTACCGCAGCGGGTAGTGGTGCGGGGCGTGCGCGCGCGTCAGCAGGCAGGCCGGCGTGTCGCCCGGCGTGAGCACACATACCGTAGTACCGCAGCGGGTAGTGGTGCGGGGCGTGCGCGCGCGTCAGCAGGCAGGCCGGCGTGTCGCCCGGCGTGAGCACACATACCGTAGTACCGCAGCGGGTAGTGGTGCGGGGCGTGCGCGCGCGTCAGCAGGCAGGCCGGCGTGTCGCCCGGCGTGAGCACACATACCGTAGTACCGCAGCGGGTAGTGGTGCGGGGCGTGCGCGCGCGCCAGCAGGCAGGCCGGCGTGTCGCCCGGCGTGAGCACACATACCGTAGTACCGCAGCGGGTAGTGGTGCGGGGCGTGCGCGCGCGCCAGCAGGCAGGCCGGCGTGTCGCCCGGCGTGAGCACACATACCGTAGTACCGCAGCGGGTAGTGGTGCGGGGCGTGCGCGCGCGCCAGCAGGCAGGCCGGCGTGTCGCCCGGCGTGAGCACACATACCGTAGTACCGCAGCGGGTAGTGGTGCGGGGCGTGCGCGCGCGCCAGCAGGCAGGCCGGCGTGTCGCCCGGCGTGAGCACACATACCGTAGTACCGCAGCGGGTAGTGGTGCGGGGCGTGCGCGCGCGCCAGCAGGCAGGCCGGCGTGTCGCCCGGCGTGAGCACACATACCGTAGTACCGCAGCGGGTAGTGGTGCGGGGCGTGCGCGCGCGTCAGCAGGCAGGCCGGCGTGTCGCCCGGCGTGAGCACACATACCGTAGTACCGCAGCGGGTAGTGGTGCGGGGCGTGCGCGCGCGCCAGCAGGCAGGCCGGCGTGTCGCCCGGCGTGAGCACACATACCGTAGTACCGCAGCGGGTAGTGGTGCGGGGCGTGCGCGCGCGTCTGCAGGCAGGCCGGCGTGTCGCCCGGCGTGAGCACACATACCGTAGTACCGCAGCGGGTAGTGGTGCGGGGCGTGCGCGCGCGTCAGCAGGCAGGCCGGCGTGTCGCCCGGCGTGAGCACACATACCGTAGTACCGCAGCGGGTAGTGGTGCGGGGCGTGCGCGCGCGTCAGCAGGCAGGCCGGCGTGTCGCCCGGCGTGAGCACACATACCGTAGTACCGCAGCGGGTAGTGGTGCGGGGCGTGCGCGCGCGTCAGCAGGCAGGCCGGCGTGTCGCCCGGCGTGAGCACACATACCGTAGTACCGCAGCGGGTAGTGGTGCGGGGCGTGCGCGCGCGCCAGCAGGCAGGCCGGCGTGTCGCCCGGCGTGAGCACACATACCGTAGTACCGCAGCGGGTAGTGGTGCGGGGCGTGCGCGCGCGTCAGCAGGCAGGCCGGCGTGTCGCCCGGCGTGAGCACACATACCGTAGTACCGCAGCGGGTAGTGGTGCGGGGCGTGCGCGCGCGTCAGCAGGCAGGCCGGCGTGTCGCCCGGCGTGAGCACACATACCGTAGTACCGCAGCGGGTAGTGGTGCGGGGCGTGCGCGCGCGCCAGCAGGCAGGCCGGCGTGTCGCCCGGCGTGAGCACACATACCGTAGTACCGCAGCGGGTAGTGGTGCGGGGCGTGCGCGCGCGTCAGCAGGCAGGCCGGCGTGTCGCCCGGCGTGAGCACACATACCGTAGTACCGCAGCGGGTAGTGGTGCGGGGCGTGCGCGCGCGTCAGCAGGCAGGCCGGCGTGTCGCCCGGCGTGAGCACACATACCGTAGTACCGCAGCGGGTAGTGGTGCGGGGCGTGCGCGCGCGTCAGCAGGCAGGCCGGCGTGTCGCCCGGCGTGAGCACACATACCGTAGTACCGCAGCGGGTAGTGGTGCGGGGCGTGCGCGCGCGTCAGCAGGCAGGCCGGCGTGTCGCCCGGCGTGAGCACACATACCGTAGTACCGCAGCGGGTAGTGGTGCGGGGCGTGCGCGCGCGTCAGCAGGCAGGCCGGCGTGTCGCCCGGCGTGAGCACACATACCGTAGTACCGCAGCGGGTAGTGGTGCGGGGCGTGCGCGCGCGTCAGCAGGCAGGCCGGCGTGTCGCCCGGCGTGAGCACACATACCGTAGTACCGCAGCGGGTAGTGGTGCGGGGCGTGCGCGCGCGCCAGCAGGCAGGCCGGGGTGTCGCCCGGCGTGAGCACACATACCGTAGTACCGCAGCGGGTAGTGGTGCGGGGCGTGCGCGCGCGCCAGCAGGCAGGCCGGCGTGTCGCCCGGCGTGAGCACGCGCGCCGGCCACCACGCGCACGTGCCAAGCTTGTGCCACACCACGTCGTCGTAGCTGCATACCACGTCATCATCTCATCATCCGCATATACAACATTAGTCTGCCTTTCAGCCTATTCCCATGTTTCCAGTCGGAACACAGGAGAAAAAAAACCATTTGTCCCTTATAGTGCGGCAAATTACCATGTTTTTTTCTCGGTTGTTCCCACTGGGAACAAAGTACCAGATGAGGTCCACAGATGTTACAAATATAAAATAAAAGTAGAATAGAATTGAAATAAAACAATTTAACGCATTATCCATCCCGTGACCATGGAAAGCTGGAAAGCTTCCGAAACGTCGGGAACTAAAATGAGATAATATACGCGATATAATCCGTTAAATTGTTTTATTTCAATGAGTAATAATCGCGGAAACAGAAGAAAATATTAGAATAGAATTGCAAAAGAAATGATTTCAGGACGAAATATCGATATAATCTACAACAGGTTCCGCCATTTTATGTGTTTAAGTAGCAAACTATTACACATAAGGGTCTACTAAGAATATACGTGAAAATTTATAGAATATTCACCCCGGGCGGGGCCCCCACATGCAGCTGGGGCACGGCGCTTCGTCACTCAGGATGTTGGTGCTGGTCACCAGGGTGCGAGTACTAGATAGGATCTTGGACTTGATCAAGGTTTCCTTGTACGTCTTCTTTGGAGGGTTCTTGCGATCTGGAAATGATTAAACTTTAGGCTGACCGCTCAACCGAATCCTCCCTCACGGTAAGTAAAAGAGTAGGGAAGTAAAGCGCTACCTCTCAAGTCAAAACATCTAAATACCTATTTAATTGGTATATGCTTAATTGGTACATAATATATGAGCGGGTCCCTCCTGGTATGATAATACTTGTGTTAGGAGGTACCTCCTCCCATCTGCAGTTGTAATACAGTTAAATAGGAAGATACAAAATATATATGTTTTTATTATTATTATCTGTATGTCGCACCCGCTCACGGGACAATGGTGTCCCGGACCTTTGGGAGGCGTGCGCGGAGCCGAAGCCAACGCGTAGAGGCCCTTTCGACAATTTAATGAAATGTAAGGTGTACACCGCGCGGGTGCTGTTCCTGCCCATATCATGGGACACGCACAGAGACAGCACTCGCTAGATGCAAGAACTATTGGAGAGCGATGAGATCTAAATATGCTGGGTTATGGGATTGAATTGATGGACTATAAATACTGGGCTATTGCTTGAGACAATCGGACGTCAACCAGGAAAGTGTCCCATGGCTAAAAGCACTGGTAGACGATGACTTGCCCACCGCTAGATGGGCCCCCGTAAATAGCGACACATATAGTGGGCTGAGGGCAACATCGTTGCGGAGGGCTAAGGGTGGAGAGGTGTCACTGGTCTTTCTACCGAAGCCGACTCGCCACTTACGTTCCACATCCACCCTCGAGCCGCAGCTCTAGCGACTCCACTTTGACCGGCCGGTTAAGGCAAGCCAAAGGTAGGGGTCCTGACCGAACACCTTCCGTCAGGGTCCCCCAGGAGCACTCAGGTACGTGGGGTCGCTACTCCCCAACAGCTCGCCACAAGCTGCCCTGCGTTGACTGATTGCCCCGGTGAACCAGCGGGCGGTGGGGTCGTCACATCCCTACGCCAATTATTATTATTATTATTTATTTAGGCAACGAACAGTCACAATTAATAACTTACTAGCTATTATTATTACGGTAAATAACCTGGAGTGCCATAACTTGAGTTTATACAAATCTATTTAGGAACGGTGGGAGGCGAAACAGCAACAATGCAATGGTATTAATTACTTATAACTGGTTGTAAACCGACAAAGGATTACGAGTAAGTACACATTAAGTACACATTTCATTTCTTATTTGAGTTCAAAAAAGAATATTGTTTAAAATGTAACAACTGTATATTTTATAATTTGGATTTTAAATGACAGACAATTTGATTTTTGAAACTGACAATATTACTATGCTTTGTACATTTTAGGATAAAATTTATTTACTTTCATCACTGTTATACAATTTTTAACGAGAAATGAATAGAATAAATGTGTGTGAGCTGTATATATGTGTGTTCAACTTTTAAGGTTGTGTTATAATTTAAAACAGGTACGCCTGCTCATCTCCAGTTGTGAACCTACCATTGAAGTCAATCATCCGGTTAATGGAGGCGGCAGAACAAGCCATTTGATCGCAGTGGCGTGTTGGGTTTTCGCCAAGGTAGGTAGTTTTTTGTGCCTATATGGAGCCATAGTCATTCAGGACTTCAAAGCAGGCAGTTTCTCTGCGCCTGTATAGAGTCATGGTCATTCAACGTAGGCCGTACCTTTGTGCCTATATGGTCCACATGCCACTGTTGGTCAAAATGTCTAAATGAATGTTTATTTGCTGATAAAAACCGTATTTCATTGTCCACTAATAAGCATGCAAGTGTGAAATGTTAATGTTGTTACTGAAACAGCCAAACAAAATTCGTGTATCCGTAAGCACAATTAATAAAATGAGAGAAGAAGGAGTGATGTGATAAAGGGGTTTTGTACTAACAGGTACGTATGATCTTGATGAGCCAGGTGGAAGGTGGCGGGGCACAGCGGGCAGACTCGCAGTCCGCCCTCCACGCCGCCGCACACCAGCCGCATACGGGGTCATACGTCAGTAGTACCTATTAGTATAGACTAATAGGTACTACTTACGTATGACCTTGATGAGCCACTCCTTACGGCAGACTAGGTGGAAGCTCACGGCACATTGGGGGCAGACCAACAGTCGGCCCTCCATATGCACACTAGGTACCACGACATGGAGACTATCTTCCCAACTCTGTACTAATACTACTTACGTATGACCTTAATGAGTCACTCCTTACGGCAGGCTAGGTGGAAGGTCACGGGCCATTGCGAGCAGACCCGCAGTCGGCCCTCCATATGCACACTAGGTACCACAACATGGAGACTATCTTCCCAACTCTGTACTAATACTACATACGTGTGATCTTAATGAGCCACTCCTTGCTTCAGGCCACGTGGAAGGTCTTGGGGCATCGCTAGCACACCCGACATCGGCCCTCCATATGGCACACCAGGCACTGACATGGACACTATCTTCCTAACTCTATACCAATACTAGTTACTTACGTATGATCTTGATGAGCCACTCCTTACGGCAGGCCAGGTGGAAGGTGGCGGGGCAACGTGGACAGACCCGCAGTCTACCCTCCACGCCGCCACATACCAGGCACCACGATATGGACACCAACTTGCGAGGCACGGTGCCAGAATTCTGAAATTGCTATGGTGTTCAATAAGGAGCGTATAACTTATACTTATTTAGCCCTTGACTATCACAGTCATGACAGAGTAACAGAGTTCGCAGTGCCTCACATGCTAACCGCATAAGATGACACTGATGATGCATAAGATGGCGTGGTTTCAGTTTAAAGTGTATTGGAAATCCCTAGCCGAGTACGGTCTCGGAACAATAAATGTGCCGACTGAAAGTTTCCAAAATTGCGAAAGATTCTCTCTAAATTTCCTATGGGCGTTTCCCAAAATATGAATTTTATTTTACGGCGCCAGTGAGAGAAAAGTTTAACTCACGTTTTTTTTAAATCTATTATCAAAGGTTAAATTCTTGTGAGTTTCCAGAAATTTACATGACCCCCTTTTCTGAGCACAAATAAAGATATTCTGTTCTACACTGATTCAAACATGTTACAAATATTTAATGCGAATTAATTTATCGTTGATAAAAGCCACACGACTCCGCTGGCTGGGCCACCTGGAGAGGATGGGAAACGGGGCGTAAAGATAGCGTACAAGGGGCGACCGAGTGGAAGACGTCCGGTCGGTCGGCCCAGATACCGCTGGAAAGACGAGGTGCAAAAGGATCTGTGCGCAATAAATACCCCCAACTGGCGGGGAAAGGCGCAAAACAGAGAAGAATGGCGTTCTCATATGTCAGAGGCCAAGATTCTCTTCGGGTCACTGAGCCAGAGTAGTAAGTAAGTAATTATCGTTGAAAAACACCGATCTACATATTTAGCATACAGAACATCAGAATATGAACCTAGGTATCTTGCGCAGCACAGTGTCCGAACTGTGAAATTGCAGTGATATTTCTATAAGGAGTATTTATTAGTTATTTAACCATAGTCGAGCAAATAGTCCTATACTACGAGTATAACCAACGTTTTAAACCGTCTAACCGTTTTGTAATGACATAGTTGATTGAATATATAAAAGAATCCACAATTAAGTGGAATCTAAAATCAAAAATAATATGTTTTTCTATGTATAGCTTGACAAGTTCTTTCGTGACACTCCCATAGTCCTTGGGGGGGATGTCTATGGTGTCTCATCACTCATCACCATCTTTACAACAGCTGTAAGATGCCCACAGGCGGCCAAGTCCCCGAGAAACCAATGCTGGACACATCATACATAGAGCCAAAAAAAGAAGAAAACGTATTTGCATCTTTTTGGGGGATGTAGTAATAATTTCATGCTAAATTAGAGTTAATAGCATAAGTCGGTATGATAGGTAGATAGGTACGTTTGGCGTCTACAGATGAGGTAGGCGCAGATGATATTTTTTAGGGTTCCGTAACCAAAGGGTAAAACGGAACCCTATAACTAAGACTTTGCTGTCTGTCTGTCTGTCACCAGGCTGTATCTCATGAACCGTGATAACTAGACAGTTCAAAGTTTCACAGGTGATGTATTTCTGTTGCCACTATAACAACAAACACTAAAAACAGTAATTTTATGTCTGTCTGTCTATATGAGTAACCAATATAAAATGATCGAACACCACTTACATTTTCCTTAGGAGTGCGGATCTAATGTCTCTCACTAACCAAAGGTTGTCTGGAAAAGACCGCTGTTAGCGATAAGACCACCTGTTGACCACCTCTCCTTGAATGTTTTGTTTTCTATACTCTGTTTAGTGAGGTGTAGAATAAAGAGTTATTGAATCGTATTGTAGTTTTTTATCGAGATTAATTATTTTTTAATTTTAATTAATTATTAATTAATTGTTATCGAGTGTAGACTGCCTTCTTACGACTTAACATGGGCCCATGAAGTAGGCAAGTGGGTATGTACCCTACTTGATGAACAGCTGCTATATAAAAAATTCAAAATGCATTGCCAACTCTGCCAACTTAAGTGAAATTTCTCTATGCCAGTAATTTCACCAGTTATCTTACCACCACACCAATACACGTTAGTACAAAATCTACGACTTTGCTGCATTTTACATCAAATGAATATTGAGGACCGAATGAAAAATTGTTTTTACAAGTCGGTGAAATTTGAAAATTATACTCACTCCTTCATTTTCTTTCTCGTTTGCAGACATCTGCTTGTGCACGAAGTGGTATCTCCAGCACTGGTGCAGATAGTCCTCAATCTCCCTCTCCGTCATAGTGTCTCGGATCACCAGCTCAAACTTGTCCTCTGTACTAGCGTCCACATTCATCAGGTAGTCTAGAGTGTCTTTGCAGTTTGAGTCCTGGTCCTTTGTGAGCATTATATAGAATGTATCGAAGAACACCTAAAGAAACATAAAATTGAACATTTTATACCAATCAACTCTAAGTAACTATATAAAAAACTTTGTTTGCGGAGGAGAAAAAGTCATAACCCGTCGTTTTTTCTTCAGCATAGTCGGGTAAAATGTATCCTATAACCATCTTGGGATACCCAGCTACCCGTGTACCAAAAAATATGGAAATCTGTTTAGCCAATTTTGCGTGATGAAGCCACAACGACACATACAAACATACATAAAATCCAAACAATATATTTTTCGTTTTAGTGACCTGCAAATAGTCCGTAACAATCAATTTTTTGAAAATCTCTTCAATGTACAGACATTTCATTTTTACAACTTTATAATAGTATAGATATAAAAAATTTACTCTACTCTCCTTTAACGGATTTCAACTTTTTTTGCTACATGGGTGCTGGGCATCTACAGATGGTTATTATAGGATACTTTTTATACAACTATGCTAAAGAAGAAAAAGAGAATTATGATTTTTTTTCTTCTCTGCAGACAAAGTTGCGTTTAGCGCGTGTGTGTGTTAGTAGATTTACATGGCCTTTACCTCCTTCCCTCTTCGGACAAATTCTCTGAAAGAATTCTCTTGCTTGCCCTGCTGCAGAGGGACATGTTGGTTGTCATATTGTGCGTTGAATTCTGGCATTTTGTAGTGATCTGGCTTCACATTGAATGGCAGTAAGGGATCCATCTTTACAATTACCTAAAAAATTGTTAATTATAAGTTTACTTGGCAATTTCAATTTTTTTTTTTATGCAATATCAGTCAGAACATCTCTATTATAGGTAATATGCCTTTGCAAAGGTCATTAACTATGTTTTTGTTCAAAATGTGAAGTAGAGTCAAATGGTCATCAAATTTTATTAGTAAGGGGTGAGTACGACGGTAATAGATTTTCATTAGACCCTTCTAATGAAAGTCTTAATTAATGGTTATAGAGTGGCAAAGGCCTGACTTGATTCCCCAAAATGTAGTATTTACAAACTACCTTTTTTGGCTGTTTGGTCAATAAAGAATCTTTGTTCGGTTTAGCCACTCTGTCTCTTGGCCCGTAAAATGGTCTGCAACGCTCAGCCAGTCGCAGTGCAGTCCATGGCACCCAAAGCCGCTTCTTAGTGCAAAATGTTTCCACAAAGTAGCAGAGCTCAGTCTTGGCAGTAGTGGTACCATCTTTTTCGACAATTAGACCTAAAACTGTTTAAAGAATGACAAATAGGTCTAAGTAAAGCATTTAAAAACTTTTTCTGTAACCTTATACCGAAGGTTCAAGATCATCGCTTGATTAATACCTGCTCTGATATGAGATTTAAACACCTATGTATAAAGTCAGAAACTAATTTGAGATCACATGACGTGGGAAGTACCTACTTAAGTCTTAAAACATAAATACAAGTATTGAATGACCTAATGAAACCAGTAAAACTAGGTAACTCAAAATATATTCGTAAGTAATATGCAAAGAATAAGTTGATCGACAAATAAATTCAAAGATTTTTTTAAACAGGCGCACGGCACGAGATTCATATTCACTTATTTTTGACGAGTTGATAACGTACCTACTCCCGGCGTGCACGTATATAAATTAGAACATTCAATGGAACAATGTGTAGAATAATTATTTAGAAACATATTTATATTTTGTTTGTTTCGGGTTTCTTCTCAATGCTGGTAGACTCAAGACTTGTAAAAGTGGCCTTGAGGCCCACTTACAGAATAAAGATCATTATTTCAATAAACGCTCTATTATCTTACCTTTGTCGCCATGAAATCGTCCGCGATTATCTTTTACAACAGTTACTTTAGCGTAAGCTTTCTTTGACAACCATGCGATCGCTATATCGTCCACTTTCCATATATAAATGGCTTTACTGTTTTCACTCATAATTAAAGTTTTAAAATAATTTTGGTCTTACAAAATGCACATGAAAAAGATTGCTGAAGATAAAGAGATGAATAAGTTACGTTTTGAGTGTTTCCGCAAGTGCTTTATTTATTTACTTTATAAATACAAATACCTAAACTTTCTACGAAATAGTCAAATTAATGTTTATATTTCATAAAACTTTTTACTTGGCAGTGTAGTATGAATATAGTAATTTAGCATTTAAAATACTTAATCTCATTATTTTGTCAATTATTCGGCTATGTTATAATAGATTAAATTAAAAAGCAAGGAACGGAAATAATATAAAAAATATAAACTCAAAAGCGGGAAAATTTAAATTCAATGAAAACATTGCAATTCACGTTTGTGATTGGTCAACTTCATCGTTGTTTACTACGTAATGCCTATGCTGCCAACTACACTCAACAAATAAAAGTGTTGCCATATTAGTATTTACTTACTACAGCGCCATGTAGCGTGGAGTAGCTGTACTTATTGTACACGTGCTTGACGCAAGTGTTTTAATAAACTGTACATAGATGTCAGTAGTAGTTAATAACGTGCAATAACGAAGTTAAATATAAATAGCTATTGACGTATTATATGATAACAAAATCATAAATATGAATTACTCTGATGTAGCATTTCCGACACACATAAGGTTTTGTATATGTAGGCATGGGCAACGATTCCAATTTATCTTGCATACAGTGTGAAAACTAAGAATTACGCATACACGAACGAGTTTTAGGTAGGTTACCTTTGTCCTAAAAAGAGAGGCAATATATGAATGTTTGAATTCATATATATTTACCAGGATTATTCGAGACGTAAATAAACGTAAAATTTAAAATGCAATAGGTAATAATTGGTTTGCAATTTTTTTTGTCATTTGTTATAATTAATCAATATACGTATATGTACCTAGTACCTAAACACTTGTAGGTGTTCCTTATTTATTGTGTAAACCCCACACAGTAAATAAGGAATATATAAAATGCACCTTAAATCAACTCGATGGTGGGCGATTCTGGGTGCCCAGGTGGGCAGGTTATGCCAATTATACCTAGCTAGCAAATTATTAAAGACTCCCCACTTTAGACATCCATAATCATATTCATATTCAAGGACAAAGAAAGAGGATAATATTCAGGATAGCCGCTACTCGCCTAGATATTGATTCCTGGCTGTCTGCGCACGGCAGCGCCCCTATCGGCAGTTTTTGTTACCAAACTGATAGCTTTGAGATGATGTAATGAGATTGTTCTAACTATATCAAACATTGCATTAAGTTTATCTGCATTAGCCCATACAAGTAATTTTGTGTTAAAAGGTGTTAGATGTAAATTACGCGATTTTTAATTATAGAGAAAGGTTATTTGGCCTTAGTTACAAAGAGTGTTTTGGGTATCGTTAAAGAGTATTTTGACCAAAACATTTTTTTTGAGATCGATCGGAATGGAACAACTAATCCCGCTATGGGGCTCTGGTTGTTCCGTCGTTTCAAAGACAAACTTAACGTTCAAAAAATAAATCCCAGTTCACCCACGCTAAAAGATTATTTTTAGTACACTACTCAGTTCACAAAAAAAAATATTAATCCATTAATTCATTCAAAGGCGAAACTATATTATTCCGTGGGATTACGTTTTCTATCGATTTTGTTTTTTTCCATAACTGCTAAGTTATTCTAGCATAAATCGGCTCCTGCAACGGCATAGTGTCATAACGTTTTGCGGCAAATATCATATGAATCGCTCCGTTTTTTAGCGGTTCTATTCTTTTCACGCTCACCTCATCGTATGTGAGAACAATACAGAAATTCAAAGACGTAAGACGAAATATGACGTACCTACTGACTGCTTTTATACCCTCGGTAAAGAGGTAGGGGTGTTACAAGTTTGTCCTGTGTTTCTGTCAACGGCATTGTGGCGCTTGAACTGATAGACTGATTATGATTAAGTTTTTCGCTAAACAACTTTTGATAGGTATAAACTTCTCGAATTCAGAACGGATTTAGAAGTTTTTATTTTCATACAACGACGACCTATTGTACAACCCAGGGGCGGCGTTTTAAAAGTGCACCAAATTCATAAAAAAATAAAAAATACTTATTCAGTATCTTAAAACTACTTCATACAATTTGAGTTGGTGCCTCTTTTAAAGCAATAGTTATGCTTGTGTTAAGAGACACCGCTCCTCCACACGTTGTAACTGTTTATATCTACACAGGTGTACAAAGGTATTTATCGCATTTAAAACAATAAAAATATACACCTTAGGTACTTAAAACAATTAAAAACTAAAGTGTACATCTTTATTAAATATTTACAGTCTTACACAATATCAATAAAATTACTGTTTTACACAAAATCATTAAAGTTACAGATTTACACAATAATAAATTTAAACACATTTGTTTACAAAGTGCCTAGTTTTTCTTTGCAGCGTTTCTTTTCTCCTCAGTACGCCTCATTTGTGAAATGCTGCTTGGTAAATTATTAGAATAAAATAATTAAGCCCTTCTGGCACATGTGTAACTGTCTTTACAGCTTAGGCCCATCTGGCATGTATGTACACCTTTATTTGTGTTTTTTCAAAAAATGGGTAGTTTGCACAAAATTGTAACTTTGACAGAGGAAAATACATCTTTTCTCAGTCCTCCCGTGACCATGGAAAGCTGGAAAGCTTCCGAAACGTCGGGAACTAAAATGAGATAATATACGCGATATAATCCGTTAAATTGTTTAATTAGAATTATTTTTTCCTATTAGATACTTGTTGTCAATTATTTTCGTATAAGAATATCTATCATAATATAAGAGTTTATGCTGTATCCATTTACATTACATAGATATAATATTTTCTTCTGTTTCCGCGATTATTACTCATTTAAATAAAACAATTTAACGGATTATATCGCGTATATTATCTCATTTGAGTTCCCGACGTTTCGGAAGCTTTTCAGTTTTCCATGGTCCGTTAAAATCCGTTAATAAAATATTTATTTAAATGATTACATAGTTATATTTCTATGTATAATATCGCTTGAGAGCTATCAAATACTCAATACGTTTTATACCTACAACTCGAGAGCAAAATCACAGCTCCGTAATCTTTCTTTTATAAATAACTTGTACCCCGCCGCGCTGTGATTGGTGGATCTCCCGCGGGGGCGTGGCCTGATCCCGTACAGCATCCAATGGTTATCGCAATCTGATGGGGACAGATCGTGTAGGGGACAATCTTATATAAGTTAGGTATTCTTATTGATAGGATTTAGATTAAAATTACAGTGACTATGCTACTGTTACATAATAAGATGTTTCACTACGCTCGAGTGTTATTTCCTTGTTTAGGATGTGTCATCTTCTATAATATTACATCTATCCATACTTATAAAATATCTACTTATCTATTATATTACAAAGTTGTGAAAATGAAATGTCTGTACAAATAAATAATATAGATATAGATATAAAAAAAACGAAACGGATTATTTGGAATAAAAAAAAATCTTTGGTAATTTTGTATGTTGGTATGTGTCGTTGTGGCTTCATCACGCCAAGACGGCTAAACGGATTTCAACTATTTTTGGTACATGGGTAGCTGGGTATCCAATCCGCAGATGGTTATAGGATACTTTTTACCCGACTGCGCTGAAGAAAAATTAGGGTTATGACTCTTTTTATTATAAATGCGAAAATAACTCTGTCGGTTTGTCTTCACGCTCAAACTGCTGAACTAATTTATATGAAATTTGATATGGAGATTTAAGACTATAAGAGTTTGAGATTTTAAAAAGGAGATAGGATTGCTTTTATCCCGGAAAAACGCACGGTTTCGAAGGGATAAATAAAATAGTACGCAACGCCGGATTATCCTAGTTAACTATATATTTTTTCGGGCTATGTAGGTACATCTATGTTTCATCAAGGACCATTAAAACAAGAGGACTGACCATCTCCATACAAAAAGCCGTTCCCCGATATGTACAACGCCATCTATGTACAAGAATAGTTTTTTTCAAATATTCAACTTTGCAAGCGTGAGACTTAAATGTTACTATTTATTTATTATTACCTATTTGCGAACTTATTGTTACCATCTATGTTCCTTTATACAATTATATATAACATCGTTAAAAATGTTAAGTTTTGAAGCGCCATCTAAGTAGTTATTGCCAGAATAACTCCTTGCGATCGGAACACGATCCAAAGTACGGCAACTGTCAGTCCTCTTGTTTTAATGGTCCTTGGTTTCATTTAGTTTTAGGTTCCTAAGTTTTCAAAAGAGTTTTCTACCGCACTCAACCATGATTATTTTCCAAATTCTAGGCTATAAGCATTGGTTGTATGGAAGAAATTATTTACTTTTTTTTTGCTTTAGTGACCTCCAAATAGTCCCTTACAATAGTTATTTTTAATATGTTCAATCTGTACCCTACTCATTCCTAGCTGTTCTGTGTCATTTCCGCTACCCAAAGGTTGTCTGGAAGAGATCGCTCTTTAGCGATAAAACCGCCTAGTGTCTACCGTATTTTATGTTAAGTCTCTATTGTACTGTTTCTGTTGTTGGTGTGCAATAAATAACCGTTGTATTGTATTGTATTGTACATACAGACATTTCATTTCTACAACTTTATAATATGTAGTATATAGATGTCCGTCTGCTTTTGAAACCGTTTAGTTTCGTTCGTGTATTTTTTTATTAGGCTAAAGTTTAGATTTCCAAACTCGCCTCCTCCAGTTTGCTCTGTCCTTAACATCGTCTTTGGATACCTGACACTCAGTCATGTCCTGTAGCACTACTTATCTCCACCTGGTTTTGGGTCTGCTGGGATGTTTGACCAGAGATGGAGAGTTCCAGTGACAAATTTCCTACGTAGTTCTGTGGGCTTCTCTTTACGTGGCCAATGGCCATATCAACGCAATCTACTCTCATGGAGCTTATTGGCGATGTCGAGGACGCCCAGGCCCCTATTTCATAAACGTGACAGGTGACAATTTACAACGACAATTCGACGTATATTGCTGGGTCGCCGAGCAAGTGTATGCCTGGCATCATGATGGAGAAGTAATGTATGCCGAATTGTCGTTGCCGTTGTCAACTGTCACCTGTCACGTTTATGAAATAGGGGCCAGGCTTCACGCACGTTCTCGTTACGGATTTTATAGCGACACTCAGATACTTACGGTAAATTATTAACATAACTTTTCTAACAAGCTTTTTGTTTTTAGGGTTCCGTACGAAAAATGGTAAAAAAGGAACCCTTATGGTGCGACTGTGTCTGTCTGTATGTCCAACTATTAAAGCGCCATATCTCAAAAACTACTCATGATATCTATTTGAAATTTGGAGTATTTATAAACATGGTCAGCCCACATTTATTGCAAAGGAAATATTCAAAAATATATTTTCATTAAAAAAATAACGACGAATATAGGTAAGGGGAGGCAAAAATTAAGTCTAGCTACTAGGTCAAGTAGTATATCATATGAAAGGGGTTGATCCGCACATGTTTGTTTTTTTTATTGTGATTAGATTTTGTTTTATTAAGGAAAATGTGCAAAAAATCACCATTCCCCCCCCTTTATCTCCGAAGGTTACCGAACGAAAATTTTGAAATTTTCACAATTTGTTTAAATAAATATAAATATTACACGAAAATTATAACCATGTCTCTAACTAGCATATATATTTTTAATTTTCAAAAAACCTATTTGAACAACCTGTTGCGTTAAGTTGGCACCTCTCATTTGTATGCAATATGCTATAGATGTCAGGTGCAAACTTAACTCAACCGGAACCGAGTAATATAATAATGTTAGGGTAAGTGAGTTTGTACGGAATCCGGTGCGCGAGTCCGACTCGCACTTGGCCGGTTTTTTATTAAGTCCATGTGTAACAATAATGTGATCAAATCTTGCATGTAAAATTTGATCCTCTCCCTGGTTTCTGATTGAGTTAAAATTTGCCATATTTATGTAAGTTCGGTGACAATGCAATATTATGATAACTACCATCAGCGTTGATCTGATGATGGAACCGGAAGGTGGTCATATTAACTCTGTAACAAAATAACGGAACGCTTCTGAGTTTGGGCTCTTTAGAATTGTCTCAACGAATATAGTTGACAGGTGTTCAAATAAATGTACAGTTGGAAATAAAAGCTTGTCACAAAAATGATTTTTTTGACAGTAACTTACTATAAATAAATATCAAGAAAAATCTTACACAAATGTCCCAAACTAAGCAAAGTTTGTACAATGGATACCAGGCGACGAAATATCAGGTGTTTATAGCAGCTATATTTTGTATTGTACCTACGATTACCAATTAATAATAATAATAAATAAATATCAGGGACTTACACAAATCGACCTAGTACCAAACTAAGCAAAGCTTGTACTATGGGTACTAGGCGACGATATACATAATATATAGATAAATTATAATACATAAATACGTAGAAAACATCCAAGACCCAGGAACAAACATTCGTGCTCATCACACAAACACTTGCCCTGGCCGGGATTCGACCCCGGGACCGCTAGCTTCGTAGACCGTTGTACAACCCACCCACTGAGCCAAACGTGTCGTCAAATTATCAATATACACAATATTGTGGAGTACCTAGTCTGCTCTATAGCTTAAGAGGTCGTAGTATGAGGTTATGAGGTCAAAAATCACACTTGTGGTTGTGAGTGTAATTTCTGAAAACGTGCCACCTACCGATGTAGCGTTTCTGAGACGTTTTGTGAATCATGGTCATCTGGGTTTTTTACAAAGCCTAAATCTAAACCGCTGAGTGATGCTTAATCCTGAGGTCTAGCAGTCATGTACTGAGTCATAGTGAGAGTTTTGTACAATAATGACTTAGTAAGTGAGATGACCAATTAATTATTTTCACATGCACGCTCTCACACCCGAAAGCTTGTTTCTGAAAACGACAGAGAGACAGATATAGTTATAATAAAACCAATCTGGAAACGACGCCCCTTCACGGAACTTACCCTACAGTGCGACATAAAAGAGTAGAAATTAAATACAATGGAACTAAAAAAAAAACGTACTAAAATTGTTGCCATGTTTAAGGATTTTGCGTCAAAAATGTGACAGTTACGTAAAAAGTACATTAGGATATTTAGGATGCAAGTTTCATAGGTCAGTAAGCATTATACTTAGATCTTTGTATTTATAAAAATATAAGTCACAAAACTTTACTGTAGATGGCGCTGCAGGCTCCGCAAGGGTTATTAAAAAACCGGCCAGGTGCGAGTTGGACTCGCGCACCGAGGGTTCCGTACAATCTTTCTCTTAACCTAACCTATCTGGCCGGTTAAATTAATTTTGCACCTGGTATTATTATACACTTATTTATTTTCAATCTTAGGTAGGTTTTTTACAATATATATATATAAAAAGTAAAATACAAAATGCAAATACAAAATATAAACACATTATAAAAAACCTAACCTAGGGTGCCGCCGGCAGCGGGGCAGGGCTCAAGCTACCAGTGGTTAGGGCTGCACAGAGAGGAACCTCCTGACAATGCGGGCCGTGTCCAGGATTACTGCCTTCTGTATCTGACCCTTGATCCAGCCATCTAGCGAGAGTCTCTTAAGATGCTCGTCGAGACTCTTCGCTATAAGACCGTTTACCGAAACGACTATTGGCACAATGATCGTCGAATCAACATCCCACATGGCGGTGACCTCGTGAGCCAAGTCAAGGTACTTGCTGAGTTTGTCCTTCTCGGCCTTCACGAGGTTCTCGTCATGTGGGATGGTAATGTCGACGAGCATTGCTCGGCGCTTAGATCGATCTACCAGCACGATATCAGGCTTATTGGCTACAATAGTCCTGTCCGTGAGGATAGATCGATCCCAATACAGCGTGGCACGACCATTTTCGAGAACTGGCATCGGTACATATTATTATTATTGTTAATTTGCGGGCCTTCTGTATGCCGCCTCGACCAGATTTGATCTATTGTGGCAGCCCTTTATTAGAGTTCACTACTGAGGCCCGTTGAGTCTAGGAATTCCCAAATTCTTTGGGCAGTGAAATGTTGTATCTCTTCCGGGGGCACGACATGTTGCCCTAGGTAGATACTTCTTTTCCTCATGAGTGGTCCACAGGAGCAGAGGATATGCATTGCAGTCTCCTCTGTCTCTTGGCAGAATCTGCATACTGCGTCCTGTTTCACCTTGTTTTGCACCTGGTATCTATGAGGTGCAAAGTTCCAAACTTGACGCAACCGGATTGCTCGAAATTGATTTTTGAAAATTAAAAAAAATATATATTTATTTTAATTATTCTATTTTTGGTATAACCCTAGGGCTCCGCAAAGCTTCTGTAGGGGCTCCGCATTACCATAGGTGATGAATAAATTTCGTTGCAGAAGTTGTTTGCCAACTTTTCTGAGTGAAGTGTTACTGAATATCATTTTGTATAGGGTGGGCCAAAAATTTTTGCACTTATGAAACATCGATAAAAAATTAACTATATATGTTTTTCTATATTTTATTTATTTAACCTAGTAACAGATAATTGCATTTTTTTTAATAACTTTACCAGATGTCCTCTGTGTCGTCGTTGGCACTCCTGCAATCATATAGGAAAACCGTGGAAAACTCCCTGACACATACAACAACGGATCGCGGCTATCTCATCATCTTTTAATAAAACTGCTTAACACAAAAAGCCCGTTGTTTCCCCGTGAAGCGCTCCATTACAAATGAAATTGCACGAAGTTACCTATTCCCGCCAATATCCCGCCGCTCACTTTAACAGTGTCCGAAAAATTCAGTGTTGCTATTTGCAAAAAATTATGGCCCACCCTATATTTAATATTTTCTTTTGTTTTCCATGGTCACGGGTGGAGTCCACCCTTCATTTTGTATTGTTTAATAGAATTTACTTAGAGGCGGTGAATAGGTATATTTAAAAAATACTGCCTCCGGTATTAACTAATAAAGAATATTCATAAACTATTTTTTTGATTATTTTTCGCCTTCAAAAACTTTGAGAACAGCTGCATTAAGAAGTTAACTTAACAGGACTTTGAGCAACCCTAAATTAATGCTGGTTGGTTGGGCACTACCGCCTGCGGTTACGAGTGAGTGCTGGATGAGCCGAAAATACTTAAAATCAAAGAAGATTGACTTATCCCAAACGGTTAATTTTCTTAACCAAGGAACCGTAACAGCATAAAGCGCATATTAAACTCATTCTAACTAGGATGCTAACTACAGGGAAGCAGCAATACGTTGGAGTAAGATGCTTTAACTCCTCCATTTAGGATGCTAAATTCAGCGAAGTGCAATGTACGAATCCTCATAAGAGATGACACACCGCTTGCGTGACATGTGCGTACGCCGCGGTGTTCAGCAAAGTGTAATATGCGCTTAAAGGCCGAGCCACACCGGGCGCGTGCGCGTGACGTGCACTTTGTAAAGTACGAATCATCATAATGCTACTGCTCCACCTGCGTCGTAAAGTGTTAATAAAGGCATTAAACAAGACATTACACAAATGTGGCCAACAGTCTAGTAGCCTAAAAGGTATGTGGCATTGTTAGTGACGTTAGACGTTAAGTGATAGCTCGGGTGGCGGTTTTTTTCGACTCATCAAAGGGTTTTTAGCGCTTTAACGGTGCAGTTCAGCTAATGCGGCCACAGGCTTTATTGTCCATTAATTAACGTGTTGTTTTCCACATTTACATTAACGTTAACGCAGGTGGAGCTGTAGCGTAAGAGATGACACACCGCTTGCGTGACATGTGCGTACGCCGCGGTGTGTAATGTCTTATGGGGATTCGTACTTTAAAACGCGCACGCTGCGTGCACGTCACGCACACGCATCTAGTGTGGCCCGATCTTAAGTGCAAGCCGTATATCAGCACCCAAAAAAACTTGCTTTGTTCACTGATTACTTGTTTCTAGATGAGACGGAGGTGTTTAATAGTTTTAGCGGTTACTCATTTAATCTTTACTGCACAAAACAACTTATTATTAAAAAGGCGCATTTAATGTCGAAATAAAAAAAAACCTCTTTTTAGGGTTCCGCAGCCAAAATCCCACAAAAAACGGAACCTTTATTTATAGTTTCGTCATGTCCGTTACAGTCCGTCCGTCCCTTCTCCGCCCGTATGTCACAGGCATTTTACTCGAAGGCTATTATTTGTATATCGATGAAATTTGGAGTATATATGTCTTGTATAAGCCGCTACTTAGTTTAGGAGTTAAAAAAATCTAGGGTGGGGGGACACTCCATATATGTAACCGAAGCGGATTTTTCTTTCAGCAAAGATCAACGTGTGGCTCATATTTCGACAGTTCTTTTAAAAACATATTAAAGTTCCTAAAACAATGTTTTAAGTGAATATTTTTGGATATAATCGATCCGCAAATTGCATAAGTTGTGCCCTCCACTTCTAAACCGTATGTCCAAAAAATATGAAAAAAATTACAGAGATAGAAATACTTGGAATAAAAAATTATATTTTCAACATGATCGGATGTACCGTTTAATTTTGGTTATTGGCGAAAAACTGCGCTTCACAGCAAAAGGACGTAAGTGCGAGGAAGTTACTCTCTTTTGCTGGTTCACTTTTTCACAAAGTACTTTTTTCATTTGTAGTGGATTTCTTTGCTGTAAACGGATACGGAACTCTACACTGAGCATGCTCTTGGCCGGTTTTTAATTAAAGTTTTTATGGTCTGGTTTCATAACCGTTAAATTATGGAAATCGAGACGGTATTTAAAATCAGCTTTACTCAATTACTTATACAATTATTGACAAGGTGTTTGTGACAAGGTTTAAAGCGAAAGTGAGCAGATGCGAATATAACTTTCTCTGTCCTAATTAGCAAACATAAAACTCTTAATATACTTAGCTAAATATTTAAAAGATATCCTTGCATCATTGTTTAAGAGTTACAATTCTCTTGACATATCTGACTGTGATACGAGCTTACAAAGATTATACATTGCAAAGTCCTCAAATTACTTAATGCTAAAAAGGTGTAAGTGTAATTTAATTCCATTTGACGTACGGGTGTGAATGCCGAAAATTCCATTTTTTGTCATTTGTTCGGTCAAAACTGGTCACTTGGTCAGTTAAGTTAGGACCTTGTCGCTTCTAGCAGATACAATAACTTTAATAGTCGCTTTAGTAGTCTCGTTACTGCGACAAAGTTCTGAACTGTCCAGCTAATTAGGTTCATTTGTAAGCTTTTCGGTTACATTTTAAACACTGCAAGAGATAAAAATAAAGTTTAAGTAGATTTAAGAATTCATGTCTTTGTGGGTATATTTAAGTCCCTGAAATATTAGGAGTAATATTTTGCCTTATTTTTAACCAAACTGACTAAGAGCCTGATAGTGGAAGTTCTCAAAATGCCTGTCTCATCATCATCATTTCAGGAATTGGACGTCCACTGCTGGACACAGGCCTCCTCAATAGATTTCCATATCGGGCGGATAGAGGCGACCACGACCCGCATCCAGCGAGTTCCCGCAAGTTCGTCTGACCACCTTGCGGATGGCCTTCCTACACTGTGCTTGCCGGTACGCGGTCTCCACTCGAGATCTTTTCTGCCTGTATGTTTCATCTTTATCATGTTTTTAGGGTTCCGTACCTCAATCAGAAAAACGGAACCCTTATAGGATCACTTTGTTGTACGTCTGCCCGTCTGTCTGTCGGTCAAGAACCTTTTTCTCAGGAATGCATACAGCTATCAAGTTGAAATTAACATCAAATACTTACTATTATTTTGTTCTGTTTCTGCGATTATTACTCATTTAAATAAAACAATTTACCGATTTTATTTTATTTAAATCAAATACTTACGTTTTCGGTCCCTTGACGCTGAAAAAAAAATCAAGCTTCTAAGTCAACGCAGTTCAAAGATACTGTCAGGAAAAAAGGTGTCTCCATACAAATTGTTGTCCATTGAAAACCTATACAGGGTACTTCCAGTTGCCCTAGAAACCTGAAATTTGGTATGAAGGTAGCTCTTATAGCACAAAACACTAAATATACCAGTTAAAAATGACCCGACACTGCGTACATTTTGCTTAAGAATAAATAAGGGCTCTACTAACACTGGATTTTCTAAGACACGTCAGTTTTTACGTATATTTGTACGGAACCCTCGGTACGCTAGTTCAACTTGCACTTGGCCGGTTTTTAAACGGATTGTTACTTTTTTACCTACAATGGCTCCAAACTGTATGACGGAGGATCATAAATGTGTGATGGATGTAGATGTATGATGCTTCTGTCACGCTAAATATTGAGAAAACAAATATTAATAATAAGATTTTTTTACAAGTAGACGACAAATCATAAGTCAAAAATACCATAATTATCATGTAATCTACTTGGCATTGTCCCGTAGATGACATCATTTGCCAGCCTGAGCTGAGAAAGAAAAAATTATCTTCTTCAGATTTATTCAAATTCAAATAACATATTTACAGTAATTATTATTAATAAACTAAATCATACATATGGAAAACAATATAATATGCCTGAACTAGGATTCCCTGTAAATAAAATATTATAAAGACCGTTAGCTATACTATTATAAAAATGTAAAAATTGAATGTCTGTACATTGAAGACATTTAAAAAAAAAAAAAAAGTGTTACGGACTATTTGAAGTATTTTTGGATATTTTGTATGTTTGTCTTATTGCGGCTTCATTACGCTAAAATGGCTAAACGGATCTTTGGTACACAGGTAGAGGGCATCCACAGATGGTTATAGGACACTTTTTATCCGATTACGTTAAAACGAAAAAAAGGGTTATCATTTTTCCTCCGCGAACCAAGTTGTGGGTGCCTTCTAGTATCTATTAAATATATCGTCGTCTAGTACCCATAACACAAACCTTATTGTGCTCACCATGGGACTAGAGCAATTTGTGTAAACATTGTCCCCTAATATTTATTTATTAATTACTGGCTTCTGCCCTCGACTTCGTCCGTCTTAAATTCGTTTATCGCGAATTTCATCTAAATCGGATCAGCGGTTAAGCGTGAAAAGGTAACAGACAGACACACTTTCGCATTTATATTATAATAGTATATAGTATATATAGTCAATAGTATATAGTATATGTACTATATAGTATGGATTAGTATGGGTTTATCGCGCGATTAACGCAATCACCATAGCGCAACTCGCGTAAGACAGCCGGCGGGCGACGGCACCCAGTTCGACGCCCGGCGCAGACAATCGGACGGCTGAACGGGTCTCTAGCTCGTGCCGACACCTTCCGGTACAATCGAGCACAAAATATTTGAAAAAAAAAACTTTGTACGATAAAAAAAAAGTTCTAAAGCCACCTTTTTTATTTAATTATAGACCAAGCGAGAGTAGCGTCTCCGTCTCAGCTTGTGCGAAAATGCTTTTATATGGTACCGAGTGAGTCCTGGCCTCCAATACAAGTGTTTAAACGACTAATATAACAACCTTAACTGTAGTAAATAGTTTTTCTTGCAATATTTACTCATATTTATAATATATACAAGAAAAATAAAACATATTTTGTGTTAAATAGTTAAATTACACTAGGGCTTGACAAAGTGATGACGTCACGTGTGTCGACTGTCGATACTAACAAGCCGATTTAAAATTTGATAATAATAGATATCTACTTATGAAAAGCATTCTTGAAACTTATTTTGATATACGATTAAAGTACGAGAGCAGATCGTTAAGATTTGATATCCTGATCAAATTTTAACGATCTAATTCTAACTTTGCGCATACATTTAAAAACTCTAATAAGTACTTCGAATTTCTGTTTTATTTTTTTTCTCTATGGTGTCTAAGTCCAATCCTTCCCGATACCCACCCCGAAATTCAAAGGCTATTGTGGCGCACTTAGGTACAATACATGGCGTGGCTATGTGGGACATAAATAATCGATTTCGTTAACTTTAGTGCTGATATGATGCAACACTATTTCACATTGATTTAAACTTACACGATCTTCGCTCATTATCACAACACAACAAAACGGGGCTTAATCGCGTATAAATATTTATTTAGTTAGCTTATTCAACCGGAAAGACGGTTTCAAACTTTCATCTTCGCGGAATCCAATAATTAGTAAATGTAAAAAACATCAAATAACATCCAATAAATCGCCTGACGTCGTGAGTGTAGTGTGTCGGTCTATAGTGACGACCTGAGTGTTCAACCTTATAATCAACACCAAACGCGGGTAGATCAAAAACTCGCGCGGCTAGAAGATGTTGATTCACCTCTTCAGTTCCTTCGAGACCATGGACTTAAGGCACTTGTCTCACCACCGCCGGCGAGTAAGCGATAAGCTATCGGCGATTTTCTGGCTCAAGAAACGAACAAAAGATAATCGCTTCCGTGTAAATAAAAGAGAGAGATGCTGAGAGAGGGCGAGAAAATGTGTTGTGTTGTGATAACACTATTTCACTCACACCTGCACTTATTTTTAGGTAACGCATAAATTCTGACTTTGTTATTCTTGTACATCCTAATTCTAAGGTAAAAATCCAACTTGTGTATTTTTTCTTTATCTTTAATTATCTTTAGTATGTTTATGAGCCCGTAGCGCTGTTGTGGGCGAGTGTCCGCGCGGCATCTGTCGTCAGTTTTTGCCGTTCCATTAATTTCGTCTCGTTTTTTGTCGTTCGTCGCTTTCTTATTGCTGGACAGGTTCATCGTGAACTCTTACCTTTTGTACTTTAGACCCGGTTGAAACAAGTAAACGGTGAACCGATAAATCCCCCGACACATTTAAAAGAGGCTGATAGCTTTCAAACGGTTGAACCGTTTTTCTTGAACTATAGATAAGAACACTTTCGATGAAGTCAACTTTTAAACACACGAAATAAATTCTAAAAAGATCCATCCGTTCAAGTATTATGATACTACAAACACACAGATACACACGTTAAACTTTTTTCGTCGTGGTTAAATAGAAAATCGACCTATTCCCAAACTAAGCAAAGCATGGACTATGGGTATTACACTAGTCGACGATATACATAATATAAACATAGATAAATTATAATAACAAATCGAAAACATCCAAGACCCAGGAACTAACATTTTTGCTCATCACACAAACACTTGCCCTGGCCGAGATTCGAACCCGGCACCGCCAGCTTCGTAGGCAGTGTCATGTGCAACCCACAAAACGTGTCGTTAAAATGAGGTAAAAAAAAACGTTCCAAAGATAGATGATACCTCACGAAACGTCATCTATACTATTATAAAGTTGTAAAAATAAAATGTCTGTATGTACATTATATTATTACTGAATCAAAAAATATTTTTCACTTCTCCTGCTCAAAAAGTACGTCATATAAGCTTCGCGAAGCGAGACTAAAATAGTACATTTAGCCCCTAGGGCTTAAAAGAAAGCCATATAATCCCATACAAATTTCTATGACGCTGAAAAAAAAAACTTGCGGCCAGCTACATACTACTTACGAATAATTAAAAACAAACCAACCTGATCAGATTGGCCAAAATTTCTGATTGAATTGCTCGATCTGTACTTTAAATTTTTCATGAATATACAATTTTAATGTTAAGTCATTTTTATTTTCTCGCAGTCGACGAGAAAAGCAGGTTAACACGTGGCTAAAAGCCTTTATGACGCTCAGACATATTTGTCCTCGCTCCACTTCGTGAGCTCGTCCAAATTGTCAAACACTCTACTATTTTTGGTGTTTTGTATGTTTGCATGTCTCTATGTATCGTTGTGGCTTCATCACGCCAAATCGGCTAAACAGACTTCAACTATTTTTTGTTGACGGGTAGCTGGGTATCCACAGATAGTAATAGAATACTTTTTACCCGACAACGCTAAAGAATAAAGAGGGGTTATGACTTTTTCTCCTCCGCGAACTAAGTTGCGGGCGCCTTCTAGAAAAGAAGCCTGTATACTTAAACGCAACAATGTCAAAATTGTAGCTTGGCAGCGTTCCTTCCTTCACCCTTTTTGTTCAACAATTAGGATGATCTTCCGATCTTGTTTCCTGTTTCTATTTGCCATCCGTCAGGATCCTCTTCACTGGAGCGGCTCGGGGCACGCCACAGGATGTGATTTGTGCCAGTTTTTGTGCATCCTTTAATGAGGTTTTCAATTAGAACACAAAAACTGTTTGAAGATGGTTAGACGTCAATTATGAACGGTGTAGCACGAGTCAAAAAGCTTTTTGTTCACTTTTTATCACTGACTAATCATTGAAGTCTAAACAAGTAAAATATATAAACCTTATCCATAACTCAGGCCTTGTCAATTGGATACTTCCCTGTCAATATAAATTGTTTCATACATTAAAATACTAATTTTAAAAATACACAGAAAACGATTTTAAAATGATCAATAACTAAGAATAAGGCGGCAATTTTAACATATAGCATTATGACGTCATAAAATTATTTTTCCTTGAAACTTCAGACTCTCTGAGCGTGTTGACAGCTTATAAATAAAAAAATATATAAATAAAAAAAGGACCGACTTCAAAATAAACTAAAAAGCCATAAATAATCTTTTATGTACGGTACGGATTAATTTGAATCACCTTTTGAAGTCGGTGCCAAACCATTCATTTATTTATTAGGAACCGCGGCGGCGAGCCTTTAGTTATTACTCACCTACATATATATTTAGTCATAGTAATTCGTATTTTTGGTGAATAAAGAACTTTATTTACTTCAGGTTTGGCAAAAAAGCCATAAAAAATCTTTTATGTACGGACATAAAAGATTATTTATGGCTTTTTAGTTTATTTTCAGGTCGGTTCTTTTTTTATTTATAAATTTTTATTTTTTGGCGTTTAGTGATGGATTTTAGTAGTGATATAAAGTATTTTTTAGAGCCCAGAATGGGAAGATTGAGGAGAAACTTTGCACGCGTCTCGAGTCTTTGGAAGTAAGAAATGTAAAAGTTGGTTAGTTCATTGTACCTTCAATCGCCAGCTCAGCATGAAATGATGACGACCAGAGGAAAACAAGTGATAACTTTAGAAAAATATATATAAAACATTGTTAGTACCTATAATATTTAAGGGTTTTTCTCGATTTCCCGGGTATTCCATCATCTAATCCTGACTTGGTGATAAGGAGACTACTTCAGGGACACACTAAAAAGAATATGACTAACAGTCTTAACGTATCTACCTATAATAACTGATTTTTGTAAGAATTATCCTCTAACTCTTAACTATTAAGGAGTTGTACCTTCCGTCATCAGCTCAGCATGATGAGATTATGACCACCATATGCAAATACTTAAATAGCTTAAGAAAATATATGAAAAACGTTATATATAAGTGCCTATAAAATTTAAGGATTACCCTCGATTTCCCTGGGATCCCATCATCAGATCCCAACTTGGTGGCAATGGCACCACCTCGGGAGTATATCCTTTCAAATAAAAAAAGAATTTTTAAAATTGGTCCACAATTGGCGGAGTAATCGGTGAACATACATAAAAAAAAATACAAACTATCGAACATATAACCTCCTCCTTTTTTGGAAGTCGGTTAAAAAGGAGCTGATTCGATCTATCAGTATCCAATTGAAAGAAATTAGTTCAATTGCATTTATTAATCTAATCCATTTTTTCGCGGTCTTACAGTGGACACCCTCACCCCACCAATCGAAGAAAAAAAGAGGGGTTATGTATTTTTCTCCTATGCGAACGAAGTGGCGGGCAGTGTCTAGTATATAATTTTAAATATACGTAGAAAACATGGAAGACCGAAAAACAGACATAGATTGATTCAGAAAGTGTCATCTTTCGATAAAATCATGTGATATTAAGAGCAAGTCTGTAGAGAATCAAGTAGTATAAATGCTTCGCCAGCACGTAGCTTATGTTATTGACATCATTAAACGTTACGTAACGGTGCGTTGACACCGCATCTCATCTCACGTAATGTAATAAATTCGCACGAACGTATGCCGCGGTCAATGTCAGATGACTCAGAGGCATGCTCTCGATTTTATAGCCCGTGTTACAGGCGAAAGGCGTGTTATATCCTGTAGCTATATAAACTAGTGGCTCTGTTCTGTAGACCTCGCTAGTCTTTCAACCACCATACCTCCGCTATTTTGAAAAGAAAAACCATGAACTGAATTGAAATCTATGTACCTTTATCGAATTGTTTTTTTTTTATATAGTTTCTTAGTGAAGAAATTCATTTAAAAATGACGAAGATCGTGATGCTCAAACATCAAGATTTTCGTAAAAAATCAATGTTTACACTACAGCGACATCTTTAGCTAACACGTCACAACTGTAAAGTTCGCTCTGTTAGGGTGAAAATTTAGTTTAATAAATGCTCACCATGGTGCTAACGGCAGAAAATCCGATTAAAATTCAAAATGCAAACTTCGTGTTACAAATAGTGACAGTGACCAAATTTGAAGACAAGCTGATTGGAGTCTGTAGCTCAGTTGGCTGAGCGTGCGTCCCGGCAAGGCACAAGGCACTGGTTCAAATCCAGACGGAGTCTTAAATTCTTTTCATTATTTCTTGATCTTTGTATTTATAAGAATACCTTTATCGGAATTTCACGAGAATCGGTCGAGAAATGCGACCTATAGGGGAGAACATCCGGACAGACGGACATACGGAAGCAATTTTGACCAAGCGGAAACGGAGACTTTAGCTGACGCTCGCTCATTAAACTGTATGACCCTTTTATCACGCATAGCAAACAAAAGAAGATATGTATGACTATATGAGTATGAGTATAATATGTAATGCTCTGACACCTGCTGGCCTCTAATGGTTGCGTTTTACACTCACTGATAAGTAGGTATTGAAGTGTAAGAGTAATGGACGCTGTATGCATCGTTAATGCACAAAACTAGTGGCCCGCAAACGCCATCATAACGGGCCGGCTACGACAATGCGCGACTAGCTGCGCGGCGAGTGAATTCTCTATTCATTGCGCGGTCGAGGCGCTCACGGCATAGCAGTTAGTTGGCATTACACGCAATGTATTAGGAATTTGCTTGCCGGGCCGTTGGTCGCGCGTTGTCGTGGCTAGGCCCTTAGACTGGCTGCTACGACAAGAACCTTTCTTTAAGACTGAAGGGTTAAATCAAGGGTATCGCCAGCCGATGGTCCAGCAAGTCGATATATATTGTGGAATGTGGGTGCAGTCTAGGCAATGGAGTAAAGAAAAGGTAAGGAGGCCAATCTCATATAGGAAAACGGATGAAAAAGTGTCCAGCGGAAAGCAGTAAATAATAGTTCCAATTCCAAATCCGTCCAGATTGGCGCTAGAACAGGAAGATAGTATGAATGCAACAACCATTACAAAATGAAATACTATAGTGTGACCAATACCGCTGTACCGCGCCTTAGGTATGCGAGCGGCGAGACGGGGGGGCAGACGACGGCGGAATGACGAATCGGCGTCTGCTCTGCCCCCCTCCCCCCTCAACGATCGCATACCTTAGACGCGGTACAGCGGTGTTGTTCAAGCTATAGTCAATCCTTCGTTCTTCTTCTGATGTAATAATATTAATTGCTCTGTGTCGCCATAAATTAAAAGCCTTTTGACGGACACCTTGGATATATTGAGACTCTCCTTAGTTTGCCGACGATTGGGAAGAAACGAGAGAATAAAAGTTAAAGTCATATTAGAAGCTCGATGTGAATGTTTCTGACGCAGTCGGGTGTGAGGACTGCCTCCGTCATCCGCTTAGATTTTAAACCGTTCGCGAACCGCACGCACACAACAGCGGCGCGAGATGCGCGCGTCGCGGCAGCTGACCGCACTGTGTTTTTTATTGGCTTCAGTCTTGATACTTGATCATGATCATATCTTCGATAATCGTTATATTATTCAGTGTCTGACAATCAAAAGCGTCGCGTGTGATGATGCTTTTCTTGGTTCTTGGTAAATTTCGTTACCATTACCATTTAGACGTACAGTCTTACCAATGCCTACAGTTGGCCGGAGAACGTACATTCAGCATTAAATAGGCTGTAGCATCCATAGAGCTATAATGTTACTTATGTAAGTTCGATAGCAACACAATATTATGTTATGATACCATCAAGATGCTCTGATCATGGAGCCGGAAGGTGGTAATAGGAACTCTGTAATAAAATAATGCAATCCTACCAAGTTTAGGTTCTCTATCCAGTATCTCCTCCTTTGGATCAGTATAGTTGGTGGGTGTTCAAAGGAAAATACAGTCGGCAATAGGCGATACTGCAGCGCTTCAGGTATGTTCGCGGAGGGGCGAATAGACGGCTTCCACGCAATTATTAGAAAGCAATGCTGTTCGGTACTAAATCACTGGCGCGCCAGATCGAACGACACCCTGTCCACGCCAGCGGACCGCTGGCAGTCTCCATGGCTGAGGCACTGGGTACAGCTGCACGCCCCGGTATGTTTGGGCCGCCTCGCTGTCAAAGCGGCTAACCCTTAGACTAAGAAAAAAAGATAGACATGTCATTACGAACAATCTAGTGAGGCCACCAAAAACCATGCCAAAGCTTCGTTACAAATACAAACAAACCATCTGTGTGAATTTGTCTGATTTGTCAAAACTATGCCAAAAAAACGACTTCACTAGATGGTTGGTAACGTCATGTCTATCTTTTTTTCTTAGTCTGAGGGCTAACCAGCGTGTCCACTGCTTCGCGTGTTCTCTGTTGTTTATTATTGTTGTTCCTGTGATACCATTATATCTAACCTTAGATTTACTTCTTTGTATAATATACTAACACACTATGGATACCAAAATAAAACATTTTGAATTTGAATTTGAAAAGGCTTGTAACAAAATTGAAAACTTTGTCAGAAACTTATCTTATATATAAATAAATGTTCTCTTCTTTCTATAAACATATAAATAAGAATAAATTTAAATTATGTGTGTTAGCGCATCAGTTCAGAACGGCTGCACCTATATAGATTTTTTTTGTGGTGCTTGTAATTGGCTGGACAAGATTTGTATGTAAGAAAATATACTAAATATTGCATAGAAAAATGAAACTATACGAAGTGAGTGAGTGAGTGAGACAAAAGATAATAGGGAGATCTTCTAAAAAATATTTTAGCAAAGGGAAGTTTAAGTCTCATCTTTTTTTCTTTAGTACACACAGTGAAGCCTGGGTCCAGCTAGTGCCAATGTGGTCGTCAAGTATCAAGACGTGTGGCGTGGCGAGTCGGCGCGTGCGCATCGGCAGCTGCGCGCAGCATCTGTTCGGCACCAACCTGTCGCCCAGCTGATCGCGCCGGCTTTCTTTTTTAGCCCACGATGATTTGTTTATCGATGGATTATTGGATTTTTGACCCGGCTATACAAATATTTAGTTATAAATGACCGCTGTATACGTTGCATGGTAATGCTACTAAGGTTTTCCAAATTTGAATGACATCAACCTGTCGCCCAGCTGATTGGCTTTATTTTTTATCTCTCAATGATTTGTTTACCGATGGATTATGGAAATTTTACCTGGCTATACAAATATAAATGGACCGTTGCATACTTGGGTATTGGTACTAAGATTTGCAGCTTTGAATGACACCAACCTGTCGCTCAGCTGATTGGCGTTATTTTTAGCTCTCATTGATCTGTCTATCGATGGATTGTTGGATTTTTGACCCGGCTGTAAAAATATAAATGACCGCTGTATACCAATACCTATAGGTACGAAGGTCGCCTACTTTGAATGACACGTACCAACCTGACGCCCGGCTGATCACGCCGGCTTTCTTTTAAGCCCACAATAGATTATTGCATTTTTGACCCGGCTATCACAAACAACAATAGGGCTTCTTGTCTATTCAAAGCTCGCCAAAAGGCAGCTACTTCGAGGTAAAGTTTTTTAATCGAAGATTAGCTTGCTTCAGTATAATAACAATTCACTCAAAACTTGTCCTGCTCAGATCCAATTGGAAACATTAAGCGCCCCAATTAGGGTTTGCTCTCGGGAAATACCGGAACCGAAAATACCGGGATTTCCCGGTTTTTTTGGCCAAGATAAGAACCGGTACTAGAAAATACAAATCCCGGTATTTTATGATGTGTAGGTTTAAGCGGAAGCACAGCAAGGTCGACAGACTCAATGATCTCTATAAGTTTGCTTGACCTGGAGTTCGTTTTTAACAGGTCGGTGTTAAAATCGCCCATAATTAAATGGTGTGTGTACTCTGTGCTAAGTGGATAAAGTACCTACTGCCTCGACATCTGCAAAAGATTCAATTGCGGGGGGGCAGTAAACAACTCCCTGAACTGCATCTACCCCTTTGAGGGAGATTTTTATGAAAATATATTCTAAGGAACTTGAGTAATGTGAGGGAGGCGACGAAAGAATTTTATAGGGGATGTCACTGCGTAGATATATGGCAACACTATCGCGTCCTTTACCCATACGGTCATTCCGCAGCAGCACGTAACCAAGTAGGCCGTACGAAGTGGAAGCTAAACTCGGCTTGAACCAGGATTCGGAAATAAAAATGCCGTCTACGTTTGTAACGGAAAAAGTGTCCAGGAGATCATAATAATGACTGGGAATGCTTTGAGCATTTAGGTGACAGATATTAAATTTATTGTGATCATTTTGAAATGTACGAACGATGGAGGTACCGCGGGTATCTGGTTCAGATAATACTGTGCGATCTAGCGAATAGAAAGAAGATGACAAGTCGCGAGCAGAGTGGTAAGATTCATCATCTGACATAATATTTTATTAAGGGATTACCTGTCCAAAAATGTTGATATAATTCAAGTGAAAATAATTACGAACAAATTGTGAGCATTTACCAAACTGTTTGATTTTATTTTAGTCTTTTTTTATAAACCGCTAAGACAAACTTAAAACTTAGCAAGTTCATTGTGATTCAAAGAATTAAAGTTTATTTTAGTTTGATATCAAAACGTGTATAATGTAAGGCAATAATAATATCCTGATATGATACAAAATGTTGTATCATATCAGGATATTATTATTGCCCAAAAATACTATAAGGTAAAAACTACTCAAGTCTCGAAACCACCACAAGTCATTTCCCGAAAGTACCGAAAAAACCGGGAAATCCCGGTTCTTCTTCCGGCGAGTACCGAAAATCCCGGGACTGACAAATGGTACCGGTACTGCATTCTCTAGTCCCAATGGTATACATTAAAAAAAATCGCAGTAGTACCTACACGTAGCGTGGACACAGATCATCACAAAACATCAGTAACGGAGAAAAAAAATAGCTATACATTCATCTAAGTAAATCAAGATAGGAAACTACCTTAGAATATACTTAATGTTTTGATCACATTGGTATAGGCAGTTCTTCTGGGCCTTTATGGCGCCACGGTTGTTTAAGGTAGGCACTGACTTTGTGCCTATATGCACTTAAATAAAGGTTTAAGATCCAAAGAGCGAACTAAAATAGGTAACCGACGTAGCCCGAAGAATTTCCAAATTAAACTGGCAGCCTGCTGGCAAAAAATCTCCGATGGCAACCACGAACCAGAAAACGCAGCTTGGCAGCCCTACAAATTTCTAGCAATTGGATTGCAACTGCTGAATATAAACTTGAAAATTGCTTGAGCTTTTACCAGCATAGCTTTAAAAAGTCATGTCAATGACTAACTTAAGAGTACCTACATCATTTTTTTTATGGGATAAAACTGTGGTGAACCGGTCATGTTAACAATATTTAAATCACAGAAAAAAATCATTTTATTTTTTATCACGTCATAATTATGGTAGCGTCACCGTTAATATTATGTAATAGAAAACAGCAAACACAAAAAAGTTCATAAAGAATTTTCTAGTAACTTTTCACAGGGCATTATATTTTTGGCCAATTCCTTGAATGGTTTTTGAAATTAGCGTACGAGGGTTGTAAAATATCAACTCGACACACGACATACGTTTTCGTTTGCGCGGATAGCAACTAGACTTGCTTTTACATAGGGGTATAACTATAGATTGGAAGCAAACCCCAGCTGCCGCCTGCCACCCACCTGCTCTCTATATCTTAGGTATTTGAGGTCGTTGACCCGAGGGGAGTATCGAGTTCACATTTTATTTATTAAGTGCCTCAGTATGTTGATTGGATTGTGTAGTTGGTTGATTTTAATCCCGAGAATGCTTAATGCGATGCGATGTCTGTGTGATAGTTTGTTTTTGATGTCATTATGAGTTCCTCTTAGTTGTTGACTGTTGATATAACTAATTTACTTGCTGCTAAAACAGCGTCATTACAAGTGAGTTTGACTTTTGGAATGGGACCTATTGTAACTGAACTCTGGCAGTTTCCTCGCTCATATTTGGCGATTCGGCGAGGAAACGCCGCCAGCATCTTCGGTACAATGCCGCAGGTGCCATTGTTAGGGTAAAACGGGACCCTATTACTAAGACTTGGGTGTCCGTCGGCTGTCTGTCACCAGACTGTATCTCATGAACCGTGATAACGATAACAAGACAGTTGAAATTTCCACAGATGATGTATTTCTGTTGCTGCTATAACAACAAATACTAAAAACAGTATAATTGTATGTCTGTCTGTCTATATCAGTAACCAAAATAACACGATCGAGCACCGCGTACATTTTGCTTAGGAGTAGGGTTGTTGCTAAGCAAACACTGGATTTTCATAGATACGGCCATTCGGTATATTTTCTACGGAACCCTCAGCGCGCGAGTCCGACTCGCACTTAGCCGGTTTTTAATTTAGTTTAGATTTAGTTCGTTTTATTTTGTTTTAGTTGTATTTATTTTTAGGTTTAGTTTTACTATGGCTCAAATGAAATCGAACTTAATAGTCCTAGGTGCTATATGTTATTATTATATTAAGTTTATAAGCGTCATTTTATAATTCCGAAGCATTATTTGATGATTATTTATATATTCTTTTCTTTTTGGACCATACTTGGATGCCTGGAAATAATTGGGAGGTTTTACGATAGCGAAAGTTGACCGATATTCTTTGTTCAATTGAATATGATTCACATTGTCGTGTGTCATACTGGATAGTTCGAATACTTTGATATTTAGCTCCAGACGGTGACTCACGCGCACGTAAATAGACGCACTTTGATGCAGTGACAGGTCTGCGTTACACAATGCATAGGTTAGGTTAGGTTGAGTTACGCACCGCGCTAGACACTACCTGCGTGAGGTTCCTCTCAGTACCTGATCTCTAGAGGCATAAAACTGGTCCATCATATATTATTATTCACACCATTGGGAAAATTAAGTTTTCCAGAGCCGTATATCGCCTGATGGTAAGCGATCACCGTCGCCTATTAGTCACCTGCAACACCAGCGGAGTCACAAGTGCGTTGCTGGCCATTCAGGTAAGAGTACGCTCTTTTCTTGAAGGTTTGAAGGTCGCATCGGTCCGGAAATACTGCCGGCTACAATTTATTCTACCGTTCAGATGCGTGAGGCGGGAAATTTCTAGTAAAACGCACAGTTGCGGACTGCCAGCCATATAACTGATGGGGATAGAAATATTGTCGCGTAGGGTGACATCCATATATACGAATACTTGCAACAAATGTTGGATCATATTGTATGTCTCCCAGCAAGGACTTCTCTCAATGTAACTGACAATTCGAAAGTGCTTGTAGGCCTACTTGAATACAGCATATTTTGATTGATTGATTTGATTGATTGAATATTATAAATTCCAAAGTGTGCCTGTCTGTCTGTCTGTTACCTCTTCACGCTTAAACCGCTGAACCGATATGAATGAAATTTGTTATGAAGATAGTTTACCTTAGTTAAGGGGAAGGACATAGGCTACTTTTTATCGCGGAAAAATACCCTTATCCGCGATAAACGAATTTAAGGCGGACGAAGTCACGGGCAGAAGCTAGTATATATTATATTCCTTCTCGATAGTATGCGTTGTGTGGGCTTAGAATGTATGGATAGTTTATTTTTAAAAAATATGGTACTTTAGATATCATTTATTAAATCCTGGAAGTGACATTTGTTCACGACAATCACCGTATACGTTTTTACTTTGCTCTGTACAAATTAGCAAGAAAAATAAAAAGACAGCTTTCATGACATGACTTTTATATTTTCTTAAATTTTAAAGACCAAAGTAAAAATACAGTCGATTGTAGTGAACAAATGTCACTTCGAGGTTTTTAAATAAATATATTTTAAAACCTCGATGTTCGTCGAAGGGTCAAAATAGTCAAAAATAGATGACGTAATTTATGAACAGCCCCTAGGGCATGAAATATCTGCATACTTTAAATAGAAAGGTAAGTGTGATCCCGGTGGGCATCTTCCAATTGGTTAATCTCATTAGAATCACATAAGCGACGCAAGGTGCGCGGCGCACACCTGCGGAGTCGACGCACTCGTGCTACACATTCTGTAGAAAAAAGACGTATGTTAATATTTAAAGTATGTTATTTATGACCTTTTGAAACTTGGCGGTGAACGGTTCTTGCAATGATAATAAGAAGTATGTAAATAGATAATGTGTGGCGGTTAAGTCTTTTTGCAAAAGGACATTAATAGGTCATTCTTTTGTGTCAAATATAGAAATTTGTTTGTTTTGATTAGAAATGATTAAGTGTCTAAAAATTTGTAAGTTTTAAAATGGTTGTATTTATTATGCGATAACTTCGCCAACATATTGGTAAAGCTTTTTATTGCATAAGCAGCAAGTTCTTTATCTTTACTGAACCTCCCATAAACATACAGGTGAAAAATGGAGCCAAGTTCTCGTATGTTACCAAAAATAGTCAGTAATGTCTACAAAAATCAAGTTTAGCATTAATTTGTTTTTAATATTTGGTCATCGCAAATTGATGCTATATTTTATTTAGTTGTATATTATGTAGATATACATGTATTATTTTTTATTCACATGTGTTTAGTTTAGTGTTTTATATATTTTGTACACGGTGTTAGTTTGGCTATCTTCCTTATATCTTCACTTACTTGTTCAAAGGTTAACTGGAAGGGATCCCTAATAGGGATACGTTCGCCTTTGTACTTATATCTTTTAAGTTGATTGCACTTGTAACTGGTTACTATCCACACTATCCATACTAATATTATAAATGCTAAAGTGTGTCTGTCTGTCTGTCTGTTACCTCTTCACGCTTAAACCGCTGAACCGATTTGGATGAAATTTGGTATGGACATAGTTTGAGCCACGAGGAAGGACATAGGTTACTTTTTATCCCGGGAAAAATGCCCTTATCCGCGAATATGAATTTAAGGCGGACGAAGTCGCGGGCAGTAGCTAGTGTACAATAAAGTGTTTACATACATACATTTATGATATTAATGCATTTTGATCTCAACTTGGCAGTCATCTTATCATGGACATAGTATATCTATCATGGACCAATTTATAATTACTCAAATACAATATTTTATAAAAAAATGGACAACTGATGTTATATCAATCAACGACGTGAGTTGATGATAAACTTACCTACCTTCCTCCTACCTATCGTATTTTTTTTAAACCCGCGTAATGCAGAAAAAATGGCGTAACCATCTTACAATTGTCACGATTGCGAAATAGGGGTCTGGTATTAATCATCACTAGAAACATAGCCACATTTACCATAAGCTCAGTTTTCCCACAATAACATTAAAATGCTAAACCAATCAACGTAACAACCCCAGTTTTTATTAAAAGCACCCCCGATTGAATCGCGTTTCCGTCCCTTTGTCGTCGACATTTCGAACGGTCCATGTTAATAAATGCAAGTGGCGACTGACTAATGAATGTCGGCTTTGGCGACGATTAAAAACAGTCAAAAAACACTTAATTAAAAAATTGTGAGTACCGACTTATTTACAAGACTATTCACGGCAACAAAATATCCTCCCTTTTCTCCGCCTTAGAGATATGATTTTTTATTTGAGTTTCAAGGTTCGGCCTATCTTTGTCCTCTAGTGGCTAAAAGCTATCCATCTCTTCCAGATCTTAGCTCCCCCTAGTAAAGAGGCGTCCTATATAGTATGTCATTAAGTAGAAATGGAAAATGAACAATTCCAAATTATACGTCAAAATCGTCAAATCAATAAAATGCAAATTTTAAACACATCAACAGGGAAAATTGTCTATCTCGAATATCGTCAAAAGTGGAATTATGTCCCGTGGTAAAATTAACAAATTTATATAGTACGAAAGAAAAAAATACCCTTTGTTCTAAATTTCGTTATAATTATATTTCAGCACAATTAAATTTTGTCAAAATTCATTTTGAACGGTATTATTTTTGGTCAAAATTCAAAATGGTCCAAGCAATTTTCCATTTGTTCCTAAATACTGTAAATCCTATAGACTTTGCGCTCAACTACGCTACAGAATCCATCTGCATACAGGTTTTCAGCCCACCTTGTGAGCAGACTATCACTCTATCTCGCTGTATCTTCCGGTTAACACCCATTCACCAGTACCATTGGCTATCAGATTTACGAGTAAAGTGTCAATTTCACTTAAGCAATTCCAGCTATGTCAATTACCCAAAGTAACCTGTTTTTCAAGCGATCTATGTACATACTACTTATACGCTTAATACCTCAGCAACGAGTCATGGCTCTCGACACGTGGCTGCGCCACTTGTCCCGAATCTTGTACAGATACAGGTTGTCACCGGTCCCGTCTACAGTTGCTCTCCCTCCTTGAATCTTCGAGCGTAGCTCATGTAAGTCATCATCATTACCTATCAGAAACAGCGTTATTGCGGCGCTGTTTATAATGGCTGCAGAGTCTAATACGGGTGCAACCGTCGCGTCCGCAAGATAAGTATATCAGCAGAGCAGATGGGAGGTTCGATAGGTGATTGAGTTGGTGAAGTAACCGCCTCTAATTTCTGTGTTTCCTCCCGCTCATCTAAGCTCTCATGCGATTTTAAGTTATTTATTGCATCTGTCGATATACGCAAGTCTATATCGACCGTTAACCAGCCGTTCTAGCTGGGTTAACACCCGACCTACGCATTAACAGTGGAAGATGACACGGCCGTGCGAGTCCACGCATGTCGAGGCGGCAAATTAGTAGAGAGCTGCCTAAAACGGTATCGCCGATGACATAAACTGGTGCTGTCGGCATTCCACCGTCGGTGTGCATCTACTTATCATCACTACAAGAGTTAAGGGTGAACTCATTCCTCCGGATTTTCCGAGAAATATAACTTGAATCGAATTTTCTTCAGTTTCCACGAAATATTTACTTAAAACATTAGTTGAAACACCAGCAAGGACCATTAAAACAAAAGAACTGTCAATCGCCATACAAAAAAAAAAAACACTTTCCCCGCTATTTACACCGCCATGTTTTTATTATTTACAATTGCTCAAGTTTGCAAACACAGTATTTAAATCATACGATTTAATTATTATTAACTGTTTGCAAACGAATTATTACTGTAGGTTTATGTTTTTTGTTAAATTATAAAATCGTTAAATGTTTAGTTTTAAAGGGCCGACTAGTTTTTTCCTGGATATCCCCTTGCGGTTGGGGGCACGATCGGAAGTATAGAGATTGACAGTGCTCTTGTTTTAATGAGCCTTGGTCGACAGTGAATGACAGTTTCTAGACAAGCATGTTTCATTACCCTCTTCTTAATATTTTCGGCGGAATTCCCTAGGGTACACCGTAACCGCAGTACAGTCAGGCAAAGGGCCGCAAGGCCTGCAGGCGCATAATAAAAAATAAAAATAAACCCTCTTCTTAAACTTAACGCTTCATTAGCCTCCCTTAAAAAAAATGGCCAGCCATCTTAAAACGTTAAGTACAAAAGTCAAAGCTAGGCTGAAAAACTGATTTTAATCAGCTCGGTATCAAATCGGTGCCGGCAATATGGCACTCCGAGAATGTGCTTAAAAGTCACATTGATGATTAGTTATCGGTAAAGTAAGTCATCAAGTAAAGTAGTAAGGTAAAGTAGGTCACCCTGTTGCCCAAAATCTATCAAGGCATCATGTCTAAAATGGTGGTCCTGGGGCCCTCAACAGCATAATTTTAGACCTCATTGGACTGATAAAAAAAACGTCGCTTAAGATCATTCGCGGCCGAAGGCTTTCGGCGGCTCTAGGCACGGGCCCGTCTACCCTTATGGTAAAGACGAAACTGGCCAAAAGCCTCAAAACCCAATGATATGGTACGTTACAAATTTCGAATACAACCATGAGTTCGGCACGATTGGCACGAGCGAGTATCGAGCGCTCAATGACGGTCTATCTTTTTCGCACTATGAGCGCGTGCGAGAGAGGTGCACTGACTCTCGATACGAGATACTCCCTAGCGCCGATCGTAAACTCAGCTCATGGTAGGCACACTGCAGACATTTCGATAGTTTCAGATTGTCATTTTACTTACCTTATTATTCCTGTCTGCGTTAGAACATTTTGTATAGGTATTTATATTTCGTATGCATTAGTCTAAAGGATATCGTTAAAAATATTTCCTGTCTTCATCTACATTAACCTCTAACAAACTTTATAATTAAACCATTCGTAAGCTTAATTTTAACAAAACAAAATCACCGCAAAATAACGGAAATTAGAATGACATCCACCATTTTTTTGACCTGCTTAAGGTTAGCCAAGAGATCAACAGGATTAACTGTTATAAATTGGCCTACGACCACCCACTAAACACATATTACCCGATATCATGTTTAAATGGTAATGTTGTACGGCGAGGATTTCGAATTTGAATAATCAGTTCCGTTGTCAAATGGACTGATTAGATTTTGGAAGGATGTACAGTTGAAACAAAAAATAGAGGGTAAGACAGGTAGAAAATTATAATACGAATTCCGGAAGTTTTATAGAAAGGGCATCAGTGATTTTATTGTTAATACCGTTAGGGATACTAGGATCAACCAAAGAGCAAAAAGTAATAACATCCCAAGAAAAAAAACCACTTATGTTCCACCAGAAGTAGAGATAGGTATTTGAAATTATGCCAATTCTGATACTAGATTATGAACAGTAAAATCAATTTATTGCCACTTAATTCATTTTGAGCATTGGTGGAATATGAGAACTTCGCTTATTTTTTAACCGACTTCCAAAAAAAGGAGGAGGTTCTCAATTCGACGGATTTTTTAAAAAAAATTTTATGGATGTTCACCGATTACTCAAAGATTATTTGACCGATTTCAAAAAATTTTTTTGGTTTTATAGAAGGTACTTTCTAGTTGGTCCCATTTAATTTTGGTGAAGGTCTGATGATGAAATCCATGAGGAATTGAAGGAACTCCTCAAATATTGTAGGCATACATATAGCGATTTTGGTATTATAAGAAACATAATAAGCATTTGCATTCAGAAAGTGTAAATTGGTGAAGTGGAACTGATGCAGAAGACCACAGAATGCCATCGGAACTCCTCAATGATAAATGATTTACGGGTGGCGACAAAATATTTTGATTAATTTAGCTAAGCAACTTCATAGTTACAAATTTAAATGTTCCTGATGAGAATGGTACCATCGAATTGATTTGATGATGGAGCCGGAAGGTAGGCACCAGATCTATGTAATAAAATAATGTTCTCTTGTTCGAATCGTCACGAGATACACTTTTAAGTAACGATTAACTAAAAAGTGTAAAATAAATAAACTTTTAAACAAAAAAATAAAACCGACTCCAAAAAAAACTAAAAAGTAAAAAATAACGCCATAATTCAGTTTCTTCAAATTACTTTCAAGTAACCGTTTGTATACTCAATCTATACAGTATATACAATTAATGTTATTTTGGAGTCGGTGCCATCGTGTCACAACTTACTAAAATCGTCAATTTTCAATATTTTACACATTCTTTACATGGCACCGACGGCAAAATAAGATTAATTGTATATACTGTATAGATTGAGTATACAAACGGTTACTTGTAAGTAATTTAAAGAAACTGAATTATGGCGTTATTTTTTACTTTTTAGTTTTTTTGGAGTCGGTTTTATTTTTTTGTTTAAATGTTTTAACATTTATGTTTTTGCGGGCTTTCACTACTATTTGCTAGGTAGTTGATACCAACATACTTAATATATTTTTTTTTATCGAAACAGTTTTTTTTAAAACGAATTTGAACCCAGGACCTTCAGCTTCGCAGGCAACGTTCTTTACTCGCGCTGAACTGCTGGTCGTCAAATGTGGATGTGTCGGGGTTTTTATCGGATCACCGCCGATTAAGTACTTGTCAAGGTAAGAGTTTCCTCAATCGTACGATATCTCAAACGTACTCATGCGTCTGTATGTGTATGTGAGTGTGTATGTGTAGTGTGTAGCGACCGTGTCCCCTATGTCCGGCCGGAAAGTAATCTGAGAGCTTGGGAAGCCTTTCGTCGCCACATCGCTTCCACTCTCCGATACTTTGTAGTATTGGTACATGTATAGTCGGGAAACAAAAAGGTTCGTCACTTTTCGACCCTATATGATGGTATTATGGTTCAAAAGTGACGATCCTTTTCATTCTGCGACTGTACGTGTGTTTCGAGCTCTAATGCGTTTGAGCTCAAATCCTTAACAAATCTAACCATTTTATAATAATTTGATATCATCACGTCAATTTATAACGAATAACAACATGGCAATGGGCTGGATATATCGCTCGAAAAAAGTTGTAATGGTTTTCAAACAGGGACCGCGAACTGGAAGACTCAGTCGTCGGCCCCTTAAAGAATCGACTGCCAGAATGAATAAGGTCGCAAGCAGCTGATGACTTTGAGTTGAAGTTCTGTTATGATAAATGTGAGTATGTGTCATCTTATGTTTGGGTCCCCCCGTATTGCCTAACGCATTTGACGCTCGCAATCGGAATCAAGTGTCATGATTTTGTATGCTATGACAGTTGATTCCGATACCAAGTGTCAAAATTTCATTAGGCAATAACCCCCATAGCATGCCGTATTTGCCCGCTCTGTTTCCATTCCCCCTCCCTTCCTTCCAGTTAACCATGCAATATGACATAGAAACAAAAAATAGATGCAACTCGGCAAAAACGTCGCTGTGTGGTAACATTTGAGGAGTTCATATAAAGATTACTTTAATTGACTGAAAATCTGATTCGCGTGGTTTAATTTGTTTACTCACCTTTAGTTAATAAACAAACAAGCTGGTATAGCATTACCACTGTAATAGGTCACTTAGGAGTCAAGGGTGATATTTTAATGTCAATGTCACATCACCGATAACGTAGCGTGGTAGTTGCATGAGAACTCCGGATATCAGAGCTGCGGTCCACCGCAGCTTCCGACAGATGAGATAAATGACACGTGGGTACTTGGGAACAAAAATCGATGTTTTCGGTCCCTCTCTCAAGCTTTAAGGTCAGCTCAGTGAGTCAGGTTGAACTGTTTCAACCCTCTCCTCAGTAATTGTGCCTTGCAAACCTTTTCCTTTAAAAAATATAGAGTATTTTAAGTACGGTTTCAATAACATACAATACTCTTTATTGCACACCAAAAGAAAATAACATCAGACACTTAAATCTAAAACAGTATGAGAAATGGTAAACAACAGGCGGTTTTATCGCTAAGAAGCGATCTCTTTCAGACCTTAAGGTATAGTAACATGTTGAGAAACGAATGCCCAATCCCAATCAGGGCCTTATATTATCTATAAGGCGATGTAGGCAACTGCCTATGGGCCCAAAGCTTCTAAGGGGCCCCGTCAGAAAACTACCTCCATACATGTTAACAGGGACCTCGAGACTCACATTTCCTAGTGGCCTCTGCATGGCTTAATCCGGCCCTAGATAAATACAATAATTATGCAGATTAACCACCCTAGACGCAAGCGCGAGCAGCGAAGGCATAGACACGCGCATTGCAGACGCACCGGCGGATCTAATGTCTCCTAGTCTATGCTATAGTATCATCCGATGAGCTTGCAGTAGCCATCCTTTCGATGGCTGCTATGATCTCGTTGTCAGGATCAGAAAGCACTTCCCTAGGACGCTGGGTATACGGGAAGCGGCTTCTTAGGGAGTGGATCGTCTTGAGGGAATGGATCATCAGAAGGAAGTGCAGCTTTCTTAACTAAGGTTACTATGGTAAGTAGAATTGTCGAAGAAGCAGTTGTCATGGTAGTGAGCACCCTCGCAGGGCGCAGGCGCGGACGGCGACAGCACAGATGCGCGCACATCTGCGGGTCGCGCTCCGGTGACTCTAACGTCTTACTGGCATGTCAATGGGGGCGTGTAACAAGACTAAGTTAGTCTTCAGCATACGAGGCATATGTAATATAGGTATAGGTAGTTATATTGCTTTTCCATTAGAAATGCAGAAGCATGCAGGCACCCTGATGGTAAAGGGACTCTAAGCACCTATATGTTGCAACCTAAAAATGAAAAATTGATTCCCTGATAGCTAGTTAAGATGGTTTGGCTTGCAGTGCAGCACAATAATAGTACAAATAAGCTGCATTGGATTTGAAATCATCATCATCATCATCATCATTTCAGCCATAGGACGTCCACTGCTGGACACATGCCTCCTCAATACATTTCCAGATTTCCATTCTTCTGCCAGATAGAGGCGACCCGCATCCAGCGAGTCCCCGCAACCCTAACCAGGGCGTCCGACCAACTTGCGAGTGGCCTTCCTACGCTGCGCTTGCCAGTACGCGATCTCCATTCGAGAACCTTTCTGCCCCAACGGCCATCAGTTCTTTGAACTATGTGCCCTGCCCATTGCCACTTTAGTTTGCTTACCCCGTTTGCTATGTAGGGAATTTGAAATACTTACATATATATATAATGGGAAAGTGTGTTTCTTTATTTGTTTCCCGGTCACACAATCACTGAATAAATGAACAGAGTTTTTATATAAAGATAGAATAAGTATATCGCAGAAATACGCATTGCTCAAACAACATAGTAAGTCAAACCTGACAAGCCACGAAAGAAAATCTAGTCTAGATTTTATTTGAAGCGCTTGACAGGCCTGCTCTACGTGTTATCTTACGCACCATCATTGGACACTGCCCTCTTAACAAATATTTATATTTTCTAGAAATAACCGACAGCCTCCTGTGCAGCGGTTGCCTGTCGGCCGATAAAACAGCCCGCCACGTGATCCTGAAATGCGTCGGCGTAGCTAAACAACGGGCTGAAATCATCATAACACCGAGGTCACTCTAGGAAACCTGTGGAGACATAAGGAGGATCCTATGCCTCTGGACGAATTTAGGCTGGCTAGACCCCTAGGCAGCATAATTCCCACGCACAAATGTCCTAGTTTTCACGGGCTAAGTGCGAAAAGCGAAACCCATAACCATAAAAATATTTATTTGAAGTAATTGAAAACCTGAACCACATTATAAGCTCGAACTCAATTAGCTACGTTATATCCAAGAAGAGAGGGTGCTAAGTAAAGGTTACATAATTATTATAGGCTGAGGGTCCAGTTAGCAAATGGTGAAAGTGACCGCATACGCTCTCGGACTATAATCGAGAGTTTTGCAGGGAACAATAGGCTTTCTTTTGTACTGGAATGTATAAAACTGAGGCTGAATACTAAGTAGGTGCCGAAAGCAGATCTTGTATGAATTATCGTGTAACAGTTTTTTAGACTTGTTGGGACGTACCAAGGCTTCTAAGTTCTAACTGGTGCGATTTAAAATATGTATTTGGATCTCAGATAATAAACATCAGATCCGATTCCAACGCTGCAGCAAAACATCCGAATTGGTAAAAGTCAAATTCTAATTGGAGGTTACCTCATGTTTTACCGTCATCGAATAAAAATCTTATAGCCAGCATCTCCTCATGTACAGCTAAGTTACATAAGTTTCTGTCAAAAAAATCATTTTTGTGAAAAGCTTTTATTGCCGACTATACTTTTCTATGAACATCCATTAACTACTCACCGAGACAATTCTTAAGAGCCCAAACTCGGTAGGATTGTATTATTTTATTACAGAGTTCCTATGACCACCTTCCTGCTTTATGGTCAGATCAGCTCGATGGTATCATACTTTTGACATTGTCACCGAACTTACACTAGTATGCCAAATTTTAGCTTAATCGGAACCGGGAAGTAGGTCAAACTTAACTTGCAAGATTCCACCCAAACAAACATACATTGCAAGTAAATAAAAGCTTGAAAAATGGTCGAAATTTGTCCAGCCGTTTGGACGTGATGTGATATAAATGAAGCAGATACATACCCGGTCAAAACGAGTATACGATCAGAGCTCTGAAACCTGAGTGCAAAATAGGTCTGTCTCTTGCACAACCAAGACAATCTAACGACTACTCATGTCTCAAAATCTATCACACCGTTTAGGCTGCAGATTATCCACATACGTATATACTATATACATACATACATACACGCGAAAAACATGACATTCGTTTTTACACGGTTGGGTCGGTCAAAAATATTCTGTTATTGCACATATCCATGGGCAACGAAGATTACTTCCCATCAGGTACAGACTTCTTCCTATCTTAGTACTGGTCTGCCGGTCACCCTACCAACTAGGCATGACACCGGATGAAAATCAAAATTCTAATTGGTTTGTCAGCTAGATAATTAAACCAAATATTCGACGTGTATTTTCTGTTTGAAAGGAGGTATCTCAAAGTTGGTCTAATCAAATTTTGGTGAAGATCTGATGGTGGAATCCATGAGGAATCGAAGGAACTCCTCAAATATTAAAGGCGTATCGTATATAGATGCCTTTAATATTTGTATAGCGATTTCAGTACCGTAAACTCGGGTTACTTGACCCAATGGAGGGTAACTTTGACCCATATGAAAACCTTATTTAAAAGGGTCTAATAAAAAACACAAACACGTTAAAGGCTAGCTAAAACCAACCTCATGACATATGTCTATAGTTACAGTGCAATAATATAACGGACCGAGTAAAACTCAATGGCCAAAGTTACCCTCCAGGGCTAAAGTAACCCGACTTTATTTTAAGAAACAAATCAAGCATATGTATTCAAAAAATATAAATAGGTGAAGTTGAACTGTTGAGGACCACTGAATGCTACACCTCAATGATAAATGATTCACGCGTGGTGATAAGATATCTCGATTGAGTTAGATAGTTAAATTCATGATCACAAACTCAAATGTTCCTGATGAGAATGTTAACCATCGAGCTGATTTGATGGTGAAGCCGGAGGGTATAGGCACCAGATCTCCATAACAAAATAATGTATCCTAGCCGTGTTTGGGCTTGTTCGAATTGTCACCAGATTATACTATTAAGTAACGATTAAGTAAAAAGTGTGAAATAAATTTACTTTTTAACAAAAACCGTCTCTAAAAGGAAAACACTAAAAAGTAAAAAAGCGGCCAAGTGCGAGGCGAACTCGCTCACTACAGATGAAAAAAAATACGATATAAAAAAAAACACTAACAAAAGAGCGTATCTTCCCGGCACTTAAGTCTTTTTGCTGAGAAGCGCAGTTTTTTGGCAATAACTTAAAAACGGTATCTCCGATCATGTTGAAAACAATTTTCGTTGGAAGTATTTATTAAGCTTTATATTTGTAATTTTTTTCACATATTTTGAACATACTGTTTAGAAAATAGAGGGGGGGGGGGCACAATTTTTGCTACTTTCGGAGCGAGTATTTCGGAAAAAAACACTAATTTTTAGAAACCTCAAAATGTTTTCAGAAGAACTGTCGTAATATGTGCCACACATTGATATTTGCTAAAAATTTTTTTTTCAGTTTCGGTTACATGTATGGAGTGCCCCCCCTAGAAATAAATAATTTTTTTATTTAACTATCAAACTAAGTACACACGATACCTATGCTCCAAATTTCATCAATGTACATCTTATAGTTTTTGAGTAAAATACCTGTGACATACGGACGGACAGACAGACAGACAGACAGACAGACAGCCAGACAGACAGACAGACATAACGAATCTATAAGGGTTCCGTTTTTGCCATTTTGGCTACGGAACCCTAAAAAAGGACTGCATAATTTAGTTTCTTTAATTTACTTACAAGTAACCGTTTTTCTACTCAATCTACAATGAATACAATTAATGTTATTTTGGAGTCGGTGCCATCGTGTCACAACACAACTTACTAAAATCACCAATTTTCAACATTTATCTAAATTAATCAAAAAAATATTTAGAAAACTAGCATTAAAGTTTAGGAGTGGGGGCTCGTGACGTGAGGCCGTAAGGTGACGTCATAACTTTGTATAAACCGATCGACGTCACGCGAAATTTTGACTCAATGTATTACGATTACTCTTGATCTCGTAAAAAGAAGTCTCCAATATTAAAAAAAAGTAAGATTCAGTCATCATCCCTATTGTTAGAGGCTTATAAAAAATTGCAAGATTGGCTGCATAACGCGTAGGGCTATCTTACTCATTCATTACGCTTTCGCATGACCATCATATACGTAGCGAGATTATCTATATGCAGCCAAATTCGACAAGGATCTAACCGCCATGGCTTATCCAACAGATAAGTATTTTCTGCGCACACGCTGGCCCGGCGCACGCGCGCCAGCTGCCCCCCCAGGTGCGATGTTACGCAACTTGTATCAGTTTACCGCTTTTTTTATCATTTACCCTTTTTTGGCTGATTATTGTTACGCAACTGGACAAGTGCGCTTCGGAAGCTTATGAGTTGATGACGCGGGCAGTTAATTCTGCGGTTATATTTTCACTGTATGCGAATTTATGAAGGCGCCCGCAACTTCGTTCGCGAAGCAGAAAAAGTCATAACCCCTCTTTTTTTCTTTAGCGTAGTCGGGTAAAAAGTATCCTATAACCATCTGGAGATACCCAGCTACCCGTGTACCAAAAATAGTTGAAATTCGTTTAGCCGATTTAGCGTGATGAAGCCACAACGACACAATCAAACATTTACTTTTTACCACTTTATAATAGGGAGATACCCAGCTACCGTGTACTGTACCAAAAATTGTTGAAATCTGTTTAGCCGATTTTGCATGATAAAGCCACAACGACACATACAAACATACAAAAAATCGTTTTTTTTTCTTTTCATTTTATTGACCTCCAAATAGTCCGTAACAATATTTTTTTTGAAAATATCTTCAATATACAGACATTTCATTTTTACAACTTTATAATAGCATAGATATAGACTAGGAGGCGCCTACAACTTCATTTGCGAAGAGATATATCATAACCATTTTTTTGCTTCATCGTAGTCGGATAAAAAGTATCTTATAACCATCTGTGAATGCCAAGTTACCCGTGTATCAAAAATAGTTGGAATCCGTTTAGCCGTTTAGGCGTGATGAAGCCACAACGACACATACAAACTTACAACTACTTTTGGTACACGGGTAGCTAGGCATCCACAGATGGTTATACGACTTTTTATTCGACTATGCTGAAGAAAAAAGAGGGTTATGAGGTTTTTCCCCTCCGCTAACGAAGTTACGGGCACTTTATAGTTTTGTCCATATAACAATGAAAAAAAAAAGATTGTGATATTTGTTATACTCTTTCTTGCTAAATGATGCGTTAACCGATGTACAGATTTGGATGAAATGTATAGATTTGGGCATAAAATTAAAACATAGGTACACTTAAAACACCTATAACTAACCTGAAACATATGGAATCCTAGTTCGAACTTGAATGCTACCCGAAATTGTTAATTTTTAAGTACTGGGATCATTTCTTTACGCAAAACTATTTTTCCCAAACTGTAAAATTTCCCAAATCTCAAAAATCCCGGCTTTTATAAACTGTTGTGTAGAAACCAAATTCTGAACAATTTACGGTTTCCGATAAAAACAAAGGTTGCAGAAATTAAAAATGTTGAGTAAACATAATTTGTTGACTTATTAGTAACCCATTTTTAGTCCATCGTTACATTACTGTACGGTTTTGAATAAAATATATTATTTATTTATTTAGCTCCTTAATTCCAGTTAAAGCGGGCGAAGTCGCGAGCGAATGCAATAATACAGTCTTTGATTGAAATTCATTGTTGCATGAGCTTTGAGCTCTTATAACTGCATTATGATATAGAGAACTAAACTATTTTCATAGATTACAAATAATAATCATACTTATTAATATGTAACTCGATATTCCAACTTCAAAAAATCCCACAATTCAAAACCGTTCCAATTCGAATTTCGAACCTTCCCGCTAAAAGTAACGGATTCTAACGTCCGCCCTTATGCTATGTCTTAGGGCTCCCGCACACCTGACGCACAATTACCTCCAAGGCACGTGTGCCGAAGAAAGTTTAACGGACTAGGGGCCAAATTCGACAAGGCAATGCGATGTTTCGAACTGGGCAATATCTTGGGCATGTAACGGATATGCCCATATTGATTTTTGCTGGTCAAGCTCTCCAAGGCTTTGTGCTGAAGAAAGTTTAACGGACTAGGGGACAAATTTGACGAGGCACTGTGATGTCTCATACCAAGAAAAAAAAATAGACATGACGTTACAAACAATCTAGTGAGGCCGTTTTTTTGGCATGGTTTTGACAAATCAGACAACTTCACACACATGGTTTGTTTGTATTTGTAACGTGTGAAGTTGTCTTTGGCATGGTTTTTTGATATCTTTTTTTCTTAGTTTGAGTGTAATGTCTCCAATTGGGCAAAATCTTGGGCAGTTAGAGTCTGGCAAATGAAAGATGAGAATGAAATCAACCGCGAAATTTAAAAATTTAGCTGCAGTGTGCCTTTATGAGCTAGAGTTACACAAATTCATTGCTTTTGTCATTAATTATTAAGTTATTAGTTACTGAGAAAAGCATTTAAATTTGTTTATATCTAGCTCATACAGGCACACTGCAGCTACATTTTTAAATTTCTCGGTTGATTTTATTCTCATCTTTCATTTGTCAGACTCTAACGGATGTATATCGATTTTTGCTACGTCAGTTGATATTTAAAGGACTTATGGCTTAATACAGCAGGCAGCAGCAAATAGGTAATCGTTGAAACGATATTATAAATTCCTAGACACACCAAGAAAAAAGCTAAGGTTATTCAGACACTGAACTGATTATCTTGAATATTATATAATGTAGTTTATAGAACACTCTCTATGAAATACCCTTCTCAGATAAATAAAAACACTAAATCAATCGGTAATCGGTTTATTTTACGAGCTACAAAACAACAGGCAGATATAAATACGCAAGTCTTAAAGTTTGGCTATCTTGAAATACGCCCATCAAAATAAAGTATAATCAGCTAAATGAAAAAGAAATATCATAAAAGTTACCTCGAACCAAAAGCACATCGCTAAAGTAGACATATTCTGGTGATGTATCGGAAATATCTCGGACAACTGTTTGTCACGTGGAATTTGGCCTCTGTTCTTTAACAAGTTTGCGTTGCGGGCGTTTCAACTACAGCAAGTCACGCTTCTGCTTTTGCTAGTTAAGTTTTTAACCCCCGGCGATAAAGGTGGTGCTATTGTTTTTAACGTGTGTATCTGTGTGTCTATTTATCTGCATGGTATCATAGCTCCCGAACGAACGAATCGCAAATTGATTTTATTTATTTTTTTGTCCGAAAAGGGAGAGAGAGAGGGTTTTATCGCTATGGCTCAAAATAATCGGTTAAGCCGTTTGAAGATCACCAATATTTTTCTAGGCGTGTCGGATTTTTTCGTTTGAACGTAATATACTAGTTACGAGCTAGAGTCTGGCAAATGAAAGATGAGAATGAAATCAACCGCGAAATTTAAAAATGTAGCTGCAGTGTGCCTGTATGAGCTAGATATAAACAAATTTAAATGCTTTTCTCAGTAACTAATAACTCAATAATTAATGACAAAAGCAATGCATTTGTGTAACTCTAGCTCATAAAGGCACACTGCAGCTACATTTTTAAATTTCGCGGTTGATTTCATTCTTATCTTTCATTTGCTAGACTCTATTATTTCCCAGTGGTGTTCCTATGCGGTCACATATAGTCACATGCGACATGATCCCTCCCCCAAATCTCCGTTGAAAAATATCCTCATATAAATAATAAAAAATATTAAGGGACAATTTTACACAAATCGATCTAGTCCCATGGTAGACAACGATATATTTAATAGATATATTACTTATATACACAGAAAACATCCAAGACTCAAAAACAAATATTTATGCTCATAACACAAATATTTGCCCTTCCCAGGATTTGAACCCACGACCTCAGCTTCGTAGGCAACGTTACTCCCACTAAGCTAAACCGGTCATATATTTCTTCATAGGCATTCTATTATTATAATGAAAAATTAATTCTTGTATTATCCCCAAAATCATAGGCTAGGACCGCACTGTTATTTGATTTACCTTGAGTTTTTTTATTAAATCTTCTTTTTATCGATTTTTGTAGCATGAACGTAGTTAATTACTTTATCCGTTGAGGATGTTGGTCCAAAGATACTCGTAGTTCCGCGCATGCGCGCGCCAGCGGCGGCGGACAAAGGAAGTGGCGTAGATAGGGTGCGCGGGCGACACCTGTGCGCGTCGCGCTCCAATGGATTTGATACTTGCTTAAACTTGTGTATGTCTACGCAAAAAATACTTATTGTGAGACTCATTCATTATATCTGACACTATACATGAAACAAAACCGCCACTATACCTGCACAATGTTATATAATCTGGAATAAAAATCTTAAAGAAATGTGTAACCGTTATGCGAGTTACATACTTTGCCGCGAAATTTTGGTGGCTTCTACTTATTTGTTATCGGATAACATCCTCATAAAATTAAGTCTTAATGTACCTAATGCTTATCCATATTGTATAATTTCATTAAATTAAGTCTTAATGTAATGCTTGACTCTAATGTATAATCTCATTAAATTAAATCTTAATGTAATGCTCGACCCTTGTGTATAAATCGCATTATTCATTTCCAGCTGAAACGGAAAAGGTTTCAGAAAATATTTTACATTGTAGATCACTCAGAAAACATTTATGGAATGTAATACCATTTCTATTCCGCGAAATAATGGATTTTATTACGCGGAATAGTAAAGGAACAATTATCCATTAACGTAATATGGACTTCCGCTGAGTAAAGCCTGATTCCATCAATTATTTAAATTCGTCTGGCGTAGCTGAACAGGTATGTCTATATGTTAAAGTTACAAAACAACATCGCGGGGTTATCCAAAATGTTTGGGTTAATTAAGAATGAAAAAATTTTATCGCGGAATAGAAAAGGTATGGTTCCTTTGCTGTTAAAGTACTATGGAATTCCGTAAAGTAACACCCGAATCTATGAATCACTCAGAATAATTTATACTTAAGTTATGTGAAAAAAAGTGAAATGTTGTATTATATTCTGACTATCTAATTTAGTTATACATTTGTATGTGCAATTTTATTGTTTAATTATTTATATTGTAAATTATGACATTCACACACACTGTAAGATGAATGATAGGAAATAATTTTTTTGGAATTATTTTGATATGATATTATGATATGGACAAGGGAAATAAAATGTAATGTTATACATATGTATTATGAGTAACCCTTTCAAAAATTACATTTTCAGCACAAGATATTTGTCATTGCCTAATAATTATGATTATTATGCTCCGTCCTGTAAATCGTACGGTTTAAGGAAAAAATATTTTAGAGCGAATTCAAATTATGACACTACTATTTTGGCAAATGAAGTGATTACGAAAAAAAAATGGATACAAGAAGCCCAACTAGAAAGACTTGGGCATCTCTGAAGAAGGCCTTTACACACAAATAAGTAGTGGGGTTCTAGCATATTACCTATATAATTACGTGTAATTAATTAATTCGACACTTAATTTAAAAAATCGCATTGTAACCTTAATATTGTAAGTTGCAAGAAATAAAAGGTTTTTATTTTATTTTTATACAAAAGTGTAAATAAATGTATATAGGCCTTGTGAATACATTTTAATAACTGCTTTTGGATTTTAATCGAATGGTTATGAAAATGGTCCTTTTTCAAGCCAGTTAAAAAGGCCAAACACACACAACAATACATCATCGTTTGCGACAAAACACAATTAAGTCCCTGCACGCCAGTGCATGACTCGCTTACAGACCAGATAAAATAATATACGACATAATTGTTGGTCATTTCTATGAAATGACCAATTTTACGGACAAGTAATGGATAATCCCTGTAATTGTATCGCTATGCTTTTATTTATTGTGATACTAGCATTTCGCCCATGGCTCTGCGCGTGCTACCAGCAATGAATTAGCCTATGTTTTAATTTATGACCTGATTTATATGCGTGCTAATTGAATCCCTAAAGCTTAGTTCGGACCAGGCTAGTATTTTGGTCTAGTAGCGAGTAATTTAGTTGGTAATTAAGTTGAGTCGATCCATTTTGTCCTAGTTTTGGGCAGTTTAGCTTCTAAATTACTCGCTACTAAACTAAAATGCTAGCCTGGTCCGAACTAGGCTTAAGCCCCAGTAAGTTCGGTCGAATTTCACCTTCCCATTACAAACGGAGTTTCGTTCTTATTTTAAAAGTACGTGTTGGATTGTAACAAAACTTTGCATATACAATGACATGAGATATATCAAAAATTTGTTTATATGCCTGCAGTTTATAAAACAAACGAAATACAGCAAAAACAAGTTTTGTATGACATACTTAAATTCGCTGAGTTTTTTTTACTATGGTATCTGAAGCTACATAAAATTAATTACAGGCCTGCATATACCTAAACTTATTATTAGTACAAAGTTTTAGAGCAAACTAGCGAGTCGTTTGAAAATGAGAGCGTAACTACGTTTGTATGGAGAACCGAGCTTACTGGGGACTCTTAAGCTCTGAACTTAAGGTGCGTCCACATTTGTATCATTTGCCCGTATCAGATCAACGTCGCGTGGCATGATCGCGTGTCACGATCACGCGTTTGGACGTTGCGCCGATCGGATCGCTCGAAATCCATTTTGCTACGCGTATCACACAGTTATATCGGACGAGTACGGCATGATCGGCACGCCGACAGTAAGCGTCCAAGCAGCGCGATACGCAGTCATGCCACGGCACGGTGATCGGATACGAGCAAATGATACAAGTTTGGACGCACCTTTAAGTGTGACATATACACATCTGATGAAACATTTAAGGGCAAAGTCAGAAACCTTTTATTAAAAATCCCTTTTTATTCTACTAGAAGATGCCTGCAATTTCGTCAGCGGAGGAGAACACAATCATAACACATCTTTTGTTCTTCAGCGTTGTCGCGTGAAAAGTTTCCTATTAACCGTCTGTGGATACCCAGCTACCCGTGTACCAGAAATAGTTGAAATCTGTTTAGCCGGATTAGTGTGATGAGGTCACAACGACATAGAAACATACAAAAAATATAATCTTTTTCGATTCAGTGACCGTCAAATAGTCCGGATCACTTTTTTTTTAATATCTTCAATGTAATTTTCATTTTTATATCTTGATAATAGTAAACAAATACAAATGTTTCAATAAATACATGAATTTGTCATTTATTGTTATTGCAGTTATTATGCCAGTTTAGCGAGTAAAATATTATAAACTTGTTGTTAATTTTTTTTTGACATCAATTTTAAATGCGTGTGACTTTGGCATGTGTAGCAATGTAATTTAGAGATTTTTGAGACATAACATAAATAATCTAATCTTATATAATCATCTCAATACATCGGCTGAATAAAGCATTAGGTACCTAAGTACATATTCTCACGAAGGCTTTGACATCGACGCCGGCAGGAATGCCACATTTAAACATTTTAAACCTATTTCTCGAGACATTTTCTATAAGCTCCAGCAGTCTTTGGTCTTGATAAAAAACAATAAAAAATAAACAACGGATCAACACATGCGCCGGCGACGGTTGAGAAGAGCCTGCATAGGCGCGCAACCTTTTATTTTATCATTGTAATCCTTACCCTACACAAATTAGTTACTGATAAATAATATTACTTATGCAGTCGTTATGAGTCCCCAGTAAGCTCGGCCGAATTTCACCTTCCCATACAAACGGAGTTTCGTTCTCATTTTAAAACTTTGTGTTAGATTGTAACGAAACTTTGCATATACAATGACATGAAGTATATCTAGGCCTGAAATTAGTTTATATGGCTCCAGTTTATAAAACAAACAAAATACAGAAAAAACAAGTTTCGTATGTAAAACTGAAATTGGCACGCGTCACGCGTCACACGTTCCAGGTTTTAGTATGGAGCATTTTTTGGGAAAGACCAAAAATGAGATTTTAAAATTGTTGTATTGTATTTCGGTGAGTTTTTTATATCAGGGTGTTTGTGCCTCATGAGCGCGTATGTCTGTGAATCGTGTATGAGCGACAGCTCAGTAAAACAGCTTGTGCGGTAATAAGTTGTATATATTCAACAAAGAACAGAATAGAAGCACAGCAAATATAATAAACACCTTCACAGTCTCGCTTCGTCACCACGACTGACTCGCGCCATTTCCCAACTCCCCATCCCCTCCATCATGGCCGCCAGTGATCACTCGAATTGGGAGATGGCGCGCGTAACATCAAATCAAACTTCCGTTTCCTAATTTACGATTATATTTTGATAAATAGTCTTGGGACTGTTTATCAAAATATAAAATGATATAATTAATTTTAAACATTTTTGCCTTCAATATCATAACAATTTTATGAAATGCTAACACGTGTGTGTTATATGCTGGACAGGAGAGTTTTCCATTGCATATTTAAATAAATTGTTATGGCTCTCATTTTCAATACATACGATAGGAAACTGATAGTGGTTGGAATGCCAGAAGAATTACCTAAATATATAGTTGAGATCCTGACTTTAAATTACTTGTTTTATTTCTTAGACGAATAGTCCAGGTCCCGCTTCCTCTTATACAATGTCTGAGAACTGATATCTATTTTTCAAAATATTAGTGAAATGGACTATTTGCAGGTCACTGAATCGAAAACAATATTTTGTTTATTGTTTGTATGTTATGTGTTCTTGCGTATCAGCTATTCTTGGTACATGGGTGGCTGGGCATCAGTAGCGTGGCGTCCATATACCTATATAAGCCGATTCCCACCGAGTTGCCAACGAAAGGCTTACAACCACATTTTTCTTTAAATATGAGTAAATTAATACGCTTCCCTTGTAATTTTCCTGACGCCACGCCTCTGCCGGGCATCCACAGACGGTTATAGGATACTTTTTACTCAATTAAGTTGCAGCAAAAAAGGCAGTTACGACTATTTCCTTCCCCATGAACGAAGTTACTGCTAGTATTGTAGTGGTAATAAGTTTCTAAAGGTTGCACTCCCCTGCGCAGGCGAGAGAGGCACCTGCGTGCGCACGCGCCAACTGTCCTCCCCCCCAATCCTCCACTTCCGCTGCATCCGGGGACGTGGACGTTGACCGTTTATGTCGTTTCCTTCTTTTATTGAAGAAAGTTACCCGTTTAAGAGTAGGGGTGCGGGTGAATTGAACTTGAAATAAAAGTGAAGCTTGTACAGAACCTGCGTTCTGCACAGGCTTCACTTTTATTTCAAGTTCAATTCATCTTATATCTGCATATATCATGGTGTCTCTTATATCTCATATTGTAAAATTACCATTAAAACATACGGTTAAGATGAACTTATATTTTCGCCTATATTTATAAGTCCGCCTTCTGTACGACTAGTTTTTGTTTCCTACAGGGTGATTTTCAAGTCGTGAATCACAATGTTACTTTCTGAGGCTGCTCACAATGACAATCAACTTTTAGTATGAGACCAACATCGAAATCATTCAAAAAAATTTAAACTCACATACTAACCGACTAACTTTTACTGTTTCGAAATTGGTCTCATAATAAAAGTTGATCGTCATTGTGAGTAGCCTCCGAAAGCAAAATATTTATTCACGACAAAAAAATCGCCCTATTAGTTAAAAGTAGTAAAAATTAAATTGAAATCCTTTTAAAAAAAATGTTTGTAACGGATTATTTAGAGGTCACTGAATTGAAAAAAATTTTTTGATTATTTATATTTGTCGTTGTGGCTTCATCACGCCAAAGCGGCTTAACAGATTTCAACAATAATATTTTCTTCTGTTTTTTGTTGTTGTTAGATTTCAACAATTTTTTGGTACACTGGTACCTGGGTTACAAATGGTTATAGGATACTTTTTACCCGACTATGCTGAAGAAAAAAAGGGGTATGATTTTTTTTCCCTTCGCTGACGAAGTTGTGAGTACTTTCTAGTTACCAATATTTGCGGTACCCATGAAAAAATTCTCATCAATACATTTGTAAGTGTAATTAGGAGCATACAACATACGGTTCCAGCGTCATGAAAATCTATCCGTTTGTCGTGTGTAACACACACATAAAACCGTCAATTGATTTCTGTGTCAACGTAATCGCTGAAATAAAAATCTGAAAAGTATTCGTCAATTAATAGACAGTGTTCACGAGCATCTATTGAGGTGGTCTGGGCCACTGTCCACCAAATTCTGCGTCAGTTAACGGTCAACACGGACTTAAATAGCATCGCCAAATCCGTTGGCCAACGGTCACTACTGACCGAACAAAAACTGTATCAAACGCACAATGACAATCATTAAAAAGAGACCATTCTTTGTCTCCAACCCAAAGGAACCAACTTTCCCACTCAAATACAACGGACGTTACGATTTTGCAAAGAAACTAGAACGTTCTCACGAACGCAAAAATTTCAGCGATAGACGCACATGTCCGAAACTATCGGAACATAATAGATAGAGGATAATGGAATAGATTCGCGAAAGGGATTACAAATAATGCCTTGTAAGAAAGGGGTGGAATTGTAAAAGAAGGTCAGTTGGGTCACTAGATGACCCCATCCCTCACGCTGCACCGATTTTGGGGTGTTTAGATTGGCGTAAAGGGGTTGTAGTGACCCCGGAGCACGGGTTGGCTACCTGGTCACTGTCCACCCCTGAATACAATTAAAACGAGAACGCAACTGGTAAATCTGGAAAATCGCGATAACCTTTCGCTTTCATGTTTGATTTAGTAGATACTTTTATGGGGCTATTTGTAAGCCATTACTTAAGTTTCTTGAAATTCTGGTCAGTTTAGAAATGATACAATCGGTTAAATTAATCGTTGGCGCCTTTGCTGTTTCCTTCTGTCTTTTCCTTAACGGAATAACGAAACGCCGATCAATTTCCATTCATAGACAAAAGCTTGCCTTTTCTATAATTAAACGGTTAAAACGAACCTACCAACCAGTCCCATATGCTCTATATATCTAGAAGACATAATTGTTCAGTAACGGTCATACAACAATGGCTAAACAATGAACGCGTATGTACATGTTATTATTAATCAAACGCCTTTGGCGAATCCGTTGGCCTATTCAAGACGCTTGGACAATGCAAAAAATAGAGCATAGAGAATTATTTCCCATAAAAATTGTAGCGAAAAGGGTTAAGATAGGATGGTCTTTGTTGGGCAGTGGGAAAATTCGCAGAGCATTGATTGAAATGGGTCAGTGGAACCGAAACACTGCGCTTTGTGTAGGGTCTATGCAAATTAGATGGTTTCTGACAATGGACGCTAAGATGCAGTGGACTAAGTGATGGTTGAAAGGAAGCGCAAGGAAGTAACTCGGTTAATGTGCTGTCAATGGTGGTTTGAGATTTGGTACTTGGAAGGAATTTTAGGGTGCTTTGAGAATTTTGAGATGCAGTGCAAATGGTTTAAAAGGAGAAGGACATTTGATAATAATATGGCAGTATGAGATTGTGCTGTAAAGAAAGCAGTTTATGTACCCATGTATTGGTTTAGAAATTGTATAATATATCTTAATGTATAATGTATAATGTATCTTTGAAAAGTCACTTACGAGTAGATTTGTACTTTAGGCTGAACACTTTTTTTCTAAACGTATTACGTTCATTCTTTCTGCTTTGGCAAATGTGTACAATACACTTCAGTGGAATTTTGGGGCGTATTCTGTTTGAGACGAATTGGAGGGTCTTTGTTGGCCAGTGAGAAAATTTGCAGGTCTTTGATTGAAATTAGTCATTAAGGCTGCAACCCGGTGTCTCAGCCTCAGGTTTAGAATGTATGTTTCAAAAGTTACTTATGAAGTTGTACTTTAGGTTGATCACCTTTTTCTAAACGTATTACGTTCATTCTTTTTACGTCAGAAAATGTGTCCAATATACTTCAGTTGAATTTTGGAGCATATTCTGCTTGGGGCGAATAGGACGGTCTTTGTTGAACAGTGAGCAAATTTGCAGGTTTTTGATTGAAACGGGTCAGTAAGGCTAAGACTTTGTGTAGGATCTATTGCAAATTTCATGGTTTCTGACTATGGCGCTACGATGCAGTTTACTATACTATAATCTAAATCTATAATCTAAAAATATCTATAAAATTGTAAAAATGAAATGTCTGTACATTGAAGATATTTTCACAAAAATCATTGTAACGGACTATTTGGAGGTCACTGAAACGAAAAAAGTTTTTTTTTGAATTTTTGTATGTTTGTATGTGTCGTTGTGGCTTCATCACGCAAAACCGCTAAACGGATTTCGACTATTTTTGGTTGCCTTAGGCAGCTGGTTTTTTCTAGATGATTATAGGATACTTTTTACCCGACTACGCTGAAGAAAAAAAGAGGGGTTATGAACTTTTTCTCCTCCGCGAACGAAGTTGCGGGCATCCTCTATAGAGCTATCATAAAATTGTAAAAATTAAATGTCTGTAAATTTTAGATATTTAAAAATATATATTGTTCCGGACTATTTGGAGGTCACCTATGTATGTTTGTACATGTCGTCGGGGCTTCATCTCGCCAAATCGGCTAAACAGAGTTCAACTGTTTTTGGTACACGGGTAGCAGATAGTTATGTGGTGAATGAAGAGTTTTTACCCGATTACGTTATTGAAAAAAGAGGGGTTACAACTTTTTCTCTCCCACGAATGAAGTCGCGTCTTCTATTATCAAATAAATTAGTAGTATACTAGTATACTTATCTAGTTAGATAAGATTTAAGAAAAACAAAGTCATCTTCTTTGTCTATGAAAATCAGACAGTAGCTCGGTACATTGCGCGTGAAGCTATTTCTTGTTTCATTGACCATAAGATTGGAAAATTGAATGTTGAGTCTATCAAGATTTGGTTGCCACAGTTACTTCATTATAAACTGAACATGAAAATTCTTGTAAAACAGGCTACACTTTTTTACAAATCTGAATGTAGCAGCGTTTCGGAAAGCATAAGAATAGACTCTCCTAGCAGTGTTTCGGAAAACATAAGAAGAGAAGAGACGCTCGAAAAGCTCTCTAGCCAGTCTTATTGCAGAAAAAATACCTACCATAATAATCAGTTTATTGTTATGTTTAATATCTGAATGTTTAAAAAATGCAGCCTACTCCGATACAGGGAAGGGTAATTTATTTGGGTAAGATTAGATTATTTTATGATTTTTTTACTTTTTGGGATTTTCAGGATTAGTAATATGTTCGTTTTATTTAATTTTTAGACTGAATTGTGTCTATTTTATTTTTCATATTCTTTTTTCGAATAAAAATAACATCAAGACAAATAAAATATATATTATTTCTAACTGGATTCCCATTTGTATATCTTTATGGAATTCTTGAACCAGTTCTACTTAGAATTAATGATGCAAACCGGGTTCCTATCGATCTAGAAAGGTATATAACTAGCATAACTTTTAATCAGTTATTAAATAATTAACTGGATCGCACAAATAAGACTTAACAATCAAAATTATATAACACTGATCTTTAATTAAACCGTTTCGCGGCAAATACGTATACACAAAAACTATCCACAAACTTTCCTCCTTAGATGTGATTTTTTCATTGAAAATCGGAAGCTTCCCAAAGATATTAAAAAGGCCAAGTGAGTCGGACTCGCGCGCCGAGGCTTCAGTACAAACTTTCACTTAACTCTTAGATGCATACGGTATCAAAAACGATACCACTCGATACTACTGAAATGACACTATTAAAAATCTACGTTAATTTGAGACTTTGCCAAACTTTTCACAAAATCGCAAATTGATCTGGATTTCTAGTTCAGTCATTTTAGAAATAAAATTCATGTGATTTTTCTATGTGTGCGTTTGTAGAAAGAATATTTCTGTGGTGTGGTTACTCGCCACTTGTTAAAGTAAATGATTTTTTTTTCGGTAGTGAAGCGGCTTACTATTTCTAGTTGTTAAATGCTCGAAATATACATAGTTCCTACTCTATTGAATTTGGTAAATTATTTTCTTCTTTAATAGCAAATTGCAGTCTGCAGGGTTATCCGTCATTCAAAGATATTATGTAACAAAAATGCAGGTATCTTATTTCTATGCACAGGCATCAGAACCCCCTCTTACCATAAGATAATACGTGCTTGTTGTTACTAGCCATAAAATTCCTCCTCCTTCGATATCGGTTAAAAACGTATTATTATTTAAAAAACCGAACAAAGAGCAATCGATTTTCTCCCCACATTTTCTTGTCAACCGATAACAGAACGAGCTTCAAAGGTGCAAAACGTTGACCTCGATAACTAAATACTACATTACCGACCAAGTTCCCAAAACACATCTTTTCCCCATTGCAAATACAGTTAAAAACCGTTTGTGCTCGGGTTACATTTCTTAACATGGACATATTCCGTTGTTTTTATCATTGAAGTCAGTTGCTTTTGTGGACTGTATTTCTAAGTTTTAAGGTTAGTTTTAGCTGGTTTGGTCTGTAAAGGCTTGAACCGGTTCGTTATCGGAACTGTGCTTATCAGTGAGTTCAGTTGGCAGATGCAGGATCACAATCGATTTTTAACTCGAAATTTTATTTTATTTACTTTTATCGCGTTTATTTGTTTTGTAACTGTTTTGGTTCTATAACTGAGACAATGTTAGGTACAGTCGAGATCATAAATACGAGTGAGGCTTAAAAAATAAATGTATATAGAAGGGTACTAATACATTAGGGCAGATTTAACAGTCAAAAACGCATAAATATGCCATATTTATCTAAGAAAGACTATCAATAATAAATATCTGTACCAAAAATTTTTTTTTTAAACAAGCGGAAGTACATAAATATCTGTTCTAACGTTTTCCAAATTTATGTGGACAAGTATACATATCTGTTCATTAATATCTGTACAAACTAAAACGATATGAAATTGAGAACTGGCAATCATGGAAAAGAGTACATTTCTTCCTTTCTTTTACGGCGATAGTAAATCGAAAATAACATATATAAGAAGGAGCAAGCATAGACATTAGTCTATTAGTGACGTTAGGACATTAGACTCAAACTGGATGAGACAAATTTGACTGTACGGTACGTATTCTTGCACCGGTATTATTTGGTTCACTATCGCAAAATATTACAATTTGTTGGATCAAACAGTTTGCATTTTATTTATCGGTTCAAGCGTTTAAATACAGCGGTTTAGCAGATCTGTTCGTGTTTTTTTCGGTTTATTGATTAGATTATTTATACTTAGACATTCTCATCTATTACGTCCATCCTCTATGTCCTAACATCCTTAACCATGCCCGACTTCCGACATCCCATGGGAACAAGCAAAAAATCCGCAATTACGTTACAAAAAGCTTCTAAGCCCCTCTATGTTTGTCCATCTGTATGTTCTCACTAATCTCACCCTGGCCAATGGACCAACGCTTAAAGAGACAATGGCACAATTGTGTGATGGTGTCAAGAAACTATACATCATGACAAACTTATTAATGCGTGCGGCGAAAAAACAAACTGAACGTCACAGTCTTTAGAATCTACTGGCGCTTTAAGTTTGTTATGCGTTCCTCGAACGCAAATTTATATTTGCACGTTTAAAAGATCTGCATATTTCCGCATAAAACCGGTTTGCAACCGGTTTTCGGTAACCGCCGCCTTATAATGCGTTGTTTATGGTAATTTGGCCCCTTATTGTTTTTTTGTGCCATTTGGGGATGCTGTCTGGGCGATGGGATTAGTGGTCGTGTTTTGAGATTATAATAGAATTTTATAGATAGGTAATAGGTATGATATTCGCAGTTTGTTGTATCTTAAATGTTATCTAAAATTGTGTACGTTTTTTGTTGATTTTCTTAATGTTTTGAGGGCTTCTATAGCAATCAAAGAGCTTCTGCTGGAGTAAAAACTTAATCAAATCTTAATTTTGTAACGCTAAAGATGGTAGTGACTCAAAAAAAAAAAAACTGTGCTGTGAGACAGCCCAAAAAATACTACCTGCTTGCTGAGGATTTAAAATAATAATATATTTTATTCAAATATCATAGATCCATAGATTGTTGGTAAAAAACTTGATATAATGTAATCAAATTAAATATAAGGATTTTAGACTAACTACATAACGACGAAGTACCTACTCGTATGCAGTTTCAATGTACGTAAATATTGTAACAATTTTTTTGTACGTTTTTTTTTATAATTACACCGTGAATGTGTATTTAGTAACTTCTGTGTCAGTAATTTATAAGTGAAAGTAACGTACAAAACTACTTATATTTTAAAATCCCAAACAATTTCAAGAATATTCACTCCTATGTTTGCGCCTAAGATCTCTTCCGGATTTTTAACCCCTTGACTGGTCTTGCAACTGGCTATCAATCACGACTATTGTCCCTTCTATTATCTATTCCCTTGCTTATGCAAATATGAGCAATTAAATTTCGCAGGTAACGGCTTGCGAATCCTTTTCTTTGCGTCTTTTGTTGGACAGCAGCTGGACGGGTGGATAGTGGAGATTGAAAGGCATTAGATGGCGTTATAAGGAAAGACATAACTAAAGATTCATACGCAGATTTAGAACGTGTTGGGCCGACAATATGTAACACCTCGATCATCGTTAAAAATGGTCCTAACCTAACTGCTGTTAAATCATACAGAAACGTCTAAATCATTACTTCTGGATATTGACACTTCTGACGTACGCAATCGTCATCGACACTAACAGAGCAATTACCTTAATGTTGCTGGTTATCGCATAGAAAAACGTAATATCCCATAGGTACTACAGACTGTAACTTGCGGTTTTTGAAGATTTGATACAACTAGCCCTCAGTGCTATCTTTTCACTGGACAGCAAATAGGTATTCAACCAAATTGTGAACAATGCTTGACACAAGGAATTCCTTAAATCACTGTATCTAGAAACAAACAATTTTTCTCCAATGTAAATAAATATCACTTCAATGTAAATAAATAATAAAACATGATTTTTGCACATTAATTACCTGAAGAAGTTAAACACAGGTTGATTGTGGGGAAAATCCATCAGACAAACGGCGAGATTAAAAATAAGTTTGTTACTTATCCAAGTAGAAAATTAACTAGGTATGAAATCGATTTCTAGTTGTGGAATTGTTGCGATAATGAGTGATTCAATCTTGCGACTAGTTATGAAGTTATGGCTAAAATTATTAGTATCGTCTAGTATCTATTCTGCTGTATTGTGTTTGTACGTATTACCAGCTCAATCGACCACCACAAGAAAAATGATAATGATTAAAAACGATGTCACTTATATATCTGACGAGAATGACGCAGAGTTTATGGATATTGATGGCGTCGAGTATCCATTATTTGATACTTTCGGTCAGCCAAGGTTTAAAGTTGTTGACCATATGGATGTTATAGGTGAAGACAATTTCGCCGATTTGAGGCAGAGACAAGAAAAGTACATGAGGTCGCACCAAGTGAAGGAAGTGCTTTAGAATATGTGGTGGATGTTGTGGATGTGGATGTTCAAGATGAATTAAAAATAAGAAAAAAATAAAGATGGATAAGAAGTCTGGATGGAAAGCTCAATACTGGAAAGAAGAAAACATGAACCAAGAAAGGAATATAATGGGTGGTAAACCACAAACGGCTGGATTGGACTGCGCACTGCGCGGCCTGCGACTGTGGAGACCCGAGTCACACTGTCCTCCATATCTTTGAGAAATGTCCCAGGAGACGCTTTGCCGGGCGAATGCAGGATCTACTGGCGCTTACATCGGACGTAAGATACTGGCTACTGAATTTAGATATAAAATTATAAAACTGTAACGTAACTTAAACTGGTAAATTGTATAATTATAGGAATATTCGTTTCATCGCTATATATGTATGTTATATATTTATTAACCTTATATATTTGTGTATGTATTATATATATTTTGTTATCCATGTATTCCTTCCACGCTTTCGGGAACTGGGGTTAGAAGTAAATGCCTGCAAGTGCGAGTGTTTCCCCTGCAGTGTCAATTCCCGTGCTTCCTTTCCCGATTTTGGTTCTTTACTTCCAGGGCTCAGAGAATTATCAGTTCAAACTTTTAATCTTCTGGGCTCTCCTATTTTCCCAGATGCCGTCCCTGACGCATTTGAGATACGAAGGTAACTTCTCCTGACTTCTAGGGAGAGACTGAAGTGACTTTCAGCGCACGTGGCGCTGGTTTTACTGCGGGTCTGTTTCGCTATTCCCAGACTCACGTACTTTTTACGCACCGTACCAACGTGGTTGTACCCAGCGCACATCGACTCCTTACATACTGTTTTGAAGGAGTCTGTAGAGTGCACATTGAATGTCTCTCTCAGCTTGGAACAGTGGGACTTGGCGTCATTGCCCATTCGGAACGGTGGACTGGGCATACGGCGTACTAGGGATGTGGCTTTGCCGGCTTTCTTGGCGTCGGCGCATGGGGTGGAGGGCCTGGTCACTCAAATTTTATCCTTAGATGATGGTGATAGGGCTACCATGCCATATGCTTCCGATGCTTTGGCGGCTTGGTCGGCTCTCAACCCGGGTACGCCCGCGCCTGAGAAATTGGACCGTCAGCGGCTGTGGGATGATGTAGGGGTGAAGCGGGTTCTAGACGGCCTGTTAGTTAACGCCAACGGTGTTGAAAAGGCCAGGCTCAACGCGGTGTCTAGGCCTGATGCTGGGGCGTGGCTACATGCTCTCCCATCTCCTCATTTGGGCACCCTCCTCGATAATGACTCGTTGCGGGTGGCCGTTGCTCTCCGCCTGGGCTGCGATGTTTGTGAACCCCACTTATGCATCTGCGGTACAATGGTGGAGAGTAGCGGTCATCACGCTTTGAGTTGTTGTCGGTGTGCAGGGAGATTCCCGCGCCACCACGCTCTCAACGATATTGTCAGAAGGGCACTTATCTCAGCGGGTGTTCCTTGTGTGTTGGAGCCTCCAGGTTTGAGCCGGACGGACGGCAAGAGGCCGGATGGTTTGACCCTGGTGCCGTGGGAGAGGGGCAGGTGCCTGTTATGGGATGCGACTTGCGTGAGCACTTTTGCCGCTTCGCATCTTAGTCGTACCATGCGAGTGCCAGGAGCGGCGGCTGAGCTGGCAGCGGTACGTAAGCAGGAGAAGTACTCGGTGCTCGCTAAATATTTGTTTGTGCCGCTAGCGGTCGAAACGACTGGGTATTGGTGCTCCGAAGCCAAAACCTTTTTTGTGGAAGTGGGGCGCCGTTTAAGGGAGAGAGGTCTGGACCCACGCTCCGGGTCATTCTTGGTGCAGAGGCTGGCTGTCGCTGTTCAAAGGGGTAATGCCGCTAGCGTGATGGGCACCTTTGCGCCGGGAGTGACTCGGGGTGGGTTATTTGACTAGGTTTAGTTTGTAGAGTTTAGTTTTAGCTTATTTTAGTATTTTGTGGTTTGTTTTGTAATGTCTAAAAAATTATGTATGTGCTTAACTTTGTAATCAATTAAATTATTTTAAGACTCCGAATAAATGTAATTATTAATAGGTAGAGAATGCCTTATGGCATCAAGTTCGCCTTTTGTACAATAAGTTTTCTTTTGTGCAACAAAGATTAAATAAATAAAGCCATACGACATCATTAACTGGACTGGACTCGTCGGATAAAGTCTATTGCAGGAAGGTAAGTGAATGAATATACCAGAAGTGTCAGTGCCACTAACTGGACGACATGGTGAGACTTACTTAGGTGGGAGGCTGCCCCGACCCTCACTCATGATGATCACGACTGTTCCGACAAAGGCAAATGTAGGAGAAGAATTCACTGACAAGTTTATTTGAGGGCGTTGGAGAAAATTGTGATCTATTTGTTTAAAAAATAATCTGGAAGAGCTAGCTATAAATGTGTCGATGAATATCTGTTTAGGTTATCAATAATTTAATGTTTCGTGTAGAAAATAGTAAGTTGAATTAGTAATACTAAATAAAAAGTGCATGATTTTACCTCTACTTCCTATACAGAAACTTAAAAAAAATCACTGCTATTAAATTTAAAACTAGTCCGATTCGTTCTAATCTTTGAATTGTTAGTCAAACGGACAATTGAAAATATTTCCCACATGTGTTATATTGTATTTTTGCTCGATAGTGCACATTATTTGGACTCAGAATGTACAAACAGTTTATTTTTAAGTTAAGTTATTTTTAGATATGTATATTTTTAAACTCTATATGTGATTTAGGGCAGTTGCCAAATTTAAAAAGAAATGACATTGACGCGATTTTTTAAATTTTTCTTACTAATCTTTATAGACTGCACAAATGTCATATCGTGGTTAAAAGAATATATGTTTAAAAACAACACAACTTAAAAATTTACTGTTTGTAAATTCTGAGTCCAACTAAATGCTCTGGGTAACTTAATGTTCCTAATTAAAAATACCCATACGACCCCCTTAAGAGCCGACTACAGTATCAATCTGATACATTTATTACATTTAACTAACCAAACTATAAAGTTTCCTGGCTTATATTATTATTTTAGGACAGAATGAACACATACTTCCCAATATTATAAATTAATACGTTATAATAAATGTATTACAATCAGCGTGCCATTAATAAAACCATGGTCAACGAAATTTCGGACCGGAAACATCTCCCTAAATATATAAATAACAACATTCACATTTCACCTATTGGCCGAACCCTTCTGACCACTCATTTAAATCTACTTGACCCCTTCGGACGGAAATTTGACCATGGGGTCATCTGGACCAAGCCGGACAATGCTGGACCTTAAAAAAAATCCCATTGGTCTTTGATACACTGACCCTTCAAATTGGGTACTATTGTGCCTACCGCGACCCCTTGCAAGCATTTTAGGGTTAAGATTAGAGGTGTAACGGTTGTGAATGGGTTGAAAGGAAAGGTGTCGGTTTATGGGTGTTTACAATAAGCTTTATTTTGTTTGGAGATACGGTTTTTTTAATCCGGATAAAATATACGTGGGGAGAAAAGTTGCTTGAAGATTTTAAAGAGTAACAATGAGGAATTATAAAGTCTACGTTAAAATTATTGTAACTTTAATAGAAATGCGTCCGAAGTTATTATAGCCTACATAGAAAATTAAGTTACAAAAAATTAAATGCGTGATTTTTTGTATAAGTTTTGAACAGAAAGTCAGGTTTTTAGGCCCACCAGTAATTAGCCTGTCCTGTTAGATTTGAGTTTCATACCAATATTTTATATATGTATAAGTATGCATGATTGTCAGATTGTCAGAGCTAGAAAATGTATCCTAAGTTATCCTTACTTCCTATCTATGTTATCTTTCTACATTATAATCCTTCTTTACTTTATTATAAACGTGAAAGTATGTATGTACGTTCCACTTAATCTCAAAAACTACTGGACGATTTTTATGAAACTTTCCAGATATGTACCTTATATATCAGAATAGGACATAGGCTATAATGTATGTCAAATTTCATCCCTTTTAGGGACGAAAAAGAGGATGAAAATTTCTATGGGCAGTAAATATTTTTTTACGCTAGGAACTTGAAATCTTGGTAATATTCTTCACATTTAAATTAGTAAATAAAATATGGAGTTTTGGGGAAAGACTATAGCCCACGATAAACGAATCTAAGGCGGAAGAAGTCGCGGGCGGCCGCTTGTTTCATTATAAGCACATATTTGTTAATCATGAATAGTGCCGTAATAAGACTCATAAGAGCTGCAGTTATTGATTTTGTTATAATGTCTGTTACTTTGGTACTACGCGGAAGCTCGGCCTTCGGCCTCCATAACTACATAAGCAATACTCACTTCTGGTCTGGTCATTTCTGCACTGCTCTAGGGCCCAGGCCTTTTACGCTAGCTTTTATTTCTATCAAGTAGATTGTTAACAACGGTCTATGTTTCTTGCTCACCTCTAATGTTATGCAAGGTAAACCCGCAAAGCGTTTCGTCCAGATGCATATAAGTCCCTACATGATTTCACTCTGTCCCCATTGTTCCACCAAAACTCTAACAATAAATCCTAAGATCAAATCACATTGCATTCCAACATTATGTCAACTCTAATTTACATACAATCTGCCACATTCCATCGTAATACATGTATGTAACATTAAACGCACGTAACTCATCTGTATATGATAAACGATGTACATAACTCTCGTCTTCTCAGGGAACGCAATAAAATTAACAATCAATGGGCATAATCGTACTACGCGCTATTTTTATCCAGCGTAAACACAATGCTAATTGTGAACAAATGAGTGGTGTTCTGTTTGGAGTAAGCATTTCCACGGAATAAATAATAGTGCAAGTACAAAATGCCTTTTTAGGGTTCAGTGCCAAAAAGGTAAATAAAAAACCGGCCAAATGCGAGTCGGACTCGCGCACCGAAGGTTCCGTTCACAATATACGCTAAAAACGGCCGTATCTATGAAATTCCATTGTTAGTTCCTACTCCTAAGCGAAATGTACGCAGCACTCTGCGATATATGACCCCGCTGGGTCATTTAATATTGTTTACTGACATAGACAGAGAAACATAAGAAATATTTTTTTCAGATTTATTTCGTGGGTTGTGCTTTAAGAGTTACGCGTCGCATTACGTTCTTATGCTGTAAGGGACGTAATGCATAACTCAATCCTCTTTCTTAGTGGGGCGTAAGACGGTTAAAGGTGCATCCACATTTGTATCATTTGCCCGATCAGATCCTCGTCGCGTGGCATGATCGCGTGTCACGATCACGCGTTTGGACGTTGCGCCGATCCGGTCGCTCGAAATCCATGTTCCTACGCGTATCACACACTTAGATCGGACTTCAAAATAAACTAAAAAGCCAAAACTATTTCTTTATGTTTATAAACAAAGATCAGAGACAAATGAAAAAAAAATTCGACGATACTGGACTTGAACCAGTGCCTTGAGCCAGACCGGGGCAGCACGCTCTACCATCTGAGCTAATCGTCCACAATCCACAACCTGAAGTAAATAAAGTTCTTTATTCAACAAAAATACGAATTACTATGACTAAATATATATGTAGGTAGATAATAACGAAAGGCTCGCCGCCGCGGTTCTTATTAGTTATAAATTAATGGTTTGGCACCGACTTCAAAAGGTGATTCAAATGTGATCCGTACCGTACATAAAATATTATTTTTGGATTGTAAGTTTATTTTGAAGTCGGTTCTTTTTTATTTTTTTTCCTCCACGAACGAGATTGGATGCCTTCCAGTATTAAATAACTTACTCCAACTTTCGTACGGCGGGGGCCGAGCCCAGCTTCACGGCTTCCGCGCAAGAAGCGCATCTCTGTGGGAGCAGTTCGCACGCCCCACTATCTCTGCTAATGAGATTGTTTACGCATCATTCTTACAAGTTACAAAGTGATCAATTATGTGCTAATATTTATATATTTTTTTTACGGTTCCGTACGTCAAAAGGAAAAAACGGAACCCTTAGGTATAGGATCACTTTGTTGTCCGTCCGTCTGTCCGTCTGTCTGTCTGTCAAGACCCTTTATCTTGGGAACGCGTGAAGGTATAGAGTTGAAATTAAAACTATGTACTCAAGTCTACGGTCCCTAGAAGCTGTGAAAAAATCAATCTAAGTTTACGTAAAAAAAAGATACGGCCGTTTATGCCGCAAAAAATGTATATTTTGACACTTTTTGAAGTTGATAGGGTACTTCCAGTTGTTCTAGAAACTTGAAATTTGGTATAAAGAAAGCTCTAATAGCACAATCAACAAAATAAATCAGAAAAAATATTCTTTTATGTCTGTCTGTCTATATCAGTAACCAATATAAAATGATCGAGCACCGCGTACGTTTTGCTTAGGAGTAGGGCTCTGCTAACACTACATTTTCATAGATACGGCCATTTATACCGTATATTTTGTACAGAACCCTTGCGCGGTGCGCGAGTCCGACTCGCACTTTGCCGATTTTTTTATTTATTTAACTATACGAGTAAGTCTAATGTCTGTAAAGACTTAATAATTGTGAATTCAAATTATCAAGCAGGGTATAATATACAGGGTTATTTAATACTAACTAGTATGAATTACATTTGTAATATAATTATTGTTTTCTAAATTATTGCATGTGTAAAACTTAAAACTATAGACAAAAAAGTTCCTCCATGTCTCTCCCGGACCGCAGGGTGCCCAGAAGGGTGGCAGCATTGCCACGCTGAATGGCAATGCTGATTCTCTGGGCTAAGAAAGTGCCAGCCCTCGGGTCACCCGATGCTTCGCGTAACCTCTTTGACACATTTTTAATAATATTTTTATTCAATATCTCCAACGTACAACAGACCTTTAATTTTTTCATCTCACCTGTTCGGAAAGTTTAATTTTCATGGGAATATTTAGCCGGGTGGAAAATATATTTTTCATCCCTAGGGTGGAAAGTATTTTATTTTTACGATTAGCCACAGAGGCCAAGATAACGAAGATAATTGAGTTACGTCTTATTATTAAAATAAAAGCTTTTCATTTCGCGATTGGTGAAGATAATTATGATGATTATTTTTTTATTTTCCTCACAGTCGAAATAAAAAGTAGAGTGTTTAACTCGGATGAAATTACCCATTCACCCTCGAACTATTATCTCGGGTGAAATCGGTCACTTTCAACCCTTGGTTAACAATCTACTATTACAACTTTATAATAGTATAGTTAGAGTTTTGTCCGAAGCAAAACGCTGTCAGACTATACGCGTATGTCTAATGTCTGTAAAGACATTAGAAGCTTCGAATGACTGTGCTGATGTAGTTTTGGTTGACAATTGTTCGGTATCTAGGCGTATATAATTTGCTCTATGCTGTAGACGGTCAATGTCTCTACATAGAGTTCTGTCGTAGCTCTAGGAAAACCTTCACATTTTATTTGACGTAAAAATTTCTTTGCCGGCGAACTACAGCTTAATTCTTCAAGGGACCGCAGACATAAGTACTTTATGTTAATTTCAACTTGATACCTCTACGCGTTTCATAGAAAATTAATTTTGCCAGACATACAGACGTACGGACAGATGGATAACAAAGTGATCCTATAAGGGTTTCGTTTTTTCCTTTGAGGTACGGAGCCCTAACACAATTTCACCTCACTATAGTATAGAAAGTGCAACATGCAAAAAACAACTCATAAGAAATAAGTCTTTATTTGTACAATTATAATCATCATCAGGTTAATAGGGAATATTCATTAATTTTTAGTTTTGCTTTACTAAAAGCTCATTAATGTAACAAACAGTACACAAAAATATTTTTTCGAATAACTATAAAAATAACCAAGATATAAGACATCAAATATTTAATTTTATTTCTTTCTTGCAGAACAGAATTTACTATGGAGTGCATTAAGACGTAACACTGCATATCGGACCTCTTTGTCTAATTAGTAGTTTAAAATGCCTATATCATGCGTATTTCTTGGCCGATTTTAATTTTAATTTCACATTTTGAAATAGTTTTTACGGTATTTTGATATTTAGTCAAGAAAAGCGATAAAAAAAAATCATGCATGTACCCTATTAGAATCATCAGTATCATCACCAATAGAAAAGTTTTGTGACGATGCATTTTGTAATTCATTGACTCAACTTATGCGATCTACGATTCTTCAACAAGTGCTTTACAAAGACGTACTTCGCGTTCTGTTATCACGAAGATAGGAACGACATTTCCTTGGATGTTTAAGAAACAATATCTTAGTCTAATTAAATTATTATTATTGAGTTTGATAATGCTGTAAAATTTTCTTATGTTAATATTTCTTAATTGTAATTTTATTGTATAGTGTCTGCATTAAACAAACGAGTCTCTACTTAAAAAATAATAATGTTTGGCGTGTATTGCACAAAAACCGTCGGCAGCCCTCCTAAAGGTGCGTCCACATTTGTATCATTTGCCCGTATCAGATCATCGTCGCGTGGCATGATCGCGTGTCAAGATCACGCGTTTGGACGTTGCGCCGATCGGATCGCTCGAAATCCATTTTGCTACGCGTATCACACAGTTATATCGGACGAGTACGGCATGATCGGCGCGCCCACAGTAAGCGTCCAAGCAGCGCGATACGCAGTCATGCCACGGCACGGTGATCGGATACGAGCAAATGATGCAAGTGTGGACGCACCTTAACAGCTGTGAGGTATGCATGAGTCCAACAATTTCAATTTCATTTCTATTGTTTGTCTAAACTGTCTAGACGCAATCGCGCTTGGCTGGATTGTCTACTGAATAATTAATCGTCTATGGTTCAAAAATACAAATGTATACCACCTACAATGATAAATCACTTTAATATAGGCAATAATGTATTTTCTACCAGTGTTAAATTTATATTTGTAAACTTATCTATTTAATTCGGAAGTACAGTCAACTGCAAAAATGTCTAAGTTACGAATAGGTACATTTATTAATATCTTGGCGATGGCATGGGCATTTATTACTCATATTTAAAGAAAAAGGTGGTTATTAGCCTTTCCTTGGGCAACCCGGAGGGAATCAGCTTATTTGGACGCCACGCCGCATAATTTATTATATTTTTTTATTAAAATAAAAATAAGATTTCAGCAGTACGTTGAAGATATTTTCAGATTTAGAAAAAAGCTTAAGCATAGTTTTCAAACTGCTGGATCGATTTTCTTGAACCATCTCTCGTAATGAAATCACTTTTCAAAGACAAAAAAACTGAATCAAAATCCGACCATCCGTTGCACAGCTATGATGCCAGACAAAGATACACACTTCAACTTTATAGCTACCCTCTTAAAATAAGTGAAAAATGGTACTTTGAGGTCCCTGAATCGATTATTAATTTTTTATTTTCCGTAGATTTTTTATGTTGTTGCAACTTCGTCCGCCCAAAAAAGAGAAAAAGTCATAACCCATAACCCCTCTTTTTCTTATGCGTAGTCGGGAAAAAAGTATCCTATAGCCATTTGGAGATACCCAGCTACCCGTGTACCAAAAATGGTTGAAATTTGTTTAGCCGATTTTGCGTGATGAAGCCACAATGACACATACAAACATTCAAAAATCCAAAAACTATACATTTTGATTCAGTGACCTCCAAATAGTCTGTTTCAATATTTTTTTTAAAAGATCTTTAATTTACAGACATTTCATTTTTACACTTTATAATAGTAGAAAATAGCATCTATGAGGATTCATCATGCAAAAAGGGATAAATAGATTGAGATTTCAATAATTTTTGGTGCAACTTTTGACCTGACTACTTCAGCAATAATAATCAGTTATAAGAGGGTTATATTTTTTTCCTCAGCCAACGAAGTTGCCTGCACCTTCTAGTTTAATAATAAAGCCTCATTTGACTGGACTATGGTCGTGAAGCAATACAGTTCGCAGGTACAGTTGACATGTTGCGTGGGATCGCCTCTCGTCTCCTATACCTCTAATTCTATTATCCGACGTTCTAGGATTTCACTACAAGCAGATAATGTCTGCTGCTTTCCACTGGTAACGATACACAACAGTATAAAAAATCCCATTATTATTTTCTAAAGAATCTAAATCTTACACAAATCGACCTAGTCCTAAACTAAACAAAGCTTGTACTATGGGTACTAGGCGACGATATACATAATATATAGATACATTATAATACTAAAATAGTGTCAAGTGTCGCAAATACGCCTTTCTAAAAAATAATTACGTATTTGCGGCACTAGCGGTTGAGTTCTTCGGCCCGTGGTCGTCTGACACAAAAAATATAGTGAAACAAATTTCAGTAAATCTCGTCGGATCCTCAGGCGATATCAGAGTGGACTCCTATTTCGCCCAAAGATTAAGCCTCGCATTACAAAGGGGTAACGCGGCAAGCGTGCTGGGGACGATGCCGCAGACGGGCTCTATACCTTTTAATGATTTTTTCGATCTAGTTTTTAAATCACCTGAAAATATGTGTTATTAATATTTTATGATAATGTAAGTACAAAATATTATTTCATACTAAAATACATAGAAAATATCCAAGACCCGGGAACAAACATTCGTGCTCATCACACAAATATTTGCCCTAGCCGGGATTCGAACCCGGGATCGCCGAATTCTTAGGATAGGGATCTCGTCTCTTATAACTTAATTTAATCTCGTTGGGAACGAGTGTTGTGATGTAAATGTTTTTTAAAGATGCTTTTCTTTCCGTCCAGAAAGTAAATTGCTAACCAAGGTATGACAGGCAAACATTTCTGATTTTTAATGTTTAATAATACAGAATGGTTTATTTATAAAAAAAGAACTTAAATACATGATCGGGGTTATCTATCAGAGACCAAACTAGGCTGAGCCTGTATCTTCGCCGTCTGCGAGTGCGGTTAACAATGAAGGTTTGTATCATATGCTTGAAGACATGACATAATGTACACATTCTGAGTGATGTTTTATTGAAACAAAAGGTATGGATAACTAGGGTGTGTGAAGTGTGTGTGTGTGAGTGTAGGTTTGTGTATGTTGTGTGCGCATTTGAGACGCCCTAATTTAATTGGAACCTTCTACTTAGTTTATCAAAGTTTAACACTTTAATTTTCCGTTTTAATATGGGGAAAACTGGATTGGATCATTGAATTGGCAGTGGGCGGTCGATTTGTGTAAAATTGTCCGTAATATTTATTTAATCTATTTATAGAAAAACCGAACTAACAAGTTGGTTGCAATGAACAGCACAAGTCATTCATAATATACATTTCGTATGATTTCTTGAACAAATTATTTTTATGAGTTTCGCCAGTCTGGTCGGCGCAACTGGAAAACGCCATGGTAGCGTGCTAGCGTGGTTGTTTTGCGTATATCTACTGTGTCACTGCGCACTGTCATTCTTTTGTGCGGAAACGGAGTCCATGTGAACAGAATAAGATGCTTCATTGGCCACCGAAATAGGTTAACTTTATGTGACATTATAAAATATTCTTATGATATGTGACTGTAGTAAAAAAAAAAACTTTTGAAAATAGGAATATAATAGCAGAATTGAAAAACCTACAAGAAACATTTGGTCTTCAAACGGCTGAACAGACTAGACAAAATCACAGCTAAGAATCAACTTAATAAAAAAACTAAATCAATATTGGTTCATACATTAAGGAGCGAAGTACGATACTACAGACAGACATACTGATGTACATGTTAAACATATAAGGAAAGATTGCATGTTATTACAGAATATTTTTAAACGATATGAATATAAAGTAAGACGAAAAGAAATAGCAAGCTATCCACTAAATTGAGTGGAGCCACATAATATTTCTCTTAAAGTAACAGATAATTAATTCTTTTTTTTTGAAACAAATTCGTAGATAATAACCAAATTAATACAATAAGCATTGAATTTAACGGAAACTTTACCTATTACAAAGTCCCCATATCTGTCGAAAAGCCAGGATATTCCCCGTGAAATGCCGAGCGCCCCTCTCGGGAAACCGCATTTATCCGCCTTTGGGTGCACGTAAAAAGTTGCCCCTGTCTCGTCGCCAATCGATATGCAAGCGAGTACTAACACCAACTAGTAGGAGACAGTTGGGACTGTCTCTCCAATTGTTTCTATTTTATTTACTTTTGATTCTAAACGTGACGCATTGCAACGTTACGAAGGATTTCAGAAATCGAACAATCACCGACTATAGTTAATTTTTTTAACCACCGTTTTTTGACAGCCGTGATCCCAGTACAATCGCGAAGGTTTAAATGTACTGGGATGACGGCTGTCAAAAAACAGTTGTGAGAAAAATTCAACTATAGTTCCACTGTGGTGTCTAGACGGATTTTATAATAGGTAATCGATTGATCTAGTCAAGATCGAATCAGAACTGAGGTGATGCGTAGAATGACAAAGCAACCGATATATCACGAAAAATTGCAATGCTACTAGACTAGCCAAATATGTTTAACACTAAACTAATGACCGATATTTTGAACGATGACGGACCGGAAGACGCAACGTGAATAGATCCCCTTAAGGTTGCTGATGTGATTGGTGATGTGGTGAAAGTAATGGAAGCCCACTGGATATAAGCGGCGCAGGACGAAAATGAGAGAGAGGAAGAAGGAAGCTATGTCTAGCAGTGGATATCTTTCGTACAGTATAATGGTTATCGACATTAATTTATGCATTAAATGGTAATAGAACACAAAACAATCTTTAACAACGAAAAACCAATATCACTAATCGGTAAATTGTAACCATTGCAATAAATATATTATAAATCGTCAATTTAACAAAATGCATGGAAAGCGGTTAACACTTGGCCATAAGCTCTGCTAATCTCGATATGAACATTATTCAGAGACTGTCCCGCCACCCTCCTGCCTGATGGCGCCCCCACACACCCTCAGGTGAGTTGAGGTGAGTCACGTCTGTGTCGGCGTATCTGTGTATCTGTGTGCTGTGCGAGTGTGTGCGTGCCAGACTCGCCGGCGCGTCGCGAGAGGGCTGAGGCGAAATGGTCACTGTTCTTTTTTTACTTTACTTTTATCTATAGCTAGACAAGTACAATATGATAAGTATTAAAGGTTCTGAGATATTTCGCATCGAATGCGTCAGATTTCGAGATGCTGATGAGTAATGAGTGATGGAAATTAGTACAACCGTTAACAAGTTTTTCAAGTTCATCAAACCAATTAACGTTGTTTCAGTAGTTTTTAGTTTTTTTTTATAGTTTCTTAAGGTTTCCTGCGGCTTTCTTCGTATTCTCAAGTCTATTATGGTTATTTAGTAAATAATAAGTTTCTACCAAAAAAATCATTTTTGTGACAAGCTTTTATTGCCGACTGTACTTTTCTTTAAACATCCATCAACTACTTACTAAGACAATTCTAAAGAGCCCAAACTCGGTAGGATTGCATTATTTTATTACAGAGTTCCTATGGCCACCTTCCTGCTCCATTATCAGTTCAGCTTGATGGTATCATACTATTACATTGTCACCGAACTTACATAAGTATGCAAAATTTTAGCTCAATCGGAAAGCGGGAAGTAGATCAAATTTAACTTGCAAGATTTGATTATAGACCGACTGACAGACAACGGGACAGGTGAAACTACATAAAAGCTTGTAAAATACGTACGCTTTGTACAGAAGTTTTGTAGAATTATTTTTTGACTCGAATGTATTTGACTTATTTTTCGGCTTTCGTGCTCTATTCCGGGGTAGAAGGTATCCTGTGGATCTAAGAACCATAGTTGGTCTGCTCAGAAAATGACGAATCTAACGACACATCATACTTTAAACTCCATCAAGCCGTTTCGACTGAAGGGCATGTCAAAGAAATATACAGCTCAATAAATCCTATATTATGGTTACTAGTCGACAATATATTTAATAGATATACTTATATAAGGTTAACTGGAAGAGATCCCTTAAAGGGATAAGTTCGCCTTTGTACAAATATGTTACTTTAATTTCTTTGTTTTATTGTTTTTATGTACAATAAAGTGTTTACAATACAATACAATACAATTATATACATAGGAAGCAGCCAAGACTTGGGAACAAATATTTATGGTCACAAATATTTGACCATATGGGTATGAACCCAGGACGGACAGCTTCGCAGGCAGCGTTACTACCGCTGAGCTAAATCGGTCGTCAAAATTATACAGGAGTTACCCTTAGAAGTAACCGATGTGTCCCCCGCCGACTATATGCGCGAGTTAATATTTCATATGCACGCGGCTCTCGGGGGAGTTGCGCAGATAAGCACGATAGCTGCCCGACGATATTAGGTACACATTACACAATATGCTTTCATTGTATGCTTTTATATTAAGCATTAACTAGGGTGCAACACAATAAATAAGTATGATAACGGGGTACCAAAATCCTAATCAGTCCATCAGTTACATAATGAGAGAAATTTGCACACGTAACTCAGGTAAATCGCACTAAATATTAAGGGTGGGGGCTAGTGACGTCATAAGTAGGTAAAAACTGTAGCTAGATGTGACGGCTCGCGACTTTTCGATCAACGTTTCGCCGTTAAATTTTGATTAGATAAAAAAATAAAAATGCGTGTCCATTATTTTTTTATTAATCTACATGACGTACCAATAAAATAAAATCCCTATTTCTAGAATAAAACCAATCGAGTCACTTCGATTCAATCTTTACGAATCGAGCTTTCACAGACGTGAAAGCTCTTATCTATAGAAAATAAATAAGCAATATATATGCTAAAGTATATTTCTCGTATGTTCCTTAGAGCATTTAACTAATGGAGATGACAGCTGTGTCATTGCAGAACAAAACTTCGCTCGCTTCGCTCTTGCGCAGAAATTTTGATACAAATTATTGAAACCGTTTTTTGCAATACCATAAATTAAAATTTCGTTAAAAAGCATCTTCTATTGAAATTTGAACGCGATTAATTTTAAATCTAAATTCTTATTTATAAGTCTTTCAATAAATTTAAGGCAAGAATAAAAAATTTGAGTCTAAAATTTTGGGAAATAGTATTTTGTACAACAATTACAATTCTGGTGTGTTTCATTTTGCTTATAAACAAAAGCTCAAAATAAGTAACTAGTCCCAATACAAGTTTAGTATCACAAACACACTCATTAACCCATTTTACTTAAACAAAGAAAACAAACAATGAATTCAGTAGGCAGCAAAAACTCGAACAATTTAACCTCGTTTTGACAAAAGCACTTACTGAGACATCAACTCGACAAATTTAAGAGGACTTAATCGTTTGGCGAGACAGACATTTCTGTCCAGTCCCGTTTAAGTTAAGTTTGCACCTCGTGTGTACCCGTTTTCATAGACTTTGGGTGCAAACTTAACTCGCCTATGGTACGATGTTTGTAGTAGATGAGTCTTTGTTTTACTTACATATGTTCTAATCTAAGTGCCTTCTGTTGGACAGTCGCTTAGCTGAGAGATAAGACGTCTGTGGTATTGGGAGATGAAATCAACATCCCTGTTGACTTTAAAAGATTTAGAACTACCTTAAACAGCGTGTATGTACCTATTTTTTTACATGAGTCAAAGATGAAAAAAATACTATGTGCAAAAATGCACCAGCAATATAGCATATCTTCCTGGCACTTGCGTCCTTTTGCTGAGCAGCGTAGTTTTTCGCCAATAACTCAAAAATGGTACATGTTGAAAATAATTTTCGTTGAAATTATTTATTAAGTTCTATCCCAATATATTTATGAGAATATTATTTATGTTATTAAGAACCTAGAGTCTTTTACTAAGAATTCAGATATGCACAATTTTAATACAAGAAATAAAAACAAAATCGCTATTAGAAAGTTCCGCGTTCGTAAAGTATCCAAACCATTCGTAGGCCAATGTATACTTTTTTATAATAAGCTACCAGATGATGCTTTAAAATTACCGTTTCCAGCTCTCAAAAATTACTTAAGTCCCTAATGGCAACGGCATATTATAGGGTAGAGGACTATTTAACAGACTAAAATGCATGGCCGAAAACAGAAACCAAATAATTTACTTTTACCGGGACACGGTTCTTATAAGGTGGCATATCGAACGTATGTAATTTGTGTTAAATACAAAATCATTATTTTGCTTTTTTATATTCTATATTTTTTTTACTATTATAAGTTTTGATATGCTTTTTTTGAAGAACTACGCATTGAGTTTATACTCAAAACACATATTTAGGATAAGCTAAGTACAAATATTGTAATAGATATAAGAGTTATTTCGAAAAAATGACTGACTGTTTATTTTTTTTGGGTTTTCTTCTCCACAGTGGTCTTCTCTTGGGAAACGCCGTAAAGTCAGACTTGTAAAAGTGCCCTTGCGGCCTACTTACAGAATAAAGATCATTATTTCATTATTTATCAGTATTTTTTTTCATATGTTGTGTACAGATATTTATGCTCGTTACTGAAATATTTGCCTTTACCGAGATTTGAACCTAGTACCGCTATATAGTACTGGAACTTCACTACCACCGGTCGTCCATAATAACTATAGAAAATAAAAAAAATTAAAAACCGCCCGACTTGTTCCACTAAAAGCTCAATATCTTAGAGACGGGTGCTCCGATTTTCATCCAACAATGCTAAGAACACTTGGGATAAAATTATCTATACCTAACCCAAAAAAACCGCACTCAAATCGGTCCATCCGTATGGGCGCTACGATGCCACAGACAGATACACAGATACACAGAGTCACAGACACGTTAAACTTATAACACCCCTCTTTTTTGTCGGGGGTTAAAACGGTTTGTGTTTGAATGTTTGAATTTGTTAAATACGTGAGGTCTAAACGTTCTCAGTCTATGTGTGTCGCGTGCCAGAACATTCCCGGAGCCGATAGACCAACACTCTCGTCCCACAGATAATCCCCGTGGAGATCTTCATTCCACATTCACAGCCGATGCGTAAAAGGGCATCATAAATGTCATTTTTAGGATTCCGTATCGGTAAATCAGTGCGGGTCGCGATTCTCTAGGGGTCGCGCCTCTTAAAGGGAAACGAGTGGTTAAATTTATTTGAACATTTCGGACTTAATCAACCTTCTCAATAGAAAAAAAAGCTATTTTTTTTTGTCAATAAAATTAGAACAATTCCATCTATTTTATAATGTGTGCAATAAAATTGTGTATTGTGCAATAGAGTCTAATTTAGTCGACATATTTTATTATTAGTGACCCTCAAAAATTTTAGGATGCGACCGCGCCTGTCCCAATATGGAAGCATTTAATAAATCAAATTCATGCAAAACTGACTCAGAACAGTCTGACAAACAAACTCACCCCATATATAGCCAGGTGATATACGATTATTCATTTGTTTTATTAAGGTTGATTGATACGCTTATGGTCAGCACCACAAAATTAAATGTTCAAGTGTGACATATTTTAGTGCACTGACTAAATAACATCAGTTTGACGCTACATTTCTAACTAGTCTGAAAAGATTTAATTTCATTATCACAACACACCAAACGGTAAACAGAAAACATAGCCGAAGCCCTCGTTATAATATATTTGAAAGAAAAACTAAAATTAGTCCACTTTTGGAATAGGAAATAGGGTACTACGATTAGATGCTATGTCGCGCGACAGGCATAGTTGCAGAGAGTTGCGCAAGACCGGCAGGTTCGATAAAATTATTTTTTTGTCTATATGGCCTTTGGATTTTTTTCAAAATGGCGGATATATATGGGGGTTGTGCTAGAGCTGCTGCTCAGTAAATTTCATGAGAATTGATCGAGAAATGTGACCTGTATAGAAGGAAAGCCGGATATCCGCCTATTAGTCAGACATACGATAGCATTTTAGACCAAGCTGAAACGGAGACCTTTGCTAACGCTCGGTCAGTTAAAAGGAGGCTCTTCGATCCTCGGAGAGTTCCGAGTTTTACTTGAGTTCCGTTTATGACTTGGATGCTTATTATTAATAGAAGAGTTTCTATTATTGATAAGCATCCAAGTAATAATTTAAGATATTTTTTTACAGTAATACATGCATTTGCTCTCGGAAACCCGCTGTACACACTGTTGATAAAGACGACCTATGGCCCGTTTCAAAACGCTTGTAACTTCTATTACCTCAAACGGAAATCTCTTTCCAACAATATGTATTAAAAAGAAACTTCCACTTGTAATACAACTAACAAGCTTTTGAGAAATTGACCCCAGACATATTTGGACAAACTTAGACATTTTATCTGTTATTCTGAAACAAAACTACTAGCGTTAGTCACACTGGACATTTATTTATTTTTGCCACACTTCTGAAATTCCGTATATGATCTGCCATTGATGCTTGTCATTCAGTTTTGGCGCCACAACCAACAGTAAAGGTAAATTGGTGCTATACATATTCTTAAACACAACATTAAGTTGACTGACACGAGCATAATAGCTCATTAATTGATGATATCGACTGACATCGATCGGTTATGAAAGTGCGTTGCTCCTGGCCTAAATGAAATGGTAATACGAACGCCATTGCAGTGACGCGCATCTCTGCATTATTTGGACGATCTGGCACCAAAAGGTACGAAAGATCTAGAATATTGTAGCCATTATCAACTAAAACACAATATGAAATAGGCTTCGTATCGTATGACATAGCCCTCATCTTTATGACTTTTAGGAACGGAGTGTTCTGTTGTTGTTTTTTGTTGGATTTTAAGTCTCAATGCTTTGAGTTACAGTTGTTTGAGTTGGCACGATTTTGGTGCTATCGGTATGTTTGTGGAGGTTCGCTTAGTTCGCTGGTGTGGCCTGAATACAAAGGAGACTAGGTCGGGAGTTGGGTTAGAAAATTAATCATAATTTAACCTCAAGCAAGGTGTTTCAACCATATTCACCTTGAGCAGCATCATTTCGCCGTCGACGAGTAGATATATGCTTATTATTAACACGTAAAGCATTTTTATTAAATGCAAACTTCTTGTAAATAACAATATTGAATGCCTTGATTTAAATAAAACAATAAAACGGATTATATCGCGTATATTATCTCATTTGAGATCTCGGCGTTTCGGAAGCTTTTCAGATTTCCATGGTCACGGGTGGACTGAAAATATCTTATCTGTTAAATGGTAGTTTAATAAATAAATTTGAAAAAGCCTTTTCTTTCTTGCAAAATTAGGTTAGGTACAAATCAAATGTGCAACATTAAATTATTAAATAATTGTTTTTAAAACTTTCTATTAAAGAATATTTATATTAGTTGATATTTACAATTAATACTGTTGCGATAATAAGTTGTTCTACATAGATTTAATTCATTTATACAAAATAACACTTTATAATTTCAATACATACTAATATTATAAATGCGAAAGTGTGTCGGTCTGTCTGTCTTCACGCTTAAACCGCAGAACCGATTTGGATGAAATTTGGTATGGAGATAGTTTGAGTCCCGGGGAAGGACATAGACTACTTTTTATCTCGGAAAAATACCCTTATCCGCGATAAACGAATTTAAGGCGGACGAAGTCGCGGGCAGAAGCTAGTAATTAATAAAAATAATAATTCATTACGTAATCAAACTTAAAAACGAAATCATTTAGTGAGTAAATTGCATGCATAGATTAATAGAATAAATTGTAAAATTAAAATTAACGAATGTGCAAGAACCCCTCCTGTGAGGGTGAAGGCCTCCTCCAGACTTTTCTAACGGTCTCCATCTTTGACTTTGTACCCATGTCTTCCCAATATATTTTGTGACGTCGTCTTCCCAACGTGCAGCAGGTCTTCCTCTTTTTCCATATCCTCTCGGACAAGACCATGATGTGAGTCGGCTTATTTAAAGGTCGTCAGTCATTCGGGCTATATGGCCCGCCCACCTCCACTTTTTTAGTTTAGTTTTAGTGCATATCTTAGGGCGTCAGTGACTTTGGTCTTGTCCCTGGTAGTAGTATGAGGTACTTCTCACCCGGTGTGTATATTTCTTGATTTTTATAGGCATTCCACTTTTTAAAATTTCTTTCAGACTCCAAAACTTTCTCCAAGCGCCCGTAATTCTTCTCTCGACTTCTGCTTCGTAGTTTTAAGTAGAGAAAGAAATTTGTTTGCCTAGGTATATATAGGAGTCAACGTATTCCAACAGTTTGCTCTCTAGTGCTATGAGATGCTGATAAGAGTTTGTCATAATTTTAGTTTTACTTAAGTTTATTTCCAGTCCCACTTTTTTGCTTGCCGTTTGCAACTGCAAACTTCGCATAGTCTCCATCTCCTCTGGTTTTTCTGCGAATAGAGCTTCCGCGTCAGTGAACCTGAGATGGTTGATGTAATTTCCATTAACGTTTAGTGCCTTCTTTGCCCAGTTAAGTTTACTTATAACTGATTCCAGTACAGCAATGAAAATCCTTGGTGAAAGTGGATCCCCTTGGCGTACTCCTCTTTCTATCGGTATAAGTGGTCCGGTTATTTCGAGTTTGACTCTACTTTTACAGTGGTTATATAGGTTCCTTAACACCCCATGTACTTTTTCTCAACTTCTTGAGAACTCAGAACTTCCCATATCGAAGAGTGGAGGATCGTATCGAAGGCTTTTTGGTAATCTATGAATATTATATATAGTGGTCTTTGGTATTCACGGTACTTCTCTATGATCTGATCTATAGAGTGGATGTGATCTACCGTAGAGTATCCCTTTCTGAAGCCCGCCTGCTCCATCGGTTGATATTTGTCTAGAGGTTCGCTCATCCTCTTTTCAATAACTGATGAAAACAGTTTATAAAGATCCGGGAGTAAGCTAATTAGGCGGTAATTTGTGAAATTTTTCGGATCCCCCTTTTTTATACAGAAGTATCATTTCTGACTCCGACCTTTGGTACGGAGTAAAGTCAGTGTCTAAAATCATGTTAAATAATTTAATAGTCTTTGTTTTTTAAAATATTATACTTTGTAATGAGGTAGCCTAGGAGTTTTTCTTTGCAGCGTTTCTTTTCACAAATGAGGCGTACTGGCCTCATTTGTGAAATGCTGCTTGGTAAATTATTAAAATAAAATAATTAGGCCCTTCTGGCACATGTGTAACTCTCTTTACAACTCAGGCCCATCTGGCATGGTATGTACACCTTTATTTGTTTTTTCAAAGTGGGTAGTTTGCACAAATTGTAACTTTGACAGAGGAAAATATATCTTTTCTCAGTCCACTCGTGACCATGGAAAGCTGAAAAGCTTCCGAAACGTCGGAAACTCAAATGAGATAATATACGCGATATTGTTCGTTAAATTGTTTTATTCAAATAAGTAATAATCGCGAAAACACATGGTCCGCCTGTGACCATGGAAAGCTGGAAAGCTTCCGAAACGTCGGGAACTAAAATGAGATAATATACGCGATATAATCCGTTAAATTATTTTATTTCAATGAACCTGTAAACAGATAAACGTGTTTTGGCTAAAGAAGAAGCGTAAGGTAACCTTTCAAAGTGACGAATATGCAGGAACCAACTGGATGCGTGCAGTGCAGAATCAATCATTGTTCTGATTTATGGGCGAAGCATAACTCCAACAGATTTATTTATTCAGTTGATTAAAAATAATGGGTACCAGCTTCCGTTCTAGAATATTACATTCGTCCATCTAAAGGCGCCGCTCAATAAATCTGCTCTTGGGCAGCTCTTATCGTGTCATCGCGCATATTTATTCTATGACTAAATATCGCCTGTCAAAAATGGCGACCGTCTTTGTTCTATTTTTTTCTAACGCATTAATTCATACCAAACTTGCACTTGCACAACCGACACCAATCGAGAACTAGACTCTATTTCCTAGACAGTAAAAGCAAAGATGTAAGCGAGTTATTGTAAAAATATATTGGTGTATATTATAATAAAAGTTAATGGAATAGGTGTCGTTGTACGTTGAAGAGAATCTAGGCCATAAGTAGTTGTATAGATTGCTAGGCAGTTCGATTGATATGATAATTATGCATTGCCAAATACTTATTCACTATCAGGACTTATTTAGTCTGTTTATTTGGACAAATAGTTTGCCTAACTAAATACAGGCCTCTAGAAAAACATACCTATCTGTATTGCTAGACGGAAGAATAGTTTCATTTCCGCCATCATGGTAGAATTTTCATTCTTACCGTAGGTAGGTATTATACGCGATCGTACGAAAAGTTTTGAGCCCACTCTTCTTATGAGGACAGAAAAACCGTGGAGGTTCGTTGAAAAAATCTATTTAAGGGCATTGATTAAAACAAAATATTAATCGACACTTGTGAGTAGCGAAAATTACCAGCATATGTATGTATATGTTGTGTGACTTTCGTTACTCACACATATCGATTAAAATTTAGTTTTAATTAAAGTCCTTAACTACGTAAAAAATAAAACAATTTAACGGATTATATCGCGTATATCATCTCATTTTAGTTCCCGACGTTTTATTTGAATGAGTAATAATCGCGGAAACAGAAGAAAATATTACGTAAAAAATATTGAAAATGACACTGGATCATTCTACGGTGAAACTCCTTTCTGGAAAAGTTTGGAATTTTTTGAAATCATGGAATTCGTTTAAATAACTGATTTCGAAGCTATATAGTCGTGTAGATACGTATTAAGCTTGTAAGGTAATACTAAAAAACTTCATCATACACCCTACTAAAAAGGGACGGTGATGGCCTGTTTGTGGGTTTTCGATCCCCTACTGAGTCTGATACTGGTAAGGTACTGCCTGACGTACCCAGTTCTAAGTCAATTTCTAAAAACGCAGCGTCTTCGTTCGTTACGTTCGATAGGAAATATGCATGTTTTTTATTTTTGCTTTATTAAAATCTCATTCATGTAACAAACCGTAGTCAAAAATATTTTTTCGAATAACTATAAAAATAACCAAGATATAAGTCATCAAACATTTCACTAAATTTTTTTCTAGTAAAACAAAATTTAATACGCAGTTTATATGGCCGGAGTGCACTATGACGTAACAGCACATGTCGAACCTATGTGTCGAATCGCTATCTGATTAGTAGTTTAAAATGCCTATATCATGCGTATTTCTTAGCAGATTTTAATTTGAATTTCACTTTTTGAAAACGTTTTTACAGTATTTTGATATTTTGTTAAGAAAAGCGATAAAAAAAATCATGCGTACAGTCAGCGTCAAATAGTTTGTTACAGCCAAGGCGCCAAATATATCGCCACATCTTTTTGCCTGTAGTCATAAAGATGAGTTGCGATACCTATATTTGGCGCTTTGGATGTTACAAACTATTTGCCGCTGACTGTACCCTATTCTACGATAACAATGGGCAAGGATGTGGCTAAAACAGATAAGGCAAGTTAGAGTATAATGAATTGCATATTAAGCTTCATAACGAGATAATAAGCATGCGTTAATGCGAGTTTGCGCGGATAACGTCGCCACGCTCGCACGCGCCTGCGCAGAAGACAAGTTCGCAGCAGGCGCGTTTCTATATAATAAGTCTCTTTTTAGTGATGAGACCTTACAGCTGTCACAGGTGCTGCTTGGTCTTCAGTGTTGTAATTTGTAAGCACATTAATTAAGGGATTGGGGTGATGAGGGATATTTTCAATGAACCGTTTGGTATGGGTATGGAGTGTCTTGTATATGGTCGGAAGTTGGGTATCAAAGTGGAGGCTTAAATTTGACTGGTACCAAGGAGCACCTGTGACACGTCTGAGAAATTTGTTTTGCAGCACCTGAAGGGGCTTCAGCCTATCCTTACCCACGTGTGTGAAGACAGGGCACCTGTTGTTTACTTCCTCCTTAGTCTTACGTTATATCTGTGTTAGTATTTGTTGTTGGGGTTCTTCGTTCGCGGAGGAGAAAAAGTCATAACCCCTCTTTTCTTCATTAGCGCAGTCGGGTAAAAGTATCCTGTAACCATCTGGAGATACCCAGCTACCCGTGTACCAAAAATAGTTGAAATCCGTTCCGCCGATTTAGCGTGATGAAGCCACAACGACCCATACGAAAATAGAAACATACAAAAAATCCAAAAAAAATATCGATTAAGTGACCTCAAAATAGTCAGTTTACAGACCTTTCTTAAGTATATTTATACTTAATATTTTCTTCTGTTTCCGCGATTATTACTCATTGAAATAAAACAATTTAACGGATTATATCGCGTATATTATCTCATTTTAGTTCCCGACGTTTCGGAAGCTTTCCAGCTTTCCATGGTCACGGGAGGACCATGAGGAAACGTCGGGAACTAAAATGAGATAATATACGCGATATAATCCGTTAAATTGTTTTATATTTATACTATTAATAAAGTGCAAAAACAATATATTATTGTGTAAACTAGTCACCTTTCGGTTACAGCATCCATATTAGATTTAACAACAACCGACTTATTTGCGCCGCGCATAGACTTTGACACTTAAAAGTCTATCCCATCAAAAACATAACATGTAAAAAGATTGCCAAGTCTCGCAACCTTTTCTACCACAAAAAGTTGTGAGATATTATAACCAAATCGTTTAATTTATTCAGAAGTCCCTATCCAGGGAAGGATCTACCCCATACCTTTGTTATTCATAAATGTTCACCGAAATAACAACATGTTATTGTTACGGTTAATTAGTTCAGTAATATCTATCCAACACCTTTGTCATTCATAAATGTTCATCGAATTAGTTAACTAGGAACATGTTATTGTGACCGTTATAGTGACCGTATCAATATTACACATCTTCATATTTTTAACCGACTTCCAAAAAAAGGAGGAGGTTCTCAATTCGACGGAATGTTTTTTTTTTTTAAATAAATGCTTACTGTAGGTATCTTTCGCCACTACACCCGCTTAAGCAACTTCAACATTAGCAACTAATAAACAATTAGGCAAACTAATAAACTTAGAGGCATCTTAAGCAAGTAGGTCAATACGCAGGGACGTTGCAATGATGCTAATTAAAATATTATATTCTGAACGGCCTTCGCGTTTTGCATCAAGTTTTCATTCAGTAGCGTTTAGGAAAAATGCAGTAAGTTTGTGTGAAGCCTGTGATTAGATAATGCCTTTTGCTTTTACGTGGTACAATTTGGAATTTTAATAGGGGAAATGACTCTTAATGGATTTAATGTGAGCTTAATTAATATGCACGGGTTTGTGTTAAAATAAGTTATGCATAACTTTTAACTAAGCCTGAAGACAAGGACATGAATCTTTGTCGGATTAAAAATAGGTTTAGTTGACCAGATTCATATTGTAAAGATTATACGTCCGGCGTCCACCCGAGAAGTCCTTGAGAAGTTTCTCGGGTAGACGCCGCGCCGGACCGTCAACATCTCCTTCATCTCCTGTGCGCCTAGCGAGTATCGAGTGCTCGATGACGGTCTATCTCTTTCGCACTATGAGCGCGTACGAGAGAGGTGCACTGACTCTCGATACGAGATACTCGCTAGCGCCGATCGTAAACTCAGCTCATGGTAGGCACACTGATGATGCCTCGTAGGATTAAATACTGTTTGGTTGTATTTGCATTCGCATTTTATGTCACATCTAACCAAGACACTATCTCACGGAATAGAAAAGAAACAATCCATGTGTGAAATATGGTATTCCGCAGAGTAACGCCTGAATGTGTCAATAAACTACATTGTAACAAATTTTATAGAAATAACTTAAGCTTTTGTGTAGTCTGAGCTACTGTCTGTGTGATTATGATACGCATATGTACAAACGATATCTACTTTATTTATAAGACACACATACTGTAAGAGAAAAAAGAAATATAGAAGATAAAACCGAGTAAGGAGTTTTAGGATATCGCTTTATCTTAAAATCTTGACTTCGCGGCAATATGGGCGCGGTAGTATGGTCATGAATCTTGATTAGAATAATTACATGTTCTTCATCTTGCAGAGTCAGCCATAATCGGAATCATTAAAAATAAGAGTAGGTAATCACGATAGGTGCAGTCAGAGCCACTTTCGACGCTACATAGTACAAGAATACACGAAAATCCAAACTAAAACGTAGTGGTTATATTCTCTTTGATGTAAACCATTGATATAACTCGTTTGGGTTCTTTTCTTTCAACTTTCAACCCAATATGTGCAATTAATCATATTGAAATTAATTGATGAATGAATTAGTGAAGACTAAATAAATAAATAACACAGGGACAATCCTACACAAATCGACCTCGTCCCAAACTAAGCAAATCTTGTACTATGGGTACTAGGCGATGATATACATAATATATAGATAAATTATTATACTTAAATACCTAGAAAACATCCAAGACCCAGGAACAAACATTCGTGCTCATCACACAAACACTTGCCCTGGCTGGGATTCAAACCCGGGACCGCCAACTTCGTAGGCCGTTGTACAACCCACTAAGACAAACGTGTCGTCAGATGAGCTTCGAATGAGCTACGTATATTAAAATTTCGTTACGTTAAGTAGTATTTGAGATACATTCTAGACTTTTACTAACTCTATCGTTATTTCCATAATGCCCCAGTCCCGGGGCAATATGAGGAATATGTAGGTCTGTAGGAGTACTTTTTGTAAACGTCTATTGACCAAAGTAGGGGTAAACTGAGCTATTATTGACAATAGGGAATATTCACGAACTTTAATTTTTGCTTTATGAAAAGCATGAATGCGCTTTTGCGCGTAACAAACAGTAGACAAAAATAATTTTTCGAATAGCTATAAAAATAACCAAGATAGAAGCCATCAAACATTTCATTTTATCTCTTTCTAGCAAAACAGAATTTAATATGGAGTTTATATGGCCGGAGTGCACGACGACGTAACAGTGCACATCGGACCTCTCTATCTAATAAGTAGTTTAAGATGCCTATATCTTGCGTATTTCTTGGTCGATTTAAATTTAAATTTCACATTTTGAAATCGTTTTTACGGTATTTTGATATTTAGTTACGAAAATCGATTAAAAAAAATCATGCATGTACCCTATTACAGTGAAAGACTGTTAAATGATGTAATCAATGATTATTCAAGCAATGTCATATGTGTATCTAATCTCACGTTATCGCGACATATCCTTAAGGAGCTCGTATTGCCCCGGGTTCTCCTAGTATTCCTCTGAAGACTGATTTCTAGTGAATGTCCGGATAAATTAAGTTTACATCTCATCACCATCTCTTCATAACCGTGAGGTGTAAACTTATCTCAATCAATTAGCAGATGCGTTTGTATGCTCGACACACCCAAGCGTCACGATATTTCGTGTCGTGATGCACCGGCGTGTTGCTGCGCACGCGCCGACTGGTATACAAGCTGAAGCTAGAATATAGATTATTATAGTTAATTGTCATGAACTCGACCTGGGTTTGACACGTGCGCATATATTTATGATATCGTCTGCAAATACGAGTACACATAGCGATATTTATTAGTTCTTTTATGTTCATTCATAGTACAAAAGTCCTGTGTTCTAATGATAATGACATATGCAGGATCGTCAACGATTTATTTCATTTCTTACCCAACTTCAAAATGGATTTTTGTATGTATATATCCTTCTCTATATCTTCGACTTCTGTAAGCAGATTTCGATTATTTTATTATTATTATTTATTTATGTTCCACACATACAATTATCATTACAGGTTAAACCCAATACGATATTGTAGCAAAAAAAAACAACACATTAAAAAAAATCTCTAAAATATGACACATTAAGATTATTATTACAACAAAATAAATCTCTTATCTAAGTGGAATAGGAAGTCTTCCATATAGCTATTCTTTTGAATTCACCCAGATCAGACCACAAAAAAACAGGTCTAAATCTGTCGCGATGAGGTTCAGGGTGTGCAGCGCACGCGTCAGCGGCGTTTGTTTCTGTTGTAAAGGAGATCCTTCAAGAGTGGTCTCATAGTAAACATTTGGTTATAATCTGATGATGGGAACGGAAACCTAGAAGTATCTACAAAACTCTGTTATATTTATTTATTTACTTACTTTGCATATTTTATATTTATCATGTATAATTATTTATGTACTTATGTTTATTTACGCAATCTTATGTGTGTATGTTTATTGCGTTTACATGTGTCTATATGAGTTTTTTGTTTTGCTTCATAACTGTTTCCCGCCACCTACTCAACTAAAATTGTTGTCTTTTAAACACTCCGCTACCCAAAGGTTGTCTGGAATGTGCAATGGTGCAATAAAGAGTATTTGTATTTTATTGTATTGTATTGTAACTCTACGAAAGATATATTTAAGACTAGCTTCTGCCCGTGACTTCGTCCGCCTTTAATTCGTTTATCGCGGAGAAGGGTTTTTTCCGGGATAAAAGATAGCCTATGTCCTTCCCCGGGACTCAAACTATCTCCATACCAAATTTCATCCAAATCGGTTCAGCGGTTTAAGCGTGAAGAGGTAACAGACAGACAGACAGACACACTTTCGCATTTATAATATTAGTAAATATTAGTATGGATATATAAGTATAAGCGCAATTGTGTTTTGACAATTTATTTCATTAAAACACTGTACATTGGTGACGGCAAAGTTTTAAGTCGTTTTTTTTTTCTTATTAAACATGTTGTTTATTCATATAATTTATTTAGAACACCATTACAAGGAAATATAACAGCCATAGAGGAAATTTATAAGCCATAACAGATAACCACATACCTACATATTATTTTTCGTTTTGTTTTGTAATATAGTACCTACAGTCATAGAAAAACCCGATAGAAGGGGTGCCAAGGACGAGGTGGATGGATTGCGTAAGAGATGACATGAATAGAAAGGATGAGGGTAATGAGCTGACGAGTGATAGAGAGATATGGAAGAAAAAAACATGCTGCGCCGATCCCAAGTAACGAGGATAAGGGTAAGCGAATGATGACTCATAAAAAAAAACCCAATGAAAAGTCTTGATACATCAAATTCATTTCCACCGCAAATAAATGTGATTAAATGCAATTACAGCATAATAGAGTGAAAGTAGAACCATCCCTCCGACCTCATCTCATTCACCCCACTTTAATCCAGACGATTGCATGATTCCATTATAATTATAACATTTCCGATGTTTTACACATCATCATGTGTCTCAGCGTCAAATAGCCGTATATCCTATACATTCGACCGACGCATCTGCCCTTTGTATTTGGAATGTCACCCCCTAGCCGTAACAAGCGTGGCATAGGATGCATCCCTCTTGATGGAGTCGGATTAACGCGATCATCTGACTCGTGGCCAATTCAAATGGATAATAAATGGTATTTGATGTTCTATTCGATTTGGTTAAGTTTGAATTAAGGTTCACCAGGTTTTTGAATCAGAAAAACAATAAAAAGCTCGCCACAGATACAGATCATGGCTGAACAGATTATCTTGAATTATAGCTAAAACAAACAATGTTCCGACTGGCTGTTCTCCTCTAAAAGTTTCTCAACCGATTTTCATGATATTTTGTCAGCAGCTACGATAATTGGTTTTCGTCGAATCAGTATTCGGTTTTTTTTCAAAATGGCGGAGTATGGGGGTTGAAAGGCCATAGCCACTAGCAATAACAGGTTCAACCGTTTAGGAGCTACGATGCCGGTGACAGATACATAGGGTAAATTTATACCACCAATGATTTTTACCTGTAGCAGCGTAGCCCCTCAACGGATTAAGCGTTTTAGAATTATTCCTGAAAGGAATCTCACATTTTTAACGTTTTATTTTAGTGATCACCTACATACGAATACATTAATTTATTATATGTGTTTGCCTAAAGCTACGTCGACAATGACCGCCGTTAGTTTACTTTCACAACACAGCGTGGAACCCTAAAAAAACAAAAAAGATGAGCGCACACAATCTGCCCCTCGTATGATCTGGCGTCATCCCGATAATGAGACGCCACACCTTTATTTGAGGGGTCGGCCATAATAGACGCTAATGAGATTGCTTTTTTAGGGAGTTTTAGCAAGCAAGATTAAACTGATGCGGATCCTGACCTTTAATATACTCCTGTCTTTCTTAAATTTCGCATTCGACCGCCTTCAGGTCGTCTCTAATATAACTAGACACGCGAAGTAGTGGTACATGTTCCAGATCACAGATCAAAATATATTGGTCCTTAAGCAAGTTTGTCAAAACCGACTTAAAAACAAAGCCAAGGGTGAGACCTCGACTCAGCTTAGCATTGTGTTTGACGCTGACACACATTTCGCGAATATTATACCTGGGGCATGTTTCACAAGCGAATACTATACCAGTTAGCCCGTTTCATAAACGCTTGTAAGTTGTATTACTGTCTCTTTCCAACAATATATATTGAAAAGAGACTTTCGCTTGTAATCATAAGGTCTCCGATGCGTACAGCTATAGCATTCTCAAAATGTCCATCAGCGTCAAACTCAGCGCCAACGGACTCATCGCTGCTATAATAAGAATAGTTGGTATCATAGGCCTATTCGTATTCATGGGCCTCGCCTTTGGTTTCGTTTGTCTTAAGCCAACTTTGACAAGCTACTTGACCACCGTTATATTATTAGCTTGCGATAAATTTGATTTGTTTCAGATTTGATGACGCTGAGCTCGTTGATCCACCGTTTTGAATGGTCGCCACTCAAAAGCTTTTCTACCCCAATGGTCATCGGTTCTTCGAGCAATGTGCCTCGCCCACTGCCGTCAAAGTCTGGCAACTCTCCGATCTATGTCAACGACCTTTGGTTCTCCTGCATGTCACGTAATTCCTAATTCCATCTCGCATAACTGGAGTTATGAGTAACTAAAGGGGTTTTCACAGGGGATGAAAAATTGTAGTTTTGTTTAATTACACGATAAACTCCACGCAGCTCGAAGTGACTCATTGACTGAGCTTTTCAATTCGTTTGCAATGGTGAGTCATAAGGTTAGGGCGTCTAATAATATTTTCGTGTGCAATGCTGTCATTGTATTATTTTTGGCAGAAAAGCATACTTAAGCATATCATCGTCCACAGCCAGAAGACGTCTATACTCCTCAAATTGGGGACAAGGCGATCGCAGTTTGATGGTATAGTGCACTTAATATAAGTGGTTATAATACCCTACGACCCCATAGACTCATGCAGTAGGTTTGGTTGGTTGAGTCTTATCTATAGTAGGCGCCATTGCATTGGAACCAAAGAAGAAATGCAATAATAAAGAGCCCGAGCTTTTCCCAACCTTCTTTAAACGGCTAGGCTGAAATAAAATGAGCCAAGTGCGAGTCAGACTCGCGCACCCAGGGTTCCGTACCACCATACATATTTTGACGACCGGTTTGGCTCAGTGGGAATAACGTTGCCTGCGAAGCTGAGGTCCTGGGTTCAAATCCCGGTAAGGGCAAATATTTGTGTGATGAGCATAAATATTTGTTCCTGAGTCTTGGATGTTTTCTATGTATATAAATAATATATCTATTAAATAAATCGTCGTCTAGTACCCATAAAACAAGCCTTATTGAGCTTACCATTGGGCTAGTTCGATTTGTGTAAAATTGTCCCGTAATATTTATTTATTTATTTATTTATACACTTTAATTTTATAATATCTGTCGCAGCAATTCTGTGAAAATTATAAGTGTTTACCTATCGTGGTTCAAGAGTTAAATCCCTGTAACAGACAGACAGAGGTGACTTAAATAGGTTTGCGTTGATACTACTTGGGTTAGGAACCCTAAAAACGAGGATTACTAAGTACAAGACTCCGCGCTCTCCTGACGAAATCAAATACTTGACTTGATTAGTACAAGCATGCACGAATAAAATAAGTGGACTGGCAATCACCATACAAAAACCGCTCCCCGATTTTTACGTCGTTTTGTCGACACGTTTGGCTCAGTGAGTTGCATAACAGCCTACGAAGCTGGCGGTCCCGGGTTTGGGTCCGGGTAAGTGATAAACACCAATGTTTGTTCCTTTAAGTATTATAATTTATCTATATATTATGCATATCGTCCCCTAGTACCCACAGTACAAGCTTTACTTAGTTTGGGACTAGGTCGATTTGAGTAAGATTGTCCCTGTGTTATTTATTATTATTATTATTTACAACGCCACCTATACAAAATAACTATATATTATTTAAATCAATTCGAAGTACTTTGTTAGCGTGACGTTTATTGTAGCCGTTTACCAACTAACTGTTACTGTAATACGTGTCTTTGTTCAATTATAAAATCGTTAATGTTTAGTTTTCAAGCCCCACCTAGTTTTAATACTGGATATCCTCTTACGATCGATTGACGGTCCTCTTGTTTTATTCACCCATGGTACAATCGGCATGAAATAGTCTCTTATATCTAAAGCGCAAAATATATCGCCATCGTATTTTTATTACCATGCGCCTATTTTCGGTTAATACCATAGATAAAACTGCGACTTTATATCCAAGCCAAGGAAGTTGAACTAAAGCACAAGATGTAAGTATGCAAGATGTAGTATCTTATGAACCGGGCCATCTTGGGCGCAAGTACCTTATTTGGCACTTTGGATGTTACAGACTATTTGATCCTGACGGTACAAAGAATTCCGCATCAAACAGCATCTGTCTGCTCTAGTGCAGGCTCGGATACTCAAGTTTTTCGGCCATATGTTAAGGCGGCACAATGACTCCATAGAGCGACTTGTCATCCAGGGTAGAGTAGAAGGAACCAGGCCACGTGGGCGATCATCCATGCGATGGACTGACCACATCAAACCGGTTGTGGGCGGAACTCTAATGACTGCACCCGAATATCTGCAGATCGGGAGATATGGCGGGACATTATACGGCGAGTAACATCTGCACCTGACAGTTGGTACAAGCACGACCGCTCTGCAAAGAGCAAACGACTGACAAGAAATACAATTAAACGAAGCATTAAAAATTACTCTATTTTCAACGTGAGAACCGCATTTTCTGCGATGACTCTTGGAAAAGCTATTGCAGTAAATGTTTCTCAGAACCGTCTACTAATCTACTTCATAAATTGACGAATTCGTGGAAAACTCAGGCAGCTCCGGTTAAAACCGTATGAAATGAAATTGCGGGGAGCTACGAAGAGTTAATAACTTTAATCTGTTAGCATAGATGGCATTTTGGTAGGAATTTACTATGTATGGAATAATTTGATACTTGTATATTCGACGCTATACCAGGGCCAAAATCAACTAAACGTTAGAGTCATAAGTAAACGTTAAGGGGCTACCATACGCGAATGACCTTCAATCCGTAGCTCTACACTTTTCTGTGTTGTATATGTCTCATCGTGTTGACAACCACCGTTGTTACCAATATACTGTTTCAGTTTATCTTCACGAGTCACCGAAACCAAGATAAACGCAACAAAACTTTGTTATATTTACGACGAAAAACCAGTTCTTGCTGCTTGTCTCAAAAAATATACTTAAAAACGGAACCCAGGATCACTTTTTTGTCCGTCTGTCCGTCCGTCTGTCTGTCAAGACCCTTTATCTCGAGAACTTGTGGAGGTATCGAGTTGAAATAAACACCATATACTCAAATCTACGATCCCTTGAAGCTGTGAAAAAATCAAACTTTTACATTAACGTAAAAAAAAGATACGGCCATTTATGTCGCAAAGAACGTATATTTTGACACTCTCAAGGCTATGAAATTTGGCAAATAATATTGTGACATACTACAAATACATATAAAAATCTGACAACTATACATTTGTAATTAAATCATAAAAAAATATAGTCATTTTCAAAAGACATATTTGTACAGCCCGGTTGCGTTAAGTTTGCACCTCATTTGTATGCAATGCTATAGATATCCGGTACAAACTTTACTCAACCGGAACCGGGTAATATAATAATGTTAGGGTAAGTGAAAGTTTGAACTTAACAAACTCGGACTCACACTTGGCTGTTTTTAAAACAAAACGCTTGCTTACAGCGTGTTATGTGTTTTCATTATTAACAATTTGGCATAGGTTTTGACTATTAAAGGTTTATTGAGAGACCTCTGTGTAAAACTTGATAATTAAATATATAAAAAAATATTCAAATCTCTGAATGCGAGGAAGTGTTACAAACTGAACTAGGTATAATGGTGAAAATAACTTTCCATACATGGAAAGTTATTTTCACCATTCTAAGGACTAGATGCACAACAACACCAGGAGAAATCGTAAATTTTCGCTTGGAGCCCCTAAATAATTACTTTATACATCTATACTATGATAAAGTTGTAAAAATGAAATGTCTGCACATTAAAGGTAATTTCATACAAATAAGTGAAACTGGTTTTTTGAAGGTCACTGGATCGATTTCTTTCTATATTTTTTGTATGTACTTATGTATCTCTGTGGCCTCATTACGTTAAAACGACTGGACGGACCAACCATTCTTAGTACAAGGATATCTGGACGTGGTAATAAGATTTTTAGCCGACTACGCTGAAGCAAAAAGTCGAAGTGAAAGAAGTCGCAGACACAATAAGTTGTTTGTAAAAGGGAGGGAAACCCCAGAGAAACCCTTACAACAGAAAAACAATACACTTATTCGTATTGACACGGCAAATATCAACACGCCTCCGTCACACTACGTAACGATGTTTGCCCGCTCTCCCCCGAGATACGTTGCGTTTTACGGGAATTAAACCCCAACCTCCCCTTTTATTAAAACATAACTAAAATATGAACGCGATACTAAACGAATCCGACCTCTGTCGACTCTTTTTAGGGCCCATTTTTATTTGATCCTAATTTTATACTATCTTAGGATATTTTAGGATAGGTTAGATTGATTTGAGTCGTATGACAGTTGTATGGGGTTGTATATTGTATAGCTTTTATTTGACAATTTTACTTTTGGGTCGATTGTTCGAAATGGCAGCATGTTGACGAGATTATTGAGATAAGTGGTTAATTAATTGTGTCTGTTGCCGTGCCGATTTTGTTTGTAGATTATATTATAATGGGATATTAATATTGCAAGTTACACAGTATTTGAACGTTACGATTGATTTATTATTCGTTCAAATTAATTGTTACTGTACTATGCTTCTTTATTCAATTAGTAGAAAGTGCCCGCAACTTCGTTCGCGGAGGAGAAAAAGTCATAACCCCTCTTTTTTTTCAGCGTAGTCGGGTAAGAAGTATTCTATAACCATCTGGAGATACCCAGCTACCCGTGTACCAAAAATATTTGAAATCTGTTAAGCCGATTTTGCGTGATGAAGCCACAACGACACATACAAACATACAAAAATCCAAAAGAAATATTTTTCATTTAAGTGACCTCCAAATAGTCCGTAACAATATATATTTTTTTAAATATCCTCAATGTACAGACATTTCATTTTTACAACTTTACAATAGTATAGATAACAGCGTTAAATACCTTACCTTAACTTATACCTTAGTTTTAAAGCGCCAGTTTTTTATATCCCCTTGCCAGTCGGCGCAAGATCCAAGTATGTACCTATAGCGATCAGTGGCGTGGCGTCCATATAAGCCGATTCCCACCGGGAAATCCAGCCCAAGTAAAGGCTTATAACGACGTATTTCTTTAAATATTAGTAAATGAATACACTTAGGCTTCCCTTGTAATTTTCCTGACGCCACGCCTCTGATAGCGATTGACAGTCCTCTTGTTTAATGGTATTTATGTGTATGTAAGTATCAGAGGTCGTAATATGTAGTTCCTACTCACCTAAACTTCGCCAAAGGACTTACTTAACAATAGTTATAACCAAAATATTTTTTTTTTATCGAATGTGGTATTTCTCTGATGTGTTAAACAATAAAAGTTTCATGTGTACGTTTGCTATGCGATCTTATAAGAACTGTGTCCCGGTCAAAGTAAATTATTTGGTTTCTGTTTTGGGCCATGCATTTTGTCTGTTAAATAGTCCTCAACCCTATAATATGCCTTTGCCATTAGAGATTGTACTCATATCGCTTACCTATTCGCTATTTTATTTACCATCTAAAATACGAATGATGAAAAACGACAGCATCACTTCTTTTCGTTACCTAGTCTTTGCACGAATCGTCCCTTCTCTACAGGTAAAGACATGGCCAATACTGTCTGTCGCTTCTCTCCCTTATTCTTTGCCAGTCTCCCCCTCGGGTGCGTGTTTGCGCCCGGTCGCTATGGCGGCAAAAATGCCACATCTCGAGGGGGTTATCTGGCAAGATGTTGAAAGGTCAACGGGTAATCATGAAAGGTCAATTGTTTTAATAATGTTTTTTTGCGTGGTGTAAAAAATCTAATCTATTTTAGAGTAATGACGATCTAAGAATGATGACAGACTATTATATTGCATGCCATACAACGTGGCAATGCTGCCAGCCTTCTGGGCACGTTGCCAATCGACGACGATCTGGTGCATTTTTTTAATTATAGGTTATTTTTACGTCTAGTTATTAATTTCTAATTTTAGTTTATTTTAATGTTAGATTTATTTTATGGTAGTTTATTTGTTTATTATGTAGTTCACTACTATATTGCATGACATTTTTAGGGTTCCGTACCTCATAAAGAAAACACGGAACCCTTGAAGGATCTCTTTGTTGTCCATCCGTCCGTATGTCTGTCAAGACCCTGTTTCTCAAGAACGCGTGGAAATATCAAGTTGAAATTAATATCAAATACTCATGTTTGCCGTCCCTTAAAGCTGTAAAGAAATCAAGCTTCTAAGTCAACGCAATCCAAAGATACGTTCATTAAAAATAATAAATAAATATAAAAGGACATCAACAAGGCTTTGTTATGAGAACTAGACGACGATATATTTAATACATATATTAACTTATAAACAAGTAAGCACCCAAGACTCAGGAACAAATATTTATGCTCATCACACAAATATCTGTCCTCACCGGGATTTGAACCCAGGACCTTCAGCTTCGCAGGTAACGTTACTCCCCCTGAACTAAACTGCTCGTCTTAGATTGTATTACCGTAAAATGCTGCAAAATAACCCAATGGCCAAAACTAAGGTACACGTCCTAGTGTTGGACATATACTCATTCCAATAGTTGACACCCTGTTTGTCTCTTCTATTGCTATAATTTAAGGTTCAAGACGCCAAATAAGGGATGGTATTGAAGACTGCGACATTTACATAATCCCTGCTTGAAAAATTGCATTTTCTGTCAAGAAACATGTTGGAATAGGTTTTCTTTAGGTCATGAGCATTACAAGCCGCAAATATTGTTTAGTTTATACAAAAGCATTAATTATCATAAAGCGATCATCAAATTATATATATAAAAGAGAAACTTAGCAATAACAACAATAGTATATAGTACACAATAGTATACTCGTACATAAATAAATAAATAAATATTACGGGACAATTTTACACACATCGAACTAGTCCCATGGTAAGCTCAATAAGGCTTGTGATATGGGTACTAGACGACGATATATTTAATAGATATATTACTTATATACATAGAAAACATCCAAGACTCAGGAACAAATATTTGTGCTCATCACACAAATATTTGCCCTTACCGGTATTTGAACCAAGGACCTCAGCTTCGCAGGCAACGTTACTCCCACTGAGCTAAACCGGTCGTCAAAACATTCACAAATACATTCAAAAATCAAATAAAATAAACAATAATAATACCAACATGTAGGTACCAATCAATGTCAGAGTACAATAAAATAATAATGTCAATAAATAATAATGTCAAACAATGAAAATAAAAATTTAATAATATGTCATTCTTATAACTAACATATAAGAGAAAAATACAAATAAGGACGGTCTTTTGGATGATTTAACATATAGTTAAATGTCTATCTAATAATATCTATGTATTCTTTTACTGAGTAGAGAGACTTTTCCAATAAAAAATTCGTTAGTCTGCACTCAAACGTTTCCTCTGAGAATTCACTTTTTAGGTCGGCGCGTAGATGTTTATAGTACTTCGGCCCTATGACTCGCGGGTTTTTAGCAAACGGGAGTAGTTATCGCAGTTCAAACAAGCATAATTAATGTAACGAATAATTTTTAACGCGAGCGAAGCCGCGGTTATATGCTTGTAGCACACCCAATACCCGATTTTGTCGAGGTTTATTTAGGTATCTACGCTTTATCACCCCATTTTAATTGCGTCGGTGGGGCGCCCTAGGGCGGTAAATTGGCGGGAAAGCAGTTTGACAGATCATTTTTTACCGGCTCGGAAATTTGGGCATTGTTCGCCATTGATTGCCAGGTGCCAGCAAGTTAGAACCGTGACAGATTGTTGGCATGGTTTTGAAAAGGGAGGTTTGGTGACGTCATTACTTTATGATTTAACTTGTGTGTGTGTAATAATGTGGTCAGATTAAAGTGTTATCTTTCTTGACACTTAACATGCATCATTCGTCCTCTGTCGTAAACTCATTGTTTAGTCATATATTGCCGTACAAAATATATTACAAATGCAGTGGTTGCCATACACCGATAAGTTTTACTATCTCATACATATATCCCTTTATTTCATACCTACTGTATATTAGGTTGACTGGTAGAGAATGCCTTATGGCATTAAGTTCGCCTTTTGTAAAATAAGTTTTCTTTTGTGCAATAAAGATGAAATAAATAAATATATCCGAATATACATAGTTTTTGACCATTTTCTTGTATTTTTTATTTAATCGAATTTTTAAGTCTACTTATTGAACGGCACCGAGGCTTGAATTGTGCTTTTTTTTTGTTTTGTGAAATAAAGGGATATACATATATGTGTATACAACATTTGTACTATGGGAGAAAATATTGAGAGTATGACATGGGATATGTAAATTATTGACATAACTGAAATCATAAAAAGTGCATCCAGAAAAAAGGGAATTTATGAGGTTATATCTACAGCACATCGCAAAATTAGATGCCTTTGGCAAAAATTCGCCTTGTCATGTTCCAGAGGACAAAGCGTAGGTAAGTATGTTCTTCTGGGAAGCCGCGGCCGTTGCCATGGCAACGCGCCGCATCAACACAGCGTGCGCGTGTGAATATCCAGGTGACCTGCTAAAGATGGCGACACAAGAAGAGGACGGAATGATAATATTTTTTCTTGAGGTTATCCGTAGTTGCACAAATGTGTACCGTATTTGTTTATGTATTTTAGCTTATCGTAAACAAAACCGACCAAGTGCGGGTCAGACTCGCGCACCGAGGGTCCCTTACAAAATATACGCTAAAAATGGTCGTATCTAAGAAAATGTAGTATTAGCAGAGCCTTACTCCTAAGCAAAATGTACATACGCGGTATGGGGAAATTTGATATTGCTTTCTGACATAGACAATAAGATTGTCAGATTTATTTCGTGGTTTGTTCTATAAGAGCTACCTTCATATCAAATTTCAAGTTTCTAAGACAACTGGAAGTAAGTACCCTATACTTAATGATTAAACGAACTTACCTGTGAGTGAAGTTCTATCATTATTATGCGAAGTGCTTCGTCCGAAGAGATCCTGAAATGTTTTATATATGTACTAACACGCATGTGACACCACTCCAACACTATAGTTTGGATTTTTTTAAAGGCATCTGTGTTTGCATTGTCTCACCCTTGGCCATAAACGTGGTTTTCCATGGATGGCAATTTGTATGAATACACCTTTTTAAATGACTGAAATCGAATCTTTGGATTGCGTTAACTTAGATGTTTGATTTTTTACAGTTTCAAGAGAGAGCAGACCTAATTATTGGATATTCTTGAAATACAAAAAAAAACACTTTAAAAATCACGAAGATCGTGATGGTAAAACATCGAGATTTTCGTACAAAATCAACATACGTATTATGATGTTAATTTCAACTTTATACCTCCACGCGTTCCTGCGAAAAAAGTTCTTGACAGACAGACACAATTCAAAAGAAAGTAAATAGATGATGATTGTTTTTAAATTATTTGAGCTGCAAATTTCATGACTGGTCAGGTAACAGGCCGTGGACTTGCTGACCAATGATTAAATTTGCTGCTAATTTGATACAAGTATTTTGTAAATAAAATTCAAATTTACTGCCTAATTTATATGTTATCCCCTACTAGACCCTTTGAAATAATAAAAATTGATTACTTTTAATTGGCAGAATGGAGATCTTAACGTAGTTATACTTTGTTACCTTTAGTTACTGAAGTGCCTAAAAAAATACGGTATGGTAAATATAAATTAAACCATCGGGAAAGCTTAGAGTTATTTTTAGTCAGATCATGCCAATTTTTATATTAAATGATTGGCATGTTTATGTTATGTCCATTATGTAACTTTATTTGTCATTTTTGAGTTTTGACTGTTTTAAATTTCTTAATAGCCTTGGCTAAGTCGCGGTAAAATGCTGCCTAGACGAAATAAGCTTTGTCCTTATCTGATTCATCATTGCGTGAAACGATATCAACTCTCTCATAACTTTTTTTATGTTATAGGGGGTAAACGAGCAGACGGATCGCCTGATGGCAAGCGATTACCGTTGCCCATAGACACCTGCAACACCAGAGGAGTCACAAATGCGTTGCTGTGCCGGCGTTTGAAAAGAGGATGTAAAGAGGATGACTCAAAGTAAGTGTATGTAACGTAAAGTTTGAAAGAGAACGCTATTTAGGGAGACCGCCTGTTGTTTACCCCCATTTAATTGTAACTCATGCTTCTGTATTTCTGTGTATTTCAGGCGTGCAATAATACTTCTTTGTTATGCAAGGCTGCAAAGTTATTATTTGGTGGGAGTGCTAGAATTGAAAGCCGAGTAAGCGAAGGAATCTAAAATTGAACCACGAACGGAGAGAGTGGTTCAATTTTATTCCTGAGCGTACCAAGGCTTTCAAGGCAGGAGAAGCCAAATGATTATGCAGACGTGCGAAACAAGTACTTTTCCGCGCCAGCGGATAAAACGAATTTTTCCACGCTGATTTGGCGCTATAAAGGGAACTTTACCGAGCGGGTGGATTGAAAAGAGTATTACTTATAGTTACTGACGAGTGTTATATTGCAGTGAAGAATAGAAAAAAAAAAAACATAGTGCCAAAAGCTTCAAAAATATGTACACACCAACACTACTGGCATAGTAATAAGTTTTGAAAATATATTCTTGAGATTTCATGGTATTTATTTATCTGCCTTTGACTGTACTAATTTCGAAATTCGCCCTCAGTACACCTCAAACCTCCCTCTCTGTGAGTGTGTGCGTCCGACTCTGTTTATCTGCCGCGGCCACGTCACCTCATCACACACATACACACACACACACACGCACACTATGCTCCCCGGTAGATAGACGAGGAGAAAAACGAATGGCCGATGGGGGGTTGCTGGAAAATAGGAGTGGCGATAGCGTTAAGTTTTAGGGAAAATGGTGGGAATAATGCGTCTCTACCGTTTTCCGGTATAACTTATCGTTAGATTATAAATACATCTGGCGAATTCTACTCTATTTCCAACAAATGCTATAATGTAAAAGATTGTGAAGATTTTTGGATAATTGGATGTCGGTAACTCAATAATCCGTCCATTGTATGTTTAGTTTAGTTTAGTTTATTAATCTCATCATTACAATGTTCATGTAAATTTTATACAAAAGCATGTCCGTTTACAATTAATTATCATAAAGCGATTGTCAAATTATATATATATACACTTAGCAATAACAACAAAGTATAGTACACAATAGTATACTCGTATATTCACAAATCAAACAATGTACCTGTACTTGAGTACCTGCCAGACTTAAGGTACCAATCAAGGTCAGAATACAATAAAATAATAATGTCACACAAGGAAAAAAAATTAATAATATGTAATCCTTATAACTAACATTAAAGAAAAATACAAATAATGACGGTTTTTTGGATGATTTAACATATAGTCGAATGTCTATACTGGACTTAAAACAACGGTTTTATATAGATGTAATTAGGTAAATGATTGTTATTTACCATATGGTGTATTTGACTGAGCATGAGCGAACGTCTCCATTCTCAGCTTGGGAAGAAATCTTCGTATGTCCGTCTATCTGGATGTTCTACTCTACAGTTCGCATTTATTAACCGACTCTCGAGAATTTGTGTGAGCTGTTTCTCAATGGTTTGAATTTTATTTTGATTCTCTTTATGTTCTTTTTTCAAAATAGCGGAGTTATGGGGGCTGAAAGACTCGCGAGGTCTACAGCTCACAGAGCCACTAGTGGTTTACTATTTTCAGCTGGCCATCATCTCATGATTAATTAGCGTTCCGGAAAAAAAAGTGGTAATGTTCCTTATAATGTCTGTCCGTCTTTCTATTACAGGGATGTGGATTATGAGGGAAACATTGCTTACTACTATTAGGAATACAAAGTTGATTTTCGCCAATTTTCCAAAATATTCTGAATTCTATTAAACGTTTTTTAATAGTATTACACTTTTAGTATTAATGTTAAGTGAAATTTTAACCACCGACAAAAAATGAGGGGTGTTCTAAGTTTGGTGTGCGTGTCTGTGATAACGTATTTGTATGTCTGTCTATGGCATCGTAACTCCATGAATCAACTGATGTAGATTTAGATATTTTGAGTGTTCTTAGCCATGGTTCAGCAGCTGTTCAGCTGTTTGAAGTTTAAATGTCAGCTTTTCTACGTTTAGGTTTTTTTATTATTATTTTTATTTTTTACTTTTTTCACGCCTAGAGACCTTATACGTCTCTGTAAGTATAGATTAAGTTATAAATAAATTAATTAAATAAATAAATATTACAGGACAATTTTACATTAATATTGCTATGCACTATAATGTCATTATATACTAGATTGTGAATGTTATTTCTGTTTATTGTAAAATCAGACATGTAAAAGTGCCCTTGAGACCTACTTGCAGAATAAAGATTTGAATTTGAATTTTATCGTTTCAACATATTACTCGTAGTTTAATTTAACGGATTATTCACTAAAATGTTCTAAGACTATGTAAACGATTTAAGAAGCATGTAGAAAACAAATCACGCGGTGAGCGGCTCAGCGGAGATTGTCTGTAAAATAGCTTTGTTATTTGATAGGTTTCTCATTGAACTGCCATCTTATTGGATTTGGACGTTGGAGGTCTTCGTCAGATGTTACTTTGGTCGATAATTCTGGCTTTCTTGGCTGTCGAATATGTTTCTTCAAGTGTACTCAGACTTGTTTTACGTTAAATCCGTCGACAAACCAATTACCGTCAAATTATTGTTTTAGTGTAAGTTAAACGGACAATCGGCGAAGCATAAAGATCAATAAAAAGATAAGCTTTGTCTTTTTTATAGTTTTAGTTTAATATGTGAGATATTAAATGTCTGTATCTACGAGGGTTGCTACTTATATATCCGGAAACAAAAAAACAAACAAACGTACACGGCTGAAAATAGTTTTATTGTTTTTCAAAGTATTCCCCTTGATGATCTATGCACTTTTGCATTCGCGTGAACCAATTTTTAAAGCACTTCTGCCACTCCGCCTGAGGTACCTCCATAACGTGTTGTTTGAATGCGTCGACAGCATCTTCAGCGGTCGAAAATCGTTGACCGCGTAATTTATTCTTTATATTTGGAAATAAATAAAAATCGTTGGGTGCCAAGTCAGGGCTGTACGGCGGATGACCCGTTAATTCCACATTTTGACCCTCCAAAAATAGAGTTGTTTCGCGTGACGTATGACAGCTGGCATTGTCATGATGAAGAATGATTCTTCGTCGCTGGTTAGTTTTACGAATTTGTTCAAATACTTCCGGTAAGCAAATGGTCGTGTACCACTCTGAATTAACCGTTCTACGGTTTTCTAGTGGCACTGTAGCTACATGGCCATTAATACCGAAGAAGCAGGCCACCATTTGTTTCAATGTACTTTTTGCACGAGTAACTTTCGTAGGGTTCGGCTCATTTTGAAACACCCATACCGTTGATTGTTGCTTCGTTTCGGGATCGTATGCATAGATCCAGGATTCGTCACCTGTATAGATGTTATAAACGGCTTTTGAGTCACCACAGTTATATTTTTTTAACATTTTATTGCACCATTCGACGCGAGCATGTTTTTGCTCATTTGTTAAGTTGTGGGGTATCCAACGCGAACAAATTTTTTTTACAGCCAAATAATTATGTTATATGCTATTAATGCTGGTCATAGAAATACCCAGAGTCGCCTCTATCTCGCGGTACGTAACATGTCGGTCGTCCATTATAAGTTTTCGCACAGCCTCGATATTTTGTTGTACAACGACCGATTTCGGGCGACCTGCCTTAACTTCGTCCGTAAGCATACTACGTCCACGATTGAACTCACTAAACCAGTGATACACAGTAGTTTTAGATGGGGCTTCATCACCAAAAGTTGAAGTTAGTTGATCTATGCACTGTTGTTGCGTTAAACCACGCCGAAAATCATAATAAATCATAGCACGAATATTTTCACGAGTGAGTTCCATTCTTGCTGCGAGATGACATTTAAAACCCGTCAAAAACAAAACACGAGCGTTAATAAGGAAGAAAAAATATACCTTATATACTTAAAAAAGTTCAAATTTTACCATGGCGGTCAAATATGCTATTTAAGAAGATTGTAATCCCGGTTTCCGGATATATAAATAGCAGCCCTCGTAATATAAAATACAACTAATAAAATATCCGTACCTACTCGTATTTCGTTTGGTTATTTCACGAAGATTTTTTTAAAGTTTTCTGTACTAAGAAAGCCACCTAATGAGATTTTCAAAATTGACGATTTGAGTAAGTCAATTGTTACACGGTGTCAGACTACAAAATAACATTAAAAGTGAACTTATAAAAAAAATATTAATTCGAATTCCAAATGACTTTTCTATGCTAGCGAATAAAATTAACTTTTCCGCACACATTTGGCGCTGTAAACGAAACTTTTCTGAACTGAATGACGACCAAGACTGCTACCTGTAGAAAAGCCTTTACATACAAAAACAAACACTTAATATGTCATTTAACATAATGAAAATAGAATAATGAAATTATGAATTATAATGAGGGTGTCGAGTTGTGACAAGACGGATGGCGGCGGGTTAATTAGTTGTTTCCTTTCGTGCGACTTTTGACCCATTTACGACTTTGACAGAAACAAAAATGATGTGACGAGTCTTACAAATTAACCTGCCTACCTTCAGCCGAACGGTATCGTACGCGACGATGGCAAATGCCCTGACGGTATGACGCTCGTCCCATGGAAGATGGGCAGAAAACTTGTCTAGGACGCCACCTGTGTCGATACTCATGGCATCTCCTGCAGTGGCGGCAACGAAGGCCGAGCAGCACAAACGGCGCAAATATGCTACTCTCAGTGAGAGCTACGTATTTACGCCGTTTGGTGTAGAAACAGTTAGACCGTTGAGACCCAGCGCCAAGGAGCTGTATAAGGAAATAGCTCAGCGCCTTATCAATGCGTTGGGTGGCCAGAGGGATGGCGGCTATTTTTGACAGAGGCTTAGCCTAGCCATCCAAAGAGGAAACGCCGCCAGCCTTCTGGTCTCATATCCGGCAAAGGTGACCCAGAGAGCTCAAGCTTTAGGTAGTTTATTTATCGTTTGTAACATAGCTTTAGATTCTTTTCCTCTTCTTTTCTTTTCTTACTTGAGATTTACTTTTATAAATAGTTGTGAAACATTTGAACATGAATTTTTTTTGTTCTATTATTTTGTACATAATGATAATGAAGATTTTAAATACCTACCTAAATATTTATTCATAAAATCAAAATTCTTACAACAAATAACTGTAAATGCAAACCAAATTTAAATTGTTTTTTATTTTTTATTTATTTAGGGCCAGCCAACGATTGTTACCACGAATAATTTTTTTAAAGGAAATAACACATGGATATATATAGACTAGCGTCACAATCACTAATAGGTTAGCACCACATGCATAATAATCTTAAACATAACATATGTTTATTGTGACTTAAAATCAATAAAATATAATTGCAAATTCTCTATAATGGAGGAATAAGAGACATCGAAAATAATTTTGACACAAATAATAAATGAAGTATTCACGCCATTTTGAGAGCTAATTTTGGAAGCCAGAAGTAGCCATTTTATTAGGTGAATTCAAGTTTATAAATTTATTGGCAGTTTGATTAAGTTTGCCCCTCATTTGTATGCAACGCCATATAACAGGCGCACTCAGACAACTTAACTGAACCGGCCAGTTAAGTGGGAATAAGTGACAGTTTCTACGGAACCCTTGGTGCACGAGACAAAATCGCACTTGGCCGGTTTATTATGATTTGTATTTCTCTGTTTTTCAAGTGTGGGACAAAGTATTTTTAAATGATTGTTAGATGCAGGCGTTACTTTCCGGAATTCCACATTAGATTAATGGATTATAGTTCCTTTGATTTTCTGTGAAATAAAGTCTAGGTTAGAATGGACAATAAATTGTGCTCACATGCGCATATTTACAAAATATTACAAACCACCACCAGACAGTATAATCCTCAACACGTGTTCCACCTCTCTACGAAGCATCATCAGGAGATGTAGGAGATGTTAATAGTGTTTTTGTATTCTGTAGTAATAGCACGTTGTCACCTGAAGTAACGAAGTGAAGGCGAGTGTTTAAAATAAAAATCGCCATTCGTTCTCCCCACGAGTCCGGCTTCCGGCCGCGCCCCACCCTTCTATGCGGAGAGGGTTGTACGTTTGTTACCTTCCGTTATAGTGCGTCCACACTGATTGTCGATTTAAAACCCGCCGATCCGTGTAACCGACCCGAACACGCGGGTACGGATCTTAAATACACGGACCTTAATAATCCCTTCCGAACGTGTCAGACACCCGTGTACGGACACACGTATCCGGATACACGAACCGTCTACACGAAACCCGTCTAAGACCGAAAGCTCTAGTTGATACGCAGAATACATCAATCTACTATAACTATAAAACAGTAACTAAACCGCCGAGGAACCATGAAATTGAATCACATATTCCTTTAAAGACGTAGAGGTGCCACACTAAGGATTTCTTGAAATTTCGATTGTATGTTCCAGGACAAAGTTACACCTTCCAGTAAAACAATACAATACAGCTATACATTACCGTAGTCGCAATTCGAAAATCTTACAAGCGCGATCTACAATTTTGTTGTAATATATGGGCTTTAAACACAGTCGTCATCAATCACACCATTTCGATCGGAATATCATTGAGTTCTCATCGCGCCCAAAAAGCTAGGTAGGTAGATTTAATAGTTATTTCTTATGCACAGCTGCTAACTTCTTACTTGGATTTCTTGAATTAAAAGCCGAGTAAGCGATGGAATATAAAATTGAACCACAGAGGGAGCGAATGGTTCAAATATAATCCTGAGCGTACAAGGGCTTTCAAGGCATGAGAAACGAAATAATATCGCAGCCATGCGAACACACAACTTTTCACCTCATTACAGCGAGGAAATTGTGAGATGTAAGAAAAACTAAGTGAAATTATAACTCTGTTAGTGATGGCTAATATGATTTCCCGTAAGTTCGCGCGGTGTACGAGGGAGGTTAAAATAACTCTATTCAGAGCTTTTTGTACCTCTCTGTATACGTGCGGCTTATGGAGGTCTTACACGCAACGGGCCTACGGAGCCCTCCGGGTCCAGTACAATAACACGTTCCGGGTGCTGGTGGGGCTGTCCCGCTTCTGTAGCGCATCAGAGATGTTCGCAGAAGCGCGTGTAGAGTGTTTTTACACGACTATGCGCAAGCGATGTACATGTACTTACATCCCTGGTGCGCCGGGTGCGAGCCAGCCCCAACCCCATCCTGGGCTCGATAGCGGACAGGCTGGACTGTCCGTACATGAGACACTGTTGTGAAATGCATGTTTCACACAGTGCATATCTGGTTTAATGTTTTTATTAAGTACTAACATTAGAAATAAGTTAATGTTACTAACGATTTTTGTATGAGTCCTATGTTACTCGAATTAAATGTTTTCTATTCTATTCTATAACAAACCGATTATTTTTTCATTTAAAACTAGTGATAATGAACCTACGAAACACACTTATTACAAAAATTAATTCGAACTTCAAATTACTTTTCTACGCTAGTGGATAAAACGAACATTTCCACCGAGATTTGGCGCAGTAAACGGATTTTTTTGTCACTGCCGAACGTTTAGGAAGAATGTGTGGACTCGCCATTACGTTTTGTTCCGTTACCACTGTGTCTAAAGGAAGCGGAGGGTGGTTCTGATCTGTGACCTGTTACTAATTGTAATGATTTTTGATTCAGTGTCAGTGTGATGTAGTGACATACGATTGGAGGTAAATAAATTGGAACACCTGTTCAGACGTAGATAAAGAATTTTGTCCAGGGGTGTAATTCTGATTGTTCTCGTGCCGTTATTCCAGAAACTTATTGGTCAAAATAAAGATATACAGCACAAGCTGTTACGTGTCGTGTATCTGTCTTATGGCATCATAGTTCCTAAGCGAATGAACCGATTTTGATTTAGTTATTTATTGTCTGATAGGGACCCTGATCAAGACATTTCTTAGATCTTTTTTCTAAGAATTCAGGAAAATTAGTTTAACCGTTTGTAAATCATCAGCATTTTTTCTAGATGATGTATGTAGTGTGTAACTCTGTCTTCCTGCCTGTTACCTTCTCAGGCTTAAGCCACTGAATCGAATAAGATGAAATTTGGTATGGTGATAGTTTGATTTGAGAACCTGGAAAGCCATAGGATCGTTTTTATCCCAGAAACCATCACTTGAGGGGGTGAAAATGGGGATGAAGTCTGTATGGGGCATACATTTTAGAACATTTGCTACCTACTTCTCGGTAAGGCGGGCGAAAGCGCGGGTATATAGCTAGAAGTTTATTTATACCTTACCACGTCCATGTCATATCTCGTACGCAAAGTTGCCCAATTACCTGTGATCACCATGGCAACCTCCCCACACACAAGAAGGGCCGGATATGAGCGCCGGCCCTCCAGGAAGCGGACCCATGTCTTGGGGTGCAGATGTGGGGTTAGAGTTTAGTTAGAATTATGTTTAGTTTTCTACTGAATAACAAATTCTTAATTTAAATAATTGCTAGATTCAGGCGTTACTTTGCGGAATCCCAAATTAGATTAATGGATTATAGATCCTTTGCTTTACCGAGAAATTGTGACTTGGTTATTATTAAGATCCAAATAATGAAAAAATAAATTCAAGACTCCGACCGGAATAAAATAAATTCAAGACTCCGGCGCACGCTCTGCCAATTTAGCTACTACAAAAATCTGGTTAAAAATACAAAGATGTTGTAACAAGTAGTGACAAAATTTGAAGACTAGCTGACTGGGCTCTGTAGCTCAATTGGCAGAGCTTGCGCCTCGGCAAGGCATAAGGCACTGGTTCAAATCCGGTCGGAGTCTAGAAATTTTTTCATTGAATATAGATTCTTAGTGATGAAATTCACTTTAAAAATCACGAAGATCATGGTGGTAAAACATCAAGATTTTCGTAAAAAATCAGTGTCTTGGTTAGTTGTGACAATAAATTGTGCTCACATGCGCATATTTTCATGCAGTTTCCACATTGTGTGCGATGTATTGAACACTAATAATAGACACGTTATATACAGTACTTCATTTCAAGTTGTTACTGTTTCATAAAACAAGTCTGTTAATATTACGTAGTGGGGCGTATTGATACACCCAAGTGCGGCAAAGATATCTTTACGCAATTAAAAATATTGAACGGCGGCGAGACCAAATATTATGAGTGAGGCACGGGGTGTTTTGACAGTGACTCGTGCGCACTTTAAACAACAGGGGAAATAATTATTCTTTTGACCGAAAGGGGCGGTGCCGATCAAGTGAAAATATTGCAATGTATTATATCGTTATTAACGTTCTCATACCTACTTACATTGTGAAATCAACTTAGTTGACTTATATTTGTCACGAAAATATTGTATCAGGATGCAAATAATCGGCTTAGCCGATAAAATATAAATAAATATATATCAGAGACCATCTTACACAAATCGACCCAGTCCCAAACTAAGCAAAGCTTGTGCTATGGGTACTGTATAGGCGACGATATACATAATATATAGATAAATAATAATACTTAAATACATGGAGAACATCCAAGACCCAGGAACAAACATTCGTGCTCATCACACAAACACTTGCCCTGGCCGGGATTCGAACCCAGGACCGCCAGCTTCGTAGGCGTCGTCGAAGTCAACTATGCTCGATACATCAAGAAAAGTTTTTTTTCGACATCGTAGTCGGGTAAACAGTATCCTATAAACATCTGTGGATACCCAAAAATTGTTGAAATCCGTTTAACCGATTTGGCGTGATGAAGCCACATCGACACATACAAATATACAAAAAATCGTAAAAAAAAAAATTCGATTTAGTTACCTCCAAATAGTCCGTTACTATCATTTTTTTTTAAATAGCTTTAATTAAATAATTCAATCGTTTGGCATTACACAGTAATAAGAACAGGTCGAATACTTTAATATTAAAAATCCAATTTAAGATCCTTTAGCCATTCCATAGCTTCGCCAGTGAGGGAGATCAGGTCTTAAGGAGGGCCGCCGGTATAGTGTGACTTTGGCTGCTGCACTGCTCAATACCATACCAGAGCCTCGTAGCAATTAAACAGTACTCGAATATCTTTAATGTACAGACATTTCATATTAACAAATTTACAATAGTATAGATGGGATCCTTGAAGAATCTAGTTAACAGGGCTCTCAAAGGTTGGCAAAATATGGGCGATTCCTCCGGTGTTGCACATATCCATGGGCGACGATGACTACTTTCTATAAGGTGGCTCGTCTGCCCTTTTGCCACTCGTTACATAAAAATAAGTGTATAAATATGTGTAGGTAATATACAAAAGATCGATTATGAAGCCTATCAATTAGCATTTTTACATCCGATGATGGATGTGAGCCTCGCATGCGTCCAGTCACGACAAACCACTTATTAATATGACATAGAAACAACTATTTGTATTCTTTGTTTATCATCTTCGGGGTAACATTATGGTGCATTGTCTTACTTGACAATCGTAAAGAAAGGTACTTAAGTGATTAAAAAAAACTAGTCATGTGCGAGAATGCCTCGCGCACCGAGGGTTCCGTTTTTGGCCGATGAGGCAGAAAGGTATGAGTGGCGACTACGCACAAGACGGCGCAGCGTGGGAATGCCTACAACATGGACGGCGACGATCTGATCACGGGATGGTGGATAAGGACGGCGCACAATCGGTCGTTGTGGAGATCCTTGAGAGAGGCCTTTGTCCAACAGTGGACTTCTTTGGACTGACATGATAATGATAATGAACAAATTCATCCACATACGTACATATTAACTTTAGAAGGTCTCTTTTTTAGAGTTCCGTACCCAAAGGGTAAAACGGGACCCTATTACTAAGACTCCGCTGTCCGTCCGTCTGTCTGTCTGTCCGTCTGTCACCAGACTGTAAACTGTGTATTCACACGGTAGACAGTTGAAATTTTCACAGATTATCTATTTCTGTTGCCACTATAAGTAACAACCAATACTAAAAATAGTATAATTTTTATGTTTGTCTGTCTATGTCAGTAACCAGTATAACATGATGGAACACCGCGTACATTTTGCTTAGGAGTACGGCTCTGCTAACACTGGATTGTCATAGATACGGCCGTTTGTAGCGTATATTTTGTACGGAACCCTCGGTGTGGGAGTCCGACTCGTACTTGGCCGGTTATTAGAAGCTGACTATGAACAGGGTAAGTCTGGCTAGGCCTGCTTACCAGCAATCGGATTCAGTGGCGGTAGCGCATACCCACAAACGGTAATGCCATCCGCGACCACTTTGAGTGGGGTTGGGAAGCATTGCGCAAGGCACAAGGACTGCGGAAATGGCTTCAGACGGTTCACACAAAGGCCCTGGGGGGAGTGAAATGCACCGCGACCTCTCAATCGATAGTACACCCCACATTAATCAGATACCACTCCTGTGTGCGTGCGCACCTGCCCTTGTAAACTGCGTACAATAACGAATTTATGCGTAAGTCTTGCTATTATTAAATAATAGTTATGTATATCGTCACTACTTTAAAAAAATCGGCCAAGTGAGAGGCTGACTCGCACACCGAGGATTTCGTACAAACGTTCACCTTTCACCTAACCTACTAATACGCATACCCTAACCTAACCTAATAGATACGCAATAGGCAGTGCAAACTTAACGCAACCAGGTTGTTAAAATTAAAATTAAGTAAAAAAATATTTTTTAAAATCGGTCGTACACAAAAAACTAGACACATATAAAAAAGAACAAACATTATGAAGAATTATGAGATCCCTTCTCGTTTTTTTAAGATGGCTGAAAATAGGGTTATGTTTTTTTTCCTCCACCGCAAACGAAGTACTCCAAGTAGCACGACTGACGCTATTACTCGTGTTGCTATACTTACGCTCCATCGATCTGCCGGCGCTTGCGCAGCGCACCTGTCGCAGGAAACGTCCACTAATGAAATGAAATAGTATCTTTGTGCACTAGATACTTTATAGTGTGGTTAATGGTCATAGGAACTCCAAAATAAAAAAAGCAATCCTACCGAATTTGGCCTATTTAAAATTGTCTCGATGAGTAAGTTGACGGATAGTCTAAGAAAGGACCGTTGGCAATAGAAGCTAAGGAACAAAGTAGATCCCCACTATCTGGATGCTTGGCATCTTAAAAATAAACTGCCATGGCGCTCATTTTTGACTCAAACTTTTAATTGTAAGTTGTGGAATGAGCTACCTTCTGAAGTGTTTCCGGAGCGCTATAACATAGGATTTTTCAAGAAACGAGTTAACAAGGGCACTCAAAAGGCAGTATGCTATCCCTGCGCAATCGACCCGCTGGCTCCACAGAAAACCAGCGCCGTTGGCAGTGGTATACCTAACCAAGCCTTGCTGAGTGGAGACCATTTTAGGTTCACATCTCTCATTGTATATTACGATGTGTTATCTTGAATAAAGCTTTATTCTATTCTATTCTATTCAAAAGTTGGCAACGTATGGGCGACTGTTGCATTAATATTGCTATGCACTATAATGTCATTATCTAGATTATGAATTCTCTGTTTATGTGTAACTCGGAGTATGTATTTACATTATTATTATAAAATATTAATAACACCTATTTGCAGGTGATTTAAAAACTAGATCAAAATAATAATAATTAAAAAGAGTCTCCCAGTATAGAGCACGTCTGCAGCATCGTCCCCAGCACACTTGCCGCGTTACCCCTTTGTAATGCGAGGTTTAACTAAGACATATAATAGTGCCCTTGCAGAATAAAGTTTAAATTTGAATTTGCATGTATCCATGGGCGACGATGACCGCTTTCCATTGGGTAACTCATCTGCCCGTTTGCCGCTTATTACATAAAGAAAGCTTGTTACAAGAATGTTATTTTTGTCAGACACTTATTAGATATAAGTTTTTGTGATAAAATTACTGCAAGAAAGATACGTCAGTGGATGCGTCATTTTGTGGTTCAAAGTTCCCAGTTTCGTGTAATCGAGAACAATGGACAAAGGCCGACCGTGACCCGCAGAGCATCCGTGGAGACACGGTGAGAATGAAGATTCCCGCTGTGATTCAAAAAGGGTATACAGGTATTATTAATATCCATATAACCAATCATATAAAACCAGTAACTAAAGTATAGAGTTATGACGTTCTCAAGCTGTAGACCTGGCTCTGTGAGCTGTAGACATCGAAGTCTTTCGACCCCCGCCCTTTTGAAAATATTTCAAAAAGTTTATTGACAAAAAAAAACATATAATTATCGAACTCTTCACAAATTATCAGGAGAATCGGTTAAGAAATGCGACCTGCAGAGGCTCGCGGTCGGAATATCGTTGAGTCCGTGTTGAGTATTTAGATTTTTTGTGTTTGAAAGGTGACTTCATCTGAGAGTGTTCTTAGCTATGGTTTAAGAAAATCCGGCTTCAACCGTTTGAATTATCGTCATTTTTCTAAATTTGTGTCGGCGGTTTTTATCGGTTTTTCGATTACTTGTTAGACTACGCTGAAGCAAAAAAAGAGGGTTATGCTTTTTCCTCCTCTGCGTATAATTATTAGAAGTTGCGGGCACCTTCTAATCTATACTATTATTAAGTTGTAAAAATGAAATGTCTGTACATTGAAGATATTTCAATAAAATCAAATCAAATCAAATCAATGGTTATAGGATACTTTTTAACCGACTACGCTGAAGAAAAAACGACGGGTTATGACTTTTTCTCCTCCGCGAACGAAGTTGCGGGCACCTCCTAATTTCATATACAAGACTGAAAAGACGTAATTACAAAGACAAAACAGAAAAAAATGCTTAGTATGAACTAAATAAACCTCACTAAATTACTGTTACTTGGGACTAAGCTATATTGACAAATGTCCACCAAATAAAATAGACTGAAAACGTTCTCAAAAACCAATCGTAATGTAAATATGTTTTTCTAAAGATAAAGGATATTTAATGTGGTATGAATTTAAGGCGCGCTAAATCTCTTGCTTTTTCCAAAGCTCTTCTTAAGGGGCATTATCTCTCCCTTCCATAATTCGTTCATTGTTTAACTGGTCCTTTCTCCTTTGTGGCTGCAATTAAATTATATATATTTGTTTATACCTATTCTATACTTGTAGTATTGTGTAATCAAATCAAATCATTTATTCATTTCAGAAAACATGGGACCAGCATACAATTTCTTAAAATACAATTTTAATTTATATTTAAATAAACATTAATGAAATCATCATAATTCATCCATTCAGTACATCCAATTCATCAATGCAACACATAATTCAAAATTCACATTAATAAAAAAATCATCAACGTAACGATCCTAAATTCTATGCTTTTTGTTTTTTTTTTCGTCACTGCTAAAAGGTTGGCTGGAACTGCTCTTTAGCGAAAAGTCCATTGCTGTCTACCTTTAATTGTGTTTTATTTATGCATTATTTGTACATCTCAGAATATTTGTGAGTATGGAAAGTTATCAAAATTTAATGAATGATTTGATTGTAAGTTCCCACTTTTGTGTAATCAAGAACAATGAACCAAACGACCTCGACCCACGGATCTACATATATTGACATTGATGTAATTCTGATAATTTATTAATCTCAACGAAAGCAATGTATTTCACTATTGTTACACTATATGTCGATAAATGTGTATTTTAATGTAAAAAATTATGTAACCATTATTATTTTACGAATAATAAATAAATAAATAAATAACACAGGGATATTCTTAAACAAATCGACCCAGTCCAAAACTAAGCTAAGCTATGCTATGCTATGGGTACTTAGGCGACGATATGCATAATATATAGCGACAAGTGGACACAGACGTTGCCCGCCTGCGTCCTCGCGTGTAATGTCCTATAAATATAAATATGTCTTGATTCTCACAGCAATTTTCTACTTCAAATCGGTATTCATTATTTAATAAATAAAACCAATTAATTTTTTCGCAGAAGGTAAAACACGGACGACAATATTACACAATCTAGTGAAAAACTACTGTTCCAGGCTGTACTCTACAAAGAAAACACCAATGATATTGAAAACATCCAAAACTGTAGCAGGTAACAATATTATTTGCACATAACCAAAAAAAATCCCTACCGGAATTCGAACGTAGGAAAGACTCTTTAGTAGAAGAGGGAAGTTTCAACTACGAGTAGCCTAAGATTTGTAAATTTTTGTTTAAAACTATCGTGTAGAAGAAAATTGTATACACCGTGGGAACAAGTAACCAACCAACTTTAAGTATCGAACTTATTTGGAGAAACTTTTATTTTTATCAATTCGCGAGTAATGAAGATGTGACTTAAAGCTGAAAGATACGAGTACTATTCGACACGAATTACCCTCGGTAAAGAATAAAATATCTAATTCCATACAAAACTTTTTGTAATACTTAATGCAAAAGCATGCAGGTGCTGCTTCTGTCTATAAATATTAAATAAGTGCCTACATCACATCATTAAGGCATGATCGTCATGAGATTTTGAGATTTATGAATTTATAAAAATAATAATAGTTTCAAAAATTACGCGTTTTTGGACTACATGTTATACCATTGGGTTGAGATCATAACGACTACACTATGGAAACGAATAGGCACATTACATACATACATTAGAAAAACCATAATTACATTTGTAAACCCTGCTACCAGTTATGTTTATAAACCCTGGCTGGCCACTTCGGTTCCATTGGCCATTGCATTAAAAAAAAAGTCACGTTCGAAGTTCAAAGCTTTCAGATAAAATTATCTCAGTTGCGTCTTCAAGCGAGACGATCCTGCGGACATTAGAGAGGGACAGGATATCAAAGAGACGTGTTAGAAAGAGCGGGACAGACGATGCGCATCTCGGCTGGATGCCTGAGCGGCAACGTCGCTTCGACCAATCGGTGACCGCCACCTATTTATGCTTTTTCGAAATTTTTATTTGTTTTCCTTTTGTATTGAGTTTGGAAACTTGTGGATAATCTTTCTGATACAATTCGTTAACTGATGGCAGAGCATTACTTACATCCAAAATCATTGACAATCATACACACACAATCATCACACGGCATTTACCGACGACCTAATATAATAAGGCACTATTTGATTAGGTATATTCTATAGAGTCACTTAATGTTTTTTTCCCAGTTAAAGAACTAAAGAAATAAAATAGGTATCTAGTGAAGTGTCGCATATTCAACGACAACTTCATAAGTGTTTAAGTCACTTCTCACTTCGTCATTCTAGTGATTAGGAATAATTCAGTGAAAACAAAAATAACAAAGGAATTCGTCAGGAAATGATAAGAGCAAAACATTTCGTTCGTGAAAATATTATAGCGATCAAATGGGCGCTCCGCGCGAGCCAGCTGTTAACTGGACCGGGTTCCGTGTTAATTTGCTATAGCTTTTACAATTTTCGGACCAATTATTTCCCTAATTATTTTATTCAGCCACGTAGGGGCTAGATTCCTCAAAGTTTTTCTTTACCCCATCGCAAGATTTTCACAAGTTGGTACCTACTTATTTTTTAATTGACGTTGTCTTAGTACAACTTTAAACTATTTGCGGCGTGAAAGGTGATTAAATGCCATATAATATAATTAATTTCAAAATTTAAAGTTTCGAGCATTTACTTGATACTTGTTTTATCCACGAAAGAAATTAGTAATCCTCTAATAAATTTTCGATTTTTGCAATAATCATCTAGGTCCAGATCTGCATGACGCGGCCGAATGCTTAAAGCGATTCCGCGGCGCTACAATTGAAGGCTTTAAGGCTTTTGTTGGTTTGCAACGCATAAGCCTCGGCCAGTCCGTGATACCCGCTTTGGTCCCCCGACTTATGCGGGATGCATTAAACGCATTTCCCCAACCTTAAAAAAGGTCCAAATCTGCATTAGTGACAGCATTCATTAGAAACAGGATGCCCTAAAAGTAAATACATTGTTAAGGTTGCTTTCAGAGCGTCGATCTTTTATATAACGGCCCAGAAACTTTGACCAAAAACTCCATTCAAGTTAGGAAAGGAAATCCCGGATTTTTATTAAATTCTAGCTTCAGTGGCACGCACTCAATGAGTGACTTGCGCAGCTGGCTGTGTGCCTCAAGGGAGCACCGTGAACCTTTTGGAACCTGCGGGACCCTAACAATATTGCGTGACGGCACCGCGGAATATGAAAGTAGACAAAATTTATCCACGCCGCGTTAACGTATGGCGTTCATTATGCTAAATATGTACAGCCAACGATAAAAGCAAATAATCATTTAGGAATACGCATTTTTTTAAACAGCATTTACTAGCGGCTTTGACTGCGATTGCGGAAATTAAGTACCTACCTAGGTACGATGCAATAAACAAATCTTTAATGCACACCTACAAGAGAAACTTACATATTCTACGTGTTTTCCGGCTAAGTATTAAGTAGGATCTTATTTTATGATAGACCTGGGGATCGACCGTTTCTCAAACGCTTGTAGGTATAACTTGTACCTATAACAAGCGGAAATCTCTTTCCAACAATATGTATTTTAAATAAACTTCCACTTGTAATACAAGTTACAATCTTTTGAAAAACGGGCCCCTGGTTTTAAGGGACAAGGACGTCTAATATATAAATAAATAAATATCAGGGACAATCTTACACAAATCGACCTAGTCCCAAACTAAGCAAAGCTTGTACTATGGGTACTAGGCGACGATATACCTACATAATATATAGATAAATTAAAATACTTAAATACATAGAAAACATCCAAGACCCAGGAACAAACATTCGTGCTCATCACACAAACACTTGCCCTGGCCGGGATTTGAACCCGGGACCGCTAGCTTCGTAGGCCGCTGTACAACCCAGTGAGCCAAACGTACGGCACGTTGAAAGTGAAAAATACAAAGCAAATTTGCTTAGAAAATGTATACTCACAATTCACTCTCGATTTGAAGAGATCAGTGGTGTGCTCAGGATTTTTGCCCAAGGTATGCAGTTAAAATGTAGGTACTAATAACATGGGTCGGTAGCTTTCCTATGGCTACTATATGGACCCATGGTCGTTCAGGCTAAGCAGTGCCTTTGTACCTATATTAGGGTTGCCATACATCCTGGTATCCCAGAACATGTCCTGGTTTGAAGCACGCTGTCCCGGTGCCCCAGTCATTAAGAAGATTGTCCCGATTTCGTAATCATAATTGGTCAGTTACCAGTACCTAGTGAAATAGTGACCAGTCGACATCGCCAGAGCAAGGGTTACACGCCTATAAGTATATAAAAAATTGTACTTGGGTCCACCCGTGACCATGGAAAGCTGGAAAGCTTCCGAAACGTCGGGAACTAAAATGAGATAATATACGCGATATAATTCGTTAAATTGTTTTATTTCAATGAATAATATCAATTTTCATAATCTATAGTACATATATAGATAAAATACTTCATGTCAGGACACACTTGGACTTTGTTGGAATTCGTTACACATATTTTTGTCTGTATCATTTATTCATTAAGGGCTTAAATATATACAACAGTAGTCCCCAAAACCCTTTTCACTTGTCGTTCCTCAATATTTGAAATATCATGGAGCATTCTCAACAACTGCATCCAATTTAACGATATAGCCTCAAAAACGTGCAAAAACGTTGAATTTTTACACATACATCGACCTATATAAGGACATTAGTATAGGTGACTGTGGTCTTATCAACGATGCTCGTTATTCCGATCTAAACCTTCCATTGCTAACTTAAGTTCTGTTATTCAAAAGTCTCCATCAGACTCCTGGCCATATTACACTATTGGTTGGAAAATGAACCCAAACGGCGTACCTTTAAGTGTTTATTTAGTGGATGACGAAGGTTCTGAGGGGTCGAAGTTGGCGAAGCGTGAAGCAGCTGAGACGCATCTCGCCTGAGGGTTTTAAAGGTTTCTCATGGCCTGGATAATGTCACACTACGTGGGTTTACTGGCCTAGGGTTCCAAGCTCCAGAGAAGATAAAAACGTATAATTTCTCTACGAAGACGTAGCCAGATAATGTCACACTAAGTGGTTTTACTTCAAGCACTTCATTTCGCACTCCAAACGTCACTCAGAGATTTATTTGAGGTTCAGATGCCGTGTTTTCACAAGTTAAGAGATTCTTTTAAAATTTCGTTCCTATAATACGAGAATAAACGTATGTACGTTTTGATTTTAAGTATGACTTTGTATTTAGATTTGTTATATCCTTACGTTTTAATTTGTACCTTAGTTAAATAAGAACTATAAAATGTGAGTAAGAGGAGAAGAAGCAACCAGCTTACAATATCTATTGTCTGTTGTAGATAAATTTTTATATACGTGTGTGTAGATTTTGACAAACTTGCAGTTGTAACTAACACCAAAGTTTTTACCAAATCTTGGTCACGGCACCATTTTGAAGGCTTTCAAAAATACTTGATAGATACGTCTGAGAAAAACACAAAGGTGTCCTCTTACCGATACTCCTAATTATGCAAAAACCTAATCGAGGCCAGCCTTATATAACCTAAGGACATACAGTATATTGTCGCGCCGTAATTTATTCCACCGGAAACCAACTAAACAAAAGATAAAACCAACCAGTTTCTTCCATCGAGTTAAATGGTTCGCGAGTTCGCATAAATATAAAGATGGGGTCATTATGTGTTTTTTCTCGTCTGGACATGCTTCGACCAGCCGGTCAGTCTTGCGTGAAGACTCGAGGGACATGTATCCTGCCTTCTCCTAATGAAATAAATTACTTACCGAACCCTCTATAAAACAGCCTAACATCGCTCATAACTAACTCTTGAGAATCGACTCTAAATTGTTCGGTAAACAGTCGATTGTAATTTTGTTACTGAAACGCCAGAGAGGATAACTTCATAACCTTTAGCACACATGGACGCCACGTACACACGTGAATGTATTTATGGTTCGTGAGAAACCTCCGCGGAGGCAGCTCAGATGGTTGAATTGAATATATTATTAGATGAGTGAGAGGCTTGGGATACATAGTTTGTCGCTCGAATGCGTTTGATTCATTTAGATAAGGCAATGTGGCGATACGCATAATGAGCGTGTATATGCATTTAGATAGAAGTGAGATGGAGTGCAGTTTCTTTTTATGAGTAATTTGTTTATGTTTAAGGGCAAAAGGGCTTAACTTTGCTAAATAAAGAAGGTATTCTCTAGGCTGCTCCTGTGTCTCACTGCTGGATAAAGACCGGCTTCCTTCCTACGCTGTATATTTCGGGCAAGGTCTAGTCCTGTAAATATTGATGCTTGCGCCATCTCCTGACCTGAGGCCAAAGTATTAGAGTAGAGTAGTTACTTTAAACGAGTTAGTTTCTCGTAATCGGCTCTAACGGTATGGCTGAAATTTGGTGAGTGAAGTTCTTTTCAAGTTTATTTAGATCGGTTTTATCCTTGAAAAACAAGAAAACGTGAACCCACCGAGCACAGCTTAGAGCGTACTCCCGCTTGAAAGGCCGGCAACGCACTTGTGACTTCTCTGGTGTTGCAGTTGTCTACGAGTATGATCCGCTCGATTGCCCCTTATAACTTAAAAAAAAGCTCAGCCACCCGTTCACATATCAGACGTTTTAGGAACCATCCTCCGTTTTGTGAGCCGGTTAAAAAGGTACACATGGAACAAAAATAGATGTCAAAGTCATAAAGTCAGTATTTTGTTTATTGTCGCAATAGAGGCTTCTCGAAATTATCGTTCAATTCACCATACAATGTGTTATATAAGTACACCAGGAAAATAACATATTTTTGTCAAAAATTCAGCACATATCCGAGTGCTGTGGTTTCATTTGTGGTCTACCATCATTTATATCTACGAACGTCAGTTGCTGTTATTGAAAAATCTAATATCCACTCCCCATTTAGATTTATATTTATTATTATAACTAGAACTGCCCTAAGACTCAGTCATATTTTACAATAGAGGTTACTTAAGTCTAAATAAGTCTAAATAACTCGACAAGTTTTGATCCATTCCTCGGACCTTAATGGTGGTGACGGAGGCGTGCCACAGTCCAATATTTTACCACTGGACAAAGTCACACGTCACGTAGGGGACAAGAGCTTACTATGAGAAGTGAGTGAGGATTTAAATACGAGTAGACACCTGCAATATACTCCTCTAAATATGTCACTAATTTCACAATGTATGAAAATCAACCTGAAATATCATATTGTTTGTACTAAATATTTAAGGTTATTGTAAGTACCACTTATGGATGACATCTGAAAGAAACAATCAATATTTTTTGTGATCAGATGAACCGGAAAATGACGACGAAAACGAGTAGTAGGTACTCATAAGGTTTTAGTAAATGATCTTTCACGAAAACAAATGTATCATGGGGATTTTTCCATGCATTACATAACGGTTGTTATTGTTTACGATATCGATTTCTTAAAAGCAACCACAAACTCATATGACATAATGCGTGTTTACCATAAATCGTTTTAAAATTAAACATAATGGTGGGAATTTGTTGAAACTTAGAATGTTTTTGTATTATTATTCTATTAATTTATTTTATTTCTTAAGCTAGGTCTTTTATAATACGCATATTAAAAGTAAAATACAAAAAGCAAATGCAAAATGTAAACACATTATAAAAAACCTAACCTAGGGTACCGCCGGCAGCGGAGCAGGGCTCAAGCTGCCGGTGGCTTCACAGAGATGAACCTCCTGACGATTCGGGCAGTGTCCAGGATCTTTTGCATCTGAACCTTGATCTAGCCGACAGTCTCTTGAGGTGTTGGTCGCTCTTCGCTATAAGACCGTTTACCGAAATGACTACCGGGATAATAATCGTCGAATCAACATCCCACATGGCGATCACCTCGTGAGCCAAGTCAAGGTACTTGCTGAGTTTGTCCTTCTCGGCCTTCACGAGGTTCTCGTCATGTGTCGATGAGTATTTCCCGGCGCTTAGATCGATCTCCTAGCACGATATCAGACTTATTGGCTACACACTACAATAGTCCTGTCCGTGATAATAGATCGATCGCAATAGAGCTAAGCACGACCATTTTGAAGAACTGGCATCGGTGCGTACTTATAGTACGGCACCTCAGACCCCACAAGACCGTATTTAACAGCAAGTTGCTGGTGAATAATCTAGGCTACTTGGTTATGTCTGTGCAAGTACTCGCCGTTAATAAGGTGAAAACAACCTGAGATGATACGCGTGAGTGATTCTCCGAGACGGCGGCATGCCCGACAAATGTCGACCGTACCGTCCTTCAGGATATACCTCCCGCGATTTCGTCCGCGTATAGCTCGAATTTCAAAGAATCCGTCTTTAGTGCGCCTCTACATACATCTCAAATGGAATATGTGTTTCAATTCTCGTATTACTTTTTATTTACTTGTAATTTGAAAAAAAAAAACACAGATGTAGGTAATTGTACAATTGAGATTTATAATATTGAACATTATGTAGTTTTTATAAATACTGAAAAAAAGACTGCAGTACTTCTTTATATACCACTACCTAAAAAAAATGGCTTCTAACGGATAAATAAAAATATCCTACCCCTTCCCCCCACTTCGTATTTAAACCATTTAGGAAACGACATTTTCAACGAAATTAGTTGTCTTAGTTTTAAATGTACACTCAAGAAACGTTTCTCATACAAACTGTTACCCCCTTATTTCACCCCTTTCAGGGATGAATTTCCAAATATGTTGAAATTGGTTTTCTAGATTTTTAATGAAGAGTATATATGCGAAATATTATACCAGTTACATATTTAAAGAATCACAAATTTCAAGTCTCTAAGTTCAGTAGTTTCGGCTCTGCGATGATATGTCAGTAAGTCAGGATTTTTCATTTATTAACCCCCGACAAAAAAGAGGGGTATTTTAAGTTTAACATATCTGTGACTCTGTGTATCTGTCTGTGGCATCGTAGCGCCCATACGTATGGACCGATTTGAGTGCGTTTTTTTTTGTGCCATCGATAATTTTATCCCGAGTGTTCTTAGCTTTCTTTGATGAAATGTATTCATTCTTCTTATGCGGTCGCGATGCTGTATATATTTTCATGACATTTAAAAAATTGATTTTCATCCGTGAATGATGATGATTTTTATGATGCAAAAATTATTAAAAATAAAGAACGAAAAAGCGTTTACAACTAACGCCATCCAGTTACTCAAACAGGTACACTAACGTGTCATATCGGTTTCAAAGCAATTATTTCTTTATAATTCTTTGGAATAAAAAATTCAGTGTTAACAATAAGTGATGATAATATTTTTTTCTGTTTCCGCGATTATTACTCATTGAAATAAAACAATTTAACGGATTATATCGCGTATATTATCTCATTTTATTCGTCCGTTAAATTGTTTTATTTCAATGAATAAGTGATGATTTCCATTTTTATCTTATTTATAAACCATACTTTTGTAACAAAATGTTTATCATTCAGAGATGATCGCAAGTCCAACATGTACAACGGGCTATTATCCGGCTATATTAAGATATATTCTTATTTGTATGATACGTCAAATATGGAAGGTGTGTTCTTTGCGTAATCGTGTAGGTAGTATTACTGTTGCTAGGTTACCAATTGATTATTCATTTTTTAGAAATGAAATTGTCACAATGAACAAAAGGTCATTGTGATATCTTAAATGCAGAAATTAATTAGTTCTGGGAGCCGAAACACACGCTACAAAATGGATATCAGAAGAGAGCGAAGACCGAAGTGGGAAAGAGAGAAGTGATTGCTTAAGCTGCGTTCAGTATACCACAGTCATGATTTTCCATTTATTGTTAAAAAAAAACCCTTTTTTTAATGAATACCCTTAAAAGTTGTAGCCTATGTCCTATTCTGATATCTAAGCTATATTACTGCACAATTTTACGCAAATCTGTTATGTAGTTTTTGCGTACCAGAGTAACGTACATTCTCACAAACATTCACGTTTATAATATAAATATAGGATATAGGATTATTTGTGGTTTATATCAAATTAGTCAAGTTCAAACAGCTGTAAAAAAATACTCTTGAACTTGTCATCACAAATTTTAACTGTATTCTATGTCTACAGTGCTTTTAAAAAGTTGTAAAAGTGAAATGCCTGTAAGTACATTGAAGAAATTTTTTAAAAATAAATATTTTTTTCATATTTGATGTCTCTGAATCCAAAAATGTATTAATGTTTGTATGTACGAGTATGCCTAAGCTGAATATCAACTTCTCAACTGAATGTCGTGAAATTTGGTGATCAATTTCTATAATTACGTGTTTTTTTTGTCGAATGAGTACTTGGATTTTTTGCAAAATAGCGGAGATATGGGGGGAAAGCGCCCACATAGTCAAAGCGTGCTCGAGAAGACTCATGGATTCGACACGCGACCAGAGGGCTGGATCATAGCTGGCACAACGAATTATCTTTGCCATACAACGTAGCAATGCAAAGTGATTTATAATATTTTTTAAGTTTAGTTTTTAATTCTAGTATATAGTTATTTTAACAATGATTTAAACTTTTAACGATTTTCACTTTCTTATCACAACACAATAAAACGGGACTTAATCGCGTATAGATATGATTTATTTAATTGCCTTTTGTTGGTAATTCTTCGACGTTTCGGACGTCAGAGGGCGGAGGTAATAAAATAAATCATATTTATACGCGATTCAGCCCCGTTTCGTTATTTTAGGTTTTAGTTTATATATTTTAAGATCTAATATGAATTATACATACAGGTACCTACTTTGTAGCCTTGTTTAAACATCGGAACGATTCGGTATTATAATTTATATTAAGCAAATATTATCAGAGCTAGTTCAATTGGAGTTAACTTTTTAACCGCCAAATTAAATGCGAAAATGAGGTCTCCCCCAAACCACGAACTAACCAACCACATTAAGCTTTATCTTTGTCTTTAAAAAACGGGTTATTCCATATTTATGTATATATAAGGAAAACTATTAAGCATTAATAAAACCGGGATAAAAAAAATAAAAAGACAACTCAAAGACACTAAGTCTTCGAGGTGACAAAATAAATCTTTATTGACTGAGCGAAGCGTTAAGTATCGATACGGTTAAGAAATGTGATTTGCAGAGGAGAACTGCCAGCCGAACATACGATTACGAAAGCATAGCCAAGCTGAAACGGAGACCTTTGCTCGTTCAAAAAATCATCATCATCATCATCATCTTGTTCGACATGACTAAGGCTTATGAAAAAGTAAAATTTAGTATATTACTTGATAAATTACGGGATTGGAGTACGCGGTATCACTCACAAGTCGTTCGAATTACTTAAGCAACCGAAAGCAGTATGTTGATATCGAATACACAAATGAACAATCCAGGGAAATTGGTACCGTTAGGTCGGATGTCCAACCTGTGTCGGACTCCATTCCACAGGGAAGCGTGATCGGCTGTCTGCTCTTCATTATTTACATTAATGACCTTCCAAAATCTCTGAGTGAAAAGTGTGTAATGTTCGCGGATGATTTCTCTCTGTTGCTATCATGTAATCGCAATACAAACTTCAATGTAAAACTATCGGAAATTGTAACTAGCATCGTAAACTGGATGAACGATCACAATCTGGAAATTAACTTCTCGAAAACTAAAATCATGCAATTTAGGCCTCAACAACCACCAAAAGCAAGAGATAGGCATAAATCTTATATTTCAGAATAATAAAATAGAAAGCGTGCCCACCTTTCTACTTCTCGGTATAACGATCGACTCTCATTTGAATTGGAAGAACCACATACAAAAAATAAAAACCAAACTTAGCCAATTCATTTACGCCCTAAGACAGCTGAAAAAGACCACGGACTTGCGAACTGCTCTTACAGCTTATTATGCTTTTGCCCATGCATGGCTTTGCTATGCCATAATTTTATGGGGAAATAGCACTAACGCGCACGACTTGTTAATTCTACAGAAGAAATGCATCCGTATATTAACACGTATTAAACAAACTGACAGTTGTAAGAATCTTTAGGGACCTTGGAATCCTCACTGTACCCTGCATATATATTTTTGAAACATGCAAATTTGTTAAAACGTACGCTGATTTTTACTATAAACTTGGAGATATGCCCCGCCGCTTTGAATCCCGTACTAAAAACAATCTTTTTTAAAACAACGTCGAAATTAGCTATACATAAAAATGGTCCCTACTCAATGTCAATAAGAATCTATAATAAACTACCTAACTATATAAAAAACGACCCTGATGATAAAACATTTCTCAAAAACTTAAAAACATTCCTTGTAGACAAAGCATATTACTCAGTTAATGAATACCTCGATTATAATATCAATATGTAACACTTACACACCGCTGAGGAGTTAATAAATCAAGTGTTGACCTGTCTGTCTCCCTTACGACTCTCGGTCCATGTAATTATATAAATACTTACTTAAATACTGTTAAATATATATACAAATAACTAAATTAATTGATAATTATTATAAATTTCGTTAATGATATATTATGAATAATTTATTACAATTGACAAATTTCAATGCATGATATTAAATACTGTTATTTTAATATTTTCTTCTGTTTCCGCGATTATTACTCATTGAAATAAAACAATTTAACGGATTATATCGCGTATATTATCTCAGTTTAGTTCCCGACGTTTCGGAAGCTTTCCAGCTTTCCATGGTCACGGGAGGACTGACCCTGAGGTCCTCCCGTGACCATGGAAAGCTGGAAAGCTTCCGAAACGTCGGGAACTAAAATGAGATAATATACGCGATATAATCCGTTAAATTGTTTTATTTTACTGTTATTTTGTTAATTTTAATTCATTAATTTAATTTTCTATTGTATTTTTATTGCAGGGTTGTGTTGAAACATACTAATAGCTGTAAGATCTATTGTACACACAAGGCAATGATTAAATGAAGTATGAAGTATCATTTCAGCCATAGGACGTCGACTGCTGGACACAGACCTCCTCAATAGATTTCCACTCGGGCCGGATAGAGGTGACCCGCATCCAGCGAGTCCCCGCAACCCTAACTAGGTCGTCCGACCACCTTGCGGGCGGCATTCCCTCGCTGCGGCGCGGCCGGTACGCGGTCTCCACTCGAAAACCTTTGTGCCCCAACGCCCATCGGTTCTTCGAACTATGTGCCCTGCCAATGCCCATTGCCACTTCAGTTTGCTTACCCTGTTTGCTATGTCGGTGACGTTGGTTCAAAAAATAACATGAATAAATGGTAAAAAGAACAAAATTAATTCATATATTATTTTCCGCCATTTACCTAATAAAGTGTTTCTCAATTTGTAAACACCAAAGTTAAAGCGCGTATTCAGTGTATCTCAATAACTCTTTACACTATAGTATAGCAATGTAAGTATGTATGTAGTGCATAACGATTATTTCATCTCTAGAAGAATGTAAACGTATGACATGTCAGGATTTGGACCCGCGTCTGCCACGAGTCATTGCGCATTCAGCCTGCGCGTGGCCAACGATGTCGCGAGGACCAAGGCTTTCATATTCGCGCTGATATACTACGTAATTCCTATCGCGCCCAGGGCACAAATGTGAAAAGTAGGTATTCGGTGAATCGCTAATATCCGTCTTAAAAAAGGTGTTAATTTTCAAACAGCTGAAACGATTTTCTTGAACCATAGCTTACACTTAGTAGGCCCTAAAAATATTTGCTTCAGACGCTTGAGTATATATATGCTGATATATTCATATTGTATCTGAATATACTACACTGTATTATTAGTTCAGAGACTCGTGCCTGATGTCAAATTGGACAATACAGTTTTGCAGGAAACTATTCTAGAAATTAGAATTATGTACTAAATAAAATACTGTCATGATTGGTTAACATACATAAAAAAGCTGACGGATTGAAAACCTCCTCCTTTATTAAGTCAGGCAAAAAGAAACTAAATCAAAACCGATTCATCCGTTTAGGTGTTACAATCAGTGGCGTACACGGGTTTGATCAAGATCAATTGAAAAGGCAGTTTTTCTGTGCCTATATGGAGCTATATGATCGTTCAGAGCTTCAGGGTAGGCAGTTTGTCTGTGCCATGCTGGAGCCATGATCTTTTGAGGGTAGGCAATGCCTTTGTAACTAAATGGACCGCACGCCACAGGCTACAATGTCACAGACAGACACACAAATACATATCACACTTATTCCACCCCTTTTTTTCGGTGGAGGTTAACAATAAAAAGCCTAGTAGATATAAGTGCTCATTTTGACAATGGTAACAGTGATCCCAAATATATGGCAGTGGCTTTCCAAAATGTAAAAACCTCACAGGAGAGCACGAAGGCAAGGGAACCGCTTTGAGACCTGCGCATGAGCCTATTGTATCTGTAGAAGCTACGGTGGATTCTTTTGGTACTGGTGCGCTTAATATCGATCTGCGTCGAGTACCAACTACCAACCGATGAGATCCCATCTGGCGGTGCTGGTGTGCTACTTTCCCATGTTCATGATGGAAAAGATCCTGGTGCAACAGAATGGTAATCTGATGAGGTAGGCCGCTGGCCTGCAAATCTCATGTTGTAGCAACAATCCCAGACGCGAAAGGCCAGCAGGGGAGAGCCAAGAACGATGGTTTGGACACCGGCAATAAAGTGTCAGATATGAGGAGATCCGTAGACGAACCAAGGTCACCGACATAGCAAACAGGATAAGCAAACTGCAATGAAGTGGCATTTTGGGCAGGGCACATATTTCGAAGAACCGACGGCCGTTGGGGCAGAAAGGTCCTCGATTGGAGACCGCTTACCGGCAAGCGCAGCATGGTAAAGCCACCCGCAAGGTGGTCGGACGACCTGGCTAGGGTTGCGGCGCTCGCTGGATGCGGGTCGCCTCTATCCAGCCCATGTGGAAATCTATTGAGGAGGCCTGTGTCCAGCAGTGGACGTCCTATGGTTGAAATAAGTGTTTAGCCCGCTTAAAAATGTGACATCTAACCCTGAGCCACGTGTTGAAGTTGATACATCAGCGGCGCTTCTTCTACTGCGCAAGTCAGTAAGTCAGAACAGAACAATGTTTCTCACCACACTTGCGACAACGAAAGTTACCAGAGACCATATAGTCTTGTAATGGACATTGACAACATCGTTCAGTAGACAGACGTAATCAGTGGTTAATAAAAAACCGGACAATTGCGAGTCGAACTCGCGCACTGAAGGTTCCGTGCAAAATTGTAGGTACCTATGTGTGTAAATAGATCGTCTATCACGGGAATACGCTATCTGGCCGTATCCATGAACATCCAGTGTGGAATAATTTTATATTGGTTATTGACATATAAATAAAAAGTAAAATAAAATTCGGTGGTGGTATAAGAGCTGTCTTCGTATCAAATTTGAAGTTTCGAGGACAACTGGAGGTACCCTATAAGTTTTAATTCCACGGCAATTGTATGGCGGCCTTTTTTTTAATGACTGTATCCTTTGATCGCGTTGACTCAGAAGTTTGATTTTTTCACAGCTTCAAGGGATTGCAATCTTGAATATTTGATATCAATTTTATAGCTTGATACCTCCTCGCATTCCTGAGAAAAAGGGTCTTGATGGACCGACTGACAGATAGACGGACAAACAATGATTCTATAACGGTTCCGTTTTTTCGTTTAGGGGTACAGAACCCTAAAAACAGAGCATTGTGAAATTGGTCATGAGTCCAACAGACCTGTGGATGTGTTAGAATGCGTCCTCAAATTCCTGTGCGCCCGCGCAGACCATCTCTCGGCATTAGTATGCGCGCGACGCTTCATCTTGGTAGGTACGCAGAATCCAAGCGGTGAAATCGAACTATGTACCGGTACTTGAGATCGTGCAATTAGAATATAGGTATATGTACTTTTGCTGTCAATATCTGGAGCCTGTAGTTTTCCCCACCGATGAAAATAACCGGCCAAGTGCGAGTCTGACTCGCGCACCGAGGGTTCCGTGCAAATTTTCACTTATTCAGACTCAAGGCCGGTTGAGTTAAGTTTGCCTCTGGTATCTATAGAGTCGCATACAAATGACGGGCAAACATCACCCGTTTTTAACATACCACACTCATATCATAATGTACTATAAACACCTAGGTATGAAAACTATATGACATCATAAAGTTTCAAGAAAACTTCTGTCGATAATCAGATAAATTTGGTTAAAATATTTTTAATGCTATCTACTCAAAATTGAGGCTGCTACTTACAAAATAAGGAACTGACTTATCCAAATAACTAATTAGAATTTTAAATAGTTATCGTTTATTAGAAATACAATTCGTTCGTGAAAAATTCACAGATGATGTATTTCTGTTACCGTTATAACAGCAAATACTAAAAACAGAATAATTTTATTTCTGTTAGTCTATGTCATTAACCAACCAATATAAGATAACCGAACACCGCGTACATTTTGCTTAGGAGTAGGGCTCTGCTAGTGCTAACACTAGATTTTCATAGATACGGCCGTTTTTAGCGTATATTTTGTACGGGACCCTCGGTGCGCAAGTCCGACTCGCACTTGGCCGGTTTTTTATCCGGTCTTACCCGGGTGGAGGTACCTTGGTATAGAAGAGTAGTAAAGATGTGCGCTAAGGAATTCGAACTGTACGCGGACGAAGTCGCGGGCAAAAGCTAGTCTTAAGTAAATAGAAAAGTGTAGCTAGAAAATTTCAAAACTGCCGTCATGGTAAGATGCGAAGTGAAGGTCATTAAGTCATTAAAAACCGGCCAAGAGCATGTTGGACCATGCTCAATCTAGGGTTCCGCAGCCGTTTATACAAAATGCACTACAGATGAAAAAAATACGATATGAAAAAAAACACTAACTAAAGAGCGTATCTCCCCGGCACTTACGTCCTTTTGCTGAGAAGCGCAGGTTTTTGGCAATAACTTAAAAACGGTATGTCTGATCATCTTGAAAACAATTCTCGCTGGAAGTATTTATTAAGTTTTATATTTGTAAATTTTTTCATATTTTTGAACTTACCGTTTAGAAAATAAAGCGGGGAGACCCAATTTTTGCTACTTTCGGAGCGAATATTTCCAAAATTTTTTTTAGAAGATCTGTCAAATGATGTGCCACACATTGATATTTGCTGAATAATGTTTTTTTCAGTTTCGGTTACATGTATGGAGTTGGCTACGGAACCCTAAAAATGTAAAAAAACTCGGACGCAGTCGAAGCAGAAGCTAGTGTAGATACTAATACAGTGTTCCATTGATGAATCGAGACACAATGGGCAGTCACATGAAGCCAGGAATGTGTGGCTGATATCCTTTTACGACTTGTACTACCGATCTGAACGAAGTAGGGATGATTGCTGCGGTTATTATTACCAGGCTAAACGTTTTGACCTTCCTAAAACAATTAAAGAAAAACCGGTCAAGTGCGAGTCGGACTCGCGCACCGAGGGTTCCGTACAAACTTTCACTTACCCTAACATTATTATATTACCCGGTTCAGGTTGAGTTAAGTTTGCACCTGATATTTATAGCATTGCATACAAATGAGGTGTTGATGTGATGATATGTGTTTGTCTGTGTATTAATATTAATCAACTATTCACGCCAAACCGTTAACATATCGTAATTTTTCCTGGGAACTTGAAATCTCCAGCCAATATTGATCTAAGTACACAACGTGTGATACATCTGTTATCAGCTGTTATCGTGTTTAAGAGCAGTCGATATCACGGCCAGATTATCTAACGGCTGTATATCATAAACCGTTAAATCTTTGTACTAAGAAGTATATTTAGAACCGTACCGTTAACTGGTCCTACTTTGCTCCCCCTAGGATAAGTATGCTCCTATCCCGGAACCATGTTTACGGGTTTGTTGTGTTAATTAGTCAAGAAAAATTAAGAAGATGCCTGAAATATGTGATGACAGTGGTGTGACCCTGTTTTTTTTTGTTCCGGAATTCGTTTCTGCTATGATTACGATTTGATCTGCAGATTTGACCTAACTTTGCTCCACGAACATTTAGTGAGGAGGAGCAAAGTTTGCCTAGTCAATGTGTAATGTTGCTCTTTATTATCAGAATATTAATTCAATATCTTATAATTCAGATATATTAACAGCTCTCTCTAATCGGATTATAATTTCTATTTCATGAATGTTTAATTAAAAATAACAATAGGTAATACAAATCGTTCAGAAACAAATTAGTATGAAGTTTCGTCTCTTAAAACGTAGTGATTATAACATATTACAGCATATTAAGCTATAAAACGAATACATTATGTTATAAGTTAATAAGTGGAATAAATTATTAGTAAATTAAATTAAAACTAAAATAAATCTAAAAAGTTGTGCCACCCGGCATGGTGCCGAAGATGCTGGCAGCATTTCCACGCTGTATAGCAATACTAATACGTTGTGCAAGGTAGCTGCCAGCTCTTCGGTCACCAGTCGATTCGGACACTCTTTTTTGGAGATCTTTAAATAGTTTATGGGCGCGGGGACCCCACGGACCTAAGGTCTCGACCCCGAAAGCTCTTAATTAATTGTTTTCATATGAAACGAAACAGCTTGCGGCTCATTTTTTATATTTACAACGCGTTAGGAAATAAATTATTTTTAGTTATTTGTAAGACTGGCATGTCTGAAAATTAAAAAGGCCAGTATAGATTCTTGTTTTCTAAATTGGAGCAAATTTTGGAATAAAGTAGTACCATTTTACGATACTAGAAGATACACAAATTCGTTCGCGGATGAGGAAAAAGTCATAACCCTCTTTTTGCATCAGCGTAGTTGGAAAAGTACTCTACAACATTAGGGCTAAGCAATATTATTCTTTGAATCGATAGCATGCACTCGCCAGTTTAAGTAATACATATATCCAGGATTTTTTTTGCGGAATAACAATAGATAACCACATGCCCGATACAATCAAACCTATGTCGACTATCTTACATACATACAAAGCGACACATAAATAAAATAGTGTTTAGACAAGGTACGCTACAGCTGTTATAGGTGCCCGCGTGCAACAGCCTTCACACGCTAATTCATGTCGCCGTCCAAGATGGCCGACAACAATCCCCACTTTTACTTGTTGACAAAAACTATTTTTTCCGTATCATAAATGACAGATAAAGACAGATAAAGGTAACACGAATGACGGTAGGTATTCCATGGTTTCTAATCCTAAAATAGCCGAAGCCAAGCATTAGCATCTCCATCAATATGGGCGCCGCATCTCGGGCCAACGCTCGCCGCTTCCGCACTTTTGGTTTTTTCTTCCTTTCGACCAAGATCACCATTTGCATACGCTCACATATTCCCGAGATGCCGCGAGTGCGGATGAGACAACCTTTTTTTTACATACTTACCAGAGAATGTAACTTAGTGACGGATCTTACACGATATTCTTTATTTACCTCTATTGGCCAAGTTTCGCATAACACCTCTCATATACTATGATCAAAGAGATTGACGGAGGCGACCAGAGATGTAATCAAAATGTTTAACCAGCCGACAAATTATAAGTTAACATGAATGGTTAATAGAAAAGTCTGCCCATTCATGCACTGCGTATATTTATTATCACTGGCATAACATGCACCGCTTACAAAAACCACCAGTTATTGAGAGCCATTATTCTATTTCCCGCGTGTACGTATGTCGTCAGTAGTTTATACAATACAGTAATACAACTCTTTATCGCACACCTCATAAAACAGAGTACAGAAAAAACAATATATTCAAGGAGAGGTAAACAACAGGCGATCTTTTCGCTACACAGCGATCTCTTTCCAGACAACCTTGCCACTTAAACCAGTGTTGTGTGACACTCGTATTGAGTTCACTATAGAGGACCGTGGGAGTCTAGGATGTCCCAGAATCTTTGTGACGTAAATTATTGTATCTCTTCCGGAGAGCATATGCCTAAGGCCCAATTCTGTTCAGCTCTCAAAATAGTAAGTAATTATGATGAAAATGTAGCTCACTCTTTCAGTAACGAGTTCTCTAAATGGTAGGAAGACGGGTGTTGAAATTGAAAGAGTGAGTTCTTTTCAAACCCACATTTCCAGATCCTTATTTACCTGTTGCAGCAATATGCCTACGATTGTTAGCGGAAAGACTTAGGTCGCGATGATAAGCCGTGAAACGAACAGAAAATGCTGTATTTCTAGCACTATCTAGAGGACATGTGACGTGCACGGATGAGTAAATATATTTAGCCATTTTCATAAAGATTGGTCGCTCTGCTCACTTGCTCAGGATAGGAACACCCAGCGGTGTTTACTTCTCGAACTTCAAATAAATACAAGTACGTAATGCCCTTACGTACGTAATGTAAGGCCCTTTAGTCTAAGAAAACCAAGGAAAACTATGACATCACAGCCAAGTTAATCGATCAATGGAATCTACACGACGCCAATCCCCAACTTCTCCGAACCACTGAATGGACGGAGCGTTCATTCATCGCATTCGATCAGGTATAACGGTCATCGCGGGTCTATCAAAACACCCACCAGTATACTTTGACCCCTCCTTTTGTTGTACAGAAGCGATAGTTGTGCTGCTTTTATTAAGGTGAACAGGGCAGGGAAGGTCGGTGTAGTTTGGTCGGTTGGGAGGATGTGTTGCATTCAAATCTCGGCTGTCGTCTTCCGCGAAGCGATGTCACATACTGCGTAAGGAGCCGAGCGGTGTGTACGGAGTCTATAATGAATTTTGCAATGTTTTCTTATAGACGTAGGTTTTGAGAATGATGAAATGTGTATAAAATCCATAGGAGTGACCTACCCGTACATACCTTCAATATTGTTGCAATTCTTATATTTAAGATAAGACAGAAAATTAGAAGGCCAATAAGATATTATTTTCATTAAGTAATTCTGTTCTCTTGGCTATATTTTAATTTATTACTTAACCATATAGAAGACCAGTTGGAACAGTTCATTTATAACGACAACTCTGACTGACCCCAAATATTGTGTAAAATTTGAACTATTGTCATATTGATGTCTCAATTAATATTAGTTCAAACTGTAGAAGACACCGACCAACAGCTGACAATTTTATACAAACTTGTTAAATCCAACAACAACGCGCCATCGTGAATCGCGGCTGAGACGCTCAAGGAATTCCATCTCAAATGTTTAACTAGAAACAAAACCTAATCTCCGCAAAACATTCGTCATTGTACCAAATTATCTGCTCTTAAAACTACCCAAACATCGCTATCTCAGAACTAGGTTGTCTGTTATCAAGGCAATGATAATGTCTCAATAATTCGTTTGAAGCGTCTTTATTTGAACTGCACTCGTGCAGCATACAAGTTCCACGTAATCTTATCTCCAAATAGGACTTTAGTATCTAATTTGTATTGGAGAGGCCTAAATATACACAACACATACCTAGTTAAATACTATATTACTCGTATACTAAGAAGACATTGTCATAGTAACGACAAGTTTGGCTCAGTGGGTTGTAAAAAGGCCTACGAAGCTGGTGGACCCGGGTTCGAATCCCGGCCAGGACAAGTGTTTGTGTGATGAACACGAATGTTTGTTCCTGGGTCTCATGTATTTAGGTTTTATAATTTATCTATATATTATGTATATCGTCGCCTAGTACCCATAGTACAAGCTTTGCTTAGTTTGGGACTATAGGTCGATTTGTGTAAGATTGTCCCTGATATATATATATCCTTAAAGCGATACAACCAGGGGCGTAGCTACTGCCGGATCAATGATGTAGCGCCTTAGGGCGCCCGAAAACCTTTACAATTCATTTGGCCCCCTCAACAAATTTTGATACAGATGTGTGCTCGTCTAAGGCACGCTACGCCACTAAATAAAACTCACAACACTCCTAGAAAAAAAGCCGATGAACTTATCCTCGTAAGACCCAGTGTGATTTTTTCACTTTTGAATTTCGAACCTTCTTTAATTACATAAGAGTTCAAAACTCGATTTTAATTTGTACTTCTCACCTTCTCACCTTCCAAACAAAAAATACAAAATCAAAATCGGTTCACCAAACACCAAAACACACAGACACCCCAAACAACTTAAGCAACTCTTTCGTAATACATGATACTGCAAAGAACTACTGTATGATAAAGAGAAGCCAGGTTAAGAGTACCAGCAACTGAGGAGCGTGTATGAAGAGATGCTTGAATGTAGGTAAATGAAACGAAAGAAGTGTGTAAGGACACCGTAGAGTTTTGGCATTCGGTGTACTCTGCTTACCTCAGTGGGAAACAGGCGTGAGTATATGTATGTATGTATCTTCTGGAAAGAAATGAATGCAGGACATTCACCTCTCCCCCACTTTGTGAGCGATTGGCATTCCAAAAAGGAACGGGCTGATGCGCCCATTTTTGCCACGAATTAGCAAAATTATGAAATGAGCTTCTGGAGTGCTCCCAGTGCATAGTGATGTAGCGTTTTTCAAGAACGTCTGCAACGTGGCATACGATTCATATAGGCACAAAGGCACTGCGTACCCTGAACGACCACGGCTCCATAGAGACACAGAGAAACTGCCCACCTGGAAGCTCTGAACGACCATGGCTCCATATACGCCTAGAAATACTGCAACACTGATGCTGCATGCACATATCCATCGGCGTCGATGATCACGTCTCATCAGGTGGCTCGTCAATTCCGCAAAACAGTTCCCTATTGTCATACTTTGAATCCAAAACGTTTTAAAATGCATGAGACCTCTTAAAATTTGATGTGTTACTCTTTATCAGAATGATTTGGTAATAATAGTCAATTTCCAGGTTATTTCAGGTAGCGATCGCAGATACGATATCTCGAGTGACGCCCGTCTTCGCAGATATCGTGATACTCAAATGACATATATCCGCGAATGCTGCCTATTCTAGCTAGACGGTATATATTCAGGGATATTTATCTATCAAAAGTTCTATACTATTATAAAGTTGTAAAAATGAAATGTCTGTACATTGAAGATATATGCAAAAAAATATTGTAACGGAACAGAATCGAAAAATAGTTTTTTTTGATTTATTGCATGTTTGTATGTGTCGTTGCGATTTCAACTATTTTTGGTACACGGGTAGCTGGGTATTTCCAGATAGTTATAGGATACTTTTTACCCGACTACGCTGAGGAAAAAGAGGGTTATGACTTTTTCTCCTCCGCGGACGAAGTTGCGTGCACCTTCCAGTCTATACTATTATAAAGGTGTAAAAATGAAATGTCTGTACATTGAAGATATTTTCGAAAAATTTATTGTTACGGACTGTTTGGAGGTCACTAAAACGAAAAATATTTTTTTTGGATTTTATGTATGTTTGTATGTGTCGTTGTGGCTTCATCACGCAAAATCGGCTAAACAGACTTCCACAATTTTTGGTACACGGGTAGCTAGGTATCTCCAGTTGGTTATAGGATACTTTTTACCCAACCACGCTGAAGAAAAAAGAGGGTTATGACTTTTTCTCTTCCGCGAACGAAGTTGCGGGAATCTTCTAGTATTAAATAAGAAGGTGCTCGCAACTTCGTTCGCGGAGAAGGAAAAGATCATAACCTTATTTTGCTTCGGCGTAATCCGATAAAAAGTATCCTATAACCATCTGTGGATGTCCAGCTACCCGTGTACCAAAAATAGTTGAAATCTTTTTAGCTTTTTTGACGTTATGAAGCCACAATGACATATAAATAAAATACAAACATAAGTACTAAAAATATTTCTTTTTTCGATTCAGGCACCTTTAAATAGTCCGTTACACCAATTTTTTGAAAATGTTTTCAATGTACGGACATTTCATTTTTACAACTTTACTACTAATAGTATAGACGTAAACGTACGAGCTGCATTCTATAACCGATTCTTGCTCATTCTTACCGTCGCCTTAAATCGGGTTGAACCGGTTCAAACTACCTCCAATTGTGATTGGAGTATTTGGAGGTCACTGAACCGGTTTTATTTGGATTTTTTGTTGGTGTGCATATGCCGTTGTAGCTTCATCACGCCAAATCGGCTAAACAGATTTCGACTATTTTTGGCACATGTGTAGCTGGGCATCCACATATGGTTATAGGATACTTTTTATCAAATTACGCTGAAAAAGCAAAAAGTAGATTATGATTTTTTACTCCTCTGCGCGCAACTTCTATACTAGGTCACTTATAAATAAATATTTTGGGTATAAGCAGATGGTTATAGGATATTCTTTATCCGACTACGCGCAAGAATTATAATTAAAAGGTTATAATTTTTTTTCTCCTCCGCTGACGAAGTTGCGGACACCTTTTAGTACTTAATAAAGTTTTGATCACTTTAAATTTCTACACCGTTCCTACCACATCGCGGCACGTAATAAAGCCGCATGCGCGCCGATCACGCAGCGATAACAGTGTTTGCTCCAAATCGTACTAACTCGCCTTTGAGTTAATACCGATAAAGATGATCTAATTTTACAAAAATGCTTTATCTTTAAGTAGCAGGTTGATCATATTTTGATCGGTGCCTGTACATGTCGAACGAAGGGGATACGAAAAGTATAAAAGCTGAATATTTCACTATGGGGTCATTTAGTATATTTAGTGTAAGTAGTGTAGTGCAGATACCTGTAAATTATTGTCTGTATCTCGAAGAACCACCACCGACGGCATGTACTTGTACAGTGTCTCAAATGTTTTATTCAACCAATGCCCTTTTCATCACGATACCTTAAAGTATATGTTACGAGCTTACGATTCTGTATACTCTGAAACCTATAGGTTCAATTTAATGGTCTAGTTTTAAGATTACTTTATATGCTTAACAACAAATTATTTTTTAGTACTGGAATTAATACTGTATCGCCTATTGTGCCATATTTTATGCGAATAAAATACTTTGACTTTCACTTTGAAGGACACGGCTCGGAAAACTCAGACTTAGCACGGAACAGATAATAGTACAAGTAGGCTTTGATCTTTACAAAAACCGCTTTTTTCTTAGCAAACACATCATGATTTATGGCCCTCTGACGTCGTCAACTCCAGCGCAAGCCAAACGGAACGTTAAAGCTGTGTACGAAAGGTGAAAATGATTTGCCTCACTCGCTGCGTCGCCGATAGTGAGGGCTGTCAAGGACTAAAAATAAAATAAAAATATATTGCCCATTATTACTTGCAATCAATATAGATAGCAATAAATGTATATTCTTCATACACTATATACATTATTTCATTAGTTATCTCTAAAACAATAAATTTCACAATTTGGACGAATTGAATCCACCAAGATCGCCAGGCCACATTTTATTGGCTTTGCTGCAACCCATTGTAATGCTAAATTTTGTTGCTTTATTTTTAAACATTTTAATATGTATAAATAAATATAATAATGCAACGAATGCAATACGTTACCATGCTACGTAACGAATACAATTGTTCTGAGTATTACCTACTTGATTAATCCAGTGTTAAATATGGAAGTAGGTACCTGCGATATCTCTTTTTAGGGTTCCGTAGCCAAAATGGCAAAAACTGAACCCTTATAGATTCGTCATGTCTGTCTGTCTGTCTGTCTGTCTGTCCGTCCGTATGTCACAGGCATTTTACTCAAAAATTATAAGCTGTACATTAATGAAATTTAGAGCATAGGTGTCGTCTGTAAGCCGCTACTTAGTTTGATAGTTAAATAAAAAATATATATATTTCTAGGGGGGGGGCACTCCATACATGTAACCGAAACTGAAAAAAATGTTTTTTACCAAATATGAATGTGTGGCACATATTTTGATAGTTATTTTAAAACCATTTTGAGGTTCCTTAATTTTTTTTTTAAATAGTGAATATTTTCAGAAATATTCGCTCCGAAAGTAGCAAAAATTGTGTCCCCCCCCCCCTCTATTTTCTAAAACGTATGTTCAAAAAAGATGAAAAAAATTACAAATATACAGCTTTATAAATACTACCAACGAAAATTGTTTTGAACACAATCGGACATACCGTTTTTAAGTTATTGCCAAAAAACTGCGCTTCTCAGCAAAAGGACGTAGGTGCCGGGGACATACGCTCTTTTGTTAGTGTTTTATTTCGCACTTGGCCGCTATATTATTATACAGTGAGTACCTAGTATCTATTATGTTAATTTTTTTACGTTTCGTCATTATTTGATGTGTCGGGAGAGAGAAAAACAAGTGATTCGAATTTCTGTCATTATTCCTGCAACCCGCTACGATACAATATTTTTTAGCTCTATTTTTAATAATTTAAACACCAACTTCCGGCTTCGCACGGGTTCATGTTTAGAAAATTATTTTATAATATTCCCAGATAATCCGTCTTTACACATAAACATATTAAATACACTAAAGCGGCAATGCGGCACGTTCACTTGCGACGTAAATCCAGAAAGCGAGAGCGTCTAGCGTGCGCTTGCGTTCCGAGGCAGAGCGTAGCAGCCACTGAATAGACCCCTGTGCAGGGGCCGCGATATGTACTTGTAGCGACGAACGAAAATCGCGGAGTGAGCCGCGCCTGCCGTTAGTTAAAATCGATAAACTGCAAACATTTTAAACTGTGTTGTATCAAATTTTGTTTTGTACCACAAGGTGTATTTTCATTCGCTTTTTTATCACAGTGTAAATATAGTAAATACAAAGGGAAAAAAGTATCTAATAACCATCATATGTCCAGCTAATTATTGGTACAAAGCAATAATTTTAACAAAAAAAAAATCCGATTTAAATATACAGAAAGTTATTAAAATGCACTTTTTATCGACCCTGTAACCTTACCCATAAAAACATTAAGTTGACAAAGTTACCAATCCACATAATAATAAGAAAAAAAAATATTGCTCAATTAGTTTCTTCAATTTACTTACAATAACCTTTTTTCAACTCAATATATACAAACAAATTTTGGCGTCGGTGCCATCTGTAAACTGCAAATTGATCAAAATCGATTTTATTAGGTAATTTTGTGACCCGTTTGACAATTTTCAAACATAATTAAAGAAATACGTCACAAGTTTCCGCTAAAAAAAACACAAACTGTTATTTATAAACACATAGTAATTATACCTATAACCCATAACAGTTACAGTAATGTATGTATGTAAGGTAAACAACTCTTCTTTACGCCAATAAAAGAAGGTCGTAAATCGTATAAAACTCATAGGTACATACTGTCTTTTTCATGCGTTTTTGTTCCCGGGAACACCGGAACCCGCATCGCGCAGGCGCGGCCGTGAGTAACCTTATCAGTTGGGCTGCTCTCTACAGTATTAGTTTTAGTGTAGAAATTTATTCTATCTTCCTTATAATGTTTAGTTTTTTTTAAAGGAGTCGGCGTTCATAACAACCAAATGAAAACAAGACTATTCACAGCAACATTATGTACGGTCGGCCAAATAATTGGTCCACTTTTGGATTCCGTTTTGTGTGTATTGAGAGGGTCTCGAATACTACCGTGGAGGTTTATACCTTCATAGTATTAAGGTTCAAAAGTGGTAGACCAATTTCTTGGTCTACCGTACGTTCGTTCAGAATTTCCTTCCCTTTTCTCGCCTTTGGATTTTCTTACCTTCAATAAAACGAACCTGTATAGACTCTATTAAACAATAAATTTCTGTCAAAAAAATTACTTTGACTTGAGAATTTAGATTTCAAAAAGCATTTCGCAAAAGTATGAGAGTGCCCCTATCCTTATCGGCGATGAGTGTCGGTTCTACGTCAGAAGCGCGCGCGCCGCCATGATTACAGGAAATATAAACGTTAGTTCTTAAGTTCCTGAAACAAAAACTATTCAAGCAAAGAAATGACCTCCATATTGAATTTATTTTTAATACTACTAAGGTGGCAAACAAGCGTACGGCTTGCCTGATATTAAGCAGTCATTTTTGAAAAAACACAAATAAAGGTGTACATACATGCCAGATGGGCCTAAGCTGTAAAGACAGTTACACATGTGCCAGAAGGGCTTAATTATTTTATTCTAATAATTTACCAAGCAGCATTTCACAAATGAGGCGTACTGAGGAGAAAAGAAACGCTGCAAAGAAAAACTCCCAGGCTACCTCATTACTAATTATAATATTTTAAAAACAGAGACTATTAAACTACTTTAAACAGATAAGATATTTTACACCGTTCGGTGAACATCAAAAATGGGTAGTTTGCACAAATTGTAACTTTGACAGAGGAAAATACATCTTTTCTCAGTCCTCCCGTGACCATGGAAAGCTGGAAAGCTTCCGAAACGTCGGGAACTAAAATGAGATAATATACGCGATATAATCCGTTAAATTGTTTTATTTCAATGTATTTGTAATACTTAAGGAACCATGTGTTTAGGATCTGGTTTGAATACAACACATTTCCATTTTGATATCCTGCGTCAGTATGTCCATTGCCACCACTGCAAATTTAAGTATTTTGTGAATCTGTTTTTTGCAGGATGTTACCAAAAACATATCCTATCGATAAATTTATTACATTTCATGATGCTTTGACGGTAAAAATAATTAAAAAAAAAAACAAATAAAGTAAAAATCAAAAGTCACTAGTTTTTAAAAGTTCCATACCTCGAAAACCATGAACTTTTTTTAAGGTCAAATTTACTTAATATGGGAGTTTATGAGCTGTTCTATAACCTCTCTTCATTTTGGCGTTGGTTGTAGGGACATCCTGTATAAAGGTTTACAAAAAAATCAGGCACTTTTCAGAAGTTGACTGGTACCCATCTGCGCATATTTTCCCGTGAAGAAGACCTGGAAACACGGAAACCACTGAAGCTGAAGTCGATGTAGTCGTCCGTTTGCTGCAAGAGGGCCATAGCCAACGTTCAGTAGCTACCGAGCTGAATTTAACTGGTTTTTGGCTTTGGTTTTAAGGACAGCCTGTATACTTACGCAAAGGTTACGGATAAAAAGAGACTGCATGTTACGGAAATGAGAATGTTGAGATGGATCTGTGTTGTGACAAGAATGGATCGGATAACGAATAAGTATGTAAAAGGAAGCATGAAAGTAGCACCCATAGTAGATAAGCTGAGAGCACAACATTATGTATGCGAGTAGAAGGATGTCAGGAAAGGGGGAAACCAAGGAAAATCCATCCAGAATTGCTTGAGAAACGACATGAACAGCGACACCATATGAGTGATGAGATGACGGGGGATAGAGGGGTGGAATGGAAGAAAAACCCATGCTGTGCCGACCCTAAGTACATGGGATAAGGACGAGCGAATAATGATGACTTTTATATATTTACTCACTACCTATACGCAATCAACAAATTATCAACCCTCACTCAATCTTTTTAGTTACAAGGAACGACTGTTTTTTTAAGATAATCATATTCATTTATTCATTTGTAAGACATAGGTATAAAGGTGTCGGTTATAACATATATTAAATTGATGAACCAAAAAACAGTAAACGTTGTTTTTTTTTCGACAAATTACTAGTAAAAAACATTAAACATATGAATATGTGTAACATAATGAACACTATTTGCCTAAAGTTTTTTTTTCTTTTGTATGTTTTTGACTAAATGGCTATTTTCTCAAAACTGACGTTGTGTGGTTCCTGCTTGCATAAATACATCCAACTGGAAGTACCCGTTTGACAATTTGTCTGGAATACGGAAACAACTCTTTAAAGAATGACTGTATCTGTTGATTGCGTTGATTTGGAAGTTAATTTTTTCACAACTTAAGGCAAAGCAGAGAATGTTTTACGCGGTCTTGCAAGTGTTCTGCTAGTACTAGATCTAAAAAGGTTATCATATCGTACCCGATCCCGGTTTAGATGTAATCGTTATCGAACAGTAAGTGTACTGACGATTAGAAGGTCGCCGCGCCCAAAGTTAATAATGTGACTAGGATTACAGGAAACGTGCCTAGCTAGGTACTTTACCTAGAGTGCGAGATTACGACTATGATGGTGACAAATTTATTGCACATATGAACAAGAAATATGAGTGAGATCAGTACGTATTTTTGTTATTAGACAGAAAGACAGAAAGAAAGAAATAAATAAATACAGAAAGAAAGAAATAAAGAGAGCAAAGAAGAAAGAAATAAAGAAAGAAAGAAAGAAAGAAAGAAAGAAAGAAAGAAAGACAGACAGACAGAAAGAAAGACAGAAAGAAAGAAAGAAATAAAGAAATAAAGAAAGAAATAATTTATTTCCATACAAACATATTTAAAAGAAAACAATAGGTGTAAAATAATTGCGGCAGTGTGCAAACAAAAAGGTTCAAGCTCAGGATGTGCTACAGCCGGGAGGCCGCAACGCTGATTTTCAGCCAGAACCTTGTTGGCGATAGGCAAACCAGAACTTTCATAGTCATCATTAGCTACTTACAGCCAGTGGCGTGCGGTCCATATAGCCACAAAGGCACTGCCTACTCTGAACAACCATGGCTCCAGACAGGCACAGACAAACTGCCTACTGCCTACCCTAAAGCGCTGAATGACCATGGCTCCATATAGGCACAGAAAAACTGCCTACCCTGAAGCGCTGACACACCATGGCTCCATACAGGCACAGACAAACTGCCAACCCTGAAGCGCTGAACGACCATGGCTGCATATAGGCACAGAAAAACTGCCTACCCTGAAGCGCTGAACGACCATGGCTCCATAGGCACAGAAAAACTGCCTGTTTCGGCCAAAAACCCAGTGTACGCCACTGTTTACAGCTGATTATCGTATGACACTTCTGAGGTTTTTTTTTAAGGAAACTATACCTAGGCCAACATCAACTGAATTTAAGTCATAAACATTAATTCGGCCTTCTCACTCGCGCTTAGAAGAAACAGCAAGTGCAAGCGAGTTTTCCGACTTGGTGTTTATGACTCGGTTCAGATGATTTTGGCTCTACAATATCTGTGTCTGCGACTTATAATTTTTTATAGATTTTTTTTCCAACGTTACAACCTATTGTTTGTAATTGTCTTTGACGTTTTCTTGTTCGAAAAGGCTACTTCATCGAGAGTGTTCTTATTAGGTCCTAGAAAATCGGTCCAGCTGTTCGAAAATTATGAGCATTTTCCTAGATGAATCGAGGGTCTGTATGTGTCTGTTTTGTTCGATATTTTTCAAGTATCTGAAGCGATTTTTTTGTATGTTTGTTGTGTCGTTGTGGGTTCATCACGCCAAATCCGCTAAACGGATTGCAACTATTCTGGGAATCCATAGATGGTTATAGGACACTTTTTTACCCGATTATGCTGTAGAAAAAACGAGGGGTTATGACAAATTACAGCTATAGTTTTAGCGCGAAAGGGGCAGATATTCGCGCTATATGCGGAATGCCCATAGACTCGTGGGAGTTAGGCACAGACTAGTGAAGTTGGGGAAACTCGTCCATGTGATGGGCCCTACGGTCTTCAACCGGCTGTCGGCACACGTCACGGATGCGCTGTCACTCGCCAGCTTCAAGACACGCCTCAAACATTGGCTTATCGAGCACACTTTTTATAGCCTCACTGAATTTACCGAGTACCAAATAGGTACTTAAATTTATATTAGGTATTAATATTTAATATTATCATTTTAATTTATATACTAAATATTGATGATATTGATGACTTTTTATTTTAATCTACATCTTTCCATTATGTGGCTATGTTTAAAATTGACATGTAATATGAATTATTATCAATAAATAAATACGAATAATACAGAATATTACGTTTGCAGCGAAATAACTTACCTACTATTGTTTTCTCCGTCGAATTATCATTATCCAAGCGTATTTACTACACATCACCCACCATTTTCGTGCTCCATTATAAATGTACTCGTATACATCTACATTTATAGATATATATTGTGTGGAGGCGGAAGGCCCGCCCGAGAGCAGATGAGGGCGGGCGGCGCCCTAGCGCGCTCATAATGGCGGATGTGCGTTGCTAGGTTACGGAGACGGTACACGATGACTTATGTAGGAAGGTGAACGTGATATCCTGAACGAAATGGCGAGAAAAACTTTAAATATGTGTTTTCGAATGTGTTATTTTAGCTAAGCAGCTCAACTTTAGCAAAACATTACGCGTAACAGTTTTTTTTTTCATAATGCTCCGTTAGTTAATTAACAACTGATAAAGTCTTTCAAACGTTCGATAAAAAAGCGTAATCAGTGGTTAACCACGCATGGTGAAATTGGACTTCACACATTAAAGAAACTGAAAATCTGCATTAAATTACGCCAAAAGTACTGCATGACACATTCGGTGTTTTTCACGCGCCATATCTGCCGCGGCCTGGTTCTCCCCAGAGCAGATCGAACTACCCGACCCGCTTACAACCAAAAAGCCCTTTCTCCCAACCACAAAACCCAATTTCAACCACATAAGCTAAAAGTAGGGGTGAAAACAGCTTGTAGGCCCGTTGATATTTCCCTAGAGAACCATCTTGCATCGTTCCATATTTAAATCGTTCTATCCTTTCTATAGACACAAGTTAAACACAACTATGTTCACTAGAAATAGAGCCCGCTTTAGCTTTGGAGAATCCCTTTTGAGAGAATCGATCTCGTTTCCTTCTCAAAAGACCAACGTCGAAAGCGACTTTAGGGGTTGCTTTGAAAAAAACTGTCGTGTTTGAACGATAATTGTGACGTTTTTCTTTTGTAAGCGTTTGAACAGGGAGTAGTGTAGTATCTTTGTAAGAGGAATTATTTTAAGACTGTTCTGTCGATTGGTTGAGATTGTATGGAGGGCTAGGATGTGAGATTAGTACATATGTTGTTATGTATATGTGCGTAGGAAGCTGTTTAGGTAGATATCAAGTTTGATGTGTTTGCTTTGTTATTTAATAGAAATTATAATATTGCATTATTTAAGATTTGGTGTAGGTATACAATACTGTACAACGATACGAGGCATACTCGTACATATTCATGTTTGGTCTCATTTGCTGAGTAGGTACCTACAAAACGTAGGCATATACTTATTATATGCTAAAAGGTGCCCAAACTGCGTCCGCGGAGGAGAAAAAAATCATAATCCTCTTTTTTTTTAGTTTGGTCGGGTAAAAAGTATCCTATAACCGCCTGGAGATACGTGTATCAAAAATAGTTGAAATCCGTTTAGCCGATTTGACGTGATGAAGCCGCAACGACACATAGAAACATACAAAAAATTCAAAAAATATATATTTCCATTCAATAGCCTCCAAATAATCCTTACAATCATTTTTTTGAAAATATCTTAGACTAGAAGGCGCCCGCAACTTCGTTCGCGGAGGAGAAAAAGTCATAACCCCTCCTTTTTCCTTTAGCATAATTGGGTAAAAAGTATCCTATAACCATCTGGAGATACCCAGCTACCCGTGTACCAAAAATAATTGAAATCCGTTTAGCCGATTTAGCGTGATGAAGCCACAACGACACATACAAACATTTTTTTTTACAACTTTATAATAGTACTAGCGCCCGCTCACGACTTCGTCCGCCTTGGATTCGTTTATCGCGGATAAAAGGTATTTTTCCGGGATGAAAAGTAGCTTATGTCTCTTCCCAAAACTCGATATTTTACTAATTTAAATGTGAAGCATATTACCAAGATTTCAAGTTATTAAAAAATATTTACTGTGCATACAAATTTTCATCCCCTTTTTCGTCCCTAAAAGGGATGAAATTTGTCATACATTATAGCCTATATCCTATTCTGATATAAGGAAACATAACTGTAGAGTTTCATAAAAATTCGTCCAGTAATTTTTGAGATTAAGTGGAACGTACGTACAAACTTTCACGTTTACAATATTGTAAGGATATATGTACAGATATTTAATTAATATTTTCTTCTGTTTCCGCGATTATTACTCATTGAAATAAAATGAGATTAATATACGCGATAAAATCCGTTAAATTATTTTATTTCAATGAGCTATTTAATTTTTATAACTTTATAATATAATAGATATTTTCTACCCCATCCCTACCCAAAAGTTGTGTACGGTTGAGATCGTCTGTTGTTTAACACGAATAGAGAAGACACAATGCATTTTTTTTTTCATAGTAACTGTTTACAAAAGCCTAAAAAGGTGATATAAAGAAAAAAACCCGTTATGTTTTTTGTATATTGCGACGCAAAATTACATTACCTTATGATTCTTCACAGTTCAATGAAGGAAGGCTGTATGGGAGACCGAGGTGAGTTGTGACAGAGGAAAGTTCTGACATCGTCGATTTTTTGGAACCTATTAACTGTAGGCGAACTCGCGATAGTGCGCGTTTGAACTCTCCTCTGTTAAAACTCACCCCTGTCTCCTCTTATGCAACTATAAACATTTTGACGGCCAAAATATGAAAATGCACTTACATTCCCAACTGCTCCATACACTTGTGACATGAGTGACGTCACACATGTCGCTAGATTTGTATGGGGCGTTGTAGCGCCCAGCAGTTATGTCTGAGTTTCAATCTCGATTTCTAGTATTTAATTTTCAATTGGTATTATATACAGATTTTTTAAGTCATATGAAACCGGATCGATTGGTAGGTATCATAAAAAAAATATTGCATAATCTCTATTGTTTTTTTTTAATTTGTACGAATTTTTACCAGACAAAAATGCATGGCCCAAAACCGAAACAAAATAATTTACTTTTACCGGGACACGGTTCTTATAAAATATCAGTAAGTTGTTAATAAACTTTTAAACAAAAAAATAAAACCGACTCCAAAAAAACTAAAAAGTAAAAAATAACGCCATAACCAAACAATTAATGTTATTTTGGAGTCGGTGCCATCGTGTCACAACTTACTCAAATCGTAAATTTTCAATATTTTACACATGCTTTATATGGCACCGACGCCAAAATAAGATTAATTGTATATACTGTATAGATTGAGTATACAAACGGTTACTTGTAAGTAATTTGAAGAAACTCAATTATGGCGTTATTTTTTACTTTTTAGTTTTTTTGGAGTCGGTTTTAGTTTTTTGTTTAAAAGTTTATTTATTTTACACTTTTTAGTTAATCGTTACTTAAAAGTGTATCTCGTGACGATTCGAACAAGCCCAAACACGGCCAGGATACATTATTTTATTACATAGATCTGGTGCCTACCTTCCGGCTCCATCATCAAATCAATTCGATGGTACCATTCTCATCGGGAATATTTAAATTTGTGACTATGAAGTTGCTTAGCTAAATTAATCAAGATATTTTCTCGCCACCCGTATATCATTTATCATTGAGGAGTTCCGATGGCATTCTGTGGTCTTCTGCATCAGTTCCACTTCACCAATTTACACTTTCTGAATGCAAATGCTTATTATGTTTCTTATAATACCAAAATCGCTATATGTATGCCTACAATATTTGAGGAGTTCCTTCAATTCCTCATGGATTCCATCATCAGATCTTCACGAAAATGGGACCAAACAACTAATAACAAATGGAACCAACTAGAAAGTACCTTCTATAAAACCAAAAAAAAATTTTTGAAATCGGTCAAATAGTCTTTGAGTAATCGGTGAACATCCATAAAAAAAATAAATAAAAAAAAAAACATTCCGTCGAATTGAGAACCTCCTGTTTTTTTAAATTTTCTTAGAGTTTATACAACTAATATTGTAATAGATAAGAGTTATTTAGAAAATTACTGACTGTTTATTTCGGCTTTCTTTTCAACAGTGGTCTACTCTTGGGAAAAGCCGTAGAGTCAGGTTTGTAAAAGTGCTCTAGCGGCCTACTTACAGAATAAAGATCATTATTTCATTGCCTGCGTTATCTCTGCAAATTTATTCATTATTGCATCTCTACATCTTCAAAGGCACATATCGTATTTCAAATCGATCCTCTGCATTATATTACTCTGTTCTGCTGATAACGTCATAGAACGTCAACGCTACTAACCAAACCGTCAACAATCGAAAATGGCTGCCGTAATATAAGGATGGGGACCCTCATTTTATGAACTCGGTTGAAAATAAAACGCTGTAGCTTCCGTACCTCACCATCTCCTGAGCCACCTACCCCCCTTAACCCCCCACAACCCCATTTTTCTCCATCAACACAAAACGACGTAACCGATGGTAGTTCCCTGTTACATACGTCCTTACGACTTGTAAAGCACTTTCCACCGCCATTGCGAGAGGGCATAACCGACGGGAGTGCCCTGTTACATACGTCCTTTGGGCATGTAAAGCACTACTGTATTCAGCCGACGCCTCGCTACTCTTTCCGTGAACCTTCGTTGGCTCCTTTGTGGAAAATCTCGCTTATAGACTAAGAGTTCGGCACTGAATTTGCCTAAACGCAATTTCGCTAGAAGATTTGTATGCTTCGTTTATTTTAGCTTTAGAAGAAGTGTAAATAATCTTGTCATGTCTATTTTTATTCAGGTTTAAACTATTTATATGGCGCTTTAAAACTAAACATTTAAAGATGTTATAAATGAATAAAGAAATACATAATAATGCAGTTACAATTAGTTCGTAAACAGCTAATCTATACTATTAAAAAGTTGTAAAAATGAAATATCTGTCATCATCATCATCAGCCCGGAGTCGTCCACTGCTGAATATCCGGCCTTCCCCAATTCACGCCACCACACCCGGTCCTCAGCTCTGCGCATCCAACCGCTTCCCGCCAGTCTCTTCAGGTTGTCGGTCCATCTGGCGGGGAGACGTCCCACAGGGCGAGTCGTTCGAGATCTCCACTCCAGAACTCGTCTGCCCCATCGACCATAGGCTCTCTGACAAATATGCGCCGCCGACTGCAACCTCAGTTTGCTTATATTGAGCGCTATGTCGGTGACTTTGGTGGATATATCTGTAAATTACAGATATTATCAAAAAAATATTGTAGCGGACTATTTGGAGGTCACAGAATTGAGCATTTTTTTTGTATATTTGTGTGTTTCGTTGTAGCTTCATAACGCCAAAACTGCTAAACGGATCTCAACAATTTTTGGTACACAGGCAGTTGGTCATCCACTAGTAGCGTGGCGTCCATATAAGCCGATTCCCTCTGGGCTGCCTAAGGAAAGACTTATAATATAAATAACCACCTTTTTCTTTAAATATGAGTAAATTAATACGTTCCGGCTTCCCTTGTAATTTTCTTGACGCCACGCCTTTGTCATCCACAGATGGTTATAAGATACTTACCCGAAAACACTGAAGATAAAAAGAGGGGTTATGAATATGAGGCATCACCTTCTAGTTTACCTATAAAATGGGTACAAGCCAGCGATACTCAACATAGGGAAATCGATGCGTGCACTTCTTTCGTAACTATTGGTGCACTCAAGCAGAGTGAATCGTTCCAGTTGTGATGGACGCCAGAATTCAGGGCATACGCAACCCGGCTGGTTTCAAAGAACCGTTTAATATGCTTATTTGCTCATGTAACGGCAACTACGCAAAATGTCATTTTGAGAAAAGAGCATTTAAAACGAATAAATTTCTGTCAAATATAGCATTTTTTTTTGCAGATTGCATTTTTCTTTACATCCTTTAACTGCTCTTCGTGATGATTCTAAAGAGCCCAGACTCGGTAGTATTGCGTATTCCTATGACCTCCGGCTCCATCATCTGATCAGTTCGATTCGATAAGATTGTATTGTCATCTAATTTACATAACTTACTTACTCATTGGTTGTTTACTTTGCGCCATTTCTACTACCTTAAGGTTGTCTGGAAGAGATCGCTTTTTAGCGATAAGACCGCCTGTTTTTTACCATTTCTCATACCGGTTTAGATTTAAGTGTCTGATGTTATTTTCTTTTGGTGTGCAATAAAGAGTACTTATTATTATTATTATAAGTATGCCGAATGCCAAATGATAGCTCAATTTGAAACCGGAATTGGATCAAATTTAACTTGCAAGATTTGACCCACACTTATATACATACTAATACTAATATGGCAAATAAAATAAATACTTGTAAAAAGTCTCTTACAATAGCAATAGGCTAAGCTAGTTCTCAAGCCCATAGCCACTTAACAACGCGTTATACTGGAGTCAAGATTTTTTCTGTGAAATTAAACATTCTTTGAAATAAGAAGACTTTTTTTAAAGCTATATAGAATGTGACTATATTTACTTAACAACACTACGACGAATCACGAATTTAAAATTGTATATGAGCTTGATTACGAATATGATTAATACTTTATCACACATAATATATCAGTATTTTTATTATGCCTTGAAACATACACGCTTTCATAGTCATGTTGATAAATTGAAGCGATTATTACTTGGTTATTCCCAGATTCGTACCTATGTAATCATCTTCATTTATCTATGTGATAAGATGATTTAACCTTATTGTAGTAACAAATCTGTTTGTTCGTTTGTGTGCATATATTTTTTACACAACAAGAACAGACATGATTTTTCGCTTAGAGACAGAAATTTTACGTTTTGGAGAGGAACGTACGCGCACTGATACATATAAATATACCAGTCAGTCGATGAATGTGCACGGCGATGCTTTCATTTCCCGCTATAACTACTCACGGCTGTACCGACTACTCTAGAGAAACGAGGTTTATTTCTTCTCAGGCTTGTTCATTACTGAAAATGCGTGTCCTTAAGTTTCTCGTAGCATTACTTACGAGACGCTTCCACGTCATTCAGCTTTTAGTTTCTTTCAGGACAGATTATAGAGAGGTTCCTTGATCATATCACCGACGAAGACATTTGCCACAGGGTCTTTTTTCCTCAACCCCATTCGTTTTGGAGATACCGTGCCACAGATACACAGATATGTATGTAAAAGGTAAAAAGGGAACACTTGTGGTACGACTCTGTCTGTCTGTCCGTCCGATTCTTACAGCGCCGATTCGAGCACTGATTCTTACAGTTCTCAGGAACTACTTATGATAAATACTTATATTATAAAAAATAAAAATTATATAAAAAATAATTAACATGAGAGCGGCAATATTCAAAATCTGACTACTAGGTCAAGTAGGGTATAGTGAATGCGACGCCATAGATACCAGAGGCAAACTTAACCCAAATGATGTGCCACACATTGATATATGATGATTTATTTTTTTTCAGTTTCGGTAACATGTATGGAGTGCCGCCCTAGAAATATATATATTTTTATTTTACTATCAAACTAAGTAGCGGCTTACACAAGATATCTATGTTCCAAATTTCATCAGTGTAGATTTTATAGTTTTTGAGTAAAATGCCTGTGACATACGGACGGACGGACGGACATGACGAAACTATAAGGGTTCCGTTTTTGCCATTTTGGCTACGGAGCCCTAAAAACGGGTGATGTTTGCCCGTCATTTGTATGCGACTCTATAGACACCAGAGGCAAACTTAACCCAACCAGCGTGGAGTCGGAACAAGTGGAAGTTGGTACGGAACCCTTCGGTGCGCAAGTCCAACTCGCACTTGGCCGGTTTTTATTTATGTGGGGGTAGAAAAATATGACGACTCTCGGACTACGTCAGGATTTGGTGCCAGGCGCGACCACCACCCACCGGGGATGCCATAATTAATATTCGAAGCTTTTACCTCGCTTCCCGATCCTTTGTTGCCAGCACAAAGAACTGGCAGCGTCACTCGCTTAAGTCAACAGCTTTGGAAAGGACTTGAAAATGTTGCTTTTATACGTTTTCCGTTTTAAACGTTGTTGGTTTCCTTTGGTATACGTCATCAATAGATAGGAAACCGTTTATTGCTCAGCTCAACAAGAAACAGATACAAACAAACGCACATATTATTCTCGTATTTCCGTTAGATACGGTGGGCCCGAGTAAACTAAAAGACTTTGACCATCCAGTTCACTGCGTAATTGGTATAACGTTCAGTAAAAAAAAAAAGTAAAAAAAAAACATTATTATTAATTTGCGTGTCCTGGAGATATGACTTAAAACTGAGCGATGCGAGTATTATTCGACACGAATTACGCTCGAAGAAAAAACAATGAAATTGCGTACCAAACTTATTAGAAAACTTAATACAAAACTGACCAAAAAGCATGCAATTACTGCTTCTGCGTATAAAAGTATTAAGTAAGTGGATATATCACGTCATTTAGGCGTGATAGTCATGAGATTATAGACTTATACATAAATTCCGCGTTGTTGGACTACATGTTATACCACATTATATGCTCCAATTAGCCTCTACATTTGATGGTTCAAGTTTGTCCGGTAACTCAGGCCCATCCTGTATAGTCCGTAGAAGAGGTGAAAGTGTGAACATTTTGTGGATGCCGACGCCTTAGTTTAGTGGTTGTTGTTAGTAAGAGAGTATCTGAAAATCAGCTTCATGGCTTACCGTGACAATATTCCGGTTCTCCCTTTCAGCGCCATCTGTTGTTTTTTGTCATATAATTTTGTATACCCATGCGTTGAATAATTGTGTTTCGTTTCATTTAAAATAGATCAGGTCGATCTTTAACCAAATGTGCCGATTAAGTAAAACATCTTCCTTCAAGTCTTGGTTAGTTGAACATACTGAACAGAACCGATGGTGGCACCAGTCAAATCATTGATCATGGTGAAAAGAAACGGAAAAAGCGATCTTCTTCTTTTCTTCCTGGAGGAGTGATCTTGGTCATTGATCACCACCATCTGTGTTCATGGCTCGCCACCATCTTGGCACGAGTAGAGAAACATGGAGAAATCTCGCAAAAGCCATGCGTGTACATTCTATAAAGGAACACTTAGTAGACGATCTCCCCATCTTATTGCGGATCGGCTGCGGGAACGCTTACACCTTCTTCGAAGAGACTAAGAGCCCCCTCACTACTGGCGTCGTCTTGGCGTTCCCATACGAAATTTTGCGCTGCGTTGACACCGCACAATTTTGTATCAGAATGCTGCGTCGAGACTGGTAATATATATGTGGGGTATGTTAGGGCAAGACAATAATGAGTGCTCGAAATGCAGCAGAGTAAGATTGAAAGTAGACAGGTTTTCGAGAACAGGTCTCGTCGGCCAGTTTAATAATTATATTCAGTTACAATCAATGCTTATTAGATCGTGGCATCGCAGGATGTAACGCAACACATAACTGCGTTTTTTCGCGTTGGTTCAGTACATTTCGTGATGATACACGTTTTTGTTTCATTGAGTAAGGAGCAATATGCGGAGATCCTTTATGTCGATGAAAACCGAAAATTTGTTTTGGCAATCAAGTTTATTAAAACTAAACGTAAACGCGAAAACCAATTTTGGCAAATTCTTAGTTAGTTCGAATACGATGTACTTTATTGTATAACTAGAAGGCGCCCTCAGCTTCGTTCGCGGAGGAGAGAAAGTGATAACCCAGCCTCTTTTTCTCTTTAGCAGTCGGGCATAAAGTATCCTATAACCATCTAGAGACACCCAGCTACTCGTGTACCAAAAATTGTTGAACTCCGTTTAGCCGATTTAGCGAGATGAAGCCACAACAACCTTATTATTTTTACCTGACTGTGCGACGCAAAGGAGTGGTAATGTGTTTATCAGTCTATGTATGTATGTATGTATTTTTGTTCCTATCTGACACTCTAGAGACCAAACGCGTGGATTGTGGTTGATTATTCTTACGTCAATCGATTTGTCTTAACTGTCCGAATGTCACTGAAGACATGAAAATGAAAACTCAAAATGGCGATAATGAGACGCCATATTGTGAAAAAGAAAAAAATTAAAATTGACGTGCTATATCGAGTGGGGTACCAATGAATAGGGATTTAAAAATCATTATTAGGTTTATTTTATTATTTTTAATTTGGAATTACCAATTAGGAACTATAACGATTTAAAGTTGGTTAGCAAGCCGTTCTCACTAATTTTTCATTTAATTGCATTGTAATAAATCTGTGCAAGCTTCTCAATAACCCCCACGATAAAGATTGCGAAATTGTCTGACTTTTATAGTTTTAACTAAAAAGTATAAAATAAAAAATAATAATTAAAAAAAAAACAAAAAACCCGACTGCGTAAAAAACTAAAAAGAAAAAAACAAGTCCAGTTCCCTAGAAATTTGTTAAGTTATATTGGAAATCTTTCATGATTCATGATCGATACTCACAATATAACAAATAATAAATTCTAATATGGAACATAGCGATTTTAAACAGTCGGAAAGATTTCCATTATAACTTAACAAATTTCTAGGGAACTGGACTTGTTTTTTCTTTTTAGTTTTTTACGCAGTCGGGTTTTTTGATTTTTATTCCATCGCATCTATAAGTAAGCTATATTGAAAAAGCAAATAAATCGATCTAATAGCAACCCAATAATTATTAATTATCACAATGATCCACACATCCAATCGTATGTACCTATATAAGTACCTAATATCTATAAAAATCATCGTCGTCTAGCAGTGTCGTGTCGTCCATATAAGTCGATTCCCATCGGGTTGCCAAAGGAAAGGCTTATAACTGCCTTTTTCATTAAATATGAGTAGATGAATACGCTTCGGCTTCCCTTGTAATGTTCTGACGCCACACCTCAGTCGCCTAGTACTCGTAACACAAGTCTTATCGAGCTTACCATGAGACTAGTTCGATTTGTCAAAAAAATGTCCTTTAATATTTATTTATTCATCCATGCCCAAAATGTAATTATCTAACTTGAAGCCGGTTATAATTTACCCATCTCAAGAAACTCAATCTAAACAAATGAAACTGGTACGAAAATTAGACCTATACACGATCAAAAATAAAAGCTTGTAAACATTACAGGTTTACTTAAAACTTTTCCTGCCAACCGACGAAGTACAGTCAGCATCCAGGCCTGTATACTTAAATAAGTCTATGTAGGTCTCGATACTTATGTGAGGGCACCTGATTGTACATACCCAAATACCTAGAAGATCAGAGCACGTAGATAACGCTAGACATAGCAGATTAACGAAATGGCTTCTCTCTCGGCGATCAATACGCGGCCGCCCCTCCCACCCCTCCCCGCCGCGGTGGGGTCCGCGTTGCCAAGCTGCCGTGTGACGAAGAGCCATGTCCAGCAACGTTTGGGATTATTCATAGATAAAGAACCGAGCAACTTTTGAAGGTCATCACCTGAACCAACCTGGCATACTTAATTCCGTAGCCTAACACACACACACGCACTCACACTCTCGGATACACAACTCAATTTTTATTTAATTTATTATTTTTTAAACCAGAAATATCCAGTAAATATTGGGTAAAAAACTAGCCCAGGATTTAGCGTTAGGGGCATGTGCTTGTGCCTGGGGCGGCAAATTTCAAGCGGAGAAGTCTACGGCGTAGTAGCGGGATTTTTTGCGTTTTCAAAAATGGTTGGTATTTTTCATGGTGCACCACAGCGACACTGAGGGTAAATCTGACCCTGTAATATAAGTTCCCAATCTATCGCATACTTATATTACCCGTTTCTATAGGCGAAATAGTCCGTTTGTATTGTTTTATTTAAATAAAACCGCTGCAAAAATAAGCCTGAAAGGTCTTAAGTTAACGGGGCCCAAGTTTTCCCATTTGATGATAATTAAGGAACACCTAAAATGGCGGTTAATCTACGAACGTCAATCACGTAGTATGCAGTTTTTTCTTCAAATTCGAAACAAATAATAACAAGTAATCCCTAAACCCATAAAAATCACCCACAGATCTAGAAAAGCTCATAATTCAAACGACTAGTCTCCGCTGAACCGATTTTTTGCATTACTAAGAACACTCAATGAAAACCGTTAAGTACAAGCACAAAAACGTAAATCAAATTAGGTTTTTCCGTTCAAGAGGAACTATGCTACAGAACAGACAAACTCACAATAACACGTAAAACTTATAACTTCCATCCTTTTTCGTCGGGGGTTAAAGATACTGACTTTAACTATGGAAAACCTCCATTTTCCTAAAATTCAAGATGGCGCCCAGTTTTCCGTGGGGTGTGGGAAGGGGAGAGCTCCCGCTAGCAACACTGCCACTGCCTTCTAATCTCGCAGCAATCTTACGTCCTTGTCCCGCGAGATGTAATGGCCCGACCAGCGACGCAGCAAGCTAATTCTCTCTTCATTGCGCCGTTGACACGGTCACTACACAGTAGTTAATTGGCATCGTACGCAATGTATTCGGAATTTGCTTACGTGCCACTGGTCGAGTTGTCGTGGCGGGATTGTAATGTTGCGCGACTTTATTTCAAATGGAGATTGGGCGATTTTCTACCGCTGCCTGTTGTAAATATACCAACTTAGTTTTATATGTACAAGAGTATAATGGTAGGCGAAGTATACATATGTATATTTGTACATAACATACATAGGTATTGTGTTATGTTATGGAGAATATTCGTATAGGTATTTACATTATACAGTGAGATTTTCGCTTGTTTGTAGTTTTTATGGATGTACATATTTGATGTTGTAATGGTAGACGATGTACCTATATGTACCTAATAAGTATTTTAAACGAGATTGTAGGAGTAAGTTAGAGAGATTGGTTTCGGTTTATTTTAATGGGTTCCCATCAGGGCGGATTAAGGGGAGGGCAACCGGAGCTACAGCCTCCACAAAAAAAAACAACAAGTTCTGACGATGTATTTAGAAAATTACTACGAGTAGGCCTCCATTCCATCGTTGCCCAACGGCCTCCAGACCCCTAAATCCGGCCTTGGTGGCGACAGCGTGCGTGAGAGGTCTGATATTTCTCGGCTGGACGCACACGGTTTGGTAGTAAATGCACCAAAATATGCACACATGAGCACAACTTCTTATCACATCTAACCAAGATCGAGACGGTATTTCACACCGGCCCACTGCCTACAGCTTTACAAGGCAGGTCCGCCGCATATGGAATACTGTTCTCATTTGTGGGCTGGGGCTCCCCAGTACCGGCTTCTCCCTCTAGACCGCATTCAACAGAGAGCGGCTCGTATCGTCGGTTGCCAGCGCATTTCAGATCAGCTTCACTCCTTGGCACTGCGAAGAGATGTAGCCTCGCTCTGCATTTTTATCGCTATAATATAACGGGGAGTGCTCCGAGGAATTGTTCGGATTGATCCCTGCCGTATCTTTCCGCCATCGTCCTAGGCAACATTTCCATCTCCACCACTTAGATCGTTGGCAGTCCACAACTGTGCGTTATGCTATAAATTTCCTGCCTCGCACGATTGAACTGTGGAATAAATTGTCGCCGGCAGTACTTCCGAAACGATGCGACCTTCAAACCTTCAAGAAAAAAGCGTTAGGTTTACTCTCCCCCCCGAAAGGCCGGCAACGCACCGGCAAGGCGATCCGTCTGCTCGTTTGCCTCCTATAACATAAATAAATAAAAAAAGATACTATTTCGCAGAATAGCAATGGAACTATAATCCATTAATCAAGTAAATAATTACTCGTGACATGATACCTACTATAATCTGTAAATGATTTTAGGTATCTTCTGATGGTATCTATTTTCAGTGATAATAAGGTGATGATTTATGGAAAAATGCTTTGCAAGATAGCAAATCCCTTTTTTTGCTAGTTTTTTCCACGGCTTCGTCTGCCAAATTTAGCTTAAATAATAAATAAACTAGTAACTCTGTGAGCCCTAGACCTAGCAAGGCTATCAACCCCCATATCTCAGCTATTTACAAAATATATAAAATTGAATCCACAAAAACAACAATAGAATTCTCGAACCTGCTCACAAAATTTCACGAGAATCGGTTGAGAAATGCGATCTGTGGAGGGAAACAGTCGGATAGACCGACATACGAACACGTTTTTGCCCCAGCTGAAATAGAGACGACGTATGTATGACATAGAAAACATCCAAGACCCATAAAAAACATTCGTGATCACTGATCATCACACAAACTCTTGCCCTGGCCGGGCATCATAAGCTGCTTAGATCTGTGAACATATCGTTACTCAATAGCAGGTTAAGCCCAACAGAGCGTGGCTATTATCACTGACTCCCGCGCATAACATTTGCATTCACAATACACCGCTACAACAAGATCCCTCCTTAGTAGCACATTTTATAGCTAACCGAGTCCAAATTATAATGTATATTGAAAACAGTCTAGGTTTCGTTGAGCTCTCAATTGTATGTAAGCTGGTAGGGTAGTAGGGATCTTCGTAAGTTGGTAGCGTTATGCGCAAACGCATCTAGTGGAAAATGGCCGGTTTAGCAATTACATAGTCTGCTTGCTTGGTTATGTTTGCTTTATTAACGTAATTATCAATGTTGGTAATTAATACTTAATCATCGGTAAGTGGGAATTTAGTGTAAGTTCGCTGAATTATTTATTCTTTCGCGGAATTTCGTTCGTGGAGGTGAAAAATCATAACTTTATTTTTTGCTACCGCGTAGTCGGGTAAAAAGTCCTCTCCTCCAGATGAAGAATCCTCGGCCAGATGGATCGCAACCATTTTTGGTACAAGACTTAGTTAACATCCGAGAATGGTTATAGATAGGGTACTTTTTACGCGACTACGCTGAATCAAAAACTGGCCAAGAGCATGTCGGACCATGCTGAGTGTAGGGTTCCGCAGCCGTTCATACAAAAAAATGCACTACAGATGATAAATATACGATATGAAAAAACGCACTAGCGAAAGAACGTATTTCTACGGTACTTACGACCTTTTGCTGAGAAGCGCAGATTTTTGGCAATATCTCAAAAACGGTATATCCGATAATGTTGTAATAAATTTTCGTTGAAAGCAAGTATTAAGTTTTATCTTTGTATTTTTTTTTTTCATATTTTTTAGACATACCGTTTAGAAAAAGAGGGGAAGGGGACACAATTTATGCTACTTTCGGAGCGATAATTTACGATAATATTCAGTTTAACAAAAATTTTCTTTAGAAACATCAAAATGTTTTTTAAAAAGTGGCGAAATATGTGCCACGCGTTGATATTAGCTGAATTTTTATTCAGTTTCGGTTACATGTATGGGGTGCCCCCCCCCCCCCCCCCTGTTTCTTTGTTAATTAACTATCACACTAAGTAGCGACTTATACAAGACACCTATACTCCAAATTTCATAAATATACATCATGTAGTTTTTGAGTGAAATGCTTGTGACATACGGACGGACGGACAGACGGACGGACGGACATGACGAAACTATAAGGGTTCCGTTTTTGCCATTTTGGCTACGGAACCCTAAAAAGAGGGTTACGACTTTTTTCTCCGCCGCGAACGAAGTTACGGACACTTTGTAGTAAAAAGTGAAACTAGCTTTTTTATAATTTTTAACACAACATATACACAGCGTTTTTACATAAAAAAAATTCGCCAAACTGCAAGGCAGTTTAGAAACACTCGGTTTTTGTTATTTTATCCACTGCGTAACAATTACCTAACATTTACCCATCCAACCACCATTACAGTTGCCGGCAAACATCTTAAGCATAACCTTGACTGCGAAGTAACTGATTAATGTACAAATACGCAGATCTGCCATTTATGTTCAAGAAGTAAAATATAAATCTCAAACAACTATTAAACACATACTCGCATGTGTATGAATGAGCACCTTAGTCAATTCGGGAACATTTAAATACAATGCTACTGCGCACGCGACGCTCATTGGAAAGTTCACTTGCTAAGGTTACCTGACTTCGTCCACTTCCCTTGCTGTTGCTACCAAGATTAGAGGACTGACCATTATCAACTTAAGAAAGCACAGGCAGACCCGCAGGTGCCTACATCAGACTTAGGATGTGATGAGTGTTCTGATAACAAGGGAATCGCTTGGAGACAAATTTAAATAAATTAATATACTTGCTTTTTTTATGACATAGGAGGCAAACGAGCAGACGGGTCGTCTGATGGTAAGCGATCACCGTCGGTCACCCATAGACACTTGCGTCACCAGAGGAGTCACAAGTGCGTTGCCGGCCTTTCAGCTGGGAGTATGCTCTTTTTTGAAGGTTTTTAGGTTTTTAGGCTTTTTCATCTTGGAAGGCTGGACGCGTGATGGGTTAAAAATAGGTATGTTGCAATTAACTTAAACTCAGACTCAGATCAATATTACTCGTCAATTTCACGTAAAGTACCTATAACGCAAGTTCCAGCTGGTTGACTGGTTGTACCCACTTTGATGTCCGTGCATTTTATTCGGGAAGTCTACATATGTTTGGAATGACACAGACAGGCTATGTCGAATTCTGCCTACCCTAACTAAAAAGCGTACCTACGTCATCTTGCCTTATCGATAAAAATCCATGGGTATAGTTCATCTACCAAGCTACTTTATGCTCCACAAGAAAAAAGTTACAATAGGTCCCATCAAAAATATTAACATCATGTAAAAAAATTACAAGTCTCGCAACCTCTTCTACCGAAAATAGATGTGCGATAAAATTGAATCAATTTATTCAGTACCCACCTCTCCATGGGAGCATCTTCCCAACAACTCTGTCATAAATTTTCACTAACAACATTTTATCGTGACCAAGAAAATGATAAGTTACAGTATGACGCTGGGATAGTGTCGCTAAAGAGAAGGAAAGAAAGAAAATACTTTTATTAGAGGGCATATTTACACAGCAATACAAAAATAGCTTACTATAACTAAGTAAGCCCCGAAAGGTCCCACCTCAGCATAATACTGGCTCGAAAGCCAGCGCTGATCTTCCGGTGAGACCATAGGTGGCGCCACGGAGAGCTGTACATAAACAGTTTATAAATGGCTATAATTTGCATGTCATGTATAGTCAGGAGTGTGAATAGGCTTCATGTTAACATTTATAAAACCTACGTATTTTTGCAAATATACAGGATTTTGAGACTTGGTAAGTACTTGTTTTCGCGCTGTGTAAAATTCGTGAAATGTATGCCTTATCGCACATTTATCACGGTCGTCTATATTTATTTTATTTTTTGTAGTGGCGGGAATGACAGTAGCGACTCATTATTTATATATATCTACATACCTGAAATAAGAGAAAAAATATATACAAGTTAAACCCAAACAAACTAACCAATTCAATACGACCGCATTATAAAATGTCAGTACCGGTCATGTCAACAACTAAATTCGAAACATTTTTACCGAATTACTATTCAATTCACTATTCATTACTATTTGAATTACAATCCCTTCTTTTTCCAGCGGTGGATAAAAATGTTCCCCCCTTTCATTTTCAAGCTACAGAATAGTCTGAGGTGGTTTATGAAGATGTCTTATGTAAAATGTATTGTAGTGTCAAGTGCAAGAAAAACACAGCCTTCGAGAAATATTTAACATTCTTATATCAAATTTAAATTATAACAAGAAACAGAGCTTTCATTTTTCTATATTTTTGACGTGAATTGTAATATTTTATCATCTAATAATTGTTAAGTTATAATCTAGAGGGCTGTTGCAAAACTTTTCAGCGTGATTGACGCCAATGAACTGGTGTCATGTGGCAACACCGTGCGTGCGCCGGTTGCGTGAGATCGCGCGCATCCTGATTGGGCACGCGCCACATCTTCAGTGGTGCGCGACAGTGTTGCCATGCTACCTGTTGGGGATTTTCGGGGGGAAATTTTGGGGGATTTCAGGGAATATATGATAGAGAAACGGAGCGTCTAATGAGGCATTTTGTAAAATAAGATTGACGGATGGTAAAATCAAAGGAAGGATTTGTTTAAGCGATTTATCGAAAAGTGTAAGTGTATGCTAAATAAAAATGTATCGTGTATTGAATTGACTTCATCGAAAGTGTTCTTAACTGAGTTCAAGAAAATCGATTCAGCCGTTTGATAATATATAACCGATAACTTGTCAAACATAGCATACACAGCGTTACATACACAGTTGTAGAGATCTTACATACATCGAGACGTAGCGTACACACACACATTTACACTGAACGTACGAACTGATGGCTTACATGGATCACCTATTTTATGTATTACGTGTTCGACATGATATTTGGTGTTGCTCGCAAATCGTATAGTGAATTTGATCGCCCTGAAGGCCACTCACAGACCTACCTACCTACCTTTAACGCTCCTCTACCTCTCTCGTTACTGACTGTTCCTATATACGTACATATATGAATAAATAAATAAATATCAGGGACAATCGTACACAAATCGACCTAATCCTAAACTAAGCAAAGCTTGTACATGGGTGGGTACCAATCAAGCCACGATATACATACTTATATAGATAAATATAGTACCTAAATAAACAGGAAACATCCAAGACCCAGGAACAAACATTCGTGCTCATCACACAAACACTTGCCCTGGCCGGGATTCGAACCCGGGACCGCCAGCTTCGTAGGCCGTTGTGCAACCAACTGAGCCAAACGTGTCGTCTACTATACACTACTATGCACATACTATGAACTACTATGCACATAATATTTTCTTCTGTTTCCGCGATTATTACTCATTGAAATAAAACAATTTAACGGATTATATCGCGTATATTATCTCATTTTAGTTCCCTTTAGTTCCCGACGTTTCGGAAGCTTTCCAGCTTTCCATGGTCACGGGAGGACCATGGCAACCTCCTCCCAGTCCTCCCGTGACCATGGAAAGCTGGAAAGCTTCTGAAACGTCGGGAACTGAAGGGAACTAAAATGAGATAATATACGCGATATAATCCGTTAAATTGTTTTATTACTATGCACATACTTAACTTCAGACATATAAAACAACGTTTACAATTAGTGACAACATTTTGCACCGACATCAACTCGCACACGACACACCCACTGCCCTTGGGACCTTAGGTGTCGTCAATAATGACCGTTTTCAACCCTCTGACTATACTTAACATTGTCACTACATTTTACACCCAATTTTCTAGACTGTAAAGATGGAAATTCTGCGAATGAGGTGCGAATATGACAAGTATTTATTTTGTCACAAAATGTCCCTCTAGTGGGCAGACTAGATGGGTTTATTAATTAAATTTGCTGGGGAAGTCACGGTATATACTTATACCTACGGTATGCAACTGAAAGATAAGAGGGATACTGTTACTTATACATTATGATATTTTAAAAGTCTGAATATTTGCTAGAAGTGTCATAAGTGTAAGTAATAAACGAGGGGAAAAGCTAATAATTTTCTAACGGTTTTAATGTTTTTTTTTAAGTATAGCTAAGAACGTTCACCGTGAAGACACCTTTGAAACACAAAAACTTAATAAAATGGAATTAATATTTTAACACAGAGTAAAGGAAAAACTTACGTAATTCGACCTACTTTTAGAATTTTAGATTGTCCCTGATATCTATTTATTTACTTAATTGCAAGCAGGATTTGAACCTGGGACCTCTGCTTTAACGCAGAAGTGTCAGAGCAACTGAGCTATCGCAACTTTACGTACGTGGCTTAAAATTTTCGAACACAATCGAATTAGCACTAGTAACGCCCTCTGATTGATTCAGTTTCTTTATGTTATAAAATCGGTCCAACTGTTCAAAAGCTAATGCCACGGACAGACACCAGGGACACCTATACATGTCAAACTGAGTCTCGTCAAGGCTTAAAAATAGAAATACAGTTAGGAAGATGTTGTTATGTTATGACACACTAGTACATGCACGTAAATTTTTTTTATTAGCCTATAAGACTGTCCCACTGCTGGGCAAAGGTCTCTCCACAACTCCCTATTAGCAACTACCTCCGGCTAAGCGTCTTGGGATGCATCGAGGTCATCCCGCCATCTCGGCCTCTGCCTGACCTCCACATGAAATGTAAGTATATACATATTATTCTCTAAATACCGCAAAGGTGTAAATATTATTTGCACGGCGTATTTATGTATCATTGTTTATGCTGTACGTTCATGAGGCATAAACGTGCAATATTAACACTTCATCGTAACAACTTAAAAAAAAAAACATAAATACTAAGACTAATTTGCAACAGTCCGTTAAAAATATTTTCGCTAGACTCTATTGCCCGTCAATATTTTTGAACGGACTAATCGCGCATATCTTTTTGCACCTGACTGTACCTACGACCTACGACTGTATTACGTCATTTATGTATTACTAGCTTCTGCCCGCGACTACGTCCGCCTTAAATTCGTTTATCGCGGATAAGGGTATTTTTCCGGAATAAAAAGTAGCCTCTGTCCTTCCCGGGACTCAAACTATCTTCATACCAAATTTCATCCAAATCGGTTCAGCGGTTTAAGCGTGAAGAGGTAACAGACAGACAAACAGACAGACAGAGAGGCAGACACACTTTCGCATTTATAATATTACTATGGATGTATACTATGGGTTGAGTAGGTACTAATTAAATAGTATATATATTGCGATTAAGCTAACTTTGTCACATGTTATTTATTGTAAGTTCATTTTATTGTATTTCGAACACAATCTCGGTATTGTTTCTGACTAAAAATCATATCAATATCATATCATATACGGCATACATATGTACGCCATATCTTACTTACGTATTCTTAACCCGATTTTACATCGGACCATCAAAAACATTTAAAATATCGACCACATAACACTGGCAACCCCAAATCACAAGAATCGATACCGATTGCCCGGACGGCTGTTACGAAAATGTTTTTTTCTCTGCGTTTCGTGTTTAGTGTTGCCACATAGCCTTATAATTTATGATCTGCTCTAACTCGTCATGGCGGCGGTGTCGAGATCGAAAACTGGTAATTGTTTATTACATTAGTTGTAAATGAGAACGCGTTTTTCCGCTGAGTTTAGCGGAGCGTTGTTACGTTTTCTTCATACGTGTTATGATTTTGGGTCTCGTACATCTGATAACAGAATTATACTCATTGTGAACTCATGAATGTTTCTAAGGTTGTTATTTGACCATTACAATAGCGTGAGTGTGAGTAATCTGTGATCCAAACATTAACATTCGAAATGTAATAGGTGTTGTAGATTTTGTTTCGAATATTAGATCTATTATAAATACGAAACTTGTGAAGATGTTTATTACTTAAGTAGGTACGTTACGCGTCGATCGATCTAATTTATAAAAAATGGCAATACAGTAAAACTAAGGCCTGAATTAAAACGTCAAATACTTTCAGATCCCGGAATATATAAATCAGACGAAGCCGCTGGAAATAGTATAACAATAAATAGAAAATGCTTTCGTTTGTTGATCATTCACTGAAAACACAGACATAATCATTAGCATTAGCGAGCCAGAAAATTGATAATCCACCACATTTAAAATAATTCTGTAAAATAACTCAAGAGACAAATTTTTCTATGACAGATTTGAATTTCTATGTAAACAAAGTCATGCAACGCACGCTAGTTAATGATATGATATAGAATTATGAAGTTTCAACTATATTTGTCGTTTGTAAAAGATATGGTAAAAGGTAAAAGGAAGACAATTATGATATGCTTGATGAACACATTGAAGTGAAGATATATAAACAGGTCATGTTCTATATGGAAATCAACGAAATGCCTATTAAAGATATATGATGACACTCCTCATCAGAGCTACACTGAGAAAAGTTTGACTCTAAAGTTCATGACCATGATGTCTGTTTTACTTTTACCATTTTATCGCAGAATTTAGAATGACAACAATAAACTCCCAATATTCAAAAATTGCATCAAAAATGTTTTATTAAATGATTTATTTGAAAGTAATATCGTTTCATCGAAAAAAATTCCGATGAATCTGAATTCACCAAATACGCGTCATTTAATCCGCTGAACCAACACCATCAAGGTTAACCCGTGAAAAATATCACTGACGCAGAGATACCGATCTACTAATGCCTGAAAACAACATGTTAAATTAAATCAAACAACACCAATTACTTTAGACAGACGTAGTAAACAAAAGGACAATTATCTTATAACGCGCACGCGTATTACGGTAGTGTACGACCACTTTAACATTGCCGTCGAGTCGCGGTATGTTGAACTTTTTAACGGCGCTACACTACAGATTGGCGCGTCGAAGCGGGGTCGGGTTACATTGACGTTATACTTAAAGCGGTGCAGTCGTTCTGGTATTTAAAAACGGCAATGTATCTCGCCCTCGTCTCGACTTGGCTTATATTTGTTTGAGTAAGAAGGACGATAGCGAACGAATGGTTTTGTTGGTTCTCGTGTATCGGCGCACGCAGGCCGGCGTCGACCAATGACCGAACTTTCACTAGACCATCTAGCCGTTACGTTCGATTTTGATACTGTCATATGACTGGTATTAAATTGATTTGAGTCGCTATTTGTTGTTAACAAGTTTCGCTTTCAGCGTGTGATATATTCGAGGACCGCCCCTCGCACTGACTAGACATTAACAATAATCAATACCTAGCGTTTTTTCTTCTGCCTTTTCCTTATTTAGGAACGCTTTTAAGTACGATGGCATTGGTAATTCGCTTCTAATTGAACCGCTTTTAAGTTACGTACCTCGGGTCCCACGAAAGACCAGCGCATCATGCTGACTGGTGGCCTTTTGTTGCGGACATGGTAGCACCATTGTATTGTATCCTTATATAAAGTGTTATTGTCAATCTAGATTTAAGTTAATTTTAATTTATATCTCTTTTTAAGCTTTCTTCTTGTAATGGTGCTATCTTTTCGCTGCAATAAATGTGTTTTCTTTCTTTTCTTGATCGGACACGCGCCATCGACGGGATCATAGTTATTTCTCCAGGAATTAGTCTAAAAGCTAGTTCCCAAGGCGGTGAATTAGTAGGGGCGGCAAAATCTAAGGCTAAAAGGCGGCAATTTTTTTTCGTTATCAAGAATGGGTAGCATTTTTCACGGTGCCCCAGGGCGGCACTAAGGGTAAATCCGGTTCTAGTTATTTATTCAGCTCAATTTTTAGGTTACCACGAGTAGCACGCACGGTAAACGCAGAGTGGAAAGGGTCCCAAGTAACAGTCCACCATAGGATGAGCTACGCGATCAACAGGTCGTTGAGGAGATCCTTGAAAATCTTTATCCAGCAGTGGGCTGATATTGATACTAGTTTATGTATTTTATTTCGTTTAATAAAAAATACACTATAACGTATTTTAAAACGAATTTTAATAAATATACATCCCAAAACGGTTTCCTACGGAATATCAGGATTTCCGGAATTATTATTTACAATAGGGTACATCCATCATTTAATTTGCCGCTAAAAATAAAAATACCTTAAAAACGATGCCAAAAAGTGAAATCAAAATTAAAGTCGGCCAAGAAATACGCATGATAGCGGTTAGACAGCGGTCCGATATGTACTCTTACGTCATAGTACACTACGGCCATATAATAGCCATATTAAATTATCTTTTGATAGAGAGAGATAGAATGAAATCTTTGATGGCTTATATCTTGTTTATTTTCAGTTATTGGAAAAAAAAAATCTCCGCTGTTTGTTACATGAATAAGCTTTTAATAACAAAAATAAAAAAATATCCTTTTTCCCTATTTTTATTGGTTTCGTTCGCGGAGGAGAAAATGTCATAACACCTTTTTTTTTCTTCAGTGTAGTCGGGTAAAAAGTATCGAATGTTTTCGTGCGTACAATTCCCCGTGGCGCCACCTATGGTCTCACCGGAAGATCAGCGCTGGCTTTAGAGCCAGCATTATGCTGAGGTGGGACCATTGCGGGGCTTACTTAGTTTAGTAATTTATTTTTATATTGCTGTATAAATATGCCCACAAATAAATGTATTTTCTTTCTTTTCTTTCTATAACCATCTGGAGATACCCAGCTACTAGTGGTATCAAAAACAGTTGAAATCCGTTTAGCCGATTTCATGTGATGAAGCCACAACGACACATATACGAACATACAAAAAATAATAAATATATATAATTTGATTTAGTGACCTCCAAATAGTCCGTAACTATCATTTTTAGAAAATATCTTTAAGTACAGATATTTCATTTTTACAACTTTATAATAGTATGGATATGGTACCCAAATTATAATATAGTCATAAATCTATGCCGAAAATCTGAAAAACAGAATAAGGAATTATGATTTCTAAAAGTGTATAAGCACAAAGAGTACAGTCCACGTGTGCTTGCTTCCCACGGCGTAGTTTACTGGAATACAAGAGATGATCTCCGCTAGGGCTGTCTCTTGAAATATTAAATTCATTTTTTAGATTATTCTCAAGTTAAAGTTGTACAAATTTTCATTGATGATATTTTCAAAAAATATGTGTATTTGAAGGTTACTCAATCGAAAATTTTTTTTTTTTTTTGTATAATTTTATTTGTCGTCGTGGCTTTATCACACCAAAACGGCTTATAAACGGATTTCAACAATGTTTACTTATTACTCGACTACGCTGAACTAAAAAAGTGGTTTATGACTTTTTTCTCTCACGCGAACGAAGTTGTATATATTTATTGAAATAAAACAATTTAACGGATTATATCGCGTATATTATCTCATTTTAGTTCCCGACGTTTCGGAAGCTTTCCAGCTTTCCATGGTCACGGGTGGACTGAGAAAAGATGTATTTTCCTCTGTCAAAGTTACAATTTGTGCAAACTCCCCACTTTTTTTGAAAAAACACAAATAAAGGTGTACATGCATGCCAGATGGGCCTAAGCTGTAAAGACAGTTACACATGTGCCAGAAGGGCTTAATTATTTTATTCTAATAATTTACCAAGCAGCATTTCACAAATGAGGCGTACTGAGGAGAAAAGAAACGCTGCAAAGAAAAACTCCCAGGCTACCTCGTTACTAATTATAATATATAAAAAACGGAGACTATTAAACTACTTTAAACAGATAAGATATTTTACACCGTTCGCTGAGTTACAGAATGTCAAACGTGCGCTTCGAGCCAACGAGCTCCAGATACCACGTTCCAAGCAGAATCCCAGTATGAAGAAACCAACAGTCGAGCGTAAACCTGCCGTATTACCATATGTGAAAGGGGTCACAGACAAGATCGGAAACATCTTGAAGCGTGCTTCTATAAAAACATATTTCAAGCCGTTGAAGAAGGAGTCTCAATACCTTAGACCCGTGAAGAGTAGCACCCCTTTGCAGAGTGCAGGCATTTATTAGGTGGACTGCGAGTGTGGTCTTTCATACATTGGTCAAACGAAACGCAGTGTATAAACCCGGGTGAAGGAGCACTTAGCAGATGTCAAGCACCGTCGGTGTAATAGGTCTGCAGTCTGTGAACATGTCATTGACAAACTAAACCACTCAATTAAGTTTGATAAACCTTCTATCCTTGCCAAAGAAAAAAGATATTTTCCCAGGATGCTACGCGAGGCTATTGAGATTAAAAAGCATCCTAATTTCAATAGAGAAGATGGATTGTCACTACCACCAGCTTGGGATCTTGTAATACATCTCATCAAGGAACAAGCGAGACACAGGACTGCAAAACCTTAATTTCCGAACGGTGTAAAATATCTTATCTGTTGAAAGTAGTTTAATAGTCTCCGTTTTTTAAATATAATAATTAGTAATGAGGTAGCCTGGGAGTTTTTCTTTGCAGCGTTTCTTTTCTCCTCAGTACGCCTCATTTGTGAAATGCTGCTTGTTAAATTATTAAAATAAAATAATTAAGCCCTTCTGGCACATGTGTAGCTGTCTCTACAGCTTAGGCCCATCTGGCATGTATGTACACCTTTATTTGTGTTTTTTTCAAAAAATGGGTAGTTTGCACAAATTGTAACTTTGACAGAGGAAAATAAATCTTTTCCCAGTCCACCCGTGACCATGGAAAGCTGGAAAGCTTCTGAAACGTCGGGAACTAAAATGAGATAATATACGCGATATAATCCGTTAAATTGTATTATTTCAATGAGTAATAATCGCGGAAACAGAAGAAAATATTGTATATATTTGTTTTATGGAGAGCTAAAACCGCGTACAGGTTTATCTCGCTGCTCGTAGTTTACTCGCTTGGGGCGTACGCTGCGTTGAGCGGACGCTTAAGCAAAACCGGATCGCCCGACGCCCGCGAATATACAGGAAACGCACCCGGAGCGATCGCCCGCGCCCGGTACCCACTCAATGCAGCGGCGCCCTTAACCTTATCCCTTGCGGCCAGCGCAGCATGTCCCATTCTTCCATACTTCTTTGTTACTCGTAATTTCATCGATAGTTTACATTCTGACTATTGTGAAGAGATATTAATTCTTCGAAATCTTACGTGATTATAGCATTATTTCGTTCTAAGCGTTTTATCTTCCCAAAACTTCGACTAAAATTGGGAATATATCTCGGAAACTACCAAAACTCTCAGAACATCGGTAAGATTAAATCGATAGTTTTTGAGATACTCTAATAGCCTTCTTTTTCCTAATTATCGATATATTTATGTTCTCCATTCAGCCACGTAAATATAACTTGTCAGTAAATAAATAGCCGTTTGAAGATTATCAATCGTCAGCTGTTTTCTTTGTGCGTATCGGGCATTTTTTATCGCTTTAATTACTTTTTTTTCTTTTAAATATACACCATTGCCCCGTGAGTGGGTGCGACATACATTATAATTACTATATCTTCAAATTATGTGCCTATTCCTATCAAACAAGCATTCGAGCTCTTATGTCACTTAAATCGTATTTGGATAGTAAGTATACTGTTAAAAATTATGTAATTTTACATGAAATAACACACATAAACCTGTAAAATTCATTACAGGTTTATGAGTTTTTTTGCATGTACAATTAGGTATATAATTTTTAACAGTGTAGTTGGCAACCCTGGCGTAGTGCACACTCAGTAGCGGTTCGAGGCAAAGCGCACCTGAGCCGCGGTAAGTAAACATCCCTGAGAAACATCTACCGATACTAACTAGACTGCCTGACCCACGGTCTAGAATTCCTAGTGCTACGAGGGGTAAAAATATCTGGAACCTTACCGTTTTTTTTATTTTTGGAGATTTTGAGGGTTAGGGAGGATTTTAATTTTACAGCTATACTAGAAGGCGCCCGTAACTTCGTTCGCGGAGGAGAAAAAGTCATAACTCTACGTTTTTTCTTCAGCGTAGTCGGGTAAAAAGTATCCTATAACCATCTGGAGATACCCAGCTACCCGTGTACCAAAAATAGTTGAAATCCGTTTAGCCGATTTTGCGTGATGAAGCCACAACGACACATACAAACATACATAAAATCCATAAAAATATTTTTCGTTTTAGTGACCTCTAAAACGTCCATAACTATCATTCTTTTTTAAAAATCTTTAATGTACAGACATTTCATTTTTACAACTTTATAATAGTATATAGATAAGCTATACATACATACAAGATGGGCCGACGATCTGGTCAAGAATGTGGAAAACCAATGGATTAGGGTGGCGCACGACCGGCCGTTGTGGAGATCCTCGGGGAGGCCTTTGTCGAACAGAGGACGTCTACGGGCTGATATGATGATGATTATGATAATAAAGCTAAATAATCATCCATTTTGAGGGTCCCTGAAATCTTCACTTTTTTGACCGAGCATTAGCGGAGGTCTCCGTTTTAGCTTGGGAAAAAATGCTTTCGTATGTCTGGCTGGATGTCAGTTCTTCTCCACAGGTCGCATTTCTCAACCGCTTCTCGTGAAATTTTGTGAGTAGGTGCATTAATCATATGGAATGAAATAGTGAAATAATGATCTTTATTCTGTAAGTAGGCCGCAAGGACACTTTTACAAGTCTGACTCTACAGCATTTCCCAAGAGAAGACCACTGTTGAGAAGAAAGCCGACTCAAAACTCAACAGTCAGTATTTTTTTCTAAATATTTCTTACCTATTACCATATTTGTATTATAAACTCAATGCGTAGCTCTCCAAGAAAACAAATCAAAACTTACAAGGAAAAAACAAAATATGTTTTTTTAAAACAACTTACGCACGTTTGATATGCCATCTTATAAGAACCGTGTCCCGGTAAAAGTAAATTATTTGGTTTCTGTTTTGGGCCATGCATTTTTGTCTGTTAAATAGTCCTCCACCGTATAATATGCCATTAGAGATGGTTGTATTTTGACAATTCAGTTTTCGTTATCGGGGCGGGTTATTTGACTAAATCAATGCTGATTTGTGTGTATATATTATTATTACTTAAGGAATTATTATTTTGTACATGGTTGTTGACATTTTGTGTATTTTGGAATAAATAAATGATTTCACATTCAGTTTTGGACATTTTAAGTTATTGGATGTTTTTAAGTCGGTCGGGAGGTCTACAGCTCATAGATCGACTAGTTTAGATAGTTGTTTCGACTACTCGCAGATACGTAGTCTGCTTGTGATAACCTATATATAGCCATTTAAAATAAAACGGTTATAGCATACTTTTTACCCGACTACGTCGAAGAAAAATAAGGGTAGTGACTTTTTTCTCCTCCGGGAACGAAGTGGCGGGCACTTTCTAGTTATACATGTAATCATATAATTATTTCAGCATCATACGATATCGTTAGACCCTTACAGTGTTTAAAAGGCAAATATCACTAGAGTATTTCTCAAGAAGCTACGAAGCCAGGTATTTCAACATCCAAACCCATCCTGGAATCCTGGAGAAACTCTTGATTTTACTGATTTTTTCCATGAAATAAGAATTCAATTGCTGATTCGCATATCAACTCCCAGATGAACTTAAGAATCATAAGATGTCACTCAATCGTGACAAAATCCCTTTACACGCAAACATTACCTTCGCAATCTCCTTCCTAACTTAATCGCTTTTAAATAACCAACTTCGTTGTAAGCACTAAAAGTTCCCAGTCGAATAATCCATGAAACAACAACAAGACTTCGCAAGAATCATCAATTCAGCTTACATCCAGTAAAATCGTTTGGTCTGTTGCAATTCAACTTTAATACAACGGTAAAGGGGTGTAAGTGGATGCGTTTATGAGATGCATTTGCAGATTTGCATGCAGAATGCGTCATATCTGCAATGAGTTCACACGGCGACCACCAAGGAGGATGGTTGGCGTAATATTACCATACCATACGGCGTATCTGGGTAACGTTAGCATCAGATTTTCTGAAAAAAACTTGACCACCAAAAATTCTAAACTATTATAAAGTTGTAAATATTCAATGTCTGTACATTAAAGTAACATTAAAACTATATGTTTGTAACGGATCATTTCCCGGTCACTAAATGAAAAAATATGTTTTTTGTATCATTGAAATAAAACAATTTAACGGATTATATCGCGTATATTATCTCATTTTAGTTCCCGACGTTTCGGAAGCTTTCCAGCTTTCCATGGTCACGGGAGGACTGAGAAAAGATGTATTTTCCTCTGTTGTTTTATTTCAATGAGTAATAATCGCGGAAACAGAAGAAAATATTATGTTTTTTGTATGTTTGTATGTGTCGTTTTGGCTTCATCGCGCCAAATAGGCTGAACGGATTTCAATTATTTTGGTACACGGGTAGCTGCAGGGTATCCATAGATGGTTATAGGATACTTTTTTCCCGACTACGCAGAAGAAAAAAGAAGGGTTATGATTTTTTCTCCTCCGCGAACGAAGTTGGGGGCACCTAGTCTAAGTATAAAATTACTATAAGGAGACCTCAACTTCGTTAGCGGAGAAATCGCCATACATAACCCTCTGTTTCGCATCACCATAGTTTAAAAAAAAAATCTTGTAACCATTCCCAATTAGTGAGCACAAAGATACTATATACAAAATTGACAAAAAAAATATATTTTCGAGTGAGCTTCAAAAAGCCCGCTTGTTTTTATGAAGCTTTTGAATGTACTCAAAGTACGAGTAAGGGACGGAACACCTACCTTTTTCGTTCTTGTCACAATGACAAAATACTAGAAAAAAATCAATACTAGAAGGCGACCGCAACTTCGTTGGCAGAGGAGAATAAGTCATAACCCTTCTTTTTTTCTTTAGCATAGTCGCCTAAAAAGTATCCTATACCCATTTGGAGATACCCAGCTACCCGTGTACCAAACATAGTTGAAATCCGTTCAGCCGATTTGGCGTGATGAAGCCACAACGACACATACAAAAAATTAAAAAAATGAATATTTTTCGTTTTAATGACCTCCAAATAGACCGTTACAATATTTTTTATGAAAATGTCTTTATTCATATTTTTAGTTTTGTCCGTTATTTTGTCCCTGATATTTTGCAGTACAAAAACTATTCGCACCAATGCAGATCTCGACATGACAATCAAGCTAACTCATTTGGTTAAATTGGCTACATTACATATGAATTTCTTGGTCATCATATTATCAGGCCAGGGATGTCCCTCCACTACTGAACAAAGGCCTTCCCCAAAGATTTCCATAACAGTGCGCCGCCCTCTTCCAAAGGTTTCCCGCGATTTTCGCCAGACGAAATGACTCAATTAAAATCCGGGGTACTCATATTTTTCGTTCATTCCCATTATGAATACACGAAGAAGCCACGATAATTTTCTCTCTTGGCAATAGAATGACCCAGAAAGAATTTCTAACAACCTAGTCGATATAAAACAGCCACATAGTATTTTCTTAACAATAGAATCGATAGCCAAGTATTACCATAGTTTAATCGAATGTTTTTTTCCAAGATGCAAATCTGGAGTCAAAGTGCAGTTAAATGCTCGATCACTCTGTATGCAAATATATGTACCCAGACAAAGACTTTACCTACAGGTAAACTCGGGATTCAATAAACAGAAGAAATCAAAGATCAGCAAATTTAAGAATTTAAGTTAGATTTAGCTTTCGAGAGAGGCAGAGGATAGATGCTTTGGACATGTGGTGTTGGAGCGCAGACGCATGATAAGAATACCCTGGACCACCAAACGCACCAACAAATCAATCCTCTCACAATTTAAAGTCAAAACCCGTCTATTCACAATATGCTAACAACGAATACTTTCGTATTTCGGTCATATAGTGCGTAGAGGAGATGAAAGTCTGGAGAAGTTTATCATAGTTGGAAACACAAATGGCAAATGAGCTCGAGGTCGATCTCCAACCAGATAGACTGATCAACTAAAGTACTCATCTTCCTCCAAACTTGGACAACTTGGTAAGGACAACTGTCCTCAGTCGTAAGGAACGCAATGGTCAGAACCAGATGCAGAGGAGATAAATCATCCACTCCAAGGGTAAACTACCCGATGCTGACCACGATCCTTAGTCATGAGCTAATGACAAGAGAGAGAGACTTCTCTTGTAAATTGTATCCTACTAAAACATAATTGAAAAAAGTTGGTTTTACACGTTGCCACATATATCTTTTTCATCTTTACCGATTTCAATCTTAATATTCCATATAATCCCTTCATGTGACGTTCGTGGCTCGTTTACCGACACTTTATCATTCTTCTCTTCCAGCTCCCCTCCTCGTGGATTCGGGGAGCCAGCTACTTCAATTTTAATCAGTCTTGTGATATGGGCCATCACTTTATCTCTCATCATTTCTTCTGTACCCTCCTCTTAACTTTCTTTCTTCGTTTATTTTAATAATTATCTATATTTACGTAAAAGCTTTTCTACAGATCAGCCTATTTAACGAAAATCTGTAGTGCTCTCTAGCTTCTACTTTATTATAAACGTCGCAAGTTGGTTGTGTAACAAAATTAGTGTTGCTGTAATTTCCAGCGATTCAGTTGACTATATATCTGTCTTACAGGTGGTGGAAGTCAAAAACTGACAACGGTGTAGACTTTCTCATACCTATGTCCTTAAACGAAGTTGGTTATATCCTATCAGGTGGCCCATTGTGTCACCTTCTGACATAATAAGATTAGGAACCATTGAACCAGACAGGAAGGAAAACATTATCCATGTATGTGGTGCGATTCTTCATAAACGTTGCGTTATATGAAAGTTCAACAAAATAAACCCATAATATTGTTGATTCGATTTGTTTATGTTTCCTGGCTGAGTCATTTACACGATTACCGCGCGGATATACAGATTTAATGTATGTATAAAATTGAGCAAAACGTAAAAAGAGGATATTTCCTTTATATTAAAGTTTGATTACAGGACGTTAAATACTCCAATGATGTCACAGCTGGTCGCAACCTATAAAAAAGTTGAACACTTTAGTACAGTTCTGTAGTAAACAAAAATAAGGTAAGAATTAGAGGAATAACGAAAAATAAAATATTTCAAGACTATCTAAAACACGCATTTAAATGCACGGAAATTTCGTGATCCATTATCTGATCTATAAGTGTGCCAAGCTTCATCTAAATTTGTTAAATAGCTTTCACTTGTTGAATATCCATATCCATTCCACCCGATTGTTATCTTTGCCTTTATAGCAAGAGAAATGTCTCATACCTTACGACTTTAATTTCTTCTTTTACTTTAAACTTATACTTGTTTTGTAATTATAGCTATCCCTCGCCTTTTACCTCTTAGGCAGTGAAGCTGTTCACCTCGTTTAAACCTAGAAAGAAGCTGATGATCTGCTGAATCCATCGTGAAATCATTTTTAAACAGATACAAAGACACACAAACAAACAAATACCTAAACTTGTCAAACGCATAAAGGTGCGTCCACACTTGTATCATTTGCTCCTATCCGATCACCATGCCGTGGCATGACTGCGTATCGCGCTGCTTGGACGCTCACTGTCGGCGCGCCGATCATGCCGCACTCTTCCGATATAAGTATGTGATACGCGAAGCAAATGGATTTCGAGCGATCGGATCGGCGCAACGTCCAAACGCCTGATCGTGACACGCGATCATGCCACGCGACGATGATCTGATACGGACAAATGATACAAATATGGACGCACCTTAACAACTCTAGTTTTTGCCAGGATTAAAAATAGCACACACAGACAATATTTTGGCAAGCCGTCTCTGGAAATCGCTCCCTCTTTCTATCAGTCAAGCCCCAAGCAAGGTAGTTTTCAAGCGGATGCTACGTAGGCATCTGCTGGAACAAGAACTCAAGTAGCGTCCATCTTCCATGCAGTAGCTGGTATATTTTGTATTTATTATTTATATGTAATATATATATATTGTATAATATATATAGTATAGGTATAAGTAATTATGTATGCATTATTTGCTTGTGTATCCTAACGTTCTCAGTACTGAATGTTTTCCCCACTGCACCATTTTCATGCTTTTCTGTTTGGCCCTATCATATGGTTGATTGGTAGAGAATGCCTTTTGGCATTAAGTTCGCCTTTGTACTTTTTTTGTTTTGTGCAATAAAGTTTAAATAAATAAATATTTTGCCTCAGTGAGGCTGTCTGCATTTAGGCATAAACTCATTCTTACGCTATTCCGTGCAGCGGACGTGGTGTCAAAGGTGCGTCGTTCCAGGCGCGTATGAATATGTATGCCGATCTTTATTACGTCTGTCACTGCCTTCCAGATGTTTAATTGTTTATCGCGTTTAATTATGTATCGAATGATTTGTACAATTCTTACAATAACAACGATTAGATTTACTGATTCGGGGAATCACCTGACCAATTTAGATAAAGCACCATCTTTTTCTATGGTACAGTACAGTATGTACAATAGGACAGAAACATCATAAGGAGTAGACTATGTTTTTTTAGTGATTTCAAATTTCCTCAAAATGTTTTTAGAGTGCGACCAGTGAATTTTTTTGTCAGCAACATCTGGACTCCCATACAAACTATAGTTATCATAAATCCTTTATAGAGCCCAATATTTAAAGAGTTGGCAGAGTGAAATGAGATAAAAATTTAGGTATAGTGACTCATGCAGTTTTACTCTTGGTCATCTTCATTTAATATTCAAACATTTGAAAATGGTAATTTGCAAAATGTCATATATTCTGGAGCATGTATTGGGCACACTTCATCAACATTGGTCTATAACATCTAGAAAATTTACTATACATTAAGGTACGGCACTTGAAAAATGAAAATGAAAATGTTCATTTTCTGTTTTTTTGACATTTAACAATAACAATAGTCAAGGTTGGAGCCGCCTATTAAGCAAAATAAACCATGACGACACGTTTGGCTCAGTGGGTTGTACAACGGCCTACGAAGCTGACGGTCCTGGGTTCGAATCCCGGCCAGGGCAAGTGTTTGTGTGATGAGCACGAATATTTGTTCCTGGGTCTTGGATGTTTTCTATGTATTTAAGTATTATAATTTATCTATTTATTATGTATATCGTCGCCTAGTACCCATAGTACAAGCTTTGCTTAGTTTGGGACTAGGTCGATTTGTGTAAGATTGTCCCTGATATTTATTTTATTTTATTTTTATTTTATAATACACTTAAGTAGGTACCAGAGTTGGGCATCATTCGAATAAATTTTTATTCGAATGATTATTCGAATAAAAATGTATTCGAATAATGCCCAACTCTGTTCTCATTATTCGTAATTATTTTATTCGCGAATAAATTATTCGCGTGCAATTTCGAATAACGTATGATTACGAATAATATTTTGGAAAACCGTATGATTTCATATTTATAAGCAACTCGAGCGTGTTAAGGGTCATGGATGGTAATTGTATTGCAGTAAGAGAAAACGATGACAGTTTCTCGTTACCATCATTTGATGATCGGGAATGTTCCTTCAGCGGGGTGAAGCTTGATTCTTTGTGTGGGAGTGTCTTATGACGTCATCTTTTATTTGTGTGAGATTTCCACATACTTTATAGGTACCACAAGATCTCCTTGAAGCTAATTGTTTAAAACAATAGACTTGAGTGAGAGACTCATTTATGCTTGGAGAGACTCGTTTTTTTGTCAGTGCTGATAATATAACATCGAAAATAAAGACAAATAAATACATAAATTGATTTAGAATTCATTTTCAGAACAACTTGTTTGAAGAAAGGTAAACATTCTGGTTTATTTGATTTTGAGGAGATTTGGTATATTTGATTACACGCTCTAGTTAGAGACGCTTGAGAAGGTAATGGTGTATTGAACTTATTGAAGATGGCTTTCATTTCTTAATCGCGGTCTACATACTGCAATCAGTTTCAGCAAAGAACTGAGCCATCATGACTTCAGCTCTTGTTCTAAGAGTAATCCTTTGTTGTACTTCTAGTACACGTATGCTAGTCTAGCTCTCCGAATCCGATTCGAAATAATAAAAGGTTTTCGGGTTTCCAGGTCCCTCTCCACCATTACAATTATTTGATTTAATAATTTCTCTTGTTTTAACACTGTAACATTTTTTAAGACTGTTTCATCTTCTCTTGACTATGCGGCGTGATGCCAACAATTCTTGTTATTATAAAATAACAAATTATAATTTAGAAGAAACCAATTTACTACTAATAAGCAACTCGTGCGTGTTAGGGGTCGAAGGATGGTGATTTTATCGCAGGTAGCTAATTAGAAAGAGATGGATATATAAAAGAGCGAGAAAATCAAGTAACTTAAGTTTCTTATCAGTAGTTAACTCTTATTGTTTATTATTTCTTATCAATTAGTCTTTCGTATACTTTCGTCTAAGCCAGACGCTATATATATATATACCACGTTACTTACCGCTGTTACAACTAAAATACAACTTTTATGAAAATGAGTGAAGTTAATGCAGACGACTATAATTCGGGACTTAAGTAAAAACAGTGATGTTTCACCAGCAGACCAAACAAAATCAACCTACTTGACTAAACTAGATGGTGTTTTTTTCAAAATTGATTCCGAAACTGAAAAAGTGTTATCATGACCTTTGTAAAGTGTTCACATAAAATTGTTAGGACTTCCAAATTCAACATCGAATTAGTCACCTAAAAAGAAAACACGGCGAAGTAAAGAACAGGTAAACAGTTAGTAATCATTCGAATGTGTTATTCGCGAATAATTTATTCGTGGAACATTTTATTCGCGAATGATTTATTCGTCGTATAAATTATTCGCGAATAACTTTAAGACGAATAATCATTCGAAGTTTTTATTCGTTATTCGCGAATGATTGTGTTATTTTTATTCGTTATTCGTCATTCGAATAAATGTTGCCCATCTCTGGTAGGTACTGTGAGGTGGCTCGTGTGTAGCCGCCTTTTTCATGTCCTGGCCGTTTGTTTTGAATAATAGATTCGAATAAAGAATGTTATGTTTTTGTAATGTCATACTGTGAAAGATATTTATTACGGATTTGACTATCAAAGAATAAATACGTAAATATTTACTCTTGTTTTACTACCAACGGCTACACTCCCACAGTACCTACATGACTCGACAGGCCAATTGGGCAGCGACCGGTACGGCCGCATATAAAGGTTGCACCCACCGATGAAGGGGGAAGAGCTGGGCGCTGATGTCTCAGTGTATGCCTTGGGAAAAGAGGAGCAAACCAGAACTCATTATGTGCGACACCCTCGCACAGAGTCTGCCTCCAAGGGTCACGATCGTCAGACTCGTTTTTCCAGTTATGCAGGTCCATTTCAAAAAATAGCATATAGCATAGGACGCCCAACCAGCCGTTTAGCGTAGGCACTCTCGCTCAGGAGAGTAATTCGTGCAAACGAGATAGAATCCTCAAGCCCAAGCCTACGTGAACGCAGGCGCACTTACTCATTGATAATTCTAAGCACACTGTTGATCTCAAGTGTCCTCACTACATTAGGGCATAGTCATTAGGTAATATAGATTAGGCGGAAGCGAAGAGAAAGCCCATTACTTAATGATCTAGAGACAGAGAGGAATGCTAATGCGTTTGCGCAAGCATTAATTAAGCCAGATGTTCAAGCTTCCAATGGACAGGTGTCAGATTATTAGACTGAGAAAAGGTTATTCTTCTTCTTAGTCGTATCTATCAAGACTGGTGATCGTGATTGGTAGTTGTCATTTGGGCACGAATGCATGCCCGCCATCGATTCCTGTCCATCGCATTCCTCACCATATCATAAAACTTTTGGGACGGTTCAGCTCATCGTGCTGAGGATCAGCCACGTGATGTCTTGCCTTCAGTACTATCAAAAACGATTAACCTCTCCAAACTTTCGTCTCCCTTCCTCATTATAGAGCCTAAATAGCTTAAGAAGCGCTGCTTGCAAATTGTGGAGAGCCGTGGCTTTACCCTGAGTTTCGAAAGTATTGAATTGACTGATTGGTGTTCTGAGCATACATCTCCAGCACCAGATCTCAAAATCATCTATGTATTCGCTGTTTCTGTCTACTTTTGAGAAAAGGTTAATTTAACGCCAACACATTAATAAGTTTCTGTCATAAATTTCATCTTTGTGACAGCTTGTATTGGTGACTGTATTTTTTGTTGAATATCCAGCAACTTACTCATCAAAACGATGATAACGATTTCATAAAACCTTCACCGTTAGCTCACAGGCAAAATGTAAGGCGAGGGAGTTACTTAGCTATGTAGCCATCTGATCAACATCTGTCCAATGCTTGCTGTCAGCCAGTTCAACCTGCCCCCGAAATCCTTGTGCTTTGCGCACCGCGTCTCCCCTCTTTATGTAGCCGCGGGTGGCACTCCCTATTGTAGGTTTGCACCCCCCTTACTGAATCTAATTACTGATAAGGAAATCTAGCATAAATATAGAAATATAGTAATTAATCAGGTCCAAAAAAAAGACGCATCAACTTCGTCTTGCATTTTACGGGATTGTATGGTGTTCATAGATCCCGCAAACTTCTTGGGCAAAAATGGCGGACCTGCGCATGTACAGTAAGGGAGCTGAAACACGTACCTTTTTAGTCCTCAAGTCTTTATTAATATTGTGACAAGAGCGAAAAAGGTGTATATCTATTGAGACACAGAAAGGCAAGAAGTTGTTCCCTTTCTGTATATTTGTACCTACGGAAATCGGATAATGCGTAGTCAAAGTTAGGCCCAAGAATAGTGTGCCTGCAGGCTGCAACGATACCGATTTTTGACTTGGACAGCATGGGTAATCGTTTTCAAAACTCTCTAAATGCTAGATACCCTAGGTACTTATACCTAAATTTCCTCGTACCTGTTTTGTAAAATTTAGCACATATAAATTAATCCAATGACACAATTATTACGTAATATGATTATGTCTAATTTGCTATCACATAACGTAATACCTATACGAATGATGAATTGATAAATAAAGTAAATTCTCGAATTACAGTTTCCTAGTCCTTCATTTATACATTTCCCATTGACGTCATCAGGCGGATTTGTTTTAATGTTCCTCAAAGTGGCTTTCAGGGAACTGGTTAAATTCTCATTAATTTTGAAGCTAGTGACGTATAAAACCCTTAATATTGTGTCATGATCATGTCAGCGTCGAACACAGTGCTGACGGACTCGTCACTTCTATATTATTGACGACCGGTTTGGCTCAGTGGGAGTAACGTTCCCAGCGAAGCTGAAGGTCCTGGGTTCAAATCCCGGTAAAGGCTAATATATGTGTGATGAGCATAAATATTGGTTCATTGGTTAAATAAACAATTTTAACGGATTATATCGCGTATATTATCTCATTTGAGTTCCTGACGTTTCGGAAGCCTTCCAGCTTTCCGCCGTGTTCACGAGTTGACTGGTTGTCTTGAATTGGAAAACTCAATTGAGATAATATACGCGTTATAATCCGTTAAAATCGTTTTAAACAGAAGGAAGTATTATCTATCCCCTCAACTTGGGTTGATTTCGCATCAAGTAACACTTAGCTTAAGTTAATATTATTAACACATTATATGGATCATTGTTATCTGAAACTAATAAATTACTTGAATTTAATTGAGGGATGAAAATTTCAACCCGTAACGTTTGCTAAACAGCTCTCCTGGTCTTCTCCAAATACTTTTACAACGAACAGTCAAATGCTCACTGCATCCACCTGCATCCACCGACCTTGCCCAAATTGTCAGTCCATCTTCGTAGGCTGATCCACGCTGCGCTTGCTGGGACATAGTCTCCATTCGAGAACCTTTACGCCGTAAAATATAACTCAAAGATGATCGATAATCCAAAAACTATATCCGGGATTACTGATGTGCAAATTGCGGAAATTTTCCAAAATGCTTAAAAAGAGGTCTTTTGAACAGGTATGTTAACACTAGACTTAAGACCTTTTTTACACATTTTGGAAAATTAGCACATCAGTATTCGGGATGCTTATGAAAACACAGTTCCTGTTATTTCGGGTACAAAAACTATTTAAAAAAACGCTGAAAAAAACTGACCTGGCTCTGACACCTGCTCTTACTCTTATAAATCTTGTTCAAACTACAAATCTGATATATTTTTTTGATTAAGTGAATATTTTCGGAATTAATCACTCCAAAAGTAGCATAAATTGTGTCCTACCCTCTATTTTCAAAACCTTATGTCCAAAAAATATGAAAAAAATACAAAGATAAAGATATACTTTCAACATTTTTTTTTTCCAACACGATCAGATACAGGTACGGTTTTTGAGTTCTGCCGAACAACTGCGCTTCCCAACAATCGGATGTACCAAAGTGCAGTGGAGATATGCTCTTTTGCTAGTGCATAGTCTGACATGCTAGTGGCCGATTTCTTAAGTGACTCCGTCACTATTCTCTCCTGAGTACAGAATAAATACTAGAAAGAATTGATCCACCCACAGTGAGCCATCCTGCATCCTTGCCTGTCCCCAGGTACACTACTGATCGCAAATTCCTATAAAGAAAAGTTTGATAGGTCATTGGTCATGCGAGGCGTCGCGTGCGCTGCCATCCGGTCGACTTCGCGAGCGAAATTACTAATGACGCCTGACAATGTTCACTTTTGCACCGATAGATGGCGTTAGAATACGTGAAAATCTTAGATAATTTAACCAATGTTGAAAGCATACGAAGGCATTCCCTTCCTAAGAGCTTTTAAGCATCATAAAATTCTTACGCTGCCGTGCATCTATATTCTCGAAATATGTAAATATGAACTTCCCACAAGTCATACTCTGCGACACAAAAACAAACTTCTCCTGCCGGCATCTAAACTAACAATACATTCAAACAGCACCTACGTAATGGCCATAAAAATATATAATAATTTACCGAATTCACTGACCAATGAAATTTCTGACATAAAGTTTATTAAAAAATTGAAACAATTATTAATATCGAAATGCTACTACACTGTTCACGATTATTTAAATGATAAATTAAAATGAGCACTGACATTGAATTTTCACCAATTTAATTATTATTATGTCCAATTATCGTTTTCAATTCAATTATTTTCAAATGTTAAATTTTAATGTAAATACATATGTCTTGAGACGTAAATTAATAATCTTATTATACTTAATATAATTATATAAACAACATTTTATGGATGTAAAACAGTTGTACATAATATCTTAAATTAATAATGTTTTTAGTATGTAAGAAATTGCAACCCTAGCGGGGTCTCATGTACCTACATAATAACTACCTACCCATCCATTGTGAAATGAACATGATACGCAATAAATGATATGATATGATATGATATGATAACTAATGGACACAATCCGTGTCATTACCAAACAAATTTTTCATAAATTTTTAGCGGGAGCTGAGGTACACGTAACAATATTCATATTTCTGCAAGCGCTCACAATTAAAAGAAATCACTTACAAACAAAAAACACCCACACACTGACAATTTAACGTATAAAGTAACCGGAGATTTCGCGATTACTTTGGCAGAGGGGAATGTATTCGAATGGCATCTTAAGTTGCGCTCTGATAAAGTGTCTGAGAAAAATCTGGTCACAGGTGCGGTCGCCTGAAATTTTGAACACTTCACTTTTACTTTCACTAATAATAAAATATGTCGAGTAAATTAGACTTTACTGCACGATACGCAATTTTATTGAACACATTATGAAACAAATGGAAGTTCCATTTTTATTGGCAAAAAAAGTTCTTTTTGTTTGGTAAATTTTTTGAATAATTTCCATAAATATGGCGTTTTCGACCTGGAAAATTAGAGCAAATGTAGTATAGTATATATAGGTAGGGATCAAAAAGCTACTTTCATTAGAAAAACAGTAATTTATATATTTTTATGTACGTAAGTACACTAAAAGTTTCAAAGATATATCCACCCTGACTGTACAATTTCACACGGACGTCCACTGCTGAACATAGGCCTCCCCTATAGCTCGCCACAGATTTTACTGCCCCACCGGCTAATCGTTCTCCGGGCTACATGGCCCGCCCATTGCCACTTCAACGATGCAGTCCTGTGAGCTATGTCAGTTACTTTTGGTTCTCCTGCAAATATCTTCATTTCTGCTTCTATCACGTAGAGAAACTCCGAGCATAGTCCTTTCCATCTTAAAATCATAGTAATTTATGTTTATGAGATGTTATGGTCTTTACTTATCTTTGCTCTTGACTGTAGATGCATGCTATATAACTAGATCTGGTAATAACTAACAAATTATGATCACGAAACGGACGGTTTCCTTAATGTCCGGGTCAGCGGGACACCATGCTTCTAACCAGGACATGTTCTGGCGTACCGGGACGTATTATGGACCATAACTATTTTCATATATCTAAAATTGTTTATTTATATTTTATTTATTAAAATTCACCATGTAGAAAACCCCACACAGCGATACCTTATCATAGCTTTACCAACTCTAGTTAACAAATTAACATGTTGTAACTCTTGACATAAAAATTAAAATAATTACAAAACGCGACTGAGATGAAACGATGCTTATTATAATTAAGTGTTGCACTGAGACCTTGCTATTACTTTCCGCTTCGCGAGTAAACACCTCATAATGAGGGCACGATGTGTTAGTATACTTACTATATGAATACGTGAATGAAGTACCTACAGATAGGTACCCAAGTACCTACTTACTTAAACTCTATTCAGATGCACAACAACCACACGACAACCACAACCACACGTCAACGAGAGAGCCACGTGGTTGGGCGAGAAATTATGTGAACAAATGGATAAAATAGAAGAGAAACAATAACTTTCATTGGTTACAATGCCACAGACAGACACACAGATGCAGACAGACACACACATTAAACTTATGCATCTTCTCTATTTTGTTTGGAAACGCTATGACGACGCTGCGTAGTTTCGGGTCACCTAACACCTTTTTTTTCGTCGGGGTTGGATGTTGAAAATTGAACATTGACCCACCGTCTTTATTTTGCTTAAAAATGTGCTACAAAAAGTTGGTATTGATTATCATGGTCACACATTCTACCAGAAACTGACACGCAAAACAAAATTAGTTCTTAAGAAACTGTCTTACAATTTGACTTTTAATGTTAATTTAACGATACAAGATGGGCCAATTTACTCACGAGCCGGCATCTACGAGAGAGGGTTATCGTAGCATAGGCAGACCAAAAAGGAGATGGCGGCGCAGTGTATAGAAAGGAGAGGAAAAGATGAGGGAAGGTCTTTGTCCAGCAGTGGGACCTAAAAAACATTATGTGCCAGGGTTTTATTTTGGATAAAACTTCTGTCTAATGAATGAAATAATGATCTTTAGTGGGCCGCCAAGGCCCCAGCACTTTTACAAAACTGGCCCTTTGGCATTTCCCAAGAGCAGACCACTGTTGAGAAGAAAGCCGAAACAAACTCAACTATCAGTCATTTTTTTATTACAATTACTACTTACTTAGCCTATCTTAAAAAAAGTATAAAAGTTGCAAGTTTTTGTCCAATGTAATATACCTATGAGTAATGCCCTAGCCACCATTTCTAAACATTTCATCAATATCAAATCTAACACATTTAGTTTTCTTAGCATTCAATAGAAGATTACTAATAGTAAACCAGTTAAGTACTTTAACTAGTGTATATTAACATTAATTTCATCATAGTTTGTTGCTTTTCGGTCAACATTGACAATTTGATGTATCATCAGCAAATAGTACTATATATAGTCACAAAGATTATTTGTGGTAAAAATAGAAATGGACCTAAGATAGAGCCCTGTGGCACTCCTAGCTTAACTGCAGCATCACTTGCTTCAACTGTTTGTGTTCTAACGCTGAGATATGAACATATAATGCTTAAGACATTTATAGACAGGCCGTAATGTTCTAATTTCAAAAGTTGCGTTCCGTGATCAACGCAGTCAAATGCCTTAGAAAGGTCACAAAAACGGGTGATATCTATTTCGCATAATTTTTAATGTCCGAAACTGATTTCGCCAAACAGGTTTCGCGTAATTTGATTTCGCCGAATGTTCATCTTGCCGAACCATTATTGGTCAGAATCTAAATACGCCTAATTTAGTATCGGCCAATTTTAGTTAGCTGCAAATTCAACATCAAAGAATTGAAAACTGCTGCCAGTAAAGTAGGTTAGGTTAGGTTAGAACTGCAATTCCGAACAGAAGATGACTGCTGCCAAAAAAGTAGGGTTTTCAGCATTAAAAAGTTATTCGTAAAGACCATTCGGCGTAAATGAAATTATGCTTATAGATTATTTATGCCTATTGTGATTATGCGATATAGAATTATGACAAAAAAATATGCGTAAAATCTTCGGCAGTTAAGTGCAAATATAAATATCCACATAAAGTTCCAAAACATGTATAAATATACCTTACTGCCATGATAATAATACCCGTATACATATTTTTGAAACTTTATGGTGTATACATATTGGTGCCCTTGACTGTACATATATTTAAAAATATGCTGACATGCCTTTTCTTATACAAACATCAGTACAGATTTTCGTTCCGCCATCAAGACAATTGAACTCGAGTTCTGCAAACAATTAATTAAACAATTATTAAGAATAATAAAAAGAATATTAATTAAGAATATTGAAAAGTTCATTTACCTTTTTGTTTCAGTTTTGTAAAAGTACCATTGCGGCCTTCTTATAGAATAAATTTAATTATATTATTAATTATAATTTCTCAGTAAAATAAAAAAAATAAAAAATATATTATGTACCTATACTATTATACAGTTGTAAAAATGAAATGTCTGTACATTGAAAATATTTTCAAAACAATGAGTGTAACGGACTACTTGGAGGTCACTAAAACAAAAAATATCTTTTTTTCGATTTTATGTATGTTTGTATGTGTCGTTGTGGTTTCATCACGCTAAATCGGCTAAACGGAACTCAACTAATTTTTGGTACACGGGTAGCTGGTTATATCCAGATAGTTATAGGATAAAGGGGGGGTTATGAGTTTTTCTCCTCCATTAACGAAGTTGCGGGTACCTTCTAGCAGTAATATTATAAAATACAGTTATGGCAGCCATTTAAAAAAATGCATTCTTATTTGCCATCTGTCGGTCAAAATATCGTTGTGTCTCTTCATACAAAACAGGCTAGATGGGTTTTAACAATTTTTAATACAAGGACATATCTAGATGCTTATAAGATATTTTTTAACCGAATATGTTGAAGAAAAAACCGGCCAAGTGCGAGTCCGGTACAAACTTTATCTTAACCTAACCTACCTGGCCGATTAAGTTAAGTTTGCGCCTGGTATATATAGCGTTGCATACAAACGAGGTGCAAACTTAATGCAACCGGATTCTTTAAAACTGACATTTGAATATTAAAACAGACAGACGGGGCATAAACGGCCGTATCTTTTTTTACGTAAAGTAAGTAAACTTAGAAGTTTGATTTTTTCACAGCTTCAAGGGACCGTAGACCTGAGTAAGTATATAGTTTTAATTTCAACTCGATACCTCCACGCGTTCCCGAGATAAAGGGTCTTGACAGACAGACGGACGGACAACAAAGTGATCGTATAGGCGTTTCGTTTTTTCCTTTTGAGGTACGGAACCCTAAAAAGAGGGTTTCTTATGCTTTCTCCTCTTCACTCGAAGTTGCGACCACCTTGTAGTATATATAATACTAGCTGTGCCCGCTACTCCGCCCGCGTGGAATTCGGTATGTGTCAGTAAGCGGCTACTTCACCCCTCTCCTCTGGTGACGTAACTTAAATTAAAGTCCAGATAAAATATTATACAATTACCACTAAATAAAACTACACCAAAATCAATAGTTTTTCGCCCTTATTCAAATTTTTGACGTGATTTAAAAGACATGGAGTATAGGTATACTTAGTAGGTGTATATCGGACGATACAGTACCACTTTTTTATTTTTATGTCCTTATCTAAATCAAGTCCATGGCAAATATCATCCAAAACGGTTCTCCAGTTAAATCAGTCTAAGCATGAAAAGGTAAGAACACATAGAAATCCATACTTCTTAAAAAACTTTCGAATTTAGGTCTTATATTATTAAGAAGTAAGATTAGAGGAAAGGTGAATATAGATATCAAAAACGTGAGGCCAAGTATTTATATTTTATTTAAAGTTACGTTTATGTATGCACAACCAAGTATGTACATACAGACTCCAAAAGTAGGTATGTAGACTATATTTACATAACGTTGACATTTTGTAAAAAAAATTGTACACTCCGTTGTGAGTCTTCCCGGTGGGCATCAGCACGAACAGCTCGCGAGCACGCCCCGTAGAGCAGCCCGTGCGAGAAGCAACCCGTGCGCAGGTCCACGCCGGCGGCACGCAGCGTTTGCCCCTGCGACTTGTAGATGGTCATGGCGAAGCAGACGCTCACGGGGAACTGTAGGCGCTTGAAGCAGAACGGGGAGTTGCTCGGGATGAGGGGGAAGCGGTGGATGAACACGGCTTCTCCGACGCCGCACACCATCAGGATTTGCGCCTCGATGAGGTTTCGCTGCAGCTGCACTACTTTTAGCTTGTTTCCGTTGCATAACTTTGGAGGTGACAAATTCCGAAGAAGCATGATCGGAACTCCAATTTTCAGGGCAATGGGGAATGGATGAAAATTTTCAATAATCTTGAAATTTTGTTTATAGGTAGGAATAAGCCTCCTTATTGTCAGGAAAAATATAGATTTTTCTGTTGCCTACAAAAAAATAAAAAGATGAAAAGGTGTTGGTGGGCCCGTCTTATACGGTACGGCAAAAATAACAGTACATTTCCAGCCAGTTTTAACCGACTTCCAAAAAAGGAGGAGGTTCTATGTTCGACAGTTTGTATTTTTTTTTTATGTATGTTCACCGATTACTCCGCCAGTAGTAGACCGATTTAAAAAAATATTTTTTTATTTGAAAGGATATACTCCTGAGGTGGTCCCATTGCCACCAAGTTGGGAACTAATGATGGGATTCCAGGGAAATCGAGGCCAATCCTCAAATTTTATAGGCACTTAGAACGTTTTTCATGTATTATTTTAAGCTATTTAAGTATTTGCATATGGTAGTCATCATCTCATCATGCTGAGCTGATTACAGAAGGTACAACTCTTTAATAGTTAAGAGTTAGAGGATAATTCCTAAAAAAATCATCTACCTATGATAGGTAGATACGTTAAGACTGTTAGTCATATTCTTTATAGTGTGTCCCTAAAGTAGTCTCCTTATCACCAAGTCAGGATCAGATGATGGAATACCAGGGAAATCGAGAGAAACCCTCACATATTATAGGTACTAACAATGTTGTGTATATATTTTTCTAAAGTTATCAGTTGTTTTCCTCTGGTTGTCATCATTTCATGCTGAGCTGATGATGGAAGGTACAATGAACTAACCAACTTTTACATTTCTTACTTCCAAAGACTCGAGATGCGTGCAAAGTGCCTCCTCAATCTTCCCATTCTGGGCTCTAAAAAATATTTTATATCACTACTAAAATCCATCACTAAAAAGCAAAAACTAAAAAATAAAAAAGAAACCACTTCATAATAAACTAAAAAGCCAAAAATAATGTTTTATGTACGGTACGGATCACATATGAATCACCTTTTAAAGTCGGTGCCAAACCTGATGTAAATAAAGTTCTTTATTCACCAAAAATACGAATTACTATGACTAAATATATAGTATATACTAAATAAATAGATAGATAATAACTAAAAGCTCGCCTCCGCGGTTCTTTATGGTAATAAATTAACGGTTTGGCACCGACTAAAAAAGGTGATGCAAATGTGATCCGTACCGTACATAAAAGATTATTTTTGGCTTTTTAGTTTATTTTGAAGTCGGTTATTTTTTTATGTAATTTTTTTAATCTAAAATATCAATGCTGCAGGTATATAAGCTCACCAACACCTTTTCATCTTTTTATTCTTTTCTAAGCCACAGAAAATTCTGTAATTTTTTTTTGACAATAAGGAGGCTTATTACTACCTATAAACAAAATTTCAAGATTTTTGAAAATTTTTATCCATTCCCCATTGTGTGTGCTGTGGGAGTCCTGAACCGCTCAATGAGTTTAGGAACTCCATCGGGTATGTTGTGACGCTGCCTTCATCCACGACAGTGTTAATGGAGTTATATACTGCCTGTTCACCTTCGATTTCCACCAATATCCGCGCATTAACAGCTCTCTCACAAACCCATGAGTTCTCATGTCGCGTCACCTGGCTCAGGTCTCCCTATACGCTCCGAATGTGGTCTTCATCGGACGGAAAGATCCTACATAACGTCTCTGGTAATTGAACCAGGGCGTTGGTTTCCTCCAGAAGTCTTTCTCCCACCTGAAGCAGTACCTGGGCGAATTCCTGCACATGTGAGCCTCCTCCTTGTTGATACCACTGAGCCATTTATCTCGTATTTCGTTGTATTAATAAATCAATTATTCAATTAAGTTTGTCGATATCCGTACCCCCACTTATAAACTTAGAGTTAATTTGGCAAAATGCTTCCTCAGTGGCTTAAGTTATATCATAAGATATTTATTTTAGCGCCACCTATTACTTTAGCGGGATACTCGATAGTTCGTAGGCTCGAGAAACAGCTAGAGTAGGTTTGAGAAAAGTTTGCACCTTCTTCCTAAGTAGCGCCATAAGATTCAGGTGCAAACTTAACTCAATCAAGTGTAGTGGCTACCTTTTAGGGGTTAAATTTTTATAGCCTATAACCTGGCCGGGAATTTTCTCGACAGATTCGTAAAGTTTGCATCAAATTTTGTTCAGCCGTTTTCACGTGATGCGCGTACAAATAAACAGACAAACAGATAAACAGACAAACAGACAAAAATTCTAAAAGCAGTTTTTTTTTCATATCTTCCATGTACAGACTTTCGACCCTCTTCAGCTTTATTATATGTTTAGATGTATAGAAGATAGATAAATAAAGAAAAAGCGTTTACGAACGATAAAGCAATTATTTCTTTAAAATTCTTCGGAATAAAAAATTCAGTTAACAAAAAGTGACCATTTATTGTTAAACAGAACTCGTTTTATGTATTTATCTTATTCATAAACCATATTTTTGTAACAAAAACTTTATCATTCAGAGATGATCGCAAGTCCAAAATGTATACTGGGCTATCCGGCTATATTAAGATATACTCTTATTTGTATGATACGTCATATACGAATGGTGTGTTCTTTGCTTAATCGTGTAGGTAGGATTAATGTTGCTAGGTTACCAATTGTTTATTCATTATCTAGAAAAGAAAACGTCAATGAACAAAAGGTCATGTTTTACCATTTATTGTTAAAAAATACCCTTTTATGAATGAATACCCTCAAAAGTGATAGCCTATGTCCTATTCTGATATCTAAGCTATATTACTGCAGAATTTTACGCAAATCTGTTACGTAGTTTTTGCATTCCAGCGTAACATACGATTTGTCCGCCTTAAACTTATTAATCGTGAATAAGGGTATTTTTCCGTGATAAAAAGTAGCCTATGCCCTTCCCCGGGACTCAAGCTATCTCCATACCAAAATACACTCCAATCGGTTCAGCGGTTTAAGCGTGAAGAGGTAACAGACAGACAGACAGACAGACAGACAGACGGACACACTTTCACATTTATAATATTAATATATAGTATATAGTATGGAAGTATGGATTTGTAGAAATCACATCACATATATTGTTTTGTGCAACAGACCTTTCACGGCTTGCATTTACAGAGTATTTATTTAATAGGTATTTGTGTAAGGTTAATGACGTGTGCTGAATCAAAACATGTTTGTCTATGTGTGCACAGGTGCGCCACAGACTCATCTGTAGAGATATTTGTTGAGAACTTAAGGAAAAAACGATAGCGGTGTTTTTGCTACGTCGCAAAACCGGGCATTACCCAGGTGATGATCCGGTAAAAATAGCGGGAACCGACAACACGGCCGGTCTTTGTCTTGTGGAGGTCCTAGGGGGAGGCCTTTGGAAAATAGTGGACGTCTTTATTTATGGCTGATATGACGATACATTGATGTAAACTTACACGACTTTCTCTTATTATCACAGCCAAATGTTTTTTTTACTTTTCGTTGGTAATTCGTTTCGTTAGTTACATGATTTATTTACGTTTCGGACCTCGATTTACGTCCAGTCCCAAACAAAGTCCTTCCTTTTTTTGGTCCTTCGAGACTATGAAATAATGGTAATGAGATAATGATCTTTATTCTGTAAGTAGGCCGCAAGGGCACTTTTACAAGTCTGACTCACTGTATGTCCCAAGAGGAGACCACTGGTAGAAGAAAGCCGAAACAAACTCAACAGTCAGTATTTTTTTCTAAATAAGTCGTTATATTAAAATATTGGTACTAAGCCTACCATAATTATATGTCTTTAAGTATAAACTCAATGCGTAGTTCTCCAAGAAAACATATCAAAACTTATAGAGGTAAAAATATAATGGAAGAAAATAAACGTTTTTTTTAAAAAGACTAGACTTCAAGACTTAGTTGTGTTGTGAACTGACACTATAGTAAATAACGATTGGCGATGGCCAATTTTTTACCCGACTGCGCCATACGGAGGGTCAGGTTTTTCGAGTGTGTGTATGTATGTATATCTATTTCTCTGGCATGGATTTTATAACGTATGAGGTTTGCTATAATATTTTGTGGCCGATTTTCGACTTGTTACACAGAGTTGTCTGACTTAAGTGGCAGTGGGCGGGGCATATTCCTCGTAGAACCGATGGCCGTTTGGACAGAATGACTCTTGAGTGCCGGAGGACGCTGCGTGGAAAGGCCCCTAGCCACCTACACTGACTATTTATAAATTTAATTAAAGTTATAGCGGGAACCCGTCGAATGAGGTCAGCGCATCGGTCATTGGAGATCCTTGGGTGAGGACTTTATCCAGTAGTTGATGTTTTTAGGCCGATAATTATGATGATGAATGACAGTCTTCTACAACATGACAATCAAAAGCTAACGCCACTGTGGTGTGAAATCTATTAGACAAGAAACTTAACGTTTATAATCCCTACCTGTTTATAGTATTTATGATTAATCATACCTAGATACTGCACAAGCAACACGAACCAGTCATTAAACCATACTGTGTACATATTAGATTTTCTACACCCGACTACGCTGCAGCAATAAGGAGTTTTATGACTTTTTCTCTTGAACTTACCTTCTAGTAATACATTCATAATAGTTTGCTACAGAATATTCTCGCGCGATGCACCGGGGTCGTTGACCGCTCTGACAATATGAAATGACAATATTGACTTGGCAAGAAGACCGATATCGCAAACAAATATGTGCCCAAATACGATAGGATCGGGATAGGTGACCTCCAGTGTTTGACATCTTGGGAGTACTTGTAGCTAGAATTACTTAAATGCGAGAAGATACCCATGCAACTTCAATCGCAGAAATTTGGTATAAGGGTCTTTTTGCAGTCGAGTAAACGTATTCTATAAGCATTCTGTATATAAACATTTGTTGAAAAACCAAACCAAGTCAAAGATAGGGCATGTTTTCTCAAAAGATCCCTCGACTTTTAACCTTTGGGAAATGCGTTTATGCATATGTATATCCAAAGAACGCCAACTCCGCCTTTAATTGGAGCGCCACGGGATCGCTTAAAGCATTTGACCAAGAATAGTCAAAAGATGTCTGTTCACTCTTGTTAAAACAAAGCCAAATCATTGCTAATGATCCGTGTGTAAGATGTATCGATATCTCACAGAAAAAACATGATGGCATTGAATGCAATCCAGTCATTACTGCTCTAGTGCAATTATTACACAATGGCGGCACACGCCGGAGCAATCTCACGTGTTAACGCTCGCCGTAATCGTTGATGCAGCTACTTACTTATGACATGACTCGCGGATTGGTCTGCTGCATAGAGAAAGAAATTTAAAAAAAAACCGGCAAAGAGCATGTCGGACTATGCTAGTTTAGGTTCCCGTAGCCGTTTCTACAAAGAAATGCACTACAGATGAAAGAAATAAGATATGAATAAGTGCACTAAGCACATATCTTTCCTTGTCCTTTTGCTGAGAAAAGATCGAGTTGAAAAAAAAATTGTTGAAAGTATTTATTAAATGTTACCTACCTTTGTATTTCTTTTCATATTTTTTTGGACATACGGTTGTTTAGAAGATAGATGGGGGAGCACATTTTGTGCTATTGTCGTAGCGATCATTTCCGAAAATATTTACTTATTCAAAACATTTGCTGAGAAATCTTAGGTTAATAAAGAACTGTCCAAATATGTGCCACATGGTGATGTTTGCCAAAAAAAAGTTTTTCAGCTCCTGTTACATGTATAAAGTTATATGAGTAAATGAATACGCTTCGGCTTCCCTTCTAATTTTCCTGAAACTCGTCTCTGGTTCATGCCGTCTCGACATGGAACCCTAAAAATAGGGAGGCATCCAGTTTGTCCGCCCAGATACCGCTGAAGTAGCCAAGTTTGCAAAGACTTAATTCAGTTAGGTCGGCCTGAATCGCGCGAAGTAGCAAAGAGTAAAACAAAATGGCGTTCTCTGGCGTCTAAGGCCAAGATCCACTTCGGGTCTCAATGACCAAATGCCAGAGGAGTAAATAAGTATCATCATCATACACTTGTTGATGTGCAGGTGGAACCGCGCCCAGAGAGAGGCAATGATGACAACAGCCAATCTAAACCTATATTAGTTAATACTTTGATGTACATTCTTACAAATCCATCGTCAGATATTGCATGAATGGTGTATAGATTGGCTTACGTTATGTAGTTTTCATATCAGACAAAAGACGTGCGCTGCTGGACAAAGGCCTCACCTAATCTTAAGAATACCGGGCTTGCGCCCTTCCCATTCATTATCATTGAAGTGCAGACTTCTGGCCGAATAGTGTTTCGGCCGTTCCGGGGCAATCTACCGAATCCTACACCAGATCAGACGATGCAACGGAGCCACGGGGTTACGTCGCCTATATCGAACTAGTTTTAAGTTTTTCTATTTGTTTTTGTTTTTTGTAGTTCACAGTGCCTTGGTTTTTACTTTAATGCCGTGTAACTTTTTGAATAATAAATAAATAAATAATAATTGAATTTTCTAAAAATTTAAATATTTGAGCGCATTAGCCACCTTCTTGAAGTACGTATAAATTGTGGTGTTATTTTAGGTTATCTAGCAGAACGTCGCGGGTTTCTGCAATTTCATGATCAAAATGACGCTGTTTCCTTTTGTGAAATGGTCAATAATGCATAGGGGTAAGGAGGTGTTTCAAACGCTGAAACATTCACCCAAAATATTATAGTATTATATAATCTGTGCCCAAAAGCAGTTGGGACGTTCTATACTGTGACTAGAACTTATCTCATCTTATAATACGGTTATTCACTAAGATTGCTGAACAAACAAACATCAGCACCAACAATATTATCATAAAAACCCCAGCCAGCGGTAACTGACACCGCCCGGCAGGAATTTCTAACTAACCATCACGCGCGCTAAGAAAAAAGCGAAGATTCTATTTCACGTTTGCTTCCGCGCGTCGCGTGATGAAAATGATGTATTGGCCGGCTTTCTTTCACTTTCATTCTAGAATAAATCGTTTTCATTTAACCGTTTTCCCGGTTTGTTTTTATTTATTAGTGATTACGATTACCGTAAATGTTGATAATGACCGCTTTGGCTAAGTGAATTAATTGGAAGTTTAGAAACATAAATCAGGCCATTCAGAAACTTCGATAGAACAGACAGACCCATGCTGATTGTAAATGACGTCATTGAATTGGTTAACCCGATCTTTAAAGTACACGCAAAGAAACCAAAAAACTGCCATGCCACTGACACAGCTATTATATATATACTTACTTACTACATAATTTATCTGACCTTTAACTTGGAATCGACGCAGCATATCTATATGTTTTTCATACTTCTCTGTCTGTGTAGCCTACCTATGGGTATTAATTCTCACACAATAAATACTCCTTTTTCTTGGTCTACCTCTTCTCCTAGAACCAGGGGCGTATTTACCCTGGGGCAATAGGGGCCATGGCTCGGGGCGGCAAACAGCCAGGGGCAGCGTAGCAAACCTCGGGGCGCGAGTCCGACTCGCACTTGGCCGGTTTTTTCCTTAACTTCCGGGGCGGCGAAACTTATTGGCCCAGGGCGCCAAATTTCAAAATACCCACCTGCCTAGAACCCCAAATAATAGGTAAATAGCTATCAGAGGCGTGACGTCAGGAAAATTATAAGGGAAGCCAAAGCGTATTCATTAACTCATATTTAAAGAAAAAGGTGCCTTTCCTTAGACAACCCGGTAGGAATAAGCTTAGGTATATGGATGTAACACCACTAATTATAGCTATTCCCGCAAGGAGTAAAAAAGTATTAACAGTTTATAACGTCTAAATTTGGACCAAGTGGTAGCTTAGAGCCAGATGATTAGGAGTATCTTTGTAGACTAAACGTCAACTCGCATATCAGACTGAAAGTATAAGTATGTTAGCCCATGCACAATAGCGCAGATGTTAGACTATTGTTGTAAAGGATTAGGCTGGTCTATATTTTGTAAACTGCCGCCCGAACGTCCCGTCCGTCTATTTTTTCCGCCGTCGGCCATGTTAGTAAACGGTCGCTGTCGTGAATGAATTTCGAACGCTTCCGCGATTTGGCGGGAACGCGATTCGTACGCAAACAGTCATTAACTAGGTAGGTATAACAATATTTTAAGCAATAAAGAAAGGGTGATGGCAATAGCTATCCTATATATTATTGCAGCTCTCAAAAAGTACTTAAAAGAGTCCCTAATGGCAAAGGCTTATTATAGGGTAGAGGACTATTTAACAGACAAAAATGCACGGCCCAAAACAGAAACCAAATAATTTAATTTTACCGGGACACGGTTCTTATAAGGTGGCATATAAAACGTATGTAAGTTGTTTTAAATAAAGGTCACTATTTTGCTTTTTTATATTCTAGTTTTTTTTTTACTTTTATAAGTTTTGATACGTTTCCTTGAAGAACTACGCATTGAGTTTATACTCAAAACATATATTTAGGATAGGCTAAGCACGAATATTGTAATAGATATAAGAGTTATTTCGAAAAAATGACTGACTGTTGAGTTTGTTTCGGCTTTCTTCTCTTCAGTGGTCTCCTCTTGGGAAACGCCGTAGTCAGACTTGTAAAAGTGTTCTTGTGGCCTACTTACAGAATAAAGATCATTATTTGATTATTTCATTTCATTATATCACTTACACACAGACGATCCCATTGATAGGCGTAAAATTTAAGATTCATACCTATGTGATCCTATCTGAAGATAAAGACAGTTTAGAAAATTTCATATGCTTAATGCTTTTTGTAAGCAGTATTTCACGATTAATCCAAGAATATATTAATATTTCCACGGACATGGCATAAATAAAATACTTACTTCTCATTTAATGCTGCAAGGAAAAGCGACTTTGGCAAATCGAATTTGTGGTTGGTTGCTAAGCGTTCTGTTAATTCTCTCAGTGTATTTTTTGTTTCTGAAACCACAAAATTAATAATTTGTATTATGTAAATCGGTCCAATTTTACGTATTTTTCCGTACCAGCCATGACACATTGAGTCCTTGATTGACCTAACCAAAGCACAGTTAATGTTATTGTATTAGTTTAATAAGTATCTTAACCACGAAAACTTATTTCTTACTACGTACAAACGCGCACACTCCCTCGAATGTAACGTCTCTGTCATGCGCGCTACTAACTCCCAAGCTTATTATTCTCATGTTCTCCTGTTCTCCATTCGAATTTTCCCATTTACAGTACGCCCAGCTACCCCAGGCGTAGGTGAAGTGGACCCTTGCCCACGGCCTCGCCCTCAATGGAACTCTCGCGAAGCCCCCTTGTGGATGATGAATATTCTCTTGAAAGAAATCGCCTAGATTAGTCCACGCTACGCCACTGCCCATTTACTGTTATATTTCCGTGCCATTTAGGTAAGTGAAGGTTACCCCCACTCACTTCGCAATGGAGCGATTTTTCTCTGATATTCCCTGTGGTACGATATCTTCTTCTTTGGCCTCGCCTTTTGCCGCTACACGGGGTCGGCTTTTCCAATCATGCGACGCCACGTGGTCCGTCACTGTACGTCGTCTTCCTTCAGACCCAGTTCCTTCATGTCCCTCTGGACATTTGTCAGACAGGTGGTCTGAGGTCTTCCTCTTCCCCTCTTCATAGTAGCCATCGAAAGGCACTTCCTCACGACATGACCCTCGGTTCTACGCTTTACGTGACCGTACCATCTCAGCCTGGACTCGCTCAGTTTGTCCGTTATCTTTGCATTCGATATGAAATAACAAAATAATGTTACCGAACCCATATTACCCTAACAGCCTGTTGATATCCCAAACTGAAGTAATAGTGGGCGGGACACGAATGTTCTACAAATGACGCGAAATGCTTGGTGAGGCGAGCCTGTGTGAGTGTCTTTTCGAGCGTTTTCTAGAACATTTTGTACTGATGTAGAGTTAATACATTGTGGTAAAAGGATTCGATAAGTTATTGCCGCTGCAGTTCCTGCGTCAATCGAATGATGATTCACATCATTGTAGCTCGACTTTTCCTGATGTGCTGTGGTTGCTACGCAGAGCTGGGATGTATGTTTCATTTCCAGGATGACTTTATACTTTCTAAGGCTCCGCAGCAATAGCACACCTATTCATAAGCCTAAACAGGTCTGTCTGTCCTTTGCCCTATCTTTAAAGAGCTGGTGTACCAGAATGACTCGTCAGTAGTGACACCGTATTGGAAGACACAGATTTAGAGGCCGCAAATAAGGTGAACAGCCGCAGAAAATCGTTTGGGTAGAGCTGGACTGGGACCCGTTGTTTTAGAGACCCTTGGGAGAGCCCGTAAACGTTTACCTACAGCAGTAAACGTCTTTAGACTAATCGGTTGATGATAATATTACATTAGAAGATGCTAACAAAGAACATGGAAACTTCATTCACAAGCTAAACAATATTCCACCCCTTCGCTTTTGTATCCAAACAAAATTCATGCTCTGTTACTATTTATAACAATTTCTTTTAAAATATCAATGCTGCAGCATGGCTGGTGTAACAGCTTAGATTATTAGTGATCACCTTTGGCTGTCATAACACAAGGTACGCTCGCGATTTGTACGAATAATGAAAACGAGTCTAATGCGATATTGTTAATAATAAATTGTCAATTTTTTCAACACAATTTCATGTGCCATGTTTTCAAATGGTCTGTCACCTTTGTCTGTATACCTATTTATGACTCCATTTTGTTCTCTATAAGCAATACTTACCATGTTTACGGCATTCGCGTCTTTTTATCGTCTCAAAAGTCCTCTCTGTTCGTTGATAATCCATATTAACGTACGATAAAGACAAATCCTAATTTGAGTCTTACCAACCTTGATCAGTAATCAATAATAAGTAAAGTACATAAGATACGGGACTGTTCTGACAAAGCGAAGAGATAAGATTTATTCTTGTTTGTCCAATAGCAGGCATCTTGGATTATAATTCTGATTCTCTGTCATCGATTATTTTGTTATTGAACAAGGTGTTATTCCGCTAAATTACGTCTTCGCTCTGCACATAGGTAAAAAAACTTCAAATATGGCCCTTTTAACCGACTCTCAAAACGGAGGACAGTTGCTTTTTAGGGTTCCGTACCAAATAGGTAAAAAAGGAACCCTTATGGTGCAACTCTGTCTGTCTGTCTGTCTGTCCGACTATTACAGCGCCATATCTCAAAAACTACTTATGCTATCTATTTGAAATTTGGAATATTTATAAACATGACCAGCGCACATGTATTACAAAGGAATCATTATTTTTATTTTCTAAAAAAACGACCAATATGAGGAGGGGCCAAAAATTAAAAGTCTAGTCACTAAGTCCAGTAGGGTATCATATGAAAGGGCTTGATCTGTACATTTTGGGACATTTTTTTTATTTTTTTACTGTGCTTAAATTTTGTTTTATTAAGGAAAATGTGGGAAAAAAATACCACCCCCTCCCCCCTTTATCTCTGAAGTTTACCAAACGAAAAATCTGCAATTATGTAATTTAATATGAATATTACACGAAAATTATAACCATACATCTATCTGTCTTACTTTTTTTTTGATCACCAAAAATCATTTTTGAATAACCCGGTTTGGTTAAGTTTGCCCCTCATTTGTATGTGACGCCATAGATACCAGAGGCAAACTTAACTCAAGCGACAAGTTAAGTCGGAATAAGTGAAAGTTTGTACGGAACCCTCGGTGCGCGACCTTGACCGGTTTTTTTTATAACTATGTACACCCGAAAATGGCTGCACCGATTATTTACTTTTTGTTTTAGGGGAAGGGTTCATCAAGTTGGTGCCATATAATTTGTGAAAATCGTGTTTTGTGGACGATGATACCCATGACGAATCGATGAAACTCCTCAACATTATGTGTAATCACCAAAAATCACTATATAGTTAGATGATAGCGATTTCGGTTATTTCACCCACGAAAAAAAAACGGGTCAATTTTGTATTGAATTTTAATACAAAGTGCACACGTTAACCTATTAGGTACCATTATAAAGTTGTAAAAATGACCTGTCTGAAGATACTTAAAAAAAGGATTGTAACTGGCTATTTGGAGGTTACAGAACCCATTTGTTTTTGTATTTTTGTACGGTGAAACAGATTTCAAAAATGTTTGATATCCTCAGATGGTTATAGGATTTTTACCCGACTACGCTGAATACAAAAAGAGAGGTTATGATTGTTTCTCCTCACTTTCTTTGTTCATATTCTCGCAATATATTCAAGAACTATGTAATTACAGATGTACCTAATAAAACTAATAAATAATGGTTCACCATCCTATTTTATCGAAAAAAACGTTTTTATCTTGCTTTCTCGACCTAGCCCCGGGACCCTCTGTAAGTTATTGAGACAGCAAGATAAATTCAAACGTTTCCGACAAAATACAATGGCAAAACATTATTCACTACATCTGTACCATTTCTTCTGCAATCGTCTAAAATAGTTACGATTTTAATTTGGATAAATAGTCGTAACTAGAAGTTAGTTACGTCATCTTTTTCATAAGAAAACATTTCTATCCCTCAGACAAAGCCTTATCTTATCAATTTAAGCGATATCGAATATCAATTAATGTCATGGCGAGAGATTATTTCTTATTGAAAACATCTATTGTGAGTGTAATTTTCGCTACACTTTAGAACATTCACTGTTTATCTAAAAATCTCCTTATTATTGTACTCCTTGCAAAAACAGCTCAATGTGTAGTTTAATGCCATCTATCGAGTTAAGCTTGCAAACGTGCTTTCAAACTCAATTCCGCAGGTAAAGTATAGGGCAAAAAACAGATCCCCGGGTGACTCCCGCTCTACTAACTTTTGGGCCCGAAAGCAATATCTACTACTTTGGAGCAAAATTTCTAATATGATGAAAATCTCATACAAGATGCACGAGATGGTCCGATAAGTCCATCAGATATAGTTTAATTACCAGACCTACATTCTAGACCTTGTCAAAAGCCTTCGTGACATCTCGGAAAGTTGCCTCAGTGTAGCTTAGATAATTTTTGTTGGTCATAGTCATAGTCATAGTCATTTATCTAAGGTAAGGAATCTAAAATTAAATCACGAGCGGAGCGAGAGCGAGTGGTGGTGAAACACACAACTTTTCACCTCACTACAGTGAGGAAAATGTAAGATGTAAGAAAAACTATGAAATTATAACAAACCGATTATTTTTTCATTTAAAACTAGTGATAATGAACCTACGAAACACATTCATAATAAAACAAACAAATGAATAAATAAAAAAAATATAAATTCGAACTTCAAATTATTTTTCCACGCTAGCGGATAAAACGGACTTTTTTTGCAGTAAACTGAAATATTCCGAGCTAGTGAGATAAAATAGAAATTAAAGTCCTTTAAACTACGATACAAACTATTCATTCAATCTCCGTTCAGTATCTATCTCTATCGAAATCTATAGTTGAAGCCAAATACGTCTTATCGGGTCAATTGACGAAGAACCCGAACCCGAACGGCCATCATTTTACCGTCCTAACCAAAACAGACGTAACTTTCTATGAAATCCATACTAACATATGCCTTTTTGACTATCACATCAGCGTTGACCACGTGTTTACTGATTTTCTGTTTGAACATATATTCCCTGGAACTGAAACGACCTATGTACCTGTAAACATCGTAATGCATGCGACGTTTTGCTTTGGGATGTGTGTGATTTGACCGATATTAGAGGTCAACGGAGATGTAGGGATCGGTAATGTATTGATTTTTTAAATATTTGGGAGTTTTCGTTACTTTATTATCTTCTTTACGTGATATAGGTAGTGGATGTATGTATATCTAATCACTAGCTGCTGCCCGCGACTTCGTCCGCCTTAAATTCGTTTATCGCGGATAAGGGTATTTTTCCGGGATCAAGAGTAGCCTATGTCCTTCCCCTGGACTCAAACTATCTCCATACCAAATTTCATCTAAATAGGTTCAGCGGTTTAAGCGTGAAGAGGTAACAGACAGACAGACAGACAGACAGACAGACACACTTTGGCATTTATAATATTAGTATGGATTACTACAAGTTTTGAGGCTTCACAATTTCGTAACTTATGTAAATATTGTTTTTTTACGAAAATCTTGATGTGTTACCACCACGATCTTCGTGATTTTTAAAGTGAATTTAATCACTAAGAGTCTATATTCTTGAAATACAAAGATCCAAGCACTGGTTCAAATCCGGACAGTTTTGAATTTTTTTCATTATTTGTATTTCAAGACTAATGTAGATATGTTTTTACCAGCCTAGGTAGATATGTGGCCCACTGATGGGCCTCTATTACTCTCCCCTAGATTTTCACAACTCCCAATCAGATGCCTGAATGCGACTAGGCCCCTATTTCACAAACGTGACAGTTGTCAGGTGACAACGATTTTATGCTCACGGCGATCCCTGCAAGCTCGATACATTTTAATTATTACTTTATACTGGGCACGCGATGCACGTGACATTGTCATTGTCACCCGACATTTGTCACGATTGTGAAATAGGGGCCAAGTCGTCCCGTCTCGCCATCTCGGCCTTCGAGCTGCGACGTTAGCGCTGCCAATCTTGTGTTTGTTTTTTTCTAACTTGGTATACTTTGTTAATCTTCAACTTGGATTTAAGTAATTCTAATTTATTGATGGTTTATCAGTGGCGTGGCATCCATATAAACCAATTCCCACCGGGATTCCCAAGGAAAGGATTATAACCACCTTTCTCTCTAAATATGAGTAACCGAATACGCTTCGGCTTCCCATGTGCTTTTTTCCTGACGCCACGCTTCTGTGGTTTATAATAATATACTCTAGCGGTTTGTAAACATTATTAAAAGTAAGTATGACGGGTCGATCCTAATTCATCCGCGATCATAACGCATAAAAGTGCGTCAAAACGTTAGATAATAGAATGGTTAATATAACATATCCCGTTAGACCCGTCATCATTGATGATTACTTGTAGTCTCATATTGAAAAAATCTTATTACTTTTGAACCAGAGGCCAGTTTCTCAGTCTCTTTCCAACCATATGAATTAAAAAGACGCTTGCGCTTGTAACACAAGTTACAAGCATTTTTTTTTTTTAAACGGACCCCAGGCCCCGATTTCACAATCGTGACAAATGTCGGGTAATAATGACAATTTCACGTACATTGCGTGCCCAGTATAAAGTAAGAAGATGTATCGAGCTTGTGGGGATCGCCGTGCATATAAAATTGTCATTATCACCTGAAAATTTGTCATGATTGTGAAATAGGGGCCAAGTCTCCGTTTCAGCTTGGGTAAAAATGCTTTCGTATGCCCGGCTCGCTGCTGCCCCCTACAGGTCGCATGTCTCAACCAATTCTCGTGAAATTTTGTGAGCAGATTCGATAATAATTATACATATGGATTTTTTTTGTAGTTTCGCGAGGTCTACACAACAGCTCACAGAGCCACTCTAGTTCAAAAGTATCTAATAGGAAATTTCACAGTAATTTAACATAGAGTTCATTATAATAGTCCAGTTTTAAGGTAAGTTTACTAACCTCTTTCAGAAATATGTTTCTGTAAAAAAAATAACATTTGGGTGACGAGCTTTTATTGCGGACTGTACTTTTCTTTAAACATCCAACAACTACTCACCGAGACGATTCTAAAAAGCCCAAACTCGTTATTACATTACAGAGTTCTTATGACCACCTCCATGGCTTCATCATCAGATCGGCTTGATGGCATCTGTTATTGCATTGTCCGAATTTCCGCATACTTACATAAGTTTGCGAAAGTTTAGCTCAATCAAATTATATCCGTGTAAAAACTTTCTCTGAATATTTTTCATATAGGTAGTGAAATGACTGGTGAAAATATGTACTTATAAGTATATTTGGGATTGGGTAAACGCACGGATGAAATATCAACAAATGTTTATTATTATACATAATGACATATGTCACGTATTAATTGCCTATGCCTATTTATGGAGTGTGGTTGATCTTTTTGCGTTGAGTCTTTATGAGTTATAAGTAACACAGGATTTACTCTAGGGACATTAGTATAGCTAGTGGCCACGGCGGCAATAGGGAATATGCATGAATTCTTATTTTTGCTTTATTAAAAGCTCATTTATGTAACAAACAGTAGACACAAATACTTTTTCATTTCTCCTGCTCAAAAAGTACGTCATATTAGCTTCGCGAAGACAGACTAAAATAGTACATTTAGCCCCTAGGGTTTAAAAGAAAGCCATATAATCCCATACAAATTTCTATGACGCTGAAAAAAAAAACTTGCGGCCAGCTACATACTCCTTACGAATAATTAAAAACAAACAAACCAACCTGATCAGATTGGCCAAACTTTCTGATAGAATTGCTCAAACTGTACTTTTAGTTTTTCATGAAATATACAATTTTAATGCTAAGTTTTTTTTATTTTCTCACAGTTGAATTGAAAAGCAGTGTTTAACACGTGGCTAAAAGCCATTATGACACTCAGACATACCTAATCACATTGTGTCATAATGGCTTATTTTAGCCAATTGTCAAACAATCTACTATTTCGAATAACTATAAAAATAACCATAGATATGATATAAGCCACCAAACATTTTCATTCTATCTCTTTCTAGCAAAACAGAATTTAATTTCATGCGAGTACCCTATTTTTTAAAAGCTGCAATATGTAAGGCGGCATTTTCTTTTTTGTATTTACTTAGGTACTATCGATAGTAATAGGCATGTTGCCGAGGAAGGAAAAATCTGAATTCGAATTAATCCGTCAGTTCGTTAGAGGGTCTTGTGATGTCATAACTCTTTATAAAATCTACAGGCGTGACGTTACGTGATGACTGACTCAATGTACCTCCCTATCGCCATTATTTCTTAATTACGTGCAAAAATAAAAAAATAACATTTTCGAAGATTCTTAAATATTCTACATGACGAACTAAAAATTAAAATTATGGTTGCAAAATTACTATTGCAAAAAAAATACAATTTATTATATTCATACCGTATGTTTGTGGAAATATTATACTTAAAATCGTAATATAATGAAAACACATGGATTAAAAAAACTGCGAAAACTAAGCGCCGCAACCGCTCAATGAACTTTCATTGGTATATAAAATATTACTTTGATATTTTCTGAATGAAAATGCTTAACTTGTTTCTTAAAAAACGGAAATCGCTATACAGATGCTTATAATATTTGAAGAGTTCCTTAGAACCATCATGGATGCCATCATCAGATCAGCACCAAAATTATATGGGACCAATTTGAAGATAGGTGCCTCCTTTTAAACACAAAAAAAAATGTAATCGGTGAAATAGTCTCGGAGTAATCGTTGAACATAAATAAAAAAAAAGTTCTGACGAATTGTGAACCTCCTTCTTTTTTGAAGTCGGTTAAAAATGGTAGGTAATTTGTCAAAATCGTATACGTTCAGAATCGTGTTTTATATGTCCAGTGTTTTTTTTATTTTTTTCTCTATTAGCCAATACCTACCTATTATTCAATCCACGTATTAAAAAAATATTTTTACATACAAATATGTAAAAAACTTAATTAAATTAGCTCATTTAATCAATTTAGTTTGATAACTTTATAAATTATCTAAGCACTGCTTTTGTAATTGCATAATCCTCAACGTAATTTTGTCACGGCATGAAATACTGTAAATATACAATTTAGATAATAATAACTGATAATAACTCCAATTAATATATTGTAATATGTGTAATCATCCGATCAAAACCCTTTAATTTATATCGCCTGCTTACTTCCTACATACACCTCACGTTCATTGTACCCTCGCAAGTAATAAGTTGATGAAATTTAATGTGACAATAATTGTATCTGCACGAGTAGGTACCGAGACAGTATCACCAATTTACGTATCTCGTTTGCGTTATAATAATCTCTATTGATAGATAAAAGCAATACCTAAGTGATAAATAATGTACAGGACTCGACAATTTCGGCATCTCCATGCTATGATACCGCGCTCTCACACAAAATGATACACCGACGCGCCCGCTGACAATCTCTGTAGCCAAGCGACGCAACGAACGCCGCTAGCTGTCTTGCTCACTCGCGGCCCGCGCGAGATGCGCCCTCTCGTTTTCTCCTCGCGCCTGGCCGCCGCTCTCGACCAATCGGCGGCCATCTTCTGCTCCCCCGAGAGCAGAGCGACAGTGCGTACTCTCATCAAGTCATCACAAGGAGACGACATCTCACTGGGTGAGGTTGTCGCTCGCACAAGATGCGCTACGGACGCAAAACGTAACAATATTAAATTCCAATAAGTGCCTTTGAACTTTTACATAGTGATTTAATTTAAGACTGTTTCTGTGCTCAAATAATAAGTTTAAGGTGTTTTTGTGGACTGCGTTGGTGAAATTGGACTTTCGATTGAATTTCGGCGTGTACTGATACCGCGAATTATCCACGATTGGGTGAGTGCTGCTATTTCGATTAGATTACGATGCAAATTATCGTTGGGCCGTCGCCCTGTTCTTTGTGAAGCCAGAACCAGTACGCCGCGGGTGCCCGCCTTGGCTGACAAAGTCTTGACCCCAGGTCAACGAGATGAGCGGAAAAAAAAATAGAAATCGAACGCAAATTTCAAAACCAACTGGAATATTTTTTGAAATGGATTTAACGTTTTTTGTAGTGAAAGTAAGTATTGGTTATTAAAAATCTGTAAATAAAATATAATAGAGTATATTTCTTCGCGTTTTACGCGTTTATTTAAAGATTTTATCCGTTACACACTGTTCGTTTCCAAATTAAGGTTTTATTTGATTAGATATTTTATTCATAATGCCATTATGAATAGAATAACGATTGTTAAATTATATTCTACATATTTAACCCTTATGAATTAGGTGTATCTAAAAGTAAATTAAAAATATTTTGATTTGTTTATTATTTTATTATGTCCACCTGTCGCATCTTAATTAACTGACAAGTAATTACTTAATAAAACTCATTTACTTATGCGCAATCATAGTAGGTACGTAATTATTTAACTAACGCATGCAAGCAGGTACCCAATAAGAGATAACTCATTTTCTTAAGAAATTGTAGGTATTGCATTAGTTTAAATGAGAATGCATTAAATGTATTAATTAATCATCATTTGCAATAGGAACCCACCTGCCTGAGCAATAATCAATAAGAGATAAGACATAGTATGTACCCATAATTAGGTACTGGGAATTTTTAATGTTAAATTATGACTTTTTTTAATTAGGTATGTAATTTTAAAAATTTAATTAGGTATCTAATAAGAAAAAAAAATATTTGGTAATAAAATAATTATTTTCCTTTTTTTTATTTACAAATAAATTTACGTGCCTCGTTGTAAAATATTTTCTTGCAAGCGAAAACGCGCAAATTTTACAAACGCGATATTTGAAAAAAAAACCGTTATCAAATTAAAATAAATTTAGAATATTAATTAAAATTTAATAAAAATTGTAAAAAACAATTTCCGCACATGAAATTCCAATTAGAACATCAATTAATACGACGAACAATTTTTAGAATTGCATTGACTTGCCTGATAGGCAAAAATGCATACTGCAAAGCAATTCCAAGTCAATTGGTTTCCAAAAGCGGGAAATGAGTAGAATACCTACCTATTGTCTTACAAACGTTCCATTCACCTACCTAGGTATAGGTTCCTATTAGATAGGTATAAGCTACCCACAATTAGTTCGTTCAAAAATATCTTCGCTAGACTATTACCCGTCAATAGAGTTGAGAAAAGATCTTTTTGAACGGACTAATCGTGTAAATCTTTTTCCAGCTAACTGTACCCACAATCTTCCATACCAGGTATTATAAATTTGTAAAAATGATATGTACACTAAAGATATTTTCAAAAAAAAAATGTTAAACGAACTAATGAAGGTCTGAATCAAAAAAAGATTTTGTTCGGATTTTTGTATACTTATTTGTATGTGTTGTGGCTTCATAACGTCAAAACGGCTAAACATATTTCCCCTATTTTTGGTGCACGGGTAACAGGGCATCCACATGGTTATAGAACACTTACTCGACTACGCTGAAAATTAAAGAAGGTTATGCTTTTTTTTCCTTCTCCGTCAACTAAGTTGCGGCCGCCTTCTAGAAGAGTACCTATAAGATTTAAATAAATATCCCGTCGGAGTGGTACATTCCTGTATATTTGCTTGGTGTGCAATAAAGATTATTTATATTGTACAACTTTTATCGTTCAGCTTATAACTGTTCCTAAAAGTACATTGGACGTACTGTGTGCGTTTCCTTCCTCATTACGAGCAATTTAATTAAAAAAATGAGTTTTAATCGTGCAAAAAAACTTATCATTACTTCATCCGGCCGTATATGTAGAAAAGACCCATTTTCCGGTTAGATAGAAGTCTAAAAAAATTATATAGGCTCCACATTACCGTCGGTGAAGCCCCGAATTTAATTTGTTTCCCCCGCCTTCTGCTCTTGCAGCAAATACCTTTCTTCGCTTTGAAAGTGTGTATGTATAGTGTACCTATGTACTTATCTATATATCAGTGTTTTTAAACGTTTTACACGACGCCACGTTCTTTAATGGGAAAATAAATCGCGGTACCCTTTCTCTGCGCTGATTTAAATATGCGCCTTAAAATGTGGTAAATATTGAATCGGAACTAATGTAACCGTGACCCCTTTAAGAGGCCTCACGACCCCCTAATGGGTCGCGACCCACAGGTTGAAAGACACTGATCTATGTTATATAACTATTTAATAATTTGCGATGGAACGAAAATATCCTCACCTGCTCCGAGTCTAAGTAACTTCTTAAAAAATACCGTCTAATTCATAAACTATAATGCACGATTTATGCATATTTATGTATTATTTGCTTGTGAGTCCTAACGCTCTCGGTAGTGAATGATTTTTCCCACTGCACCATTTTTATGCATCTCTGTTCGGCCCTATGCGTGACTGGTAGAGAACGCCATTTGTACTTGCTTTTGTTTTGTGATAAATATGAATGATGAATTGTTAAACTAAAATATGTGTCTGCTTTCGGTTAAAAATGTTGACTTAGTTTTAAAAATCTAATCATTTCAAGCCAAAAAAACTATACGTTTTTTGAGGTCAATTTAAAAACAAAAAAAAAAACAGTAACTCGACTTCACATGACGTCACATTCTTCTTAATTTTTCGGCATTAAAATTGCACTTGTCCGCTATAAGTCACAAAGAAATCACTAATCAACAAAGATCAACATCGAACGAGCAAGGAAATGAATCTTCAATGCTGTTTGTGTTCGTTGTTTACCGGTGTCGCTGCACACAAGACGGTCAAGATCTCTTCATTTCCTGATCTTTCTCATCTGTACAACTAGTGGCTCTGTGAGCAATAGACCTCGCGAGTCATTCAACCCCCATATCTTCGCCATTTTGAAACAAAATCCAAAAGATGCTTACAAAATTTGACGAGAATCGGTCGAGAAATGCAATCTGTAGAGGAGAAAAGCCGGGCCGGACAAACAGACATACGAAAGCATTTTACCCAAGCTGAAACAGAGACGCTTCGAAATTTTAAGGTAACTGATTCAAAAATCATTTTTTTGGATATTTGTATGTGTCGTTTCGGCTTCATCATCAACAGCTGAATAGATTTCAACCATTTTTGGTACATACACATAGATACTTTTTACCCGACTACGCGAGAAAAAGAGGGTTATGATTTTTTATCCTCGGCTGTCGAAGTTGCACCTTCTAGTATTTTATAAATATTAAATAGGAAGCAGATAATGTATCTCCGTCGAAAAGAAGGATGCGATGGTATGGTCCCGTAAAGGGGTAACAAATCGACTATCTAGGTAATTTAAATTGGTACCACGATTTTCCCCAGGCAGGCCTAAAACCGAGTACTAATATGTAGTTCGATATAGGATATGATAGTGTCTGGTATCCTAAGAATTATGTCAAGGATAAAGCGAAATGGAGAAAACTGACTCCATTACCGGATATAGGTATATGTTTAACAGATGATACCCGTACTATTCTGATAATAGGTATCATAATCTAAATAACGTGGCGAATTCCAAATCAATTGAAAAGATATAGCTGTACACTATCTTGCAAGATTGATTTACACACATTATTCGCTCAGACCAAAGTACAAGACAGGGGCAAGAAGGAAAATAAGGTTGTGCATTAAATAAATCTAGTGCTAACGTTCTCAGGCCAGCTAGATCAATACAGACAAAGTTACAGAAGCTTAAACAAAAGCCAATAAATCCAGTCATAGCGTTTTTACTTTTATAAGGAAAGAAAAGCATTTTTATAGACTTTCGCATTTACAATATAGATATAAGATTCTGGGTAATACAATACAATAACAGCTCTTTATTGCACACCTTACAAAACAGAGTACAGAAAACAATACATTCAAGGAGAGGTTAACAGCAGGCGGTCTTAACGCTGACATCGATCTCTTCCAGACAACCCTTGGGTAGTGGGAGACGTTGAGAAAAAGAAACTACGTATAGGTGGCGCAAAGCAGTTTGTAATTAGTCGTATAATTTAAGTATACACGTACCTACTACATACATATGATATATACATATAACTATATAATACGTAGAATAACTGTACTAATATTACTCAGCCATACAGTCCATACGCCCAGTATACAAGTCGAAGTGCTATGGAGGAGTCAGATACTAATCTTTGACATGCGCTTTAAAAGATCGAGAGCGATTTAGCTCGTTTTAATTCTAGAAGCAAAGATTTCCACAACCAATTAGCAATAATAAGGGTAATGCAATAAGTCCTCTTGAAAACTAATAAGTACGTTAAATTAAATTCGTTTGTCAAGCGTAGCGAGTTTGGCTAAATTGGAGAAACCTGTACCTAGGCAGTGAATGTCTCCCGATTAATATGTTAAAGGATAAGGATTCAGCTGATTATATATTTACTTCACGCTTTAAAATCTTTTAACTAATAAACCTCGAGAGAAAACTCCTTAACCGTTCATAGATAAAAATATCAAATCAGATCTGCCAACCGTGAACTCAAGTTTTGTCGTAACTCCGTATCTTCATCTGAGATTGAGCCATTAGTTCCATCATATCTCGCAACTATATATCTCCTATCAGATACACCGCTCTTGAGAAAACCATTATGTACTTAATGCTATCGTTAAAGTACATTATCTTTAGAGCAGAGACACGAAAAGCGTTGGTAATGACGAATTGCGTCAAACGAATCTCCAGATGTGTTATGACAAGTCTGTCACGGATTTCTGATAGGGAATCGTTACTTTTTTATTAGTTTTCGAAGATATGCCATGGGTTTCGATAATGCTCAAAGTGCTCATGGTTGGGCAGCAAAAGAGCTTCCGAATTTACTATGACGACATCATCCACTTCGATCAGGATTTACACTAGCCATTAGAGGCTACTCCTCAAGCTCACGGCGGTAGCATTACATATTGGCGGGAATCGAGGAGAGACCGAGATACATTAACGTTATTCTAAAAGTGGCGCAGTCCTTTCATAAATTACGTCATTTCAAATGGGGTCTGGACATCGGATGATGGGGGGGGGGGACATTCCCAAGATGGCATCATCTTTCGCATCTTTAAAAAGTAAAGTGCTTTAATTAATTAAAAAAAAAAAGAAATGAAATTCGTGTTTCTATAAACGGTTGCTAAAAACGCAGTTTTTGGAAATTACATCATTTTATTTGGTAGGGGGGTCATTCAAATTATGGTGGTGTTGGATGGATTGGGGGGTGAGGGGGGGGGGGGGGGGGGGGGGGGGTCAAAAAGAGCCCCTTGGCGTATTTAAAAACGGCAATGTACTTTGCCTTCTTGTATGTACACTCGCGCCAAAGCACCGGTATACCGTTTCTTTCAAAATGTCGTTTTTCAACGTTTTACAATCTTCACAAAAATTATCATCTTCAACTTCGGCATATCAACAATTTTATCTGAAGACCTGTTTCAATGAAGACGTGTACAGCAGTGATAGTCCATTATCTTGGCTAATAACCGATCTTCGTGATAAAGCGTCTGATGCGAATTGCGCTACAAGTTGATTACACAAACCATTGTGACATATAATTAAGAAATTGTGTATTGCTAAGTAATATATAATTAATAGAACATATTTGGCCGCGCCACGCCTGTCCACTTCGCGCTTCAATAGTGCAATTTCACCTCTAAGTACGTACTCATATTCTAAATCATGGGACCAAATAAAGGCAGTTTTACACAGCCAAGATATTATAAATCATTCATCATCATATATCAGCCTAAGGGTGCGTTTCCACTGAAGCGGAGCAGAGCTGTGCCGTTTGAAATGAACCAATGGGATGGCGTCGTTGTTGAAACCGACACGAACCAGTTTGGATCTGAGGAATGTAATTGGTTAATTTCGCACATCTCCATTCCGCTCTGCTTCACTGGAAACGCACCCTAAAGATGTCCACCGTTGGACAAACGCCTCCTCCAAAGGTCTCCACAATGACTAGTTAGGTTCCGTCCCCATCCAACGGTTTCCCCCGATCTTGACCAGATCCTCGGTCCATCTTGTTGGGGTCCTTCCCACGCTGCGTCATGCTATACGCGGTCGAGAAAAACCAACAGCGGTTTGAGTTGAACGCAGTTGGGTTTTGCAGCTTTGCATCCGCAATTTCGGAAAACCTTCAGCTCTTTAGATCCTAGCCTGCGATAAGTTAAAATGTATCATTCCTAAACGTGAATTACTTAATTTACCTCTGCAATTCTTATCACCATTAACTAATTAACTAACATTCGAAGAACCAAGCGATGAGTGTCTACAGAGGAAGAGCGATTTTAATCATTAATGTTTCCATAAATATCTTAAATCATTCGCAGAATCTTGTAAATCATTCTAGAGAAATAATAATGAGATATTCCACGCGAGCCAAAGGTGTGAATAATTACGACCTAACCGGGGGTTGGAGTAAATAACTGTTCATTATTTTATTTATATTTATTATCAGCCTGTCCCACGTCTCACTGCTTGACAAAGGCCTCCCTCTCTTTTCTCCATTCGTCCCTATTTAAGGCCGCAACGGACCAATCCATTCGGAACGTGTCTATGTCATCCTACCATCTCCGTCGTGTTTACCGCGAAGCCGAACTCTATTAGGTGGGATCCAGTCAGTGGTATTCATGGCCCACAGTTCGTTCGGCATGCTGTAATGTTGTTGTTTTAAGTAAATCAAAAAAGTATGGATTCTCAAGATGGCTACCGGAACCAAGGAGATCTTGCAAGGACTGGCTGGAGTATGCGTTCAATGGAGTTGAATGGCGGAAAATAGGGTGGCATTTTTGAGTTTTTTTGAGGTAGGACACTACCACAAACAATTAAAAAACTATTGTTGTTACTTTATATTAACCCTCGGTTTTACTTTGGTTTCTTCAGCGTTATAGATTTTGCTTTTCCTTCTAGCGCAGTTATTTAGTTCTAGAACCTATATTCTAACAAAATTTTAGAAAAGAAAGACGGATTAAGAAACCAACTTATTTACGCATATTTATACTTATAAGGCTATTTGGAGGTCACTGAAAAAAACATATATATTTTTTTATTGTATGTGTCGTTGCGGCTTCATCACGCCAAATCGGCGTAACGGATTTCGACTATTTTTGGTACACGGGTAGCTGGGTATCCACAGATGGTTATAGGATACTTTTATCTGACTAAGCTGAAGAAAAAAGGGGTTATGATTTATTCTCCTCCGCGAACGTATTTGCGGGCATCTTCTAGTTAGTTCTTGTTGCAATTCTACTTAAACGAAAATACATTGTGGTCGACTGTGTGCTGATTATGTGTGTAGCTAAAAAACTTAACTACTGCCCTTCTTGCGTAGTGGCATACTGAATCGATATGGGACTTCTGTCATTTTTCCAATATGGAACATCAAATTATCTAAACAGACACGTCACTACTACATACAAGAAGGCCCTTACTTAAGTTTTTCAACTATAGGTATCTAAGACTCGACTTAATGAGGACACTACCGTTTCGTCAAACAATTTTAAGGCCTTCAGACAATTCAACCATTAACCGCAGCCAAACACACGAAAACATCACATATTTAAAAACTAATATCCAGTTTTACAGTCTCTAAACAAGCTTATCGCAGATAAGTAATAAATATTGTATTACTTTCGATGTTATCCTGGAGTTCTAAAGCGCCGCGGCGGCCTCTTTGCGCACTCGATGCGCTGCCAGATCCGAACAGGCAATATTATGTTACATTCTAGATAGTCACAAGATTTTACATTATAATTACATGGGAAATATGAAGGCGGGATACCTACAGCCTACGATGCACAAAAATCGCTTAGACGTCACTTATACCGGCCAACGTCTGTTAATGATGACACGTATTTTCATCAACTTCATTAAAATCGAAAGTCATTTGCGTGTTTGAAGACAAATTGTCTCTAATTTTCCGTATAAATTGTTATTGCTCGTTTTGTTACCTGTATATTGTACTTCATTTATGCTTAAACGGAACCCTTATGTATTCGTCATGTCTGTCTGTCTGTCCGTCGACAGGTATGTCACAGGCATTTTACTCAAAAACTGTATGATGTATATTGATGAAATTTGGAGCATAGGTGTCTTGTGTAAGCCGCTACTTAGTTTTATAGTTAAACTAGAAGGCGCCCGCAACTTCGTTCGCGGAGGAGAAAAAGTCATAACCCGTCGTTTTTTCTTCAGCGTAGTCGGGTAAAAAGTATCCTATAACCATCTGGAGATACCCAGCTACCCGTGTACCAAAAATTATGGAAATCTGTTTAGCCGATTTTGCGTGATGAAGCCACAACGACACATACAAACATATAAAATCCAAAAAAGAATATTTTTCGTTTTAGTGACCTCCAAATAGTCTGTAAGATTTTTTTTTTTTTAATATCTTCTAGGTACAGACATTTCATTTTTACAACTTTAAAAAAATATAGTCACTCCATACATAATGTAACCGAAACCGAAATTTTTTTTTCAGCAAATATCAATGTGTGGCACATATTTCGACAGTACTTCTAAAAACACTTCGAGGTTTCTAAAAGTTTTTTCCGAAAGTAGCAAAAATTGTGTCGCACCCTCTCTCTATTTTCTAAACGGTAAAAAATAACGTTAAAAAAATATGAAAAAATTTAAAGCTTAATAAATACATATGTAGTAGAAGGTCAATTAAGTGTACCAGCGCCTATGTATGACTCCATTATAGAAATGTCACTAGAGCATTTCAATAAAAGCGATTCACATAAGGTTTGATTGCCCAGCGGATTAAACCACACATAGGCAGCCTATGTTACTCTCCAATCCATATTCTTCTTATTCTATTAACCACTTTGATGAGTCCCCTTGCTATGTTAAGTACAAACCAACAAACTTTCGCATTTATAACATGAACACGGATTGGGATGCTATACGCGTAAGAAGCCCAGACATAACCTGCAGTCCTGCGCTCCTATTTCTACGCGTCGTATGCGCATAGCGCGCAGGTTGTTAGCACGCATTGTCTGCGCGAATGGGCGTGCGCATATGGCGAACTGCAGCGACCACGCGCAACAGATTGGAAGAGACCGTCCTAATTATTCAATATCCGAAGGAAAGGCACTCCATCTCACACCATTTGTTCTCGCTCGCACTTAGCTGATTGTGTTTGTGTATACGCATTGGTATACAAAATCTGCTGAGTGCTGACCGTCTTCTTCTCGGTCAGCCTTGGATTTGCAAGTCATATTCAGTCAGTCTTCAAATCAGATGTATGGAAATCAGTTTTCGGATTGAATATCTAGTAGGTCTACTTCTGCTTCAGACCGCCGGTAGTGGTGACGAGTCACCGCTCTGCTTGTGTTCATTTCAATAGTATAATGATAATAAAATTTTGTTGAGGATAATGATGAGTGTGCAAACCCACCCCGAAGCAGCTGCTAAACTCCCAATTCTACGCAGCGTATTCTTCCGCAACGCATTGGATTTAACAGCAACCAATACGTATACATTTCAAAGCATGGCCACCGCACAGTACCTATATGCTCTAGCCGATCGATGAAAGCTAAGTACAGGAAGTCGTTACTGATAAGGGATCACACTTGACTCACTCCGCTGAGATAATACCTCGATTCAGGTATACCAAGAACATGAATACATGGAACACGTAGTTTTAGTATCCGTATCCGTCTATGACTGTAAGAAATGATGATAAAATCATCGGCATCATCGCCCTCTACATTTTGATCAGTAACAGCAGCGAAGTCCGATGTAAGCAAATAATTTATTCCAAGCATTCTTAAATTAAGTGTGAATTAAGCTACAAATCTTCTTAAATGCAGACCCTATAGCGTTTTTACGCTCCAAATCTTTTTGATATTTTTATAAATACCACGCGGCGGGTTAATCTTCTTCGACACATGATAGAATTCGCCGACTCCTCAGCCTTTGGTTCAAGTGGCAAAGCACTCGTCCCAACGTAGGATACCGATTTAGGCCAAAAAGCTCGGATTTTAAATATTTGTTTTGTCTAGATGCAGTCATGACAGAGGCTAATATAATATCACAAGCACCTTGTTGGTACTTTGGGTTGCGAAGTAATGCTTTTTTTACTCTGATATACTAAAGCTTGATGTCTTGCGCAGGCGTCGCCGCGGTCGCAGTTCGCGGGCCATGCAGGGAGCCGCCAGCGCGCCCGCGGCGCCAGCGGCCGAACCACCCCCGTCACAACGTGAGTATTCACTATTTTCACCATATTTCATGTCATTACCATTAGCCGAAATATGTTCACTGCTTCCCAGATAATTCTTCATTCGCCTTCTGCATCCAGAGGACTATCGTTTCTCATCAGATCACCAGTTCACCTTAAGGAAACCTAACCAAGTATCACCATTTTTTTGTAAGCACGTGGTCGCCGTTTGATGAGATCTTAGCCCACTGAATCGTGATCGCTTACTATCACTTACTAATAAAGGTGCTCAGAGTCCGTGTCAGAGTTATTTGGTGATTGAATTAAAAATGAGGAAATCCATTGAAAAACCAAAGTAACCGAGAGCTTGAAGAATTGCTAAACTAAAATGGCATTGGGAAGATGTTGCGTAGAACTGTAGTAGGCCAATAGGACCAATGCATTTTAGATGACACATGCATATTTAGATTACATTAGCGGTTATTCACGTTGTAAAAGCCGAGTATACTGTTTGACATGTTTCGGTCCATTTCGGGGACGTTAGTCATGAGCGACAAGTGGACACGGACGCTGCCCGTCTTGCACTGCGCGCCAAGGCTGACTGCTCGGCTGCTTTAATGTACTTAATCTAGATATGTATGATTCTCATTCTCACGGTAGTAGGGCAGTTTCCTGGGGATACAAAATGTTATTCTCATTACTCCGTCAGTTTGATTATCAAAAAATATTGGATACGTATTTTTCTTTTGTCAATCAAACAAAAAGACAAAGATAAAACGCGTCAAAGTTTGGTTGTGGGGGCGCATGACGTCACACAGTGCGAAAAACGAACGCACGGCGTGACTTCACGGGGAACTTTAACGGGCTATATCTTCATCATTCATCATATTTTGTTTAATTGACAAAAGAAAAACACGTTTCCAATATTTTTTGACAGTCAAACTGACGGACAAATTATATTATTTTAGGACAGAAGCCTATTTATACCAAATTTACAAGAATTGACATTTGGCGATCAATGTTTTCTCGCCAGTACTGACACATACAGGATGGGAACCCAATACGAAACAGTGAGTGATCAGGTCTATAAAGATCGTCTTATCTCCTTCGTTGGACACCAACACCGCAAGACGACTCTAAATCGACCGTAACTCGACCACTTGATACAGCGCACGCGCCGCACTTGACACCGGCAATTACAACACTACCCCTTAGATTATATCACCATTATAAGCTCCAGTTAAGTATCTGATATTAACCTTTAATATACTAGATTCTGCTTTGACTTCGTTCCTATTAGAATCTTGAAAATCCTGCTATTTACAAGCTTTTATTCACCCTTGCACTTCATCGCTAGCAGAACTGTGATACGCGATTCTTTGTCGCGCGACAAAGTTTTATTCTGTCTCTTTCCTTTCAATACAGTGCGAGTAAGACGTGTGATGCTATGTCGCGCGACAAGCGAAGTCGCAGAGAGTTGTGCTAGACCGCCTGTTTGTTGTTCTTGTTTTTTGTAGTCAAATTTTGCAGTTTAAGTATGTTAAATATTAAATACTACCCGGTTTCCGATTGAACTAAAATTTGCCATACTAACGTAAGTTCGGTGACAATGCAATATTGTGGAATGTGGTCATAGGATCTTTGTAACAAAATAACGAATTCCTACCCAGTTTGGGCTTTTTAGAATCGTCTCAACAGTTGTCGGCTGTTTAAAGAAAAATACAGTCGGATATAAAAGCTTTTCTCAAAAATTAATTTTTTGTCAAACTTATTTTGGTTATAGGAAACAATGTAGCCGGCCAGTTGGACAAATATTACTTAGACTATAACCAATTCACTGACAAGACTGAGATGGCAGTAATGTCCGTCATGATTAGGTATAATGTTAAGCCGCTTTCGCGGCAGCCTTCATGTCCATGATATAGCAGACAAAATGCAAGAAAATCGCCTACGTTGGTACCGGCAAATTACGTAGGGAATATGCCGCTTCCGCCAGGCCTTAGCAGAAGGGGCAGACCCAGAAAATGCTGACTTGATGTCTGCAGGGATGACATGTGTGCCAATGTTTTCACAATAAGGAATGACAAAGACCGTGCGAAGTGGAAGAGAAAAAGCTGGAAAGACTCCGGGCTCCGAAGCATCAGCTGAGGACGCAACTGGGAAATCGCTCAGATGAGAGAGGGAGAGAGATTAGCTGTAATTTTAACCCCAGCGAAAAGAGAAGGGTTATACGAGTAAGTTTAGTCTGTGTTGTGGCATCGGAGTATAAACTAATTTAGACTCTTTTTATTTTTGAAAATCGAATTCGAAGATCAAATGCTTTTTTCTGGGTATGACGTATTTTTTTATCGTTTCAGCAATTACTTGTTAAAATAATATACCTAACAAGAAACAGGACTGGCATCCGTTGTATGCGAATTGCAATTTCGCTATACATTATTTTTTATTGTAGTTATGTAAATATGAAACCTTGGTGTTAACTGCGCAGCTCCAAAAGAATCCGCTGTGAATGTCGATTGTTAATTTTCTAATCGCAAATCGTAAATCAAAATACACACGTCTTGACGTGGAAAATATGGCTTAGCATCTGGAATGCTCATACAACTTTGTAGGTATCAAATTAAGTGCAAAAGTGTGTTTGTTTTGATAAGATTCACTCTTTGAACCTACTTTATCTAGACCCCAAAATCAAGATTAAATGTCAACACCCGAAATGTGTTCTTTGACTAGTGCAATTAGTACTAGTTATACAACGACATTAGTTAGGGATTCCGAAAGAGACCCTATTTAATTTTATTACAAGACGTTTCGGACGCTTTGCAGCATTCGTACTGGTTCACGAATTAGACAAACTTCGCACGTCACACGCGATAAAATCCGTAGCTACTGGGGTACGTCATATTACAAGAATTTGGAAGATTGTGAAGATATTTAGATGTTTCTCACTCATTTATGCTTTCACCGTTGAAAGGATTTAGATGAGACTTATACTATAAAAATAAATCACAACGTGAACTACAACAAAGGATACTCAACTCCCGATAACCGGTAGATAAATGCTAGTTTTATATTCAGTGGTTTAATATTCTCTAGATTTGATAGTAGTTCTCATAATTATGCGTCTTGTCTGTTATTTGTCCAACGATTCTATAAGCCGGCCTCTGTACCCGAGATCTGTGTGGACACAAGTGTGGGCACAAAAGGATGCTTCCTCTCCTGATACTAGGCATACCAGTGGCGCAATCTAATGAGATGTTTTCTCTTTAATTGTTTTGGCTTTGTTGTACCGAAAGAAAGAATTGGAGAGCCGTTGTGTGTAAATATTCACAAAATACGCTTCGGGTTTTAAGAAAATGGACAGATAAAACGAGCTTCATTTGCAGACTAAAAAACAAATACAGTAATAAAATATATAGATTATAATATAATTGGAGGCAAACAACAGTTGGCTTTATCTCTAAATAGCGTTCTTAAGATAGTAGTCAAAATTAGCACGATTTCTTTACCTATTCTACGTGTTGACAATACCCAAGTATTTATTTTCCTTCGGGTAATAAGGATTCAACGTCTTCATCCGAATCTTGAATTTGTACAAAGAAAACATCAAAATTGGTACAGTCAATAATCATTTAGCCATTAGTCACTTTTCTAAGTAGGTCACAAAATTGAGCATGTAGCCATTGTATCATTTTAGTTTGTTTAAGGTGTGCATCGGACATCTAAACGGTACTTTTTATCTTGAGATAACCGATTGTGAGGAGTTCCGGTGACCATGTTGGGGCAATTGGACCGACTTGATAAAAGATGAGTAATGAGTTTACGGTAAAACAGAGCATTAATGGCTTTTTTTGTAGATTGTAATCTACCTGTAATATTGGTTTAGGTGAGTTTTGCATGTCAAGGATAATACAGATTTTAATCATTAAGAAAGGTATTTATGAGTTACGTATTAGGCAGGTAAACTTTGATTGAAATAATTAGACAATGAAGATAACTTTAGTTCTTAAAAATATTCTCAAGAAAAACATCATTTTATAAACTAAGGATTAAGAATAACAATGAAACACTGGTTAATATATCGTCCAACGAATCAATATGTGCCTAAAATTGTAGAAAATTTCTCAATCGAAGAATCGTTTGAACACCAAGCAGAAATCTATTGTTTATCAGAAAATAATCCATTTCCTGCACACGACAGAGGTAAACAACCTACACACGTGTAGCAAGTTAACATATTTAAAGAAACGCTACGTGACACATTTCGTAATGATTTATACAAAAATAGTGGCCACGCTTCCTGATTAGGAATTCATCAAATTACTTTCAATTCTATTTTACCTAAGAAAGATGCTGGAATTGATTTAAATCAAATTTGAAATCTTACAAAATGCGTAGAATATTTATAAGAAAGCTGAACCGCAATATGTAACTACGTTGCACTGTCTCTGTTACTGTAAAGATTTGACGTTACTGAAATATGGTCAACATCTTTGAAAGAGAATTTTGAATATACCTTAGGTTAGGTTCCCATAATAGGAAAAAAAAACAATTAGGCGAATAGTTGGTACCTATATAGTAGAAAGGATTTCGAATAATATGAATAAAGGTAAGCAAAAAAAAATAGCAATTTGAATAAATAACAAAAGAAAAACTTTCTAGACGAATCTGAAACAAATCACCAAATCGATGCAGTCTGGCCAACATACAGCGGCCATCTTGGCTGGGTCATCTTTATGCTAGTCATGGGCGCCCCTTCCGCGCGTAACGGTGGTTATGAAGCTTATGACACTCCTGAATCCTAAGCGGTGCTTCTAGGACACGGGGATTTTTTTTTAAACGAAGAAGTGGCAAACCGAACAGCCAAAGAAATTTATAGAAAAATAAACACGACGTCTAATAATGCAACAACTTTTGAAAATATGTCGTCACTCAGAGACCTGACTTACCCACTGGAGGACTTCTGATAAGCTGAAGGTTGGCTAGCGGAAGTATACCTGAAGGAAACTTGGTTTTAGACCAATGATGAATGATAAATTAAGTGTTAATGTAAAATATCGAGGCCTACTTTGTGTACGAGGCTTGTTTAGTGTAAATTAGCGATTAGTTATGTTATAGGCTTCGTTTTAACGAAAAAATATTTGTGTGTACATGCAGATGACACAGCTGCTAGTAGCTTTTATTAAAGAGATTGTTTACAACTATCAAGACAGTTTTCTGCTAGTGTATTTGGTTACAATAAAACATTCAACAGATACTTACTCTGACCCGAAAGGTTGGTGGTAAAGGCTTAGCTTTGGGACCTCTTGCATACAATTTTATTTACCGAGTTACAAAGTCGTTCCAAATACTCTACCAACGGCTATAATTTCTTTACATTTAGACAATTCTGATTGATAGTCGGTACATTAATACTTCCTAATATGAATCAAAAGATGGCGTGCGTGCCAGTAAGGAAGACGGCGGCATCCGAAAATGTTTTCCAATCGATCAAACTTTCTCCAAACGGAAAAGCGTCCTAATTGTTGCCTCGGAGTCGAACCAGTGAATGAATCGAACGAGAATATTAATTCTTAAAGGGCTGAGATGCTAACGGATCGAGCGACGTGCCTCGCCTATGTATATACTTTAAGTAGCAACTGTATGTTTGTACGACCGTTTTGAACGGATTCTTATGAGAAATTTGACGCTTTGACTTTGGTTAATGCGAACAGATTGAAGAAAAATGACGATCAGTTACCAAGTTAGACAGCGCTGTTAAAATTTATGTTTGATACATGAAACCCGGAAGATTAGTAAAGAATTTTGTCTTTGAATGATGTAAGAATATATACTAAACCAAACATCAACCTCTGATGGCACCTTCAAATTATATACAACAAATCGTACAGGCACCTTAATTGCCAAGTTCTCGATATTATCTTGTCCAAAAAGATTGACCACATAAATGGCAATGCGACAACCTGGAGTTTGGATGATTGAAACCGTAACAAGCTGTGTGAATTCCACGACTCCCACGTAATTTCGGCATCGTTTTCATTAAATTTCTCTTGAGACGAACTTCGCAAACAAAATGACTATGCCACACGTATTATCAATTTCTAGACAATAGCAACTTACGGTTGTCACATATCGGCCTTACCTTTTATCTGTTTCTTGCGTTTTCCAAGTTAGATTGTATCGTCGCAGCTTAAAGATCAATTCCGTTTGCGTGGCAGTTTTGAAATCGTCTGAACTTATCAAGTGGTAGGTAGTAATTGTCGATGGCGACACACCATAAATGAGGGCTTGGAGATACGACACGGTGTAATTCAGTACCGTTGAGGCCCATTGGACTGTGGAAGAAAGCAGCGGGACCGGCTACGTCCTCGCCATATCAATCAAAACGCTTATAATATGCGCACGGCCATCCTACTTTATGACTTAGTTTATAAGGCCTCGAATGGCTCGGCGCGGTAAGGACGAGCCGGGATGGCGATAGGTCGATTTAAATTCCGAATAAGCGGGAAGGAGGAAGTCGCAGACGTGTGTGCATCTATGTCACACCTTTTCTCCGTATTTGAACTTGAGTGAACTCGGCGGATTTGATGGTTTTCGTCCGGTTATCGTGTCCAGTGGAACAAGTCCTTTGTTTTTGATGCACGATTTTCGCGATTGATACCATCGGTTTTGGCGTCCGGTTTGGTTTCAGAATTGACTTACAATCGGAAATCTATTATTACTTGCAAATAATAAATAACATCTACCTTCCCTATTTCGTGTATTTTGGCCAGATAGATAATTTGCAATTTTGTCAGCGGAGGAGAAAAAACTCATAACCCACTTTTTCGCTTTGTCGCTTTCTCACTTAGTCGGATAAAAAGTCCTAATAACCATCTGTGAATAGCCAGCAAATACTTGTGTCCCAAAAATAGTTGAAATCTGTTTAGCCGTTTTGGCGTGATGGCACATACAAAAAAATCCAAAAAAATATATAATTCAGTTACCTTCAAATAGTACGTATCACTTATGTTTTTGAATATTTATGTATTTTCAATGTACTAACATTTCGATTTTACAACTTGATAATAGTATAGACAATACAAAAAGCCTCAGCATAAAATTTCAATGACATCATCTAAATCTAAGTAAATACTAAACTACCAACGCGAATCAAAAGTAAATTACATATGTAAGTATATAAAAATATTCTGTACCTACTGATTTTGAATCTCCTGTTAATTCTTTACCGACCATGTTAAGTTCTAAGCATTTCTTCGACAACTTCATTCCGAGAAATCTTGCGTATAGTTTCAGTTAAAATGCGACATTTTAAACGTGGTAACAAACAATCGAATTGCTCTGTCATCGATAATTACTTTTAGTAGCGTTTTCCGCATAAAATCTGCATTTCGTGATAGGTATCGAAATTCGGCGTATGCGGCCATGCGGAACATTACATTTGTTCACTGTATGATTTTAAATGCAACGCAGTAAGGAATTGCATTACAATTTTCAGTCCTACCTACCGATATACCACCCTATTACCAGTCTGGTGTATCTCATGAACCGTGATAGCTAGATAGTTGAAAATTTCACAGATGATGTATTTCTTTTGCCGTCATAACAACAAACCCTAAAAAACAGTACAATTTGATGTCTGTCTGACTATGTCAGAGGTAACCAATACAAAATGTTTTGCTTAGATAGTTTGTAGCGTATATTTTGTACGGAACCCTCCGTGCGCGAGTCCGACTCGCACTTGGCCGGTTTGGACTCATTCTGCAAAGAGTGGTGTCCTTTGCCCAGCAGTTTAAAGTAAAAGGGAGACTTAGATATACTAAAAGTATAACGATTATTATGCATCCATAAGTAAATTTCGAATTGCCTTAGTTTCAAACATGCTTGCATCTAACACATGACCTGTTTTGTTCCCTTTAATGCACCGCCGCTTCGTATTTCAACAGAATCTGCCGGAATCCGATACTGCTTACGGCTAAATACCTAATTAAATACCTAAATAAGGCGTTTTGTTGTAGGCTGGCTAGGAAATAGAGTTTTATAGGATAGTCCTCATCCCAAACATTAATAAGGCTCATTATCCTTACCCATTAAAATGCGAAAGTTTATTAGGTGCTCTTATACAAGAACTAAGACCTTATTTGAACAAAAATCCCTTACTGAAAGTTTTCACCCCAAACTGACCCCGCGCACCTCCATTCAATCAAAAATAGTCGTGAAAATCTGTCCACAGTTAACGAAGATTTTCCGTAACATGTATACAAACCTCTTTTTATTTAAAATACGTAAAAATGTTAATCACTTTCCGCATTCCACCAAAATCTTAGACATACATGATTTTTTTCGTACAAATGCAACTTTTTCAACCGGACGTGCGCAGACCGCTCGTTTCTAATTCATGAATGAATCCCAATCCGGCAAGGTGTCTTATTCTATCAAAACTATACAAGCAAAACGGTTACAAGTCCTCAACATAACCAAACTAAACTAAACCTTGATACAGTGCAGCTTAATTCATACTAAAACATGACTCTTTGAACTTGTTACGCTTTAGTTTTAATTCGTGCTATGACATTGCAGTGTTGCAATTGTTTTACGCTCGTCAACAGTTTTAGACGAAAACAATGTTTCATTGATAAATCGTTATTCAATTCTTTCGGAAATCTTTAGGTTTGAAGGAATTGACGCAATCTGATTACGCAATTATCTAACAGAAAAAAGTCAGAGTTAGTATATAACTAAGTCCTTTTTTTTGTACGTCCGCTTTGGATTACTCAGGGCCGTCTTTATACATGCGGGGGCCTTCGGGTACTCAAAACCGGGGGTCCTGGGGCACTCAATTATAAAATTTGAGACCTTGAACTGCAAAAAAAACTCGTTTAAGATATTTCGGGCCCCCGTGGGGTTGGCGGCCCCGGGCACGTGCCCAGAGTGCCCAGTGGGAAAGAGGGGCCTGGTATACTAGTCATAGATGAAAACCTAGGCATAGATATAGATATCTCTAAGTGGTGTAACCTAGAATTACAGTGTAAAAGAGATCATGAGGTCCCAATGTCAGTTTTTAGGGTTCCGTACCAAAAAGTTAAAAAAGGAACCCTTATGGTGCGACTCTGTCTGTCTGTCTGTCCGACTATTACAGCGCCATATCTCAAAAACTACTTAGGCTATCTATTTAAAAATTTGGAATATTCATAAACATATTCAGCCCACATGTATTGCGAAGAAAACATTATAAAATATATTTTAATTTTCTAAAATAACGACCAATATGGGGGAGGGATTAAAAGTCTGGTCACTAGGTCAAGTAGGGTATCATATGAAAGGGCTTGACCCGTACATTTTGGAACATTTTTTTAATTTTTTTATTGTGCTTAAATTTCGTTTTATTAAGGAAAATGTGGAAAAAATACCCCCCCCCCCCCCCCCCCCCCTCTTTATCCCTGAAGTTTACCAAACGAAAAATCTGAAATTTTCTGGAAATATGTAATTTAATATTAATATTACACGAAAAATAATACATTTATCTGACGTACTTTTTTTTAATGACCAAAAATCATTTTTGAATAACCCGGTTTGGTTAAGTTTGCCCCTCATTTGTATGTGACGCCATATATACCAGAGGCAAACTTAACTCAAGCGGCAAGTTAAGTCGGAATAAGTGAAAGTTTGTACGGAACCCTCGGTGCGCGAGTCACACTCGCACTTGACCGGGTTTTTTTATCTAATCCGGACATCATCGGCACCTGCTAAAGCCCCCAGTAGCTACGCTACTGATATCATGTTTTCCTGGTTCTGGGAGTTAAAAGATTTGTGACGCCTACAGCTCACATAGCGACTAGTATGCTTTGTTTTATTACACTTAACGCTAACGGATGAAACTGCCTAAACTGGTTACATATGAATGACGTTCCTGTGACGCATGCGCCGCAGGAAAATACTGTGACCAATTGAGATCTCACCAGTTTTAGTGCTTCAGGTTAATGAGACCAAATAGTTGCTGAGTCATTTATGCTGGTAATTTTAATGAAAGATTTCGAGATGTTGACAACTGTGGTATGTTATAGAACGACTTTTCAATAATAGAAATATTGGTGATAAAACTACTTCAATCTAATAAAAAATTCCCCGAGCTACAACATTGTTAGTCTCATTTTTTGGCTTTCTCAAAAAACGCACGTAGGTAGTAAGAGCGTGGGACGTCACACGTTGTGTGGGGAAATTAAGTACTTTTCACTTCTCCTGCTCAAAAAGCACGTCATATTAGCTTCGCGAAGCGAGACTTAAATAGTACATCTAGGGTTTAAAAGAAAGCCATATAATCCCATACAAATTTCTAAGAAACTGAAAATAATTCAAAGCGAACAAACCAACCTGGCCCCTATTTCATAAACGTGACAGGTGACAGTTGACAACGACAATTCGGCATATATTACTTCTCCATCATGATGCCAGGCATACACTTCCCTGGCGACTCGGCAATGTACGTCGAATTGGACAAAATTTCTGATCGAATTGCTCAAACTGTACTTTTCATTTATTTATGAAATATACAATTTTAATTTACTATTTTAGTCTCGCTTTGCGAAGCTAATATCACTTTTTGAGCAGGAGAAGTGAAAAACTTATTGTTGTGTATATGTCCGCCTTAAGACTACGTTGGTATGAATTTCATTCACAGTAAAGGCTAGCGATCTATTTAAATGTTACTTCTATGCACGACATTCATATTAGGTATGTATGGACCTATAGCGATGGCATTATCACAACCTATTGTATTATACAAGGTGCTCGCGAGAAACTCCAAAGATTTTAACCACGCATCCTTAGGTCATTAGGAGCAAAAAAATATAGTTAAACCCCAGTCAAATCTGGTTTAGTTTAGAAGATAATGTATTATCAATTTTCATGTAAACATTTATTCTGATTACTAAAGTGCATTTAACTCTTTTGATTGTGACATTGCCTCGTATGTTGTCAAGTTTCGCGTCGCTATTGACTGACTTTTTGCTGATTTTGACTTGGTAAATAAGCATTTTTTAATCGGTAATAATTTGAGATTAACGTTAGGTAGTTACTAGGTATCGTGTTTTATCCACGACCCATTTTTAGTTATTTTATATTGGTTACCTAAGAAAAACAGCTAGGCCGCTTATGCCTTGCACAGAAAATAAATTAAAAGATAACGTGTACGTGTCGACGATCAGTAACGCAATTTACGGTTTTTTTAACAAGCAGTGTACTTCAAATTGACGTACGAAATTCTATGAAGTTAATTTTGATATGCGTCAACAGACAACACATACAGATATCTATACTATTATAAAGTTGTAAAAATGAAATGTCTGTACCATTGAAGATATTTTCAAGGAGGTTACTAAATCGAAAAATATTTTTTGTAGGTTTGTATGTTCGTATGTGTCTTTGTGGCTTCATAACGCCAAATCGGCTAAACAGATTTCAACTAATTTTGATACGCGGGTAGCTGGGTATCCACAGATGGTTATAGGATACTTTTTACCCGATTACGCTGTCGAAAAAAAGAGGGGTTATGACTTTTTCTCCTCCGCGAACGATGTTGCGTTGCGGGCGCCTTCTAGTATATACATATAGATAGCCTGATATCTTTTTGACAAGAACCTACAAGGTAGGTATTCTTAGCGCTATCTATTGTAACGAAGAACGAGACATGTAAACCATTACAGCAGAATCGATTAGAAGTTATCTTTCTTAATCTAAATATAAAGCCTTGCTATATAACATCCCAATGTTCTGAGAAATACCATAAAAGCAACGATATCTTCTACGCGTGAGTCACCTGCAAATATCTATAACGGTGTATAGTTCCTACCACGTTTAGATGAAAGGGCTTATATCTACTATAATCTCAGTGTACCTACGACGTTTTAGTCGGCCCTTCTGTCAGGTAGGCTTTAGCGAAGAGACTGGGGTGTCGACTGAACTATTGATTTTTATGCCCTAACCGCGGCAGACTATGCAAATAACTAAATACCTACGTAGTTAAAACACTTGTGTACGTGCGACAGTATCTTTCGCTGCTCGTTAGACAAAGGGCGGTGATTCAGACGAAAAGCTTTGTTTTGTAGTTAATAGCGATCGATATTGTTGTGGAACCGTTTCAAGATTGTTTGTGGTGGCGCCATCTGTTGCTGGGTAGCGGAACTAATGACAAAGAAATAAAACATTTCAATTGTTTAGTGTAGGTTTATTTTAAACCCAAGTTGTTGACATGCCGAATTGAATATATTAACAAAGCAAATCTATTAACTGATTGGCGTCCCTACTATACACGTAACTTCCAATGCGCCCACAATGAGTGTTACATCTCATTGTATTATTTTAATAAAACCATCTACATTAGTAGTACCAATGAACCCGCTGAATCATCTATTGTAGGGTTTTCTTGGAATAGGGAAATGAAAGCAATGCGTTATTCAAACGGATTCAATCGTAATCAAACTATTTCATTGTTGCAGAAATCAAAACAGAGGAGGTCATCAGCGAGGCGAAGGTCGAGACGAACAATCACGAAGACATGGAAGAAATGAGGGCAGAGAAACAGGAGCCTAGAGTCACAAGGACTACAAGCATTGATAGCGACAATCGCTCCGACAGAAGCGAAGAGGAGGACTCTAGAAGAGCGCGCAAAAGGGCGGCATCCACATCCCCATCTCCAATGCCGCTGGACAAAAGATTCGCACGCTTCGAATGCCCTAAGTGTGGCCAACGTTTCGACTCAGGCAACGCGTTTGACCTTCACCGCTTCACCGCCCACGGGGACGAGACCCGTGGCTTCAACGATCTCACATTCGTCGACTTCTCCAGTAAGAAATTCCCTGAAATTGCACGAGGCGTCTGCGAAAGGAATCCTCATGTTTCGATCACAGAACAGAGGTACAGGTGCCAGATGTGCTCGAGGGATTTCCCGTGTGGCCAGGCTTTGGATATTCACAGAAAAACTTGCACCAATCCCACCAGAGTGCAAAGCCCTGAACGCGTTGATCGCAGGGAAGATTTTTTCGCGAAACTAGACTTGAGAAACAGATCTTATGGCATTCCTGGCACCTTAACACCGCCTATGGAGCGCTTCACACCTAAATTCGAAGATGCGCACTACACAGGCAACGGCATCCGTCATATTGACGCTGCTAGAGACTTGGCTGATATTCAGTCTATCTTAAGCGTAACATCGACCGGAAGCCTCTTAGAAAGACTCACTGGTACCAGAGTGCCGCTGGAAAGTTCAGTTTTAACCCCTCCAGATACCATCGGTAAGGAAAGAGAGCAAGAAGAAACGCAAGACAACTTTGCGGCTGAATTCAGGCGAATGAAGCTCCGTGGCGAGTTCCCCTGTAGATTATGCCCTGCTAAATTCCCTAATCTTAGAGCTTTGAAAGGGCATAACAGAGTTCATCTTAGTGGAACGGGACCAGGGCCTTACCAGTGTAACATGTGCCCTCACGCGTCGCTAGACAAGGCGGCTTTGGTCAGACACATGCGAACACACAATGGCGACCGCCCCTATGAATGTGCCGTCTGTAACTACGCTTTTACCACCAAAGCCAATTGCGAACGGCATCTCAGGAATCGTCACGCAAAAGTCACCAGGGAAGACGTCAAACGCTCAATCATTTACCACCCCTCGGAAGATCCTAATAACGACGAGGTTAACTCTAAATTGGCGCGTGACGAAGTGAAGAGATCTCTGGCTTTCCACACACCCGAGCCTGAAAGGCGTGTTGAACCCACCGGCCGTGAAACGCCACTCTCTCATTTCACGCCTAGCTTCATTACCGATAGACACCCAGTCGCATCGTTAACCCCTAAGCCATTGGCAGATCTCCCCATCATACCCAGAGAGCCTGAGATACCTACGCCTAGGATTAAAGTGAAAGGCATCGGACAGCTAACTCAAATACCCGAATACAGACCGCCAGAATTCACAATCAAAACCGATGATGACATTGAAAACTATGATGAAGAAACGCCAGTGGATCTCAGTACCAACGACAACTGTGACGTTCTTGATCTCAGCAAAAAGAAACGTGATATTGAAGAAGATGAGCCGAAAGTCAACCCGCGGCCGGCCTTCGAGCCTGATGCTGCCGCAGTCGCCGCTTCTACTTTCGAGAAGACGCAATTCCTTTTGGCCCAGCAGAGACTATTCGAGACTTCACTCCCCAAAATCGATCCTTCATATTATGCAACACAACTATCGCAGCTGTACGCCGGAACCGTCCCGGGCCTGCCGGGTCTTCCTGGCCTCCCGCCTTCCTTTCCTATCAACCCTTACTTTCTTCAACCCTCTTTTTTTCCCCACCCTTCTGATTCCCAAGAGTTGGCCGAAATAAAACAACGTATCCAGAAAGAAATCATTCGTGGATTAAGCATGTCTGGCGGGAGGCTAGTAACCGGCGAACAGGAGACTCAGCCTAAACAGGAGCCCGAAGAAGAAGACCAGCCGACTATACGGGACAGCTCTCCAGTTCCACCTCCCCGCTCTGAATCTCCCCCACGGCCGTTGAACAACAGCCTCATTCAGCAAAATGACTCAGTCAAAATGGTGATCAAAAACGGCGTGCTGATGCCCAAACAAAAACAACGGCGATACCGTACGGAAAGACCTTTCTCATGCTCGCAATGCTCAGCTCGCTTCACTCTGCGCTCAAATATGGAACGCCACGTGAAACAGCAACATCCTCAGCACTGGAGTGTACGGCGGCCTGCACCGCGGGCACCTCCTCCGTACCCTTCCTCTGAGTCTTTGGCAGATCGAGTCAAATTCGCGCTTTTAGCCCGACATCTTGAGCGACCGATCCAACAGGATCGGTCTCCAATCCGTCGTGACTCTGACGAAGTCGCCGATAATGAGGAAGACGAAGACGACACTCTAGTTATAGACGAAGAGCCCGAACCTGATGTTAAAACTGAGCAACATATCGCAGCGCATCGGGCCGCGGAAGAAATTCTAATGGCGTCTCGTCAACAGGAGTTACACAAGGACTTTGATCTCAAAATCGCCGGGAATCTGATCAACAAGCCGGTACCTATAGCCGAGAAGACTGAAACCGGCACTGACCCTATCCCGGTGCCTGTGGAGCCGCTGATGGTGCCCGTGGTGCCAACAAGGAGCGACGAAGAGGAGGACGAAGAAGGCCTAGTGGCGTCCACCAGTGAAGGCAATAACTCCGGTAGTGATGAAAACAAGTGAGTATTTCTCATTTCACAACTTGTCAATATCACTTTAAAATTCATTCAGAATTTAACATTTCAAAGACATTTTAAAACATAAGATGAACAGGAACACTTATAAGTACAATGAGTATAGTTACTTATTACCGCAATTTTTCAGGTCTGAATCCGACACTGCACAGCCACCCAAGAAGAAATCCGCCTACAGCCTGGCCCCAAATCGAGTGTCCTGCCCCTACTGCCACCGAAAATTCCCCTGGTCTTCATCCCTCCGCCGCCATGTACTGACGCACACCGGCCAAAAGCCCTTCAAGTGCCCGCACTGCCCTTTGCTCTTCACCACCAAATCCAACTGCGACCGTCATCTTTTAAGAAAGCATGGAGGATCCGCGAGGGCTATACTGGCTGAGCCGATCCCCGAAGCAGTATCTCCGCCTCAAAACGATATCAGAACGGTCCCAGAAAGGCCTTTTAAATGTGCCTCATGCCCCACAAGCACCTTCTCTTCTCTGGACACTTTAAAGAAGCACATGTCTTCTAGACATGGAACAGGAGAATCTCAACCCGCTTCTCCTAATCCCGAAGTTGAGGAAATCCAGAACGGTGACCTGGCATTCAAATGTCATCTGTGTGAAGCGTCTTTTGGTGATCGGGGTGGAGCTTTGAGGCACTTGGCAACCATGCATGCCACGGAGTATGATCAACTGGTTAGTAAGGGAGCGTTGGATGCGGCGAGTGATCGAAGCGAAAGCGCTGATGATGATGACAAGGGGAAGTTTCCTGATCATGCCAACAGAAAAGTAAGTAACCATATTATTTTAAATGCTTCTTTAGCAGCCATTTTGTTAACTATCAGCGACTTAAGCGACTATTCTCTTTACTTGTCTTGTTCTCAGTGATAAATGATTTCAGTCCCAAGCAATACAAATCAACAACTTTTGACTTCCCAAATTGTATTATAGGTGTCCATTTTAGAGTTTCATACCAAACACCTAATTGCAGACTCCCAAATAGCCGACATTAATATGGTAATGTCGAAATAGGTTTATAGTATTTTTACGCGGTTCAAACATACATACTCAGACAGTTTAATCTGCAGTAATTTGGCATTCTAATTTTAAATCTCCATCCTCAGGTAGTCTGCGCATTTTGCGTCCGCCGCTTCTGGTCCGCGGAGGACCTTCGTCGCCACATGCGTACACATTCCGGCGAGCGTCCATTCGCTTGTGACTTGTGCCGGCGGCGCTTCACGCTCAAACATAGCATGCTCCGCCATCGCAAGAAGCATCGCGACGAGACTGATGATGATGAGGCCTCGCCGCCTGATACTCCAGACACTGAGGCTGTTGGCAATGGGTATGTATTGCTTATTGTATGTAAACTCACGTCATTCTCCGTCATTGCTTTCAAGAGTTCCTTTAAATTGATGTCAATAATTGTGAATATCCATTTGGATATCTCTATTTTCGAAGCTAATTAATCAAGACTAATTTCAACTCAAATCAGATATCCCTGTAAAATAAACGCCAGACAAAACAATTGGGGGATATACAAGATCATTTTAGACAGTGACACTAATTGGTTTGAGTATTAAGTAAAAAAAAAAAAGTTTTATCACCTCTATTTCCGAGTTTCTATGACAGAGTTAATATTACTACCTTCCGGCTCTATCATCAGATCAGTTTGATAGTGTCATAATATTGTATTGTCATTTAACTTACATAAGTATGCCACATTTTAGCTCAATCGGAAACCGGGTGTAATTTAATTTGCAAGATTGTTTACATAGTTACTCACCTGTTAGTTACAGGTGAACCTAATATAAAGTTTGTAAAATATTTGTTTTTTTACAGATACAGCTACCGTGACGATGACGGCTCCGGCAACGAGATCCCGAGCAATATCAACAACAACAACTCGCCACCGTCAACGCACTACGACAACAAACTCAAAATACAGATGACCTCGCGCAAATACTCCTCAGAGGCCGAAAACGACGGGGAAAATGGCGGCGACCTCATCGGCAAACTCCTCGGCATCGACAAAACCATTATAAATAAGCTTGTACTGTCATCGCCGGACGAAGCCGCGAAGTTCCTTGGTGTAAACAAATGAGAGTACGCTTTAGTCTTCGTGACGCCCGCGAGGCTCATCCTGGCGCCGCGAGGACTAAATCTGCCGCTCCAAATTCGAACGTCAACGAACGTTACAACCGGTACAACGCCATCTAGCAACGAGTAGACGCACTACGCCATTTATATTTGGCGCGTATTTTATTCACGTTAATTATACATTTTATTAATGCAATATATTTGTGTGTGTACATTTAATGTTTTAAATATATCTCTATTCGATAACTAGGTGCCTTTAGCTGCCTTAAATTTTATTAAAAGTGTAAACCGTCCTATTCTGCCTTATTGTATATACTATTTAAAGCATCATGTGGGTGTCGAGCAACGATTTTCATTTAGTGCCAGTTATAAAAGTACATAACTGTATTTTTATCTGTAGTAATAATTATAATTATATAAAATATAGTTTTACTAGTTATAGGGACTGAGTATTGTGTAGTATCTTGATATTTACCTATTTTATTGAGCAGCACATGTCAGTACACTGGGTGTAGAGCTATGAGCCAGAATTTATTGCATTTCCATCTAGTCGCATAATTTCCCACTTTGGTCTTATTTTCACACTTTTTTCGATAACGTAGTGAAGTCCAGCCAAAAACTTAAAGCAAATCCAAAATTTCTAGTCATTTACCTAAACGTTATATTCTTATATCGAACCTAAGCTATGATACCAAATTGTGAGTAATGTTTAAATTTCATGTAAGTAATGTAAGTCAGTTATTTTAAAATAGACCTCATAATATCACCAATGAATAGCCCTAGATTTTGAGTTAAGAATCTTGTAAGAGTTTCTCTGTAATTTTTCGATGTCTCCTCTTTTCTTGCTTCTCTGTTTCTTCAAAACTCTTTCAGTAGGTGTTGTCTTAGTGAACTTAAGTAAATTAATTGGACTAAGTACTTAAATTAATGACATTTTATTTGCTCAAAACCAGCATTTCTTTACAGCGAATTTTACATACTTCATAGTTATAAATTATAATTAACCGTAATTCTAATTACCGGTAAGTTAATGTTAATAAATAACCGAATGCAAAGTAGGGTAAATATGCTTTCAACCAAAGGTGGACAATAGTTTACCAATTTGGTAAGAAATTTTATTAAATTTATTTGTTAATCAGAGTTTTTGGGAAGCGTTTTATTTTATTTCTAAATGTCTATCGGTGGGGCAATATACTATAATGAAGGGTTATAAATCCTGTAGCGTAGTTTTAGGATAGTTATTTCAGTCCCCTCAATTGGGTCGACGAATCATACGCTAGAATATACCTAAGTCCGAATGTGCTTTGTATATTTTGAATTGCTTATTAAATACCAAATAAATTATATATATATTAATGTTAGAATTAACTAGATAAAACGACTGTATATTATAAGTAATTATTGAGTACTATTATCTGTTATTTTCGTTTAATTAAAAAAAATAGCAATAAAATAGGTCACTGTATGTTTTATTGGCGCTCTTTTATAATCCGTCATATTTCAAAATGTTAAAAATAATAATTAATTATAATACATATTATTGTACACCAAAGTAAGTTAGTTAAAATAAGTTGAAACAAAAATCCTGCTTGATGTCAATTATAGTTAGAAAAACGAGTGTTCTCGACATATTGTGTAATTATTTATTTCAATTCAAATTATTTGCTATTTTTACTTAGGGCCAGTTTATAAGCATGAGTTTTTATTTTTTTAAGTATAAGTAGTTAATTATTACTTAAATAGCAAGTAATATATATTGGTAAGTTAATATTTAAGAGTGGCAACACCGCTTGGCCTTTCAATCGTAGTATTCGTGTGTAGTGTGTCGTTTTAAACAATTGCTATTAATAATTAAACTTAATAATTATAAATTAAAATATATACCAATACTGAATACGTGACTTATTATACTTAGTTCTTGACTTTAATCGTAGTAAGATGTTTACTATTCACTTTATGCCTGTCTTTCTTTAATGCAATATGGGTGTCGTTTTAAAAACGTTTTTGTGAATTAAATCTTGTGTATAATAAAATCAAATGTTTCATTTCCTTCAAGTCAATACCTCATGGAGAATGGATGAAAATTTTCAAACATCTTGAAATTTTGTTTATAGGTAGGAATAAGCCTCTTTATTGTGAGAAAAAAAATACTTTTACTTTCTGTGGCTTGAAAAAAATAAAAAGATGAAAAGGTGTGTTGGTGGGCCTATATGCCCACTTTATACGGTACGGCAAGAAAAACAGTACATTTACAACCATTTTAATCGAAAATATCAATGCTGCCTTTGCCGTACCGTATACGGCAGGTATATAGGCCCACCAACACCTTTACATCTTTTTATTTTTTTCTATGCCACAGAAAAACCTGATTTTTTCTGATAAGAAGGCAGCCTACCTATATACAAAATTTCAAGATTTTTGAAAATTTTCATCCATTCCCCATTACAACTACAAAATAGCCAAGAGTTTTGAGATTTTACCTTTACCCATTTGAAAGTAATCCGAATCTCTCATAGAGGTAATATTTGTGTTACATGCCTTAACAGTCTCTTACGCTGCACAGTATTGAAAAAAAAAATGGAAAAGTGCTTCCCCCAACCGTAGTTGCTAGTCACCACTCTTATTTCTAGTATACTTAAGAGTTCAAACCAAAATCACGAGCACTTGATTGGCTAGATAAGGTTTCCAATTAATACATAGAAATTAAATGTAATAAGCCTATCAAATATGTATATTTCATACGCAGAATCTTACCAAATAACCACAAAATGCAAATAAATGAAGAGCTTAATAATTGCTACACAAGTCATATACGCTATCCGCTTTGAGTACACTACTTACCACTAGATGGCGAAACCGGTGCTTCCATATATCAAATTTAAATATAACTATTCTCCTCTTTTAATTATTATTTACACTTTTTCTTTTTCATTCCAACACCGCATTAGTTTTAAATATATATCAGATTTGTGTTATCTTTCTTACAAAGTGTTTAACTGCAATATTGTACATTTCTGAACGCATCGAAAGCCGACTTCAGCCGACTGTCTAGCCAATCAACGAATTATGGTGCCAGGGTAAAGAAATTTGCCGGATAGTAGGGTAAAATGTTCATTTTCAAATGTGTGGTATTGAAAAAAAATTGTGTTTTGTAAAAATCGCAATCAATAATAGTAATAAATACATCATAAAAATATTTTATTAAAAATATATTTATTTGCCACAAAAATGTTTTGCCATAAGTTAAATATAATTTAATTATGGTAAAAATTATTTTAAATTTATTATAAACGTCATAATTTCACAAACACTATACATTTTTAGACAGCGTGGGTAAATGTAAGTAATGAGCTAGCAACCTCATATGTGAGTGAAGGAATTTTTAAGAAATAGAAAGAAGTCGCTAAATTATGCGATACGGCGTCTTCATTTTGAGTTTCAATTGCTTAACTTTTTAGAGACAGTTGCGAAACATTACGCTGTGTCCTTGTGTAACGAATATAGTTACGTTGTTGGAGAATTGGTAGCTCTAAAAAAAATAGGTAAGCTTGTTTTCTATGCAGTAAGCATTTCACATAGTGACGTAGATACACTATTTCTTTCGGTGGCCTTTGCCGAAACAATTACAAAGTAGAATTACCAAACAGTACTAAATTAACCTTAACCAGTCGATATTCTATTAAAAGGACATGATGTTTGTTGAAATTTATTGTTTATAGTGTTTCTAAGCATTGTTTACATTGCAGGTATTTAGAATATTATATCCAAAATGGGCGATCAACAGTTTTTCCTGAAATGGAACGATTTTCAAACGAATATGGTGACTTCGTTCAGGCATTTAAGGGACGAGAAGAGCTTTACGGACGTGAGTAAACTAAGTTGCGATCATCCCAAGTTGTGTTTTGATTACAAACAAACAGATATGGTATTTAACCTCGTACAATGTTATCATTATCAATGGGAGCTTTCAGAATTCTTCAAGATTCCTTTTTATTGCTTCTTATTTAGTATCATTATTGGTATAATATATATTTTACTTTTCTAAAAAGACAGTTTATGCATCATTTATAAAAGCTTATATTATAAAAGCTTTCATATTTAAAAAGTGTATAACCTTCTCCTTTTACTACTAGAATAATTTAGAAAATCATGATAATTGGGATCTTTATTGATATTAAGTGCAACTTGGAGTATCTGGCATTGCAGCTTAGTGAGAAATTTAATACATTGTATAAGAAATTTCTCGAAATAATAACTTAATCCTCACTGCAATTATCTTGAATCATAGCGATAACAATTTTAACAAGGTTCCTTTGTAAAGAAAATTACTGAAACAAAATCCATTCATTGATTCTGGAACTACAAAGCTACAGATTGAATCAGGATCAGTAATTGATTTATTGACAAACAAATATAGATATTATACTCATAACATCCCTTGTATTTCATCAGGGGTTAAAAATAGAAATCAGTAAGGTACGTTAAATAGTCTTTAATAGCCAAAGTGTCAATTATATCACACATCTTTGTGCCTATATTAAATAAGATGTGTTAATATATTTTGATGTTACAAACTTGGATATTGACTGTAATACAAATGACTAAACCTTGGGATCCTAACAATAATCTATGATTATCTTCTTTCTATGTTCTTTCACCATTTATTTTTAATCTCCGATGAAAAAAGAGGGGTTTCAAAAGATTGATGTGTGTACCTGTTTGATTAACCCCTCATATGCTTAACGACGGATCCATGCAGGGCATTAAAACTCTTTGTTAAAATCTCATTTGGCATACTTTTAACAGGCATACAAAGGGTTAATCAAGAGTATTAAGCTATGGTTCAAGAAAATCATTCAGCTCTTTGAAACCCCTTGTATGATTAAGCATGGATGATGGATGAACCACGCAGACATTTAACAGCACATGCTTGTACTTTTGGTGTGAATTCTTTTCATATTTGAAATCAGAAGGTGCTTCTAACTTCGTCAGTGGATCAGAAAAAATCATAAACCTCTTTTTTCTTTAGCGTAATTGAGTAAAAAGTATTCTATAACCATCTTTGAATACCCAGCTACCCATGTACCAAAAATAATTTAAATCTGTTTAGCTGATTTGGCCGCATGAAGCTGCAATGACACATACAAACATAAAAATCCAAAAAAAAAGTTTTTGTGCAGTGACCTCTAAATAACCTGTTACTATTTTTTTTAATATATGATTGTTATACAGACATTTCAATTGTAGAACTTTATAATAGTATAAATAAGATTGGTGATATTCAACTACAGTTGCAGAAAGCACTTGGTGGTTATTATACTGATGAAATTTCTTTTAGTTTCAATTTGATTGGAAAATGTTTGATATCATGTAGGAGGGTTATACTAAACACAGCACAATAAAATCTTCTGATTATAGCCAAGAAAGGCTGATTGCAGAAAGAAAAATACAAAAATAATGTAGGAGGGTTTAAAGCTTATCAACCTTTTTCTAGCTGAGGTAGGGAATGCTAATGATATTCTTAATATGGGAAATACAGAGTTTTAACCGCAACCAACAAATGAAATAGTTAACCAATTTGCATTCTTTCATCAAGGATTCTCTGATATACTGTAAGAATTGGAAAGTTTAAACATATTTTCGACGCACAATACCTGCATATAGACATTATTCAAAATCCAAGTCAAAGGTTAAGATAAGATCATTGGTGGCACAACAATAGAGTTTAACAATAGTTAAAACTGCAACAATGCATTGCTTCACTTTGTTAAAATTCTAAATTTATTAGTAAAAGTCTGAATTACGTTCCTACAATTATACTAGGCTTTTTTCTCCTAAGTAAATTTTACTTTTGGAGAAAGTCTGCTGACAGCCACGGCCACCTATGTCATTTAAATAGAACAATTTAACGAATGATATCGCGACGTTTCAGAAGGTTTTCAGCTTACCATGGTCGCGGGTTGACTGAGAAAAGATATATTTCTCTGTCCAAGTTACAATTTGTGCAAACTACCCACTTTGAGAAAACAAATAAAGGTGTAAATACATGCCAGATGAAAAAAAAATAGGTATGTCATTACTAAAGCCGGCAAATCACGTACTCGAAAATTCGCGGCGTCCTAATTTCATTGATCTGACACTCGGAATACAATATAGATATTTCGTACTGCATAAGTGTCATTTTATTTTATTGCTGTGGCGTCTGAATCACGACGTATTATTTCGCTGCTTGACGCTTCAATGGTGAAATTTGAAACAAAAAAAATCCCAGCAACATCTAGTTATAAGCTGATGTTCTTCAAATGCTTGATCAGATTTTCATGAATCATAGCTAGCTACACTCTTGACTTGATGATGCCCATTTTCAAACAAAGAACTAAATCAAAGTCAGGTCATCCGTTTAGGGGCTATAATGTCATAGACAGTGTAATCTGTTAGTAGTTTTGGTTTAGTTAAGTTGATTTTACACGAAAATCCGCACCCGACCACACTGAGTGGTGTCCATTTTAGCGCCTATTTATGTTTTATAATTTTGAGAATACATTTTAGCGGCTAATATAAACTTTCTAAAGTGTAGCATTCCACCCAATAATAATAAAAAAACAGTTTTAACAATAAACCTGAAACAAACAATGTGATTAAGTATGTTTGTTAATTAGAAAGAAAGGTGCATGAAAAACATTACAGTTTAAACACAAGACTAATTTTATCTCATAATTTTCAGGTGACATTAGCGTGTGAAGGTCAGACATGTAAAGCTCACAAAATGGTGCTGTCAGCGTGTAGTCCATACTTCAAAAGCTTACTAGAGGTGAGTACACACAAGTTTTAAGGAAATTTACTAACTGAAACCTGAATGGCACACCACTGGTGGAGTATGTAAAATTATTTCTCTTTCCCTCAATGCTGAGGATCATGACCACATATTTAGTGGCGTAGCTAGGCGAAGCGGGCCGTAGCCCACTCCGCCTCGCCCTTAATACGGCCTCACGCGAAGCCCCCTTTCATATCTCTTGAAAGAAAAAGGGCCCCACTGATACGACAGCCCACGTCTAGATTATTCCACGTTACCCCATTGCACACTATTGTTTGCCTCCAATAGGGTATATGCATGTTTTTTTTTTATCGTTTTTCTTAACTAAATATCGGAATACCGTAAAAACGATTTCAAAATGTGAAATTAAAATTTAAATCGGCCAAGAAATACGCAAGATATAGGCATTTTAAACTACTAATTAGACAGAGAGGTCCGACGTGCACTGTTACGTCATAGTGCACTCCGACCATATAAACTCTATATTAAATTCTGTTTTGCTAGAAAGATATAGAATATAATTATAAAGTTATTCGAAAAATTATTTTAGTCTACTTTTTGTTACATTAATGAGTTTTTAATAAAGCAAAATTAAAATTCATGCATTCCCTATTAGTGCAGTCAAGCCGTACAGACCGCGCGATACATGCTGCCGCCAACCACCTTCTTAACAAAGTCAGATCATCGAGTAGGTGCCATACCCTGAGCACGCCTACCATCCATTTTCCCTAACATCTGCTTCTCCAGATCATGCTTTGCAGACCGCATAACTTGTCAGAAGAAGCTGAGAGGGCATGGTCATGGCATATTGAAGAGAGCCTAGTGATGATATTGTGTTCTTCTTAAATGGATTAATTAGTTTATTTGGCTGTCCACATAATAATAATAATAAATATTACAGGACAATTTTACACAAATCGATCTAGCCTCATGGTAAGCTCGATAAGGCTTGTGTTATGGGTACTAGACGACGATATATTTAATAGATATATTACTTATATACATAGAAAACATCCAAGACTCAGGAACAAATATTTATGCTCATCACACAAATATTTGCCCTTACCGGGATTTGAACCCAGGACCTCAGCTTCGCAGGCAGCGTTACTCCCACTGAGCCAAACCGGTCATACATAAAATAGTAGTACTATGAATAATAGTTTGTCGATATATTTTTACTAAAGTCAATTGGAAGGTGCCAACTTCTTTTCTAGAGGAGGAAAAAGTTATAATCATCTTTTTCGCTTTAGCACAGTTGGATAAATAGTATCCTATAACCATCAGTGGATGCACAGCTACCCATCTACCAAAAATAGTTGAAATCCATCCAGCCGTTTTGGTGTGATAGTCACAGATACATGTACAAAAATAAATATATTTCGATTTAGTGAACTTCAAATAGCTTCTTTAACTTATCTTTTTGAAAACATCTTCAATGTACAGACATTTCATTTTTACAAATTTATAATATTAGAAGGCGCCCGCAACTTTGTTCGCGGAGGAGAAAAAGTCATAACCCCTCTTTTTTCGTCAGCGTAGTTGGGTAAAAAGTATCCTATAACCATCTGGAGATACCCAGGTTCCCGTGTACCAAAAATTGTTGAAATCTGTTTAGCCGATTTTGCGTGATGAAGCCACAACGGCACAAAAAAAAAAAATCTTTCATTTTAGTGACCTTCAAATAGTCCATAACAATCGATTTTTTGAAAATAACTTCAATGTACAGACATTTCCTTTTTAACTGATTTATAATATATGTAGGGTAAGTTAGGAATTATACTATATGCCATGGATAGCCAGTGTACATTTGTAGTATAGTACTATATTTTCAGTGGTGACTGGAACCGAGAACCGGAATTATTATGTCATCCCTGGCCAGAGACTAAAAGTTCATTTTCATTACCTAATTATTCCAATGTTAACAGATAGAAGATATAAACACTTACAGGATATTGTGAATGCAATATGACACAACTAGCATGTTATTGTAGTGAGGCCAAAGAGTTTCCGTTGATAAATTACACATTTTCAGGCCTGTTTCCATGCTTGCTGTGTCACAAATATGCTATTTTTGATGGAAACTTATTTTGGAAATATGTTTAATGTACAGACATTTAATTTATACAACTTTATCCATACTATTATAAAGTCGTAAAAATGGAAAGTCTGTACATTGAAGATATTTTCGAAAAAACTATTGTAACGGACTATTATGAGGTCATGATTTTTTGATTTTTTTATTTCTTGTTTGTTTGTATGTGTCTTTGTGGCTTTATCACGCCAAATCGGCTAAACTGATTTCAACTATTTTTGGTCAACCACGAGCCCGCATGGCGGGCTGTCAACTCGTAGGGGAGCGTTCAAGTATTACGTAACGCAATTTTTGGAGATTTTTGACCCCCCTCCCTCCGATGTATCGCGCCGTAATGTTTTTTTGTACCCCCCCTCACCCCTAAGAAAACGTTACGTAACCACCAAGTGACCCGTTTTTACCTAAAATGATCATTCCATTAGAAATTTTGAGAAAAATAAAGTAAAAAAATGCTTGAGAGAATCTCTGTACGCGACCGTTCTGAAGGGTTAAAAAAAAACAATGTTACGTAACGCGCAGTTCAAACCCCCCTCCAGCCCCTGTAACGCATCGTAACGTTTTACAAGACTCCCCCTCCCTCCAAATTCGTTACGTAATACTTGAACGCACTCTAGCAAGTTTTCGCTATATACGGTTTTTCCCATGTTACTGGCTACGAATATGTCGGTTGCGAAAGTGTTAAAGAATACTTTTTATCCGAAAACGCTGAAGAAAATACGATCAGTTTTGACTTTTTCCCCTCCGCGAACGAAGTTGCGGGCCCTATCTAGCAATAATATAAATTACTGTTATAAGCCTGTGTAATTAAACATCTCTCCATGTGGATTATCATCAAATTTATGAATAAAGTGAAATTTATACCTTAATACAAAGGAACTGGCCCAATATTACAGGGTTTAAACATTGTCATTTGACGACACGTTTGGCTCAGTGGGTGGCACCACGGTCTACTACCTAATCTCGCGGTTCCGGGTTCGAATCCTGGCCAGGAAAAGGGTTTGGGTGATGAGCACGAATGTTTGTTTCTGGGTCTTGGATGTTTTCTATGTATTTAAGTATTATAATTTATCTATATATTATGTATATCGTCGCCTAGTACCCATAGTACAAGCTTTGCTTAGTATGGGACAAGGTCGATTTGTGTCAGATTGTCCCTGTGTGTTATTTATAGTGACACTAGCTTCTGTCCGCGACTTCGTCCGTCTTAAATTCGTTTATCGCGGATAAGGGTATTTTTCCGTGATAAAAAGTAGCCTATGTCCTTCCCCTGGACTCAAAACTATCTCCATACCAAATTTTATTCCAATCGGTTCAGCGGTTTAAGCGGGAAGAGGTAACAGACAGACAGACACACTTTCACATTTATAATACTAGCTTCTGCCCGCGACTTCGTCCGCCTTAAATTCGGTTATCGCGAATGAGGGTATTTTTCCGGGATAAAAAGTAGCCTATGTCCTTCCCCGGGACTCAAACTATCTCCATACCAAATTTCATCCAAATTGGTTCAGCGGTTTAAGCGTGAAAAGGTAACAGACAGACAGACAGACACACTTTCGCATTTATAATATTAGTATGGATTAGCATGGATATAGTCTAATTTTAACTACCCTGAAAATGTAATATTGGGCCAGTGAAGTGTCTCTATAATTAACATGACCCATAATTTTCACAGGAGAACCCCTCGAAGCACCCCATAATAATCCTGAAGGACGTGTCATACCTTCACCTGCAGGCGATTCTGGAGTTCATGTACGCGGGCGAGGTCAACGTGTCGCAGGAACAGCTGCCCGCCTTCCTCAAGACCGCCGCCCGGCTCAAGGTAGACCCGCCATTCCTACCCGTCCACTACAGAACATAGACCTCCCACAGACCTGTTAGATGCCCACTATGGAATATAGATCGCTCGAAGATTTCCTTAACGAACGGTAGAATGCTTTGTCCATCCATCACCTTCGATGTTAGCCAGGTCTGTTCCGCGGGCGAGGTCAACGTGTCGCAGGAACAGCTGCCCGCTCTTCTCAAGACCGCCGCCCGGCTCAAGGTAGACCCGCCATTCCTGTCCGTCCACTACAGAACATAGACCTCCCACAGACCTGTTAGACGCCCACTACGGAATATAGATTTTTCAAGGATTTTCTCAACGAACCGTTGAATGCTTTGTCCATCCATCACCTTCGACCTTAGCCAGGTCTGTTCCGCGGGAGAGGTCATCGTGTCGCAGGAACAGCTGCCCGCCTTCCTCTAGACCGCCGCCCGGCTCAAGGTAGACCCGTCATTCCTGCCCGTCCGCTACAGAACATAGACCTCCCACACACCTGTAGATGCCCACTACGGAATATAGATCGTTTAAAGATTTTCTCAACGAACCGTTGAATGCTTTGTCCATCCATCAGCTTTGACGTTAGCCAGGTATGTTAATGTACGCGGGTGAGGTCAACGAGTCGCAGGAGTAGCTGCCCGCCTTCCTCAAGACCGCCGCCCGGCTCAAGGTATACCTGCCATTTCTGCTCGTCCACTACGGAACATAGACCTCCCACAGACCTGTTAGATGCCCACTATGGAATATAGATCGCTCGAAGATTTCCTTAACGAACGGTAGAATGCTTTGTCCATCCATCACCTTCGATGATAGCCCAGTCTGTTCATGTACGCGGGCGAGGTCAACGTGTCGCAGGAACAGCTGCCCGCCCATAGACTACTGAACATAAATCCCCTCATAGACTCATAGATTTCCACTGCTTAATCTGGGTCTATAGACTTGGACAGTGAACGGCCTCCGCCGACTTCAATCAAGTCTTCATTCTGTCTTTTAGTGGACCAGTCCGTATAGTGTCTCGAAGTTTTACTGCGAATTGTCGAACAGTCTGCTCCCATCGGTCTCCAGTGACCCAAACAAAGGCTTCAGTCCAATTTTAGGGCAACAACTTTTACTGTCTTCCGATTTATGGTCTCCATTGCAGCTCTACGCACCATTTGCTATCTGTTCTTGGTGCTTTCTAATCCTATTGTCAGTTCAACGTGCTGACTCAAAGGGCTTAAGTCGGAAACCATGTTTTTTTATGGGTGTTTTCTTGGAAAAACTCACAAAAAAAGGTCGCATAATAATACTCTGCCGTGTTTAGGACCCGTCATTCCAACTCGTATACTAGGTATTAGAGATGGCGCATAGTAATCAACCAATAAGTTCGTAAGTGGTTCACAAGAAGATGAGACAAATCATAAATCAAAGCCAGAAAGAAAAAAAAGAAAGGAAATATTCAGATACATACAAAGATGCTAAACTTCTTAATTTGTGCCTAAAGTTCAATTAAATGTTCATTTAGTAGAAATATGTTTTTACTCACTTAAAGATTTTTTGAACGCTTATTGTTTTAGTTTTAATACAGATTTGTAAATTAAAATTGAATTATTTTTTGTGTAAAGAAGTATTTGTACGCCAACTTGGCAAAACAGAGTTCACAAGCTATCTTTAACAACTGTTTACCCTCACATATGTTTAAACAAATAAATGTTATCTTTCTCTCTCTCTCTCTCTCTCTCTCTCTCTCTCTCTCTCTCTCTCTCATTTCTCTTCGACAGGTGCAAAATGTAATGACAACTTGCTGTACTCAAAATTTGACTATCATTCCAGGTGAAAGGTTTAGCCGAGCCCCCGCCGCAGATGCCCAGCATCAAGCGGGAAGGCTAACCTTTTGTGACGTCACCCACACCAATGTAAGCACCGCCCTGGGACCCTGGCTGCTCAGTCTGCTCCGGTGACGTATTTTCAGTCTTTCAAAATAACTGTATGTGTATAAAATCCATCACACTCTATATCAATTCACCGTCTCAACACAACTGTACAATATTGTTTTTACTATCTGTAATCAATAACTCGTATCCACTAAAAATGTCAGTTATGTTTTTTGTAAACATCCCTTGAATGCGGAATGGATGAAAATTTTCAAAAATCTTGAAATTATGTTTATAGGTAGGAATAAGTCTCCTGATTGTCAGAAAAAAATACAAATTGGTTCAAATGAAATAGTCATCTGGCCTAATAAAATACGAAAAATTGATGAATAATAGTACATTTAAAGTAATTTTAATCGAAAATATCAATGTTGCTCTTGCCGTACCATATAAGGCGGGCATATGGGCCCACCAACACCTTTTCATCTTTTTATTTTTGTCGAAGCCACAGAAAAATCTGTAATTTATTATATATTCCTACCTATAAACAAAATTTCAAGATTTTTGAAAATTTTCATCCATTCCCCATTGCATTGGTCTTTAGTCCCTTTTTGAATTCATGAAAATGATACGTCACCGGTCAAAACAGCGCCAGTAACGTAGTGATCTCTCAGGCATACATGAAATTATATTTGTCATAAGCAAAGATATAAATGTTACATTATCATCGTAAGACACCGGCTAACTAAATCATGCGTTATTTTTGTATAAACTCATATACCATAGTGAATCTCGGCTTTTGTTTTTATTTTCTATCCTTTTCTAGGGAGCATTTTGGTACTTCTCTGAGATTTTGATACGCTGTCAGTCCTCCGTCCCAAATATTGAAAATATTTGCCACACTAATCATTAGAATTTCATACCACCATATACACAGTATTCGTACTTTTTTTCACTATTAATCTTATTTAAATTTGACTGTGACTTATTCCTTTAATGTTTTGGGGACTGACAGCGGTTGAAATGCCCCAACAAATGCCATTTTTTTATGAAATATATAATAAATCATGGTTTTAATGGACGTGTGTTACACTAAAATGCAAATCGCAAATGCACGAAACTGCAAATTGAATGCAATATAACGGTCCTTATGGCACACTTTGTAATGTTTTGTATTTTAGCTTTAAGGTCTCTGCCCACTACACCGTATCATACCATTACCGCACTATGAACGTGTCAGACAAAATTAATATTCTTTGTATTTTATTGACAAGTATGAGACTATGCCCACTAGCACGTTTCGTCGCCGTTGTGCGCGATGCACGGATATATGCTCTATTCACACTTTTTTTTATTAGCCTATTTTAGTGTCCCACTGCAGGGCAAAGGTCTCTCCCTTAGTTCAGATGCTACCTCTGGCCAGTTGTTGAGAAACACATCCAGATCGTGCCGCCGTCTCCGCCTAGGCCTGTCCCGTCTTTGCCCATCTTGTGTGACCATTTAGTGACCACAATAGCCCACCTTTCCGGGTGCATGCGGCATACGTGACCGGCCCACCCTCACTTTTCCTAAATAGTAAACAACATTCTAACCTAAAAATACGCATTTAATGTCAATACCAGCAGTTTTCTCGCAAGGAAATCAATTTAATGAATGAAATGGGCAACGTGGCACTAAAAATATTAATTCCTGTTACGAGCAAAATGGGAGTTTAAGACAAAAAAGGTGTACTTTTAGGTTATAATGCTGTTAACTATTTAGGACAATTACAGTAGTACCACGAATATAAGTTACATCGGCAATCTTCGGCTACCCCGACGAGTGCTAACAAGTACCGAATGAAACCGAACGTGTGAACATTTCAATGAAAACCTTGCTGCACTATACGTACGGTACATATGCAATGACAGGTGAACTCGTGCTCTCTCGCTGATGGCGACTGACGCGGCGCCAGACAAAATAGCGGGCGCCGGAGTTACCGGCGCCGCGCGCAAAATTTGGCCAATGGGCGCTGAAAATTTTACCCGCGCAAACGCGCTGCCTTATAATTGGTTAACCTGTTTTCAAAAAATGCTTTCTGCGCAGGTACATCGTTGTAACTTATGTTTGTGGTACTACTGTAAGGGTGAACAAAGTATATATGCCATGCCTGATACGTTCATAGTACGGTCATACGCTGTAGTAGGCTGAGACCTTAACAGTAAGGCACGGAGGTTGTATGCTTTAAAATAGTGTGCCTGGAATTGAATAATTCACTTGTCTTTTTTTTTCTATTGTTTTGATAATAAATGCATTTCAGTAAAGTTTAGTCGCTGACTGCAACTGCAGTCGTTTTTATACCAGCACTCCACATTGGCAGCAGTACAGATATGCAAGCTGTGGAAAGTTTCCAAAAAGTTGTGAAAGTTATTTGAAATTTTCATAATAATTTCATGAAGGTTTTCCATTTTGGTGAATATCCAAGACGATCACCAAGGAACCGCGGGAATTTTCGGAAACTTAGCTTCGGGCCATCAGTAGGCGCGAGTCAGGTGAGGGCGTGATACATTGCCGCTTTTAAATACGCGAAGGATTGCAATACTTAGAATAACGTCAATGTACCTCGACCAAAGACGAAACGGATATCCTGCCACTATCCGGATAGTATGTTAACACATACCTAGCTAAGATTAAAAGAAGGATTAATAAATAACAAGCCACCAATTAATCAGTTATTAATGTCAGTTTAATATTCCACATTAATTGAGGCATAAACACTCACTGAGAGAGAAAAAAAAGCGAAAAATTAATCCATAGTTCACTAATGTTAATTCAATTAATGAAAACTTGTTTTTTTTACATCACTTATCAATGCTAGGTTAATCATATAAAAAAATCCAATCACGTAATTACTTCTCTTTAGGTAGTACAAGAGACCGAATAACCGGCGGCCGGATATCCGGCTGACGTCTGCGCCGAATATCCGGTATCCGACCAAACAAATATCCGTTTCATCTCTAACCTTGCCCTCACCTCGTCTCGATCCAATGTGTAGCGCCGGTATTACTTTTTTTACCAGACTTGATTTGATACCTGAAACTATCAAGTCGTTGAGCGACTAAATACGTCACCAAAATAGTATTTTGAAGTCTTTACAGTTCTTATGTATGCGGACATAAATGTGTTTCAAACCGCTGACACGTGGTTGCAATATTATTTTCGCAACAGTTAGTTTATAGGTGATACTTTGTTTCAAATGACAAATAGTGTTGGGAAAAGGCTCGAGCTTTTGCGGTACGAATTTACCAGATTACAACTCAGTAACAGTGAGTTCGATTTAATCGGGGATGAACCCTTTGAGCGCCAAAGACGGCAAATCACGTCAACGGATAATTGTGCTTCACGCGCCACCACGTCATTTGCCGCTGACACGGTTTCCGGTTAACACGCTGGGCGCTCATAAGGTTAAAACACCATGTATTACGACTCTTTTTAACTTTATAAATGATAATGATTCATGTGCATTAGTGACTTCGCGAGGGTCCTCAATAACCTCTAATGTATTGAGAAAATTAGGGTGGAAAATCTCTATATATACAAACTTTCCGTCAAAATATTGATGGTGCCATAGTAGCAGTGCGTAAAATAAATAACCATAATAATGCCAAAAAATCCACAATGATGCAAGAAAAATTGTTTTGAACACGATTGATTATTTACGTCAAAAGAAGAACGAAGGATTGAATAGCATTTTGATAATAATGTTTTGTAATGGGGAATGGATGAAAATTTTCAAAAATCTTGAAATTTTGTTTATAGGTAGGAATAAGCCTCCTTATTGTCAGAAAAAAATTACTGATTTTTCTGTGGCTTACAAAAAAATAAAAAGATGAAAGGGTGTTGGTGAGCCAATATGTACGGCATGTGGTACGGCAAGAATAACAGTACATTTACAGCCATTTTAATAGAAAATATCAATGCTGGCTTTGCCGTACCGTATAAGGCAGGTATATAGGCCCACCAACACCCTTTCATCTTTTTATTTTTTCCTAAGCCACAGAAAAAATCTGTATTTTTTTTTCTGACAATAAGGAGGCTTATTACTACCCATAAACAAAATATCAAGATTTTTGAAAATTTTCAGCCAGTCCCCATTGATTGTTGACTTTATACTATCGGGCTACTCTGGCGCCATTGTGGACGCATTCAGGACATTATTTACTGTTTTCCACTGGCTCATTTTTCACCTGTTTTCTTATAGAAGTGTGCCCCCCTTACCTTTTCTATACTCTATGTACTAATGTTTAACGATTTAAGCCGAAACCATTTTTTTTCTTATACAAGGCTCGAGCATTTTGCCACAACACTACCTACATAATACTGACTTAGCACAGACGGAACCGCGAACACTTTCCATAACCCGTAAGTTACCTAGCAGCCAAAGTCTCATAAAAGTAGTTTTTTAAATCGCAACTTCATCTTACTTTCTACTCATAGTTGTTGAATGATCGTCATGGGAAGCTTACCACAACCACTTCGACATTTTTTTTGAGAGAGATGAACCTATCTAACTTTGCCATGAGGTGTAGTGTTCTAAATTAGAGTGGGATAAAGAGGCGGATCTTTTTAAAAGGTATTTGGGCTGCAGCCCAAGGCTCCAGGATACAAAGGGCCCCCAGCTCCCATTGAAGACAATCGAACTAAAAAAACAACAATCAAGTAGTTTAATCATTTAAGTGGGGTCCACTTACTTACCAAGCAGTATTAGCCCAGGGCCCCACAAATTCACGATCCGCCCCTGGTTGGATATGAGTATTAAAGACTCGGGTCGTATGTGTCTCGAGTGAGAACAGCATGAGTTGCAAAAAGTCGTATTGAACGGTCTCCCAACTTTAACCCTTTGAGCGTTAAAGACGGCTCATCACGTCAAAGGAAATTTGTGCCTCAGACGCCACGTCTTTTACCGCTATACGGTATCATACAATTGGTTTATTAGCGGCATGGTTTGCCGTCAATACGCGGGGCTCTCAAAAGGTTGGCGAGTCTATAGGCCTTAACCCTGTTAGTATCATTAACAGTACTATACGGCAAGGAATTCCACCGTCAAATCAAAGAGCAGAGTAAAAACGAACGCACCATAGTGATAAATCTTTGTCTGAACCTATGGTTGGCTAGTAGAGAATGCATTTCGCATTAAGTCCCGAGTCCGCCATTTATAAATTAATAATTAAAAAAGCTTGGGCACAAATACGTATGACAGTAAATCAAATAGTTTGTAAAATCCAAAGCGGCAAATATCTTAACACATATTTATTGATATAAACACAAAGGTGTGTGACGATTTATTTGGAGCTTAGGCTTGTTGTTTCAGATTAGTTGATACTGATTGTACAATATCTACCATTGATTGATAGATAATATAATGCTAATCGCACTTGTACTATTCAACAGCTATGAGTAAAATTTGTTCGGTTCCATCTGTGTTACTATCAATACAACTAGTAATTTCTACCAATGGTTGCCTTACTATTATTGAGGTGATCAATAATGGAATTTGTACATTGATTTTGTATAAAAACTATATGTGTATAGTTCAGTGAGCGCGCTGCGTCGCTTATTTAGTCATTTTAACCATTTAAGCGCCAAAGACGGCAAATCACGTCAACGGAAAATTGTGCCTTTGGTGCGATTACGTGATTAGCCGTCATACAGTATTATATATTTGGTTTACTGGTTCGCGTGTGGCTCACGGTTTCCCGCAACAAGCTGAGCGCTCAAAAGGTTAAATATTCTCGCAATCGAAACAGTAACTCAAACCGCAGGAAGTTTTTTTTTTAAATTACTAAAAATGCGACATTGCGTGATCGAGTCTCACATTGATATGATATTATTAATTTACGAGAACTTACTTTATACTGAAAATAATTGTCCTAGATTTGACTATTGTAACTTGAATCCAACGCATAATTTATAAGCTATACTTTTTACATTAGTTTAAGGGTGAATCAACTTTTTCTTGTTTTTAGGCTGCCTATCCACTGGAGCGGAGCTGTGTGAGATTAATCAATCACATTCCGTAGATTCACATTTGCTTGTGTGGGGTTCAACAGCGATGCACCTTGATTGTTCCACTTCGCACAACTCCGCTCCGCTCCTGTGTATAGGCAGCCTCACTGGTCCTGTGACCCAGGAGACAATAGTGACAGAGTAACATAGAAAAATGCTAATTATCTATGCTATTAACATACTTGAAAAATGGACCTATATTGGCAAGAAAATATTATTTTTGTTGCCTTTATATCGTTTAAAATAGTAGTTTTAAAAAGTTACTCACGAGGCGTTACCATAGCAACGATGTACACAAAAAAGTTGATTGACCCATAAAATCTTGAAATCTTGCATCCACATAAATGATCACAATAAAGGATTTCCAGATGGTCAGAAACATGGGGCAACCTTGATCAGATCGGCAAATCTGAATGTCTGGAAACCCCTTAAGTTGTTATTCAGAACCTATGTCAATTTTATTTTATTGATATACCATATAAAAACCTGTAACCGTTTGAGCGCCGTGCAGCGAAGTTATACAACGTGACGCCATAGCAATGAAAAAAAATGAATATTCAAAAATTTTATAGTCATTGCAGAACGAGGTATTGAGTGTATAATACACGGAGTTCTTGAACCAGGAAATTTGATGGGCATATGCCGACGCTGGCGTCAGTGACACGAATTTTCGATGACGTGATATGACGTCTTTGGCGCTCAAAAGATATGAGTTTATTTTGTAAAAGTAGTACTGAACTCAAATTGATGTACAATTTCATTATCAATGATAATAGTGTCAGTCTATCTAATAATAAGGCTGTTGTTGTTAATACCGCAATAATTTCTGTGAATAAAAATCTAGTAACGTTTTCATAATATTTTAATGAATTTAGTTTTAATACCACATCCATGTTCAGGATGCTTTGCTACAATGTACTTTTAAGTGTTCTTATAGCTTGTGTTTTGAAAATACACTGGTGGCAGACCCACAGGATAAATAATAGTGCTACTACAGAAGCTTTCTTTTGATCTTTGCGCGTATGAGTGAGAGAACGGTCCGCGCGCGAGCAAGATAGCATGCTATTTTTACAACCATTGCGTCGTTCAAAAAGTGAGCGATTTGTAAATTTTCTGTAGCAAAATGCGGGATTAATTTTCTGTACTAAACAAATCTAAAATAGCATTCTTTATTTCACTAAAGCAAAAGTGTATTATTTCCATTGAAACTTATGTACAATCGGCAGTAGAGTAACGAGATCACCCCCTGCCATATATGTTTTGTTATGTCCGAGGGGTCACTTTACTTTGCAGTTGACTGTATTTTGATATTATTTGGGTATGTATTTTACGAGCGAAATCCATTGAACTGATTGGAGTAAGATTTCTTTTTTTTTACGTATTATTTTCAATTTGAAAATTGTTCTTATGGGTAATTCTTTTTTGAGTTGATCAATATCTTACGCGGAATGTTCAAGGAGAAAATATTAGTTCATACTTTGCAACGTTTATTTACTACAGATGAGAAATCAGCGTTGGAAATTGATCATAATCATAATGCTTCATTTTACAGAACTGACTTTACGTAACTTTTATAAATATTTACTTAGAAAACGAGTGTTTTCCATACAAATGATAGTGAATTTAACTAGAAAATTCCTGGGAGACTCAGACATATTTAGATTACAAGCAGAGTAGTGTGAGAAGGGCAGCGTCCGAATACACTCGTGTCTCATGACTAACGTCCACGGAATGGACCGAAACATGTCGCGCAGTACTCTGCTTTTTACGTCGTGAGGTAACCGCTAATGTTATTTAAACGATGGTCAACTAATTGCGACTACCTATTGAAAATTTGTAAACAGTGAATGATGTATCTTAATATTTCCCACTCGTTTTATGTATTATATATAATTTTCTCAGTATATAAAGAATCCGACGTTAGTTCCATACAGTCAGTTAGGTAAAATAATCAGTTATTACCCCCTTATTTTAGTTGTAAGCTATTTTATTTAGACTTCAGCACCCTAGCTCTCCGTGCGATTGCAGATTTTTTTTAAAGATAATGCCACAAATTTGTGCAACTATTTAAAAGTTTGATTTTTTGGCATTATTTTTACTCTGCTCCTTACCACGCTCCACATGATCTTGACTGTCCAATTATTATCTTAAAAAGTTGAGATTAAAATTCAAATGTGCCTTGTGTCAGTTAAATGTGTTTTATCGATAGGTTAGCATTGCTTCCTTCTGTATTTTGAGAGAGATGTTTTATCTGTCGATAGAAGTAAGCTCTGCACTGATTATCGTGTTTTCTGTACTTACCCCTACCCTATAATATACCCCGTAATAGCAAACTTATTCACGACAATTTTATAATTTTAACAAGCATTAATTTCTTAACAGTCGTTGATGCGTCAGAAACCCTTTAAGTGCACAAACTAAAACAGATCACTCAGCGTTTAAAGCGTCCGGTGCGCTTAGGGGATACCCGGCGCGGACGTCCGCTCTGCGATTCCTGTATATTCGTGTGTGGCGGGCGATTGGCTAGACGCAGGCGTTGGGCGACTTTGAATGATTCTATTCGAATTATTCGATTTTTAAGTTGATTTGAATTATTATGAAGTCGTAACTCAGAGAACTTGGAGAGAGTGAGAGCTCAACAGTAGCAAGAACAAGTCACGACGGCGGGCGGTGGCCGGGGTCGGCCGAAGATGGTATATCGTCTTACCCGAAACGACTCGAATCGAAGTCACACGCCATAATCGAAGAATTCGCCTAGTATCATTCATCCCATCGCGACTTAGCGGTAATCGCGACATCGTACAGCAGTCGAAGTGGAAAGTCGAACATTCATTTGACGGTAGTAATTAGTACACTACTATTTTGTTATTCGAATGGTAAAATAAATAGTATATAATTAATAAATTTCTAAAATCATTCGACATCGCCCATCTTTAACGCAGCGCTGCTCTATGACTATACAGGAAGCCCCGCAGCGGGCGCCCTAAATGGGAATGAGTCGGTGACTCAGTCACGTGTTCTATAGGCAGACCGTTTAATCAACCTACTATTACTCTCTTAAATTGTCGTGATTATAGTTCTTATAAGACCAATATATTTGTATTACTCTTATATAATTGGGTAAGGCAAGCTTGTATGGAGCCTTATGTTAGTGAATGTTGTAAAAATGTAAATCTGATAGATATTTTTAGACAGGAAACGTGCTGAAATATCACATGAAGCTAGTTTGTAATGATTGAAATTATGAAAGATTTGTAATTTTTAGATAATACAAAGGATTACAATAATTTACATGTTTTATTTTATCCCTTTTAACTTCTATACTATTATAGGCTGTAATAATGAAATATCTATACATTGAAGATATTTACAAAAAAAAAATTGTAAAGGACGCAAGTTTCGAGGTCACGGAATCTAAAAATATATTTTATTTTATATTTTGTGTTTGTATGTGTTGTTGTGGCTTCATCACGCCAAATCGGCTTAACAGATTTCAACTATTTTTGGTACACGGGTCCCTGGATATAGAATACTTTTTACCCGACTATGCGGTGGAAAAATAGAGCAGTTATGACCTTTTTCTTCTCCGCGGACGAAGTTGCGGGCGTTTCCTAGTGCTATAGAGCATTGTGATGCCACTCATATCTACATACAAAAAATCCATCAAAAACGTTTTCTTTTCTATCAGTAACTTTCAATTGCCCGCATCACTTATTTTTCGAGAATATCTATACTAATAATAAAGTTGTAAAAATTAAATGTGTACATTGAAGATATTTTCAAATAAATGATTGTAACGGACTATTTCGAGGTCTAAAAATGAAAAATATTTTTTTTGGATTTTATGTATGTGTCGTTGTGGCTTCATCACGCAAAATCGGCTAAGCAGATTTAAAAAAAAATTGGTACACGGGTAGTTTGGTATCTCCAGATGGTTATAGGATACTTTTTACCCGATTACGCTGACAAAAAAAGAAGGGTTATGACTTTTTCTTCTCCGCGAACGAAGTTGCGGGAACCTTCTAGTCTTCAATAATTTTCACAATTACATCACAGTAATAAGTTGCTGAACAACTGCATATTGACGTTAAAAAATTTAGAGCTATAGTCAAAAAAATAAACAATGGATTTAAAAAAATATCCATTTATTGGTAATAACAAGTCGCACAAAATAAAACGTTGCTTATAAGTAACACCGAGAAATAAATAAATCTGTAACACTGAGAACTGGAATGACAAAATAATTATAATCATAAAAATATAGTTCCATCGGAAATTATTTCTCAAACTTGCAAAGGCTATATTACAAACAGCAACCATCTGTAGACCTTATATCAACGTCATTATGGTCTAAAAAATGAACTCACTGTATTTTTTTTTCGATAGAACCACAGATCAAGCATCTAAGCTTTTAGCTTTGGGAATTCACTGCAGTGAAATTATACCTTAAGATCCAATTTCAACATGCTGTGTTAGTATTTAACGGTCGGTTACATATGTCCATGTTGATAGCTTTTCTGCTGCGCATGTTTAAAAGTGAATCGTAGTTTTCAAATTTCCAAGTAGGTAAATAACCTTAATACAGGTTGATTCGTAAGTCGTGAACAGAAATATATTTTTAATACATTTTCTCGAGGTTAATTTGAGATACAAGTACATTTTACTTGGCAGTTTTTCGTCCATGGTACCAACGAACAGTACGAATAAAAATAACAATAGACATAAGTAATCTTATTAACCCTTTGAACGCCAAGAACACCTAAAGTGTCGTGTGCTGTCGTGCCTACCACACCACGCCAGCAACGTCTAAGGGTGTCGTAAATTGCCACAATAATAATTATTAGGCGTGTGACTGACGTCATTTAAATATGAAAGCGTTCAAAAGGTTAAACCTGACCAATTATTAATCAAAAGGTTACTGAAAAGTTTGTAAAATATTATAACACACTAGTAAATAAATAAATGCCTTATAAAAAGAAAATAAAGCACCAAGAAATGCATGACATAAATGCCACAATATAAAATTACATGTTTAATTTAACCACTGGCAACTTTGGTATACATTTTGGTAACACTTTGGAGACATAACAACAAAAATAAATATTTGGTACATTTAGTACTCGAGTACTTAACATAAGTATGGCAACGAAATAGGAACGAATTAAAATATACAATAAAATGAACTTAAGTCCGTAGTCGATTCGATAAATAATTCGTTAAAATGGCACTATAAATAATCTTTTTTTTATCAATTTGGTATAATATTTGGAATTAATCATCATTTTCTTGTAGTGAAATGCGTGTTTGTATGAGCATTCATTGGAATTTAGGATCTTATTCAAAGAGTTTGTCTTCAGGCTTAAATATACAATTAGACATAGGGGTTTTTGTGGCAAAAATAACAATGAATGACTATTAACTAGGGACTACCTGCCAGTATCAAATTTATCGATAATTAATATTTTCTTCTGTTTCCGCGATTATTACTCATTGGAATAAAACAATTTAATGGATTATATCGCGTATATTATCTCATTTTAGTTCCCGACGTTTCGGAAATATAATTGCTTTAAATACTTACCTATTTTGACGTGACATTTCATGCTAGATATTAAGTGCATATGGTAAAATTGAAATTAACCTGTATGCTGTTTACTATCGACGGATATATTGATAATATATTATATTTTAGTACTTTTAGAGATTATATAAAACGATAATTTATAAAAAATCACCCCACTGTTTCTACGCGGCATTTTTTTACTGTCATGTTAATGTCAATGAGTTATCCTTAAAGGAAGAAAACTTTATCATCTTTCTTAATCCTAAAAAAAAACTTGCATATCCATATTATACGTGTATCATAGAAATACAATTTATCGATAAATTAATATCGTTAGGAAATCCCTAGGAAAATTGTATTCGTGCCACTAAATGTTCTATGTCTGATGAAAATGCATTTCAATGACTGTATACCACTGACCACCCGCAGTAATAGTTAAGAGCGGAACAATACCTTTAAGATGTCTTCGTTTTTGCTTCACTTTTATTTTCACTTTTGTATTTTCAAATAAATATGTTATGAACATAAACCATATGTATATTAATAAAATCTTACTGACGTGTCTAGAAATAATTCAACAATAAAATCATAAGGAAAAATATTTCAAGGATTTTAACAAAAGCATATAGTTTTAAATTGCAGTTCTGGAAAATACTGGCAATTTTGAAAACTTCGAATTTTACGGTAAATAAGGATTTCTGATAGCTCGGTATAGGTGGCAATATTAATAATTTTCTTCCTTTGTTGTATGCCTTGGAAAAATTGCCAGATTTCACTGTAAATCAAGTTAAATGAACGCTAATAACAGTCTATTTAGGTAAGAGAATAAAATTGAAGTGTTATGGAAAGTGAAGTCAAACTACTCATATCATTGAATAAGACCCAAACACAACCTCCATCTTAGCTCATGAACCCATTAGGATGGCTGCTTTGCCACCGCCACGTGTCCCGGCACATGTCCTGTAGCGTCCTTGTCGTGCGCCAGCCAAGCAGCCTGTGCGAGAGCGAGACGTCTGCATAGTTCTCAGCTATGTCTCCCGCGCGGCGGCCAACAATCTTGTATGGGATTTTGCGGCCGCTGGCTTCCTCGAACGCTTTAATCATTTGAAGGACCGAGTAGCCGACGCCGGTGCCTAGAAATTGCAATCTAGTAAGTTAAGGCTGGATTTAACCAATCTTTTATTCAGAGAATAACGCTTATTCTTGGATAATAATGTCAAAACTCCATGTTAATTTGACATAACTTTTTGAGAAGAAGCGTAATTCTCGGAATAAAAGATCGGTGAAATCCAGCCTAAGTCTGTGTAAGGACTGTATAGTTAATTATGAGTACAGACTAAACCTAGTCTGACTGCTGACAAGCGTATTATTTTGAATTACAATGTTCTAAGCGTACGATCTGAGGGTGTTTTTTAACCATTTCGTCTGATATAATATGGTTAACATTTGTATCTTAGAAACTTTATGATGCTTTCGAAATCATCCAGAAAATATAGTCTGACCAAGCTTATTAAACTCAATTTGAGAATATTTCAGCGACTCCTATGTACAATTTTAAATATAATTTAATATGCTTAATTTGCTGCCTAATCGTATTCAATTATAATGTATTACAATCATGGATTTGAACCATCGGTAGAGCACCTCGATAGAAACGCTTCTTGATATTAGATGTCAAAGTCGGAGCTGTAATGAGTAATCCATACTAATATTATAAATGCGAAAATGTGTCTGTCTGTCTGTCTGTTACCTCTTCGCGCTTAACCCGCTGAACCGATTTGGATGAAATTTGGTATAGAGATAGTTTGAGTCCCGGGGAAGGACATAGGCTACTTTTTATCACGGAAAAATACCCTTATCCGCGATAAACTAATTTAAGGCGGACGAAGTATAAATAAAATGGCCACCGTGCACATATCCATGCCGTTTTTTTAAACAAAAAAAAATATTAGACCATGCAGAGATGTTTTACTTTACGAACTATGTGTAATTGCGATTTACGTAGTATGTTTTTTTTGTCTAACGTCGTCTTGTTCGCAAACAGTACATTTTCTTTTAGTATTTGTCTACATTCGTTATCGTTTCTCGGATGTATTGGGTAGATTTTTGCTAAATCAGATGCTTCACGTCGGACTCCCAGGATAAAATGAGTACCTTATCAAGGCAGTGATTAAACGCATGTGCAATTTTAACCTAAAAATTATTTGGGAAAGAAATACGACTAGGTAAAGTTGTATCCATAATTTGCGATACAGTCCTTAGTTCCTCCAAGTTGACAGAATGGACGGTACTTAGGTGTTCCATGGAAGGTACTTATATGTTTTTCTAGGAAATTCTGACCAGTAAAACAAAATCTTCCAAGGGATGAATACCCTAGTTGACAGCATGGTACCTACGTGTTGGAATAAGTTGTAGGCAGTTAATTCCGCCCAAGATTTATTTTATTCATTAAATTCCACAGTATTAAAATTACACCAAAGCACTGTGAAACTAAGATACAATTGTATACTACATACACAATACTTATGAAACAGATAAACATTAATAAAAATTACACAGAAGACTGCCGTACATGGATGTATCCTCTCGCAGTACCTCAAACACTCATCACACCAGTCTAACCAGCTACTAGCAAACACACAGCTTGGGGCCGATTCGAGGAGCGAGTGTATCAGGTGCAAAGCTCGAACAAGAAGAGATTTTCGGCGGGACACAGTGCGCGCTGCCGGTTCCGCGAATAAATGGTGACAACGGGGTCGGAAGAGAATTCTAGTCGGCGAGGGAACATACAAACATACCAAGAAGATAATAGTCATACCCAGATTGACAGCGTGGAAGCCGCTGGAGCTGGGCTGCTGTAGCAGGCGCACGGCGCGCTCGTGCCCCGCGGCCAGGTCCACGACGTGGATGTAGTCCCTGACCCCGGTTCCGTCGGGCGTGGAGTAGTTGTTGCCGTACACCTGGAGTTCGGGGAGGCGGCCGACTGCCACCTGGAACACGAAGGTAACCCGTGATGATGATGCCAGGGTACGAAAACATAAATTCTATTTAAGGGGATGCATCGAAAATTTAAGCTATTTTTTAGCGCATTTTTTGTCAAATGTAGTATATAAAACAGGCTGGTTTTCAGATACGTATTTTTTGACTATATAACCTATTCAGTGATTAACGCGGAAACATGTTTAATAAAAATTTCCTCGATAGAAAAGTTATCCGAAAACGCGTCTTCATTTTCCGTTTTTTGTCTAGTTTATACAAAAGACAGATTAATATACGGCTAAATTATATAAAAATGTCAATCTTCCTTTTATCCTTTAAGTGATTAACTTAAATGTTAACAAAACATAATAATATCTTCGATTTCATGGTACTTTTACATACACCAAAAAACCCCAAGCATGTAGTGTATTAGCTTTCTCTTTCTTTGATACGCGCGAGCAATAAATGCGTCCCTTATTACAAATCACGCTTATTGGCTGGCTCCGCGTTTGGGGCGTGATTGATTGAAATGACGAAGTAGGCCCTTAATCCGTCGGCTAGATCAGGGGTCGCCAAACTACGGCCCGCGATCCCTTCTAATCCCGCCCGCGGAAAGAAAGCAAGAGACCACTAAAGACTAAGAATACCTACCTTAACTAATGTATTACCCCATGACCGGCCATGAAACCAAAGTCTTGGCTCGCACGAATTTATATTAAGTGCAGTGAGGGCCTTAGGTCAAAAACTGAAGACCCCTGGGCTAGATAATAAAAAAATACTCTGGTTACGCATTAAAATTTAAGAGTGGGGGCTCGTGACCAGGGGCGTATTTACCCTAGGGCCAAGGGGGCCATGGCCTGGGGCGTCAAACAGCCAGGGGCAACGCAGCAACCGTCGGTGCGCGGTGCCAACTCGCACTTGGCCGGATTTTTCTTTAACTTCTGGGGCTACGAAACTTATTGGCCCGGAGCGCCAAATTTCAAAATAAGCCTGCTCGTGACGTCATAACTAGGTTTAAACTGTACCTAGGCGTCATGTGACTAGGGCGGGTTTACTTAAGGGCTATTTGGGCCGCAGCCCAAGGCCTCGTGGATACAAAGGGCCCCAGGCCCCATTGGAAACAACAGACGATATTGTGAAAAAAAAAACTCGTAATTAAAAAAGAAAACAATAAAGAAGTTTAGTCAATTAAGTGCTTACTTACTTAAGCAGTATTAGCTCAGTGCCCCACAACACAAATTCACGATCCGCCTCTGCATATCACGCGACATTTTGATTCAATGTATCGCCTCCAATATTAAATTCATCGACATGACGGACTTACAAAATATGATAAATAAAATAAATAAATTCCTATTCAAACATGGTGACACTTCGCTGACCCAATATAACAGGGTTTTATGTTTCATTTTGGGAAAATTAAATTTTGGACATTGTCATAGTGACATAGGTTTGCGACTTTAGCCGACGATATGACAGATGTACGGACCTGGGATATATAGGGCATGAGGTTGTTGGGCGTGCCGGCGGGGTCCTCCCCGATGCGGCCGCTAGGATGCGCCCCCACAGGGTTGAAGTAGCGTAGGGACACCACCGTCCATTTCTAGAACAACAGACAAGCAAATATAACCACAATAGACAAATGAAAAAATGAAAAATATTTATTTCCACTAAATGTACAGCGTATCAGGCAATAAGGTTGGGACTTCCTATTAAATATGCAATACCTGTATCAGGAAGCCCCGCTCCTCCAAAACAACACATTTTTTCATATATATTAGAAATAAAGTAACCTATATCGATACCTTAGTCCACACTCAAAATTCAAAAATTCAAGATTTAAACACTCGTACTAATTACATTATTTTTGCCCATGGAATTTCAACTGTATGTATTTGTGCACTAACGTACTAATTACAACCATTTCTCTCAAACAGTTAGTACGATTGTGCTCTAAGGTATCGATATTTATTTTTTTCAATGATACCAAACGGTATCCGGTATCTTACGACTTAGAAATGTATAATGTACTACAAGGCGCCCGCAACTTCGTTCGCGGAGGAGAAAAAGTCATAAACCTTCATTTTTTCTTCAGCGTAGTTGGGTAAAAAGTATCCTATAAACATCTGGAGATATCCAGCTACCCTTGTACCAAAAACAGTTGAAATCCGTTTAGCCGATTTTGCGTGATCAAGCCACAACGACACATACAAACATACATAAAATCCAAAAAAACATATTTTTCGTTTTAGTGACCTCCAAATAGTCCATAACGATCTTTTATTTTAAATATCTTCAATGTACAGACATTTAATTTTTACAACTTTATAATAGTATAGATATGATACGCATTAAAAATTAGACAATAGAAACTTCATAATCGAGATTCAAAGTCAGGCTTATGCTTGCGAAAACGAGCGTGTCGAGTGACCGTCACACAACAGACAACACAGACAAGTTCTTATTTTGACCGTTAAAAAGTGCGTTTAAGTTTACAGTTGTTTTTAGACCCCTAAACGTTACCTTTAGAGTTCAAGAAAAGAAAAACGGTATTTTTCCGTGGCAATATCTAAAAAGATAAAACCTTTTCACCTTTTTAGGCTCAATTTGATATTTCTACGTTTAACATTTGAATTAGTAAATGAGTAATAATGAAAAATAAACGCATTACATATTGGCTACGATTTTTGATTAATATTAACTCAAATACTGACCATCTCCACCTGATGGTGCGTTTATGCTGCGGAATGTAGAATGACGCAAACGAAAACTCATCGTGTTTCTGAGGCAAATGTCTTGTATGCTAGTTGCTCTACTTGGACGGCGACGAGACCAGGTTCTCGACTAAGTCTTGGTATTCCACGTCATCGAGAGGTGTCGATCGTAAACTATTGCAAACACATGGTAACTCGCAGCCTCGCTTCGCTCGTCGTCGCTCCTAACCAGGGGCGGATCGTCAATTTGTGGGGCCCTGGGCTAATACTGCTTAGTAAGTATGTGGGGCCCCACTAAAATCATTGAAACTACTTGATTGTTTTTTTTTTTGGTTCAATTGTCTTCAATGGGGGCTGGGGGCCCTTTGTATCCTGGGGCCCTGGGCTGCAGCCCAAATAGCCTTTAAGGAGAACCGCCCATGCTCCTAACACAATTGAATTAAGTTTGCACTTCGATTGTATGCAAAACCATAGACACAAAGTGCAAACTTAACCCAATCGTAATCGTGTATTTCCATTGACTTGAGACTGATGTTTATAAGGCAAGATTGATCAGGCAATTGTTCTTTTGTGAAATAAGTTGTTGACACCTCTAGAGGGCTTTATTTTAATGTGAACTTTCTTGCCTTAAATATAAAGATGCCCTTTGTGTGACAGTGTTTGCATACAGCAGTGGCGTGGCGTCCATATAAGCCGATTCCCACCGGGTTGCCCAAGGAAAGGCATGTAACCACCTTTTTATTTAAATATGTGTAAATGAATTCGCTTCGGTTTCCCTTGTATTTTTCCTGACGCCATGCCTCTCGCATACAGTAGCATCCATTTTAAAGCCAATGACTTTGTTCGCAGGTACAATAGTAATCGTTTCCGGTCTAGAAAAAGAATTCCTACTATACTTGGACTCGCCTTAGGGGCTGGTGAGCCCCAGCCCGGTGGGGTGCGACTAGTGGGGCAGCTTCTGCGGCTCCAGTACACAGTGCTGTAGAGCTGTATGTTGGCTACACTCACCGGGTCGCTGCGGCAGATGTCCTTCATGATCTCCTCGCAGAAATACTTGGACTTGCCGTAGGGGCTGGTCAGCCCGAGGCCCGTGGGGTGCGACTCGTCTATCGGCAGCTTCTGCGGCTCCCCATACACGGTGCTCGAGGAGCTGTACACCAACTTGTACACGCCGTGTTTACGCATCACCTGAAAAATAATTGAAAAATTGGTTGTCTGTAAAGTCGGTTTACGGACGATAATTTTACGTGGTAACGTGGAAGTGAAGCAAAGTCTAAGAACGCTTAGGCCAATCGTACCTCTCTATCGCTTGTTCCGCGCTCTCGCTCGCACGCTCGGCTCAGGCGGAACGTGACTATGAGTCATGCTTTTTCGTGCGTGCAGCCGGCGTTCAACGATTTATAAGACGTTATCACGTCAAAAAAAAGTATTACTGTAGGGATATCTCTTCATACTAAACTCAAGACAGCAGATGGGGAGAAATGATCGTCCGTCAGTTGGGGTCCACCAACGAGTGATTTCTACGACTTCGCTACACACCCCCGCACCGCTCCGCTACCACACCCAACCAAGTTATAGCATTCACAACCATTATAGGCCTATCCCATAACCGAGTCTGTTCCTGAGGTATGGGAGCGGTACGGGAGGGATGACAAGTGACGTATATGTGTATAGCGGGACAGTTAGGACACATCATGTCACGCCACTTGTCACCCCTCCCTTATCTCAGGAACTGATTCATTTAAGCGTTAGACCGAAAGATGTTTGCGGCAGTAGGCTCTCTTAGAAGACTTAGTAATTTTCTCCCCATCGCCACTAAAATTGCGCTTTCTCAAACATTACTTCTCCCTATTTTGGATTATGCTGATATTTCCTATCTTGACCTCACAGAAGAACAGCTCAATAAGCTTGAGCGCATCCAAAACACCTGCATTCGGTTCATATTTGGGTTAAGCAAGTATGCCCATGTTTCCATCTTCAGGTCTCAGCTTAATTGGCTTCCAATCCGCTCTCGTCGTAACTGTCATATCCTGTCTCTTCTATATAGCGTACTTTTTAATCCCGCAACACCCCGCTACCTTAAAGAGCGTTTCAGTTATTTGCGATCTGTTAGGTCCGCTCAAAATTTGCTTCTTGCTGTTCCCTCCTCATCCTCCAAATTTTTCAATAGTTCTTTCACATTCCAGGCAACTCTACTGTAGAACTCTCTACCCCATGACTTAAAGCGTGCCCAGTCCCTTGCAACATTTAAGTCACACCTTAAAAAACATTACCAGTCTCTCCCTTAACACACTGCTATTGAAATCACTTTCTCAACTCTGCGGCTGACACTGTTATGGTTATTTATTTATTTACTTTGCATATGTTATATTTATTACGTATAAGTATTTATGTATGTTTATTGCGTTTACATGTGTCTATATGAGTTTTTTGTTTTGCTTCATAACTGTTTCTCGCCACCTACTCAACTAAAATTGTTGTCTTTTAAACACTCCGCTACCCAAAGGTTGTCTGGAAGAGATATCGCTATTTAGCGATAAGATCGCCTGTTGTTTACCTCTGCTAATTCGAATGTTACTGTCATGTTCTGTATTTCTGTGTATCTGAGGTGTGCAATAAAGAGTATTTGTAGTTGTAAATATTAAGCTTTTTTATCAATACTAAGGAAATTTGTTGCTGTTATTATTCCAAATACTGTTATTTTTTATTAACTCTTTAGAAATTATACTTAATTATGGTTACATTATACTTCGTTGATCTGTACACCGTGAAATTTAATACAACTTTTTCATTTCATTTATTTTTTTATAGAACATGGTTTCATACGTGAACTTTTAAATCATGAAACATTAAATTATATATGAGTCACATTATATGTAATACGAGTACAATATACAAATTATTTATTTGGGCAACTAAAGGTCCTATAGTACAAACAGTGGCGTGCCCATGGTCATTCAGGGCTTCAGGATAGGCAGTTTTTCTGTGCCTATATGGAGCCATGGTCGTTCAGGGCTCCAGGGTAGGCAATTCTTCTGTACCAATACGGAGCTATGGCCACTTTTTCAGTGTAGGCAGTGCCTTAATACCTATATGGACCGCCCGCCACTGAGTACAAGTAAAGCAAAACAACCGATAACTCTGAAATTGTTGTTATTCCACGAGAGAAAAGGTCACACTTTATCAGACCCCGCTATCAATGGAGCGAAAAACAAATTTTCGGCAAAAAATATTGTTTTGATCAGACACTAATAACAACATGACTCACGTCAAACAGACGGTCCCAAAGATATTGACCTGGTGGTACTCTAGCGGCTTGGCCATCGACTCGCCCGGCGCCTCTAGACCACACTCTGTGCTGCAATAACAACGTAACTCACATCAAACAGCGTGCAGGTCCCGGAGATGTTGACCTGGTAGTACTCTAGCGGTTTGCCCACCTCGCCCGCCGCTTCTAGACCACACTCTGTGCTGCAATAACAACGTAACTCACATCAAACAGCGTGCAGGTCCCGGAGATGTTGACCTGGTAGTACTCTAGCGGTTTGCCCACCTCGCCCGCCGCCTCTAGACCACACTCTGTGCTGCAATAACAACGTAACTCACATCAAACAGCGTGCAGGTCCCGGAGATGTTGACCTGGTGGTACTCTAGCAGTTTGGCCACCTCGCCCGCCGCCTCTAGACCACACTCTGTGCTGCAATAACAACGTATCTCACATCAAACAGCGTGCAGGTCCCGGAGATGTTGACCTGGTAGTACTCTAGCGGTTTGGCCACCGATTCGCCCACCGCTTTCAGCGCCGCGAAATGGATCACGCAATCGATATTGTGCTGAAATAAACACAAAGAATTCTTAATCTTCAATTTCATATAGGCAAGTGCTAAAGCAGATGGCAGATGATAAAGGGTCAATAAAAAATGCTGTTATGTAAAATGATATTTTGTTGCCCCACTCATTCACTTTCAATGCGAAAGAGAAAGAGCATCGCATGACGCATATGTACACTGCAAAGTTTTACCGGTCTCGAGAACGTTCTCCGTTTAGCATGAGACACTCTCGATCGAGAACTTTCTCCATCCGCTTATCCAGCTCTGGGGCAGTCCATCTTGTGGCGGGTGGTGGGCCTACCCGAGGTCGCTTATTTGGGACTCAAACAGGCTCAAAGTGATCAATGGAAAGGGTGTAGTATTTTCACGAGATCGATTTAGGAAGATAATCGTGTAGATGAACCAAAATAACGGCATGAAGAATAGGGAATATGCATGAATTTTTATTTTCGCTTTATTTAAAGTTTGTAGCAAACAATAGACAAAAATAATTTTTCGAATAATTATAAAAAACCAAGATATAAGCTATCATAGATTTCATTCTATCTCTTTCTTGCAAAACGGAATTTAATATGGAGTTTATATGGCCAGAGTGCACCATGACGTAACAGTGCATATCGGACCTCTCTATCTAATTAGCAGTTTAAAATGCCTATATCATGCGTATTTCTTGGCCGATTTTAATTTTAATTTCACAATTTGAAACAGTTTTTACGGTATTGCGATATTTAGTTGCGAAAAGCTATAAAAAAAAATCATGCCTGTACCCTATTGCTGAAGTCTAGCGAGATGTAAAAGAAGAACAAAATTGGGAAACGTACCTGGTTAAAAATATCGCTCAGCCTCGCGGCATCCCTGATATCCACGTCATAGAAATGTATATTCTTCCCCGTAATCTCCTCCACGATCCTCAAAGGCTCCGGCTTCTTGTGACCCTCGACTCTGTGGGCGTTGGATAGATTGTCCACGACCACTATGTTGTAGGGCGTGGATTCTTCGAGCAGGGCGGCCACGGTGTGCGAGCCGACGTACCCCGCCCCGCCGGTGATGAGGATCGATGAAGACATTGTGCTGAAATAGAAGTATTTTTTACGCATTTGCTTAAGAAATACATTTATAGAAAAATATCCCTTGATAACAGGAGAATAAGTCTCTGTTTTCTACAGGCTTTAGTTTTAATTTATTAGTTTCACCTGTCCTGGTGTTTGTAATCAAATCTTGCAAGTTCATTTGACCCACTTTCCGGTTGTGATTGAGCTAAAGTTTGGCATAAATAGTGGTCATAGGCACTCTGTAATAAAATAACGCAATTCTACATACGGCACAGAGACGTGGCCACTCACAATGGGCCTCATAAGAAGGCTTAAAGTCACTCAAAGGGCAATGGAGAGAGCTATACTCGGAGTCTCCTTGCGTGATCGAATGAGAAATGAGGAGATCCGCAGAAGAACCAAGATCGTCGACGTAGCTCAGAGAGTTGTTAAATTTAAGTGGCAGTGGGCGGGAAACATAGCTCGTAGAACCGATGGCCGCTGGGGCAGAAAAGTTCTCAAGTGGCGACCAAGTACAGTGCGACCCAACGAGGGAAGGCCCCCAACAAGATGGACCAATGATCCGGTGAAGATCGCGGGAAACGGTCCGATGAAGCGGCGCAAGACCGGTCGTTTTGGAGATCCTTGGAGGAGGCCTTTGTCCAGCAGTGGACGTCTTTGAGCTAAAATTATGAATTCTACCGAGTTCGGACTTTAGAATCGTCTCCGTGAGTTGATGGATGTACAAAGGATGTAAGAAAAGTACACTCGGCAATAAAACCTTGTAAATTTTTTTTTTTTTGACAAAGCCTTTTAGTCATCGTTGTCATTATAGTTTCCATGTTCTCTCAACTGAGGTCTCCTTGTATATAACTACATAAATGTTATTTAAGTATATAAAAAATATATTGATAAAAATACTAGAATTGAATATTTTAGGTGATTGTGGATCATCCTCAAATTACTGAATTTGCTACATTAAACGTTATTGTTTTTTTTTATGTATCTACCTAAATATAAAAGGTGCTAACAAATTAGTGACGGATATTTTAAGAGCTGAATATGCATGGCATATTGAGCAACTTTGAGTATGGAACCAACTCAAAAATCGTGAAAATAAAATTTGCTGTTTCATACATTTCAACTTCTCAACTATTGCAGTTTTCTATGGAAGAGCAAAATATTTTTTTACGATTTTTGAGTTGGTCCTATTGTCAAAGTTGCTCAATATGCCATGCATATTCAGCTCTTAAAATATCCGTGTCTAATTTGTTAGCACCTTTTATATAGGCACCTATTAAAAATCTATCAATGGAGTGTGTGAAACTTATATGGATAAGTTGTCGGTCCTCTTGTTTTATTCGTCCATACCCTGTCCATAACCCGCGGAGCGAATTTTGGTTTAGCTTTTCTTCAACAGCGGTAAGAATAAGGTGCACGAATATATAGGTATTAAAAATAGGCCAGCCAGTGGGATTTTAGTCGTATCGAGCATGGACGCTTCGCCGTAGATAGTATTATTCAATAACAATATATATATATGGTTTATAGAAACCACATACCTAATTATCTTATCAAGCAACAAGTTTCCCACAACCGGACATTATTGTGCGGAAGCCGATTGGGAATTACATCCGTTCGTACGGATAGAAATGAAACTAATAAACTTACAGGAAGAGATCCCTTACAACGACAAGTTTACCTTTGTACATAAATATGCTTTACAATCGTTTTTAGGGTTCCGTAGACAACAAGGAACCCTTATTTATTTTTTTATGCAACAACGTGGTAATATGTATATTACATACATTGATTGATACCAATCCATACTAATATTATAAAGAAATGTTTCTTTGATTAATTATAACGTACAGTAATAGGGTAGTTTCCGGGGTAAAAAAAAAATATTTTGTAATTAGTCCGCCATTTACATTTACCAAAAAAATATTGGACACATATTTTTTATTTTGTTAATCAAACAAAAAACAAACACAAAGCACGTCAAAGTTTGGGAGAGGGCGCGCATGACGTCACGCCGTGCGAAAAACGGTCGCACGGCGCGACGTCACGGGGAATTTTAACGGGCTATATCTTCATTTTTTTTTTATTTTTTCTTCATATTTTTTTTATTTTATTGACAAAAGAAAAAATAAGTGTCCAATATTTTCTGATAATCTTAACGGACATATTATATTTTTTAGGACACAAGCCTATTAGTTGGGAAACTGCTTATAATAAATAAATCATAACATTTAAATACTGTGTTCCGCTTGTAAAGTTGAATAAATGTAAGTACAGATGTAGTGAATTATCCTTTCCCATCGTGAAAACTCGGCACATACTACTACTTCCAAATGGCACCGATGTGTCCATGAATTATTGTATTATTAAGTGACGTGTTTGTATCAAATAAATTGAGTACTTTATTCATCAATGTCAAATGTCAAACCACCAGTTTGAAGTATATCACACTGAGATGTTAAAACCACCATAATCCAATCATATAAAGAATTCGTTATGTAAACAAAATACTAACTTAAATAAATCCTGTGGTATTAACCACTCTATATCGATACTTCGTCTCGCAATGCGACCGTCCCCTACGTTGTCTTGATGGGTACTGAGTGTGAATGAAGTAGTAAGACGAATACGAACATTTCCGAGAAAATACGATGGGAAATGATTATTCACTACATCTGTAATAATTCTTATACATAGATGGCGTTGTAAATATCGGGGCACGGGTTTTTGTACGGCGATTAACAGTCCTCTAGTTTGAATGGTCCTTGATCGTACCAATATCAAAATGTATCGGAAAATCGACGCAGAAGTTTAGGTATAAATACGAAGCCGCGAGTGCTACGATAAGAAATGTAATACTAGGATTAACTATTATGACGTGGAACATACATGCCTATAGCACACATACATGAGTTGAAAATTACACGTTAATACGATTTGTATTAAAATATATAAAATTATATTTTGCTCGACGATATTTTCGTGAAAACTTTCATTCCTTGAGAGGTGAATTTCATTAAAATATTTCATGCTTCTAAACCCATCGCTTCTGGTTGCAAGTTGTGTATTATTAACATTAAATATATATAGGTTAAAAATTTGTACTCAATATTTCATAAACCTTTTTTCTGTAAACCAGCCAGTATTTTAACGCATATTTACACAATTGACCACTTTAAATCCACGTCATGACGCCACTAAAAAAAAACAAATTAAGAACGTACTTTTCAAACGAGGAATACTAACTTTTTAATTTAAGAGGCAGCGGGCGTGTGCTTTCGTCCGCCGTGTTACGGTCACTGAAGCAAAGTTATCAATTTTATTGCTCAGTCGCTTTGCTATTTACGTGTACTCCGTTATCAACACTTGTATCAATTGTAGTATGCGATAGCAGCGCAATACTGCTTGTAAAATATGATTGATTGACATTGATCTCATTTAAATTGCGGTTTTTACAAGATTTCAACATTTATGCTGAATATGAACATTTTGTCTATGAAATTGTCGAACAAGCCTATTCAATGAAACATAGTACGATTCTTGAGTCCTAAAATGATGTACAGTACACTACATTCGTAATTTTTATTATATCTATATATGTGTTCAGAAAGATCCTGGGACCTACAATAAGAGAAGATGAAAGCTGGAGGATCCGCAAGAACACAGAGATCGCGGAACTAGTGGCCGAACCTAACATCATCGGCTAAACCAAAGCACATCGTCTTCGCTGTATTGGCCATGTCGAAAGAATGGGAGACGATCGAAAAGTCAAGAGAGCATATTTGGGTCGACCAGTGGGGCGAACGTCCTATTGGTCGCCCCAAGTATCGCTAGAAAGATATGGTGGAGGCGGATCTGCGTGAGCTAGGAGTTGGCGATAGCTGGCAGGAAGTGGCGCAGGATCGGGCAAGATGGCGTGCTCTTGTGTTCGAGGCCAAAACTCATTTTGGGTTGTTGCGCAAAAGTAGTTAGTTAGTTAGTTATATATACTAAGCTTTTTTTACTTATTCCATGCCGTTTATAACAATATGAGATTTCGGTCCACACCGAAATAGCAAATGTTAAAGTGTAATAATAAGACACGTACATTCACGCAAAACAAAAGTTTAAAGGCCGAAACATATCGGAAGCGTGCGCAGCACGTGCACGCGCGCGTGTGCGTAGCGTGCGCGTTGTATCGTATGAAATGTCATAGTACATGGCACACCTCAGTCTGTCAGTTCTCATCGTGATTATTTCATCAAATATACATTATTTCATAAAAATATGAATGAGAAATCGTGCAACGATATGACTACAAACCCTGCATACATTAATGTTACTCAAAATGTAATAAAAGTCTTATCCATCTTTACGCTTTCGTCACCATATGGCATCTACTGTCCGCCCATTAATAATTATGTACCTACGTGTCTATGAATGTATCAAGGATTATCGAAAATAATATAAGATAATTATAATTACATTAAGCTTATCAAATAGTAAATACAGTAGCAAGGTGATATATTAATCAATGACAAATGCCCTAGTAAATATTTGCAGGCCAGTACGTAAACATTAAATTGTACCTTAATATTGAAAGTAGGTTACACATGTCAGATCTATCCAACCAATATGTACAGGGTGTGTCCACAAAATACTGCACAAAAATAGAGATTAAACTAGACGTAATTTTGACGACCAAAAAGGTGAAAAACATTTACGACACTAGAAAGAAATAGTCGTTTGTGACATTTATGCGCGCTTTGTTGTGGCCTTTATTATAAGGTATCCTAATTTATACAGTTTAAAAAATATATAATTGACATTATCTAAAGAACACATGTTACATTTGACATCTTGTAGTTTTTGAGTAAAATGCCTACGACATACGGACGGACGGACGGACATGAAGAAACTATAAGGGTTCCGTTTTTGCCATTTTGGCTACTCCAAAAATGGCTGAACCCCAAAAACGGAGTGTGTTACGATTTTTCTCGAAATTCGAATACTTTGCCGATTTCCTCGAAATAAAACCCATGTTATGTTTATGTTACCTCATGTTTTTACAAGCTTTCGTAAATCACTTTCTCTTACTGTACACAGGTGGCCCGAAGGGGGTCTTGACCCACGAACCACCTGCGCTCCATGGACCGCAGTCAGAGAGAGAGAGAGAGAGAGAGAGTGAGAGAGAGGGGCAGGGATGGGGAAAGAGAGAGAGTGAGAGAGCAGGGGTGAGAGGGGGGGATACAGGGAGGGAGAGAGAGTCATAGATATCTGACGATTCCTAAGTATCGTTCTATATGACTATATTTATACATAAGAACTCACGAACTGTACAGTCAAGGGCACCAATGTGTATACACCACAAAGTTTCAAAAATATGTATACAGGTCTTATTATTATGGGAGTAAGGTTTAGCAACGGCTAACGTTGTTTTCCATTGTGTACTCGTTCCGAGTCTTAATTAAAATCAGTGTTTATACCCCTATATTGGGGTGCCACCTTACGGCTTGAGCCACCAAGACCGTTGCTTTCGGCGCAGCCGACAGCTGACGTCCCTCAGCTCGTACACATCTTCACGGCGACTCCAAGAACCAGGAGAGTACTGACGTGGTGGCGGCAACACCCCTTAACTACTGGGAGCAAATTCAGACCGGCTTAAACGTACCCACCCCCTACGACTTCTTTTCGTGTGCTAGCGGCGTATCGAGGAATAAACATTAGTTTAAATTATTATTTTTTTGTTTAAATTATTTATTCCCGATCTTTAGACGTAGCACTGGCTCCGGGCGGCAGGTCTTTGCAAGGCTCTCTGTTGTTAATTTTTTTTTTTATTTGCTTGGGTTGTTGCGCCAGGCCTCTGCAAAAGCGAGGGCCCCGGGCGATTGTCCTATTCGCCACCCCCTAAGGCCGCCGCTGGGTTTATGTATACATATTTTGGAACTTTGTATGGATATTTATCTTTGCCCTTGACTGTACTAAATTAGTGTAATAAATAATTTGAATACATGAGCAAATTTTGTTGCTGATGTTAAAATGTTTGCACAGCAATAAATTCTGTTTCACACTTGTTTCAACACACAATTTTAATTAGGTCTTAAGTTAATTTATATTTACTGCCAAAACAAGCCCTTTTGCTATTTTAATAAGGTTCGAAATCTTATTTCTCATACATATTTGCCTATCTTCTTCAACACACCTGCTTTTAGTCCATTGGACTGATCGCAGATGCAAGTAGTGGAAAAAAACATATATTTAGCCACAGTTTTGTATATGTGTGTACTTCTTGGGAACATATATTTTAATACCAAATTTTAGGTATAAAATTTATTCTAAGTATTGCCTATTTTCTAACTATAAATTTTGACAACATGTTTACTCTAGCCACAAGTATCTTATATAGTGGTCCCCAGTTCCATACCTAGTTCGGGCTAATAATTGTATCATGAACCAAATGGTGACCACATACAAAGACACATTGAGGGATGGCCCGTAATAAGATGGTTCTTAACGTCTGGTCAAGATTGCAGGAAACTGTCGCAAAGCAGCATACAACTTTCTACAGAGCAAACGAGTTTCTACAGAGGATTTGTTGACCCAATCATTGTCGATCTATGGAAATATTGTGACATCCTGTGACATGAATAGTATAAAAAACCTAAGATTATATCTGTGCATGGCGTGAAGAACTTGATAAGTTGTCAGTAAAGTCTGAACAAAATTAAACCATAACAAGACTCATGTCCTAATTGCAAATTTCTTTAAATGTATATTTCGACTTATAAAGTTCTTCACACCATGCCCGGAATGTACAACTAGTTGGTATCCGCAAACTTTGTCCGCGAGGAGGTAAAAATCACAACCCTATTTTTCTTTAGTCAGGTAAAAAGTATCGTATAACCATCTGGAGATACCTAGCTACCCATGCACAAAAAATAGTTGAAATCCATTTAGCCGAGTTGGCATGATGAAGTCACAACAACACATACAAACATACAAAAAATATATATTTCCATTTAGTGAACTCAAAATAGTCTGTGACGATATTTTTTTTTAATATCTTCCATGTACAGACATTTCATTTTTACAACTTTATAATAGTATAGATTATCAATAAAGAAGTCTAAATCTGAAAAAAAAAAGGTATATACGAGAGTAACCCCACAGACTTGAACCATTGAGTTTAGTGCCTCATTGGATTACATTGGTATAAAATGCAGTAAAAAAACCGTTTTTTTTCAGGAAAATTTATATTTTTATAAAATTGCGTGTAGTGATGATATGACTTAATACTGAGAAATACAAATACCATTCTACACAAATTACAATCAATAAAGAAAAAAATTGGATCCCAAAGTTATTGTGAAGCTTAATACAAATTGACCAAAAAGCCTACAGTACTGCTTCTATGTATAAAAGTATTAAATAAGTATCTTTAAGGTGTGAGAGATATGAGATTTTCAGATTTATGAATTTATAAAAATAATTAATATCTTAGAAATTACTTATTTTCGGACTGCATGTTATACCACTTTGAGGCTCTACATTCAATAGGTAATGGTAAGTCCGTCAGGTTGCTTGGGCCCACCATCTATATTATTCTTAGATAATGTCACTTACATCCATACTCTGCCTTAACATACATTGCTATAGCTACAATTTATTTAAGCTAGCAAATTACGTTCTTCATATATTTCAGTAAAATTTTAAAAATAAAACATTTTAACGGATTATATCGCGTATATTATCTCATTTTAGTTCCCGACGTTTCGGAAGCTTTCCAGCTTTCCATGGTCACGGGTGGACTGAGAAAAGATGTATTTTCCTCTGTCAGTTACAATTTTTGATAATATACGCGATATAATCCGTTAAATTGTTTTATTTCAATGAGTAATAATCGCGGCAACAGAACAATATTATTTTAAAAATAGTTTTAAATGCATAATACTACTTACCCATTACAACCATTATTTTGTGCCTGCATTGTCTCGCTTCACGGGCGTATTATAACTGCTTACGCGACTGCACACGTTTCAGATTTCAAGGTTTGTTTATACAATGGAAATTAACTCTTTCCTTCATAGCTTATTATATTTAAAATGTTTGTTTACATTTAAACAGTTATGTTATATGTTTTTTTATTTAGACTATATAACTTATTGCAGTGATATATAGTGTATTAATATATATACTACTAATAACTATAAATTAAATCAGATAGATATTGTGGTTTGTACATTCTCATAGGTTTTCCCCATAGAATCACCGGGATAAACGAGTCTTCAAGTGCCTGGCTGTCTATTGACAATGACAATTGACAGCTAGCGCAATGACAGCCTTAGGATAGTTCAGTTCAGAAATATGTATAAACATAGTACATTATATAAAAATCTGTACACACCTCTCTTTATTACTTCCAAGGGTTTTAAAGAAACATTTTATTTATAAGTCCAACCAGAAGTCAGACCAGAAGATAATGGACCAATGATGAATCAGGCATACTTGTATTTACTAGTAGCTCTGTGAGATGTAGACCTCGCGAGTTTGTTTCAAAATGGTTGAATTTTGTAATTTTATACCTTTTTAACCCATGGGGGTTGAATTGAAATCGTGGCCATTTTATTGTAACAAAACTGGACTTAATCGAGTTCAAAAAGGTGTTTATGTAATTACCTCTTTCATCTTCGTCTTTTATCATTGCTTTTGACATTTGACATTCCCCATTTCCCCTTTTCCTTCATTCCCCCATTTCCCCCATTCCCCCATTTCCCGCATTCCCCCATTTCCTCCATGGCCCCATTCAATGTTAAGACATGCAAATGAATGAAACGAACACTGGACAAGCCATACTTTTTAAACCTGATGTAGGGTTAGTAAAATTAGGGCTTAAAGACTTTTCCAGGGATCTGATAACTTTTTTACAGTGAAAGCGGAGCAGTGAGTGTTGGCCTCCAATTTTACATGTAATGTTTTTGGTGGGATTTATAAGACGTTATTGCGTCAACAAAGTCTCATTCAATATAATCGGAGTTCAAGATACAGTGGACAGAACATAATTTTGTACCAAATCAGTAGTCGCCGCTGACCCTTTTCTTGTAATCTTTTACGTTTTCAACCCATATCTCAGCCATTTTTTTTTCATTTCGAAAAACTGGCACGACAAAAAATCTATATACTTACCGAACCTACTCACACAATTTCATGAGAATCGGTTGAGAAATGCGAGCTTTAGGCGAAAACATCGGGACATCCGGACAACAGGAAAAACGATTTTTCGTCCAAGCTGAGCTTAGACGCTTCGCTAGCTCGGTCTATTACGTTTGAAAAGGATGTCACTTTTATAACCAAATTGGCCCTCAGTTGTGGCTATAAATAAAGTAAATCTATTAAAAAAAAAAGGTTCGAGTATTATCAAAAGTCATTATTTTAATGATTTTTCATTTCTATGAACATCAACATAGCCAGTGCCAGTGCCACTTGTGAATATGAAATGAAGTTTCGATGCACATTTTTTTTAGTCTAATAATTTTACTTTTTGTTAAGATACGTTTAAATAAGTAGAAACTCGTTAAAGCGCTATTCAGCTATTAAATAAGCACGAAGACCTTCATAAATGTTTGTAAATTTCTGGACGATATCAATGTTACCAAGTTAGACAAATACTACTAAATAGCAACTTATCGATATATCGACAGTTGTTTTAGATCTAATTGAATCGCTTTTAGAGGCATTAAGGCAAGATAAATAGGAAAATAATATCACGTAATATTGATGGGGTGCTAAAACACATTTTATAAAACTATTTATGCTATTTTCCAAGTAACTGTCATTATGTATGTATATAGAAGAATTTGGTATTTCGACGCTGAGCACACAGGTTTTCTATCTCTTTCGCTCCCGGTTAGTTCTCAAGGTAGCTGTCGATGAGGATTTTTAAATAATTTTAGTGAAATAAATAGCAAAATCCCACAAATAATACAATTATACATCTTTTAGAATAATCACAAATTCAATTATTTTCATAATCCCACAGTTACGGTAATGATTACTTAGATATTTTGTGGTGACACTTCGGATCCCTCTGTGTTCAACGTTGTTTTTGTTGGTTAAAGTGAAAGAAAAATTTAATATATCACTAGCGGTTACTCAACCATCTAAATAATGGTGCTCATTGGTGTTCACTTAATGGATTTCCGTGTTCATTACAAAGTTATGTGGTTTAAAAGTTTTCTAACCTATAAATGTATGGCCGTGTTGAAATTGTGGATTGTGGTTTCTAGATGAGTTCGAAGATCATCAAAGCCAGCGCGGCTGAGGCCGACCCCTTCGAGACGTCGATCTCGCAGGCCCTGGTCGAGTTGGAGACCAACTCAGACCTGAAGGCGCAGCTTAGGGAGCTTTACATTACCAAGGCTAAAGAAATTGAACTGCACAACAAAAAGGTAATAAAACCCAATTTTCTTACTTATAAATTATGAATTGTGGTAGAGGATCGATAGTCTGATGTTTATGTCAAAATATGAGCTGGCATGCCCCAGATGGATTTACATTTTTCAATTTGATTGATGATGTTTTATTTTTTACTGTAAAAATTGAGCAGAGTACAATACTACATCTAAGTATTGGATGCAATACACAATTTCTGTCACTTAACTTGAAATTTCGCTTCATTCATTATCTTACCCAAATATGCTGTAATTTACTTTATGGTGGGAGTAAATTTCAGATTACGGATAAGTTAAAAGGGGTAAAATGGGACCCTATTACAAAGACTTCCGTCACTCTGTCTGTGTGTCAGTTGAAATTTTCACAGATAATGTATTTCTGTTGCCGCTATAACAACAAATTCTAAAACAATGTAATTGTATGTCTGTCTATATCGGTAACCAAATATAAAATGATCAAGCACCACATACATTTTTGCTTTGGAGTAGGGCTCTGCTAACACTGGATTTTCATAGATACAGCCATTTGTTGCATATATTTTGTACGGAACCCTCAGTGCGCGAGTCTGACTCGCACATGGCCGGTTTTTTGTATGTTATGCATTGATCATTTCATATGTTCTTGTCAATGGCATTGATTAATTTGAACAACTATTATTAATTAATCCAAAACTTTTATTTATCTGCTACTTGTGAACATGTTTCTATGAGTTTAAATTGACATACTTAATTTTTTGTTGTTTTTGTTCCATGCTTGTTGTTGGCACAGACACTTATTGTATACTAGAAGATGCCCACAACTTCATTCGCGGAGGAGAAAAGTCATAACCCGTCGTTTTTTCTTCAGCGTAGTCGGGTAAAAAGTATCCTATAACCATCTGGAGATACCCAGCTACCCGTGTACCACAAATTGTGGAAATCTGTTTAGCCGATTTTGCGTGATGAAGCCACAGCGACACATACAAACATACATAAAATCCAAAAAAAATATTTTTCGTTTTAGTGCCCTCCAAATAGTCCGTAACAATCAATTTTTTGAAAATATCTTCAATGTACAGACATTTCATTTTTACAAGTTTATAATAGTACTAGCTTTTGCCCGCGATATGTTTGGTAAATAGGAACTGTAAAACATTGAAATATGGTATTGTTTTGTAAGATTTACATGGCAATTGTTGCCAGTGCAACAACAAAATACTCCTTCTAATATATTAAAAGTGGTGGTATCTGACCATTGACCTAAATAATGTTTGTAGTATTAGTTGTTGCAGAGATTGTAAATTAATAATGACCTATATAAATTTAATTAGAATTTAAATAATATTTTCTTCTGTTTCCGCGATTATTACTCATTGAAATAAAACAATTTAACGGATTATATCGCGTATATTATCTCATTTTAGTTCCCGACGTTTCGGAAGCTTTCCAGCTTTCCATGGTCACGGGAGCACTGAGAAAAGATGTATTTTCCTCTGTCAAAGTTACAATTTGTGCAAACTACCCATTTTTTTGAAAAAACACAAATAAAGGTGTACATACATGCCAGATGGGCCTAAGCTGTAAAGACAGTTACACATGTGCCAGAAGGGCTTAATTATTTTATTCTAATAATAAGCACATAGCAGATGTCAAGCACCGTCGGTGTAATAGGTCTGCAGTCTGTGAACATGTCATTGACAAACCAAACCACTCAATTAAGTTTGATAAACCTTCTATCCTTGCCAAAGAAAAAAGATATTTTCCCAGGATGCTATGCGAGGCTATTGAGATTAAAAAGCATCCTAATTTCAATAGAGAAGATGGATTGTCACTACCACCAGCTTGGGATCCTGTAATACATCTCATCAAGGAACAAGCGAGACACAGGACTGCAAAACCTTAATTTCCGAACGGTGTAAAATATCTTATCTGTTTAAAGTAGTTTAATAGTCTCTGTTTTTAAAATATTATAATTAGTAATGAGGTAGCCTGGGAGTTTTTCTTTGCAGCGTTTCTTTTCTCCTCAGTACGCCTCATTTGTGAAATGCTGCTCGGTAAATTATTAGAATAAAATAATTAAGCCCTTCTGGCACATGTGTAACTGTCTTTACAGCTTAGGCCCATCTGGCATGTATGTACACCTTTATTTGTGTTTTTTCAAAAAATGGGTAGTTTGCACAAATTGTAACTTTGACAGAGGAAAATACATCTTTTCTCAGTCCTCCCGTGACCATGGAAAGCTGGAAAGCTTCCGAAACGTCGGGAACTGAAATGAGATAATATACGCGATATAATCCGTTAAATTGTTTTATTTCAATAGAATTTAAATGATTGAACTTCTTTCTAAACTTCTTTTGCGCAAGTGAGTTCAAACATTTATTACAATTTTGGCTTAAAGTTACCTCGTTTATTTCCAGTCAATCATCATCTACGTGCCTATGCCCAAGCTGAAGGCATTCCAGAAGATCCAGATCCGCCTGGTCCGTGAGCTGGAGAAGAAATTCAGCGGCAAGCATGTGGTGTTCATCGGAGACCGCAAGATCCTGCCCAAGCCTAGCCACAAGACGCGCGTCGCCAACAAACAGAAGAGGCCACGATCAAGGTAAGAATAATAAAATATAACAATTGCCTTATTAATTGAACAATTTTCAGGTGTTCTTCATATGTTATTAAAATTCAGCTATCATAAGACCGAATATTCGCCGAATATGCGGTTCCGCTTAATTAATTAAAACAACTCTAGTTTTTCTTTATTATACTGGTTTTTTGCAAAATAATTTTTGACACATATTTAACTCTTTTTGGTAGTTACTTAAAATGCTGAAATAGGATGTCAATCCGACGAATTACGAAACAACCTACTCTCGTCATGTACTTTGTTTATTCGGTAAATATCCGGCAATGTAACCTAACTATTCGGCCGAAAACGAACATTGAAAAATTTGCCGAATACCGAATATTTACAGAATATTCGGCCCATCTCTACAATAAGTAATAATTTAGTTTAGAAAAGCATTATTTTAAGTTGTTTCAAATAGACTGTAATATTGTAGAAAACCTTTCATTTTAAGAAATGGATAACCTTATCCATTTGTTGATTGTTTTTACGATTTAGATTAACCTTGAGCCCAACATTTGTGTGGTCACGTAAAATAGGCGCAAAAGTTAGTTGCAAGAATACAAATGACAGAAATTCTACGAAAACAGTCTTACAATTTATTTCATGTTTGTAGCAATATTATCATCTCGCTCTTTAGTCAAAAAGTTTACATTCGATCATCAGTAACATATCTTCTTCAAGTTATTGGATACTTTTTTATCCAACTATGCTGAAATGAAAAAAATGGTTGTTTTTTTTCCTTTTTTCTGTTCCGCGAACGAAAAAGGTTCTAGTATAAATATATAGTGATAACTTTATGAAAAACTACTTCTGAGCAGCTAGGCCTTATGGAGAGAATGGTTTGGTCGGTTAAGAGTCACCAGCAAGCTGTCCGAATTTCACCTTCCCATACAAACAGAGTTTCTTTCACATTTTAAAACGTTGGATTGTAACGAAACTTTGCATATACAATGACATGAGCTATATCTAGGCCTGAAATTAGTTTATATGGCTCCAGTTTATAAAACAAACGAACTACAGCAAAAACAAGTTTTGTATGAAAAACTTAAATTTGCTGTATTTTTTTTACTATGGCATGCATATACCTTACTTTATTCTTAGTTCAGAGCAAGCTAGCCAGGCGTTTTAAAATGAGAGCGTAACTACGTTTGTATGGAGAACCGAGCTTGCTGCGGACTCTTAATAAAGACCATGCTTGAGATTACAGATGTTTAAGTTTTCGTAAAGTTTCCACAAACTTGGGAGTCTTTAAAATTTGTGGTAACTCACAAGAATTTAACGAAAGTTTCCCGTTAGGGATCTTAGAAGATCAATAAAACGCATGTCCTTTACACAATAATTATAATCACATCTTGTACATAATTCCAGGACACTGACGTCAGTGTACGACGCAATCCTTGAGGACCTCGTGTTCCCCGCCGAGATCGTCGGCAAGCGCATCCGCATCAAGCTGGACGGCTCGCAGCTCATCAAGGTGCATCTAGACAAGAACCAGCAGACCACCATCGAACACAAGGTACTGTGCCACGGCTAAAGTTGAAAAAACGAATGTTCTCTTTAGGTGTTTTCCGTATTTGTTTGTTTCGGCTTTCTTCTCAATAGTGGTCTCCTCTTGGGAAACACCTGAAGGCCCTAGAGTAAGACTTGTAAAAGTGCCCTTGCGGCCTACTTACAGAATAAAGATCACTTTCATAACCTATTATTAACAAAGGGCGGAATTTATCATGGCATCTGATAGGTTCGTATAAAGTTTATTATTGTTTGCTGAAATGTGGATTTGAGGTCTATTTTTGTCAATAAATGAATAACTTGGTAAATATAACTGATCAACAGTGGATAAAATTCAACGTTCCAACTGTATTGAAGTTTTCTTTTTGCCATGAAAAATTCCGCCCTCTGATTGTTAATATACCGAATAGATTAATTTATTGAGCCGTTCTGGCAAAAGTCTGTTTCGATCTTTGGTATGTGTCTGTCCAAACAACGACCAATTCCTTTCTGCTGTGGCAGATGACAGAGGAATACTGAGCAATCTAACGGCAATATTTGAAAGCATAATATTAAGTAGAACATAACCCTTTCCACCAATTAAGGGGGCATATGATCGTGACAGACTTAACCTAAAGTAGTACTTACCAAGTTAAATTAATTGTTTAATAGTTTGACTCTTATCCATGCAGTTCCTTCCAGTCCTGTCTTCTTAATGCAAGTTCTATAACTTCTTGGTACGTCACGACGCCTACCGTTCCCTTTATCATTTGAATTTAATTAAAACATTGATATTGAAAACTATATATTTTTTTAACTTCCTTTTTTCGGAATATTTCATTTTTTTTTTATAAAAATCCGAATTCTTGCCTGCCGGCGTTCATCGATTTATAAGACGTTGTGACGTTAAAAGTTATTCTGTAGAGCCCAATAAGTTATATTAAGTTATGTGATAATCCTGAAAAGCTAACGGTTTTGTTGAAAAATGCAATGGTATACTAACGAAAATTCACATAAACATTACATTATGACTCCTATGCACATCGTGTTTTTTAACCTTTTGGCCGTTTTTATATTGGAATGACTCGCCAAGCAATTGTTATTGCGACTATCTACGACACCTTTAGATGTTGATGGCGTGCTACGCACGACAGCACATGACACCTTTAGGTGTTCTTGGCGTTCAAAGGGTTAAACGCGCCGTCTACGCGTGTGTATCTCCTTTGTATCGATCTAGGACCATTAAAATAAGAGGACTGACAGTTGCCATACTCCGTGTCGATCGTGTTCCGATCGCAAGGAGATATTCTGGCAAAAACTAGATGACGCTTTAAAACTAAACATTTAACTATGTTATAATTGAATAGAGAAACATAGTATAGTATCAATTAGTTTAGCTAATCAATACTAATATTATAAAGAAAGTGCGAAAGTTTGTCTGTCTGTCTGTTACCTCTTCACGCTTAAACCGCTGAACCGAATTGGATGAAATTTGGTATGGAGATAGTTTGAGTCCCTGGGATGGACATAGGCTACTTTTTATCCCGGAAAAATAACCTTATCCGTGATAAACGAATTTAAGGCGGACGAAGTCGCGGGCAGAAGCTAGTAATAAATAAATCGTAACATTTTATACTGTGTCACGCTTGTAAAGTTGAATAATTGTAAAGAATAATTCTTATACATAGATGGCGTTGTACATATCGGGGAACGGTTTTTTGTATGGAGATGGTCAGGCCTCTTTATTTTTTAATGGTCCTTGGTATCGATACAAACGAGATACGCACACGAGTCAGTATGCAGCTCTATGGAATGAAAAACGCACCGCCGACCCGCGTTCCTAATGGCCCCTCTACACGGTTGTGCGGATCATTGGCGAGCAGGCGGGACGCAGTAATGCGTTAGAGTGAGATGGAAATATATGGTGCTCTTTTCAAAATATAACCACGTCCCACCGGCTCGCCAATTATCGTGTATGGCCTTAAACGCGGTATGCTAGCGCGGTAGCTCATCTGTATAGAATGAAGGCTAGTGCCCTTGATTTCGCCGCTAGGGGCGCTAGTGTCGAGTGAGGTCTTTCAAAATGTTAAAGATATTGTTTTTTTAGGGATTTGTTAGCTTTTATTAGTCAACTTTTGCTCTTTATTTATGATAAATGTTGTGCCGGCTTTGATTAATAATGGTAAACATACCGGTAGTTCAATAAATGTTAGTGGTTTATAATAACTGCCATGAAAAAGAGATGCAATATTAAGATGGTTTAAAAAAAACACCTAATTTATATAAGTTAAACAATTTAAACGGATTATATCGCGTATATTATCTCATTTGAGTTCCCGACGTTTCCGAAGCTTTTCAGCTGCCGTGTTCACGGGGTCGACTGATGTTATTATTGTCGTGAGATAATACGCTATATAATCCGTTTAAATTATTTTATTGAAATGAGTGATAATTGCTGAAACAGAAGAAAATATTACCTAATTTATATGTTAAAATTACTTTTGTGTTGATTATAACCTCTTCCCCCCGGACTACCATACGGTGTAAACGTGCATTGTGACCGTATTTTATTTTAAATCGAAAATAATAAACAAATTTAAGAAACGTTAATTCAACTAAAATATTGGGAGTGCATAACTGTGCGTGATATTGATCAGTGTTCATATAACTAACCGCCACGCACTTATGATCGCCTGGTACTAAGATCGAGTGAACCCTACAACTTGTGACGCGAACGTGCTTTATCACCTAACCACGCCCCCGAGCTACGTGATTGGCGCTCTGCATAACAATGAGCGGGAACGCGAAGTCAAGCGATGCGTCAACTCCTCGGTCTTCTGAGCGCCTGGTATCAACGGGCAACATTAGTATGGGCGACCGCTCACAGTCCGAATCGGACTTATATAGACTAGCTGAACTGGACTCTACGCCGCCTAACAGACATGTATCTATGCGCACTAAGAGAAAACGAGAGGATGAGACCAGTACCGATTTTGCAGCTTTTAAGGAAGAAATCAAGGACATGATTTCATCCATGATGGCTGTCCAATTAAAGGAAATTATGAGTAACTCTAGTACATTGAAAGACATCAAACAGTCGAACCGCGGCATCGAGGAGTCCGTGGCATTCTTATCATCACAATATGAAGATTTCAACAACAAAATTACTCTACTTGAAGGGCAAATTGCGGACGACAGGAAATGCATACAAAATCTTGAAAATAAAATTGATGACCTGCAACGCGAGAATCGAAAAACTAACATAGAGATAAAAAATGTGCCTAAAAATCTGAAAGAGACCAAAGAGGACCTAGTTAACATGTTTATGACTTTAACTAAATCTTTAAACTGCCCTATAAGTCGAGTACATATAAAAGACATATATAGAGTGCGCCCAAAACAAGACGGCTCTAAAAACACCCCTATTATTGTCGAAACTACATCTACACTTCTAAAGAATGACATCTTAAGGTTGTGTAAGGCACATAATATAAAGAACAGAAGCAATCTATGTGCTAAGCACTTAGGAATACTAGCCTCAGCGGATACCCCTATATATGTGTCGGAACAGCTAACGGCGAAGGCCTCACGGCTACATTTCCTTGCCCGTGACCTCAAGAAGGCTAAACTGTATAAACATTGTTGGACGGGTTACGGCCGAGTATACGTGCGAAGAACCGACCAATCCCAGATAATATCCATTCATAGTGAAGAACAAATAGAACGTCTAAAAAAGTCAGCGGCCACTATGACCGACGAGTCCACTTCATCAACTACGGAGAGTATAGACAACAGAGGGCGCCACGCGACAACGCAAGCTAACAGTGCTACCACGAGTAACACCTCAATGAGCAAGGACCTGTATCCAGAGCTTCATTCCGTGTCCCATGCTAAGTGACTATTTTTTGTATCATTTTTGGTAAACAAATTTATCTCACTCAGTCTACAATATATCTCAACTGAAAACTTAGTTTTCAAATGTTTCACAATGTTTAAATATTTTTATCTACATTTCTATTACACACACAAATACACAAATACTCACACACGCTTTATAAATATAAAAATCATAACTTCCTTAAAATTACACTGTAATACCCACACTCACATCTTCAACTTCACAATAATTCGGCCACTTATTTCCTATAATATCCTTTGTATGCACTCATTACAAAAACTTATCCTAAACTTAATCTTCAGTATTTCCAACTCAATAAACCTGGTCTTTTTGCCCTCCTCAGTCGCACATTTACTACATAATGGATAGTCAGCTAGAAGTGCTACATGACATTGATAATACGGAGATTGCTCTATCTGTTGAATGTGATATTCAGGACCTTAGTAAATTTGTACCTAATAATAATTCTCATCTAACCATTATCTCTCAAAATATCAGAAGTATATATAGTAATAATTTTGATGACTTTCAGATTACTTTATCTCAACTAACCCTTGCTATTGATTTTATATTTTTAACGGAATGTCGACTTGACCCTGCAAAACCAATCCCCTGTATAAATAATTATGCATCAGTGGCGACTGTTAGCAATATTAATCAAAATGGCGGTGTTGTGTGTTATTTTGGTTGCAACCTAAATTCTACAAATAAAGAAATTATACTTGCGCAAGCCTCCTGCTTGCAAATGACAATTGATAATACGATTATTCTTGGTATTTACAGATCACCATCGAATGCCAATGCGACCGATTTCATTGACTCACTTTGCTCTCACCTGGAAACAATTAAATCGCGCAAAAATATAATAATTACAGGCGATATTAATATAAATTTAATCCCTCACACACAGGAATCTTCGTATGAAAAGACAAACAGACAACATTATTTAAACATGCTATCTACATTTGGCTTATTACCAGGTCATACTCTACCAACTAGAGGAAAAAACTGTCTGGATCATTTTATACTTAAAATTGAGTCTAATAACATTACTGCTTATTCTGCAATACTAAATACATCTGTGACTGACCATCTCACTATACTTTTGACATTAACTAACCATATAATAAATCACACCTGCCAAAAAACAGTAGAACTCATTGATTATAATAAAGCTATATCCGCCTTACTACAAAAAAACTTTGACGACCTTTTATTAAGTAATGATCCTAATTTTATTATTTTGCAACTCATAGATAAACTGAAGAAATCCCTTAGCGAAAGTAAGTCTGTAAAAAGAATTCCAAGAAAAAAACGAAATATCAAACCTTGGATAACTCCAGGGATTCTGAGATGCATCATAAATAGGAACAAAATGCAATTAAAATTACGTGCTGATCCTGATAACGAGGTCCTGCGTATCACCTTCAAGAGATACCGAAATTTCGTAACTAAAATTATCAAAAATGTTAAACGGAAATATGATAGTGAACAACTGGCTAATGTAGCAAAAAACCCTAAGAAGATGTGGAAAGTCATTAAATCTATAACACAATACAAAACTAGTAATAATCTTCCCACCGAGCTTCTGAACCGTGGACTTACTCCAATTGACTCAGTCAATATAGCAAATAATTTTTTTGCTAACATTGGTAAAAATCTTGCTAATGATATTAGGCAGAGTAACCATAATGTTCACCGAAACAATACCTTTTCGACCACCCACTCGAACCCATCATCCTTTGTCTTACTTGACACTGACTACCAAGAAGTCGATACCATACTGATGAGCTTGAAAAGTGACAGTGCCTGTGGTGGTGATGGGGTCCCTACTAGATTCCTAAAGCTTGCCAGACACATTGTTGTTCCTGTTATTTGCAGTCTGGCTAATCTGTGTTTCACCAATGGAGTCTTTCCAGTACAACTAAAGCAGGCTCTTGTCACGCCTGTGTACAAGAGTGGTGAGAGAGACGACATCAATAATTATAGACCAATTTCAGTGTTATCGCCAATTTCAAAAATCATAGAAAAACTAATCAACATTCGGCTTACTAATTACCTAAACAAATTTAACCTACTTTCTGACTCGCAATACGGATTTAGACAAGGGAAAAGCACGGAGGATGCTGTGCTGGCACTTACCACATTAATCACCAAACAAGTGGATGAAAAACAAAAAACCTTAGCTATATTCTTAGACTTAAAAAAAGCCTTTGATACTGTTTCTCTCTCCATTCTTGTACACAAGCTTGAGGTCATGGGTATAAGAGGGAAACCGCTTGATCTATTAGCTGATTATCTCCATGGTCGCAGTCAAGTCGTTAAAATTGGCAGCCACACTAGCGGGGAAGAACAAATTACCTTCGGTGTCCCCCAGGGGAGTGTTCTCGGACCTACCCTCTTTCTTGCATACATAAACGACTTGACTGAACTGGCCGTTGATGGAGGCTCAATTTTCTCTTACGCTGACGACACTGTGGTAGTCTTTAGTGGCAAAACTTGGGAGTCCGTCTTTGAGATAGCAGAAATGGGTCTCCAAAAAATAACCATGTGGCTAAAGTCAAACCTCTTAACTCTTAACATTGCAAAGACCAACTACATATGTTTTACTAAATATAAAAGTACCCAACCATCTGACACACTAGCTATAAAAATTCACGCATGCGACCTGTCAGATACCCAGAATTGTCACTGTGATAAAATTGACAGGGTTGCCTCAACCAAATATCTTGGAATTATCCTTGACCAACGGTTGTCGTGGCACGGGCATATTGAATACTTAAATAATAGAATCCGAAAGCTAATATGGGTATTTAAAAAATTAAAACATATCACTTCACAGGCTTTACTTAAACAATTATACATTACGTTAGCACAGTCCATTATGTGTTATTGTATTCCAATTTGGGGTGGAGCGAGTAAGACTAAGTTTATTGATGTTGAAAGGGGACAAAGATGCTTACTGAAAGTAATGTATTCAAAACCCTATAGATACCCTACCACCGAACTTTACAGAGGCTGTGGGTTATTAACCATGCGGAAACTTTATATCTTGAATGTATTGTTAAAGACACACAAGACATTGACATATAAACCATCGCTATTAAAACGGAGAAGACATTACAAAATAGTTACGACACCTACCTTTAAATCAACTTTTGCAAAAAAGCAGTTTGTTGCACAATCTGCACACCTATATAATAACATAAATAAATCAATCTCTATATATCCCCTACAATCCTATAGTTGTAAAAAAACAATCGTTGAGTGGCTAAACAACTTGACCTATGAAGAGACTGATTTACTGTTACGATAGTGCAACGTGAGTTTACCTACAGTTTACATAAAATGTAATATGAATCGCTCATGCTGGAGTGATAGCGCTGTGACGCCTGATACTTAGTAATAAAATAGTATAGATCTAGCTAATAGTAAGTAAATAATAAATAAATATACCTTTCTGTGTAACGTTAGTATTTGGTTACATTTTACCTATTATTGGAGGAGCGGCGTCTCCTGTCACAAGTACATCTAGTGCTTACTAGGAGACACCAACCATGATGTATTTTTATTATGCTGTGTAACCTAATAAACATTTTTCATTTTCATTTTTTTTTTCATTTTCATTTATAACATTAACCCGTCACGCGTCCAGCCTTCCAAGATGAAAAAGCCAGTAGTGTAGTGTCCCCATGCAAACATGAAATCTTCAAAATCTATAATGTGCCTTACTTGAAATAACACGTATTTTTCTTTTCTTCTAATATTTTGGTTTTATTCCGGCCGCTCACAAATCACTCGCAAATATCACTGAATTGTCTATGACATGTCACATTCACATTACACATACATTAACATAAAATTTGTTAGTTTAGGCATTGATTTAACATAACTTAACCACGATAGCGCTTACAATTACTTCACAATAAATATTTAACTTGTCAAAAATGAATATGGCTTCCTACCGGAGCACGTGCTTTTATTTCACGATTTCTATTGGTTGAAAATTAAAATTTTGACATGGCAATTTTGTCATAGTTGTTGGTGGCTGAGAACATACTTTTGAGTCGACCAATGAGAGGAATCGACCTCGAAAAATAGCCAAAGACAAACGAGCTGCTTATGGACTTACTAGTCTACGGGACGTTACCGGCACAAAACGCTTATAGACTTCTTAGGCTATCGGTCGCGTGACGGGTTAAGCATTGCACAATTTTGAGGTATGTTCTTCTGGACCTTACTCTACATTGGCGCCGTTATGTTATTGTATGTTTGTTTATTAATGTACTGTTTCGTTTGTCGGCAGGTGGACACCTTCCAGTCTGTGTACAAGAAGCTGACGGGGCGCGAAGTCACCTTCGAGTTCCCCGAACCCTACTTGTAAACTAGATTATGACTTTACAATAAAACAAAATCCATATCTGTGCACTTTTATTTTCCTTACAACATCAACTGAGGTTGGACTCGATCCATGTCTTTAGGGTTAACCTTTTGCGCGTCCGTCGAGCTTATTCAGACGCCAAGCATAACCATTTGATTTGCCGGCATTGGCGCTCAAAAAGTTACCGTCGAGTTTTGAAATTGTCAAAATACTACAGGCAGTTGTAATTTTCCTACGGACATTTTGCTCATAGCAAGGACCATTAAGGGGCTTACAGCTCTGAATGACCTTCGACTCTTCACTTTTCCGTGTTGTATATATCTTCATTATCGGACTTAATGCCATAGGGCATTCTCTACCAGTCAACCTTGAGGCGAAGCAGATAAATTGTGGGTGGTGTAACTAATTTACAGACATCCATACTGTCTATCTGTTACCTCTTCACGCTTAAACCGCTGAACCCATTTGGATAAAATTTGGTATGGAGATAGTTTGAGTCCCGGGGAAGGACACATAGGCTACTTTATATCCCGGAAATATACCCTTATCCGCGATAAACGAATTTAAGGCGGACGAAGTCGCGGGCAGAAGCTAGTAATTTATAAAGATAAATACTTGGATACATACATATTTAATTTCATTTTCATTTTTTTTCATATCATATATACTTATATACATAAATGAATTCAGATGAAATAAGCTAATGAGAAAAGAAGATTTTTTGATAGGGCACTTGATTTCACAACCCTAATTGTAGGTGTAGGATATTCTCAGGGATAACAACCGTCTCCATAGAGATTTCCCTTCTTACTGTAGAAAACGGAGTGGTTATATTCTCTTTGCTGTAGAATAGGAGACGGTATTTACAAGAGGAAGTATTACTTAATTCGAAGGAAATCAAACAAGGAGGATCCAATAAGAAAACGTTTATTGTTTAATCTTAACATAATAAATCAGTCCATCCCATATTATGTGTAAACTTGAATATAAATAGGCAATCAAGTCGAAATACACTTCATTCGGATTCGAAGATAAATTATGAATTTAGGACTTCATTGCATACTTAAGTTCAAAACTTAAAACAAGCGTTAGGGTGACTTTCCACCAGAGTTCAGCTATGCAACTAAGCGGTATGCAGGGAAAAAATCCACCAATACCGAGCAGCGCCGAGCGATGCCGAGTAATCTTATTGGTGTCTTTTTTTTTCTCGCACACAGCAAGCTGTGTAGCTTAGCTCTAGTGAAAACGCACCCTTATTGCCTTAGCCCCAAAGTAATTGCACTTGTTTCCATACAGTCTTAGGAAAAATGCAAAAAATATAAAGTATAATTAAAAAAGCCGAATATTTGAACAATTACTAATCTCATGTTTCTTTTTCATTCAATTTTAAATCCAAGTTTCACCATGCTTGTGATCGTTGTACCAATTAAAAACGTTTAAACAATTAACATCTGATTTTAATTTATCATTGTTTGTATGCAAATCTAACCACCAGTAGGGTTGCATTTTTTTACATTTGTAAATCACTTCGGTATAATTTTCTGTAATACTATACAATACGTATTTGTTATAAGACAACTGCCAATTTTTTTGAAGTTGATTATTACTCATTATTCAACAAAATTCATCACATAATTAATTATCTACGCAACCATATTTTTGCTAACATATGTACTAAGCACATTATTTCTTTCCAGCAGTTTATAAAATGAGAGAGCGAGCGTGCCAAGTGCCAAAATTATTGTTAATTTTATTATATAATAATGATTTTTCTTCCCTACAGGATTCAACTTCTCGCGTTACAAATACAAACAAACCATGTGTGTTAAGTTGTCTGATTTGTCAAAACCATGCCAAAAAACAGCTTCACTAGATTGTTCGTAATGTCATGTCTATCTTTTTTTTTGATCTGATCACAAATAAATGACTCATCCGCCTCCATGTAATGTCAAAATGTTCGGTCCATGGTTCCAATTTATAGATCCTGTTTGCATTTTTTACAGATGTCATAAACATGGAGACATTTAGTTGCATGACGGGACGTCACAGTCCTCAAGTATCGTTATAATCATAACCTCAAAATTCCATCCATTTCTCCAATCAATGGAACTACGTAATGGCTATACACGATTTTGCTACTACTACTGTTCTTGACGTCAGGCGTCAGGGTCAGGTCTTGGCTGCTGTGGAAGCTGAGCTTGGGCTCCAGTGATGACGTCACAGCGTCAAATGTAAACCATAGACTAGGCCGACTAATTTTAGATACTATAGACGAAAATCAAGAGAGTAAATTTTTGTGCAATTTACAGATATTAATTATGGCTCTTAGTCCTGTCCGAAGGGATTATACACTGGATAGGATGACGATCACGGCAGCCACGACTCACAAATTCAGAGAATATAAGTATTTTGGCGGGCATTGGTGTGGCCACCCCAGCAATACCGCAATCGGGCTGGCCACACCAACTCCCGCCTCCTCATTCTGCTTTTTGTGACAGTCATGATCTCATGTTTTTCACAAAAAATATAAATACGAAGAAACAAGGAATTCTTAGTAAGTAAATTGATTAATTATGTGTACGCGTGCAAATTCAGGCCGTTCCAGCTTTTCCCAGGGACGATTCAATGGGATTATTTTACGCAGCGATGGCTTGCATAGTGTGGGAATCCTTTTCCCTCATCGCAGAGGACGCCCATTCCGGGCACTTCTGTGATAATAACCCTGGAAGGATCGATATGATCAAGTTCGAGGAACTAAAATCATCCATCGCACACGCACTCATTTACATCAAATCGGTCGAAGCGATGTTCGGCAATTTTATTTCATTTTTTTTATATAATCACGTTAATGTAATCAATTTTGGATCTTAGGTTTGTGCTGCCATGACTTCTTTGTTATTTTGACAAAGACAAAAAAACGAATGCGTTTCGTTTATATCTCTTTAGTCCTTGGTCACGCAGTGATATAATTTAAGGCCGTTATTCCTTTCTAACTGCAATAACAGTTTTCAGGTTGAAAATGTTTCAGAGAGGACCGGCGTCAGATTTGAGCGAGCTCACCAATCTTGCTAAGTGTCTCAAGATGCTAGAAGGGAAAGTGAAAGGGGGGACAGATACCTTTGACTCAGAGGGCAGTTTCAACTGGCCTATCGAGTTCCTGGACTTATCTGACAGCGACGGCGATGCCGATGATACTATTCTTGAACAATTACAAAACCAAGAAGTGAAGGAGGAAGTCATTCAACATTCCTGATGAAATTCGAAGCCTTCTTGGAGGTATTACAGAAAAGACGCCTCTGGGCAGGAAAGTAGTTCCGGAATTATCATGAAAAGTCGAAAGTGTCCTCAAAGGTGGCTTAAAAAAGGAGAGAGAGAGCTCATCACTAACCACTATATCGCCCCCGAAAATTGACAATTTCTGGGGGAACCAAGCTTAACGCTGAAATAGCTCCCACTCTCAACCATCGACAAACAGTAGGAGATAAAAAGACAGTTTCGAGACAGGACAAAGTAGGTACTGCTCTTGCTACCAGTGCCACCCTACAAGTGACAGATAACTTGATAAAACAAGGTGACAAGGAAAATGTTATCCCACTTATCGATGCCATAAATATATTAGCTGACACACAGTATTATGACACAAAAATCCTCAAAAGCGTTATAGTACCATTGCTAGATAAGAAATTGTTGAATTTCTCGAAAGATACATGTAACTCTTGATGGCCATCCGTTTGAAAAAGATCTCGGAAAGAAAATAAAACAGTTTAAATCCGTGGGTCGCCGGGGAGCGAACATCAAAGCGAGAAACTTCATGACTAACCGGCCCTTACAGAATACAGGTCAAAGATCAAAAACAGAAGGCAGGCAATACCATCTAAGCGGAAAAAACAATCCGCACACTTATTGCATGAACAACCAGTCAAAAAACTTCAGAGGGAAATTCAATATTGACGAAACTCGGCTTCAGTTCACGACAAACCCTGCACAACGATCACAATAGCCTCCGATCACAATAGCTTCAGACAAGAAGTGAAGGTAAGCACTAGCCAGTTTGTAGAACATTGGGGAGCAATAGGAGCAAGTCCAACAGATCTGGAGTGGATTAAAGGATATAAGATCCCTTAATTAACAGACCCTGTTCAATACCACACTTCATATAACAACAATTTCTCTACAGAAGAAATTCCCATTATTAAGGTATGCATAACTGACTTACTGCATAGTATAGTGATTTCTAGAGTGGAACATACAAGAGGGCCAGTACCTCTCTAGAATATTCACAAACATAGTGTTGAACTTCTTGTCCAATTGGTTCCCTCATGATAACTTAGACCTGCACAAGATTAATAAAAAGCTTGTAACATTAATTGCATTAGTTACGGTCCACGGGGTACAACTGTCCCTCATTCGACTCTCCAACATAATCATCCTAGATGATCAACCAAGTCGAAATTATGATAAGTGATCCAATCAAGACTACTAGTCTCGGCAGACTGATGTTTGCCAGAACAGTAGGACATAAAACCTCAAAAGCGTTATAGTACCATTGCTAGATAAGAAATTGTTGAATTTCTTGAATGATACATGTAACTCTTGATGGCCATCCGTTTGAAAAAGATCTCGGAAAAAAAATAAAACAGTTTAAATCCGTGGGTCGCCGGGGAGCGAACATCAAAGCGAGAAACTTCATGACTAACCGGCCCTTACAGAATACAGGTCAAAGATCAAAAACAGAAGGCAGGCAATACCATCTAAGCGGAACAAACAATCCGCACATTTATTGCATGAACAACCAGTCAAAAACTTCAGAGGGAAATTCAATATGGACAAAACTCTGCTTCAGTCCAAGACAAACCCTGCACAACAATCACAATAGCCCTATACAAGAAGTGAAGGTAAGCACAAGCCAGTTTGTAGAACATTGGGTAGCAAATGGTAGCAATAGGAGCAAGTCGAACAGTTTTGGAGTGGATTAGAGGATATAAGATCACCTTATTAACAGACCCAGTTCAATCCCACACTTCATATAACAGCAATTTATTTCCGGAAGAGATTCCCATACTTAAGGTATGCATAACTGACTTACTGCATAGTAAAGTGATTTCTAGAGTGAAACATACAGAGGGCCAGCTCTAGAATATTTACAGTTCACAAATATAGTGTTGAACTTCTTGTCCAATTGGTTCCCTCATGATAACTGAGACCTACACAAGATTTATAAAAAACTTGTAACTTTAATTGCATTAGTTACGGCCCACAAGACTGTCCCTCATTCGACTCTCCAACATAATCATCCTAGATGACCAGGTCGAAATTATGATAACACACTCGAGATCAAGACTACTAGTTTTGGCAGACATCAACCATTATTGATACTCCTCTTTTTTCGATCAAATCCCAAGATCTGGCCAGCTAAATGCTATATTGATAGGACGAGACCACTCAGAATAGATTCCACTGAAGATAAACTCTTCATTTCATTTAAAAAACCATATCTTCCAGTTGGTTCTCAAACATTAAGTAAATGGGTTAAAGAAACTCTAGGAGATAGTGGCATCGAAGTATAAATATTCTCAAGACATGCTGCTACCTCTGCAGCTTTCCGCTCTGGAGTTAACATAGATATTATTAGAAGTAACTTTTGCAGTTTTATAATAGAACATTAATGAAGAATAACTCTGCCTTTGCTAGATCCTTAATTAATTAGCAATAAGCCTAAGATGTGCCTATATTCAGTATTGTTGAATGAATAAATGATTCCAAGATGTAAACAATTTTAATCATTATCTCTGTATATCACTCCAGTGTATAATCCCTTCGGACAGAACTAAGAGCCATAATTGTACAATCAAACTAACTTACCTGTGATGTTCGATTATAATTATGGTGAAGAGTCCTGTCCGAAGGAAATATCCCTCCCTACCCATACCCTCATTCAAATTACTAATATTTCCCGCCTCTGTACTTGAATGAGGAGGCGGGGCTTGGTGTGGCCAGCCCGACCGCGGTATTGGCGGGGTAGCCACACCAACACCCGCCAAAATTCTTATATTCTCCGAACTTGTGAGTCGTGACTGCCGTGAACGGCATTGTATCCAGTAGGTAATCCCTTCGGTCAGGACTCTTCACCATAATTACAATCGAACATCACAGGTAAGTTTGTTTGATTGTACAATAGACGCCACGCTGATAAAAACTAAACCATAGACAAAATTGTGGTATCTGTTACTGTGACAATCACGTGCTTTGATTAATGAAACAGCTTTTGAAAGCATGCACTAAACGCTTTATAGTAGCTGTCAGAGTGACAATCACTGTTTACGATTAATAAAACCATAGACTAAATAATGCTTGATAATCGTTGCTGTCAAAGTCATTGTGTCGGAAAACCGTAGACCATGAAGGCATTGCATAACGTGACGTCACAGTTTTTATAAGTCGTCATAACCTCAAAATTCCATTAATTTATCCCATATAAAGACGCAATTTTCATACGCGATTGTGTTACAGCTCCTGTTGATAGAACTTATCCATGTCGACGGGCTCGCCAGGACTAGGCTTGTCCTCGGGCTTGATGACTTTGATGTAGTTAACGGGCACTAGACCCGCGGTCTGTCTGTCGGTGCTGCCCACGAGCCAGCCGCTGTTCCACAGTTGACCCTGCAGGCACTGCGGAGCCAGGGTCAAGACCTGGCTACTGTGGAAGCTCAGCTCCTGGGGGGAGGTGGCTTGGAAGTCGTATTGGGCTACGGCTCGAAGCGGGTTCTGCCAGGACGTCGGGTCGTGTACTGTGGACAAATTTCAAGTTTCAACTGGTTTCATTGGGGTTATACTGTCATTTGAGATTGATTGTGTGAAGGGCTCTATGCCGGCCACTTGGCCAATACTATGTCTAATTTTATTTATGCGGCAGAATAGCAATGCATTGAATAGGGCGTAAGTCTAGCGGTGAAGTACAGTCAAGGAATTCAATTTATATACCATTTCGTACCTTGTCACAGTCAACATCAATATGAAAGCCGATAGAGATTCCATATCAACGTCACTATGACGAGGTACGAAACGAAAGGGTACACAAATTAAATTCCTTGACCATACTAAGGTTCTGAGACTCCTGTGTGGACCTTTGGAAAAGAAAAATATTTGGTCACTGGTCAGCTGGCATCCTTATCGCAAAAGTTTTTTTAATTTGACGCATCTGCACTACATAATTTGTAGTAGTCACGTTTCTCATTCACGCTGGTGCTCAGCCCAATGAGCATCCGCAGAACGAGGACGAGCAGGATGGGTCAGATGGGCCCTAAGCTCGCTGTTGAACCAATGTCCGTTGCTCCGGATGGCCGGTAATAATCACGTCTCTCGTTGACGATGGTGCTCAGTCCGCTGAGCATCTGCAGCAGAAGGAATAGCAGGATAGGCCAGCTGTTACCCTTAGTTAGCTGTTGAGCCAATGTTGCTAGCTCCGGAGAGCTGGTAGTACTCACATCTCTCGTTGGCAGTGGTACTCAGTCCGCTGAGCATCCGCAGCAGAAGGAATAGCAGGATAGGCCAGCTGGTGTCCTTAGTTAGCTGTTGAGCCAATGTTGGTAGCTCCGGAGAGCTGGTAGTACTCACATCTCTTGGTGACGGTGGTACTCAGTCCGCTGAGCATCCGCAGCAGAGGGAATAGCAGGATGGGCCAGCTGGTGCCCTTAGTTAGCTGTTGAGCCAATGTTGATAGCTCCGGAGTGCTGGTAGTACTCACATCTCTCTTTGACGCTGGTGTTCAGTCCGCTGAGCATCCGCAGCACGAGGATAGATGGGCCAGGTGGCGCCCTAAGCCGCTGTTGAACTAATGTTGGTAGCTTTGGAGTGCTGGTAGTACTCGCGTCTCTCGTTGACAATGGTCTTCAGTCCGCTGAGCATCCGCAGCACGAGGATAGATGGGCCAGGTGGCGCCCTAAGCCGCTGTTGAACTAATGTTGGTAGCTCTGGAGTGCTGGTAGTACTCGCGTCTCTCGTTGACAATGGTCTTCAGTCCGCTGAGCATCCGCAGCACGAGGATAGATGGGCCAGGTGGCGCCCTAAGCCGCTGTTGAACTAATGTTGGTAGCTCCGGAGTGCTGGTAGTACTCGCATCTCTCGTTGACAATGGTGTTCAGTCCGCTAAGAATCCGCAGCACGAGGATAGATGGGCCAGGTGGCGCCCTAAGCCGCTGTTGAACTAATGTTGGTAGCTCCAGAGTGCTGGTAGTACTCACATCTCTCGTTGACGCTGGTGTTCAGTCCGCTGAGCATCCGCAGCACGAGGATAGATGGGCCAGGTGGCGCCCTAAGCTGCTGTTGAACTAATGTTGGTAGTTCCGCAGTGCTGGTCCTACTCACATCTCTCGTTGACGCTGGTGCTCAGTCCGCTAAGCATCCGCAGCACGATGTAGGGCGCAGCGGCGATCACTCCGAAGAAGAGCAGAATGGGCCAGCTGGCGCCCTTAGCTCGCTGTTCCGGTGTTCCTGTGCCGGTCTGCGTCGCGGCTACCGCTTCGGCCCACGCCTGAAATGTTTCCTTATTAATTACACAAGACAGTACCCACTGTGTTCTGTGAATTGGCTCTATCCCGTGTTGTGAGTGTAAAGACATTTTTACAACTTTATAATTATGTTTAAATACTGTGTACTGTTTTGTCACCGCCGGTAACTGTCCCTTAAAGAGAAAGTGCCTCAGCCTCACAGTGTTCAAAAAATAATAGTAATTTCATTGGATACTGCGATTATATGTGAGGGAGTTTAGTAAAACGTCCCACTTTGTCGATTCTAGTTTCGGAGTTACGGGCAGTTTAGTGAAATATGGTAAAACCTACCGAAAATCGACTTTCAATGAAAACTGATAGAACATACTGTAATAAACCTATGATTTTGATGTCGACCCATAAATGTCCAATTTAAGCACCTTTTTAAGGCCTCAAAGTTTAGTGCCCAGCGTCCCACTTTGTCGAATACCGAAAAAAAACGTCGATATCATATTTGTGCCTGTTATAGGGAAACATTTCTACTTTGTCGATATGGAGTTATGAGTAGTTTGTAATACAGGGTGTTTGGTAACAGGATGCAAAGTTGAAAGGAGGTGATAGCTTAGGCCATTTAGAACACGAATTTTCACAACCTTCACCAATGGGCTGATAAAAACAATAATCCACATTGGAAAAGCAAAAGTCCTTCCAAAGAAGGTTTTTTTTTTAAAGATACGATAGCTACAGTTGTGTTTGATAGCCAAGCATGTTTTTTAAATGGTTTGAAGAACCGGGGCTATTTTAGTTTTTTTTTACCGTCCTTAGAAAACACTTAAATCTTTTTTTTTTTCATGTTATTTAATTTTTAAATCGCTGTAGTTTTGTTTTAAACAGATGTTTCAAATAACTTATATGGTGACATTTCACAATACAAAAAAAAATACAAAAAAATGCTACCTACAGTATAAAAAGTACTATTGTCGATGTAGTCTGAAATTTTGGAGTTTTCCCAGAAAAATCTTGAAACTTAAATTAAAAAAAAACTAATAACATTTGCCTAACACATATATCGCTTAAAATGTTCTAAATGGCCTAAGCTATCACCTCCTTTCAACTTTGCATCCTGTTACCAAACACCCTGTATAAGAAAGTATAAGCTATCTTCGGTGAAAAAATTATGTCTCTAAGTGCTATAGTTATTTTTTTAAATTCTTCAAACTTGCAAAGGTGAAAAAGCGACAATTGAGAAAACGTTGGTTAAAGTTTGGAACCGCAAAAAACACACTTGTACTTTGAAGTTATGGAGTGGTTAGTATCAAATGAATTGGCATACTTTAAGGATTTCAAATTAATCAAAATCATGTATGTAACCTTAGTAGTTTGAATGTTACGGAGGCTTGAACATAAAAACAGAACGAAAATATGTCAATCCTGAATATGGGTTTATTTTCTATATTTATAACACGACCCGCAGATTCATCATTAAAGTTGTATTTATATATGTATGCTCATGCTAAAAAAGACAAAAATAATTCTATGGATCCCGTTAGTTAGTTATTATGTCAAAAAGTTAATAAAAAATGAATTGAAAAGTACAGCATAAAGAAGATTGTTTGACAAAGTAAGCCATTATGACACAAAGTGATTATTTGGATGAGCAACACGAAGTGAGCGAGGACAAATATGTCTGAGTGTCATATAATGGCTTTTAGCCACGTGTTAAACACTCTGCTTTTCACTTCGACTGCGAGAAAATAAAAAAGACTTAACATTAAAATTGTTTATTTCATGAAAAACTAAAAGTACAGTTTCAGCAATTCTATCAGAAAGTTTGGCCAATCTGATCAGGTTGGTTTGTTTGTTTTTAATTATTTGTAAGGAGTATGTAGCTGACTGCAAGTTTTTTTTTTTCAGTGTCATTGATATTTGTATGGGATTATATGGCTTTCTTTTAAGCCCTAGGGGCTAAATGTACTATTTTAGTCTCGCTTCACGAAGCTAATATGACGTACTTTTTGAGCAGGAGAAAAGAAAAATACGAAATATGAATAGTAGGGTTGGGTAACCATCGATAATGGACTTTTTTATCGATGATTCCGCTAAATAAAAAACAGTATTATTTAAAAAAATATAATTAACCGATAGATATAAAATAACATTTATATAAATACTAACTCGAAAAACATTACGCCTATGTTTTAAAAGCTGATTTTATACTTGTAGTATTTTTTTAGCGTATGTCCATACGAACGAAACCAAACCGTCAAAGTGGGACACTAAACTTGAGTCGGAAATAAATTCCGTTCAAATTCCGTAAACATAAAATGGAATACATATACCAAACACATACTTTTCACTGAACAAGCACTAAAGTTTAGTAAATCGACAAAGTGGGACGCTACCCATAGAAAATCACTAAACTTTATAATGCATGAAAAAGGACTTAGAATTTGATATTAATACTTTTTATGCTTGATAAGTGTGTCTTTTAAGTAATCTTATGTTATATATTAAAATACACTTGTCATTTGTATTTTTTTATGCTGTACTTTTCTATTAAGTTTTTCTTAACTTTTTGAAATAATAACTAACTAAAGGGATCCATAGAATTATTTCTGTCTTTTTTAGCATGAGAATACATTTATAAATACAACTTTAATGATAAATCTGCGTGTCATGTTAAAAATATAGAAAATAAACCCATATTCAGGATTGACATATTTTCGTTCTCTTTTTATGTTCAAGCCTCCGTTACATATACACCTAGAGACATATATCTTTCACCAAAAGATAGCGTATGATCTGTAGTATTAGGAACTACTCATAACTCCATATCGACAAAGTGGGACCTTTTCCCGGAAACTGTCACATATAGTTACTTGTACAGTAAGTTGTATCAGGTATTTTTAAGCCTTCTCATCTTCTAGGTAATTCTAGTTAACCCAAAAAAATGTGGAAGCGCTGATTAATGCACTTAAGATTTCCACTCGTATTTAGCATACACGGTATACATACGTCAATCTTTTCAGATATTATCTTCTTTAGTGCGGAATTGACAACTGCCTGTTATCATATTTGCAGAGAGAAATGATAACAATTCGCTCCGGGGTTCCAGGAGACATTGATAAAGAATGATAAAAATAATTTTACAAGTGTGATAAGAAATGCAAAACAATGGCCGATAAAAAAGATACAACGGTGCCCGGCTCATTGCTATAAGTTTATGACAAAGTCTAATGTTATGTAAGTTTTAAGGGATTTTTTTATTTCCAAGGTGTGGTGGGTCTGAATTCTTAAAATAATAAAGTAAATATTAGGGACAATCTTACACAAATCGACCTAGGCCCAAACTAAACATAGCTTGTACTATGAGTACCAGGCGATATACATACTTATATAGTTAAATATATTACTTATATAAACAGAAAACATCCAAGACCCATGAATAAACTAACTCGTGCTCATCACACAAACACTTGCCCTGGCCGGGATTCCAACCCGGGACCGCCAACTTCGTAAGCCGTTGTGCAACCAACTTAGCCAAACGAGAGCATTTTATAAAATTGTATGTGCATGAGTGGGAAGGCGCAATACGAACTTAGAATTTCGCACTTCGTAGTAGCCCCTCAAGGAGTAGTCGAACTCGGATAAAAGAAAGGACGAAAACTCTACTATGTAATTAATTATGAAAGCGATCACTGACCTTAAATTCACTCTCTGTCCTGATGCCTAGCATCACCAGAAGTTTCCGTACGAGCCAGTTCAGCGACCGGACGACTGCAAACGTCGACCAAAACTGGGCGAAAAGGGATCTTAAGCGTCCGAAGTTCTCAGCTACACCTGTGTTGTTGAAATATGTGTCATTTACATAATTTAACGTATAAATAATTGGATCATTTTAGTGTTACGAAATAAAACCACTCTAGAGCAAGCCATTTTGTGTAAACCTACAATAATACACATGATTGGACGGTGCCTGCAACTTCGTTCATGAAAAAAAAAACAATACCCTGTTTTTAGGGTTCCGTACCCAAAGGGTAAAATGGGGCCCTATTACTAAGACTACGCTATCCATCCGTCTGTTTGTCTATGTGTTTGTCTATCTGTCCGTCTGTCACCAGGCTGTGTCTCATGAACCGTGATAGTTCAACAGTTGAAATTTTTACAGATGATGTATTTATTTTGCCGCTATAACAACAAATACTAAAAACAGAATAATTTCATGTCAGTCTATGTCAGTAACCAGTATAAAATGACCGAACACCGCGTACATTCTGCTTAGAAGTAGGGCTCTGCTAACACTGGATTTTTATAAATACGGCCGTTTGTAGCTTATCTATAGCGTACGGAACCCTCGGTGCGCGAGTGTGACTCGCACTTGGCCGGTTTTTTCCTTTGCGTAGTCGGATAAAAGATACATACAAAAATAAGAATCGATTCTTGTGTGTTCTTCGAGTGGTTTTCAAATCTTAGAGCTTTTAACCACTGGAGATGCCATACGTGCCAAAGTAATAGCGAATTGGCCAGTTAGTTTATACGATACATTTTTGGGTGGTTTTTTGTATGTAGGTTATTCCTTTAATTCTGTGCGTTTGTAGAAATAGAAATAATTCCGTAGTGTGTTGTACGTGTTTACTTCACCCCCCGCTTAAAATGCATGAAAAATTTCCTCGCCAATGACACGGCTTGTCATCTACATTAGTTAATTGCTCTAAGCTTCAAATAAGGGGCTGTTCATAAATTACGTCATCAATTTTTGACGATTTTTGACCCCCCCATCATAATTCGAAAGACCCCCCTACCAAATGAAATGATGTCATTTCCAAGAAATTCGTTTTTACCAACAGTTTATAGAAACACGAATTTCCTTGCTTTTTAGGGTTTTTTATTGTAATTGGTTTTTTTTTATTAAGGAAAATGTAAAAAAAACACCATTTCCCCCCTTTATCTACAAACTTTACCAAACGAATTTTTTTAAATTGTCACAATTTGTAAAAATAAACATATTACACGAAAATTATACTCTAGTCTCTAACTAGCTATTTTTTTTAATTTGCAAATAATCTATTTTATTATTATTTGAATAAACCGGTTGAGTTTAGTTTGCTCCTCATTTGTATGCAATGCTATAGATATCAGGAGCAAACTTAACTCAATCGGCTTAACCAAGCAATAAATCCGATGTCTAGACACCCCCCCCCCCCCCCCCCCCCCCCCCCAAATTTGAAATGACCTAATCTCTGAATAGCCCCTAAATACCCGCTCACTTATTTTTTTGTAAATGTAATTGACCAATGCTTTCGTATGTCTGTCCGGCGGATGTCCGGCTGTTCTCCTCTACAGATCCCATTTCTCAACCGATTCCCGTGAAATTTTGTGAGCAGGTTCGATAACTATATAGCATTTTTACATCAATTCAGTTTATGGAAAAAAATTGGTAAGTCCCCAACTCTACAGCTCGCAGAGCCCCTAGTGTACAGTCAGCTTCAAATAGTCTGTAACATCCAAAGCGCCAAATCCATACTAATATTATAAATGCGAAAGTGTGTCTGTCTGTCCTCTTCACGCTTAAACCGCTCAACCGATTTGAATGAAATTTGGTATGAAGATGGTTTAAGTTCAGGGGAAGGACATAGCTACGTTTTATCGCGGAAAAATACCCTTATCAGCGATAAACGAATTTAAGGCGGACGAAGTCGTGGGCAGAAGCTAGTATATAATAAAGATGTGTGACGATATAATAATAATAACAAGTACTCTTTATTGCACACCAAAAGAAAATAACATCAGACACTTAAATGTAAACCAGTATGAGAAATGGTAAACAACAGGCGGTCTATTTAGCACTTTGGATGCTACAGAGTATTTGAAGCTCTCTGTACAGGCATTTAATGTTTTCTACTTTATAATAGTCTAGAAGAACATTTTACAAACAGTGCTAATTAGACGAAAGACAATAGGCGGAAGATAGCATAACCTACTCGTAGGTAGGTACAATAGTTATTTGTATAAGGAAATTACTACTTTGCCTTCAAAGATGATAAACTGCTGCCATAAACAATAAAGAGTCACTTGAATGGCCTTCGTCTTCGTCGTAATGACTACATAGTTACTGGCGATTGGAAGTCATTACTTAATTAATCACATAGATTATAATAGAAAGAATCGACTAAAAAACGTGCCACAATAGATCTTATACTGATAGATATACAATTTCATATGAGAGCCAAATGTATAAGGACGGTTTATAATTTAAATAAATAAATTCTTTTGATAAATATCAGCTTTATTCTAAAGGCCAAGCAACACCGGATGCGTGTGCGTGGCGTGCACGTAGACGTGCGAGTGGTGTACGCGTTGTAAAGTACGAATATCCATAAGAGATGGCACACCGCTACGCACGTGCACGCCACGCAAGCGGTGTGTCATCTACTATGACATTTCATACGATACAACACGCACGCCACGCACACGCGCACGTGCACGTGCTGCGCACGCATCCGGTGTGTTTCGGCCTTAAATGTGTTGGGGTTTTCTATATACACCAAATATTTTTTATTTTATTAGTATAACCATAATGTGATCAAGATGGTTCAAAAAGTTTAAAAACTGTTAGTAGGTATGTATACTCCTATACTAATATAAAGTTGTCAAACTGTATGTCTGTATTTTAAAAATATATTGTACCGGACTATTTGGAAGTCACTGAATCGATTTATTTAATTTTTTTAACCGAAGAATTTTACTATTATTATTATTATTTATAATTATTTTTTTCAAAAAAGAAGGGGGTTCTCAATTCGGTTGTATTTTTTTCATGTTTGTTACCTCAGAACTCCCGTCATTTACACGACGATTTGGAAAATTATTTTTTGTTCATGAGTAGGTATATCCAAATTGGTCCCATAAAATTTTGGTGAAGATCTGATGCCGGGATCCATGAGAAATCGAAGGAATTCCTCGAATATTATGAGCACATCTATGGGGATTTTGGTATTTATTACAGTAGTTTAAGCATTTACATTCGAAAATCAACATTTGGTGAAGAGAAACCGATGATGAAGACACAAGCCATCAGTTACCACTGAGGGCTCTACCAGTGTTATTTAATTCACGGATCGTACGTCAATTTGGAAAATTATTTTTTCGGTTACTAGTAGGAATCTCCAAGTTGGTCCCATAAAATTTTGGTGAAGATCTGATGACGAGATTGATGAGGAATCGAAGGGATTCCTCAAATTTTATGGGCACATCTATGGCGATTTCGGTGTTTATTACAGTAGAACAAGTATTTACAGTCGAAAATCATCATTTGGTGAAGAGAAACTGATGATGAAGACACAAGCCACCAGTCACTAATTAGGGCTCAACCAGTGTTAATTAATTCACTAATCGCAATATAATTCTTTAACATATTTTACTTAGAGGCAGAAGTTGGTTAAGAGCGGGGTAGCAAAGTGGAGCTGATAGTGGAGGACCAGAGAACTGCTCAACGGTTAACGGCCCTGATTCGGAAATAGCAACGTTCAGCTAAAGGTCGGGAGCAATTGACATTAGAATGCATTTTGGCTGTAAGTGCAGTATAAAAGTCGTAGAAGTCATAAAAGTTGAGACAGTTAGTCGTTTTCTCTTTTAACCAGCAAGCTACGGACTTAACCATTTTGACCTAGCCAATTCTTATAATTTAGAGTTTTATTTGCAATAGTTTTATTTACAATTAGAAGATGCCCGCAACTTCGTTCGCGGAGGAGAAAAAGTCATAACCCCTCGTTTTTCTACAGTGTAGTCGGGTAAAAAGTATCCTATAACCACGTGGAGATACCTAGCTACCCGTGTAGCAAAATTTGTAGAAATCTGATTAGCCGATTTTGCGTGATGAGCCACAACGACACATACAAACATACATAAATAAAATAAAAATATTTTTCGTTTTAGTGACCTCCAAATAGTCCGTAACAATCATTTTTTTGAAAATATCTTCAATGTACAGACATTTCATTTTTACAATTTTATAATAGTATAGATTGGTCTTATTTATTTATAATAGTTTCAATCGTTGTATTTCACGCAACGCTTTTTCTTCGTGTGGTTTCTTCAGTAACTTGTTTGGTTCTAAGTCGCAAAGAGCTTATGCCCTCCAATGTCTTCACACGACTTAGCGCAACATAGACTTGACCTTTTGCGAAATGTTTTTTACCTAAGTCAATCACGACTTTGTTAAGGGTGGTGACCTGGAGTTTATGCACCGTTACCGCTCAACTAAGGATAAGCGGAAGCATTCTCTTTTCAACATCCCCATGGCCTTTAGTTGCCTGATATTATTGCAATCAGTATTAGGGGACTCTGCTTCATCCCGAGCAACAGTTTTTAAACGGTTTAGTGAATTTTAAAAGAGGTACAATGAATATGAATAAACCAACAGTTACATTTCTTAATTAAAAGACTCGAGAAGCGTGCAAAGGGCCTCCTCAATCTTCCTATTCTGGGCTTGAAAAAATACTTTATATCACTAAAAACAAAAAAATAAAAAAATAAAAAAAAACCGACTTCAAAATAAACTAAAAAGCCAAAAATAATCTTTTATGTACGGTACGGATCACATTTGAATCACCTTTTGAAGTCGGTGCCAAACCTGAAGTAAATAAAGTTCTTTATTCAACAAAAATACGAATAACAATAAATATATAGGTAGGTAATAACTAAAGGCTCGCCGCCGCGGTTCTTGCGTGCCATCTGTGTTAATAGTAATAAATGAATGGTTTGGCACCGACTTCAAAAGGTGATTCAAATGTGATCCGTACCGTACATAGAAGATTATTTTTGGCTTTTTAGTTTATTTTGAAGTCTGTTCTTTTTTTATTTTATTTTTTTATGTATGTTCGTATGTCTCGTTGTGGCTTCATCACGCCAAATCGGCTAGACGGATTTCAAATATTTTTGGTACACCGGTAGCTGGGTATCTCTAGATGATTATAGGATACTTTTTACCCGACTATGCTAAAGAAAAAAAGAAGGGCTATGACTTTTTCTCCGCCGCGGACGAAGTTTCGGGCGCCTTCTAGTATTTAATAAGCATCAGGGTCATACCTTGAGTTCAGTGATATTTGTGTTCAATGTCAATAGTTAAAACAAGTTTTCTTGTTTCTCACAATGTTCAAAGGTTACTAACTAAGTAGTACGTCCGTCTGTCCGTCCGTCCGTCCGTATGTCACAGGCACTTTACTCAAAAACTATTTGCTACTGCACTTTATCATATCGTACTTTTTAATCTGTAGTGCATTTTTTGTATGAACGGCTGCGGAAGGAACCCTACACTGAGCATGGTCCGACATGCAAATTTTATAATACTATACAATTATGATACCTATTGAAAATTATACATTAGAAACATTAAAATCGAGATTCAAAGTCAGGCATAACATACAAATTGTGACGTCACACAACACAGACAAATGTGTAGAGAAATTACCATGTTAAAAAAGTGTGTCTATGTGTATAGTTCATATTTTCATTCAAGAACCCTAGATAATCACAAGGCAACATTAAATTTTCTTTAGAACAAGAAAACAATCAGTAATTTTCCGACACAATAACTAAACATACTTTTTTCTTTATTATTTCTTCTTTTTAGTCTCAATTTCATGTTTCTATGTTTGTTTAATACAGTAATTATAAATAATAAGTGCATTGCAAATTCCCTATTGCGCAAAATGGATGATCACCGACAAGGCAAAGAGTGTGGTTTTTAACTTACCTAAAATGGCTCTAAATGAGCTTGTAAGGGCAAAGAATGTATTTTCTAGCATCATGGCGACACTGCCGACGGCGCTGACCAAACTTTGTATTGAGTCAAAGGCGGGCCTCGAACTTTCCTCCGCCATTTGTATGAATCTAAAAATAAATAATGTAAATATCAAAATCATGCAATTGTGCAGAATAATAAGTTTAAAATGAAGTTTAAAAGTATAATATAATGAATAATGATCTTTATTCTGTAAGTAGGCCGCAAGGCCACTTTTACAAGTCTGACTCTACGGCATTTCCTAAGAGGAGATCACTGAGGAGAAGAAAGCCGAAACAAACTCAACAGTCAGTCATTTTTTCAAAATAACTCTTATATCTATTACAATATTTGTACTTAGCCTATCCTAAATATATGTTTTGAGTATAAACTCAATGCAAAGTTCTCCAAGACAATATATCTAAACTTATAAAAGTAAAAAAAAATAGAATATAAAAAAGCAAAATAATGATTTTTAATTTAATACATATAGCTTTATGTTTTAGCTTTAAGCATGGTTGTTTTTTTCTGTAATGCTGTTTATGTTTCTAATAAATAAAAATAAGTAAATATTCAGGGAATGAAAAGGTTTGTCACCTTTCGACCCTATATGATGGTATTGAGGTTAAAAAGTGACAAACCTTTCATTCCACAACTGTACACACCTGTACAGTAAAAGCTCATTCATGTAACAAACAGTAGACAAAAATATTTTTTGGAATAACTATAAAAATAACTAAGACATAAGCCATCAAACATTTCATTCTATATCTTTCTAGTAAAACGGAATTTAATATGGAGTTTATATGGCCAGAGTGCACAATGACGTAACAGTGCATAGGTAACAGACCTCTCTGTCTAATTAGTAGTTTAAAATGCCTATATCTTGCGTATTTCTTGGTCGTATTAAATTTCACAGTTTGAAATAGTTTTTACGGTATTTTGATATTTAGTTAAGTAAAGCCATAAAAAAATAATGCATGTGCCCTATTATGCACAAAATGCAAGTCATGTTTAATCATCATACTTTAAATAAGTCAGTAAGTGCATAAAATTAACTTTGTGTTATTTAAATATGTACATTTTAGAAGTCTTATTGTATTTAGATAATGTCTTGGTTCCATGTTTACCTAGATGATTAGTTGATTACAGTCAGTCACAAACATTGCTAAACAGTGACATATAAAAATTATTGCTACTTTTGAGGCTTAATCTCATGAAAGATCACAAAAAAATGCAAATTCATATTACCTTTTGAGTTATGTATAATTTTAAACGACAAAATTTAAGTTTTTAAAAGTATATTATTTACCTGTTCTAAATAAAACTTCTTCCTTCTTCTTTTTCTTCTTCCTAAATACCTTCAATACATTGCAGCAACATGCTAAGTCAAATTTTATCTTAGTTGGCAATTTATGTTATCTTGACTTGTGTTTACATTTTAGATTATATAATTTACTGTGACACTCCTTTGTACAAGTGAATATGAAAATACATACTAAACACATCTGTACTATCTACTCCAGCAGAATACATCAAATTCATCAAAACACACAAAATTCAACTAAAAAGAAAAGCATCATTCCTAAGAAAAACATCCCTTATTGAAAAAAGAAAAACATGATTCCTAAGTAATAAACTATGTACGGTCAAGGAATTTAATTTGTGTACCCTTTCATACATTGTCATAGTGACATTGATATGGAATCTATCGGCTTTCATATTGATTTTGACTGTGACAAGGTACGAAATGGTATATAAATTTAATTCCTTGACTGTACATATGTGTTGTCCAAAACATGAAACAAACTATTGACCCCACCTTTATTATTTTAACAAAAGAATGTCAATTGAAGGTAAAATATAAAAACAAAAAAATAGTAGACTCACCTGTTTTCAATATCACCATGCATAGGGCCATATCTGTTGTATCCCCCATAGGGTGACATGCCACCCATGCCACCCATGCCTCCTAATCCCCCCATTCCATAACCGCCTCCAAATCCCCCATAACCGTAGTTTCCGTAACCCATCCCCCCCATTCCCCCCATACCATAGGAATTGATTGAATTCATTCCCCCGTAAGAATAACCAGGGGTAATGCTATAATTGGGCTGTACAGCCAAATCTGGTCGGGGAGGCAACACGGGAGGCCCTAATGTGCTATTCGCAAAGGAAGTAGACGGAATAGGATTTCTGAATGTAGGAATATCTCCACCAGGAGCTATAGCTGCATTCGATAAACTAGGGTCAGAGTTCCCCTCAAACTTAGCCTGCTCCGTCATGGTACAAGTTAGATACGCACTAGAATCACTGCAACTTTCACGTATATGACACTACGCGGTTCACTGATAATTATTTAACGCCATACAGTGCGATTATTTTATCTTAACTATTTTGTACTGTACTATCTTAAACTTTTAAAGATAGTACGCAAATGAGAGCGACTGACGAACCCAAGCAAACCCAAGTCTCACTGAATGTCAATGTCAAATAGACAGACACTATAGTCTTTATTGCCACAATAAATAAATCTAATTTAAATTATCTTGCAAAAGCGATTATCAAAACGTACTATATACAGTAACTAAGTAGTTAGCATAGAACCTACTAATATTTGTTATGCCACCTAATTATTAGAAATTTTAATATCCTAATACCTTTTTTTTTTCGAAATATCTTTTATACTGATAATAGACAATATCAGAAAGTGAACAAGTTTCTTAGAATATATCATGGTTATGTTTTCAATTTATAGAAATGATTCTGGGGTAACCTATCTATTTCTGAAATATGATAACTAAACTATAATTATGATTTTGTGTATTTTTCGCTTTTTGCTATATTTCCAAACTGAAAGTGATATTACTGTAAAATATAGTATAAAAACAAAAACAGTTTGTCTATGGTCCGAAGGGTGTCAATAATTTCAATATTTGGATTCAGTAAATTGTGGTTTTGTTATTTTCTAAGTTATTGTGACTGTTTACTGTTACTACAGATAGACACAAGTGCAAATTGAGTGTTAAAAATTTAATCGGTAAGTTACTTACATTTATTCACTTAGAGATGAGACCAGAAATTGATCTTTACTTTGTGTCACAGAGTGTCATCCTTTCATATCTCGATATTTCTGTAATGTTTTGTGTTTTTATTGGTATTTTGCTTATTCTTCGGGTATTTAAGTATGCTACGTTTGTATAGAAAAGTTGTTAGAGTCTAGGTATTGTAAGTTTGGCATGGTGGCATTCCAGGACCGGTTGCCCTAAACACAATCACTAGAAATCAGTGTCAATAAAATTGCTCTCATTTAAACGCCGCCAGTACATACATAGCTGAACCCGCGAAATATGGCTACTTTAGATATCAAGAACACAATTTTACTCAATAGGTATTTTAATGTTCCTATGCGAAAAAAAAATCTGATAAAAATAGCATACTTATCACTATCAGTAATGCAAAATGAGGCAGATGTAAAATTGCGAAAAAAATCCTTTTGCCATATTCAGTATGCTTGGTCTTCACACCTAACACACTTTTGCATAGTTATGATATTAGTAAGGAAGAAAGGATTAGTTTTTTAAATGTCACTTGTCCTAGGTTAGTACACCCAGCTTCCCTAGCCTGATAGAGAACGTACATCAGTGGAATTAGAAGTCTGAAACTTAGCACAGAAGTTCTCTATATCAGTAATTTTAATCAATGTCAATGGTGCATATGCCCTTTGAATGTAAAGGTATCAAATCAATATAACATAGGTGAACACTAAGAGAGTACTTTAAATAAATAATAGTTTAAAAAACACTAGAAAAACACACTTTACAAGACTTTTCTAACAAATCCAAACACAGCTAATACAATGTTCCATCATGAAGATCCAGTTCATATCTTCCGGCTCCATCATCAGATCAGTTCGACAGTATCATATTATTATATTGTCATTAGAACTACATACAGCTGCTAATTTTCATGACTCTACAATCCTTGGAAGATGGTTACATTAGTTACCTTAGATTCCATTACATAGTTAGTTACATACAGGTCAACCTAATAAAAGTGTGTTAATTAAAGTTTGAACATTGTTATAAAAAAATGTCATAAAAATCACTTCCTGTCCTCCACAGGGGATAAAATATGATATTAAGCTGTAAAAATGGAATGTCTTTACAATGCAGATATTTTCAGAAAAATAAGTAAAACTGACTTGAATTTAAAAAATAATAATTGTAGGTATGCAATTTCAACCATTTTTGGTACAAAAATGACTGGCAGTGAATGGATGCAGGTTACTTTTAAAGTTAAGGAATTAAAAGGTTTGTCATGTTTCAACTCTGTGTGACATTGTTAGGTAGAAAAGTGACAAACTTTTTCATTCCGCAACCTGTCTCATGTTGTTAAGGACATTAAAGATACAATTAACTGTGATAATTAGAACATTTATATAAATGCACAGACACATGGACCAATAATTTTGCTAATAATTGTACTAGAAACATTATAATTATTACAGCTATACATAAAATTGAGTTTACATTTTCTCAAGCTAATGTGCAACTTTTAGTTTTACACGTAGGCAAGCAACTAAAATAAGTTCAATTGGCAGTACATTCTATCTACACTGGTCATCTAGGCATCTAATTATTGCTGATACACACCGAGGCCACTCCTATTAACACTACTCACTCTTAATGTTCAGAAGGACATAAGAGGCTTGGTTTTTGTATAAGAATATGCTCTTTTGTACAAAACAGTAGTGTCAATTATTACTGAATCACACATTTACTTTGTTTGAAGTTAATAATATGTTATTTATTGGAGCAACAACTTGGTCTGAAAGGTGTTATTATTTTAATTTGCCTTGTATGATCTGATCTGTGTATGATGATTTATGTATGTACACACACACTCCAACTTTTGTGTGTATATACACTTACTTACTTTGTTTACTATTTAATTTACGTAAATCTTTAAATGGCAAATATTGGTTTAGTGATTTGTTGGCTAGTCCTTATTTCATCCATCATTAGTTCTACAGTTTCGGGAGAATTGATTTCTCTTCTTAGCTTAGATTGGGATGAGCAGGGATCGGAACCGGTATTTTTTTCATACAAAATATCCGAAATAACGAATCGTTTTTTTCGTTCAATTACGAGATTTTCGTATATTTTATTAAAATTCTAGAACTTGAATCAGGTGTTTTGTGATTAAATTTACTACTCCTAAATACAGTTTTAAAACATTCAAGAAATAGCGTGTATTTTAGAAGATTAAAAAAATACCGATTGCGTTCCCTGGGGATGAGACAATTTTTACCAAGGTATTTTTTTTACAATGGTCATTAAAAAATTGGAGAAATAAGTCTAATAAACCGCTTGTAATTATCAGATTTAAAAAATATTATTTCTGGGATCAGATATTCGTGTTTTTAATCTTGGCTTTTATTTGTATTTGCCAAACCCTAGTGCAGACGTCAGTCAGTAGTGACGTCACTCGATATATCTCCTATAGGCAATAAAATAATTAAACAAAGCGCATCAAATTAGCATCTTAGAATAGCTTATTTAACTTATAAAAAATTTAATTAAAAACAAAGGCATTTTTTTGGCTCGCCCCAATTCACATAGAAACTGTAGACTGATACAAGTTGCTAAATTCATGCCAAGAAATAAAATTACTATAGCTGCCAACAGCTGAAAACAGCTATTTTTTATGTTTTAATTTAATTCCAACTTTTTACTTAAATTTCGCATCATGATGTCGTAAGATGCCTTACTTGACTGTAACTTTATGTTTTTCTTGACCTCCATAAAATGGCCGTCATTATACATGCGGGGGTTCATACACTCAGGAGTAGGGAGTCCACGAGCACTGAAAAATGTGGGGCCTTTGGGCACCCAATAATAAAATTAGAGACGTTGTTGAACTGTAAAAAAAACTTTCGGAAACTCCGTGAGGTTGAGCGCCCTGCACCTCTAGACTCTTTGTCGCGCGACAAAGACTGTCTGTCTCTTTCCTTTCAATATAATGCGAGAAAGACGAGTGATGCTAAGGTGCGTCCACATTTGTATAATTTGTCCGATCAGATCATCGTACCGTGGCATGATCGCGTGTCATGATCCCGCGTTTGGATACGATCGCTCGAAATCCATGTTGCTACGCGTATCACACACTTAGATCGGACAAGCAAGGCATGATCGCTGCGCCGACAGTGAGCGTCCAAGCAGCGCGATACGCAGTCATGCAGCGCCACGGTGATCGGATACGAGCAAATGATACAAGCGTGGACGCACCTCTATGTTGCGCAACACGCGTAGTCGCGGATAGTTGTGCTAGACCGAGTGGGCACGCGCCCAGAGCGCACAGTGGGTCCTGCATAAAATTATCATACACTAGAAGGCGCCCGCAACTTCCTTCGCGGAGGAGAAAAATTCATAACCCCTCTTTTTTTCTTTGGCATAGTCGGGTAAAAAGTATCCTATAACCATCTGGAGATACCCAGCTACCCGTGTACCAAAAATAGTTGAAATCCGTTTCGCCGATTTAGCGTGATGAAGCCACAACGACACATACAAACATTTTATTTGTACAACATTATAATATTACTAGCTTCTGCCCGCGACTTCGTCTGCCTTAAATTCGTTTATCGCGGATAAGGATATTTTTCCGGGATTAAAAGTAGCCCATGTCCTTCCCCGGGACTCAAACTATCTCCATACCAAATGTCATCCAAATCGGTTCAGCGGTTTAAGCGCCAAGAGGTAACAGACAAACAGACAGACACACTTTCGCATTTATAATATTAGTATGGATAGATATTCCTCCAAAACTATACTCCCCAACCCATAAAAATTAGAGCAAATCGTCTATTTTCGCTTTCCTCAACATTACAGTTCAGTTGCTAGACCGTATTTCGTCCTAAATAGTCGAAATCAGAAGCCAAACTGGGACACAATGCACAATATGCACATGTTGCACGAGCAACAAAAAGTATGAATTCCGCTGACTATGTTTAACGGCACAAAGAGACACAACATGTCCGACAGCCGACCCGCTAGCCTATTTCCAGCCTACGTATAAAGCTGCGTTCACTCGCAATGCGATATACAGCATTACTATAGCACTGGTTCGCTCGCACGCGATTACACTTGTTTTTCGCTAAGATCTAAAGAAAGAGCGATGCGATATACTTATTTGTTTTAAGAACAAATATCATGCACATGCATTACGCTGAGTTTACGTATAACGACGTTTACGTTAAAGATACACAAAAGAAGCCAGCTCACGTAAAGCTGGCGTCCACTGCTGTGCAAATGTTACTTAACCCTCGGGAACCATTTTTTTTATGTTCAAAACAGAAATCGAAAAAAAAAATATTTGGACCACCCTAATCTGTAGGTACTATTATAATGTTGTAAAAATGAAATGTCTGTACATATAAGAAATTTTCAAAAAAGTGACTGTAACGTTGGAGGTAATATAACATTTTCTTTGGATTTTTTGTACGTTTGTGTGTCGTTGTGGCTGCATTACGCCAAATTGGCTAAACGGGTTCAACTATTTTTGGCACACGGGTATCTCCAGATGGTTATAGGATACTTTTTATTCGACTACGCTGAAGAAAAAAAGTGGGGTTATGACTTTTCTTCTCCGCGAACGAAGTTGCGGGCACCCCCTAGTAGAGTATAAATATGTACTATCAACACCTCGCAGGGAAATAACATGTTTGAGTTACTAAGTTTACATAATTCGAGATACTGCGTATTTAGGGGTTCAGCAGAAGGGAGTGGCATTTTTTTTCGACTTACCGAGAATAACGACTTTACGAGGTTCGAGTTTATAGAGATTCCACTGTATTTGTAGATTCTAAGTTCACATAAAGTATACTATAGACAAAAGATAATAAATTCACACCTCACTTTAAGTTCCTAATTCGCCCTAAAGCCACAGCCTTAGCACAAAATAGACAGGTACAGAAATCAACCTCATGTATGTACTTCACATTTCACACCTACGCTCGGCGGTCGGTCTAGGGTTGTTAACTATTGGCTTGTGCACGAAAAACTATCGTGGTACTGGCTTTTTCGAGGAGTATCATTTGAAAGGTGTAATGGAGTTTAGTTTACTTGAGCATTCGTTTGAAAATCATAATTACACTGTACATTTGCATCGGTTGTTTCAATAACGGCTTGACTAAAACTATACGAGGGCTGCTATTTATATATCCGGAAACCGGGATTACAATCTTCTTAAATTGCATATTTGACCGCCATGGTAAAATTTGAACTTTTTTAAGTATATAAGGTATATTTTTTCTTCCTTATTAACGCTCGTGTTTTGTTTTTGACGGGTTTTAAATGTCATCTCGCAGCAAGAATGGAACTCACTCGTGAAAATATTCGTGCTATGATTTATTATGATTTTCGGCGTGGTTTAACGCAACAACAGTGCATAGATCAACTAACTTCAACTTTTGGTGATGAAGCCCCATCTAAAACTACTGTGTATCACTGGTTTAGTGAGTTCAATCGTGGACGTAGTATGCTTACGGACGAAGTTAAGGCAGGTCGCCCGAAATCGGTCGTTGTACAACAAAATATCGAGGCTGTGCGAAAACTTATAATGGACGACCGACATGTTACGTACCGCGAGATAGAGGCGACTCTGGGTATTTCTATGACCAGCATTAATAGCATATTACATAATTATTTGGCTGTAAAAAAAATTTGTTCGCGTTGGATACCCCACAACCTAACAAATGAGCAAAAACATGCTCGCGTCGAATGGTGCAATAAAATGTTAAAAAAATATAACCGTGGTGACTCAAAAGCCGTTTATAACATCTATACAGGTGACGAATCCTGGATCTATGCATACGATCCCGAAACGAAGCAACAATCAACGGTATGGGTGTTTCAAAATGAGCCGAACCCTACGAAAGTTACTCGTGCAAAAAGTACATTGAAACAAATGGTGGCCTGCTTCTTCGGTATTAATGGCCATGTAGCTACAGTGCCACTAGAAAACCGTAGAACGGTTAATTCAGAGTGGTACACGACCATTTGCTTACCGGAAGTATTTGAACAAATTCGTAAAACTAACCAGCGACGAAGAATCATTCTTCATCATGACAATGCCAGCTGTCATACGTCACGCGAAACAACTCTATTTTTGGAGGGTCAAAATGTGGAATTAACGGGTCATCCGCCGTACAGCCCTGACTTGGCACCCAACGATTTTTATTTATTTCCAAATATAAAGAATAAATTACGCGGTCAACGATTTTCGACCGCTGAAGATGCTGTCGACGCATTCAAACAACACGTTATGGAGGTACCTCAGGCGGAGTGGCAGAAGTGCTTTAAAAATTGGTTCACGCGAATGCAAAAGTGCATAGATCATCAAGGGGAATACTTTGAAAAACAATAAAACTATTTTCAGCCGTGTACGTTTGTTTGTTTTTTTGTTTCCGGATATATAAGTAGCAACCCTCGTATCTGTAAATGAATTCTTAAATGGTAATAGAAGGAGGAGTTCTGGAATTGAATTTATTTTTAACAACTTTCGTTTTGAATCCATACTCCATACTAATATTATAAATGCGTAAGTGTGTCTGTCTGTCTGTCTGTCTGTTACCTCTTCACGGTTAAACCGCTGAACCGATTTGGATGAAATTTGGTATGGAGATAGTTTGAGTCCCGGGGAAGGACATAGGCTACTTTTTATCCCGGAAAAATACCCTTATCCGCGTAGGAAGACTTTAATGAGGACGAAGTTGCGGGCAGAAGCTAGTTTATTATAATGCAGTCGGGACTAAAATGAGCTTCACACACACGACGGCAAGTTGCTGTGGCTGAGGGGTCTAGGTACTCCAAACCCGCAGTACCAATAGCTTCAAACCTTCCCGCAGTACCTACAAAACAAAACAATAAACCTGCCTACTATTACAATACAAAACATTTACAGAACAGGAAAATACATACACAATTGAAATAAAACAAATAAATATTATACATACACAATTTTACGTTTGTCGATTTTCACTATCGAAAATCCCTAATAACTTCTAAACGGATTACCCGAGTTACCAAATTTCCATTGCCCTGTCCGTTTTAGACCTAAACCTATCAAATGAAACGAAAAACAATACAATATTTCCACAAACAAAAAAAACATGTTTTCAAATTACGTAAGTAAGGTGGCGTGAATTTACCTTACAAAAATTTATTTAATACTTCTTTTATTATACTGATTAAAAATTGGAAACTGTTATTTATTTAAATCGATCTTAGATCTATTCTTCGGGGGCTATAAAAGCCAATTCACCGTATAATGTTGAATTTAAACAACCGTCCACTGAACAGTTATAATATAACTTTTTTTTCGTTGCTCCATTATTGCAGCATATAGTTCACAGACGCGCGTGTCAAGCGGATGGCACTCGCGCTCGCACTGTTCCGAACTGTGCCGAGATATCATGTCCGTGAGCAAAGTCTATGTGTGCGTTGCTCGAGCGCGCTTGTATGTAGATTGACTTCTGTACTTACCTGTTTTGTGGCCTTAGGCTGCCACTGCGCGCGCGCGGAAATGACACGCGGGGGGGTAAGCTTCCGCTCGCCGCGGCCTGGTCGGCTGCAACTTTTTAATTTCACCAAACAAGCTTAATATTTTGTTTCGTGAATGCACACACATGTGTTGCCAGTGTCTACTGTCTATAGAATGGAAATGTGTAGAAATGGGAATCAGTAGAAATAAAAATAAAAAAAGCTGTAGGAGTGGTAATGTCTAGAAATGAGGACCTGTAGGATTAGAAACTTGGGTCATTTTCTTTTTATAAACGACTAGTTTTTCAAATAAATAACCATTTGAACATATAGCGAAAGAAAAGGTTGTCCAGGAGACTAAACACTGTTTTAATACAAAACCGATGGACATTGACGTCTGCTGGGCAACCGAAATTGAAGGTAAATTATTATTTTAACATACTATAGTCACTTCAATTTCACGCTATAATTAATCGAGTAAGGAATGCAACAACACTACACAACAGCAGACAGTATTTGCTTGTTATTTCCCTTTAAAGAGCAAATAGTAGAAACACTAAAAAGTTGATTCACTCTCGTACAGATAAAAGGTGAGAATTTGTAATGAAAATGTGATCACCAATATGTGGTGAAATAATGCAATTTCTCCTGGAACCACAGCCTTATGTTGCCACGCGCGCACGGAAATGTCGCGCGGGCAACGCTTCCGCCCGCCGCCGACGGGTTGGCTTCAACTTTGTAATATCACCAAAATTCAGACCAATTTTTGATGAATAGATAAAAAAAAATATTCATCCACAACAATAACAACAATTTATAGTATAACCTATACACTTGTAATATAAAATATTCATCCACAACAATAACAACAATTTATAGTATAACCTATACACTTGTAATATAAAATAAAACCGGTCAAGTGCGAGTGTGACTCGCGCACCGAGGGTTCCGTACAAACTTTCACTTATTCCGACTTAACTTGCCGCTTGAGTTAAGTTTGCCTCTGGTATCTATGGCGTCACATACAAATTAGGGGCCAACTTAATGCAACAAAGTTATTCAAAAATGTTTTTTGGTGGGTAAAAAAAAAGTGAGCGAGCGCAGCGAGCAAAGCCTCTCCGTTTCAGCTTGGGCAAAATTTACAAAAATGTTTTTGTATGTCCTGCGGACGTCTGTCAGTCCGGAAACGGATGAACTGATTTCGATTTAATAGAAAATTAAATGTTTGAAAGATGACTTAAGGTGCGTCGACACTTGTATCATTTGCTCGTATCCGATCATCGTCCCGTGGCATGACTGCGTATCGCGCTGCTTGGACGCTCACTGTGTTGGCGCGCCGATCATGCCGCACTCGTCCGATATAAGTGTTTGATACGCGTAGCAAAATGGATTGCGAGCGATCGGATCGGCGCAACGTCCAAACACGTGATCGTGACACGCGATCATGCCACGCGACGATGATCTTATGACGACGATGATTATGTTACGGGCAAATGATACAAATGTGGACGCACGTTGAGAGTTCTTCAATGAAAATTATTAGTTTTTCTAAACGCGTTGCGTTGTCTTTTTCGACGATTATTTATTTCTAGGCATCTTCTGGGTTTTTTGTCGTTTCAGCTACGAAAATTACTTGTTTTCACAACATACAGTTTTTCGTATTTTGAGCGGGACATTACACAATTATTGCTTAAGAATCCTTATAGTGTTTTGAATAGAATTGTCGGAATATGTGGCACACGTTGATGTTTGCTGAAAAAATATTTTTCAGCTTCTGTTACATGTACGGGGGCACTCCATACTTGTAAGACCATACATACCCCTAGAAATATTTGTTTTTTTTTTATTTAACTACCAAAGTAAGTAGCGGCTTATATACAAGACACCTATGCTACAAATTTCATTAATATACTTCTTTTGGAAGATTCAACACTAAGTATTAGATTGTTGAATCTATTCAAATCTTTTCGTTTAAGCCACGTATTTATGGAACCTACTAGGGTGACCGATACCAGCGCCACCTGTATTGATAACATTTTCACTGATATTTCTCCTTCTAAACAAAGTATAATTAGAAAATTAGAATCAGATCATTTAGGCCAATTAATGGAATTTGAGATATTAAGGGAAAATATAGTGAAAAAACAAATTACTTTTGTACCGGTAACCACAGACCGTGTGGAAAGAATGAAGCAACATTTGTTTCAGGCGCTACCCGTTCTGTCTTCTGAAATGAGTCCTAATCACATGTATGATTCATTCTTCACAACTTTTATGAAACATTAGAATACAATATTTACTTCGGTTGTGGCTGGCGGTGCACCAGTATTTAGCGAATGGGCTACTGCGGACTTACACAAACGTAGACAAGCACTGTATGCCATGTATGAGGAACGGCGGTTTAATACGAGTGATGAATTTAAAGAACATGTAAAGCAATATTCGAAACAATTCAAAATTGATTGTCATATTGCCAAACGTAATTATTTAACCCAGAAAATCAAAAATAGTTCTAATATTATCAAAACCACGTGGAAAGTGATTAATGCGGAGACTGGTAGGTCAAGGCACGCATTTAGTGATCTAGAATTAAAAATTGATGGCAAAATTATAGATTCTAGTTTAGATGTAGCAACAGAATTTGAAAATTTCTTCACCGATATACCAGTATCCACAACAAAGTGTTTAAATTCATCACCTTCGTCTGCCGTTTTGTTGTTAAAACAAAACGTCCCAGAATGTAGTAAGGACTTTTATTTTGAACATGTCACTCCTTCAGATGTAGTAAAGGCATTTAAATCAATTAAAAAAACCAATGACCTATGGGGGGTCTCAGTCCATGCTGTCAAATCCCTAATAGAAGTAACAGCGCCTGACTTGGCAGATATATTCAATAACAGTGTTGACTGCGGTGAGTTTCCTGATCTGATGAAACATAGCAAAATAACTCCTTTATTTAAATCAGGTAGTACCTCTGACCCCACTAACTTTAGACCAATATCTGTACTACCTACATTTAGTAAAAATTTTGTAAAGCTAATTCTATATCAATTGTTAAAACATTTTAATTTGAATAGTTTGATGCATAGTAAGCAATTCGGTTTTACGCGGGGTCGCTCGACATCCAACGCCGGAGTTGAGCTCGTAAAACACATTTTCGATGCCTGGGAGGAATCGCGAGACGCGCGCTTTAGGCATCTTCTGTGATTTATCTAAGGCCTTCGATTGCGTTAATCATGAGACACTGATCAGGAAGCTACACCACTACGGAGTTAAAGGATTAGCACTAAATTTATTAGAGTCTTATTTAAATGGTAGAATACAAAGGGTTGACGTGAATGGAAAGCGTTTACCGGGGTCATTAGTCTCTATGGGTGTGCCGCAGGAATCAATATTGGGACCTTTCCTGTTCCTTATCTATATAAACGACTTGCCACACCTCGCAAAGACCCACCATGAGATAGTTTTGTTTGCAGATGATACGTCTCTAATTTTCAAAGTCGTACGAAATCAACGATCCTACAATGACGTAAACAATGCTATCTGTGAAGTAGTAAATTGGTTTAATGTAAATAATTTATTGTTGAATGAGAAAAAGACTAAATGTGTTAAGTTTGTCACGAGTAAGTAAAACACGAGCAAGCAAGCGTTATGGTTAAAGGTGAGGAACTGGAACTAGTTAATAGTACAGTCTTTCTCGGTATAACATTAGATTCTAAGCTCCAATGGGGTCCCCATATTGCTAATCTCTCGAATAGACTTCTGCAGCTTTTGCAGTAAGTAAGATTCGTCAATTAACAGACGTGATAACGGCTCGATTAGTGTATTTCAGTTATTTCCACAGTATTATGTCGTATGGCATCTTACTATGGGGCAGTGCTACCGACATTAATACTATATTTGTTCTGCAGAAGCGGGCTGTTCGTGCGATATATAAAATGAACTATAGAGACTCGCTTAGAGATAAGTTTAAGGACATTAATATAATGACACTGCATTGTCAATACATTTATGAGAATATTATGTATGTACATAAAAATATTACTGACTTTAAGAAGAACTGTGATTTACATAATATTAATACTAGAAATAAGCATAAGCTCGCAGTGCCTGCTACTAGGCTCCATAAAATAAGGAGATCATTCATGGGTAACTGTGTGAGATTTTATAATAAACTTCCTAGCAGCATAACTGAGTTGTCTATTGGTAAATTCAAAAATATTGTGAAACGAAAATTATTTTCTAAAGCTTATTATAGCACACAAGACTACATGAATGATGAAGCCGCGTGGGATTAATGTAAATTATAGCGTCATGTAGGTATATGAATAATTATTTTAACGAATACCTAAGGTATTATTATTATTTTAATCTTAATTGTTTTATATACTCTGACATTTAGAATTTTATTCTAGACACATTCTAGATTATTTATTTTTTATTGACAATCCTTTTGGGATTTATTTTATTGATTATTTTAATTTTAACAATGATGATTTTATCAATAATATTACACTTAAGTTAAATGATCTGATTAGGTTTTTCTGGGTTTTCCTAATCCTTGCAGCAAATGTTGGATCATATTGTATTTCTCCCAGCAAACATTCACTGTCATGTAACTGACATTTCGAAAGTGCTTGTAACTAGGCCTACTTGAATAAAGAATATTTTGATTTGATTTGATTTGATTTGTACTTTTTGAGTACAATGCCTGTGACATACAGACGGACCGGACGGATATAACGAAACTATATAAACGAAACGAACCCTCTCTTCGTGTCTGTAGTTTATTAGTAATCGGTGATCCTATAAAAACCTCATACACATCTAGATCAGCTAAAGCTACGATGCCACAGACTGACACACATATACGCACGTTAAATTTAAACAGCCCTCTTTCGTCGCTGGCTAAAAAGTACGACACTAATTCCGCAAAGTTTTTTTTAGTTTTAACCAGCTTACTGTAGAGTACCACGTAAGTTCTGATGAGAAGCTTAATCCTGGTTCCAGGAACCTCCACGGAATTGTAATCGCCTAGGATTTAAAACTTTTCAGGGGATTTCAGAAAATTTAGTTGTGTGAAGAATACTATTTTAAACCTTTTTAACGCCCTACGTAAAAAAAGTGTGTTATATGATAAGTTTTAGCACAGTATATGGTCAGTGGTATGAACAGGGTTTTTGGCCAAGTAGGCAGTTAAATTGTTGTTGATCACGTGGCTAGCCTGTTACTCCGTGCCTATACTTCGTTTTTTAGCATTATTAAAACAAGCTAGACTTGTCTTTTTATTGAAAAACGCATTAAAAAAATAGTAACTATTATACTTATGAAAACAAAATAATGTAAATTACCATCCTTGGCTATATAATCGTAATATATTTGCTGTGACTTATTATTCTAAAGTGTTTGTCAATAAAAAGACACGTCAAATTTAAAAAAGGGTAAACAACCCTTTTTTTAATGCTGAAAAAAAAACGAAGTATATATGGAGCCACATAAGCTCGTTAAGGTTAGGTACTGCCTTTGTGCCCTTGTATGTTGTTTGTGACGCGCCACTTTTTTTGTCACTCGACTTTAATTGACCATCCTTTTAATTAAGTACATACGTGAGATAAGCGGGTTATGCTATGTAGCGCGACAAAGGAAATCACTGTCAGTTATACTAGCCCACTTGGTTGAGCTTGACCTTAGGTGTGACAGGTTGACTTATATTTGGTATGATGTTGGAGTATTTAACGTCTGAAGATGATAAGCGGTGTTACCAAACAAATATTTCATACATTTTTAGCGGGAGCCGAGGTAAACACGTAAAACACACTGTAGATATTGCTATTTCTATTAACGCACGCAATAAAAAAAAACCTACAAACAAGAAAACACCACTGACAATTTATTGTATAAAACGAGCCGCGATTTGCCTTTGTCGGAGGGGAATGTATCCGTTTGGCTTCTCCAATGGTTAAATGCTCAAAGGCATATATATAGTACACTATCATTTGTTTTTTTTTAATAACTAAAGCTTGTAGGTAATTAATAATAGGTAAATTAAAACAGGAGCTAAGCAATAAGAAACAGCTTAAGGGGTTGGAATTGTATGCACCACTGCTGGCATGGTATATTGGTACATAATATATGACTCGGAGAATATCCGTCCCAGTCGAAGCATGTTTAGCGCATTCCTCAATAAATGTAGAGGAAATAACTTGAAAACCGATTGACAATTATCGTGTTCCCTTTGCATGTTACGATACCCAAAAATGTTCGAGTTAAGATGAAATCGTATTGTAGCTGCGCGGAGGGAAGAGGCACGGCGCGGCGCAGTGTGGTCAAATATTATTTCTGTAAATTACTATGATTTAAACCGCATTAGGGTGCGTTTCCACTAAAGCGGACCTGTGCGGTAGCGATGGGCGACTTCGAATGATTCTAGTCATCCGAATTATTCAAATAGTCGAGATTCATTCGAATAAAGTCGAAGCTCAGAGAACTTAACATTGATTTTTTACGAAAATCTTTATGTTTTACCACCACGATCTTCGTGATGTTTAAAGTGAATATCTTCACTAAGAATCTATATTCTTGAAATACAAAGATCCAAATAATGAAAAAATTTCAAGACCGACCGGATTTGAACCAGTGCCTTGTGCATTGCCGGGGCGCACGCTCTGCCAATAGAACTACAGAGCCCAGTCAGCCTGTCTTCAAATTTTGTCACTACTTGTTACAAGATCTTTGCATTTTTTAACCGGCATTTCGCCGTTAGCGCACCTGGTGAGCGTCTATGAAACTAAATGTTCACCCTAACAGAGCGAAATTTACAGTTGCCAGATTGATTTTTTACGAAAATCAGAAGACTTAGCTTAGAGGGGGTGAGAGCTCAACGGGCGGCCGCCGCGGTCGGCCGAAGATTGTCGTTCTCGCCCGAAACGACTCGAGTCGAAGTCGAAGTCACACGCCACGCCATCGCTAGCGCCGCCAGTTAGACAACTTAAAAATCGAATAATTCTACTAGTATCATTCAAAGTCGCACATCGCTACTTACATCAAATACATAGCTAGCAATATTAAAAAAGTAGAAGCAGAGACTCACAAACTCAGTTTATCCGACTATGATATGGCTCAAACACTGACCATTGATATAAATAAAAATAAATCAATTGTAACTTGGTTCGAGTACAAGAGAGACTATAGTGACTATAATGTTAGTAAATTTAACGAATCTATAGTAGCCCTGTCCTTCTCTGACGTTATAGAATCAGATGATTTAAATAAAGCTTTTACTATATTTTATGATTTAGTATGTTTACTATATAACTTGTGTTTTCCGTTAATTAAGGTAAAAATTAACAACAGATGTAACAATTTAAAATGGCTAACCAAAGGTATAAAAAAATCAAGTCATGTTAAACGCAAACTAAATTTTAAGTACAAACATTCAAAAATTGATCGAAATAAAAATAGATCATATTTTAAGAACTACAATAAAATCCTGAGAAAATGTGTTAACACATCACGTCGAATAAACAATAACAAATACATATTAGCGAATAAGAATAAATGTAAGGCTACATGGAAGATTATATCGTCGTCTACTAATTGCTATGAAGTTTCTAATAATGACATCTAATATATCCAATCAAATGGCTTATCATATCATGAACCAGAAGACATATGTAAAATATTAAACAATTATTTTATAGACATTATAGACACTAATACTAATATGACAGCGAAGACTAAATACAAATTCAATGGTAAAGATTGTTGTTCTCATACGATTTTTCTAAAACCAGTATGTGAAAGTGAAGTGTATAAGCTAATTATGATATTAAATAACAGTAAAACATGCGGATATGACAATATAGCGACTGACATTCTTAAGCTTAATGCCATGAACTTAAGTCGCCCGCTAGCCCATATAATTAACCTGTCACTTAGTCAAGGTATTTTCCCTGAGCAACTAAAACTGTCTATTGTTAAGCCACTTTTTAAGAAAGGTGACCGTGAAGACCCTAATTGCTATAGACCCATTACAATTGTTCCCATCTTGTCAAAAATAATTGAGAAAAGTATGTACGTCAGATTAACTTAAGTAATCAATCATAATTTACTGCAACCGGAACAGTTCGGTTTCCGGAGGAACCATTCAACACAACTAGCCTGTTTCAACTGAATTAAATGTATTACTGACGCAAAATTTCCTGTATTGTCAATTTTCCTCGACATGAGCAAGGCTTTCGATTTCGTTGATCATACTATACTTCTCTCAAAGCTAGAACACTTTGGAATCAGAGGCAAAGCTTTCGAGTGGTTTACAAGTTATTTAAAAAATAGAAAGCAATGTACTGAAGTTACAAGACTAACTCAAATAAATAATAGTTTTTTAAAGAAAATCTACAGGTCTGAATTTCGTTTAAATAAGTCAGGTGTGCCGCAGGGTAGTAATTTAGGACCATTATTATTCCTACTTTATATTAATGACCTTCCACATGCAACAGCAGAAAAATGCATTCTATTTGCTGACGACACGACGCTAATAGTAAAAGGGAGTAATACAAACAATTACGAGACATCAATTAATAATGCTTTGAATGACATATACACATGGATAAATGATAATAATCTTAACATAAATCTGACTAAAACCAAATTCATGCAATATCGGTCACACAAAACTATTCCTAAACGATTAAGTGTTAAATATAATCATAGTTATATAGAAGAAACTGACAGCATTAAATTCTTAGGTTTAGGTATTGATAGCCAATTAAATTGGAAGGATCATGTAGATTCTATATGCTCTAAATTGGATAGATTTGTTTTTGTCTTAAGAAAACTTAGCAGAACTGTTTCTACTTAAGCAGCAATAACAGCATACTATGCTTACATTTCATCAACACTTAACTATGGCCTTTTATTGTGGGGAAATTCGGTTAATGTTGAAAAAGTATTTAGATTGCAAAAGAAGTGCTTGCGTGCAATTGCTAATTGTTGGATAACCGATAGTTGTAAACCTATATTTAATGAATATAATATATTACCTTTGGCGTGTATGTACATAAGAAAAGTTTGTTTATTTGTAAAGTCTGATTATTTTAAGTTACGTTCTAATGTCTCTGCTGGAAATCTAAGAACACAGTACAAAAAACTCCTCTACAAACCTCCTTGTCGTGCTGATATATACAGACGAAATGCTTATAACTCCTGTATAATTGTATATAATAATCTACCTGACACATTGAAGTTGCTGAAAAATCCTGAATTTAAGACAAAATTGACAAAATGGCTACATGAACATTGTTTTTATTCTGTAAAGGATTATTTAGACATAAATAATAGATATTAGAATTTAATTTATCAACATGCTCAAATTATTATTATTACTGTATAATTATCTTGCTTGTATTGTTAATTTCATTTTAATTATTCGTAATGTTAACCTGACAAATTACTCTGAGCTTGTCGTATACTGAGGGGAAGGGCGTTCCAGAGACTGATTGCCTGTACGGTGAAGGAGTTGGACATGGTACCAGAGCGATGAGGAGGAATGGAGAGTTTGAGTGTACGGGAGGAACGGAGCTCACAGCCCGGGCGGGCCGTGAATTTCCAATTTATTTAACTTACCGTGTTACTATGCATGTTAGTATGTGTGCGTCAAGGCTTAAATTTGAGCCACTTCCCGGTTTCTAATTGAGCCAAAATGTGGAATACTTATGTAAATTAGGTGTCAATAAAATATTATGACACCATCGGGTTGATCTGATGATGGCGCCGGAAATAATATAGTAACTCTGTTATAAAATAAGGCGTTCCTACCGCGTTTGGTCTCTTTTGAATCGTCTTGATAAATTAACGGATGTTCAAAGAAAAATACAGTCGGCAATAATTAGCTTGTCAGAAAAATACTGTTTTTGACAAAACTGAACTTCGTCTGCGGAGGAGAAAAAGTCATAACCCCTCTTTTTTTCTTCAGCGTAGTCGGTTATAAATTATCCTATAACCACCTAGTTGTAGTATAGTAAAAGTATCCTATCCTATAACCCAGCTATCCGTGTACCAAGAAAAGTTGAAATCCGTATAGCCGATTTGGCGTGATGAAGCCGCAACGACACAAACAAACATACAAAAAAAAAAAAGTCCCTTACAGTATTTTTAATATCTTAAATTTACAGTCATTTAATTTTCATAACTTTATAATAGTATAGTTTATATATACAGTACGTTATTCTATTCTACTATGTTCATGTTCAATCGAATACTATACCCACTCATTTTTAAGATTTGTTCGTTTTATCAAGAACGCATTTCATTTCAGGTGTCCTGTACTTCGCGCCGGTCTCCTTGGTAAGTACATAATTATTTTAATAGACTCAACTATTATGTATTTACATAGTCGGTAAGCTAGTTATGCGTGTAAACATACTATACTCATCCCGTCGGCAAACGCGGTAGCGGAATGATATTTATGTTTACTTTCGATTAAGCCTATGCAAATATATTAACTGTACATGTGCTGCGGTATAATGACGTAATTTTTTGAGATGGATTGGTACATAAGACCTTGTACTAATTAGATATCTAATGTGTAATGTGTTCGCTAAATATAATGCGTTATTTACTCTATTGTTTTGAGATCTTAATTAAGTAATAAGATCAGCTGAGATATTTCAAAAAACCCCTCACTTATTACAGAATACAAATATTGTCATGGTTCCCGTTTAGGGATTGCAATCCGGTCCAATTCTCAATCCGGCCGGATCCGGCCGAATTGAAGTTTTGCTATTGTGTCTATCCAAGATTATGCTTTTTGTCGAGTTTATTGGTCGTAAACTAGACATGGGGAGCTGTTTTTGAAAATTAACTATTGAAACAATGGTTTAGCGCTAAAAATCAGTCTCACTAGCGACTTATTTCACAGTAATATGAAAATTTAAGCATCTGCTTTAATAATATTTAGCCTTAACTTAATAGCATTATTATCTTTTTTACTGCCACACACATGGTAAACTTTGTCTCATAGTAAATTTAATAAAGTTAAATCTTTTTTATAAAAAATAAAAATAACACTTTAATTAAAGGAACTTTCATAGTTTTCATTGCCAAATCTAAGAATTTACCACTAATTTGGTGTATTGGATCATGACTCATGATCGTTCTTTTAACTTTGACCCCATTTTTCTTCTCTACGATGTAATATTTAATAAACTTTATTAATACTATAAGAGGTAACATCAACATAATAAAATACTATACTTCCTTAATACCCGTAATATTAAACATACATAAAGAAAGCTAATCAGTAGTCACATAACACATCACATTGCACTTTAAATAATAGGTAAGATACATATTGTTATACTTGTAATAATATTCATTGAAAAAATGATTTTCTAATTTGGCCAAAGAAACATAATTAACCATTAAACAAAATTAACGTCTCAAACAATAACTAAGAAAGACATCGTTCTTTAAACCTTAACTAGATCTAGATCACATTATCTCTTGACATTTTTTTTCTAACTAAAATTTTCACGAAATTTGTATCAGCTTTCGTGGGTTGGGTACTCTGTATGTATGTATGTCGTGGCGTCTCTTTAGTCTCTTCGGGTCTACTGGATCCGGTGGCCACCAAAAAGTACCGGATCCGGCCGGATTACCGGATCCGCCGGACCGGATTGCAATCCCTATTCCCGTTATACTCTTTACCTACTTTAGACTCTAAAACTTTGTCTCGATTTTTCTATTTCACGTCTGTCACTTTATAATCCAGTTTGGCTGATAGTAATGGCCGGTTCACATTATTCCAGTAGCATTCCAGTCCAGCAATCCAATCCAGTACTGGAATGCTACTGGAATAATGTGAACCGGCACTGGAATGCACTGGAATGTACCCATTCCAGTGAGCATTCCAGTCCAGTGACTGGAGAGACCGTCAACTTTTCATTCCAGCTCACCTAATCCAGCGCCACTGGAATAGTGTAGACAGCCATTCCGGTTGCAATCCAGAGCTAGATTGAAAGTTGAACAGTGAATACGAGATAATTGTTTTGGGGACAAGTTGTAAATTTAATAATGAAATTGAATGAGGATTAAACTCTTCATTTTGTCTCTTTATACAGAGAACATGCATGTCTTTGGGACATCACGTCTGATTTTTATAAAAACAGAGATTTGCGCCAATCTGCTCTCCAAAAAATTGCGAAGAGATGCAAATAGAAGGTTATACAGTAGAAGATGTCACAAATAAAATAAAAAGTATGCGATCAACATACTAGCTTGAACTAGACAAGATTAAAAAGTTATCTGCATCTGGTGCTAGTGGTAATGTGTACCAACCGAAGATAAAGTGGTTCTCCGAATTCCATTCATTTATAAGAAATGTAATGGTGAAAAGAAAAGTTGAAAAGCTGTCCCAAAAGCATTGTTGAGGCTCCTTTTATGTTTCTTTCGCTTATCCAATTTCTCATCCACACCCGATTCCCTCGTTTTAGTTCATCTACTAAATCATTTACTTCATGTAACAGTAGTAAACTAGCAGTTTTTAAACAATTTTTGAGTTTCTTTTTAGAAATCATTGTCACCGACGTGTTACCAATCCAGCTACTCGTAAAAGACTGGATTAATGTAAACGATATGCTCCAGTCCAGCACTGGACTGGATTAGCTCGCTGGATCACTGGACTGGAATAATGTGAACCGGGCTTAACAGAATTTAAAAAAAATAACAAATGGTTAATGTTAGGAGATTTATTAAATTAAATTATGGTCGTGTCATGTGTCGGGACTGGGAATGGGTAGTAGTAATCACTTGTCGTTTAATTCTTTGGAAAAAAAACTCGTACTTTTGAAAATAACCCGAAAGTTTTTATAGCTTTTCCTCCTGCTCTACTTCTATAAACTATGCAATTTCATTTTTTTCAATTACCATCAACGCAGAGATATTTCATTTTGCAACTTTGTAATAGTATAGAGTATAGATGTGCAGGAAAAAGCCTTGATTTTTTAAATTGGTCCTTGGAGCCGGACTAATAATTTGCTAGAAAGTTAGGTCAGTTACAAATCCTAAGTGACATAAGGAGTGACAGGAGCCAATGTCCCTATGGCTACTCACGACGGTCGTGCTAGCGAATGCGGTGAAGAATTTTCTAGATTTCTCGATTGGATCCAAATAATAAAACTGTATAACGTATGCACAGAAAGGATATGCACAATAAAAACAGAATTGTGACTATGTGCGTTCCAATTATTGTACACATAGGTACACAATACATACAAGAGAATAGTACACCGAAGTATGGAAATTGTTGCCTGTTGTTTACCTCTGCTTATTCGAATGTTACTGTCATGCTCTGTGCAATAAAGAGTATTTGTATTGTATTGTATGGGTTTAGGAAAAAGCTATTCTGCCAAAGTATAAATAAATTTTAAAAAGTTGTATCATAGTTTATAGGAGTATTAACAGAAATGTAAGTTAAATGTTAATACACTTAATATTGATTGTTTCAATAAAAAATACTTAGGTTTTTATCTTCATGTAAGCTTGCTTCCATACTTTTGTCACCAGTAAGTAGTCTGAAAATAGCACCCGACTGCAAAATATTATGGCCTATGTTACCCCCACAACCAAAACCTCATATAAAACCCATAAAGCTGTCTAGGCTGCAGAGCACGCCAAAGAAATAGACATCCATACTCTCGATAAACATAACCTTCCTTCTGACACAGTCGGGTTAAAAGAAACGAAATGTGGAGGATAACCTTAATATTGTCGTAAGTGCCCAACAACTTTTCAACTATAGAGTAGGTACTCGACACTTTCATATTTCTCACCATACTAAGGATGTACTAGATTGCTTTACTGTTTTAGTGTTACTGTGGGTCGGCGTGGCAAAGGAATTGCGTTTGCAATTTACTCTCTTCACAGACTCACGTATGCACGGATTTACCGTTTTATTTTAGTGCAGATGCAATTCTAAATTCTGTGTTCTTTTGCTTTTGTGGCGCTATGTTTACTTTGTTTCATTCGAGGGTGGAAAATGCCAAAGGAAAACAATTATCGCTATTAAACTTTCAGAGCTGAGTTCTGTATAATTTTGATATACTGATATAGTCTTAAAGTGAAATTTAATAGCCGGCTTATCAAATACTACATATTTCACAATCTTTTATTTTTAATTACTTGGAATTTTTGGGACGAATTTACTACTTAAATATATGGTGCAGGTATGTTACGAAGATGGACGTGATTTTCTAGTTACATATAGAATACAGAGAGAAACATAGGCATATCCTCACATCCTGGATAAATTCAAGGATAATTAAATAAATCAGAATTCGTTTTCCACATGCCGCTTGCAAATATGAATATTCCACAGTTGAACTTCCATCTTCCACTATACCTACACTTTATCTAGTCTATAGTCATCCATGTAAAACTGTAAATGTAACCGGTAAATGAACGACGGCCTGAATTCTTAATAACTGAGGTATTCACAGAGTTCAAAGAAAACCGCATATTAACCTCAGCAAATCATAGTGACATCATGATCTAAAATGACGTTAATGTATTCCTCATCTAATGAACATGTGTCGTTTTAAATTAGCACAGCGTTTAGTCGCCACCATCCTGGACACAAAGGTTCTTACGAGTTCATTAGACTCCCATTTGGACTAAAGAATGCTTTGCATGATGGAACCGTGGGAAGTGGCAACCGCATTCTAGATCCAAACAATCAGGTCTGCAATCATAACCTATCTGGAAAAGTAATTTTAACTTTGTCTCGACGTAATTAAAGCTGAGATTGTAATCTACTTCCATCCAAAAAGGTTATTGTTTTGATAATAGGACTCCATGTTTAAAAAGGCGTAAATTACTCTCTTTCCGTAGAGATATGCGTTCTTTCGTTAGAACAGTTGCGGCGTCAGCTGTACCCGATTATTTTGTTATGATAAGTTTATATTAACTATGCACCGAGATATTAAGGCGCCTACGGTATCTGTTGATATAAGATTAAGAATGTGTTTAGAAAAGCAAACACTCTCGTTTTTATTATTTGACGCGCCTTTTCTTTTAGCAAAAAAATGTTGGGGGTTGGCAATAAAAAGGCAGGATTGGAGTAAATAATTGTTTTTGATAGTACTCCATTTGAATTATGAAGTGACACAATGATTTGAAGATATCACATTTGTTGGCCAGAAAATGCCGATGACTTACAATTTTCACTTCTATGAAACAATATGCGAGGGAAACCCCTTAAGCAGATTATACACGTAAAAGCTGCGGTCCCACAGACAAAAAAGGCTTCATATTCATATTTTCTTATATTTATAATTTCAATATACCGATGATAACTTAGTTCGGGAAAATGGTCCAATCGACAATTGATATGAGACCAGTTCGAGATTGGAAGAGACATGGACGGTCCATGAAATTTCACAATGGATATGCCTTTGGTTGAATTTAGAATTAGAACGAACAGTGGTGCTTTGTGCGCATTCGTATAATGGGTAATTGACTTCGTTTTGCCTAAATCCTTTCCAAAATGTGGATTGTCTACACAATACCTACTATATTATTACGTTTCACTTCACTTCACAACGGGGTTAAAACGATGCAAAGCTAATCACGTCGTACATCAGTTTGCCCCCGTTCCGTGCCGCCGACAATAGGATCGCTCCAGCATGCCAATTCACACGTTTTTGCGGAGTCGAGCGGATAACAGAACCCTCACCAGTTCAGGAATTGCTGTATTCAAGAACGATTGGAAGGCGAGCTTTTGATTTACCGACAAGTGGTAATGGCCATCTGTAGAATCAATCTTATGCCTGGATATTTCGACGTTAAGATAATTTGCAAAAAAATATCTGTAGAAATACTATAAACCCGCTGAAGTTTATTCGCGGTTGCAATATGGAATTATGTTATAGGGTATGTTTGGCTAGACAACAGCCTTCCTAACGAGTCGATACCGATTCGTGATATTTCTCTATTGTTTAGTAGTCAGCAGATATGAATAATGATTATTTCATAGTAGGCATGCATTTTTGAATCTAGAAACTAAAGCAAAATATTCTAACTTGGAATATATAACTAGTAAATGAGTGAGTCATTCTCGATTGTCACTGACCTCGTCATCAAGACCTTTCTTGTCACACCCCTCAAGTATTACATGACGAATAATCTAGTACACTCAAGTATCCATAACCTGTGTTTAATGACTCGGCCGCAAAATTACCGGTTGTTCGCTAGATGTCTATAATTATTTGACATTACTCGGTCTATAGCTGATTTTACGATGTTGACTGCGTATGGCTGCCCAACTAGTTTCATCGTAAGATATATTATACGAAGTTAGTTTTAGAGGTAAGTCGGTGTGTTATGTATTAATGTTTCGAAATCAATAACAAGGTATGTCGTACTTAATATGAATTGCAGTTGGTTGTGCTAAATGCGAATTCCATTCCCTTTCGGCTACTACTATCAATTATTTCTTAACATCTCGACGAATTAGTCTTTCACATACCTCGCGTTGCAATCTGTCGAATTTGTGGAACTATTGAGGTTACATGTCAACCAGAGCCATACATTTTTGAAAATAAAGTCTTGTCATCTAAACGTAAGTTACCTCGAACCCAAATTCTAGCCGAGTCACTTAGGAAGTCGTCGATGGTTTGACATTCAGAGGTGGAATCCTTATTTGACAAATTTGGACACCTACATTTTGGATGTCTTTAACTCTACGTTTACAGAGCGATTTTATAAGTTTCTAGGCTATACCAGTCTGTCTGTGGGGTCTGTATGTCATCGTAACGCTCACACAAACGCGTAGACGAGTTTAGATGATCGTTTCCTTGCATTGGTTTATGCAGCAATGTCTTACGAAAATCGGACATAAAAATTGTACACTAGCGTGATTTTATTATTTAAAATTTAGTTATGAGTTGAACATATCTAAGAGCTAGCTAATTTAGTTAACAATTTTAATGTAAGGTAGTATCTTTAGCTGTCATTTATTTCCAAAGTACAACTCAAACGTTTGTTGTAACAAATCGGTTTTTGAACTCATAACACAACTCATCCGTTACACCCTAACCCGAAAGGCCTCAAGTCAATAAGCCTTATACGGCTTTAGTACCTTTTTCTTCTAGGTATTATGACAGGAGAGGTATCATGTTTGGTATTGAAACTGGAGCGTTCCGATCGACTGCAGTCAAGGAACGCTGAAATAAAATCTGCCTTCAACACGTTCGTTTCGAATTCTCTTGTATCGCCTTATTCAGATTTCAGGATGTTGAGAGAGATTTCCAAGACGGGCACAGGTGTCAGTACGTACAAATGTGACAGGAAAGTGTATGCATAGGATTTCACGTGAAATCTCTTTGATTTTTCAAGATCATGAAGTAATTTGTGAAGACAAGTCTGAGGTCCAATTTCACCCTCCGCTGACTGACAGCGATAACGGCTGATTAAGCCGGTCAACTTAGGTCTAAGCAGCCGGCATCTTATGCCACCTGCAGTAGCGTTGTGTCCGTGCAATCCGATTCGCACCAAAAAAACAAAGCCAAGTATGTCCCGTCTTGCCGAAAGTTGTTTTTGATACCATACCACTTGTGAATTGATTAGGTATATATTGAACCAATTGAGACTATTCTTCGTCACCTACAGACCACAGCGTTGGACTTTGGACTTGAAATCAATCGTGATAAGACCAAAATTATGATTTTAGAAACAACAATCAACCGGACGTCCAAAATATAGCGGGATGCGAGGTAGTCAAGAGCTACGTAAATTTGGACTCCATGATCGCATTGATTACCAATGATGGAGGCTGCGAGGATGAAATTCGGAGGAATTGGGCCGTGCCGTGTTCAGTAGATAAGCTCACAAAGGTTTGAAAGGACCGCAGAATAACCAGAAATACAAAAGTTCGACTGATGAGGTGTCTGGTCTTTCGAATCTTTTCATACGGAGCTGAGACGTGGACGCTGAGGAATTACAAGACCTTCACAAGATTTCGAACTCAACTCGTCATTCGTGGATTCGCGTATTGACGATATAATAATTCTTACACATGTAATGAAGCTCGTTATTCGTGATTCTCGTATTAACAAGGCATTGGAACTGTGGTGTTGGAGAAGCATGCTCGAAATCCCGTGGACCGCGCATCGAACCAACGTTTCGATCCTGAAAGTATCAAAGAAAGATTATCGTCGTCCGTCAAAATAAATACGAGTCCTCAAGTTCTTCGGACACATCACCAGTAACGAGGACTCCATGGAGCGATTGGTAATGCACTGGAAAGTCGACGGCAAAAGATCTCGTGGGCGATCTCCAACCCGGTGGACAGACGTCCCCAAATCTCATCAATGACAGTTCTCACTCGCCTAACGCTAAACTTAGAGCTACATGGCGTCTCAACTCAACTGAGACATGACTACCACCACTCTGCCATGAATGCACGACTTAGAAAAGAGATATTGAACTAACGAACTACACTGTCGGACTTCTAGCCATCTTCAGGCGATACTGTGGTTAATCGGTATTTTTTAGGGTTCCGTAAATCCGTAGCAAGAAGATAAAAAAGAATATGGTGTGACTGTCTGTTTTTATGAGGGTTCTCTAAAATGGAAAAACAACCAGTTGGCGCAACCGTGACGTGTCTATTCGATGAGAAGTTATCACCCTGTGATGTGATTGGTGGATTTTGACACTCGTCAAATGGACATTACGGAATGGTGGCGCAAACTGGTGATATTTCCATTCTAAGTTCAGTTTAGAGTTCCAAAATGGCAAAATTTTATATATACTAAAAACATGCTAAGAAATAACATCGATTCTTCTTGAAGAATAATTCAGTAAAAACCTTCCATAGTATATTATGAGTATTTTATATTTGGAGATAATATTATGGAATATCTATACTATTATAAAGTAGTAAAAATTAATGTCTCTACAGTAAAATATTTTCAAAAAAATAAGTGAAGTGGACTCTTTGAAGGTCACTGATAGTATGTTTGCATGTGTCATTGTGGCTTCCTCACGCCAAAACGGGTTAACGGATTTCAATTTTGTTTGATACACGGGTAGCTGGGCATCCACAGATTATATATGATACTTTTTATCCGACTACGCTGAAGTAAAAAAAGAGATTTCTGACTTTTTTCTCTTCTGCGAACAATGTTGCGGGAAAATTCTAGTTTAAAGTAATGTTATTATAATCTTCCGAAGTTATTATAATCACCCTTCAAATAACGTAATATAGGAAAGGTCGAGTTATGCGAAAAGGTTGGGTTACTCGGATTCCTGTCTGAAAGCCGGCCAAACTTATCGGTCAGCTAGTCGTAAGTGAAGGCTTAGTACATTAGCCGACCGGTTTAGCTCAGCGGGAGTAGCGTTGCCTGCGAAGCTGACGGTCCTGAGTTCAAATCCTGGTAAGGGCAAATATTTGTGTGATACAATTTCAATGGCAATTTACTCAAACACTACTAGTTAGTTTTTGAGTAAATTGCCTGTAACATACGGACGGACGGACGGACGGTCAGACGTGACGAAACGATAAGGGTTCAGTTTTTGCCATTTTGGCTACAGAACCCTAAAAACATACAGAAATCGTAAGTCTAAAACTATAACAAGTAGAAAATTCATACTCGGCAAAAATATTCTTCACTATAAGTAACTCAAACAAAAAAAAACCCGTGCCCATTTGATGTAGGGCCGACTTACTATGGAAACCCGACTATGGCCTTAACAAACAAATATTTGTGATATTTTGACAAAAAATTACGTTTGACTAAATTTTTATTAACCCCTCCCTACGCGTTCGCGAAATGCAAATTATATAGGTACTAAATTGCCTGTCAGTTCGACGACAGTCGATATGTACTTTTGTTTATAACATTGTGTTGTGTATGATTTCGAAACGCTATCGCGTAGGCGAAAACGCTACGGGCATGGAAGTGCGGGCCGAATCTGTAGTCCTGTTTCAGGAACATCGATTGGTGTTCTCGCCGCATACCGTTCCAAAATGACCTTTTCTGCTAGATTTTAGAGCATACGCGGTCGTTGTGAGTCGGGAGTTAGGTCGTAAGGTGTTTGAACTGTTTGCGGGGTATCCTTTTTTAGAATAAGAAGGACGTAAGTGTGTATGGAACCCTAATGTAAATGTGGTTTTTTTGGTACGGGAGAGCGGGACACGCGGCCGACCGACAGCCGCAGTGCCGCGCCGGTCGCCGGCGTCTCCGCCCGTGCCGCGTCAGTGAACGTTCGCAAATGTCGATAATCGTTGCGGTACGCTAGCGAACATTCGCGCGATTTTCGACGCGACATTTTTTTACCAGTGTAATTAATATATGCTAATTTTTAAACTCAGTGCTGTTTTATAAGTAGTGTAAAGTGGTTATTGTTAAGTGGGATTGTGACAGGAATTTTTGAATTTCGCTTGCGAGTGTAGGTTGGTTTTATGAGTGTGTTTAATAATAATGGCATATATTTTTCCAACATTGTGTGTGCTGGTTCCGCGCTGGTATATTGTATTAACGACCGTGAGGTCTTTCGATTTTAATATATTTTCGAGAGACAGTTTTCGTATGTTGTTGCCGACTTTTTCGTTTATTACGAGGACATCTTTTAATGGCGTTTACATTGTAGTTAGTACATTTAGAGACGTTTATGGCTAACATTGTATTTTGTTATAGCAATGTAATATTTTATTTTGACATTAATTTCTTTTCATAAGAACGTCATTTTATTTAGATAATGCTGACTTTGTATACTTGTAAAACAGAGTAAGTGTCTTGCAGTCTCTCTAAACTTTAAACTTTGGTTCGCGAAATTCGTACTGTATTAAGTTTTTCAGATTCAGATTCAGATCTTTATTAATAAAATATATATTTTAAACGTCATGTTGAATACCATATATATAATTTATTTATTATTAAATTAACAATTTCTTTTTATTTGGTTATATTTACAAAAACAAAAAAAAAAATCAATGTAATGGGTTAGTGATCAAAAGTGAAGGATATGTGTGAAAAATTTGTATTCTAGTAAATGGGGGAAGGAAACATGAACGCTTACGATATTTGAAACATAGGCTTTAATTAATTACAAGGCGTATTGTGTAGTCGCCAAAGTAACATAGGTACAGATCGTCTACCACTCTAAGTGGATGAAAATGGACGTATACAATTTCGAAAAGCACTTTTTAGCTTTTCGTTCGTGTAGAATTGTAGATCGGTTTCGTTTATTTCTTCTAATATTCTGCAAAATTTTAACATGTTTTATACTAGGAAATGGTTTCAGCCTTCTATATTACCGGTGGCCGATCTAACGCTAGCCTGACTGACTGTGAATGCGAACTTAGGTACCAACATCGAAACATCAATAGCGCCTTAATTGAATACAAATTATGTTCCGAAGCCTCTCTGATAATTAATTGCCTGTTGACAAGAGTCGCTAACCGATTCGTATAGCTTTTTCGCGGTTTCATACATAACACTAGGTATAAGTGGTTTTTCCAAATTTAATTATGGCAAGAATTTTCTCGCGACCCCGCCCGCGTGGCTTAGTTTCGGTATAAGAAATAACCTATATTACTCTCTCGTCTCTATTTTATATATATGCAAAGAATCATGTTAAACTAATGTTCCAATGTCGCGCGAATGAAGGACAATTCAACACGCACACACACACACTTTCGGTTTCATACCCGACACTTTAAATTACTACCCTGATTCCGTGATTCAAATTGTATCCTGGTCTCCGACACCAAGCTTCGCCATCCAGCACCAATCGAAATCGGCTCTTTAAAGCTGGTTCAAGGCTTTCTAGACTTTGTCGATTTAACGATACCTTAGTTGTCCGACTGGACCTCGTTGGTCGTGCGATCCTCTTCTTTAAATGTAGATTATACTAGAAGGCACCCGCAACTTCGTTCGTGGAGAAGAAAAAGTCATAACCCCTCTTTTTTTCTTTAGCATTGTCGGGTAAAAAGTATCCTATAACCATCTGGAGTTACCCAGCTACATGTGTACCAAAAATAGTTCAAATCCGTTAAGCCGATTTAGCGTGATGAAGCCACAACGACACATACACACATTTCATTTTTACAACTTTATAATAGTATAGATATGCCCAAATGTCCATATCACCTTTATGGAATCCGAATTGTTTCCAAACCGTTTCGTTAAACGAATATATTAACGGACGCCAATTTCTTTCGTAGACAGTGTCACTTACAGCCATGCTCTCTGGTTCAAGGATTGAGATAGGACGACGGTTTCTCGTGGACTCTCTGGTCTGTATAGTCTGTTACTCCGGACTACGGGCTAACTTATAATTGTAGGTATATACATGCCGAAACATCAATAGCGCCATAATTGAATCCAAATTGTGTTCCGAAGCCTCTCTGGTAATTAATTGCCTGTTGACAACGGAGTCGCTAACCGACTTGACTTGTCTGGCTTATTCGTGGTTACGAACACAACACTAGTGGCTTTTCCAAATTTAATTATAGCTAAAATTTTCCCATGACCTCACCCGCGTGGCGTACTATTTTGTTCATCGAAAACTCATATTTTCGTTATAAAAATTGCCTACGTTACTCTCCCGTCTCTATTCTATCTAGGGTGGGTTGGGATAAGACGGGAGTAGGGGGAAGTTCAGAAGGTGAACTTTATCTCAACACTTTAAAGAGTTTTCCCCAACGCACCATTTTTTTTTATGTAATGAGTGGGAAACGGGCGACGAGCCACCTGATAGTAAGTGGTCATCGTCGCCCATGGATATGTGCAACACTGGAGGAATCGACGATACATTGCCAACCTTTGCAAAAAATCATGTTAAACTGTTGATAGAAAGGTAGATAGAAAATTCTTCATATTTTTTTACTTTTGTTACAATTATTATGTACGGAAAACGGGGTGTTAATTTAATACGTCTTAATAAAATCTATACAATTAATGTATGTTGTGTAGCTTATATAAATACAGCTCACAAAAAAGTGTTCGCATTTATAATATAATACTTTATTATTAACTTCAGAATGTGTTTCCTTGGTGGTACACGGCGTTTACTAACACTTATTTGCCTGTCCTTTATAATGACGTAGTTTATTTCACCGATTCTTCGGTTGTGTACCATTGGGTTATATTGTTCATATTAAGGACAAACCAACAAATGCACTTTATCTTTAGGATCCCATTGTGATCATGTTTGATCATCGTCGAATTTAATCTTCAAACTCAAAAAAAAACATCTCACACACTAAAGATTTACAACAAAAATACAATTGCGGTAAGGTAAAATAAAACTTATTCAATCTTATCCTTTTATTCATATCGGTTAATCAATCAAATAAAATCGTGTCAATAAACTACAGTCACTATCCATTTACATACTTTATAACCCTATTCTATAGGCGTGTATTTATGTGTATGAGATTCCTTCTCACATGATTTACTGCGTATCAATTGCTTCAATTTACCCTGTACCGTGACCTGTGATTAATTTGTCATATGTATGACGAATCCCGACTTCCATGTGTTAAAGGACATAACTCACAAGTATTTTCCTGTAAGATATGCCATTTTGTACACGGAATGGGATCTTTGTTATAATGAGTGTGACTAAATATAGAACAATTTGCTTTACACTGTGCCATTATTGTGCATCGTTGCCACAGTTATCAGTATATTGACTACCTACGTTGATATGTAAAGTGAAAGGTTAAAATATTTACACTGCTTAATTTATAAAAAATAGATCAGCGCAAAAGTACCTAAGCGCTACGTTCTCGTTTCATTTAATTAAATTTTAAATAAATTAATTCTCAAATTTGATCTATTGTCGCTTTACGTTTTTGGTGCAAATGTGTGACGTTTCGCCTTTCATGATATGTCAAAGGATATGACAATGGTGTAACGTTCGATATATCCAAACCAATAGTTTAGTAAAACCTTAAATTTTCCCCATTATTCCATATTCCAACTACCAACTCGAAGCAAAGAACTTGTTGTTTCGAAAGTTGATTAGCCACTTATAATCAACTAGCTTCTGCCCGCGACTTCGTCCGCCTTAAATTCATTTATCGCGGATTAGGGTATTTTTCCGGGATAAAAAGTAACCTATGTCCTTTCCCTGGAATCAAACTATCTCCATACCAAATTTCATTCCAATCGGTTCAGCGTGAAGAGGTAACAGACAAACAGACAGACACACTTTCACATTTCTATGTCTGAGTCAAGGTCAATGGCGCGCACAGGGTGCCCAAGCCGAGGTAGGCAGTAAACATTTTTAGACCGCATGGAGAGGTTTCTCTGTGCCTATATGGAGCCATGGTAATTCAGGGTAGGCAGTGCCTTTGTGCCTATATGTACTGCACGCCACGGGTCAAGGTGTTTTGAATCGGGTTTCGGTATTTCAAGATATGGGAGAACCGAGACGCCACTTTTTTGGCCGAGAAGAGCCAAAACGGAAACCGAGGTGTAAGATCTTATACTGGACGTTACTTGTACTGTGTTTGGGTTGTTTTATTGACAGGAGTGGGGTGACCAGCGGACTGAACGGGTGATTGAAAACGGTTTTTATTGCGTCTGGCAATTAAAAACAAATGAGCTGTGTCGGTTTTCTCAAAATTCGTTTCTTGTTGTTGCTTTTTATTACGAGTACAGTCGACGGCTAAAAAGTTAATACAGCGAAATGAATAGAGTTAGTGTATAGTACAGTCATACAGGCCTTTACTACATATTCGGTAGATGATTTAAATGGTGCTTTTGTTGACATTGTTTAAATAGGCTCCAGATTCCAATGCGGGATCTATTGGCATTTTAGTCTATTTGAAGTAGCGATTTATCGTATTAACCTCGATGAAAAATGAGGGGTGTTTAAGTTTAACGTGTCTTTCAGTATGTCTGGCTGTGACTTGAGTGTGTTCTTAGCAACGATTTAAAAACTGTTCAGCTGTTTGAATATCTTCAGCTTTTTTCTGGTTGTGCCGTCGATTTATTATCGTTTCAATAATTACTTATTATCGATATTAAGATGTCAAACATCGACTTGTAACTACCATAGCTGGGACGGGATGAAAACGATTTAAAACTCAATAAAATGCCCCGTAAATCGTGTCAGTTTCATCGAAGGAAGTTTTAATTTATAGTTATCTTGACGATGTGGTTTCATTGTTATGCAATTATTGCCTTGGAAATAGTTTTCCTTAAAAATATGCCGTGTTGTGCCAAGTTTTTCGACAGCAATAAAATACTTCGAAAAGTTGTGTATAATACTAGAAGGTGCCACTTAATCAACGGAGGAGAAAAAAAATCATAACCCTCTTTTTTCTTCAGCGCTGCGATCTGCGAATGCCCCGCTGCTCAACTAAAAAGAGTTGAAATCCGTTTAGCCATTTTAGGGTGATGGGCCACAACGACACATACAAACACACAGATTTTTTTTTTCGATCCAATGCGCTGCAAATACCTAGACCGTATCACTTAGTTTTTTGAAAATATCTTCAATATACAGATATCTCATGTTTAAAATTTTATAATTACAGATAAGCCGTAATAGTCTTGAACTTCAACCACTCGAACAACTCAATCAGGCTCAAAAATACAACTTTATTACGGTTAAAATATCAAAAAATACAGGAGATTAGTTTGGGAATGCCTAACCAAAATTTCCAAATAATAGATTGGGGGTCATAAAAACTGTTTCATAAATATAACATTCGTTTACATTAGTGACCTCTTTTAGACGAACATTTTGTAATAAACAGCACTTTTAAGTTAGGAAGTCGACAAGGTTAGGTTAGGTTAGGTTACCGATGTCGACCTCTTTCTTTCCAAACTTTTTTAGATTCTTGATTTTTTACTTTGAGGACGGGAATGTCGTAAGAGCCATAAAGTATATCATTATCGACCTCTTTACTCAAACAAAAATGGCGACGAGACTCGAAATCCTAATAGAAACAAACAAGCCCGCCCCCATTCTATTATTAGACTGAATTTAAATAATGCCCGGCTGTTTATGTGGCCATTAGTTCAGCTTTCATGCAGCATGGGTACCCTCAATTATAGTCTGGGCCGATGTCCGTGCTATGACTAGACGACTATAGGCACGGTGTACACAGGTGGAGTCAAAAGATGTACTCCACTTTTGGGCAACACAGTCTTGCTAAACAATTTTACTCCACCTATACTCTGATTTTTAATTCAAGACCAAAGTCGGACAGTTCCCATCTTGATTATTGAAACAAATAAAGAATATTTCATAAAAACATAAATGAGAACTCGTATAACCAGTAATATAAGGGTAGGTTTTATTAAAAAAAAAAAAACGAAATCTTAATCGAATATGTAGTACTCACAGCGAATGTGCGTTGACGTTAGATATTGGTCTTGAATTAGAAATCGAGTTTATGCTACCGACACACGATGAGTTTATCTGTATAGTTTGCTATATATTTGAGATATACGGTCACCGGCAAAAAAATTGGCCCAAAAAATGTAACCACTCTTAATTAAGTCTTTCCGCGAAGTTAGGTAATGAAGCACTACCTATTCCGACCTCTGGTAATATATCTCAAATGTATAGCAAACTACACAGATAAACTCATCATGTGTCTGATTTTTAATTCAAGATCAAAATCTAACGTCAACGGGCGCACATTCGCTGTGATTACTGCATTGCATATTGGATTAAGTTTAAGTTTACTTAGGCAATTAGGCCTAATTTTTCCATGCTCTGTTCCTCTAACGGCTTATTAAGCCGGTTACCGTTGATCATTTGGCAGTCGTAGAGTTTTGCATTCGGATTCATTTTGTATGGAAGATCGGGATCCAAATCCGTACTATCCGGATCTTTCATACAAAATGTTTCTACATTAAAAACCTAAAGAAAGGTCTGATTATACCCGTCAATGCTAACAAAGCATCCTGAAATCGAACCTTCTCTCTGCATGAGCACCGGGCCTTAAAGTTGATGTGTGCCGATGACTCACGCGCGTTTAAATTAGGAACTATTAATCGGAGAGCCGCTACGATATTTTTGGTCTATTGGTTAGTGATTAATGCTCTCTACTTCTGACAGTTGCGAATTGATTGAAATTATTGTCTGCAGTATTTAATGTAGTTTACAAGAAATACAAAGACAACGTTCTAAGTATGCTCAAAATCAGTGATCCTTCGATTTTCAAACGGCTAAACCGATTACCCTTTAGAAAAAAAAAACTCAAAATTGGTTCATCTGTTTAGGAACTAAAATATGTCAATGATAGACACACATACCTTTAATTTTAAAGCCCACCTTCTTTCGTCGGGGTTGATAAACTTACTAACAATAAACTTCTGTTTGTTTATACCCGTTGAAATATAAAACGAATCATACACTTATTACCTCCTGCAAGAAAAATCCAGCACGAGGATAAAATACGTTTTGAAACAGAACGCAATCTCCTACCTCATGCAATTAGATCGCCTTTAGCCGTAATGAAAAATGGTTCGCTCCTGCTCTTGCTTGCAAACACATGTTCGCTTAGTTTAGACTGTTAGCTGAAATACGTAGCTTATTCTAGGTACACGTGGCTCTGTGAGCTGTAGAGTTTTTACTCCCATATCTTCGCCGTTTTGCAAAACAAAATGAATCGACCAGAAAAATCTATATAATTCACAAAATTTCACGCGAATCGGTTGAGAAAGGTCGCATCCTGTACAGGAGAACAGCCGGACATCCTGACCGACATATGAGAGCATTTATATCTAGTATAAAACCGCGGCGTTCTTTTTTACATTTTTTTTAGGTACCTGAATTTAAATAAAATATGTATGGAAAATCTAACCTAAGGTAAGCTGTCCTGTGTGTTAGTGACGGCAGCTACTATAAAACCCTAGCCGCTATGAAAATTACCTCAAGAGTAATTAAGAGACCTTGTATATTTGAATAGGTATTATATCACTCGATCTCTAGCTTTGGTCTCGTTGTCCATTCATAATCCACCATCAACATAGTTTAAAAACAGTTCTTTCTGCACTCGAGCAACATCCCCGTTTAGCGCTAAACCGTAAAACGTAGCCAGCTTATTGGCCCGCTGTTTTACAATGTTACTAGTTCTGATTAAGGCGGGATGCCGGAGGAATTTACAGTGTCCTAGGCGAGTTTATGAAGCAGGGATATCGGCCGTGAACTTTCGTGATTTTGTTACTTTGTTGCAGACTGGCTAATTTTCTATTTTTTAAGCCGTGTCTTCTCTTAGGATCGACGAAGTAGCTATTAATAAATAAAAATAACTAGGCTTGAGGCATCCCCTGTTTGGTTCGGGATTGGATTGGACAGATCATTTCGAATTTACATATATACTATTATGAAGTTGTAAAAATGAAATGTTTGCATTTGTCGTTGTGGCTTCATCACGCAAAATCGCCTAAACGGATTTCAATTGTTTTTGATACACGGGTAGCTGGGTATCTCCAGATGGTTATGGGATACGTTTTACCCGACTACGCTGAAGAACAAAAGAGGGGTTATGACTTTTTATCCTCCGCGAACGAAGTTGCGGGCGCCTTCTAGTAAAATAGTATAAATATATTATATATACATATCTACAAACTGATCAATTGTATTAAACGTGTGTTGTTTGAATGTAGCATGTTTAAATAATTGTACTTTGCTTTTTTACGCGAGGAGTGTTCTTCATTTTTTTTATTATTCAAATACACAGTTACACACATTTTAAACATAACCTAACTAAGCAGTTTCGTGAATAGAAGCCGTAAGCCCATAACTCTTTTATTTGATGTCACTGGTAAATGTCATGCAACTTCAAAAACCTGTCAAATTCTTACAAAACGTGCAAAGGTCATTTTAAAACAAGCTAGCACTTGTTTGCATGTTGGGGTTATGTTGTGTTACAGGCATTAACATAACAGGAGATACTCCTATCAACGAAGACTATTTTAGGGAGACAATGACATGATAATATATATAATGAACAAGGGCACTTTTACTAGTCTGTGTCTACTCGTACCGGCAGACTCGTAATATTCATGGGCATTGCTATTGAGGTAAAGGAGATTACTCAGATATAGTCTTATTGCTGGTTACGTTTTTAATAGGAATACAAAACCCGCAACCCCCATATCTCCGCCATTTAAAAACACAAAAATCAAATAACTGAATTTACAAAAAAAAAAAAAAAAATTATCGAACCGGCTAACAAAATTTCACGAAAATTTGTTCAGAAATTCGGTCTCTGGAGGAGAACAGCCGGACATCCGGACAGCATACAAAAGCAATTTTGGCCAAGCTAAACCAATTCCATTCAATTCGGGTACAGTATAATAATGCGTTCCGGGTGTTGATGGGACTGCCTCGTTTCTGTAGCGCATCAGGGATGTTCGCGGAAGCGCGTGTGAATTGTTTTTATACAACTATGCGTGCGCGCGCCGCATCCCTGGTGCGCCGTGTGCGTCGCAGTCCCAACAGCATTATACGCATGATAGTGGACAGGTTTGACTGTCCCTACATGTTACACTGTGAGGGATTGCACTCAGTCGGTGTTATGTTAGTTAACTTAAGTCTTTGACCTACTAACTCTTTAGTTTGTAAGTTCTACTAATACAATATGTGTCCATGGTTACACGAAATAAAGATAAATAAATAAATAAACGGAGATCCTTCCCTCGCTGCGCTCGCTCGGTCAAAAACAAAAACCGATAAATTCTTTATCTTTCCTTGTCTACTTAAAATACTTTTAGTAATTAATATCGTAGATATTATTTTTATCTAAACTCATGATGTTTTATTTTTGTTAGGTTATACCGTCCTCATTGATTGGGCTAGAAGTTTATATGTGTCACACGCCATTACCATAACAAGGGAGCAGACTGGGTCCATTCAAAATATCCGAATCACGTTGGGACGAACGACCTACGTCCTCGTCGCCATTTTAGCCGAGGAAATATGACATCATCGGAGCTTTCAGAAATGCAGTCGATTGTAATTCTGTTTTGCATAGGTCGTTTTAATGTCATAAATATAACTCTAAGGACGTCAAATTGAAGCGCACAGTCAGCATTAAATTGTCTTGAAAATCTGAATTGCCAAAATATCACAACGGGTGCGTTGTGATATTCATATATATCTATACTATTACAAAGTTTTAAAAGTGAAATGTCTGTACATTGATGATATTTTCAGAATAATGATTGTAACAGACTATTTGGAGGTCACTAAAACGAAAAATATATTTTTTGGCTTCATCACGCAAAATCGACTAAACAGATTTCAACAATTTTTGGTACATCGGTAGCTGGGTATCTGCAGATGGTTATAGGATACTTTTTACCCGACTACGCTAAAGAAAAAAACGAGGGGTTATGACTTTTTCTCCTTCGTGAACGAAGTTAAAGGCATCTTCTAGTATATATATAAGTGAAAGACGTCCACTTGGAACTAATATTTAGTATCAAACAGCCTGTACCTACCATCTAGACTGACACTAAATCTCGACATCTATACTACCTACTAGTTGCCTTACCGGGCTCATGATTCATATAAAAATCTTAATAGCACGATGCATGATTTACTTAAAATGTATAGGCATATAAAACAGTTGCCACCATAACACCATCTCTAACTGATAACGGCTAGACCGAATTTATAAATTTTTGTTTGATAGTAGGACACCTAAGGCTGGCAATAGAATAATACTTCTTACCCGACTACGCTGAAACAACAAAGAGCGTTATGCCTTTTTTCGCGTTGACGAACAAAGTGCACTGCACCTTCTAATATAATTAGAAAGACCGACCATGAATGGCAAAAATTATTCAAACCTCTCTCATTATATCTTAAATATCACTCCGTTCGGCGCTAAATAGTTAAGTTACCCCATACCCAGTATCAGACGATCCGTTTGCTCCCTATAAAAAAAAGCGGCCAAGTGCGAGTCGGACTCGCCCATACAGGGTTCCGCAGCCGTTAATACAAACAATGCACTACAGATAAAAAAAACCAACAAAAGAGCGTTTCTCCCCGGCACTTACGCCATTTTGCTGAGATGCGCTGTTTTTTGGCAATTGAAAAGAATTTTCGTTGGAAGGATTTATGAAGCTTTATATTTGTAATATTTTTCAAGTTTTGCTATTTTTAACCGACTTCCAAAAAAAGGAGGAGGTTCTCAATTCGACGAAATATTTTTTTTTTTTTTTGTGGATGTTCACCGATTACTCAAAGACTATTTGACCGATTTCAAATTTTTTTTTTGTTTTATAGGAGGTACTTTCTAGTTGGTCCCATTTAATTTTGGTGAAGATCTGATGGTGGAATCCATGAGGTATTGAAGGAACTCCTCAAATATTGTAGGCATACATATAGCGATTTTGGTATTACAAGAAACATAATAAGCATTTGCATTCAGAAACTGTAAATTGGTGAAGTGGAACTGATGCAGAAGACCACAGAATGCCATCGGAACTCCTCAATGATAAATGATTTACGGGTGGCGACAAAATATCTTGATTAATTTAGCTAAGCAAATTCATAGTCACAAATTTAAATATTCCTGATGAGAATGGTACCATCGAATTGATTTGATGATGGAGCCGGAAGGTAGGCACCAGATCTATGTAATAAAATAATGTATCCTAGCCGTGTTTGGGCTTGTTCGAATCGTCACGAGATACACTTTTAAGTAACGATTAACTAAAAAGTGTAAAATAAATAAACTTTTAAACAAAAAAATAAAACCGACTCCAAAAAAACTAAAAAGTAAAAAATAACGCCATAATTCAGTTTCTTCAAATTACTTACAAGTAACCGTTTGTATACAGTATATACAATTAATGTTATTTTGGAGTCGGTGCCATCGTGTCACTACTTACTAAAATCGTCAATTTTCAATATTTTACACATTATATGGCACCGACGCCAAAATAAGATTAATTGTATGTACTGTATAGATTGAGTATACAAACGGTTACTTGTAAGTAATTTGAAGAAACTGAATTATGGCGTTATTTTTTACTTTTTAGTTTTTTTGGAGTCGGTTTTATTTTTTTGTTTATTAAAAGTTTATTTATTTTATCGTAGCGAATATTTCGGAAAATATTCAAACAATCAAATTTTCTTTTAGAAACCTCAATGTGTTTTTCGTAGTACTGTCGAAATATGTGCCACGCATTGATATTTGCTGAAAAATAAATACATATATTTTTTATTTAACTATCAAACTAAGTAGCGGTAAACCGCGACACCTATGCTCCAAATTTCATCAATGTACATCTTATACGACATACGGACGGACAGACAGGCAGACAGACAGACATGACGAATCTATAAGGGTTCCATTTTTGCCATTTTGGCTACGGAACCCTAAAAACATACAGAAGTCATAAGTCAAAAAGTCAAGTAGAAAATTTATACTCGGGAAAAATATTATCCACTATAAGAGGTACTCACACAAAAAAACTCGAGCCCATTTGATGTAGGGCCGACTTTCTATGGAAACCCGACTATGGCCTTTCATACAAACAAATATGTGGAACCCTAAAAAGTAGGTGTTTTAAGCCCTATTCTCACCCTGTTTGCTAAGCACTCTGCCAAGTACAACAATTTACTAATGCTCAATCAACCTTACCAGTTCATTACCAATCCAAAGGAAATGGCGCCAGCAGTTATAGTAATTTGCTAAAAGCATTTTCAAATCTGAACTCGCACACACGCAGGGCAGTTTCTGGATCGATATCTTCGTCTAAAACTTCCTATGTTCTATTATATTGAGTGTACATATCGAAGAAAATTATTACTGGTTTTATCCTCGCGTCTTCCATCGTCCATAGCTTTTCCCGGGTGCGAATAATTTTCGACAAATATCTTTCCAGCATAAAATGTGTCTGATGATAAAACTAATTTCAACATCTCATGTTAAAGCTTAGCATTGTGTGTTAATCCTGAAAGTCTAGACAAGAGCCAAATACTAGCCATTCTACTTCTACAATCACCAGTGAAAACCAAAAACAGACTTGAAGGCTACCTGACTTTTATTAGCATTTGCATTTCTTGTTCGTATACCTTTCTCTCCAACCACGCTAAAGTAGCCGTCTGTAGTGGAAATCTTATGTAAGAGTAAGAATTAAATTTAGACATTAATTAATTTTATCCCATGTTAGTCTTATCTAAATGCCTAATGGATTATATTAACGATCCTAAATGTGTTGCCAACCGTGATTTGCCGTCGAAATTGGGAAAGTCTTTACCCCCGATTGCCGTCTAGATTGCATCTCGGTTCCAGAACGTTTATTCAGTCTGTTATTTAACTCGCGACAGTCAAGACGTCTAACCTAAACATTGCAGTACGAATCGTGGGAAAGGGGAATTCGCAAGTGGTCCGAGAGGCATCGTCGGTAATCCTACCTCATCGAGTAAGACCGACATCACGTGCAAGAGGATTTAGTGTTTGGTGCAATCTGGGCGAAGATGGCTTGTTTTTAAGGTTCTGTAGCTAAAATAGCAAAAACGGAACCCTTATAGTTTCGTCATTTCCGTCCGTCCCACACAGGCACAGTTATTTTACTCAAAAACTGCAACACGTTTATAGATTTTAATATTTTCGGAAATAATCGATCCGAAAGTTGCACAAATTGCCCTCCCCTCCCCTAATATCTTCTAAACGACACTAAAAGAACGTAAAAGCACTTTTACTGGTGCAATTTTTCACCATTTTTTTCCATCTGTAGTGCATCCCTTTTTAGTAACGGCTACGGTACCCTAAGGTGCGTCCACACTTTTATCATTTGCTCGTATCCGATCACCGTGGCGTGGCATGACTGCGTATCGCGCTGCTTGGACGCTCGCTATCGGTGCGGCGATCATGCCCCACTTGTCCGTTCTAAGTGTGTGATACGCGTAGCAACATGGATTTCGAGCGATCGTATCGGCGCAACGTCCAGACGCGTGATCGTGACACGCGATCATGCCACGGAACGAAGATCTGATCGGGCAAATGATACAAATGTGGACGCACCTCTACACTGAGCATGATCCGACATGCTCTTGGCCGGTTTTATTATTAGTGGTTATGAGAAAAGTTTTGAAAAAATAACAGGCTGAATCCTGGCAGACCAAGGGCGTTCTTAATAGTTGGATTGTACAAGCAAGAGTCTTAAGCTTTTACTCCCTATTGCCGTGTAGATTGCATCTCGTTTCTAGCGTGTTTATTCAGTCTGCAATATAACTGGCGAAAGTCGAGTTATCTAACCTAAACATTTCAGTACGAATCGTGGGAACGGGGAATTTGCCAGTGGTCTTAAAGGGCAACGTCGTCGGTGGCCCTACATCATCGACCAACTAACATCAACCAGCATAAGACCGACACGTGAAGAGGACGAAAATTATGTTAAACCTGCCTAAGCGTATCTGGGTGGAAGAAGGACGTTTTTGTATAGGTTTGAAAATATTGTTCAAAAAAATTACAGATTGGCCTCCGTTAGACCGAGAATATTATAAATAAGTTGGTAAACACCACAATAATTGAAATAAAACAATTTAACGGATTATATCGCGTATATTATCTCATTTTTAGTTCCCGACGTCCCGGAAGCTTTCCAGCTTTCCATGGTCACGGGTGGACTGAGAAAAGATGTATTTTCCTCTGTCAAAGTTACAATTTGTGCAAACTACCCATTTTTTGATAAAACACAAATAAAGGTATACATACATGCCAGATGGGCCTAAGCTGTAAAGACACAGTTACACATGTGCCAGAAGGGCTTAATTATTTTATTCTAATAATTTACCAAGCAGCATTTCACCAATGAGGCATACTGAGGAGAAAAGAAACGCTGCAAAGAAAAACTCCCAGGCTACCTCATTACTAATTATAATATTTAAAAAGCAGAGACTATTAAACTACTTTTGAACAGATAATATATTTTACACCGTTCGGAAATTAGGGTTTTGCAGTCCTGTGTCTCGCTTGTTCCTTGATGAGATGTATTACACGATCCCAAGCTGGTGGTAGTGACAATCCATCTTCTCTATTGAAATTAGGATGCTTTTTAATCTCAATAGCCTCGCGTAGCATCCTGGGAAAATATCTTTTTTCTTTGGCAAGGATAGAAGGTTTATCAAACTTAATTGAGTGGTTTGGTTTGTCAATGACATGTTTACAGACTGCAGACCTATTACACCGACGGTGCTTGACATCTGCTATGTGCTCCTTCACCCGGGTTGATACACTGCGTTTCGTTTGACCAATGTATGAAAGACCACACTCGCAGTCCAGCTTATAAATGCCTGCACTCTGCAAAGGGGTGGTACTCTTCACGGGTCTAAGGTATTGAGACACCTTCTTCAACTCAAAAAAAATGGGTAGTTTGCACAAATTGTAACTTTGACAGAGGAAAATACATCTTTTCTCAGTCCTTCCGTGACTATGGAAAGCTGGAAAGCTTCCGAAACGTCGGGAACTAAAATGAGATAATATACGCGATATAATCCGTTAAATTGTTTTATTTCAAGAAGAAAATATTACCACAATAATTCCCCACCTCTAAGTGGACGCGATTGGCATTCCCATATGTGGGTTTTCGCTTCCCTCACTAAATCCGATTACTGGTAAGGAGGTCCTGGTAACCAGGCTTGCCATGTTCAAGATCTAAAGGTTCTAATAAAAGTTTGTATTCGATGGGGTAGGTTTACCGACGGTTTACTCTAGGTCTAAAGTGCTCGAGATGGTATCGGGCTGAAGGCCAGGCAATAGGTAGATTTACCGACGGAGATTACCGTTATTTTGCTCGTTAGCTTAGTTTCTGGTTCTGTCTGATTATATTTGCAAATGCCCTCGACACATTAAAGGACGAATCTGTGCCGCGAGCTGTGACTGTGAACTAAGCTGTTAAAGTACCACTTTCTAGAATTGACTCGATTTTAACGTCTGCAATGCCATTTCACTGTCTGACATTTTTTCTCTTAATTTGACCCGATTTCGCCATTCACGTTAACGGCTGATCGACTTTGACAAGAGTGATCAGCCAACAGAGCATGTAGAAACCTTCGTGTGGTGTTGAATATAATTTCATAATGATTATTTTACCAGTATTAGTAGCTTTGGTGGTGGAAATTTCGCGGCTGCCCTAGTGATTTCACATATGTCTGCTTCAGGAACTTTATTGCAACGAAGGCTTCAGGTAGTTTTTTATTTCAATTAGATAGCCTGTGTGTACAGTTCTTCTATATAGAAGAAGTTCTAGCAAGGTCTAGGGTTCTAGAGCTAATCCCGATTGTTTTTACACAGCGCATGCACGGTCCTCTTTGCTTACAATTTCAAGCAGAGGTGTAGTAATAATATCTGTTTCTCTAAAAATCTAACTTCAGTCAATCTATATGTATTCATACTAATATGATAAATGCGAAAGTGTGTCTGTCTGTCTGTCTGTTACCTCTTCACGCTTAAACCGCTGAACCGATTTGGATGAAATTCGATAAAGAGATAGTTTGAGTCCCGGGGAAGGACATAGGCTACTTTTTATCCCGGAAAAGTACCCTTATCGGCGACAAACGAATTTAAGGCGGACGAAGTCGCGGGCAGAAGCTAGTATATTATAAATCTTTATATAGGAGATTAACAACATATATGTACATATGTACATATATGTTAACTAGCTCTGGCTACATGCTTCGTTTTTGTAATACGTCGATAAAGCTTCCCAAAACCTGTTACTCAGCAATTTAATCTAAGTATAATTACGTGTACAAACGGACAGGACGAGCTCATTACGTCATAATTAGAGCATACCTATTAAAATGTATTGTTATAAAGGAGCGTATCTTGCTAGAATAGTCGTGACAGTTAGGACTTTCTGTGGTTAAAGGAAAATAACAGGGGTCTCAAAGGCGCTTGGCAAAACGGAAGCGTGTTAAATTCTCACCTGGCGGAGCAGATTCAGTGTAATCGGCAAATTGTTCTTTGTAGCTTGGGGTTTTGCGTGGTCTGCGGTTATTTAAAACGCGATGCACACTCGATACGCTGGTAATTTTAGATAAAAAAAAAGAAAAGGCGAAGATACTTTAAGTATTATAGAAAAGACTAAAATTATCTGTCGATCAGAAAAATTACGGAATCTACTATATACTATAAGATACTATATGTATTGAATGGTTCACATTTTAATCCCCTGCACTTGCCCTGATAGTCGAGATAGATCGGAAACTTGTCTCTGATAATTCGTGTGTTAAGGAAGGATTCACCCCAAAAAATAATCCTTGAACACAAACAGGCATCACGCTCATTTTTGCCTGGAACTTACAGGCTGACAAATGAGCTCCCCCTTGATTCCAGTGCGCTGTCATTGGGTTTTTAATAGCGATTAAGATCGGTAACGTAATGGCGATGCCTGTGATGTTAAATGAATCATTGCTTCCTATTAGGTAGCTCGTCAGTCGTCTGCTCGTTTGCCATTTAGTTCATAAAAACACGGCTTCAAGACGCTGCGGAAACAGTCCATTTATCGGCTGGAGATTCCGACCAACCAAATCTGTTAGTCCTTGTTTACGACCGCCGCGTGTGTAGTATCCGTAATGTCTCTTAATTTGTTTACAACATTACGAACATTTTAATTCTATGTAACGACATTCAGTTGTTAATTGGTCTTAAACAAAAAAAAACTAATCAAAATTCTTCGGCTTTTTGTAATCTAACATAAGCAGACATTTTAAGCTTTTAAGTAGGTAGTTAAATAAATATTGATTCTAAGAAAAATACATTCTTTTCAGAGTTGTTGGAGGGGCATGTGAGTGACCCCATTTCGAAGTCAAGTCTTGCATTGTTAGATTCATTACATTAAAAAAATAAAAAACAGTTCAATAAAGATCCGTTTTCCTAAGATTTCTGCATTGCAATCCGATTTTGCAGAAACGTAACCAACTTATTCGTAAATGTATATTTACGAATAAGTTCGTAAATGTATATTTACGAATAAGTTCGTAAATGTATATTTACGAATAAGTCGATTATTATAATAAATTAATAATAATAATCAGACACTAAAAAAATATTTTATTCAAATTAAAAAATAAAATGTCACCTTCATAAGTTCACTTGAAGTTTCTTATTATCAAGGGAATAGGGTTGATTTTTTTTGACATTCTTAATGCGTCATTCTCACAAGGAACTTAAATTAAACCTTTAAAGCATCTTCAAATTACACTTCACATAACGGCGTGTGCGCAAAAATAGGCAAGTGTGCCGAACGTCGACAAAAAATGGCTCGAAATCGATGTTGAATATAGAACAATTATGATCACGTCGTGTATGGTTGTCGCACTTCGCACGCTTCGGTCACAGAAATACGTACGTGAATAGAAACTTGACTTGAGAGAGATAACCTCTTTTTTTGTATGTTTGTATTGATCATACATTGTTTTAGTCATAATATACATGTCAAATATAATTTAAATTAAAACATATTGACAAGAATTATTCCGCTCCAATACGTCAGGTATCTGTTAAGGTTAGATTAGCCTTGAAGAAATTCTTTAACTGTAGAAAATGCCTTATTAATTGGGAAACATTGCTTTTTGTTCATGCAGTAAGACCAGACAGGTCATTAGAGAGAACTCTAAAAAGGTATTTTGCCTTTTATTCTATTGAAAGAAAGAAAACATATTTATTCAACGCCAGTATAAACAAAAAAAACAATGGAGGACGCGGAAAGGGGTCACCACTCACCTTTATGCCACGACAAGCCATGACGCTGATCTTCAGTAGTGCCCTGTAACTTAAAACTAATTTATACGTACCTAGTTTATTATAAACTTAGACCTATTCTATTGGAACTTACAAATAAGCGTCCGGCCTCAAATAGCCAGTAATGACCACACTGTCAAGTATATCGCAACGCATCTTTGTCCCTAGACATATAGACGAGGCATATGACGTTTTCGACGTTACAGACTATTTGATGCTAACTGTACCACTAACATGAGTAAAATGAGTCTCAATACTTAAACTAGAGGTCGCTCTGGTGGCAGCCGTAACGTCACACTACATTGTAGGTAGTAAAGGTTCTGTAGTTATCTTTTCTGTGGCTCGACGAAACCGTGACGACGCGTTCGGTTGTTCTCATGCAAATTCGTGCTAGCACACATAAACTTAAAGGTCAGAGAATAAACGCTTCGCTATCTGACTCTTACTGCTAATTTGCTGAGAGCCCAGCTATGGAACTCACGAAGAACACAGATGCGTACACTGAATGAATGCTCGAATGCTTTTCTTCGGAATACACTTGTTCTTGTAATTTAACCAGTATTGGATTATTCCAATAGCACACTCAGACAGACAAATGAACCAAACTTACTTGCTTTTATTTATTATTCTTAATCTCCGAATTTTCGTTATAAGTTCAACGTTTGTACCTCTATCGTCTATCTTTGTGGTATCGTAGCTCCTAAACGCGTGAACCGATTTTGATAAAGCTTTTTTGCCTAAAAGTCATTTGAACATTATCATCTGTTTTCTATGTATTTTGGTTCTTTATCGTATTGGTGATTAATTGTTGCTTCTACTTCAAGGCTTTGCTTACATATCATACCTTATCTGAACTAGTGTGTTTATATAAAAACACTATTTAAAATGAATATTTACTATTATCGCTTCTTTCTCTTATGCGCTCTGTTGTGTATAAGAAGGAAGCAGCAATATCGTATCGTAGTCATTTGCGCAAATCGAAATCGCCTGCGATTTCATTTCCCCAGAGACAGCGGAAAGTTGAAACGACTGCCTGAATACGCTACCTATTTAATATGCAAAGGTAATGTTTTATTAAACCAACGTTGTGTATCTATACTAATATGGCCGGGTTGTTTATATGTATGAGTTGGATGTAATATAATATATGAAATATTGATACAACGTTTTCTTGATAGTAAATATCGTCGTTATATCAGCCGAAACAGGTGCAGTCCTAAGTCTCTCAAAGATCTCCACGACTGGTTACAAAATTGTAATGGATAGATTTCAACCATAATATCGCAGCAATAGGATCCACATCTATCTATGCAATTTTGCTGCCCACAGTACCTTGCTCTGATCCAACGGTTACCGGCAATCATGACCAGGCTGTCGGTCCATAACGTGGGACCGACCACGCTTTGTTAATGACAGCTAAAAGCTGTTTGGAAACACGTTACTATCTTTTTGACTTAGTTTTTGCGAGAAAAAAAATATAACCTTATCTTTAATCTAAGCCTCATTTACACTAGGAGAGTTACTGTTACGATCGACAGATTTTTAGAGACAACTAATGCCCTTTAAAACTCGCACATTTGTGTAACTGAGGCCTGAATTCTATTGTATTCGGATATCAAGTAACTTACTCCGAATTCCAAATTAATAGGTGTAGGCCAAATTTGACTCAAATCCAGACATTAATTTTAATATAATACCTCAACTTAAACCCGGTCCTCCGTACTTATTATTCACAAGTTCATCATCAGAATATTCAAGGTCATCGTTTAATTATATAGTAGAATACCTATTCGAAATAACTTTAGCTTCAGCTAAAACGCTTCTACCCAGTTAAAGAGTTAAATTTACAAGACAGTAAGCATAGATAACGACCTGACGACAGCTTGCTTTGACAGTCTAAGACAGATATAACCGCAGCAGGAGACTCGATTTAAAGATAATGTACTCCAACATCGGACCGAGTTCAGTCTTAAATTCATTTCCTGAAGCGAACGAGCGCGCTGCTGTCTTGATAGAAGAAAAAAGTCTTAACTGCACTGGAGTTTCAGTGACAGGTGCATCTTTTTTTACTGTCAGACGGTTCGGAGAATCGAATTCCAACCGACCGTGAAGGGTTGAAACTAAAGTCGAATTAAGTCGATGGCTTGTCGATTTGTCGATATTATTGTTTGGAAAAAATACAGTGAATAATGTGATTCCGATTGGAGAAGTACACAAATGAACGCGATTTTAATTCGAATGCTCGATCTCTATTTTCTCGGTCGTTGCTCAAGAATCTTGAGATAATGTAGGTTGTATATCGCTTTTCTTAACAAAATATTAAAAGAACCGTAAAAAATATCTCAAAACGTGAAATAAAAATCGGCCAAGAAATACGGATGATATGTTTTAGGCATTTTAAACAACTAATTAGACAGCAATTTGGCAGAGAAGTCCGACATGTACTGTTACGTCACACGACACTACGGCCATATAATCTCCATATTAAATTTTGTTTTGGTAGAAAGAGATATAATTAAATGTTTGATTGCTTATATCTAGGTTATTTTTATAATTAATCGAGAAAAAAATAGTGTTCGTTACACGTAGGCCCTTGTATTAAAGCAATAATAAAAATTTATACGTATTGTTTCTTAATATAAACATAAATATGATGCATAATCACACTATTATGCCTTATTTACACGAGCTTAGTTCACGTCTATTAAAAAAAGACCAAACGACAAGTAATAAGTAATGTTGCCGTGTATTTATCATTCGAGTGCTATAAAATCCTCTATTATCACTCTTTGCTTTCCTCTTCATTAGTTCACGTTGTCTCGAAATGAGTTCTGGATTATGACGTGTTTGCTAGTAGATGGATGATGATATTAGAGATTTGTATAAATATTCCAATTTCTGCGAGAAGATAGATGTACATATCTCCTCCATTTCATTTCAACTTATATAGTAGTTTCACAGTGTTTTACTATTACTCCTATGTTGTATACAATGAATAAACGTCCTGTCAGGACAGCAGCTGGCGCCGTGTAATCCGGCCTTAACAGTAGTAAAATGCAGACGGTATTGCGGCTAATTTTGCGAGGCACGTGCCTCGCCCGCCGCCGTCACGATCGCAATGGCCGGCTAATGTGTGTTGTTCGCTTCTTGCCCAGACTTAAGGTTGCCATCACAAAGATCCTCTAATTAGGACTAGAACCGAGAGCCAAGGTTTTTGAAGTAAAAATCAATGTCAATAGTGTTTTTTTTTTTTACAAGTTACTCAGCTATGAGATGGATGCCCACTGGTGGTAGACAGAGACCTTTCCAACGATCTCCTCAGTGACGGGTCTTGTGCTACCCACATACAACGGCTTTTCGTGATACTTACATGAGCGTCGAAAACCCTATACTGGCAATTCTTCGGTCTATTTTAAACTACTCACAATAAAAAAACGGTGAATTTATAAAAAAAACCCGGCATGTCTAGAAAATGCTGATATTCTTTAAATGGCTGATCGTTTTATTCTGAACCAAACTCAAACTCAAAAAACTACTAATATCGGTCCTTCCGTTCGAACGCTACGATGCCACAGACAAACATACAGATACACATACACACAGATACACACTTCAAACTTATAACACACCTCCTGTTTTCGTCGCAGGTAAAAAAATTGTTCTAGGTTTTACAAAGCAACGTTTATTTATTTTCATATAATTTTAAACTAAAAGTGATTTTAAAAAATCTTGCGGATAAATGAAGCCCAGTCAGGACCCCTGAAACCCCCTTAACTAGAAGTAATCTGGGAAACACGGATGGATGGTAACTCTCGTCAAACTTCGCAGTAACTGGCACAATCTGCAATTTAAGAACTCGGTTAGTTATAGACTCGTGTAAACATGCCATTAACATAATTGTTTGGCCTTTGTAGTTACGTGAATTTCTGACATTATTTTAAGTACTAGCCAGTAGAAACGTGAAATAACTTTGTCATTTTTATTCGGCACTACGCAGTTCTACAACGAGACAACCAACCCTTACGTAAATTTTACACTGGGACCAGTATATTCTCGCGGTTTCGCCTGGATGGCAGCAGTGTTTTTTTAAGATATAAATTAACGTTTTACACAATATGTAAATGATTTTTTTGAGTTGTAATTTTTCAAGTCAGGTTATATATAAATAAAAGCCCGTCCGGTCGCTCTTCGGACGCCCTAAGGGCTAATCCTGGGAAACACGGATATGTGGCAACCTTAGCCAGACTTTGCAATAACTCGCACAGTCTGCAATTTAAGAACTCGGTTAGTTACAGACTCGTGCAACCTTAGCCAGACTTCGCAATAACTGGCACAGGCTGCAATTTAAGAACTCGGTTACTTGCAGATTTGTGTAAACACGCCGTTTACGGACTTATTTGGACTTTGTAGGAGGACGTGAATTTCTGTAATTATTTTAAGTAGAAATTACGGGTTACGTGAAATATCTTGGTCAAATTGATTGTGCACTACGCAGTTTTACAGTGACACTCTTGTAAAATTTCCTTGGAGTAGTATAGGCACATCAGTGCCCTTTTTTTGCTGTGACTTCGCCTGATTGGTAGTATTATGCTTATCCGTAGGTAACTTTTAACAAGATAAAAATATGTAAAAATATTCTCGAACACACGTTGCGTGCAACCAAGTCAATTAATTGCACTGTCTCTGACAAACAAACCAAAACACTTTCGCATTTATAATATGGCTAAGGATAAAAGACACGTCTGAAACTGCAGAACATGTAAACTTTACAAAATTAACACTTTCTCATTATATTTTCTTCTGTTTCCGCGATTATTACTCATTGTTTTATTTCACTTTCTCATTAATTAAGCCTTTTAGTCCAATTCTTAAGAACTGCAGAAAACCCTTACAGAGACTGAGAACATCTTTGCTGTAGTTCCAAAAACAGTCTTAAGTTTACTAAAGATCTCTATTGTTTCGTCGTTTTAGAGTTCAGCAAGGCAAGTTCGCTACTAAGTTATGTAGATTGTTCCAACGCATCGCGGTACATTATCTGAAATTACATTCGCTTTAGACGGTGCAAAGGCGGTGCTTTGTGCCATCTCTTAGGAGTTCTCACATTAGTACGGTTTTAGCTGGTTTTTACTTTCTTAACGGGTTCGTGTAAGAGTTTTTACGCGTCTCATGATCATACAATTTTGGTGGATTTTATAATAAGTGGATACATCTTCATTGTCACTATCAGTTTTTATATCGTCTGCCTTCGGACATATACCTCTGACGGGCCTATTACGGTCGCGTTTATTATGTATGTGATACATTTTAAAGTATCCGTCACTTTTCGATACGGACTTGAGTGTGAAAGTGACGGATGCTTATCATTTATCAATCGTTCTAATCTCCCATGAATATCGGTTTCGTGCTATCATCATCCAACTCCTACATTGTCGATCGACACTGTATGTTGTCTCAATACAAAAAATTACGCCTATGCGCTGTTCCATTGGAGTATAGTTTAGTCTTCAAATTTAAACAGTATTCACAGAGATATTAGCTTATGAGTGAGGAGTCCAATATCAAGCAGCTATAAACGTACGGTAAGGTAGATAGATTAACTGTCAGTGTATTGTGACTTGTCGCTTGAATTTAAGCGATCCTGGTTTGTTATTGCTACAGGGTTCTACGGGTGGTACGCGACACAATTTCCCATATTGTACAAGCTAGAAAATTGTTATGAAAGTATGGTGCCATGCCAGTCGTCGCGTCGTCTTGTTTAAAATAAAACGCGATCGTTGCTGAAGCCTGTGGTAATTCAGCAAATTGCTGCCATTGTTCTACGGCGATTGTGGAGCGTGGCGAAACTTGGTCCAGTCCTCGGGGAAGTATTATGTACTAGCTTCTGCCCGCGACTTCGTCCGCCTTAAATTCGTTTATCGCGGATAAGGGTATTTTTCCGGGATAAAAAGTAGCCTATGTCCTTCCCCGGCACTCATATAGAACTGAGGAAAAAATAGTTTGCTTGAATTTAGCATACAGATATGTTTTTTAGGAATCACGGCAGCGGGCGTCGTGAAAACTCTACAATATATATATATTGGTGCTCTTAGACTTCTTTTTTTTAGGGTTGACTTAATTTTAAGATGCGTAAAACGAAGGAATATAAGTCTACGCCGTCAATCCGTAGGTACCTACATCCGACCTAAAATGACAGGCAATGAATAATTGCGGCTTACCATAAATGAGACGTATTTTTTCACATTTTATTATTATTAATCAATCTAAAAACTAATTTCAGAAATGTGTAAATTTTAGTGAAATGTTTCGATTCAACATAGCACAATAATTAAAAACGTTTCAAATTGGACACAGGCTTTAAATATCAATTAAAAAGCAATACTTGAAACAAAGCGCCACTTAAGTTCAAGTAACGCTAGAGTAATTTCCCAGTAGGCTGTATCCAACTCGATGGATAAAGGTAGGGACAAACATACCGCAAGCTGATCGTCTGTTAAGAGCCCTTTCGTATTTTTAAAAAACCTAGTTGTTTAAATATTTTTTACAATGAAGATATAGTCTTATTTTTTTCAATTATTCAAATGGTGTATATAAATAATAAATTCGGATGCACGCCCGGGAAAAGCCTCAGTACCGCGCGAGTGTGTTTCGTTATGGGCTCGGTATAGCGGTTAAACACAAACTTAACATTGATGTCCTGTGTCATAATTTCCAACCGTTCATAAGTCCATCGGGCCGTCTGGCCTATATGGTAAGGTGTTAAGTTTAAAACTACCACAATATCGAAGATATAAACTTAATTTCTTACAATATGGGTCAGACGGCCCGGTGGACTTATTTACGGTATAGTAATATTATTATAGTCAATTATGTCATAGGTAAATGTAAATGACATGCAATAGATTTATGAAACGGCTAAGCCATACTTTCTTAATCAAGGTGTAGGGTTAGTAAAGTTATGGTTTAGGGGCTTGGTTTTTCCTGGGATCTGATAACTTTTTTTACAGGGAAAGCGTTATGAGCTTGTGAGTCTTGGCTGCCAAATTTTTGGCAAGTTTTTGGTGGTATTCTTATATATAGCGACTGAAACAAATTTTCCATGTATGTAAACATACATAATAGATTGTAAAAGCTGGTAAAAGCAATGCATCGACGAGTGAGTTCAAGAAACGGGTCAACTTCATCTCTCGGCGGTCGAACTCCTTCGAACAGTTTTCCGCGCATGTTTGAGAAATCTGCTCAGCTTCCGCACTACGCAACCAATATATCCTCACCTTTATACACAAGTATGGCTGTAAACAGCTCTCGGCATGAAGAGTCCAATTAGCGCTTACAATGGCTGATGTGCCGTGAATTAACGCTCGTTTGCATTGTTTTTGGACTCAAAGCACGTCCACGTGAAACGTAATTGGTAATATTCAGAACAGAAATGTCCTAAGGAAGAACGCAATTCATATACGCTTTGAGCGTTTATCTTTTGGGCGAGAGAAAGCAAAATGTTATTTGTAGTGATTATCCATTGCTGCTGTTGAACCTTTGAAATTCAGGTACACTTATGTCGGTTTTCCATTGAGTGAGCATTGAAGGTAGAAAAACTTTCGTTTATTATGATTGATTGTTCGCACCGGACCGGAGTTGGTTTTTGAAATGTAAATGATTGGTATTGAAACGGTGTTTGTTTTCGGTTGTTATTCGGGGAGATTGAATTTAATAATTATTTCAAGAAAATTTCAGTTAATATCGTTGTCTTTTGGTTTACGTTACATGAGTATCTGATGTAAATTGCTTTTTAAGGCCAAAGTTCTGATTGTTACTTTAACTACAAGCTTTTTCCTGGGACTTCGTCCGCGTACAATTCCAATTTAAAAAAAAATCTTTCTGATATCGCCTCTACATTTCTAAAGGCATATGTGTTCCTACGTTCAGCGGCTTTAGACAATTTAATGAAATGTAAGGGGTACAACTCGCGGGTGCAGAAGGGTTACTCTGAATCTCGAAATTCGAAGTTAGTAACGTGCCATCCCTCTCGCTCTCATGTTAAACTATATTTGAGTGAGCGAGATGACGCGAAACGAACTTCCAATATCGAATTTCAGAGTAGCCTCGCAGTTTCCGACCGTATCGTGGGATGCGCACAGAGACAGCACCCGCTAGATGCAAGAACTATTGCTTGAGATAACCGGACGCGTCTACCAGGAAAAAGTGTCTCATGGCTAAAGGCACTGGTAGACGATGACTTGCTTCCCGCTAGATGGGCCCCCATAAATAGCGACACATATTGGCCTGAGGGTAACACCGGTGCGGAGGGCTAAGAGTGGAGAGTTGTATTTGACTTATTATTATTATAAAGAAACCTTGAATGGCGACCTTGCTCAAACTTCGTTTTAACCTTTTTCAAAATCTTGTAATTTCCAGTTAAGTCACTATAATTCTAAGGGTAATTTGTAATTCTAACTAGACTAGGTAGTTACCGTGAGGATAAGTCATATTTAGCTTATATGTATAGTGGTTACTTACGTAAAAGGGAGTACTGCTCGACATGTTTCGGTCCACTACGAGCACCTTAGTCATGAGCGACGAGTGGATACTGGCACTGTCCGCCTCGCTCTATTTATGTTTTAATAAAGGCTTAGTTTAGCATACTGATAATTGTAATATCAAAATAATTAATTTACCCTACTAAATTTGTCGCGATAATATAAACGTTTCCTGTATTTTATACCTACAAACGATAACATGGACGACATTGCGTGCTCACGAACAATACTAACTGCCGGATTTCTTTATCAATTAATTAATTGTTTGATTTGCATTCCTATTAGCTTTAATTATGTTTTGTGAAGCTATAAAGCTGTTTCTGAGTATTGTTTTTGTTACTAATACGTAACATGCGAAGGTTAAAGTGTGAAGAAACGACCTCGTCCGCGGTGGAGGAAAAACTCATAACCTCTTTTTTCCTTTACCGTGGTCAGATAACAATATGCTATAACCAGCCTTGCATATACAGTTATCCCTATAGCAAAGATGGTCGAATTCATTGATACATACATACAATCATTTAAAAAATCTATTTAGGATGACCAAGTAGCATATTTCACTTATTTGAGTAAAATATTTCTACAATTCTATAATGGTACAAATTAAAATATAGAACAAGTGATTTTACCAATAAATACTGTTGTAAATATTTTTGTAAGTATGTTTTTTCACAAAATAACGAAACGGGAGTGGATAGGTTTTTAAATGTCGGCAAATAGTGCAACACGAACGTATTGCCCCTGGCGTTGCAAGCGCCCACAGGCATGCAGGCCGTACGCTCGTTTGCCACCTTAGTAGTAGTATATAAAAACGTCAGACTCACTATTTTCAGAATCACATTATGGATGAAGCAAGACAGAGGACTGCAAAGCCTTACTTTCCGAACGGTGTAAAAATATGTTATCTGTTCAAAAGTAGTTTAGTAGTCTTTGTTTTTTTTTTTAATAATATAATTAGTAATGATAAGTCTTGGTGTTTTCTTTGCAGCGTTTCTTTCTCCTCAGTAACTCCATTTTGTGATACGCTGCTGGTAGTTTATTCTTAAAATAAAATAATTAAGCCCTTCTGGTACACATTAGGCCCATCTGGCACGTATGTACCTACACTGTTATTTGTTTTCTCAAAGTGGGTAGTTTGCACAAATTGTAACTTTGACAGAGGAAAATATATCTTTTCTCAGTAAACCCCGTGAACACGAAAGCTGAAAAGCTTCCGAAACGTCGGGAACTCAAATGAGATAATATCTCGACGTTGCGGAAGCTTTTCAGCTTTCTATGGTCACGGGTTTGGTCAACCCGATGGTCAATGAGAAAATATACGCGATTTAATCCGTTAAATTGTTTTATTTGAATTTATTTATTTATCGTATGGCATTATATACACTGGAAATGGGAAAAAAATCGAATTAATTGAAATAATGAAAAAACCGAACGCTTCAGAATTTTGCCCGTTTCAGGTAGACAGCTGCTGCCAGGGAGAGGTCCTTGAAATCGTCTAATTGGCCTGTGTATTTAGTTAAGGGGCACTCCGTGACTATGTGATCGATGGTCTGATTTGGGTGTCCACAGATACAAGCTGAGGTCTGGCTCCAGCCCCATTTGTGTCAGCGATACGCACAGTTTCCTACTCCCGTTTTCAGTCGATTTAAGGCGGTCCAGAGTCAGCGGGGCTCTGTGAATCCGGCAGGAGGTTTTTGAGGCGAGAATGTAAAGGGGCTCGAAGAATCCTTATGAGGTTCCCATTCCCGAAGCCATGCCTCCTCTAAGCTCCAGGGGCTTTATTTGAATGATATAGACAGTTTCAAATATGGCGATAGGAATAAAGCGGAACGTATGTCTTCTATGGATAGCGTGGTCGGTTACAGCGGTCGTGTTGGCCCGTAGAGCCATTAGTGAAGCATAAAATGTTTCTAGTATCCCAGGCTTCTGTATGTAGCAATATGCTCGAGTATAAAATTGAAATAATAAATTATTTTTCAGCAGGAAATTACGCTCCGTCGTGTGTTAGGAATGGTGGTACCCGATAAGAGGCGGCAAAAAGCACAGCTAAAATATAAATTATGTCATACACTCGGGTTCTGTTCGCTTCTGTTGTTTTTTTATGCAATTTTTGCTGTCAATTAGACTTGTAGACTGACAAAATATTTAGGCAGTCTCTTCTGAAATTTCAAAATCATAGGTTACTTAAAATCTAGTATATAAACCAGTTAGAGTGGAAGAAATATTCTTTGAGTGCAATATTAAGTCAACTCCTGGGGTTTTACCGTGATGGTACAGTCAAGGCCTAATATTTACACGCTAACTCAATTGTTATAGTAAGAAGGTTTATATAAATAAATAATTAACACAGGGACAATCTTACACAAATCGACCTAGTCCCAAACTAAGCAAAGCTTGTACTATGAGTACTAGGCGACGATATACATAATATATAGATAAATTATAATTCTTAAATACATAGAAAACATCCGTGACCCAGGAACAAGCATTCGTGAACTTCACACTAACACTTACCCTGGCCGGTATTCGAACCCGGGACCGCCAGCTTAGTAGGCCGTTGTGCAACCCACTGAGCCAAACGTGTCGTCAAAGTATATTGTAGTCGACGGTATTTTTAAGAAGAGACGTGCATTGATCTATCCCATTGTTGTTTTATTTTGAAAATAATCAACTAGTCGTTTTTAGGTTTATATACTCGTACCTGCGTAAATGGCAACGTCGCTTATTCTTTAGTTTTTCTTGATTATTTTGAGAAATATGAATTTAACTTAAACATGTTTTCAATGCATTCATTACGTTTTCGGTACTTAACATTTTTACGACCGGGAACGCGCTACGCGGACGCTCGCTCCGCTCGTAGTAAGTTTTGGCTACATAAATGCATATGTAGCGCTACGAAAATGTCGGTCGTGAATGTGTTAAGCTGGCACAATGCAAAATTTCATGACATTGCCACAACTAAAACTCTAAATATGAATTCATGTCTGTAGTTTATTTGTAAGAAAATAAAGACAAAATGAATGACTAGTTAAATTAAACCCAATATAAATGCTAAAGGTGTATTGAACATCCCCTTAACTTTCATTCAAATACCACAAAATAATGTATCAACACGAAAACATATGCGACGTTACCAGTTAAGCAGGTATACACGCTCTTAAATGTGATTGAGTCGTCGCCTGCGGTAAGAGAGGCTTTTTTTTTAAAACCTGACTTTGAACTGGGTAGGTCTGGTTAGGCCTCCTTACTAGTGATCACATTACGTGAGGGGAGCGCAAACCCACAAACAGGAATGCAAACCGTTGCTACTTAGAGAAGAGAGAGGTGCGGCGCACGGCAGGACACGCGGCGCCCCTCCCCCTTTTGCCGCCACACTCTTACCTCGGGCGACTTCTCAGTTTAACTGTGAGCCTACATCCTATTCTTGATTTTGAGTTCTTTTCAATCGCACAAGGTTAGTTTCTGCAAGTAAAGCGTCGTAAAAGCCTGCACTTTAAAACAGCGGGTTATAATTTTCTCATCGAATGAGCTGTCAAAGCGTCGCTTCCATTTAGTGGCTGCCATTGTTCGGCGGAATGCATTATTCCATTCGTTTTGCAAAAGCATTCATAAGCAGAACCCGGACTCTACCTTACGGCTCACACTAGCGTTTAAATAGGACGCAATGCAAAACGAGCGTTCCCGGGACAATTTAGATGAGTAAAATAAAATACTAAGGGAACATTTCTACATTACAAAATCATAAAAAAAAAAAAAACTGTTAAAAACAAAATATATATATATAAAAGGGAAATCTTTCATAAATCGACTAAGTTTCAAACTAAGCACTTTTAGACTACGATATAATTATACTGGTTTAAGTGCCGGAAAAGTGTACTTACTGCAAGCTGCTCAAAGGCGAGTAGTCGATAATGTAAATATTGACACGTGAGTCTCACGTAGTGTTTGACGTGAATGAATCCGCTTTCAAGGATTTCTTTCGTTCTTAAAGTTCTTTGACACAAGCCAGCAAATCATGTCAAAGTCAATGCGTTTCCAGCTTATTATTTTGTGACTTAGTTCCATAGCAAGTAATGCAAAATATTGTCACATTTATACAAGTGACAACTGCTTTGCAAACCTATATACGCGTAACATACCAACTCTGCTGGCCTGTTTTGCGTTCGATTCGGAAGCTCATAACGCAGGTTTTAACAGTGAAGATTCTGATTAATATTACATCTGTGACCATGTCTGCGAAGCCAGATGATATGCCGTAGCGAACGAATAATGCAAGGAAATGTTTTAGTTTCTGTTTATTTGCTCACATGTGGGAAAACGGTTTTTATATACGAAGCGACTAGGATACTGATTATCTGTCCTTACCAAATTTTAGATTTTTCGTTTTCTTTTATTTTCCATCTTAATCCTTTAAATATTTAGTAATTTGAAAAAATTGGCGTAAACAACTGGTCCTTAGTCTAGACTAAGGACCAGTTGTTACAAACTGACTGTAATCTTAAGTTACGTATGTTACTTAAATTAAATCCGAAGTATAGGATATTTGACGGTAGTCTTATGTCATGAAATGACAGCTGTCAGCGCCATTTGAACGTTAGTCGGTCTGTTAAATATTTGTCGATGCTACTCTCCCTTAATGTTATTGGGATATTCCCATTAAGTTTTACTTTCTGTCTTGAGACTATAGGAAATTCAATTCTAAAAGCTTCAGCAATTAAAAGTTTATTGGAACATATTAGAAACCTTGTTAAAGTAAACATTCGTGCTACATTAGACGAGAATAACAGTCACTTTCAGTATCCATAACACAATACCTAAATCTGAGCGGGCAATTTTATAGCGAGCCATTAGACTCGTTGCCGTAAGTTCATTGGCCCGAGCCATCTGATTGCCTGTTTGTTTATACCTACTTCGTTAGCGATGACGTCACACGACGTGCTCAATACTTACTAATTAAAGGCTAATTGGAGACGAATTTTTAGGTCAACGTTTTGGCGCGGAAGCGCACAAATTGCGTTCGGTCTCTTTTGAGTTAATGTTCTGTGTTTGGTCGTCTTTGTATTTACAAAAGATTGTCAATAAAAAAACGGACTTTTCTTTAGTTACGTTTTAAGGATGGTGGCTCATTTTTTTACAGTTACACTTCAAACCTAGTTTAGGTTTGACGATACTTACATTATATTGTTTTAGTTGTTGTTGATTTTGAAAATTTTCACTGGTAAATCTTAAAACTCGATTCTCTAAACAAAATATGTTTAAGCAACATTGTAATGCTTTTTATATGTCCCCAACAATTTCATATTATTACATAACATGTACATGCCTCTAATGTAGCTTTTAACACCGTACACGATTGCGTGTGAATAGCTATTTTGTTAGCAAACTCACTGTCAGTTAGTTCACGCGATAGACATGAAAACTCTACTGCTTGAGCGCGTTTCAGACTGCAACGTTCCGTAAAGGAAAAGCTGAGTCACTTAGTATAGTACAAGTTAGATCTCAACATGTGAATATGGTATTACAAGTCGTAACAGGGATTTTACTGGTCCACGTCTACATACTAGCGCTCTCCAAGAGGGAGCTGTCGGAAAAATCGCCGAAAGAAACTTATACCATATATGTATATAATGTAATTGTTTACTTACACAACAGTTCTACATTCTATAAAGGGTTTTTGATTAATGCGGTCATCCGCATTCAGGTATAAGCATCGATCGAAACAAAAACTTGAAAGTTCGAGTCTAAGATTGCGAGCAATTAGCACCAGATCACTTATCACCCGGATCGTTTTCGACTTACGAGTACATGCCCATGGCTTGCGTTGAAGATAACCTCGAACTAATCTATGGAGTGCTTCATCTATACCATGCAAAATGGCCTATAAACCTCGCCACTCTGGCAGGTATACGCCTGAGTCCATAAACGCAGGGCACTCATGATCGAAGATCCTCAAAACGTGGCTAAGTAAGCTTGCCAGACGATTCAAAATTGAATGCCTTATACTTCAACTATTGACTTTTTAGATTTAGAAGCAGTCTCAGTTGGCAAGGAAAGCTGTTATACGTAAATCTAGACGCGATATGACGACGCATCAGGCAGATTAAATTTGTTTGGAAACTTGAGTTAATATTTCGCATTTATAAAGATTTGGTGAATTTGAGCACGCTCTTAATGTTTACTGTTAATACAGGTTTGTGCCTTGTATTGTAAGTGGTATACAGTGTTGCCAAAACTTGCCTTTTAGCACGGATTTACGTGCTTTTTTGAACGCATGCATGCTATTAACATGCGTAGCGAAAAAACGTGCTAAAACCGTGCTTTATTATGCACGATTAAGGTCTAAAGAACATTGGTAATGTTGGTACACAATACAATTTTTTCTTACCTGTCCTGACAAATGTGCCGATGGCCGATGCCAATGAAAAATTAGAATCCTGCATACGTTATCCTTATGTCATTTTTTGCCTATGGTCATGAAAGGTTGAATGAAAGACCACAGATAGACAATACTACTGCCAGACCAGACTGGCTGGGCAGACTGCCACTGACATTCACCTATAAACACTTGGATAAAAGCTTTTGAGGTAAATATATAACTTTACTGATAGGTTTTTATTTGGATATAACTTGTGGACTTATTTCGATAATTATTATTACGTGCATTTTGCAAAAAAGCACGTTTTTGTTTTAATAAATCAAAAACGTGCTTTTTCTTCAAAAATCGTGCCTTTTTGACATACGAACGTGCTTGTAGATGAGAGTGCTCTTGCAACACTGGTGGTATATCAGATTGATTCGACCTAATTGGTGAGTGGTTGTTTTCGAATATTGCAATAAATTTTAAATGTATACTATTGACCAATGTCATTTTCAGGATTGAAGTCCTTTTCTTTTCTCTGTACCTACCTACCGTCCTTCCCACTTCTTTTCTCTATTGTAATGATAGAAATTTGGCTGGAACTCGTTGCAACCGCTTTGGAATGCATCCATTGGTTGTATATTCGTTCTTCATATTGCTCGATATTCCTTGAACATGAACAGGCCTTAGTACAATCATTGAGACATTTGCCTTTCGGATTTTAGTCTGCAATTTGAGCTACCCTACCTGATTATTATTTGTGATGACGAGCTGGCGGTAATCCCAGTCAAATCCCACCTGTTTGTTTTTAGCTTAAGAAGAACCCAAATTATATTTTCCGGTGGCACTAGTCGAAAAGTTCTCGCAATATTTTCAAATAGTATAATTCTTTTGATGAGGACCACACATCGTTGAGGTTACTGTGACATCTTTGTTCGGCAGTGGATGTTTTTGTTGATCAACGTGGCAGACTGTATTGACGTAATTTTATTAACAAGTATACCTACCTCCATTTGTTGATTACAATCGGCGAATGCATGAATTATCAAATAAATTCGGTAACAGGTAATTTTGGTACTAATGTCTAAATGTATAATTGTTCTAAATGTCTTATTATCAAAATGTACAACGGTCAAAAAGTATGTAAATGTAAACATGTTATAATGAACTAAAGACAAAGCAATTAAATGTCGCAAAAACTTAAGAGCCTAATTGTATGAGAGAAATAACGTACAAAAAGATAAATGGTCAAGATCCCAAAATATTCAATTGGTTTGAAAATCCCTTTGTCAAATTGTACAAACGTCAAAAAGTATATTAATGTCAACATGTTTGTAAGAAAAAACAACAAAATGGTAATGGGTAACGTTGGTACAAGTGCCGGAATGTTCAATGGGTTAAAATGTACAACGGTCAAAAAGTATATAAATGTAAACATGATATAATGAACAAATATAATTTAACATTGTTTTGTTATTATTGTTTAGTTTATCAAGAAAGTAGTCCCATAATAAACAGTTATAAATAAATAAACAACGAAATTAATTCTATCGTGAAAACATTTCAAGTAGAGCACATTTAGTCAATCGCGTTTTGTACATTTTGGCCACAGAGTATTCTGTCCTGAAAACTTTCTGACAAACTAACATTTAGGCCGTAATTAATTCTATCGTGAAAACATTTCAAGTAGAGCACATTTAGATAATCGCGTTTTGTACATTTTGGCCACAGAGTAATCTGCCCTGAAAACTGTCAGACAAACTGACATTTTGGCCGTAATTAATTCTATCGAGTAAACATTTGGACTAAAAGAAATGTTGTCCATAGCATATTTTGCCTTTAAAATATTCAGACAAAATGACCTGGTGGCACAAACATTTTGTACTTTTGACAAAATTACATCTTAACCTTTTATGCATTTTGGCATTTGTACTAAAATGACCTTTTACCGTAAATTCCTACGTGAATTGCACACTCTTCCCGATGCTTGATGATGACCCTCTATTTAACCGTTACCTTAAGGCGGGGACAGTTCTCATTGCATAAGTGCCAGACGGGTCATCGTTCCGTAGCAATGCTTTTTGGTATTCGCGACGCGACAGGTGGCGTACGCGGCACCTGCTTCCGGCGCGCGCGCATATTCGGATGTATACCGCCAATGGCAAAACGTTATAAGAACTTTGGAATGCTCCTCTTCCTTTAACTCTTTTTGTTTGAAGGGTTGCGGTTTGAGGCCTGTTTTGTATGCTGAGGTATTAAGCCGTATGCGTATGTGAATTGTTTGGTTTATATGCCTTTTTTATATTGTAGTGTTTTTGTCAGTAAATGCAATCTGAATGGAAGGGTTTATTAAATTGAGTGTTATTAATAACTGTTCTTGTACTTATGACGTTTTATTGTCAACGATAAAAGTTATCAGCAACATACTACCAACCATCTAAGTCGTGTTTTGATATGAAATTAGCATTGCTCATTAAGGAAGAGGGGGTTTGACAGAAAAGATAAGCCCTACTCCCAAACCTCTTAATTCACCGATTCTCCTAACCAGATATTTATTGGGGTCGGTCTCGAATAAATAAAACCTAAACAAATGCTAGCATCATGATTAAGTTGATATAATTAAGATAAAAAAACGAAAATCATCGTTGTTCAAAATTTAAATCAAATTCCAGTCGAAACAGGGCCAATCAAATAAGGAATGTACAACAAAAACTTGTAAAAACTTAACTGGACGTGTAGGAGTGTTATCGAGGCAAAATTAGCAATCGCCGCTGCGATAATCGATGCAATCTGCTCATTAGCTGATTATATATTGCACGCGAACAGCTGTACTTTATGAGGACGTTGACCTTGTTTTGTATCCAGTAAACTTGTGCAGTTTTTAAGATTTTTTATTTACTCAACCTGTGCACGAGTATTACCTGTATCATCCCTTCATTTCTAGCCAAAATATATATGTTCCGTGTCTGACGTCATCTAGGGAGTTTCAGTTCACTTTCTGACTTAGAAAACACTTAAAATTTTAATTTAAATATTATACAAAATACAAAATTAGTAATCGGGGCACTTTGAGCGCTGTCATCATATAATTATCATGACTGTGACTGAGAACAACAGCAAGTTTCATGCTTATTAAATTTTCTAGTTCTAGGGTAAGACAGCGGGTTCAAATACTAGCATTGAAGTAATCCACTTTAGTCCACAAGATTGGAACGAAATTCTGCCGCGCTATTGAAAAAATACGTAAAATATATGGAAATTCCTATCAAAAGATGGTAATTTAAACTTAGTTTGGCAGAATTGGAATGTTTGCAGATGTCTAATACTCTTGTGTATTCTCAATGGGAGTCCGCATACCATCAGGTGATTGCGTGCTCGTTTGTTTGCCTATAACGTGTATTAGAACAAGTAGGTTTGGACAGTGCCTTCGTAAACTACTATACCCAATATCCTCTTAACGCCGAACACTGATATACCCATTCCAATTGTTGAAGTGCTGATGAGATTGGGTACTTGCATTTGGATATTAAGCTTAGGAATTCACCAATTTCAATAGATTCGCCATTGTAACGCTGCTGTAGTACGCCTAGGGTTGTATCTCCTATCTGGATGTTGGAGGGGTGCGTGATTTTAGATTGGGCGACTATATTAAATCTTAATCTGGGTAACCAATTTCGGTGACAAAACTATATCAATCAATTGTTTTGTAATAAAGCTATAGAATTTCCTAAATGAAACGATTTTTTATTCAAACCTTCAAATTTATTTTACATAAGTACTTTCAATGGCCTTATTGTTTCTCTACACTGTAGCTTTGAAAAGAAATTCTCAATTTTGCTTTTAAAAGACATTGTATAAACTCGTCGTCTTACTTCTTCCTTTCATTCATCTTCCAAGTAGGGTTATGACATTCTTAGTTTTGAATGGAGAACGTTCTTGACCGTGAAAAAAAAATCTTACAAAAGTGTTGTGTTGCCAGAATTCTTGAAACCATTTCTATTTAGATATAAGGGAATTTTAACAACAAGGAATTGCCTTCAAACTCGCGTGCGCTCCTCTTTTTAAAGCATATGCGGCATTACTTCCGAAATTGTTTGCGTTCGATAACTTTAAAGTTGTCTTTATTTACGAAACTCGAAGCTGGCTTATATGCCGCATCATTATTCCTAGCTTGTCAATCATGGCGGCGACAGTTCGGGCTTCCAAGAAAAGGGCACTAGAGGGGGTTATTGACGTGTTCCTAATGATGTCGGTAAGAGGCAACCCTTGGAAGATACTTTCGAAAATTGTCCAAAGATATAAAGGGGTTTGGAGTTTCTACAACAAAAATTTAATTTCCTACCATATGGGCCAGACGGTCCGAATGGACTTGTTATTTGATAGGAAATTATGTCACAGGTCTTCAATACTAAGACATGTAATAGATCTATAAAACGGCCAAGCCATATTTTTTAAACCAAGGTGTAGGGTTAGTAAACTCACGGGGTTTGGCTTTTCCTGATATTTAATAACTTTTTTACAGATAGCGTTTATAAGCTTGCGAGTCTTGGCCGCCAAATTTACATGTAATGTTTTTGGTGGGATCCATCTCTCTGGTAATAAAAATGTTGATGTTTACACATTACGTAGGTTATTTTCATATGAAAATATATTGATTCCGTAAAGTAGGAAATATGTTTGAAAAATATATGCCGTTGTTTGTAACATGATCGGATGTGTATCTGTGTTTCAGCTAGTCTGCCAAATATAAAAAGTGGACTGTGATCGCCCTGCCGGCGTTAAAACCGTAGTGTTAACCAAGTGCTTACCAAAATATATCTTATGTAATCAATTCAGCCTTATATCTAAATCACCTTAAAGGACCAAAATTTGTATCCATTTTAGTAGTGTAAGACCGCCTTAATTTTTTAAAGTGTTTGTAAGTGTTAGTGTGGATTGGGTGATGGTACCGGTGGTCAGGTGCCAGCGCTCGAGAGGCGAGGGTTTCTGAGTGTCCGAGCCTCTTTGCTGCCACCATGGAGAGATGCGATGGATTCCTCGTTTACCGGAAGCCGGTGTACAGGGTATTCCAGTATTTGGACACGTGAGTACTTGTTTGTTACAATTCATTGCGGTTTACCTCCTCTATCAAAATAGACTGTTATATTTTGTGATTTCCAATGTGTTTTGCATTTATTAGAAATGATGGAATACTGTGACTTTCGGTCCTCAAGAATTTCTAATAAGTAACATAATAAGACTTATACATTTTTCTATACAAGTGTGCCGTGCGGTGTAAAAACCCTAAGATGAAAGTGCCGAGTAGGTACGAGTGAGATTAGAGTTTTGAAAGCGCTTTCATTTTGGGATTACATTGTTGACCTAAGTTTTAATCACATCCATTAATTAGATGCTTACAGTTGCAGTGGCAGGCTTTTAGAGCCTTTAATATATGTAGAGCGTAGATTTCTTAACTGTTCAAACACTTTGTATTTGATGTTCTGAGCTTGATGCACAGTTTTGTAATCACAAAATTAGCGTGACAGAGGCATCATAACTCCTCCGTCACACATTTTTAGAATGGAGCCATTTTCGGCAAAACAGTAGGCGTCCCATATACATTTAACAGTGGACAAAAATGATTATTTAATTCCAACACATTCACAGTTCACGCAGAGAAGATAAATATTAAGTATAAATAAATTAATAAATATTACAGGACAATTTTACATAAATCGAACAAGTCCCATGGTAAGCTCAATAAGGCTTGTGTTATGGGTACCTACTAGATGACGATATATTTAATACATAGAAAACATCCCAGACTCAGGAACAAATATTAATGCTCATCACACAAATATTTGCCCTAACCGGGATTTGATCCAGGATCTTCAGCTTCGCAGGCAACGTTATTCCGACTGAGAAGAAGAAGAAGATACATTTATTTTGCAAACAACAAAAATTACAGTACATTGGAAAAGTGACATGTATAGACTTAACCTAGACTTAAAGCTAAACCTAGGAGCTATAATCAATCATATTTGTGTCTACAAAAATGGAGTCCACTGAGCCAAACCGTTCGTAAAAGAAGATATACTTAGTCTTATAGCGGATCGTCTTAGATACATCCACTTACTGTACTTACTATACTACAAACTACAGTACTCACATTCTCAACGGTGTCAGTTCCCGACACGAGTCGCGCTGAAACACAACACTGGCATTACCTTAACGGTAGCCTGCCGCGCACTTAAAACGTCTACTTAAAGTCTTCCTGTGGAATAAAATACTCGTACGTGGCTATAATATGAGGTGAAAGACTTGATTTAACTTGCAAAAATTTGAAACCTACCTGTCATACATCGTCTATACCAGGGGTTGGCAAACTTTTTAGACGTAGAGCCAGATGCCGAAAAAATATAAATTTTTCGGTAGCTCAAGGAGCCGCAGTATTCTGTTTCAGATTTATTACTGTATACCAAATTTTAATAGGACTTTTATAAGGGGAACTTGAAGAGCCGCAAGTGACCCTTTAAAGAGCCGCATGCAGGTCGCGAGCCGCGGTTTGCCGACCCCTTGTCTATACCATCATCTTTACTTCGTCTCTTTAAAGGCCAAGCCACACCGGATGCGTGAGCGTGGCGTGCAAGTAGACGTGCGCGTTGTAAAGTACGAATACCCATAAGAGATGACACGCCGCTGCGCACGTCATGCCACCCAAGCGGTGTGCCATCTACTATGACATTTCATACGATACAAGTGTGATTTGAAAATTTGTGTGACGCATCGCTATTATATGACCTCTGTTCTTGAACACGTCCCACTATTACACGTGTCTAGATAGATACGTGAAATAATGGTACTGGATGTTTCTAAGATAGCTATATAAGAGATGATCAAGTCGCGGATTGACGGAAATTTCTAAGGGTATACACCTCTGTGTTTGTTAGTTTCACGAGTATTCATAAGTCTATCGTAACCACATTTTTGAGCGAGTCGTCTTATGGTGCGTCCACATTTGTATCATTTGCCCGTATCAGATCATCGTCGCGTGGCATGATCGCGTGTCACGGTCACGCGTTTGGACGTTGTGCCGATCCGATCGCTCGAAATCCATTTGCTACGCGTATCACACACTTATATCGGAAGAGTGAGGCATGATCGGCGCGCCGACAGTGAGCGTCCAAGCAGCACGATACGCAGTCATGCCACGGCACGGTGATCGGATACGACCAAATGATACAAGTGTGGACGCACCTTTAAATGTATCTAGTGCTGACTGTACTAAAAACGACTGTACTTACATTCTCAACCCGAGTCGTGCTGAGACACATCACTGGCATTACCTTAACAGCAGCCTTCTGCGCACTTACGTTTACTTAAAGTCTTCCTGTGGAATAAAATACCTTGCAGCTTGTGGAGTTGTGTTATGCAGATGCCATGCCTGTATTTGTTAGTCCATCGCTACACTGCGTCATATGCGCCGCACCATCGGGGTGCGTCTCTTACATTTATCATAGAAAAGAAAAGAGATATTTAGTCGGTCAGTCAGATAAAAAATTGGTTGTCTGTAAAGTCGTTTTACGGACGATAATTTTACGTGATAAGTGATAACGTAGAAGAGAGATGCGTCACAAACCGAACGCTCGGTTCTTGACAAAACGCTCGGCTCGTGACAATGAGCGGTACGTGACACTTTTTCGTGTGTGCAGCCGGCGTTCATCGATTTATAAGACGTTACCTTATCACGTCAAAAAAATACGACACTATTCTTTGCTGTGTTAAAACACGCTTTTATTAGGTCGACCTTTATGTAACTATGTATTGGAATCTAAGGTAACTAATTTAACCATCTTCCAAAAATCGTAGCGTCATGAAAATTGGCAGCTGTATTGTAGTTCTTATGACAATACAATTATATGGTACTGTCGAACTGATCTGATGATGGAGCCGGAAGATATGAACTGGAACTTCATGATGGAACATCGTATCATAGCTGTGTTTGGATTTGTTAGAAAAGTCTTAAAGCGTGTTTTTCTAGTGTTTTTTAAACTATCAATTTATTCAAATGAATAAAGAAATAGTCAGGTAAATCGCATTAAAGTTTAGGAGTGAGGGTCGTGACGTCATAACTGAATATAAACTGTACCTAAGCGTGACATTTTAACTCAAATCTTTGAAAAAAAAAGTACGTCTCCAGTAGCTTCTACATGACGGACTAATAATTTAAATTTAGTCATCATCTCATATTCTAATTATAACTTGCATGGGAAATGCACGCTGTCTGTGCAATCGGCTTGTAGTTCCCACACAAAATGTATTTTTTGTTCGCATATACAAGGAATTCTCTACTATTAATCTATTATCCTATTGTTACCCAGATAATGACTTGTGTGTCTATTTCCCTTGTACCATCAGCCACATACGTAACTGTCCATTGGTAGACTTTACTGACATTGGTATAAAGCCTAACAGATGGTCGCTTAAGTTGTGTTGCTGTTTGTGCACAATAAACGGTATATTATCCCCTCTTATTATGAACAATTATCATCTAAACATACACTTTGCAAACATCTTTCAGTAACAGAGCAGTCGGTAATGGCTCTATTACAGCTCCTATGACAAGTACCATAAGTCTTATAACTATAAGGTAAACGACCCAATGATTGACAGCTTTTTTCACTGCAGTTTTAACTTATGCAATTGTGCGTTGCAGGCACTGATGTAATATATCAGATTATATTATGTGATTTTTTGACGTCAAGAAAGATCCGACCTCAAACGTGATCATTTAAAATCAACCATTTTAGAAAGGCTTAAACAGTTGTTACTATGATAACATTACACTTAAATAAATACAAAAGTAGGTATACGCGATAATTGGATATTTAAACGAGTAATCGCTACGGTACGGTACTTACTCAGAAAAAATGTTGATGTTCTTCAAAAGACTTAACAATTTATTGTACCTATGAACTTAGAATATTCTCGATCAAGCAGCTTTGAAACAAAATAAATCAGTCGATTAATAAGTTTAGGAGCTACGATACCACAGCCAAACACAATAATAATAATAATGAAATAATTATCTTTATTACGGCATTTCCCAAGAGGAGACCACTGTTGAGAAGAAAGCCGAAACAAACTCAACAGTGAGTATTTTTTTCGGGTCACCTTCGGAATCCCTAATGTCGTTTGACCTAATGTATCATTTGCCATAACGCATTTTTTTCAGAAACCGTAATTATTTCAGGATTTTTTAAAAGATCGTCGTATAGATTAGGTTAGGTTAGGTTTGTTTTATAAGAATCCTGAAAAGTTTACGGTTTCTGAAAAAATGCGTTACGGCAAATGATACATTACGACAAACGATACATTAGGACAAATGACGTTAGGGATTCCGATATAGCACCATTTTTTTCTAAATAAATCTTAAATATTACAATATGTGTTAGTATTTAGCATATCTAAAATATATCTTTCTAAGTATAAACTCAATGCGTAGTTCTCCAAGAAAACATATCAAAACTTAAAAAAGTAAATACAACACAGATAACAGAGGTAACAGTGAAACATGTCAAACTTATACCAACCCTCTTTCGTCGGAGGTTATAAAACGACGTATCAGACCTGATATGCTTTTCAAATGGCTCGGACATGCTGGGAATTGGACGCTCGTTGAATTGGACGCTGTTTAAATTTGACGTTTGTTATGGACGCTGTTTAAATTTGATGTTCTGGAGATTAGACAGCTTTCAACAGTTAAACAAAGTCGGATTTTTAATTAACCTATGTAAACCGACAGTAACGGGTGCTTATCCAACGAAAATATGCACTACCTTATGGCTTCAGTACCCACAGCCACAGGTTCCCTTAATATAGTTGGTTACACCAATGGCCACTGGGCAGAAAGGTTCTCCAGTGGCGACCGCGTACTGGACGACGTAGCGTAAAGGGCCCGCAACAAGATGGACCGTTGATCTTGTGAAGATCGCGGGAAACTGTTGGATGAAGGCGGCGTATGACCGTTCGATGAGATCCTTAAGGTGCGTCCACATTTGTATCATTTGCCCGTATCAGATCATCGTCGCGTAGCATGATCGCGTGTCACGATCACGCGTTTGGATGCTGCGCCGATCCGAGCGCTCGAAATCCATTTGCTACGCGTATCACACACTTATATCGGAAGAGTGCGGCATGATCGGCGCGCCGACAGTGACCGTACAAGCAGTGCGATACGCAGTAGTGCCACGGCGCGATGATCGGCACGGCACGCACCTTCAGGGGAGGCCTGTGTTTGATGAGTTGGTTACATGCGTACTTATTTATAATATCATGAAACGCTGGTGTAAACGAAATATTCGGTACGAAAACTGTAAATCTGAATTAAATTGACTAAAAATTGGATTTATTTTGGCCATTTTTCAGATTGAATTGGACGTTTCGATTTGTCGTTACTCTTACGCCAGCGCGTTTTTAATTCCACTTCAGGTTGAATTTCACAATATTACCGTTAACGGCTGATAGCGCCTGCCATATAAATCAGCCATTTGGTGAAATAAAAAGCTAAGTTTGTAAGTTTTTTTTAAATTAGACATTTAGTTTCAGAGCTCTCGTGCCATTTTGGACATTAATGGAATAGGCACATATATATATATATATACGTCTATCAAACTAGGAACTAACATGACAGCGAACTTACTGAGCCCTGCAAATTTTATGAGGCTCTCACACCGGCATTCCCGTACATTTTTAATGTCGGCGAATGACTCCTCACTCTCAGTCATTGTATGTTAATAATATACGACGGTGTGGTCAGTGGTAACTCGCCGTGTGGATTCGATTCTAGAATCGGGAAGACTAGTTCAAAACAGCCATTATTTAAAATGTACCAAAAATAAGTGCGATCTTTCCGTTTTAACATGATTATATCGGAGGAAATAAAAGCATACATACGAACAATACAAACGCGTGAATATTTGGAAATTTTAAAACACGCGTCTCTAGTCAGTTCCGTACTTAGGAAAATTCTGAAACATTAAGTTCCCTCTTGAAATAATGCATACATTTTCAGCAAAAGTATATGCATGATACTCCCCACATAAATTCTAAAATGTTATCATAACATTTTTTTTTAATCAATTATGCTAAACAGTAAACCACCGACGGGTATCAAATTTACCCCTCAGCAGACGCAGGACCAATCGATAATGCAGCGGCATCAAAATTCAGACCGTACCGAATTTTATCAGACACATTTTTCAAGTCCTGACTTTCTGTGCTGTCATGTCGATAGTTGGATGTTTCAGGTGAATCCTTAAAATATCCACGTACGAAAAGATCGCAACTTTGTAGAGGTTTGTAAGGGATATACGTCTTTAGTTTACTAGTGACGTGGTTGTAGTTGCATTCGTTTGATAGGTAATCCGGATCGGTTACTTGTCTATATATGCATGCCCAATATCTGAGGTGGGAATCTGTCGTTTCCTTTTGATTTCAGTTGTTAGGGCATCCACGATTCTATTGTAGATTGTCAAAGTGAATTCACAGTGACTGTACTAGGAGGTACGGTCAGCCATGAAATTGGTCTATCACGTTTAGACTCTCTGTCATGTGTTAAGGTTTTACACGGTACACCAATTTCTTGGCCGACCGTACTTATACGAGTAGATGTCTGTTAAAAGTTGTTATTTCAGGATTGCTGTGAATGTCTCTGGAATGAATATTTAATGGAGTTTGTTAATAAATTATAAAATGTGTTTAATGTTCATTGATAAATATAATATCCAGTTAAGTTGTTAAAACTATTAGTTAACAGTATAGACTTTTAATTAGACAAAACATATTAAATCAATTTATATCCGTTGTGGGGTTAATATGTCTAAAGATTATTCTGCATTGTTCGTTTCGGTCTAAACATGGAAGTAAGAATTTCTTGGCTGATTGATTATATAGATAGAAAAATGAAAATTATAATTAACATTATTGTAATAGCAGACGAACCTGCGTGTATTATTTAATTAAATAACCATAAACCGTGCATTTAATATGTATTGAATAGTGTCGGCTTTGTCTCATATTGCATCGTATTACACGTGTTATACGTATTTATCATCTATAACTATAAAATCGCTACTGTTGAACGTAGGTACATCTTAGGGACATACTTATGTACACCTTCTAAGGAAGGATCTTTTGAAATTCTTTTTAAATTGTACGCGTACGAAGTCGCAGGCGTAAAGTCGTACAATTAAAAATATTTATAAATAAATAAATAAGAAAGTACCCGCAACTTCGTTCACGGAGGAGAAAAAGTCATACCTCCTCTTGTGCTTCAGCGTAGTCGGGTAAAAGTATCATACAACCATCCGTGGATAACCAGCTACCCGTGTGCCAAAAATTGTTTAAAATTCGTTTAGCCGATTTGGCGTGACGAAGCCACAACGACACATACAAACATTAAAAAAAATATATGTCCGTTACAATTTATTTATTTTTGGAAATATCTTCAATGTACAGCCATTTCATTTTAAAAATAAACGTGAGTAAAACTTGTACCGTAAATTTCTCTAGAAACGTTAGAGGTTCACTAAGAAAGATTTTTTTTTTAAATATAATTTTACTCGAACGAGGTCTCTGGCAAAAGCTAGTGAAAAAATAACGGTTATTAACGAGTATTTAACACGCCGTATAACGAATCGATCCCGGTTCGAGCTCATTTTTATAGTAAAGGGTGGAGTGTTTTCATTACGGTGTTTTAAATATAGAGTATCAATGGGGGAGCTAAGTGTTTTTAAAGGTGCTCGATTTGTTGTGATTCCGTTCATACACGTGCGTACGTCAAAATAGACGCTATTGCTTTTTTTGGGCTTGTCGTAGAATGGTAAAATATAGAAGCGACTATGGAAGGAGGGTTTCATGTTAATATTTTCCTAATGAAATTGAATTTGGAAACTAAATGTATTGTACGTGAATTATGTATGTAGATTTCCGCTACGTAATTATACGCAATCATGAAACATTGCATGTAACTGCACATCAGGCTTTGCCAATCTTTGTCTAAAAACTATTTAAAACAAAGTCAGTCTTTCTCATATTCAGTTGTTAACGCGCTAAAGAAAGTTTTTTTTCTATAGTTGATTTTCAAATGTACCGTTCCCCCTTCTTGTTTTTATCCCTGCTAACTGTAAAGTTAAAAATCGTGTGAAACGACATAAGTGTGCCGGATACGCACAAAAAATATCGTGTTTGAGGAACACATTTATAAACGCATTAATTATAATATTAAATAACAAAAAAAAACACATACATATAACATATGATTTAAAATGTACAAGCACAAATGGCAAACGGCTTCATCCGCCATATAACGACGCAGACGGTCCGAGACATCAAAGGGAAATGTTCAAAAACTCCGCATTGCAGAACGAAACGCTTTCAAAAACGATTAAAAAGTAACTTTTTAATCATGAAAAAGTGGACAATCAGGTCTATAAATAACCACAGACTATTCAAACTCCAGACATAGACAAGATACAGGGCAATTTAGGTAATGAACTTTGGAACTTCTAATTAGCTTTCATTAAATCTCACCGTGTTATATTTTATTGCACGGTTCCCAAAGAACTCCTTCATGGGGTCTGGTAATGGCTTCGTTTTTAGTCGGCAATTTGCGTTTTCCCTCCTCTATTGGCGTTTAAGCGACGGAGGATGGCGCTCAGTTGCACAATAATGCTAACTTAAAAGGGGGAAATGTGTAGTGCTTTAGCGTTTTTTCTACTGAATAGGCATTTATTTGATGTTGGTGGGTCCTTTTTACGAGCTTTACATTACCGTTTCCTGTATACTAAATCTGTTTGCACCTTTCCATTTAATAGGTACAAACACGAGCAACAAAATTTAGAATTTAAACCTTTAATCGTAAAGTTACAATTACACGTAAGTCCAGACGTCGCTGTCACTTGCTAAAGAAATTTTACATTACGATTATCAAGACTTCTTGGAATGACTACGCCATTGAAGTCTTTACAATGTTATGAATAAGCTGTGCGCCCGATGATATTTTCTTTACTTTTCTTTCATGATCTTTACTGAGTACCCGCCTAACCGTCTAAGTATATGAAACTTTCATAATTTGAAATATTTTCTTTTTTTAGGCCTACTTCACACTGTCTGTCGGACATTGAATTTTTACAACTTTGTAATAGTATAGATGTGAGGAATACAAACAGAGTCCTTAATACATAAATGCGAAAGTGATTGTTGATTTATTGGTTTGCCTTTCTAGCGCAAAACGCAACTACTGATCGACGTTTTGGCAAAGAGATACAACCTTGATCAAAAAGCGATATAATTTAGTTTTTTTATAAAATTCATGGTTCGCCAATATACGTTTATAATAACACCCTTGTGAACGGATAGGCTTACGTTTTTATCGACTGGAAGACTCATGAAAACCCGATTATATATTAGTGAATAGAGGACAATCCCTTACCTCATTATTCCGCACTCCCTATTCCTTAACAGTGGGCTATCACGACCCTGCAGTGCTAATGTCCCTCCTGCTGATTTTCGGCGAGACAAATAATCGATAGCATTACCAACGCTTTCGCCAGCGCTGAAGTGAAGGTGGTGGTTTCAAGTGTTTAAACTGCTCATATCACAAGTTACCATCATTTTTATAAACCGGCATAATCCTTACCTTACATGAACGAGTGCCAAGGTGTTTGTAGGTTTGACCATTATTGTACTCAAAGTGGAAGCGATTTCACTTAAGGCCTGGCCACGACATTGCGTGAATTGCGGCGCGGCAAGTGTTTTATCTGTGCATTGCAATGCTAATGTCCCTCCCGTTGATTTACGGCGAGACGAATAATCGATACTTTTGGAAAAGAAGCAACGTTAACAAGTATTAAATATTTGACACTAAATGTGCATTGAGGTAGACGATTCCTTACCTCATTATTCTGCTCTCACTATTCCGTAACAGTGGGCTATCACGGGCGGGCCTGCAGTGCTAATGTCCTTCCCGCTGATTTACGGCGAGACGAGTAATCGATAGCAACGCTGTCGCCAGCGCGGTAGGCCTATCTATGGTTTCAACTGTATTACGCTATAGTCTGTAGTCTTATGACAAGTCATGTTAAATAAGAGGAGTGTTATAAGTTTGACGTGTGTGTCTGTGTATATGTGCATCTGTCTGTGTAATCGAAGCGCATGAATGAAGAGACCGATTTAGATTTATTTTTTTGTGTTTAAAAGGTGATTTCATCGAGAATGCTCTTAGCTGCTTAGAAGTTTAAGAAGATTGGTTCGGCCGTTTTATAAATTACCAGCCTTTTTCTAGATGGGTTTTTATCGGTTCACTGATTACTTCTTTCCATTAATTCTTCCCTTACAATGTTTACTTCCTTCTTATTAGTATCATATTTTTCTTCGATCGTGCTTTTCTTCTTTTACCCTTCACAGTTCTCGCCAACTGGCTGACTCTTGGCTCTCCTCACCATGCGTTCATACTCGTACTTCGCTTGGCGGCTGGTAAATTAATCTTATAGTTTTTACCGTAAAATACCAGAAACGCTGATCTGAAATTGAATAGCTAACAGTGTGATATAAAAAATCGCATTATTTCTAGCTTACACCGGACAATCGGATGACAAGATAGAGACTGATTTGTGACATCACAAAGCAGTCTCTTTTCGTCGCCATTTTATATGACACTTACTACATTTAAGATCAGCGTTTCTGGTAATCTATCTATTACTATTATGAAACGCTGATCTGAAATGTAGTAAGCGACGAAAAAATACTGCCTTGTAATGTCACAAATAAGTATGTACTTATTATATGTCTGCAGATAGATCTTAACCAAAAGTTTATTACTTATCATCTTAATTAATTTATGAAATAACAAGTTCCCTCGGCTCCTTTGCTATGGAATTAAGAATTATTTCAGCTGCTACCTTTGTAATAATAAAATTACGAGCCTTAATTTAATCACAATTACCATAACACAATCCCATTAAATTAATGCTGTCTTTAAAGAGAACGACGTATCTTTATTCAATTTTAATGCCAGTTACGTCTTTATGAGAAGCAATATGAACCAAAGGGGCTTACACGTGATGTACGACTGTTTCGTCATTAATTTTATTGAATAAAACCCTGTTCGAGTGCATAATACATTTGAGTGCATTCATATCAATATAGACCTGCTAATGCTTGAACGACATATGAACTTCGAGACACAAGTCCACTTACGTCTTTTTAGACTTAAAACGCGTGGCCCCCGCTAAGTGAAAAAATGGTTTATGTATATGAAGTTCTAGATGTACTTACGTCGTTTCAAAGGGATAATTCGAGCCCCCTAAGTGAATAAACATGCGGTGAGCACGAACGCGCACGTGTTGCATTTCACGCCACATTTCAATCATATGCCAATATTACATAACCTTTGAAGTGGTCAAATTGCTTCAATTTATTGTTTTTGTCATGAACCTCGTCCAAAATTGGTGTTTCCGAATGTTCTACAAACAAAATTCACCTATAGTATCTATATTTTGAATCAAAACCACAGAAAAATCAGATTGCATAATTATTCCAACATACAAACAAGAAAACCCGCCACCATGTCCACCCGTGACCATGGAAAGCTGAAAAGCTTCCGAAACGTCGGGAACTCAAATGAAATAATATACGCGATATAATCCGTTAAATTGTTTTATTTAAATGAATAATAATCGCGGAAACAGAAGACAATATTAAATACAAACAAGAAAAGTTAAATATAAGTGAGTAGGTACGCCTGATGAGCGCTTGTTGCATTTGGTATTCATCTAAAAGTCCGGTAAAATTATGACATATTTATTAATTTCATCTTTATTGCACCAAAGAAAACTTATTGTACAAAAGGCAAACTTAATGCCATAAGGCATTCTCTACCAGTCAACCTTAGGGCAAAGGAGAAAAAAATTACATATTATTTATTACGCTAAACGTTTTCGACTGACACATTAAGTTGCTGGAATATAATGGAAGAATTTGAGATTAATGCACACTAAATTCAGTTAAAGTAAACATTTTTGCGATTATTGCGATCTATTTTGTTCTGGAACAAAATTTGGGGGTTCGAGGGCTAAATTTGCTAAAGACTAAACTTTTGATGCATATTTTTGCATTGATTTTTATCAACTGGCACTCAACCGGATTTACCCCTTTTTTTACTCTAGTCAAGGGCTAAAAGCGGGGTGGATCAAAGCAAGCCATTTGTGGCCTTTAATCGCACCCAGTGGCATGCACAGAGTTTTTGCCCAAGGTAAGCAGTTTTTTCTGCGCCTATATGGAGCCATGCATGGCTGTTCAGAGCGTCAGGGTAGGCAGTTTCTCTGTGCCTGTATGGAGCTATGATCGTTCAGGGGTGGCAGTGCCTTTGTGCCGGTATTGATCAAACACTGCTTTTTCGGACATAAAAGACATGTTTCTCTGATCTAATAAATTGGACGGATATTAATGTTACATGACTCTCGTAATGTGGCATCAAGCAAAATCACTCAAATTGCACATTCTCGTGTGTAAAGAACGAAACAACAATAAATTCAATAAAGTGTTTACAATACAATACAATAAAATTCCTGTCAAAAATGTCATTTTTGAGGCAAGCTTTTATTGTCCCCTGTATTGTTCTCTGAACTGATTGAGACAGTTCTAAAGAGCCCAAACTCGTCATTTTGTACAGAGTTCCTATATGACCACCTTCCGGCTCAGTCTGCCAAATTTTAGATCAACCAGAAACCGGTAACTGGATCAAATTTAACTCACAAGATATGACCCAAAAAAATAACAACAAACAGCGTACGGTAAATAAAAGCTTTAAAAAAAAATCTAATCATAATTTCTATATACTTTAGCCTGCCAAAAATGCTCAGGTAAGTATCTAGATCACATTTACTTCAAATTCTTCCACTGTATTCAAACAACTTAATTTCCCGGTCAAAACGATCAAACTTTAATATAAAATTTCCAAACTTCCGGAATCTTCCGGACCGTAAAGAATTTATAGAATTTGTTAAACTTGTCTGAGCATCGGCAAACTAGTTGCCCAACTTGTTCCCATACTCGCAGTTCGTGACAAACAACGCTAAAGTAGAATTAAGCTGTGCCAATAAACTTTCTGTACGGGTGTTTTTGCTTATTTGGAATATAGACAGAACTATACGAAGGCAGTGGAGGAAATGTGTAGATTATACCGATTAATTCTAATAGACCTTACTGTACATATATAATTAGCACGCGATAGGTAGGACTTCTTAACTTAACTATGGGCCTCTTAAGGAAGCTCAGAGTCACTCAGCGAGCTATGGAAAGGAAAGGGCTATGCTCGGGATCCCTCTGCGAGATCGAATCAGACATGAGGAGATTCATAGTCGAACCAAGGTCACCGACTTAGCAAATAGGGTAAGCAAACTGATTTGGCAATGGGCAGGGCACATAGTTCGAATAACCAAATGGCCATCGGAAGGATCTCGAGTGGAGACTGCGTACCGGCAAGCGCAGCATGGAAAAGGCCACCCGCAATATGATCGTATGACCTGGTTAGGGTTGCGGGGACTCGCTGGATGCGGGCCAGACGGGCTGGATCCAGCAGTAGACGTCATATGGCTGAAATGATGATTATGAGGACTTCCTATACACGGTTCCCGCGAGGAATGGGAAAGATTTTAACCACGCATTCCTTAGTTAGGCAGTAGGAGCAAAAAATGTTACTTGAACCCTAGGCAAATCCGGCTTAGTTTTGAAAATATTATCAATTTTCATGTACCTAAACAATTTATTTTGATTACATTAAGCTCTTTTGATCGCGCGTTCCCACATACGTGGCCAAGTTTCGCGTCGCAATTGATAGTAATCCAAGTGACACCTACTAACTCACGAAAATTTATTAGAATCGAAATTTATTCAAATTTCATGTACAAAAATCGACTAAACAATTTTTTTTTGCTGAATTTGGCTTGGTTCATCCATACTAATATTATAAATGCGAAAGTGTATGTCTGTCTGTCTGTGTGTCTGTCTGTTACCTCTTCACGCTTAAACCGCTTAACCGATTTGGACGAAATTTGGTATGGAGATAGTTTGAGTCCCGGGAGGACATAGGCTACCTTTATCCCGGAAAAATACCTTTGTCCGGGATAAACGAATTTAAGGCGGATGAAGTCGCGGGCAGAAGCTAGTAATTTTCATATAACATTTTTTACTCCTGATCGCCTCAGGAATGCGTGGTTAAAATCTTGCCCATTCTTCGCGGGCACCGTGTATTTACTACAAACTTTCATTTTCATGGGTTTTTTAGGATTGAAAAATCACATACAGCTTTCGTAATCCGGTGCGGATTGTTAGAATCCCCTTAATCATCAGAAACTTAGAGCCAGGCTCTTGTCGGTGGAGCAGCTTCCATCCCCTTACAGATTCTAAAATTATTTCTAAAGGGTATTGACTGCACTGTTATCGTTAGGAGCAAAGAGAATATCGGAGACAGTAATTCCGCATTTCGTTAAAAACTTTCCCCGGAAATCAAACACCATAATCTGTTAAAAGAAATCGCATAAACCCATCGTGAACCGGTCCATTTGCGAATCAATGCCACCCTCAGTACGAGGGGAGATGTTTGCGCAACAAAAGTACGGATAATCGCACAAGCGCGTAGTCAGGGTCTAAGTACAGTCAGCTGGGAAAGAAAATCATTCGTAGGCCAATGTATACATTTTTATAATAAGTTACCAGATGATGCTTTAAAATTATTTAGACCGGGTTGTTCAAACATGTTTTTTTTTATTAAAAACATAAAACACATAGATATAATTGGTTGGTGGTTGTAATTTTCCTGTATATACATATTAAAATATATAATTAAAGAAAATTAAGAATTTTTGTTTATAAACTTCGGAGTTCGGAGGGAGGGACGGAATGGTATTTTATTCCACATTTTCCTTAATAAAACAAATTGTTTGAGAATGTGCAAATCAAGCCCTTTCATATGAGATACCCTACTTGACCTAAAAGCTAGATTATTAATTTTTAGATCCCCTCATATTGGTTATTTTTTATAAAAAATAAAAATATCTGTTAAAATTTTTCATTTGCAATACATTTGGGCTAGCCATTTTTATAATTATTCCAAATTTGAAATAGATAGCATTATGCGCACGCGTCGCTGTTAGGGCGGCTGAGAGGTAGTAACAAGATCTGTGAATGTTATATTCAAAAACACTGGATTCAAAGTTTAAAAGGCTGCGTCGCATATGATAAGTAGTTGTTATTGTTATGTCCTTTGTGTTTGTATAGTAATTAATGAATTATGTTTTTAATCAAGCATATTTTTAGTAACGCTACAATCGCTGCATACTAACATAGCTATAAGTAAAATCTTGTTAAGTAACAAAATTATGGATCACTGTTATCTGAATAAAGAACTATTATTTTTATACACTTATTTATTTTGAATCTCAGGATAGGTTTTTTTGCAATATATATATATATATATATATATAAAGTAAAATACAAAAAGCAAATACAAAATATAAACACATTATAAAAAACCTAACCTAGGGTGCCACCGGCAGCCGGGCAGGGCTCAAGCTACCGGTGGTTAGGGCTGCACAGAGAGGAACCTCCTGACAATGCAGGCCGGTTCCAGGATTACAGCCTTCTGTATCTGACCCGAGATCCAGCCATCTAGCGAGAGTCTCTTAAGATGTTCGTTGAGACTCTTCGCTATAAGACCGTTTATTATTATTATTATTATAAACAGTTCCCGAGGTATAACGCTAAGAGAAAGACATACAGAGTCTCACCATAAGTTCCTTTTTACCTTTTTGGTACGAAATCCTAAAAAGTAGATTAAAATCTGTACGCTCAAGTTGAGATTTCACGAAGTTCTAGAATTTTAAGTAAGACCACAAATGCTTTTTTCGTAGACAAAACCTTTGACCTCAGCATGCTGCAACTCTTCGGTGTTGATATTGTCAACCTTGAACATTTTTCATTACCTTTAAATAGCCTACTTCAAATTCAATTAAAGTTCATCTAAATATCTTACAAACGTAAACTCCTTTTAAGGTGAACCTACGAGAATAGATTTTGTGAGGGATGCCGGGCATTACCAGATGAGCTAGCACATCTGACCATCTTGGTGATTCTTGGAGGAGTCTTTTGTCCAGCAACGAATATCCGTCTATTGATATGATTTCAGAGACAAAGAACTCAAAAATGTCTTTACATCCTACTGTCAAGTCAATCGTGGACTGGAAATTAATAAGGAGTTTTTGACGATGTTTTGTGAACACTTCATGTAGGTATGGCTGACTGTACTCGTAAACGGAGTACTCGCACAACAAGTGTTTCATTGTTTGTACCTTTCAAAGCACAAAAGGCAGTTTTCTTTAAACAAGAAAGTTTTTACGTACAAATAGGAGACGACCAAGTGTTGAAAGTCCGGGACATAAATATTTGTACCTTTCACGCCTGTGGGGTAGGTATTTGTATTTTGTTGCAATAGTCTTTAAAAAGTGATAATTTTCTTAGACGTTTTCTTTTTAACCCTAACCAAAGTCTGTAGCATTGTTGTACTTAAACTCGGATCAATTTCAATGCGATTTTTTTGTTTGATAGCTCAAAAGTAGGTTGAATTTTTTTTTATAATGTCGGGACAGTATCCATTTAATGGTTATTTTACTTAGTTGTTATCTTCGCGTATAAAACGATTACATAATAATTATCATCGAAATCAAAAATTAGCTTATGCAGGAGTTGGGATGTCGACAAACCTCTTAATAATAGAAACATTGGTGGAGAAACTACTTCAATCTTATAAAAAGTCACCGAGATACAACATTGTTAAAATCTCATTTTTGGACAAAAAACGCTTCATACTAAAGCGTAGGAACGTATGACACACATTCCTACCTTGTATGGGGAAATTAAGAACTTTGTTCTGCATCTATGTTTAAACTAGTGTTTATCTAGAATTCTAGACAGTTTCATAACAAAAATTACCATAAATTTCATGGGTAAGTAATGGCGTTATAAGCTATTAATATGTTCGTGCTTTAAAATGGATTTTCCTACTTAACTTTAAAGGCTCATAAAAGTCAATCTTTTAATTTTGAATTTCTACCACAGAAAGTGTCATTTCGCATCAAAAACATATGTTTATTTGAGTACAGTCAACATCCCAGTTCTTATGACGTTCTTTGGGTGTTCCGCAATTTTATTTAACTTCTCCCATAAAAGGTAATCTAAACGCTTTTCTAGGATGTAAATGCAGTGCAAATTAAATTAACGCTTAAGCATTTAATGCAAGGTGAGCTAAGCGATTCCAAGTCGTGCTGGCAATGTACCAAATACCTGGACAGCATTCCGACAGAGATGTGGTAAATGAGAGCAATTACCTTACTCATCTGAATTGAGGTGTGGAGTCAGATTTTACTTCATTTGCCAACGTTTGGGTACCCACAATCTCTTTCCCGTTTTCCTATTTGAAGAATCTACTAATACTATAAAATGTAAAGGTTTGTAAAGTTGTTTATCGTGATAGTCATGGGTAAATGGTAGTTTGTCTTTTCACGTGCTTGTGTGGTTTGTACTTTATTTATGTTTAAAATAAGAATGTTGACAGGTAACTACAGTTGCAAAAAGCACGTGAGTGGCTAAAATATCGTGGATATGTATTGAGGACAGATTTTCACCCATTCCTAATTTATGTCTACTTCAAATTGATGATTTTCATTTCATTTCATTTCATCTGTTGATGGTAAAATTTTAATAAGTCGAGTATCAACTTAATTAGTGCCAATTTTTTTATTTTGTCTCTAATTGTGTCACATTTCTGGACAAAAGCCTTCAAGAAAAGAGCGTACTCCCACCTGAAAGGCCGGCAATGCACTTCTGACTCCTCCAGTATTGCAGGTGTCTATGGGCGACAGTGATCGCTTAACATTAGACAATCAATCTGCTCGTTTGCCGCCTGTAACATAAATATATACATATATATACATATATTTCTTCGTTAGATAATTACTCGTACCACGGAATTAAACATTTTATGAAACGTAGACAGCTAGATAATGGAAGTCACTAGATCGTAAAAACATTTACTATCAAATGTCGAGCACCGGGTTTTCGGTACCCAGTTTAATATTCTCAAGTGGACACAGTTTTCCGTCAACGAATGCAGAAAATGAAATACGAAATGCTTAAATGCTTTTATTAGTCAGACGTAGTTTAAGTTGGAGTTTCCGTGAATTCCGGAAATTGTATTAAAACGGCGCCGGACAGAAACAGTTGGAGCAGTTAATGAAACGGTAATCTTAACGTCGCGAAATGTCACGCTTGTAGTTTTCAATTCTTATCTTAACCCCTGGAATGGTTAGGCACGGATGTTTGCAGAGTATTCAAACTCAATCTTAAAATTTCATTCAGCTTCAATTTGATTAGCAAATGTTTGACATCACGAACGAGGGGTTAAGCCGCTTACAGTCGCTTGCAATACCTGACACAGCAAGGCTCTAATGAATACCTGCAAAAATTTAATTACCAACGCTACATAACCGCACGTTATAAGCGTGTAGTCGTACAGGGCTCTTATGGAAACGGTATTTTATAATTGAAACACTCCAATTAGGATCGAAAAAGCTCCTGATTCTGAGTAGAAAAAACATAAATTTTGAGGGCTACGCGTGTTTGGAAAGACGGCCGACATTGCGATCGGTCTCCATTGAAAATTCTTACCCGTACATGTATCAATCCACTGGTTACTTGAGTACTGCGTTCTACCGTTTGAACGGGGGAGCGTGGTCACTACGAATGTCACATCCGGTATAAAATATGAGTAGAGCACTTATTTACGATCCGTCCTGCGACTGATAGCTCCCGCGCACGCGATGCTTCGTGTCACTTACGAATTGCTGTAAAACTCAAGACGCGACGTAGGTAATGACCGAGTTGGACGACTTCGTACAGAAAATAAGAAAATGAAGTCTTTTTCGCAAGCCTTTATTTAACTTGGAACGGTACTGGAGTACACTGAAAGTTTCTCACTTCTATGTCTATACTATTAAACAAATATGTCTGTAGATTAATGTAGAGCTACTTTACTAAAAATAAGTGAATCTGAATAGATTTTTCTTGGTGGCGTGGCGTAAAACATGTTCTTGGTAAATCCAGAGTATATTCTCTCTTACGTTTTCTTTAAAAGCAATATAATAAAGGACTCAAATGCCTTGAAGTAGGCAAGCCGATGGGAATCGGGTTCTATTAACGCCACGCCACTGCTTTGTAGCCACGGATGAACGGATATTGACCACTTTTGATCTGTACATGATGATTTGTACATGGATAGCTGGATATCCACAGATGGTCATAAGAATTCTACCTGACTACATTAAAGCAAGATTGGAAACTGGAATGTACGTGGCTTTGCGATAAATTCTAGAAAACTATTCATTACAGAAAGGAAAATGATTCGGTGTTCTATTATTAAGTGAAAGCCCTCACTGATCACCCCTAAATCAGTTCGTGCGAAATGCCTCGGGACAGAGATGGCGGGAGACAATGAAAACAACCCTCATGGCCGTGCAACAACCCTCATGACCACGACTACTCTGCCAAGAGTACACGACTAAGAAGAATACGTGAAGCAGAACAATAATTCTTGAAACTTTCAGTGTAAGCACCAAGTAGCTTTAGGGCGTCCTCGGGGTTGTTTTCCTGTGTTAATGTTCAGTACCATTTTAACCGGGTGATCATCTTCTCGGCGCATCATCTGTCCGTACCATCGTAGCTGGCTTTCTTGAATTTTATCTGGTATCGGTGCAACTTCAAAACTGCCTCTAATGAATTCATTCCGTATCCTGTCCAGCTCTATTCTGACCAGTAAGTAAAATACAAGTTATATTGTATGATCGTTAGTTTCATGTTATTATGTGCAATGTCCTCCTAAATGCCGAAATTCAGCAATCCATTCAATGTTACATCCGTCCCCTAAATATGTTTCGCTTTGCTTCGGTGACTGCACATTCTTATTGCGTTTCTGTAATCTTGGTAGCGGCTTCCGACTGAACGAAGCAAGTTGTCGTGACTACGCATGATTTGCAAGTTCTGATAATCTTCCCCCATTGATAAATAAATGTTAGGGCACAGTCTTATGCAAACTACCTAAGTTCTTAACTATGCTTTATTAAAAAAAAATAGACTAGAATGCATCGGATTACTTTGGCCCTCTTCATTAATACAATAAAACGATACTTTATAATACAAATGCGCACAATAAATCAAAATAAAGCCCTCAACGGCCAAATCTGTGAACATCCAGTGTTAGCAGAGTTCTAATCCTAAGCAAAACTACTACTCTTAAGGCCCGCAACGCACTTGTGACTCCCGTGGTGTTCCAGGTGCCTATGGAGGACGGTGGTCGCTTACCATCAGGCGATCTGTCTGCTCGTTTGCACTAACATAAAAAAAACCAAAATGTACGCGATGTGGGGTTAACATTTTATATTGGTTACTGACATAGACGGACAGACATAAAAAATCAAGATTTTCAGATTTATTTCGTTATAAACGCGATACACACTCGAGTCAGATGCAGCTCTATGAAATGAGAAACGTGCTCTCGATTTTGGTTTTTATTTTGTCGATGCGCGTTCCTAAAACGCGGCGTGCAAAGACCCTTATCTGACACATGTAAATGTCAAGTCAAAACATCAAAAAAATAATCTGCGTTTTCATCATTGTATCTCGGGCACTTTATTTATTAAGCACGAGAATGCACTTCGGTCACCAATCCATATTTCGTGCAATGTCCTGAAGAAATATCATAACGAAAACGAGGACCGCAAGCTGTTATTTAACAAAAATAAATTGCCAATAATTCTCTCGTAATACCTAAATGCATCTAAAAACCGACCCTTTTGCAATAGGATAAAAAAGCTAAATGTCCGGATCTGAATTGGTTTTTGACAAAACATTATGTTGGAGTTCTATCCCCCCGGCTCGCCCCTGTTCACACAAAAGGGCATATATCAGTAGGAAATTGTCGTCACTTATGATTATGACTCTACGGGTTCGGAGGTAACTTGTGACCTTATGGGTATGGAGGCGAGATGCGTGTCATGTATGGATATCGTTCAGAGATTTTAGGGTCTTTGTTACTGTCTGGTGATGGTTTTTATCGGTCGCTTTTTTGCCATATTTGGTACGTTTGTTGCAAATCTTCGATAATGTAATTTTCGAATTCAATACTAAAAACAACATATGTATGTATATTTTGTTTTACTAGACAAAATAATAATGAGGAAAATGTTTAACTGTAATAGTCATTATTTATAATTTAAATAACTTATTCATTCAAATGTTTAACTGTAAACGGGGGGAATTGCCTACAGCTATAATCAAATTTCAATACACTGGCATTCCATATATCATCCTCAACAATAACACCCAACTCATCAATATCGGTCGAATTGTTTGGACACTGCACACAGACAGCAGCGGCTGGGGATTTACTTCTATTGAGATCCTCTTATTTCATCGACAAATGTTTCATGTAATTACTCATTTTATTCGTCTATAGTCTTAATCATAATTTTGTAATATACGTACATATATTACTTGTTGTTTGGTAGATTTACACTTGTAAAAGTGCCTTTGCGGCTTACTTCTATACTATTATAAAATTTTATAATTTCAGACGATATTTTCCAAAAAAATGAGTGATACACGGACTATTTGCAGGTCACTGATTTTTTGTATGTGTGTATGTGTCGTTGTGGCTTCACTACGACAAAACGGCTAAACGGATTGCAACTATTTTTGATACACTGGTAGCTGGTCATATGAACTATTGTAGTTTGAACTGACTAATTTGCGGGCACCCTCTAGTACAGAATATTTAATTTGACTTCCATCTCGTTCCAATTTTCTTACAAACTTGGTTTTATTATTTACTTTCCAGTTATGTGTCCTCGTAAGTCTCGTAACTGTATCTGAAACTTAAACAGAAACTCATATCTTCCTTATTGCCACAGACTCAAAAACTGGTGAACAATATGCAATGTCAAACTTTAACTTTTCCCGTTAAGACAGTTTTACAGGATACATTTCGCGGAGTGTGCAGCAAGACGGCATGAACTTCTCGAAATACTACCTTCTCCATTTCGTCACTACGGGACTAGACGTGGATTTGCGTTGACCCTTATGTTGTTGGTATAACAACGACTCGAACAGAGCGATTTGCTTCCACATTCCTCATTAGGACGGCTAAAGAGTGGAGCTCTCTTCCAGCAAATTTTCCCCCGGAACAATATAACCTGCCGGTCTAGCACAACTCTTCGCGACTAGGCTTGTCACGCGACATAGCCTCACCCACCTTTCTCGCATTGTATCGAAAGGTCTCTTTCTTTGTGTGTCTCTTACACAACCTTTGTCGCGCGACAAAGAGTCGCGTATCACAGTTGTGCTAGAGGTGCAGGATCTTTTCAAGACGAGAGTCATTAGACACTATCTAGGTAAGCATGCTCCATCGTCGGCTTCATCGTCGCTTACCAATAGGTGAAATTTAAGTCAAATGTTTGCCTATCTTAAATAAAAATAGACTTATACGAATACGCCTGGATTAAAAAAAAACCCGGCCTAGTGCGAGTCCAACTAGTGCACGAAGAGTTCCGTACTAATATGCACATAACTTGTGAAAAATACGTTATTATATACATTTATTTACATTAAAAACTTTTTTTTATTACTAGCGTTTACCCGTGGCTTCGCCTGCGATACCCGGAATGAAGTTGGCTATGTTTAAATGTATGATCTATCAGTGTAATCAATGTCATCAGAATTCGTTCAACTATTATTGAGTAACAAACATCTTCACAAATTTTGATATCATTGTTGTGTAAAAAAATCAAGTCTATACCTTGTGTAGGTCAAGATTTCAAGAGTTAGAACCCTAAGACGACAGTCAGAGGAGGGTAAGAAAAAGGGTTGGTAACCGTTGGGTACATACGGAACCCTAAAAACTAGTGAATTATCCCTAATTTACTCAAATGATATTGGCGTCGCAGTGTGCCCAATGAACTAGCCGCCCACAATAACTAAAATATTGCATGAGTTTATTGTGCAGTGTATACTTTTTATTAAGGTAACAATCTGCGCGTGATTTTCTGTATTGAACTTTATTGCTATTATTACGAATCGTATGTAGTTGGTTAATAAGTTCTGTGTGCCTACCATGAGCTGAGTTTACGATCGGCGCTAGCGAGTATCTCGTATCGAGAGTCAATGCACCTCTCTCGCACGCGCTAATAGTGCGAAAGAGATAGACCGTCATCAAGCACTCGATACTCGCTTGTGCCGAACTCATGGTAGGTGCACTGATAAAAGGTTTTTTGCAAATATATTCAATATTTGATGTATTGGTATTGACCAATACATCAATTAAAAGGTTAGTTTTTACGGGTTAGAAACATGTATTTTTTTTATTTGTTCTATAATTTTCTTTACCAACCCTGGAAACTTTGAGAAAACGTCCTATAAAAATACTCACAAGACTTATGTGGATAATCAGGCCCTGATTTTAATTATAGTTTTTTTGTACTTTAATCTAGGATCTTCATATTTATTTTAAGGTGCATTTTATGTAGGTGTTGGCTACACAATCGCCAGTATTCGTGTCTAACGTACTCAGTTTCGTTTCCCGCTAGCGAAATTATAGAATTTTGTGCTTAACACATTCGCTGCTAAGCTTTTCGTAGCGCTACGCACTTTCCTCTACATACGAGGGGTATTGGCTACGTGTTTACGAGCAGAGCGCCCGTTAAGGTGCGTCCACACTTGTATCATTGGCTCGTATCCAATCACCGTGCCGTGGCATGACTACGTATCGCGCTGTTTGGACGCTCACTGTCGGCGCGCCGATCATGCCGTACTCGTCCGATATAACTGTGTGATACGCGTAGCAAAATGGATTTCGAACGATCCGATCGGCGCAACGTCCAAACGCGTGATCGTGACACGCGATCATGCCACGCAACGATGATCTGATACGGGCAAATGATACAAATGTGGACGCACCTTTAGGCGGGCTCCTGGCAGTGAATGTGTTAAGTGAAGACCTACCGTAACTCCTTGTTTGGCATATTTCATGTAGGGATGGATACGAAAAATCTATTTCCATTGAAAAATAGCCCTAAAATAGAGGTTTTAGAAAACTATAATATTTCCTTTCTTCACCATGTAAATACTGGTTTTAGATCACTTTTAATATGATATTTACGTCAAATCTTGTGCGTAATTCAAGCAGTGCTCATCTTGAAAAGTTAGTAAAGAAAGTAGAGGGAGTAAATATAGGTCAATTGTATGTTTTTCTTAATTGGCAAAAACTAAGCTTTAAATTGATGTACTTGTACAGAAATAATATTTAAAAAATCGTAATTGTATTACATTTGTACCAGCAGTTATTAACCAACTAAGTAAGTCATAGTTAGACACATACAAATCCATTAAAAAAAAATATCTTTCGAATCAGGGACCTCCTTTAAAATATCTTCAATGTATGGATAGGTATTTCATTTTTGCTACTAGATAGAATAGGTGTTCTATAGGTGAAAAACTTGAGTAAGTCACCTGTTGTATGTAGTAATAGCGTACTACTATACATACAACAGGTGACTTACTTAAGTTTTTCACCTAGTATAACAAAGTTCTGCCACATTGCAGGTTGCAATTATTAAACTTTCCTTGCCACATTTTTCAGCTGCCCGTCTCTCTTTTCTCCACAATAACGGCTCAACTTTCGTCACTTCAACTACTGTGTCAGTACTGTTCGATGCACCCTTTACAATATGCTCAGCAAACTTTGTGCGCAAACACGACGGGGTTCCAGAGCAATCTGCATTGTTCGCGGCTTTAGTTAGAAGTTTAATATGTTAGACACTTGGAAATCTTTTTATGAACAGGAGTACTACCGCGTGTAACTCAGATATGGTGTCCTTCCATTATATGGACAATCGTGACCTAGAATTGTTGATTTTATAGAATTTTCATTTCATCGACAACTTTTTCCCCTGAACTGAAACCATACAATTTCTATTCTTTTTTGAAAAGATCATCATGTTGAAGTGGTTAGGTTAGGTTACATTGTTTCAGAAAAAAAATGATGAAATGGTATGTCGATGAAATAAAGTATTCGATGAAACGTTTAATGATAAAGCAAGGTACAACCCTGATATATATTTATTGACTAGCCGTTGCCCGCGACTTCGTCCGCATAGAGATGTAGTTTATAGCCAATTCTGATGTCTAAACAACATTACTGCAAAGTTTCGTGAGATTCGTTCAGTCCTTTTTAAAATTAAGAGGATACATCATACATTTTTTTTACTAAGTAGCGGCTGATACAAGACACTCATGGTACAAATTATATTAATATATCTTATAATTTTCGGTATCTACGGTCGGACGGACGGACGGGCCAATCTTTAACGTTTTTACGGCGTTTATATTTCGTGATTGTCGTCTCAGCAAATATCTTTAAAATAAACGACATGCAGAATTAAAGTTTCATGAAACCGAAAGACAGTCCCGAGTGTGAATTTACTTTGGTCGAAGTTAACACGTCTTGTCTTTCCGTTGTGGCGATAGTCGTGAGACAACAATGACCATTCAACCGAGCGGTCAAAACGCTCGGAGATTCGCGCGGACTTGACCATAACGAAACTATAATTGGTTTTTGCTATTTTAGCTACGGAACCCTAAAGAATAGTATCATATGAAATTGAAATATACACTGTTTTCGTTAAATTATTCTCATGGCTTCCTCATTTTCAAGATAATAAGTAATTCCAGAAGTCTCGCAAATCGCAACTCGTAAGCAACCTTCGGCTTCGCGAGTGGAGTTCAACTAGAGACGTTTTGTGGCAGAATTGAAAAATATTTCAAAGCTCCTCTGGAATTACATTCCTAGAGGAATTTACGTGCATTCTAGCCAGAGAGGAAATACTATTTCGTGATTTACGGGCTGCAACTTGCTACTGTACATTTTATGTCTTCCGAATGAATGACAACCGCTTTAGCTCAGCGGGAGTGATGCTGCCTGCGAAGTTGACGGTCCTGGGTTCAAATCCCGTTAGACAAGGACAAATATTTGTCTTGTGATGAGTATAAATTTTTGATGTTGAGTCATGGATGTTTTTTATGTGTGTAAAGTAATATAGCGTCGTCTTGTATTCAATAAACAAGCCGTATTGAACTTACCATGGGATTAATTAGATCTTTATGGAATTGTCCCGTAATATTTATTGAATTTAAATGCTCCTGAACTTTACCCGAATATACCAGCAATCCGTAAAAGCAGTTTAAGCTTTAGTGTTTAGGGATCGCTATTCAAATACTTATCCAAAAACGAAGTCAAATTCTGATTGTAAAATTATGTTGCGTATCCTTATTTTCTCTTTGTAATTTCAAAGAGACTTAAAGTAATAGTTGTAATATGTTGCTTTCCTATCTAGGTACTTAGTATCCCGGGAAAAATGCACGGTCCCCTAGGGATAGAAGGCAATAAGTCACACGGACAAAGCCGATACAATATCTTTGTAATAAATATATTCAACAGAACATTGGATGATAATGCTTTTGTAATATTTGTAGTTGCTCAATAAATTCCTCGTCGCTTTAACATTAATAACTTAATTTGGTAGTTCATTCATATAGTGAAATCATTGTGCAGATATTAATCATATTAACAGTGGTAGTTTGAACTAAAGCCCCTAGTGTATTACCTTTTCTTTTGAAACATTCATCCGCACTATTGAAAATGAGTAGGCATTTCAATTAAACCGACCACGTCCGCAAAAGTGTTCAAAGCCAGACTATTTAAATATTTCACCGTCTATCTCGCCGCTTCCCCCATGTAAATCGATGGGGGTGGTGCCCCCCCCGTTTGTACCTAATGCATTTTTTCCTCGTTTTGTTTATGCTTGCATTAATGAAACTGGCCCTCGCATTACGACTTTTGGGGTTTTGACGGAAACTCCTTAATTAATTCGTGCGTTTACGGGATTTAAGCTTTTCTCATGACCTTCCTTTTTATACTTATTGTTGAGCATTTCTAAAAAAGTTTGTGCATAAATTTAGAGTCTCTCTGGCTTTCACTACCTACTACTACCTACCGTGAACATTCCTATTTTAAACAATACTATTACTTTTTTTTAATTATAAAAAAAAACTACAAAACATCTATCAGTAATAATCATTCATGTACAAATGAGGCATTATCTTTTTTAAGTGTGCTCTTGTCTTGTATGATGATTACGTTTTTAAAAGAAAATTTTATTATATTGTTTGTTTTCAAGGTAATCATCACTCGCTACCCATATTCAGGCTGTCTTGAAATCTTGTGGTTGTTTGGTTGTTATTGTACCTTATAATTTTTCTACAATTTAGTCATACAAAACAGACAAGTTACATTATTGATTACACTAACAAAAAGTATTCGTGGATCGCGCTGTTAAGATTTTTCTTGGAATCATGACTCCGGCAAGGATTTGATAACTTTATAATAGTATAGCTATTGTCTACGACTTCGTTTGGCTACAATTCGAATCTAAAAATAAGTTTCTGTCAAAAATTTCATTTAGTAACAAGCTTTTATTGCAGACTGTACTTTTCTTTGAACATCCATCAACTACTCACCGAGACGATTCTAAAGAGCCTTCTTCTTATGACCACCTTCCTGCTCCATCATTAGATCAGCTCGATGGTATCATATTATTGCATTGTCACCAAACTCACATAAGTATAATATTTTCTTCTGTTCCTGCAATTATTACTCATTGAAATAAAACAAGCTTTCCATGCCATTCACGGTCACGGGTGGTCCACCCGTGACTATGGAAAGCTGAAAAGCTTCCGAAACGTCGGGAACTCAAATGAGATATATACGCGATACAATCCGTTAAATTGTTTTATTTCAATGACATAAGTATGCCAAATTTTAGGTAAATTGGAATTTAGGAAGTAGCTCAAATTTAACTTGCAGGATTCCACCCGAAACAAACATATTACATACATACATACCAGAGGCGTGGCATCAGCAAAATTATAAGGGAAGCCGAGGCGTATTCATTAATTCATAGGTTAAGAGTAAAGTGGTTCTAAGCCTTGCCTTGGGCAGCCCGGTGAGAATCGGCTTATATGGACGCCACGCCACGGGACTTACATATGTACATACATTGCAAGTTAAATAAAAGCTTGTGATTATAAAAAAAAACCTTAGTGCACCTTTACGTTTTTAAAGGACTCGTGTTCCAAACGTTTGTGTTCGTCGTCTATCAATAGTTAAGTCACGTTACTGCAATAGGTATAGATAGAGATGTTTGACTTTGCACATAACCCATTCAATGAGCCCAACCTAACCCGCCAACCCAATTTATACTAATCTTCAGAATTCTTTGTTCTGTAGAACGCAGAGTCCCGCGATTGTGACGCGAAGAGCAAATTTTCCGTGGTGAAAATTACGTTCGTAAATCCAATATCTTTCTCGGAAGCATCACTCGTCGTAAGCCGGTGACGGGCAACAGATATATTTGAATTCTCCATCTATTGCCGTTGTTTTCAATCTTTATACCTAAACAATTTAGCTTGGCGAAGAGCTTTTTCTGAGACAGGCTATTCTATCGATTCAGTCTGTCTTTTCGCAGAACAAGTAAAAGTTGAAACAATTAAAAACCGACACATCTTTCAAGCTTGATGATCTTGAATTGGCTTAACAGATTCTCTTAGGTCATACCTAAGATTGTTCCATCGAGTAACCCTTTTAATAACAAAACACAAAATCTGTTCATTCGTTTAGGAGAGTTTACGATGCCACGGACACACACACGCATTATGTAAACTATAACACCCCTCTTTTTTGTGGTGGGTGAGAACATAACATAATAATATTACCCGTGGGTCATAATTATTGATTTGTGGGACCTTTTTTATGCCGCTTCGACCAGATATGATCTATTGTGGCATTACAGTGGATTTGTGTGGGTTAGGTTACACACGGTAACATATACTTATCACTATTTTTTGGTCGGGAGTTTAAAACGATCCCTAACATAACATAGTATTACAGTAGCATCATAATCAGTGATCAGAAGGGCTACTCCGAAACTCAAAATTCGAAGTTCGTAACGTGCCGTCCCTCTCGCTCTCATGTTAAGCTGTGTTTGAGTGAACGGGATGGAGCCATACGAACTTCGTTTTTCGGGTTTCAGAGTAACCCCTCTGCACTATCGGTGCAAAATTTTAACAATACTTGTAAAGCAGACATAAAGGAGAACTTACAACCAAGGGAAATAAGAATGTTATTGACTAAATATATCGGTATCTCGGATTTACAATACTCGAGTATAAGGATATTAATATTTTCATGGCTGTAAGTACTCTTTTATGTCCGCTTGGCAAGTTTTGTTAATGTTTTGTACAGATAGTGCCGATCACTGAAGATAACAAACCGGAAGAGTATAATTTGATATAAAGTGGCCAAATAATAGTGTAGTTTGGGAAATAAAAACATTATTCTAATTAGTCCGTCAGTTAGATTATTGAAAAATATTGGACACGTATTTTTTCTTTTCTCAATCAAACAATAAGACAAAGATGAAGCGGGTCAAAGTTTGGGAGTTGGAGCGCATGACGTTACGCCATGCGCAAACGTCGTGATGACACGGGGAACTTTAACGGGCTATATCTTCTTCATTTTTTGTTGAATTGACAAAATAAAAAATCTTTGTCCAATATTTTCTGATAATCTAACTGACGAACTATCTGTTTTTTTTAGGACACAAGCCTATTCAAATTGCAAGCCGGTCCATTTCCAAGTAGATTCCGTAACAAAAACTTTAGAATCTCAATGAAAGACTCGTTTTAGAATGAAGAAGAAAATTCAGGAAGCAGTAGGTGGAGGATCTAAAGAGCTTAGTTAGGAAACCAGGGTGGAGGTGGATGGCCAGAGATAGAGCAAAATAGAGTAAGAGGAAGATCGTTAAGGAGGTAACCACTAGAGTGCTTTCCGCAACTGTAGTTGCATGTCACCACTCTTATGTCTAGTATAAATAAGGTTCAAACCGAAATCACGAGCACGTGATTGGCTAATACCCGCAAAAGGTTGTAGCGCCGCAGAAGTGAGAAGGCAAGCCAGACGAAATCCCATACACTCGTATGGACGCCGCTGTGCCACCGCTATTTTGAGTAGATCTTGCAAAATAGTTCTGAATTGAATTAAGTTTCGAATTAAGAGTGTACTATAAGCAAGATAAAAACATGTACCTAATTAAAATCACACATATCTCTTATGGTTGATAGAAAATAAAAACTACGTAATTTCCACGTTTTCTTTTTACGCAGCGAACTGTACCGCCGGTATTCGGTTTCCTCGTTAAAATGTAACCGGATTGTACCTCCCCTGCGGTCACGGGTCTTTTGTTTGCACCACAGACTACGTCTTCTCTACGTGCGTACAGAAATGAGCAAAACATTTTCTTTTAAAATTCTTTACAAAGGGAGCTTTTACATTTCTCGCCTTTTTAAAGGTTTACGGTACACGATTTACTTGCGGTGGTTTTGTTGTCCTACTTTTATTGGTGCCTTTAAACTTTCTCCTAAACTTTGTAACCGTACGAATATAGATATATGGGTAAATTGCCAATTACCAAAACATCTGTTGGCGTTGACGCGAATTACTTCAGTGGTATTTATAGCAAAATGTTTTTATACATATCCTTCATCTAGAGCCCGGCCAGAAGGGTAACCGGAGGGTAGCCAGTAATAGGAAATTTACCCTATTGTCCTACAAGCTAGACGAAAAATCAAATAACTACTTCAAATTGATATCTGATAGTAGACAGACATAGTTAATACTTAGAACCATCTATTCTCTTCTTCGATCATCAGTCTCTTGCCCTTATCTCTTTTATTTGGGATCGGCGTAGCAAGTTTTTTCTTCTATCCCTCTCTTTCATCCGTCACCTCGTTGTTTAGATTCTTCTTTTGCAAGTCATCCTTCACACAATCTTACCCTTTTTTTCTTCGGTCTTCCTCTTCTTCTAAAATCTTCCACATTCATGTTTAACACTTTTCTTACCACATAACCTTCATCCCTGTTCATTACCTACATGCCCATAGCACGCTAGGCGGTTTCCTCGTACTTTATTTGCAATTGGTGCTACTTTCACACTTACTCTCACATTCTCATATCTTACTCTGTCCATTCTCGTCACACCACACATCCATCGCAACATTCTCATTTTGGCCATATGCAAAACATTCATGCCCAAAGCTCTGATCCATTCATGACGTCAGGTCTTATAACGCTTTTCAGAATTTTGCCCTTAAATCGAAGCAGGGTTACCTGTTTTTCGATGTGAGTTAAAAATTACACTGAAAACTACAAATAATCCATAACAATTCAACGAATATTGCATACAATGCCATTCAAACTGTACATATGTACCAACTTACATCGACCCGACGTACCATCGTCATCAGACAGGCTTTAAAGCAAAATGTTCCACAGATAATGTACACGCTCCCCAATTTGTCAACGTTTACGCGTTTATACACTATACACGTACCTATATGTTGCGGCGTGTAATATTTCCCGGGCATTTTCCCGCTTTGCATAGCCGTACACGTGACTCAACATTTTACACGTTTACTCTCTCTCATTTTTTATTAGGTGATTGATAGTTGTTTTATTTACGATTAACTATTTGTTCTATTCGTAGTTTATATGTGACTGTTTTTGGGAAAAGGTCCCACGTTGTCGATATGGAGTTATGAGTAGTTCCTAATACTACAGATGATACGCTATCTTTTGATGAAAGATATATATCTCTAGGTGCTATAGTAGTTTTTTTTTTAATTCTTCAAATTTGCAAAAGTGAAAAAGCGACAATTGAGAAAACGTTGGTTAAAGTTTGGGACGGCAAAAAACAAACTTCTACTTTGAAGTTATGGAGTAGTTAGTATCAAATGAATTGGCATACTTTGAGGATTTCAAATTAGTCAAAATCATGTTTGTAGCCTTAGTAGTTTGTATGTTACGGAGGGTTGAACATAAAAAGAGAACGAAAATATGTCAATCCTGAATATGGGTTTATTTTCTATTTTTACAACATGACACGCAGATTTATCATTAAAGTTGTATTTATAAATGTATTCTCATGCTAAAAAAGACAGAAATAATTCTATGGATCCCTTTAGTTAGTTATTATGTCAAAAGTTAATAAAAAATGAATTGAAAAGTACAGCATAAAATACCAACCACTCCATAACTTCAAAGTACAAGTGTGTTTTTTGCGGTCCCAAACTTTAACCAACGTTTTCTCAATTGTCGCTTTTTCACCTTTGCAAGTTTGAAGAATTTAAAAAAAATAACTATAGCACTTAGACACATATTTTTTCACCGAAAGATACCTTATGCTTAGTTATATTACATAAACTACTCATAACTCCATATCCACAAAGTATAAATGTTTCCCTATAACAGGCACAAATATGATATTGAGGATTTTTTTCGGCATTCGACAAAGTGGGACGCCGGGCACTAAACTTTGAGGCCTTAAAAAGGTGCTTAAATTGGACATTTATAGGTCGACATCAAAATCATAGGTTTACTACAGTATGTTCTATCAGTTTTCATTGAAAGTCGATGTTCGGTAGGTTTTGCCATATTTCACTAAACTGCCTGTAACTTTGAAACTAGAATCGACAAAGTGGGACGTTTTACTAAACTCACTCACATATAGTTATATATTTATTTTATAGTTATATAGAACTACGAATAGAACTATTCCTTTGTAGTTTTAGCATTTAGGTTAGTAAGTATGTGTAGATACTTTCAGTAAACAGCGCATCGGGAAAGATTTGAATTTAGAGAAACCTCGTTTCTTCCAGAAATTGTATTGTTTAGTGAAACGTGTAGAACGGTGTACTTGAAGTTTTTTTTTACTTCTTCCCAAGGACTAGGGTTCCCAGGACTAGCTTTAGCCGTCCTTAACTTTTTTGTATGGAATTAAGAGTTAGAGACGTGTTTCAAACACACACAAATCAGTACATCGTGATCGGTACATCGTGGTCAACCCGCTAAGGACACCAAGTTTTCTAATTACAACTTTTCCTCTGAACTTGAAGGTACTCAGTTTCAGCGGCAAGTCAAACACAGGCTTCTGTTTCGGAGTAATACAATATCGTTATGCCAAAAGGACGTAATTCACGTCATTTTCTAACTATTATATGTCCTCTTTTATTAGGACAAAACAAGATTCTGAATGTAATAAGTTGCCTTTCCGTTGTTATAGTTTTGAAATCTCAACAGTGTTCCTCTTCATTGTAGTCGTGCACTATTTGACTTGCATTGTTTATGTTCTGTGACGATTTTTGAACAAGTTTCACCGCTTTTGAATCTACATGGCTTGCTTGAGCTAAAAAAATAAAAGAAAAGAAAATAATAAGTTATGAATATGTAGTATGATAAGCTACAGACTCTTCAGCTATTATAAAAAGAAATATGACAGTATAGATGACAGTCGAAAATCGTTTCTAGGGCGAGCTGTTCTTTGTAACCTTTGAACTGTAAGTTAGTAGATCTTTAATTTTGGTGATAGGGACATTTAAATCAATGTATCATATGAAAACAAGGGTGAAATTTGTCATATTTCTCGGTTTCTTGATACTCCACTATTAGCAAAGTGGTATAGTAAAATCCACCAAAAAAGTTCTGTAAAAAAGTAGCCAAGCCTCGACGGAGCTGCTTGTTTATTTCTAAAAAGTAATGAAATCTAGACAAAGTCGTGCCAAGTCTAAGGTTCCTTACTGCGATTTCTTTATTATTATAGTTAATGTTGTGTGACTTGGCCGTTGAACATTCTTTATACGTTAGTGGGTACAAGGGCCTAAAATGAGACACTAGCGTCCAATTACCAATACCAGTATGGGCTATTATCTCGCTTAACAAACAACAGATATTATAACATTTCGTGTAAACAAATTGACTTGTACCCACCAACTTATAAAGAATGTTCAACGGCCATGTCACACAACATTAACTATAATAATAAAGAAATCGCAGTAAGGAACCTTATGACTTGGCACGACTTTGTCTAGATTTCATTACTTTTTAGAAATAAACAAGCAGCTCCATCGAGACTTGGCTAGTTTTATACAGAATGTTTTTGGTGGGATTTCACTTCTTTTTGTAGGCCGGCCCACCAAGTTGAATATTTTTTGTAAAGGCGGTATGTCGATCTCTAATAGTTTGGTTGGGGTCTTGTGTTTTCTAATCAGGGTCACCAGGTACTCCAGATCTTTCATTATCCTAGTTTTAGTTTTCACTTTATGTGGCCATTAAACCCTAACTCTGTACCAAATTTCAGCTCTCTGAGTTTATGGAAAGTACTAGTTCTATTCTGATGATCATGAGTGAGTGAGTGTCATAAATGCGAAACTTTTCGCTTAACTTCGGAACTAAATGACCTACAGACTTGAAATTTTGGATTTTAAGTATGTGGTTATAGCTTACTGGATGACGAAAATTTCTGCGTTCTGGTCTTATCTAAAGGTTCTCAAATAGGGGCCTGAAAATGCGGCGAAATGGTTCCAGTAAAGGATAGTACGGCAGTGTTTGCTTCGCGCTCGACTTGGCGGGGGCACTGCCGTGCCCCCCGATTATCGTGTTATAAATAAGATACCCTTCTTATGATACGGAAAAAACACGCCACAGGCTTTTTATTTGATCAATTATTTCTTAATAGTGTTGTCGGGCAGCGTGATTTTCCTAGGAGTTTTAGTACCATTATCTTGAGATTAATCCTTAAAGTCCAAACTTCCATTAATACTAAAAGGCAGAATTACGCAAAGTTGGGAGTCGGCCTATCGGCTCCAACTTTTTACTAAACGCCGGCAGCTGGGCTCAGTCCGGCAATGTTAGAAAGGGATGAATCTTTAAACCAGTTTTAATATTTAATAATTGACTAATACGTAGATACTATTTTATTCGGCTTTCCAGCTAAAGTGTTGAATTTTTTACGTATAAGTAAGTAGAAGAAAGGCAGGTAATGAAAGCAAAACAACGTTATGAAAAAAAAATACGAAAAGTAAGTACCTACTTCGCTGAAAAGAGTCAGATCGAGTATCTCTTATCATAAATCATTTTAAGTCATCGTATATGCCTATACGCCGAGTACACACTGCGACCATATTCTCCGTTAAGATGTGTGCATATAAATTGATATGTATATGACTTTTTGGCAGTTATCTGCAAAAATCATGGGGTGTAATTTGCTCTATGTGTTACATGTATTATGTCCATGAACACAATACTAGTAACACTGAAGTACATAGATTATGATTTATCTGATATGTGCACATATACATTATCTTCGGCTTGTGTAAAGAACTAGTGAGTACGTAAAAACAAATGCATGTAACACTGAATGTATTGTACATTACAAGTGGATAACAGTGCAGTGGAAAATAAAATATTGCGAAGACAGGGGAAAGAATAGCTGAGGGGAATGTGTTTGCATGTTATCATTCCACACCCGTCCGCGACAGATGCGGCAGTTTTCCAATATAAGATGTACAGTACAGTCAGCTGCGAGAAAAGTAACCCCCAGCTATCTCTTTTTATGTGGATTCGTACGTGAATATAATTATATTTCATGTTCCGATAGTGTATGTTCTCGATAATGTATTATGTCTTAGCTATCTCTGACCTCTTATTTTTTGAGTGGATTAAAAAGTATGTTATACATTCTCGTAATTTATAGTTGTAACTAACCATGTGGCAAGATTGGTTTTGAATTGATTTTAAATTTGTTGAGCCAATTTTCGATTAAATTTGAAGTATGAACTTTGAGATCTGATAACGAAAAAAAAACACACCACACTATAGCACTCCCTCTCTTTGAAATTCATTAAAATTTTGCAAATAGGACCTACTCCTTTATCTGTTAGCAACTTTTATTTTCATCAAAACCTTTACCTCACAGACATCAAAGGAGAATAATTCATTAAAAAGAAATGTCAAGAGAATCCTTGCCGATCATTGCAACTGATTTCCGTAGAGAAAGCTAGCGCAAATAAACTAATGTTTACAAAACGAAGAAAAATCCGAGGTCTGGGGCGTAGATAGTGGGCTGCAATTTATTTGAATAAAAAATCTAATCCCGGTTATATGAAACTCAACCCTACACCCTAAGCTAGGCAGGCTAGAATAGAACAAGTAAAAGCATTTGTTTGAGAAATAAGTTGTAAATAAAGTACTAGAGTAAACGTAGCAAGCGTTCAGAATAAAAAGGACGTAACGATTTAAGGTTTCCTTTTAAAATAATCCCTTTCGTCGACTGAGAGTGGAATATCTCAGAGCCATCGCGTTGTTTACGGAGCACTTTAATTAACTTGACAAATCAGCGAGTTTTGCTGGTGAAGGTTTTAAATGAAATCGTAAAATCTCAAGCTTAGAAATCCATAACTCTTTCTAAGAATGTAGAGAGAGGAATTGGCAAAGTACTAGTGGTGAATGAAATGTGTGTTAACCCTTTGAACGCTTTCTTATTTGAATGACGTTGTCAGTCACACGCGCCAAGCAAATATTATTGCGACGGTTTACGACACCTTTAGGCGTTCTTGGCGTGGTAGGCCCGAAAACACATGACATCTTTAGGTGTTCTTGGCGTACAAAGGGTTAAGTACAATTTTTACATATTAAATTGTTGTATACTTTTTGTTACAATTAAATCCATACAAATATTATTAGCTATTATTAACTTTTTACCCCGGAAAAATACTCTTATCCGCGATAAACGTCGCAGTCGCGGGCAGAAGCTAGTAGTTTATAAGTCCGAAGTGTGGATTTTCCACGAAATTAATGGACATATCATGTAGACAAAAATAGCTACTTTAATCTTTTTACTTGTAACTTTTAGTAATTTAAGATATTTTAATAATTTATTATTTATGGGTAGAGTGCAACACCATACCATGACAGCAAAATTAAATGTAACTAAATATCATTATTAATTTTAACTGTAAATGAAAAGACAGCGATATTCGAAGTATAGGGCTCCGCAAAGCTTCTGTAGGGGCTCCATGATACTATAGGTTATAATGAAAAAAAAAAAAAAGAAAGTTTGCAGAAATTGTTTGCAATCTTTCCCGAGTCAAATGTTTCCGAATATTATTTTGCATTGTAATTGAAGTAACATTGTGCGGTGATAAAGTTGTTTTAAACAATACTACCTCCGGAATTAATAAAGCATAACCACAAACTACTTCTTGTTTATTTTCATGCTCCGTCAAATATTTCGCTTTCAAAAGGTTCCGCCGCCAAAAAAAATCGAGAACCGCTGTGTTTGGGGCTTGAAAACCTGTAAATGTAACGGAAACACTTCCTATTACTCGTTTTTTTCCGTCAAATTCAACAATAGAGAACACGAAACAAACAGTTTTCAGTGGAGGTAAACACAAACAACTATTTTTCATCAACCACACTTAAAAGCGACACTCCAAAGCGCTTTCCCAAAAAAACTAAGTGAGACCCTAACGCTGAGCAAACATTGAAACTTTTCATTGTCACAGCGGCATTGTGGGCCACGGGCGGGCATTGTGGCCCATCCTTGGCCATTGTCTGCGTTGATTTTAAACGTCGGACAATGGAGAATTTTGTGGGTAAAACTCGTACCAACATTGTACAGCCGTCGAAAAGGCTACAGAAAATTTAGTGCTTTAAGTTTAGTTTTGGAAAAATCGGTTTATTTTATATCTTTAGTAATTAAAGTTGAGGTGCTTTTTAAACCGACTGCGTCAGAAGGAGTGTTATACATATACTTTGGCAAGCTGGAACAGATTGGCTTACTTATTCATTGAGAGCAGTGGAATATGGTGTCCAAATGCTTTCCAGTAAGAATCTATGTAGTTCCTTGGACGCCGTTTATGCCTAGATGCGCCAGCTTTATGACTAGCGTTTATTTATGGCATGCAAATGTTTTTGAACTCTCTTTATGGTAAACTAGTTAGGTGCCCGCAACTTCGTTCGCGGAGAAGTAAAAGTCATAACCGCTCTTTTTTTCTTCAGCGTCGGGTGAAAAGTATCCTATAACCATCTGGAGATACCCAGCTACCCGAGTACCAAAAATGGTTGAAATCTGTTTAGACAATTTTGCGTCATGAAGCCGCAACGGCACATACAAACATACAAATAATCCAAATAAAATAGTTTACGTTTTAGTGACCTCCAAATAGTCCGTTACAATCATTTTTTTGAAAATATCTGCAATGTACAGACATTTATTTTCCACAACTTCATAATAGTGTAGATATCCCAGCGCTCCATACTGTTAATTTAGTAAATACCTTTGACCTTAACTCATACAATAGCAATTGATAATGACTGTTGACTATAACAATACAGATGGCAATAAAAAAAATGTTCATGCAAATATATAGTGTTTACTGAATCTAGTTTAATATAAAAATGGTAAGTATAGAGATCATACTAATTTAATTACGGCATTACCTCATATACGAGTAAAGTCTCCAAAAGAAAAATGCATTAGTTTAAATGCAATTCTCCTGTTTACGTTCACCCAATTCTTTTTCCTTGGCATCTATCCTGGCTCCACGTGGGTTGGCGTCGCTCCAAGTTTTGATTTCATATTGAATGGAGCCTCAATAAGGTAATTACGAGTTTCGAGTAAGCCAAACAGCTTGGCTGCACGTAAATAAGCGAAAGCCGTGGTAAGCTGAAACGTTGGATGGTGCTTTTAATTAGGGATTGAATGTTCAAATCTGTACCGAGTCTCATGCACGATTTAATTATGTTGGGGCTTATTTAAATATCTTTTAGGATGTTAATATTTGTAATTTTACTTCATCATCATCAAACGTATGAGCTGCTTGGAATTTTAGAGTGTATAGGCTCCATCTAGGTAAAAATGCACTATCGTCGTCGCTTACCAACAGATGAGATTAGGGATTAATACCTACTTGCATTTAAAAAATCATAACTTGATTTTTTTCTGTTTCTGATGCGACACAAACCTTTTTTTGTTAGTCAGTTATTGACTAATAAACATCCCATACGTACAATCACGCCTTTTTTCCATTACGAGGTAGGCAGAGACTACCTCCTTCCACTTGCTACGGTCCTTGCATACAACTGCCGCTTCATCAACATTCATTAATCTCTTCATTTTGTGCTATCACAACCGTTTCACTTCTATTAGAATAGAATAGGTTAAATTGACTAATAAAATTTCAAATTAATACTATAATTGTTTGACATTTTGGGACCAGTCTTAGTTTCCGAGTTTTCCCGAAGTCAAGACATTGTACGCTAGTTATACGAGTATGTTTAGTAGTTCTTAAACTTTAGTGTCAGACTCTTGGACACTCTATTTTTCTACGGAACGCTTTTTGCTAAAAGTAGTAGCTATAGTGAATTCTACTCACAATTACAACCATTCTTCCGTATTACACCATGCATTCACAAAGCTCCTCAGCGTAGCTAGGCAACAAGAGTGCAACTCAGCTGTACTGTAGCCGGCGTTGCGACTCGAGTGGCCAATTTGAGAGAACCCGCGCTGTCTCCTCGACATTTTATAACAGCTCGTATAATGTCCTTATTTAGTACCTAGGCCATATTACCTGGAATTTATTGCTCCAGGAAATTATTTCTTAAAATGTTAATTTGGTGTTTATCTATTATATAGCTGACCGAGCGAACGTAGCGATACCGCTTCGGCAAAAATGCTTTCGTATGTCGGTCTGTCCGACATTTCTCCTCCAGCATTTCTCAACCGATTCTCGTGAAATTTTGAGGCAGGTTCCATAATTATATACATTGTTTTTGTGGATGCAGTATCTGCATTTCTTTTTTCAAAATGGCGGAGATATGGGGTTTGAAAGACTGGCAGGGTCTACAGCTCACAGAGGACTAGTAGACTTTCTACAATTCTCAACAATAGAAAAAAATAATTTCAAAATTACCTTTAGGATTGTTATTAGTGTCTCCATATAAGTACTTCACATTAGTAGTTATGTTTGACAGACTAAGTTTGGACTCGCCAGTGGGATCATGATCATGAAGGTAGAATTTTGCTCAGGCGTAGCTCGGAACGAGGGTTAGCAGTGATATTTTTTCTAACTTTAGTGTCTAACCCTTTAACTTTTCCGTGAAAATTGTTTTTAAATGTACTAACACCAGCGTATTCACTGGGATAGGACTAAAGGGAAGCACTGGATTCATATTCTTCACAACTGCAACCGTATTCGGTATTTCACCATGTATTCTCAAAACTCCTCGGGGCAGCTAGGCAAATAAGAATGCAACTCAGCTGTTGCCGGGTCTGCGAGCTGCGACTCGAGTGGCCAATTTGTGAGAACCCGCGCTGTCTCCTCGACGTTTTATAACGGCTCGTATAATGTCCTTATTTAGTACCTAGAGCAGTTAGCCTGGAATTTAAGCAGGCGGTTTTCGTGGCACAGGAAATGTTTTGATAACGTAGTAATACTCTACTATATCTTCTCTGTTGCATTTAATCTTGTAAACATTATTTAAATTTCTTCGCGCATCAGGAACTACTAAATCGACTTCCATGACTTTTGGTGTACATACAGGTGGATAAGTAACATGAATTTTCATGATAACATAGAAACTTCATGTGGTAATTTGGTGTGGCTAAGTTCTACGTAATATATTGGTTTGGGCTTGACCTACGGCTTAATTAAACTATGGTCTGTTATTTGATTACAACTGTCATTAGTATTGCTTTAGCACAGACCACCACAAACACCAAGGTGAGTGTCCAAAAGGCTAATCGTCGGCATAAGAAGAGCGCGAGGTGTGCAGATGACAAGTTGAGTGAGTCAGGTACTGTAATACCAGAAGTTATGGCTGAAATTCCGGAGCAGCCCGTTCCTGTACCCTTGGTGTCGACTAGCGACGAGACCCAGGTTGGGCCAGGGACCAGTTCTTCATCGGAGCAGGTCTGTGCTGAAGGCATTCATTTAATTTCACAACACCAGGATGATCCCGACTTGTCTAGTAAAGGCGAGTGGAAGACTGTGCAAAATAAGAAAACTAAACGATTTTCTTCACTGCGTGGCACCGCTGGACCCGAAACAACACCTCTTAGGGCAGTGGAACAATGCTATCGGGAGTTGAAGAAATACGTAATTACCTACAAACTCTATGCCCGGTGGGAACATGCAGAGTCGTAGAGCTAAAACCTAAAGGTGATTACAAGTCGTTTAGGATTGGGGTTCCACTTGAATACTTTGATAAGTGTTTGTCTGATGCAGTGTGGCCTTGCAATGCCAGAATTAAAGAATGGTTTTTTCGTAAACCCTCCGAGCACAAAACACAGTAAGCCTGCCCCTAAAGGCAAAGTGTCACATCAACAATCCATGCATGTTATCTATCAAAATGTAAGAGGCCTCAACACCAAACTTAAACACTTTCGGCAGAATTTCCTGTCTTCAAATTGTGACGTTATCGCAGTTACTGAATCTTTTCTAACGGAGTCTGTCGATGACGCTGAAATCGTTCCTGATGGCTGGAATTTGCTGCGGCGTGATCGAGAAACTGGTGCGCGAGGTGGCGGGGTCCTGCTTGCATGCCGCCCGGGACTCAAAGTTATGAGGCACAAGGAGTTGGAAACAACCGACGGTGAGCATCTCTGGGTCTCACTAACGATCGGGGGATGTCTTATCCATATCTGTGTGGTTTATAGGTTTATCCATCCGAGGGCTACTGATGATGTGTACATGCGGTGGTTTCAAAAAGTTGAATCTGTGATAGAGACGCTAAGTGATAAGGTTATTATTCTTGGAGATCTCAATCTGAACCCTCTTTATACCTCTCAGAATATCCTACACTATTACTGTTATTTTTTAACTGTTTCTGGCCTGACTGAGATGAACAAAATAGAAAATATGTATGGTGGTAAGCTTGACGTATTGCTTGTGACGGAACGCGTTCAGATTAGCGATGTTAGGGAGATCAAAGGCGGCGGACTTGTGCCGTATCGTGATGCTTACCATCCCCCCCTGGATATTGTCGCCAATCTTGACCATAGTCAAGAGAGACCCATCGGAGGCTTCATTGATCCGAGCAATGTCAATACGCAGCAGGACTGGAATATTGCAAAGGGAGACTATGATCTTTTATATGAGCTAGTATCCAAAGTGTCCAGGCAAGAATTACTTAATTCGAAAGATGTCGATGAAGCTGTCGACATTTTATATAGCACTATATATACCATTTTTAATGAAGCCGTCCCGAAGAAAATTCGCCCTAAAAAACGTTGCAGGCGTTATCCGGTCTGGTTTACTAGAGAAATAATCAGTGACATCTCTCGTAAAGCTAGGCTACATCGGGAATGGAAAAAGACTAATGATGTCACCACCTACAATATTTTCTCGAAATTACGGGCAGAAATAAAACACCGGCTAAATTCTGCCTATGACGAATATGTCAGCGGTCTGCAAGCTAAAATTTGTCACGATCCTCGAGCATTTTGGAAGCACATAGGGTCACTAAAATCGAAAGGTGGTTTTGAATCGTGTCTTCATTATGACGGAAAAGAGTACGAAGGTAGTGACGTAGCTGAGGCCTTCGCAAAGTTTTTCTCTAGCGTTTTCTTACCCAATGCCCCTTTGCTAGACCACCATGCCGCGAATAACGATGATAACTCAGGTTCCGCAAATTATGTGCACCTTGATTTCATAACCCCATGGGACGTGGAAGCAGCCATCAGGCGACTAAAGCCTCGTAGTTCAGTGGGGCCAGACAATACCCCCCCCTATGTAATAAAAGGATGTAAAGACTACCTCATCCTTCCTATTTGTCACATTCTGAATCTGTCATTGACTACCGGCAAGTATCCCAGCCGATGGAAGCTTTCGCGTGTAACGCCTATCCCTAAATCTACTGGCACGTTTCGGATTGACAACTACCGACCTATAGCTATACTTTCAACATTGGCTAAACTTTTTGAGTCCATTCTGCAAAAATTACTATTTCCCCAACTTAAACCTTTTCTAAGCGACTCGCAACATGGCTTTAGACCAAAGCGTTCAATTGACACTAATCTCTTAACTGTCTCGAGCCTTATCTCTGGTCTCCTAGATAAGGGTAAGCAAGTTGATGTCCTCTACTTCGACTTTAAAAAGGCCTTTGATCAAGTTGATAATGATATCTTGCTTAGTAAGCTGTGTCATATTGGATTCTCCTCGAGACTTCTTAAATTGTTTGCGAGCTATATGCGTGACAGACAACAATTTGTACGACATGGTTGCTTCGTATCCTCGATCTATCCAACCCGATCAGGTGTCAGTCAAGGTTCCATTCTCGGCCCGCTTCTCTTTGGTATCATGATCAACGACCTTGAGTCAGTACTGAAATATACCAGTTGTCTTCTTTACGCAGACGACCTGAAGCTCATATACGGGGTGGAGGGTATGGCGGATTGCGAGGCAATGCAGGAGGACATAGATGCTGTGGTGCATTGGAGTGCTGTGAACAAGCTATTTTTCAACGTGCCAAAATGTTGCGTTATGACCTACACTCGCTCTCTGACGCCACTTCACGCTCAGTATATGTATAAAAAAGTCTGCAATTACTATCCATTCTTATACCCGACCAAATTTCTCCTAGGTTGTCTGGGCCTCAACTCCCTTCAAGTAAGGCGCAACTGCAAACTTCTGGTGACAGCCTGCAATATTCTACGTGGTGATACTGACTGCCCTGAACTGGAAGCGCAAATAGTTAAGCTCGCTGTTCCGCATTTGTCGAAAAAGGCCCTCAGACCGCGACAGTACAATTTGCTTGCCGTTCCTGTAGCACGGACTGTAACGCACAGAAACTCTCCTACCGTTCGAGCACTCGCACTTCTCAACTCGTTTCTGTCGTGGGCACCTGAAAGTGATTTATTTGCGTGTCGATGGGCAGATGTATGTCGGGAATGTCTGAGGTACTGCGAGGCGATGGATGATAGTAGAGTATCATAGCATGTATATACCTGTCTTTATCTTTTATTTGATGTAAACCTCAATAATGCAGCGCTTTGGTTCTGCACTGTAAAGCTGTATATACAGGGTGACTGGAAATTCGCCGTATTCCTTCAAAGGGGTTATTCTATGGTTCATTTGCAATGATTTAAGTCCAGTCAACTAGGGGTCAAAACTCATTGGTTTTCAAGTTATTGGAGTTTTTAGATTTTTTTGGAAAATACCCGCCTATCGACCTACAAGTGGTATTTTTATACAAACTACTTCAATTTGGATTAAAAAAAAAACATTTTCTTTTAGCCAATGAGTTGCTAATTACGATAAATAACAAAAACATGCAAAAAATGCAAAATTTTACAGAAAAAAAAGAATTTGAAGTCACCAGTACTTGATTTTATTTCCAAATTTTGTAACATTTTAACACATAACTTTAAAAAAAGGTAGGACACTTGACGTACAAATTACAGAAATAAGTTTCTAAGTTCATAAGCTTTCTAAAAAGGTACAATGGTTGACATTTTTAGCTCAATTCTTAAAATTATTATTAATAATAGCAGAACCGGTCTTGACTTAGCGTACTTGGCCCTTAATCGGTTCGGCGACACAAACAAACTAATTAAGGGTCATCAGGTTAATTAGTTTGTTAATCACTTTAAATTTGTTTCTGCGTGGGCTTTATTTGCCTTATCTTATCAATTTTTTATGGGCTGGCGGTAATTTCTATGGGGTGGGGTTAGGACTAACCGAGGTTTAAATAATCTTCATGTGTAAGTAATCAGTTATTCCAATCCGGACGACTGATAATTAAGTTTCTTTCTCAAATGGCTGCTTACCAATTTGCGGAATAAGCAGATATCTTTTATTGTTACGGGCTCTGTGACGGTGATGCCGCTGCAGCTAGAAGAGAGTACCAACGTCGTTTCCCTAACCGCCGTTTACCACACGTAAGCGTGTTTGGTACAACGTACCGTCTTATTCGGGAAAATGGAACTGTTAAACGCCGCCAAGCCGATGCCGGAAGACCTCGACATTACGATCCTGCTGAAGAAGAACAAATCCTCCAGATTTTCCGGGCAGACGGCACTACCTCGACGAGAATCGTAGCTAACCAGCTCGGTCTGTCTCAGTGGAAGGTATGGTTTACCCTCCACTCAGCTCGGCAGTATCCATATCATTACACTCCAGTACACGCAATTGAAGAGGGAGACCCTGCAAGAAGGATGGATTTCTGCAGATTTGTAATCAATGCTGATATCGAAGATCCCGAGTACCTGAGAAGAATCTTGTGGACAGATGAATCCAATTTCGACCGCGATGGGATAACAAACTACCACAATCTGCATTTTTGGGCTCCTAAAGGTCAAAACCCAAGGAAATCAAGCGAAGGAGCTCATCAACAAAGATTTTCTTTAAACGTGTGGATGGGCATTGTGCACAATCATTTGATCGGACCCTTCTTTCTGCCCGCGAGATTAACCGGCATCGCGTATGAAAATTTTTTGAGAGATGAAGTACCCATGCTACTGGAAGATGTGCCACTTGCGACGAGACAGAATATGGTTTACCAACACGATGGCTGCCCTGCTCATTATTACGGGGGTGTGCGACAGTGGCTGGATCGAAACTACCCAAGAAGATGGATTGGTCGAGGAGGACCAATCCCTTGGCCAGCCAGGAGTCCAGATTTAACTCCGTGTGATTTCTACATCTGGGGTCACATGAAGGCGTTGGTCTACGACCGACCGATACGTAACGTAGAAGAGTTACGTCAAAAAATTTTGGCAGCTGCACAAAAAATTAAAGAAGAGCTTTCAACGCGAGTTACAATCACTGAAGTACGAAAAAGGCTTCGTGCTTGCATACGAAACCAAGGCAGGCAGTTCGAGCAAAATTTGTAATTACAAACTGGTTTTCCTTTTTAAAATTAAATTATTATTATTATTTTTATTTTTGTTCTTTCCCCAGTTTCTCCTTATCTTACCTTACTCATCAAGTCAAGTCCTCAGCCTGCTCTGCTATTATCATTAATAATTTTAAGAATTGAGCTAAAAATGTCAACTATTTTACCTTTTTAGAAAGCTTATGAACTTAGAAACTTATTTCTGTAATTTGTACGTCAAGTGTCCTACTTTTTTTTAAAGTTATGTGTCAAAATGTTACAAAATTTCGAAATAAAATCAAGTACTGGTGACTTCAAATTCTTTTTTTCCTGTAAAATTTTGCATATTTTGCATGTTTTTGTTATTTATCGTAATTAGCAACTCATTGGCTAAAAGAAAATGTTTTTTTTTTTAATCCAAATTGAAGTAGTTTGTATAAAAATACCACTTGTAGGTCGACAGGCGGGTATTTTCCAAAAAAATCTAAAAACTCCAATAACTTGAAAACCAATGAGTTTTGACCCCTAGTTGACTGGACTTAAATCATTGCAAATGAACCATAGAATAACCCCTTTGAAGGAATACGGCGAATTTCCAGTCACCCTGTATTTTGTTTATAATAATAAATAAATAAAATAAATAAATTACGCTTATCGAATGATTAATAATAATAACTAGAGCATGCTTAAATTGATCTTTAGTCTCGCCTAATGAAATGTAAGGACAAAATCCACGACAGACGACTTACCTAGAAGAGACATAACATAGGATTGTCCTAAGATATATCGCCAAATTAGTGAGATGTTTTTTAACCTCGAGGAAAAAAGAGGGGTATTATAAATTGATCTGTGTATCTGTGTGACAGACATCTGTGCCATCGTAGCTCTTAAACCAGTTTGAAAGGTGATACAGCGAGATTGTTCTTAGCTATGGTCCAAGAAAATCGGTTCAGCCGTTTGGAATATATCAGCTGTTCTAGATGTGACGGGGGTTTATTGTTCTCCGATTACTGGTATATTGCGTGCCCTTTTACGAATGCAGGGAACTTGGTGAACAGTTTCCCGAGGGTCAGCGGCCGGCTAACGATATCTAGAGCCCCGGCCAAGTGTTTGCGTTCCATTTGTCTTGTCGCTGTCGCGGAGTATGAAATATCACTTGCCCCTGGATTGTGTGCTTAGATATTATATACTGAAACTTTATTATTTACTTGCCTTGGGGTTTTCCATTCACAACAACACTTCCTTGTAAACCACCCTCTATTTAACGCCCGGGGGCGACACTAATTTTAAATTATCCATATTTGTATAAATGAACGACACTAGCAAATAAAATAAAAACAAAATCGCCATTAGAAAGTTCCGCGTTCGTAAAGTAGCCAAATCATTCGTAGGCTATTGCATACATTTTTATATTTATAAGCTACCAGATGATGTTTTACAATTACCGTTTCCAGGTCTCAAAAAGTACTTAAAAGAGTCTCTAATGGCAAAGGCATATTATAGGGTAGAGGATTATTTAACAGACAAAAATGCATGGCCCAAAACAGAAACCAAATAATTTACTTTTACCGGGATACTGTTCTTTTAAGGTGACATATGTAAGTTGTTTTAAAAAAAAAAAACATTATTTTGCTTTTTTATATTATATATATATATTTTATTTTACTTTTATAAGTTTTGATATGTTTTCTTGAAGAACCACGCATTGAGTTTATACTCAAAACATATATTTACGATAGGCTAAGTACAAATATTTTAATAGATATTAGACTTATTTCGAAAAAATTATTGACTGTTGAGTTTGTTTCGGCTTTCTTCTCCTCAGTGGTCTCATCTTGGGAAACGCCGTAGAGTCAGACTTGTAAAAGTGCCCTTGCGGCTTACTTACAGAATAAAGATCATTATTTCATTAAATATATTTGGTACGAGGTCCCCCAACTTCGTCCACGGCGGAGGAAAAAATCATAACCCTCTTTTTGCTTTCCTTCAGTCAGGTAAAGAGTATCCTATAATCAACTGTGGATACCCAGCTACGCGTATACGAAATATAGTTAACATCCGTCCTGCATTATCTAAACTCACCTCACGACAGCATTGAAGTAATTAATTCGATGTTGATCTAATGATTAAAACAACACTGATTATTAACGTTGTACCCGAAAACTCCCTGTTTTCAGTAAATAAATGCACAAAGGCCTTATGCTTCTTAATTCCTTGCGAAGTGCAAATCACAGGGCTTAACCTCAGGGGCCCCCTTGGCCTCCTTCGGCCCCCTTTGGCACCCTTTCTCTCTTTGACGGCTCAAGCATACTCCATGCTGTCCGATTACACAAACTTCGGGTTAATGATGTTCCCTTTACCTTGACTTTGTGCCTTTGTGCGCTTGCGAAAAATAACGTGGCACCTTTTGGCGAGTTTTTGACGTGACAATGCTTTGCGTTTACGAGCAACGCTTAAGTGGGATTTTGTTTTACGTAATAATAACGTTGTTTATCAGCAAACAAATGCGTTTTCCTTTCAATTTTTCAAAATCAGATCTAAAAACATTTAATTTGGAAAAAATCTTTCCGATCTGATTTGAAACGGAGTGCATTATGCGAGTAGTTAATAATAATAAATAATCATCAATGTTACCTACTAATTCACGAATGTTGTTGAATGGTGTTGTTGAATGTTGAACATTACGAGATCTGTCCATTTAATCGACAAACATTTCCTAGAAAGCTTAATTTCATCGGCAACTTCTTTGCCAATCCAGTAGAAGACATTAGCTTAGGTTTGAGTAATAACAATCCCAAATTACTAACGGTTTAAAAAAAGTACTTTCGACAAAATGAAGTATTCGATAAAAACTAGCGTTAGTTAACCTGATGTACAATACAATATTGTTACCTTTATACTATGTCGCGAATGTTATGGTACATTTTTGTGTAAGGTGAGGGTAAGGCCCTTGTTTATCCTAGTGTAAACCACTCAATTTTAAGCACGCCATCTGTCGTTTCTTTAATATGTAATTAATAAATTTGTTCTTGTTTCAGGTAAGGACCGTAGTCAGCTGCATGGTATGATTTGTAGACGCGTCACATTTGCACCGCCCCGGTAAGATTCCACCTCTATCAGAGCTTGAACGGGAAACCTTTCTGAAAAAGTGACATCTAATGACTTTTCATTTGCTTTGTTTACCGTCATCAGCGGATCTATACGAGTCACTTGTTTAGAAATATTTTATTGAGAACACTTATCAAACGACAAAATCGAAAAAAACTTCTAATGATGAGTTGTCCCCTGTTGATTTTTTTGAAAATAAAACGTATGCAGAAAGTTTTCTTGCTCATAAAGCTATCTTTCTGTGGTGGTGGGTGTGTCGTCGTGGCTTTATTGTAAATAAAGATTGTGATGTGTATGTTATTAGAGAGATCTAAATAATGGCACTATGACTTGAAATAGTAATAAGCTTTATTCTGAAACGACATTGGTCTGTAGCAAGCACATCATAATAGAGTTATCTTGAACCATTGAACCGAAATCGAGTGGCATTCAGACACCAAAGTATGACTTTCCACCATTTCCTAATAGTAATTGACTTATTCATGGACCAATCGTACGCAAAACCGTCATCAACCGGCTGATTGCTAATGTCACGACTGACGATAGATGTTTTGACATTTGAGTCATTTTCAAACGCAATCGTGACAGGCTGAAGCTATGAATTAAGCTCAGCGATTTATTAGGCTTTTCATACCGGCATTCGTAGTAATCAATTCCTGGGATCGAGCTAAGAATTCTAGGACTTTTCGTAATAACTAACCAAATCATCACTTTACAATTTTTTTTAATCGATTTGCTAAAAATATACTTTAAAATGCAAGTTATACTAAAAATACTAAGTGTGAGTATTCGCCAACGTTTAATGGTAAGATGTGTTAAATAAAAAATAGTGGTCGCTATATACAGGGTTCTGCAATATAGCGAAACAAAACAGCTGTCTAGTTATGTAGACCTTGAGTTACGAGGCAGTTTGGATTGGTGTATGAACGAGGCAGATGTTGACCAGTCCAAGATCGACATAGTATCGCTATAACTTCCAAATGTCACCAAGACCATCTAACCCCTGAAATCGACACCCTGGCGAAAAGCTAATTAACTTTGAATACGTCTATAATGGTTAGATATTTTAAGTGTAACGTTGCCAGTATTGAGTACAAAAAATTGCAATTTTCTATCTCTCTCTTTCATACAAGGTAACAAGGTTGATCTAAGATCAACGCGATTTAATTCCAATTTCTTATCCCCGGAAGGTATATAAGCTTGTTTCATTTTAGGCTTTAACGTTACTTTATATATATTGTAGTCAAATGTGTGCCTAAAAAACCATCAACCAGAGCCGAGATCTTAGAGTAGGTACGATAATTTAGTATTTTCGCCTAGCTATAAACTCTTTCTTACTCACGGTAGTCATGTGTTAAAATTACGATATTGGTACTATATTCCGCTCAGTTTTAACCACGCCCTTACTCGTGGAAGTCACGCCTTGTAAGGTTGGTAAGTATAACGCTATGGTTCCATACGATTAACAGTTAGATAATATCTCTGCGCGCGTACACCTTGCTTTATCTTTACTATAATATTATAAAGTTTTAAAAATGGAGTATCAGTACATTGAAGGTATTTAAAAAAAAAAGAGGAAGTATACTGAATCGAAAAAATATTTATTCTTTGTATGTTTGTTTGTGTCGTTGTAACTTCATCACGTTAAAACGGCTAAACATTTTAACTATTTCACGGGTATTTTTCACGGGGTTTCTTGGTTCTCGGGTAGCTGGGCATCCACAGATGGTTATATAGGAACCATTTTACTCGACTACGCTGAAGAAAAAAATTGTAATGATTTTTTTTATCTCTTCCATTGACGAAATTGCGGGCACCTCCTAGTTCTACATAAACCCTGTAGGTAAATGTTATGAAAGTAATTAGGTATTTGAAAAATCGAAATGTCAGGAAGATTAAATCAATTGGTAGCTTTTGACTGTATGTAGGCTTGTTTCACTCTGTGTATCAAACATCGCCAACGGTACCCGAATTCGATGTGCCATTATGGTTGGATTTCACCAAACTTTTATTCAGGGAATAACGCTTATTTCTTGGATAGTAATGTCAAAACTACATAATAATTTCACATGACTATTGGAAACTAGCTTCTGCCCGCGACTTCGTCCGCCTTAAATTCGTTTATCGCGGATAAGGGTATTTTCCGGAATTAAAAGTAGCCTATGTCCTTCCCCGGGACTCAAACTATATCCATACCAAATTTTATCCAAATCGGTTCAGCGGTTTAAGCGTGAAGAGGTGACAGACAGACACACTTTCGCTTTTATAATATTAGTATGGATAAGCATAATTCTCAGAATAAAAGATTGGTGAAATTCAGCCTATGTAGCAAATATCGCGATTCGCTTATTTCTAACCGCAGCCTTACTCGCGGAAGTCACGCGTTCCCTTGTAAGGGTGGTAAGTCCTCGTGTCACGCTCACAACTTATAACATAACGCTATGGTTGCATACGATTATCAGTTATAAATATCTCTGCGCGCGCACGACGTATCCAAAACTGGCGCCTGTCTGCGCAGACGGTTATGGGCATAATAGGTTTTGATTTAGAGCTTCTGGTCTTCCTTGTTTGTGGGTTTCCGCAAGTTAGTATTGTTCTAAATCACGCTTTTGTATTTACTAATGTATGTACAGTGAGCTTCATAAATATGTTTACATATTTTTGACGTTGACTGTACGTACTTCCATACCTTGCTTTCAACTTCCTTAACAAAAGTACTTGAACGTACCCGCGACTTCGTTTGCGCAGCGAATAAAAAGTCATAACCCTTGCTTTACCTAATCGGGTAAAAAGTGGCTTATTATCATCTGTCAATGTCCAGCTACCAGTGCAACTAACATATAGTCACAAAGACACATACATCCATCTAAACATATAAACATACAAAAAATATATTTAATTATTTTTAATTTTAATTATTGATTACCCATATACAATCTTCCAACTACCTTGTCACCCCTTAAAAACTAAGCTAACAACCCTTTCCAGGGTCTCAAACCATATAAATACCGAATTTCATGAAAATTTATTCAGCGGTTAGTTACTTTCGCATGTATAAACAGTATGGATAGTATATTAGTATGAGCTTCCGTCATTGCGACAGTGTACAGTAGGTAGGACATTATAAAACCCAACGTCAAGTAAAAAGTGCAACTTGACCTATTTTCGTACACAATACACGTTGGCAAAAGTGTCCACACATGTAGCAGATAGCGGCGCGTGGGCGGGCGGATGCTGCGATAGCGTATCTCGCGCGCGGTGATTGTCTACGCTACGAAGTGACGGGACTACACCGATGGACACAATGTATTTCAGAGCCATGGGACTGTCCACACAACTCGATTAGTAGAGTTCGAGTGATAAATTTGTTTCGGTTCCAAGAGTGAGATGACATATTTTACAACGACATCTGTGGGATAATTCGAGTCTTCGAATGAACAAAAAATCAACTTGATATATATTTGATGTGACGTCACTGATAATTTGTGATTACGTAGAAAACGACTACGAGCCGTCCCACGTCGAATTCAAATTGTATGTCCACTTTTTGGTTCAACGTATTTCAATTTTCTGCATTAGACAATTGTTATTCATGAATAATGGTCAGATTGTTCATCAATTACAATTGTCTAATGCAGAGTGATTTATTAGTAACTAGCGTCTGCCCGCGACTTCGTCCGCCTTAAATTCGTTTATTGCGGATAAGGGTATTTTTCCGGGATAAAAAGTGGCCTATGTCCTTCCCCGTGACCCAAACTATCTCAATACTAAATTTCATTCAAATCGGTTCAGCGGTTTAAGCGTGAAGAGGTAACAGACAGACAGACAGACAGACAAACACACTTTCGCATTTATAATATTAGTATGGATAATTAACTAATTCGAGAAATCCCGCATTCAATAAAAATCAATCGTTATTTTTGGTGGTTATAACCACTTTTAATTAGTCCTTCTGCGATGTTGAGGTAAATAGGCACTACCTATTCCGACCTTTAGTAATTTTCCTTAACGAATTCCCTTTTTACATTGCTAAGATTGCCTAGGGTGGTATACCACGCTTAATGTGTTACCGTTAGCCATTCACAAATGAATATAAGGATATAGCTGAGATAGCTATATAATGAGACGAGAAGTAACTTCATTGTCTACAAACATAATATAAGAAAAAATGGAGAATATCATGCATCGGGTATATTGGTGTCCTGAATAAAGGCCGGTACTTTCAGACCATCTACAATAATAAGTTACATTAAATCCTGTAATAGTAAGAATTTAACGTAAAAGCTGTAAACACCATTTTAATGGCAGTCGATCTGTTTAATATAACCGATGAAACTCACCCTAACTCTGTGTTAAAGCATATCACATAAAAACAACTTTCAACGAACAGACGACTTTTACGCCATAAGACGTAAAAGAATTGCGTCTCTGCTTGCCCGCGTGCGAGGCAGCAGCAACGGCCTCCTGAGGACATTATCTGAACGCCTCGATTGCCGTCTCACCAAGTACTGGGTCGAGGTGACGGCAGGAAGGGCTAAATAGGCTGTCTTTTTCTGTCTTAGTGTAGTGTAATTGTTTTCATTTTGTATTTACTAACATAGGTAATAAGTGCTTTGTAACTAACAAAATATGGATCATTGGTCTGAAATAAACGTATTTTATTTTATTTATTTTTATTTAAAATCCTCTTTGACAGTGCATTTGTTATAATATGAAGAGATAAATCAAATAAACGATATCAAGCGTCCAAAAATTGTTGCTAGTACTTTATAGTAGCTATTTGTTAAGTTTATGTTAGTAGAGTTTCAAAGCAGGGACATCTGCTAAAAAACAAAATCGAGACTTAGCTTCAAATTGTTATAAAACAGGCGGCGCGAGTCATAGATACAGAATAATAAACTCTGTTAAACAACTATGCAATTCAACTGTAAACTTCTACACTGCATCCAAATCTCGGACCGTCAAAATGCAAACTGTCAGAATTTCCTTACTTTCATTTCTATAATAACCCCGAAAAGGTTTAGTTTCCCTTGAATAAAGTAACACGATAATCTGTGTTCATTGCATAAAAGTAACATAGTCGCAAGGTCATATAAACCTGCGCTTACGCTCAAAGGAAAACCTTCCGTTTTAGAAATAAGGTAGACATTTCAAGAAAGTTTAGGTAAGATACGATACTGTGACGTTACTTCAATATATCAGAAACTGGGGACGTCAAAACGTAGTCCGTCGCTGTAATGTTATGAATTTGTGATCCGCCTGGTGATGCTGGCTATGACTTGATGCTATCTTCGTGTTACGCCTTAAGTTATGTGCGTTTTGTATGCAAATTTGGCTTGCATGCAGGATGTTGTGCTGTGCCAACGTGGAAGTTGGCAGGACGGTAATCTTTAGGATGTTCCGCATGCTTTTTTTGGTGTCAATGGTGAAGTTTTTATTTATACACTACAAGGGTATCTGCTTGTGTTCAACTTTTCTTGAATTTAGTCTTTTTTATATGACATAGGAGGCAAACGAGCAGACGGGTCGCCTAATGGTAAGCAATCACCATCGCCCATAGACACTTGCATCACCAGAGGAGTTACAATACAAATGCGTTGCCGGCCTTTCAGGTGGGAGTACGTTTTTTTCTTGAAGGCTTGAAGGTCGCATCGGTTCGGAAGAACTGCAGGTGGCAATTTATTCCACAGTTCAATCGGTAAAAAAACATCCTATAACTATATTTTGATTTCCAGGTACCCTATTGCCTAGCTGTTTTCATACATAACATACACCTATATTTTACCCGACCACCCAACAACTATCACGTATGTTCCAAGTTTCCAACATCCACATTAAGATAACTGAGCGCAGAATATTCAATTCACCCATTTGCATCCATTAACATCCGATGACTAGCTATCAGCTGTTTTGAACGCTCCGCCACAAAAGCCATACGTGAAACGAACGCCTTAACTGACGTGCATTTCCTCTAGAGTAAACCCACTAAAAAGAGGATGTTATAAGTTTGATGTGTGTATCGTGTGTATCTCCTAGAGAAATTAACTGCGGGAGATGACAAGCCATGTCATTACCAATCAAACATTTTAGGGGGTTGGGGGGAGGGGGGACAAACACGTTCAGCACACTACGGAATTCCTATTTCTTCAAACGCACATGAAATCACCTACACAAAAAAAACACCCACCCACTGACAATTTACCGTATAAACTGACCCGCGATTTCGCAATTACTTGGACAGAGGGTTGTTTACCTCTCCTTCAATTATTATTTTCTTTTTTACTGTTTTATGAAGTGTGCAATAAAGAGTTATTGTGTTGTATTGTTGTTTTGTAAAAATTAATATCAAATTTCTTTTTATCCCGGAAAAATACCTTTTATCCGCGATAAACGAATCTAAGGCGGACGAAGTCGCGGGCGGTCGCTACTATATATATATATATAATCTGTGTGTCTGACTATGACATCCTAGCGCTTGAATAAGTGGACTAATTTTGATTTAGTTTTTCGTGTTCTTAGTTCGTGTTCAAGAAAATTGGTTCATCAGTTTAAAAATATCAGTTACTTTCTAGGTATTTCGAGGTATTCTTTACAATTTCAACAATTACTTGTGCAAGACTCATAACGTTCGGAAAGCTTTTTTATTAGTCGAGAAGTATCTCTTGATTCCATTCTTTTAGAAACTCAGAATCATCACAGGTTTCATCTCAATAATTGTTATGATTCAAAACCAAGACGCTCTCAAGTATCAAGATCAATCCATTCAATTGTCAAGACATCCGCGCTTATGGATGTTATTTCTCATAAGACTCTTGACCGAACGATGTCTCGGAAGTGGGTATAAATATTTGGACAAGCACCGTTGAAAACCCACGCTATTCCGACTGACAGTCTGTAGCCAAAATCTGCGGTACTGTTAGCCTACCTACTGCTAAACAGAATATTTTCAAATTCAATCTTACACTATCTTCACTCACACAACACCACAAAACGTAATGCGACGTCTGAAACGTCGAAGAATTACTAACGAAAGATAATTAAATAAATCATATTTATACGCGAACAGAAGGTTTTTTTTTTTCTTTTTATTATAAAATAGATGGGCATTTGACCGCAATCTCACCTATTGTTAAGTGACGATGCGGTCTAGGATGTATCATGCCCGTCTAGAAACAGCCTATTCACTCTTGTCTTGAACACGCCCAAATTATAATGGTCGGGGAACACACTCGCAGGCAACGAGTTCCACTCCTTTGCGGTACGCATGATAAAAGTTGCAACATAGCGCTTCGTGCGGATTCGCGGAATATTGACCACGTGCGGATGGAATGAACGCACGCGTCGTGTGTCCCGATGATGGAAAGGGGCTGGTGGAATTAAATCATGTCATTCCCCCGCACACTCACCGAAATGTAACCTGTAAAAGACCGACAGACGAGCGACCCTACGTCGATGCTCAAGGCTCTGCAGCTTAGTGTCAGTTAGAGTAGGGTCGCCAATAAGCCGCCTAGCTCGTTTGTCAATCGAGTCCAAAGTGGCCAGTTGGTATTTAGCTGATCCCAAAGGTGACAGCAGTACTCCATACATGACTGGACTTGTGCTTGGTAAAGCATTAAAAGCTGTCCTGGAGTGAAATACCGCCTAACCTTGGAGAGGATTCCGAGTTTTTTGGCTGCAGTCTTTGCTTTGGACTCGATATATTGACCGAAGTTGAGATTGGCAGTCAACTGAACACCAAGAAGCTCAAGGCTGCCAGTCAATTTTACAGGCACATTCCGGAAAGTCGGAGCCAGCTCGAATGGGCTCCGTTTGGTGGAGAACAGACACGCCTGCGTCTTGGTAGCGTTGAACGTCACCAGATTAGCATTACCCCAAGTGGAGACTGCATGAAGGGACGCGTCCACACGGTCTACCATAGCCTCTCGAGAAGACTGAAATGTATCCCTGCTGGCCTTCGCATCCGGTAGATATCTGTCCGCAACTGTGATGTCATCTGCGTACCCAATGATACCGGGCATAAGCAGATCGTTTATGTGCAGCAAGAATAGAGTTGCGGACAGGACCGACCCCTGTGAAGGTTCTAGAAAAAAAAAAAAAAACAGAAAAGGTTTTTGTTATTTGTGATGTCTGATATTATAAGCGATATCTTCTCCGCTTATTATGTTTGAAAACGTATTGTTATATGCGAATAGTTCGATAGAATCTAGTTAGATCTAGATCGTATAGAATAGACACAAGCGTGAAAAATGAGAAAAGTCAATCTCAAATTAAATGGGATAAGTAAGGTAAAAACAGAAAAGAGATTATGTACCTCAGGGTGAATAAGGGTCAATTTTAGTCTGAAGGTCAAGTAAAGCCTGAAGTTACATTACATTTAATGAATTTTTATCCTATTTTATTTATTTTTTTCAATATGGTATTATGTTGACATTTAAGAATAAATTATTATTGTAATTGTTGATTTATCACTTTTTATGTGCATGACATTGACCTAATAATTATTTATTTTATACTTCTCAATATTTACTTTTAGTTTGTCATTGCAATATTTTGTTTATTTTTTCATTGCTTTTAATGAGTCAAAAAATTGTACGCCAAATTCTGGCTGATTGTGATGAAATCAAAAACTAACCATACCACACCTTTTATAATCACTCACATTTGAACAATAAATCATTTTGTATTTTTTTAACTTACGTATTATTTGTGTTCACCATTCATCCTTCGGTCGGCAATCTGTATTGTCGGGATTTCCTGACACAGGTATATACTTACTAGGAGATCCCAGCCTCATTGTCACTGTGTCCACTTTAAAGAAATAAAAATATTCTCAAAATATTTTCATTTCATCTAATCAGCCAGACGGATTACAACTTTCATTCATATGCACATTTTTCGAGGTTCTCGACATTTTCTTATCTATACGGCCAGTAAATGTCAGTAAGTGTTGCGGATAATATTTTGTACCTACAATTACTTAATACCTATTGACGAAACTTGCGGTGGATATATTTTTTGTGAATGGACGAAACCTGCGCTGTCTTACTTGGATAAGCACGATAACAAAACAAAATTGGTTTTGCGATTATTATATAATAATTATAATTCTAATAAATAAAGAATAATATTTATTTCAGATTGAAAATTGCAATCCATATTTTTGTTAGTAGGTACACAGTTTAATTTGGTTAGTAAACAATCTTATATTAAAAAATAAAAATATTGTAATCTTACATGCTAAGTATCTATAGTAATATTTTCCGGGTGAAGACACTCGAGTAACACGTGTGTGTTTTCACCCAGAAAAATAATATAGGGTTATCCCACCTCTCTGCAATAGCTTTCAAGAAGCTGTTGGTGCTGTTCCATACCCTGTGCATCAGGGAGGCGACTCGTTTACGAATTATTGTATAAAAACAATCCGACCGAGCCTCTGCAAACATCCCTGATGCACTGCAATGTTTCCTCAACCCCATCAGCACCCTGAAAGCATTGTTGTACTGGACTCGGAGAGCCTGGTAACATTTTTGCTTATATTTGGTCCACAGGGCACAGGTGTACATGGACTGACAGTATGACTTGAACAACGTAATTTTTACGTCCGTAGTACACCTAGCGAACCTGCGGGCCAGCATATTGCAGCGCACAGCCAGGGCTCTCCGCTCCCTCTCCATGTCCAAATCATCTGTGAGATCATCCGTGACCCAGTGACCCACGTATCTAAACTTTAGGACTCTTAAAAGAGGCTTGCCATTGAGTGTGACTTGTGGCACTCTAGGGTACATTTTATTTCCAGCCTTGAATACCAAAAGCTCACTCTTTGATTCATTATACTTACTCAAGTATTCCGTGTGTCACGGCATATCTCTCACAGATGTTTATTAATTTCTGAAGGGCGTTGCCCGATGGGCACAGCAGCACCATATCGTCGGCGTAACTTATATTATTGACAAAATTACCGCCTATCGAACACCCGACTCCGGCACTGCTGAGCTCACCATTCAGTCCGTTCATGTACAGGTTGAAAAGCAAGGGCGAGGACAAACCCCCCCCCCCCCCTGTCTTTCCCCGCACTCCAGCCTGTACATGTCCGAGAGTTGACCTGACCATCTTACATAATTTGTCTGGTTGCCGTACCAGCACTTAAAAATAGATCCGAGGTCTGGAGGTAGGTTTGTCTGGTGCCTAAACTTATTCCAAAGTACATCATACAACACCAGATCAAACGCCTTCGAGAGGTCCACAAAGCAAGCGTACACCGGTGTGTCCGATTTGGCATAGTACTGGACAGTATGCTTCAGGCACAATACAGCCGACTCTGTTGACAGCCCCGGCCTGAAACCAAATTGTGCACTAAAGTTTTCATGAGATCATGTGGCAAATAGGATTGTCCGATACATAAGGTAAACAACATGAGCAGTACTCGCGGTAAGTGTACACCCGCGTATTTTAGGTGCTCGATACTAAGGCTATCGTGTCCAGGTGATTTACCTCTAGCCATGAGCCCAATTATACTGGCTATTTCCTTAGCAGTGACGAGGGTGGGAACATAAGAGACCTGGTGCCTCGCACTCTCCTCCGGACTGTCATTTGATAATATACAGGGTCAGTAAATTACATATTCCTCAAAGTAGAGTTACCTTGTAACTGATTCAACGTAAACAAACTCTATTTTCCTAATGCCCGTTGCAGACAGAATCCTGTCATGTATATATGCTAACAGCACCAAGTCATATACACTGATTACTAACTTCACTTAAACGTCATATTGAAAATGGACTTTACGGACTACATATTTAGATATCCTTAGTAAATATACAAATGAGCTAAAGGCGACGCTACGGAAGTGATCAAGTGATATCTGCGAGGGGCAAGTTTGGAGCTAAATATGAGCTCTGAGTTTCTCCGGATCCGGAACGCTAACTATTTTATGGTAGTTGTTTCATACATTTGTATATTTAAGGTTTGTCATCATACACATATGCATGTATGTATAGTGTTAGTAGCTTTTGCCTGTATTCACTTACAAACTCTTGATCTTTTGGCAAATTTTAATGTTTCGGAGATAATCTAGATCACTCCGCTCAATCTAAATCTCAGCAATCCTTATTATTCTGTGAGAATGAGACCTAATGAATGCATTATTGCATCGTTGATGGACCGTGTCAGAAAGAGTCAAAACAGTATTTTGAAGGTGTTAGCGGATAGGTACTTACGTTAAATGCTTAGTTGTGATGAGTGTCACATCATTTGGATCGCTTTTCTAAGGTTTAAGTACTTATGTAAATAAATATGTTCTTACTAACATAGATATAAGTTTCTACTGTTACTAACCCGATATGGATATTTATCCGAAATAAAATATTTTCAATTTCAATTTGAATAGGCAATTTTGCTTAAATTTTACAGTTGAGTTACCCCCAAAAATTGTACCAACGTTAGCCGTATTTAACCGTTGAAACTGAATTTAAACTGAAATGTTACGATGTGCGATGAAAATACAATACACTTTATTGCACAACAAAAGAAAATAACATCAGAAACTTAAATCTAAAACAGTATCAGAAATGCTAAACAACAGGCGGTCTTATCGCTAAAAAGCGATCTCTTCCAGACAACCTTATGGTAGTAAAATATAAGCAATCAATACAGTTCGTATGATTAATTGTTCGTTGCACTGAAACTATCATTTAAAATTTAATCACACGAGTCAAGGAGTACAACTTTTTGAACAACACCCAGTTACTAATAGCTAGTTAAACACATCTAAAGAAATGTTCTGGAAAACGGTAAGTCTAGCTTCAATATAAAATATATCCAGCCCCCTAGATTCTCATCTGCCTTCCATATTTACACGCTAATTATATCACAAATAATCCAACACGTGAACCTAACAGATGTGAACAATGCCGTTTTTAATAAAACCGTACAGCTATTCTCCTATCCGTGTACAAAAGGGCTTAGGTGACGTTCCCCTTCTAGTTGCATATATCACCTTTTGTACATACCCGGCTGTGAGACCGCGCTAAATGAAGAAAGCCATAAGTGCATGGGCGTTTCAAATACGCATATGCCTTTCTTTACTGGCGAGGTAGTGTTGGCGAGCCGCCAACGTTGCAATTGCTAGACATAGAGTAGTCTAATTCAATGTAGAATGCAAATTGGAGCATAACTTATAGAGCGATTTTGATCTGGTGAAATTATTGAAATTCTTAAAAATACGTATGTAAGTTTGTATTTACGAGTAACCCCGATGAAAAACGACGAGGATTATAAGTTTAACGTGTGTATATGTGTGTCGGTTCGACTATTTGTGGCGTCGTAATCGTAGCTCCTAAGCGCATGAACTGATTTTATATAGTTTTTTGTGTTTCGATCGAGAGTTTGATTATATATGATTCAAGATAGTTCAACCGTTTGAAAATTATCAGCTTTTTTCTAACATATAAAGTGTCTGCTTAGCATTAAATTAATTCCAGCCAGTCAAATAAATTAAGCATTTTTAGGGTTCCGTAGCGAAATTGGCAAAAACGGAAGCCTTATCGATTCGTCATGTCTGTCTCTCTGTCTGTCTGTCTGTCTGTCTGTCCGTCCGTATGTCACAGGTATTTTACTCAAAAACTATGAGATGTACATTGATGAAATTTGGAGCAAGGTGTCGTGTGTAAACCGCTACTTAGTTTGATAGTTAAATAAAAGATATATATATATATATATATATATATATATATATATATATATATATAGGATAGATATATATGTAGGGGGGACACTCCATACATGTAACAGAAACGAAAAAAAAATTTTTTTTATCAAATATCAATGTGTGGCACATATTTCGACAGTTCTTCTAAAAACATTTTGAGGTTTCTAAAAAAATGTTTTTTTTGATGAACATTTTCCGAAATATTCGCTCCGAAAGTAGCAAAAATTGTCCCCCCCCCCCCCTTCTATTTGCAAATATAAAGCTTAAATAAAATATAAAGCTCGCACTTGGCCGCTTTTTTTGGGTTTCGATCGAGAGTGTGATTATCTATGATTCAAGATAGTTCAACCGTTTGAAAATTATCAGCTTTTTTCTAACTTACAAAGTGTCTGCTTAGCATTAAATTAATTCCAGCCAGTTAAATAAAATAAGCATTTTTAACTAGAAAACTACCGTGAGACTCAGGCATATTGATAAATTAATAAATAAATATTATAGGACGATAGAGACGATATATTTAATAGATATATTTACTTGTATACATAAAAAAACATCCAAGACTCAGGAAGAAATGTTTATGCTCATCACACAAATATTTGCCCTTACCGGGATTTGAATCCAGGACATTCAGCTTCGCAGGCAGTTACTCCCGCTGAGCAAAACCGGTCGTCAAAAACGTTTACTACTTACTTGATATCTTTTTGCTCAATCTTACAAAAATAATATACTGAAGTACACCATCGTCACACCTATTTAGCACTGTCCGACTGTCGGTAAAAATATCGTCCCATCATAACATACCCTTCTTAGACATCAACTACGCGCGCAAAACATAATGTATGCACCGACACTGCATAAAGTCATAGAAAGCAACCAGTTATTATACGCATAAACACCATTGAATATTTACAAGTGTCGCCTCTGTGCATTGTGGCTCGGGCATTGAACCTGAAAATATCTAGCGCGTTAACTATAAGAACTGGTTAAAGATAATATTTGGCGCGATTAATTAAATAATTCCTTCTGGCTAGAAGATGTCTAGATTGATTGCAAACACAGATACACACTTCAAACTTATGACGTTATCATGGTGGCCTTTTGTTGATCCAATCTTGGATGTAGGCCTCTACCCTATCTTCCTACAATCTTGGCGATCCTGTGCCGGACTCATCTAGTGTGTCGTCGAATGTCGCCCACCCGGTGCTGCGTAGGTCTGCCGCGCCCTCTGATTTCCTCTCTGTGCCTCCATTCAAGGACTTGTCTTGTCCAGCGACTCGCGTCCTTCATTTCAATGTGTCCAGCCGAATGCCCACTTTCTCTTCGATATGACAGCCATAACAGCAGCGGCTGCTATCCTTACTGGACTATTATTAGAAAACACTAACATCTTAACCCAAGCAACGTGCAACAAGTATGCAAATCGATGGGAGAAAATAATATTATGGACAAATACTGGCTTTACAGTTTTATGGACGACCTTGTTGGTCGATTGAAAGCCCTTCGTATCTCGCGACCATATACGGCAACGTGTTCCATACTAATTCTACCCGTTTTACAATGACGTAACTGACGTTTATGTTCTAGTAGCATATGTCCTTTTTGCAATGAGAAAGTGGTATTATAAACAACTCAACCGATAACATTATACAAGTTTTATAAAACGAAGCTTAGAATTTAAATTTTAATAGTACTTGTTTATTGATTTTGCTGGTGGTTATTAATAAAATTCGTTTTCAAGAAAAAACTTAACCTTAGTCGATTGGGATGATGACGTGTTTTTCAAAGGCCTCAATCGATTCTCATTTAAGTAAGGATCAAATGTCCATAACGGACTAAATAAAAATAGAGTGTTCGGTATTCTTACTTAGCGCTGAAAACTGACTGAATAGGTGTGACGTCATGAATTCATTAAATGTATATGAAATTTTCTTTTTGGCATTTTGGGCTTGAATATCTGCGTTTAGTCACATTGTTGCTAACAAGTATTGTTTTATTAACTAATACGGATCATGAAGAAAAGCTAAAAGAATGAATTAAAGATAAAAAAATGGCTACTACTACTGGCAATTCATTTTTACTTCTTTATAATAGTACTAGAAGTACTATTACCCGTGTACCAAAAAACTTGTCGACCATACAAGTGAAGAGCAAAATCTAGTACAATGTTGATTATGAAGAAAAATTTAAATTCTACGCAGATAGTCGTTTAAGATTGTCATTCAATAATACTAAGAATTTGCCCTTTTAGCGAACCTATAACGACATTTACTAGTAAACCTCAGTTTTATTACACTAATCAATTATCATTCCCGTTGATCTATTGCTGGCTTCATATGGTGGTGTTAATGGAATTGAATAATTATTCAGTTTTCTTCCTTAACCGAGTCATGTAATGACTTAATGAGGGTCTTTGGCTGCTTTTATAGGCTGTAGACCACCGCATTAGCCAAACATTCGCGTTGTTGTACCCCTTTCGTTTGACGTCATCATTATTATCATATCAGCCCAAGGAGGTCCACTGCTGGGCAAAGGCCTAGGCCGTTTGACATAGAAAACAAAAAATAAACACGAATATTTAAGAGGTACAGCAGTGGCAGTGTAGGGCTGCCACAAAGGGTCCATCCACCTACATTGATCCATTCCCAATAATTCGGTTTCATTTAATCTGGTCGCATTGTCAATTTGATGAAGAGAAGCAAACAGGCATAAGTCCCTTTTGATGAATTTTTGAAGACTGAACAATCATCATCAAAATCAAAATTGTTAAAATCCATCTAGCCGTGTTGCTATGGTGGAGCCGCCGATATTTTTGGTTGCAAATTACAATGTTAAAATTTTCCTTGAAATTTTATAATAACAGGCGGCAACTGATGAGAATTAAACAAAGTTTCCAATATATGTGTTTATGGACCACTGGCGCAGTCATTATGGCGCTGATATCACGCTCTGATGCGTCATTGGTCAATATCGGGACACAGCCCGCGCCGCGGCACATTGATTAACACCCTTTGCCATGCAAATGTGTTTGTGACGATAATTAGTGTCGAGGTATGGGTTTGGCGTAATAGTCTAGGGATCAATAATTTACCTTTTTTGCCAATGCTCTTCCCTGTTTATCTAGTGTCAGCCGAGCGAGTATTACTGGTCGTCACTTGCTTTTCACGCGACACAGCATCATCTCTCTCTCTCTCTCGCACTGTACTGGAATTTAAAGGGGAAGACAACATTTCTGAGGTGACAAAGAGCTGCATGTCACAGTGTGTTAGAAGTGCAAGTCTCATTGTGCGCCTGTGCCACAGTAATCTGGTATAGCTCGCGTTAGTGTGCATATTCGATCACCAGGACCGACCTTCCGTCATCTTCATCCTTGGGGACCATTCTGATACGTAATTTGGTTTTTGACGGTGATTTGACGTAAGTGCGCTGTAAAAATATCTCATCTCCACGGCCCTGAAACTGCGTGGAACTGCTACGCTCGGCATTGTGGCTAGCAGTGGCGTGCAATTTATATAGGCACTAAGGCTCTGCCTACCCTGAACGCTCCCACCAATGGCTCCATATAGGCACAGAAAAATTGCCCACCTTGGCCAAAAACCCTGTGGGCGTGCACTGGTGGCTAGAAATGATCGTAACCAGGAGCGCAGAACTGGTCCCTTTCTAGCCTCTACCAGCGCACTATCTAATCAGGGGAACCATATAACCGTGTGTACTGTGCATACTAAGTGTTAGTTATGAGCAAAATTTCAGACTAAATATTTAGTCATCTAACAAATTTACCCCGAATATTCAATTCGGGAATTTGAAGCACAACCTGTTCACTAATAATTCCTGAATACCGAATATTTTGAACCCTAAACTTTTTGTCTGTTCTTTTACAATATTTAAAGGAACCGTTATGTAACTTTTCGTCCACGGTCCATTGCGAGTCGTAAAACAGTGATTTAATATTCAGTTCCAGTTGCAAGGTTAAAAATGCCTTTAATATTTAAATTGCATTGTTCGAGATGTCTCAGTAAGCAAAGTGACAATCGTCCGTCGGGACGGGCCTGCGTGTGGTTTGTTTTCTAATGAGTACTAAGGCGTTTGCCACTGCAGCATTACAGTATGTCTAATATCTTAATATCAGCCGACAGAGGTCCTGCTGACAATTGACTGCTGAACAAGGCCCTATATCCCTCAAGGATCTTCACCACCCCTTCTGTTTTAACGATCATTGGTTCTACCAATAAACATCATAATCTTCCACTCCCGTCAATATTTCAAATTGTCGGGGTGTCCTAAAAATTTACACGAATTATGATTTAAAGGCCCGATTTTTTACAAAATTAGTATTTTTTAACCGACTTCCAAAAAAAGGAGGAGGTTCTCAATTCGACGGAATGTTTTTTTTTTTTTTTATGGATGTTCACCGATTACTCAAAGACTATTTGACCGATTTCAAAATTTATTTTTTGGTTTTATAGAAGGTACTTTCTAGTTTGTCCCATTTAATTTTGGTGAAGATCTGATGATGGAATCCATGAGGAATTGAAGGAACTCCTCAAATATTGTAGGCATACATATAGCGATTTTGGTATTATAAGAAACATAATAAGCATTTGCATTCAGAAAGTGTAAATTGGTGAAGTGGAACTGATGCAGAAGACCACATAATGCCATCGGAACTCCTCAATGATAAATGATTTACGGGTGGCGACAAAATATCTTGATTAATTTAGTTAAGCAACTTCATAGTCACAAATTTAAATGTTCCTGATGAGAATGGTACCATCGAATTGATTTGATGATGGAGCCGGAAGGTAGGCATCAGATCTATGTAATAAAATAATCTATCCTAGCCGTGTTTGGGCTTGTTCGAATCCTCACGAGATACACTTTTAAGTAACGATTAACTAAAAAGTGTAAAATAAATAAACTTTTAAACAAAATACAATAAATCTTATTTTGGAGTCGGTGCCATCGTGTCACAACTTACTAAAATCGTCAATTTTCAATATTTTACACATTCTGTATATGGCACCGACGCCAAAATAAGATTTATTGTATATACTGTATAGATTGAGTATACAAACGGTTACTTGTAAGTAATTTGAAGAAACTGAATTATGGCGTTATTTTTACTTTTTAGTTTTTTTTGGAGTCGGTTTTATTTTTTTGTTTAATTATCACTGGGGAAAAACTCCGTGCCCAATTCACTCATAGACCTGCCTATTACTCACCACCAGACGAATTGAAACATTGTCTGCCACAAACAGGCAAGACAATACTTACCTACAGCTATTATACATGTGCAGATATCGGGTAGGCATAACGCATCATACTAACCATCGAATGAATCATACCGTCTCGAGGGGAAACGCAATTTATGTAAGAAGCTCATAGGTACTTACTGCCTCCTATCATTGACGGTGTTATTGGTTCGACGGTGTCGGGTTTTATAGACCACCGTTAGGACAGGTCAAGGCTCCGATTGAGATAAACACTTGAATTGGTGTTGATCTCAGAATTATTTAGGTAATTCGGGTTCTGTGACACATTTATATTATAACCTCTGGTATAATGAGCGTCTTCTGATACCGCTACGACCAGGAACCAGGATACAGTTGTGTTTTAAAGAGGCGACCACACAATACACACGCATGATTACTGCGATCCTCTACCAACTTTTTGCTATCATGATATGTAATAATGGCGACAGCAAAAAACATATCATGGCCGTCACAAATTAATTGCGAGTTAATTTAGCTTGGCTCTAGTCACGAGCTTGCGTCACGTTTTAATGTATGGGAAAGGAAAATGAGATGATAAATCACCCATGCGCGATTCTAATGGTTACACATAGGTATAGGCCTTGTTGCTGTAGGAGGTAGGTAGGTGTAGGTAGTTGAAATCATTGCACGATTAGTGCTTGTTTTCTTATGATATGTGTACGTTATCTATTGACATATGTTTGACTGTCTAAATGTCATACGAATACACATAGTACACAAACGAGTTATACCATTTTAGAGGTGTACCTATGTAAGTCGAGGAATGAAAAGGTTCGTCACATTTCGACTCAATGTGTTGGTATTAAGATTGAATATAACTGAGCTTATGAGAATGTATGATCGATTTACATTACAGTGCAATACGATATGCTCTCTTGCATGCCAAAATAAATCAAAGATTTTCGATAATGTAAAAGGTTCTAGAAGTGGTACACCAAGGAAGAGGTGGGTGGATTGTGTGAGATGTGATATGGCTATATAGGATGTAAGCGATTACGAATGACAGTATAGAAGAAATAAATATGCTGCGTCGACCCCGAGTAAAGGGATAAAGGTCAAATGAATGATAATGTATGATTTGAGAGATATGCAGACCATAGATATACTAGACTAGATTTCACGTATCATTGAAATTTACGGTCAGCTGCAGAGAAACGTGATCCAACTGCCATATATGTTTGTATGACGAAGGGCTCACTTTACTTTGCAGCTGACTGCATTGTATCTTAATTCATGATGTAACAACCGAACTGCGAATTTCTGTAACGAAGGCCGATGTTTGTTCCTTAAATATATAATTCAGTTGCTGAAAAAAATCCTCATCATATAAAAGGGTACCAACTTTTTCTTTTTGTTATTCTGTCCCGTAACTCATGTGACAATAGTGACAGAGTTACTTAGAAAAATGCTAATAATCTAGACTATTAACATACCGAATAAAATGGGCCTTTGAAAAATAGACCTATATTGTTATTGGCTAGAAAAAAAAGTTGTGCCTTTATATTGTTTAAAATCGTATTTTTAAGATGTCAGGAGACGCATCTATCTATGGCAACAAGATACAAGCAAAAGTTAATTAACGTTAAAACGACTGCACAGATTTTATAAATTTTCGATACCGGAACTTAACAAGGGTTATTTTTACCCAACTACGACTAAGCAAAAAGAGGCTTATGCCTTTTTCACTTCCGCGAACATTCTAGCACCAAATAATCTAAATGTTAAATTTATCTCATTCCAGTTGACTTTCACTCCTTTTAAGTAAGAACGTCCCATCTACCCAACTGTCAAGTTTAGTTTGTTAAGCCTTGTCGAGCCTTCCGGCGAGCGCTCAATAATTCATAATGTTTTGTCTGTGCGTCTGAAGGTTCGTGTTTCCGCTATTTCCGGCTGATTATTTACTTGTAATACTTGTATCTATCACATATACTTATGTTAAGTGAGGTACATTCTCGAATACGAGCGTAAACATTCCCAATTATTCTTTGACACTTCATCCCGTTCAATCCCTTCACTTAGGGGTTGATTTTGGGAAATCCTTTCTTAAGCTGCGGAATGTTCCGAATACCATCTTTCCTACCTTCAGTTATTTAGGCTATGCGTCGTCTGGTAATCAATCACAAATGTTTGTCTAATTTCACTGTATATCTTTTATCAGTATATCGAATCAAGGATATCTACACACAATCTTGACTTTACTAGTTGCAAGGTATGTAAAACGGCTGGCGAATGCATCCTATAAGCGTCCCCGCGCCTTCTTTTGATCTAATCCGGGGATTAAAAAAGGGAGTTTTTTAATAATAACTAAATGTTTCTATTAAATACGGAAGTTGAGAGAAGAAAAGACAGAAGTTGTGCATGGTCAGTAATGAAATAATCTGCCCGTTATTGGCAATTTACTGGCGGATGTAACGCGTTTTTTTATTAATCAACACTTAATACTTCGCCGGGTGACGTCATCATAATGAGTGAACGTTATATTCACTCCCCCCGGAGTGTCGCGTTTCTCCGACTCTATTCCCCGGTTGGCGGGCGCGGCACGTGATAGCAGAAATTGCTTTTCCTTTTCATCACCTTAGTCATATTTCTTACTTTACTAGTCGTGCCGTGGGATTACTATACAAACTTTCTTCCCCTACTTTATTCCCTTAGGAAACGACTTTTCAGAAACCCTTTCCGACAAGTACGGCAATTTTATGCAAATTGCAAAATGTTGTATCTGTTCACTATTAGTGATGGTTCAGAATTTTATTCAGTTGTAATGATTAAAACAATATTACAGGGTTATCAGTAACGAAGAATAATAATATTGTCGTATAAGAAGCAAAAATTAGTCACTTTTGATGTGATCTTAACCATGCCATGCCTGTCATTGTAACAAATGAACATTATTATTATTGCAGAACGCGACCTAGAAAGACTTACTCAAATCGGTTGCTGGTTTACAATGTTTACATTGTCACAAACACCTGTAGATGACAGAACATTTTTCTAGAATTAATAAGTAACTTAATGACAATAATACGATATATGACTCGTTGACCACCGCTCAAGCTCAACAACAAAAGATTCTATTTTAAATGCAAAAGCCTTTCATTTACTTCCTTCTGTAATAACCAGTATGAGTCAAGCAGTTTTTTCCCACGACCGTGCAACAGACATTGAGCATCGACCTATATCTACGTTTCCTGGGCGGGTCAGTCCGCATTCTGCTCATAATGTGCCCTCAAATTTATGAGGTTGGAAACACTGGCACGAGTTATTAATCTCTGCAAGGATTTGTTATGAGTTAGTTTTAAGTTTAAGTGGGAATGGGCTGGTATCATCTGTTACGCCGACCACTAAGGAATGGAAGTTTGAGAACTCGAAGCGGTGGCGCCGCAGATCTTATCGACTTTGGCAAATCAGTTTTCTTTTTGGAGGATTAGTCTGACGCACAGACTGACGGTGGGAATAGGGACACTTGACATAGGGACAGAACAGGGCCAAATTGTTGTCAGACTTAACTGATAGTGTATGACGCACAGTTGGGAAATAATTATTGAAAAGCCTAAGAAAGGCTTTCGACGAGCTGAATCTGGTCAAGATTGCAGGAAACTGAGGAATGAGGGAAGACCGTTTGTTATGAAGAGATCCCTTGGGGTGGACCGGCTTTCGGCTGATATGACTAACACAAATGCACCGCTCGCCCGTTCAACAATTATCAGCATTCTAAGCAATGAATTCCTATAATACCATACGGTAATGCCCTACTATTAGCCACTACGTTACCTATCCACATACATAACCGCTATCTGTCGCAGAAAAATATGCGAAGTACGCTCTATGTTAATTAAAAATTCGTTCACGGGCACTCTTATGTCCACGTGGTTACGATGCATATGAGTATGCGTTTTCACATATTATGATGAGATGAAGACGCCTTCCTCTTACCCCACGTTTGCTAAGTTTGTATTCACTAATTTTCAAGGAAAATAAGCTGATAACTATGCAGTAGTGACCATTCCGTCACATGGTAAAATCTGAGGACAGAGTCGTTTTTTTCTTTGCCTTTTTTCGTCGTAATAATAGCTTTTACTCATCAGACTCAGTCTCCGAATACATTGATGTATTTGTCCTGTTGTCCAAAATTAGCCTGTGATGCGCAAAAAACGACGTTTATTGACAGTTATTCAACGTGTTCTACAACCACAAACGGTGGCCGTAATCTACGGCGGCGGCACGATAATGCTCTCAAATTAAACTCAATCAAAAATCTAAAAATAGCGCCCACAGCTGGTATGTGGGCCAATAAAATGCCATATACGCAGGTGGCATTTCGTTAACTTTTTTATTCATATTTATTCAGGTAATAGTTTTGTAAACCGTCCTTGACTTGCGAAACTTACGCCCCCGCGGCATCAACAAACTCATTAACCAACTTTCTTACGTCCTCTTCACTCTAGCTAAAGCTCGGTAAGCGTAAATGGGATGGGTGATAAAGTTGTAATGAGGTGTGTTCTTCTGTCTCCAGCCAGTCTCAGGCGGTTGCGCGCGCGCAGCGGTCGACTCTACGACGCGCTATTTCGAAATTCAAATTAATGAATTGACGCGTTTGAAATACGACATTTGAAACAAACGAAGTTTATCGATGAGTGTGTTTGTGTGTTGTATGTTGTTTAACGGTGATTTCCAGTGTTTTTTTTTATTTGGCGGTTTATGTGCCTGTCCCAATTTTGAGATCCACATGCCTTGCCATATATGTCAAGTTGTTTTATGTCTTCGGGCGCTGATGATTTATGATTATGTCTAATCGTTTGTTTTATGTTAAACTTGATTATCCTTGTAACCATAAAACTCAACGCTTAAGCGACAATTTAGCCTTCTAATAAGTAATCATATCACTCTCCCAACGTCCACGATGCATTGTGATAACTTTAATATGTACTTTTCTTAGTGTGCAAAATTCCCAAAGGCTTACTGGAGTCACATGTTACTTTGACCTAGCTTGATTGCGTTGAAGTAAATGGCAATGCGGTTTAATCGTGCAATCTCAAGTAATTTATAACTGCGTTTGTAACTATGATTTACGTTTTTGGTCGTATTCAGGAACTCGTGTTTGAATGTCAACCGATTCTCGTAAGTTTCTGTAAGTAGCTACAAAACACTACAGATAGGCTTCTAGATTTATTATTATTACTAGCAAATAAAACACGGTGAATTTTCGATTCCACCCTTCCGAATTTAACTTGCGAGTGCCAACTGTCAACGTTTTACACGTCTTAGAAGTAAGTACAAGATAGACCACAGATACTACCAGAACATTCCTAATAAGCAAAACACGGTGAACTTTCAATTTCATCCTTCCAAATTTAAACCCAACAAAGACACCGACCCCATGACTCAACGCCATTAGTTTAGAAAAACGAAAGTAACGGGTGCGTAAACGCAGAAATAGACGTTAGTCTATCTAAGACGCTGTCACTCTAGTGTGGACGCGGCTTTATTTAGACGCTGTCGGCTTCTGTGGGAAGAAAGCAGTTAAATTTAACTGCTACTAGTTTGACAGAAATAGAAGCTTTTATTAACTGTCGTTTGGAGATGATGCATTTTAGATGACAAGAAAATTTTATTTTTTTGGTCACGGTACCTATGAAAGTTTATACAGATGAGAGGGCCTATTTAGATTGCTTATACTGTTCAGATTACGTCGATAAGTATTTGACATCCGATGTCAAAAAATTACCAATCCAGCACATAATGTAATACCTGCTGTCGAAAAGTATATGTCTTGCCAGCTGTTGATACAATCAGTGGCATACCCAGGGTTTTTGATCAAGGTTCTTCTGTGCCTATCCATATGTGCCTAGCCATCGTCGTTCAGGGCTTCAGGGTAGGCAGTTTCTCTTTGCCCGTATGGACCGTTTGGCCATGGTCGTTCAGGGTAGGCAGTGCCTTTGTGCCTATATGGACCGCACGCCACGGGATACAATTACTTCTGAAAACAATTATTATTAAAATAGTGTCTTAATAATATTGAAGCGATTATCAAAACATCAACTTGCCATAGTGTAATTCAACATTGTTTAATTATCTTTTATAACAAATAGGTACGCTATTACACTCACAACTGTATTTCTCGGTCATGATCAGTACTAATATTCTGTTATTGTAAATGTTGTGGCCTACTATACGATTGGTTTTGCGAATGCAAACCGCAGTGCCCAAAAAACATCAGGTGGCTGACTTTTCAATTGACGTCGTTTATGAATAAGTAGTTTTAATAATTATGACACACTTATTTGTGATGTTATATGACAATGAATGAAAAGCGAGGTGTCTGGGTAGGAGTCACAATTTTAAGGAAGGTACACAGGAGTATACAACATGTGTCAATTACTTCAGGTAGAAGAGAGCGTGGTTCAACGTGCCGATTTTCATAAAATACAAAATTGAGCTATGAAAATAGTGTATACGAGAAGATGCCCGCAACTTCGTTCGCGGAGGAGAAAAAGTCATAACCCGTCGTTTTTTCTTCAGCATAGTCGGGTAAAAAGTATCCTATAACCATCTGGAGATACCCAGCTACCTGTGTACCAAAAAATATGGAAATCTGTTTAGCCGATTTTGCGTGATGAAGCCACAACGACACATACAAACATACATAAAATCCAAAAAAAAAATCGTTTTAGTGACCTACGACGAAAAAATTGATTGTTACAGACCTCCAAATAGTCAGTAACAATCAATTTTTTGAAAATATCTTGAATGTTTCATTTTTATAACTTTATAATATAGTGTATATATATTGTGTTTATTACGCACATATTTAATGAATTGCGGTTACTAAATTTTAAACAGTTTTCTTACCAAAACATTTTGTATTACATCGATCGGAACGGAACAACTAACCTTGTAATGGGGCTGATGGTTCCGTCGTTTCAAATATAAACTTATCCTTCATAAATCAAATCTGAGTTCACAGAATACAAACTTATCCTTCAAAAATTAAATCTAAGTTCACTCACGATAAGAGTGTTTAGTAATATGTGATTATTTTTGTGTACTATTGACATTTAACAAAAAAATCAAAGGCAAAAATATATTTTTCCATGGGGTTAGTTGATCCGTCGATTTTTTTTTCTTTGCCATAACTACTATTCTACCATAATGGTAGGAACTAAAACGGCTCCTACAACGGTATTGTGCCATAAAGTTACGCGACAAACATCATACGAATCGCTCTGTTTTTTACTTGCGTTTATTCTCTTTTCCTTTTCTCTTCGGAACAACTTACCCCCGACACTTTGGACCCCGCTCTCCCGTACATTCTGGGTCCGTTTTGACATCCTGATTCTAAACAGGCTTGTGTAGATCATATCTCTCTTTGGGGATAACTACACCTGATTTTGTAATAGGTACGGTTATCTATTATACTGTGTAAACGAGTCTTCAACAACAACTAAAACTAAACCACTCGAGCAATGCAAAAATGGCCGATAATTGATTGAAATTTAGTTGACAAATAATCTGATATTTCAATATTCATAGCTGACCCTGTGTAATAAATCCAAAATAAAGTCTTAGCTTTCTTAGTTTTGCAGAAGGTTACTTTTCCAGCAACAAAAATTGTACTTTGAGCCTCGGGAGGATGTACTACTCGAAACAAAATATGGCACCGCTTTATTTATTGGACTTTTAAGTAATTGATACGTAACTAATTACAGATGTTCTGCGCATGTAACAAGAACTACACAATTAAACGAAGTCCTAAGCTGTTACTTTATAAAAAATATTTTTTTATTAATATAATCTTCAGGTTACGATAAAAATACTTAGTGTTCTATTTTGTTTTGACTAATATAAGTTCAGAGTTTTGCAGTGTAAGCTATGCCAATACAGCCGGTTGCGAAATGCCTACTCGCGCATTCTCATGTTCGGTCACTGTCATCGTAAACCGTGCCGAGTCTAGTAATTCATGCATATTAATATCAAAGACCACACAAGAAGGAGACGTGTACTTGGAAAATATATAAAAGAAATTATATTTACGATCTAGTAGATAATCAAGCAACGAAGTCGGAAAACAGAGTTCTGACGCTCTTGAAAATGTTTTTTTTTTGTTTTGTATGAGAAATATTCTAGTATAGATTGCACACGTAAAAGGAGGAATGAATGTTATTGTCGATGTGAGTATATATATATAAGCTTGAGCATCAAAATCGGCTAAGACCTTTAAATTTGATTAGTCAGTTACTTAAAAAATTAAATTCTGTTACTACATGTATTGCGCGGACCTTTGGATTGATATATGCCGACCCGATTCATCTTATTCGCGGAAACTACTAGCAATACCCCTGATCGCGTATTAATGTGATTTATTTAATTAACAGACTAGGATATACAGTAGGGACATTAGGGGCTAGTGCCCAGGGCGGCAAAATCTAATTCTTTGGGGGGGCAATTTTTTTTTTAATTTTTCATGATTACCCCAGAGCGTATAATGTGTCAAAATCCTTTAAGTTTTAAATGAATACCCCTACGATCCTGTTCGTCAGTATAGTTGCAGAAGAACAAAGTTCTTACAAACACTCTATAGTTTAATGAAAAAGATGAACGCTCCAGTTTTTGCGTGAATTTATGCGTGCGCGCATGTCCGAGTGTTATTAAACACAGACGCTAGCTGACTCACGCGGTTTAAACTTGGTCGCTGTTTCCAGTGTCGGGTTACAATTTAAAGTGGAAAACTGCCGGAACAACGTATACAGTCGACAACGATATGTGGGTCATAAACCGATTGAGAAACAAAAAGTCAATCCTGTTTTTTTTTCCTGGTTTCCGTGGCAGTTTCTGTGCTCGCTGAGTCAGCTGTACATCGAACATCGCACGTGGGAAATAATATATGCGATATAATTAGTTTGAGTTTAAGTAGTGTTCTTTAAATGTTTGAAGTAGGTATACTTATATTTTTCTGTATCAACATTTAATGTAAATTCCAATACAACTACAATATCTCTCCATGTATTTTTTTTTTTAATCCGCGTTGAAAAAGACGGACGTTATAAGCTTAGGGTACACGGGGTGAGGTTGTCTCAAGGATCGGTTGTCACAGCGGCCATAATGATCTCCCGCCTAGATAAAGCTCTCGCGATCTTTCGACACCGGTCGATGAACTTATTCTTTTGTCCAGTCTTAGTAATAGTTATATTGAATATTTGCAATAATCTCATTCCGGCAGGAGCAACAGAGACTGGTCCATGTTTTTAAAAGAAAAATGGATTCGCGTGTGACCCCGCTCTCCTATTTGAGATTCCGTCCATGCGCGACAAACGACTTCCATCGCCAATTAACCTCTTAAGAACATACTTTATCACCTTTATAGAGCAACTTGACTTCCCGGAAACTTATTCACACGCAACTTTAATTAAAATGCTTCGTCAGCTATTAATTAACATGTAAACTGGATAATTTGTCATAATCCTTGGACAATCTAGAGGTGAAAGGAATGCAATTAACGGGCGGATTAAAAGGACGACACATTTTAATTGCGATTTTAATGTGGTCTGCGACATGTGAGTGAAAAATTGGCAGCTCGGCTGTGAAACTGTATGGATAGGTGCCGGAAAACGCGAACGTCAACTGCTTGAGATGTAAGGTGAATTTATTTACAACAAAACATAAACGTGAGTAACTTGTTATTGAAAATAATCAAATTTTGCTGCTGCTATAGGCTTTTTAGGGTTCCGTAGCTAAAATGGCAAGAATGGAACCCTTATAGATTCGTCATGTCCGTCCGCACGTATGTCACAGGCATTTAACTCAAAAACTACAAGATGTATAAAAATGTTTATAGCTATATTGATGAAATTTGGAGTATAGGTGTCTGTATTCTTATAAATAAAAAGATATAAATAATGAAAACTAATATAAGAATATAGTTTCTTAGTGAAGGAATTCACTTTAAAAATCACGAAGATCGTGATGGTAAAACATGAAGATTTTCGTAAAAAAATGAGTTCCTAAGTATAGGTGTCTTGTATAAGCCACTACTTAGTTTGATTTAGTTATTTATTAAGGAATGCCCTCATACACATTCCTACCAGATTTCAAGTTAAGCCGACCAGTAGCTGTGAAAATTAACATGCTTCAGTTGATCCAAACATTCCAAGGTAACACAAGCTTTAAGCGAGTTCAGTAAAAAAAAATTTCAATTGTATAACACAACACATTCATAGTGATTGTTCTGGCGAACAAGCAAAAAGACCGCGGATAAGTGGAAAGTGGATAAGAGAAGTAAGGAAAGCTGACCCCACACACCATATGGCACATAAATCTAATAGGAAGAGAGAGAGAGAGAGAAGGAGACTAACACTAATATCGCGGGCCGAGAAAAACATCTTTCGAATTGAAGACGAACATTTTTCAATTTCATAGTAATTCATCATAGGACGTTTACTGCTGGACACAGACCTCCTGAATAGACTTCCACATGGGCCGGATAGAGGCGACCCGCATCCAGCGAGTCCCCGGAATCCTAACCAGGTCGTCCGAAGACCTTGCGGGTGGTCTTCCTACGCTGCGCTTGCCGGTACGCGGTTTCCAGCCGAGAACCTTTCTGCCTCACTTCGAACTATATGCCCTGCCCATTGCCAATTCAGTTTGCTTACCCTCTTTGCTATGTCGGTGACCTTGATTCGGTCTTTGAATTGTATCTCCTCATTTCTGATTCGATTTCGTAGAGAGATCTCGAGCATAGCCCTTTTCATAGCTCGCTGAGTGACTCTGATCTTCCTTAAGAGGCCCATAGTTAGAGACCACGTCTCGGTTCTGTAGGTCATCACCGGTAATACGCACTTAAAACTTTTACTTACTACTTTTCCAGGCGTACTTTTGAATGCGTTATATATAGTAAATCTCTAAAATTTCTGATATAATTTCATTTTACATATCAAAGATCCCTACAGAAACAGAAAAAAAAACAACAGCAACCGAACAGATTTTCTTGAATCATATCATAGCTAATAACACTCTCAATCAACCCACCTTTCAGACAATAAATAACGAAATCAAATTGGGTCCATTCACTCAGGAGTTACAGACAGATACACGCATTAAATTTATTACTTCTTTTTCCACGGGGCTTAAAAATCAGACCTTAAAATAATAATACTTTTATTTCAGACCAAGGATCCATATTCTCCAAGGATCCTTATACCCCCGATTAATATTGTATGATCTCACGATAGTTTCAACGTTTCTAAATTAATTAACTAAGTGAGTAATTAAGTAAGTGAGGGCGCGTTACTTACGGGCGTGTAATTTCATATCTACCACCGCTCCATATTCAAATAGACCTAACAGTCTCTGATTTACTACCGAGACACCACCTTTTGTCTATGTGAAATAAAACCTTACAAACAGCAAACAACAATCGAGTTAATGGGGTGACACGCCTCAATGGGACGCTAGTTGTAATTTCGCCAAATCATATTATTTAGGTTAGCGTGCAATTGAATCGTGATAGCAAACACTATGTTAGATGACGCGAAACTATGCTATATATTGAAATTTCTATAAAACTTGTTTGCCAGCCGATTGACCTCCCAATCAAAATATATTTTATTTTGTACGTTTGACACGCAATTTCAATCACTTCTATACTTAAATAAAGTTGTATAAATGAAATGTCTGTACAATTAATATATATAAAAAAAAAACACTATTTGGAGGTCACTGAATCGGATTTTTTTTTGTGTTCGTATGTGTCGTTGTGGCTTTCTCGCGACAAATTATCTCAACAGATTTCAATTATTTTTATGACACGGGTTGCTATATCCACAGATGGTTATAGAATACTTTGCACTCGACTACGCTGTCGGAAAAAGGGGGTTTATGACTTCTCTGCGAACGAAGTTACGGGGCACCGTGAAGTTCGCCATAAAATTGTGGAGCTAAAAGTTGATGATATGTAATGTTTATTGAAAGTCCCTACTCTGGAAGTATAATTTTTGGAAATTTTATCCTAGGAAAGAACGGGCGTGAACGTGATAAATTATGTGAATTTAGGTATGTTGGGTTAGTACTAATAGTGAAAAAAGTAAAGTATTGCAACATAGGATCGACTTTTCGATGAGCCAATTGTTATCTTAGAAATTGATAGCGACTATCCTTATTTACATTTGACGTTATTATTTAGAACGATTCTGTAATTTAGCGCATAATAAAAACAAATATTTTAAAGTGCTTAAAGCCTTAATTAATTTAATTTTACACCACAAAGAAACTCCGACAGAACCGAGGCGGAATTTCCCCTCTTTCTCAACATCATTCCTTCCAGCGACATTCTTTTTGTCAAATAATTAAGCTTATAGACTGAGAGCTCGCTTATATTCCTAGGTAAAGAAGAGCTTGTCCTACTCAAGTTTCAATGGCACATACGTCCTTAAGCGTTCCAAACTTCAAAAGCAAAATCGGAACCCTTTTTTACCGGCAAAGCAGTACTGGCTCGACTGGACTTTAGGCATTTTAAGATTCTTTCAAGATTCCGTGAAAAGTTCAGAACGGTCCGTCTAATTATGTTTAAGTTTTATGATAAATAACATACATACTACATACAACTGAATTTTTCTGTTTGAACACAAGTTTTATAACTATTTAATCTTCAATTTTTGGGAAGACTGAAGTAAACTTTTTAAATTTATATTAATAAGGATATGCGCGCTATACGAATATACAATTGTCACAATAAGAAAAATAATTTCTAATTCGTTAATTTTCGACGTGTGAATACAACATTATAATTTATAACATAGCGATTACGGAATATTTGTAACATGCGCTTTAATCTGGAATGTACCTACCTAAATACAATTCCCAATGTCTTTTTCTGGGCAGATAATTTTTTCTATCAATTATTCTTATTAATAAAACAAACTATAACCAATTTTCAGTTGTTGTCATTACGAGAAAGGAAAAGTTAACTGTTCAACCTTTCATCTAGGTATTAAGTCAGCTTTAAACACATACGTAATATCTTTTGAACCGTACCTTGCAATATCCTCAAATTTATATAACTTTTGATGGTATAACAACAAAATACAAAAATAAAATAAAAGGTAATGAGGCACATACAAGAAAAGCGTTTGTCTTGGCGTTTGTTTACACACAATGGTAAGGAAGCCTTCGTGCGCGGTCACAATCAGACCTGGGCTCGTTTTTCACCTCATGACATAACAACCCAAACGAGCACAGGAAACATTCAGTTACGTGCGATTCTACGGGTTATAAAACCAATAAACAACACCGTGCCACTACAGGACAATGGCATCGGTTTGAAACCAATTAAATCCACCACGCAACAGTAATGGCGGAAGACCGAAAATAACGAAGTGACATAAACAAGTATCGGTCACAGGAATCTCTTGACTCATAATCCTTTGGCAAACAGCCACAGAATAATAAATATATAATAAGAACACGAATCCCTAGTTTAATTTTGCTTTTTGTAACAGAACGTTGCCAAGTTTGAATTTGGAATATTGAATTGTTAACGGGATTTTATTTAATTTGCAATATTTCGGAGCTGAAGTTTTCTTCTGAAATATTGCCGTTGTAATACTAACTCAATTTGATTCAATTTTGAAAAAAGAAGACGATATCGATTGTTTTAACAGAAGTTTTTAATTTGAACTTATTGTCCGACGTCACGTATTATTGTCATCACTATCGCACTTACACATTTATCGGTAAGTGATGCTTACTTGATCAATCATATATCTTCATATATCGCGCGATTTACGCGCTTGTCACAAGTCCGCAGATTTACATTCACATACCAAACTGAGGATCTAATATAAATAAACGGTAAATATCGCGCATACTTTGTCACGCCTACGTACTGTAATGGAAACTGAGACTCGTACCCTTCTAGTTCTTATTGTCATTGATATAAAAGCGAAAAGGTACGTCTTTCAATTTCCCTTAATGTACCTATACATACATTTGTAATTTAGTAATTTTTATTAAAATACCATCAAGATAATTGAGCATCTAGTGTAAGTTAGCGCGATCGAGACGTTTTGTTGCGATAGTAACTTACACTTGAGGTTTAGACATTACCTTTCCCACTTTATAATGAACTAGATATTACCCGCTAGATAGTCCGCGTATAATTCGTATTTCAAAGAATCCTTCCTTAGACGTGTACGTCTACGTCCCTAAAGGAATATTTTCCCATTTTGATGTTTTAAGTAATTGACGTTATTGCGGAGAACGGATGGCCATTAAGGCAGTAAAGCCCTGGAGTGGCGACCACGCATAGGAAAGCGCAGCGTGGGACGGCGCCCAACTAGGTGGACGGATGACGTCGTAAGGATCGCGGGGAGTTGGTGGAAGCGGTCTGCGCAGGATTGCATCCTGTGGCGAGCTATATGGGAGGCCTATGTTCAGCAGTGGACGTCCATGGCTGATAGAATAGATACACTATTCTATAAGTGTATAGATATAGAAAGACGTTGTTACAGAGAACTCCGGTGGTTCCTGCCGACCACCACGTGACCATGTTTTCAAAGTATCAAATTTTCCAAATTCAATTAACTAAGTCCCCGAGGCAAATGCAAGTTCGCCAACTTGTAACGGTTTGAAAGCGATCAAATCTCATTGTGGAACTAAGGTTAACTTGTTCACAAGGGACTATAAAGGCGCCCAGTTAACTTTAGGATACTTTGATCAAATTACTGCTTAAATACCTGTTAGAATAGTGTCAGGTTAGCTGGAAAAATCAATTTGTAGCATTTGAGTAAAATTGCAATCTCTATCACTTGCATTCTGATTTTTCCGACTCGAATATATACTTGAACACAAAACCTCAAGATGATTAAAAGCTTCCGTTTTAACAGGTCTTGACTCGATGAACCTGACGTTTTAAAACCTTTTGTGACTCTTTAATTTCTAAGCAAGCACACCATAGCAGATGTAGATTTTAACATAAATAGTAAAAACTAAAATTATAAGTGGAACATCTTTTCCTAATCATTGTCCTTTTATGGCGAGATTTTAAATAAATATCATAGTCATAACTATCCAGTCAGCACGAATACGTAAAATTTTTAGAACAACGCAAACCTGCACTATATACCAACGGATCATGTTTGTTTTACGCTTCAGTAAGAAGAGTTGGCAGTGTAGAATCGAATTCTAACTTGAGTAACAATGGCGAACACTTGAAGGAAACGAAAGAATACGTAGTGCCACGGATTCTACATGTGTCAGGGGTGTATGTTTAGGAAATTGCGAGGTGGTTGTAACCAAATACATTCGCTATGTACTTTGATTTCAATGTTTAATTGTTGTCATCTAAATGTACACAGCTGAGAATCGTTTACTAACTGTCGTAAGTATGGCGTCTCGGAATTGAATAAAACACATTTTGGACTGGTTTGCATTCGGCTGAGGTACCTGCACAAGGCAAGACGTGCGTTTGTCACCTTGCCTGACTATCAAATACTCGCTTATCGCCGAATGCATATACTACTTCGTGGTCTGATAATGTCACCCAAACTACTTAATTAACTGTAATGTAAGCTTGTTAACCTGTTCCGTTCTATACAACGACTTCGAACAAAATCGGGAGTTGAGAACTGAAGCAGTGTTGGAAACAATCGGCCAACCGTTATAAAATGAAACTTTATAACCTTCCCACATAGTGTTATGAAATGTGGTGTTAATTTGATCAAACTCAATGAAATCTGGGCCTGTGTTAGCGAACTTACATTAGCGATAACGAAACGTGTAACTGACCTTTACGCACATTAGCTCCTAAACAAATTGTAGCGAAGGTATCCAGTCCAGAGTTTCTGGCGTAAGTGTTGTTTTAAACGCAAAAATCTCGGACACGTTTGTAATAATTTGTTTTTATGAGAAACGTAATCTCTATCGAGATGTTTTGTTACGTTAGCAACTTACACTACAGTACAGAAGAAAGGAGGCATAAGTACATAGAGTGGCGAAATAATAGAACTCGATTCCCACTGATTTCAGTGTACAGAAATTCCAAGACATCACGTCTTCAAGGAAAGGAAACGACGATGTTGAAGTGCTGTATACCGAATAAGTCGTGGGCCAAAATCACTATAGAGTAGAAGTCCTTACCGGCGATGGGGGCACGACTTTCTCCTCATGAAGGACTAGTTGGAAACAGCCTTAAAATGTGATTTCCGAAAAAGCCGAGAGTGGGACACCACAACCTCAATGTCATATTGTCACTACTTTGGAATAAGCTTGTATCAGAAACTACCTTCAAGAAAAAGGCAGTGCATAATAGCCTAAATAAAGAGTTACTACATTTTTCGTTGGAGCAAAATGTGATACTTACCACTTCTTTCCAAAGTAGTGACATAAATTGATCCTATCGCGATCATTATAAACTTCTTTCTCAGTTTTTCACATTATAGTGATTGATGACTATGAAGAGTCATGGGGCTCTAAATCTTAATAAGAATGTTTAGTCACTTTGCTGTGCAACGGGGAAACGCCGCCAGCATCTTGGGATTATTTCAGCCAATGAGCGACCTTGGGTAGGTGGGATACCTAGTCTTTTCTGTAGTTATATGCATCTTATCTGGTATGAAGTATTTCAAAGGTACATTTGAATATAAAAAAAAAAAATCCCTTAGATCCTTTTCAACTTGATGGAAATTAATTATAGATATATAGACACAAGATCTCTCATGTTTTGCCAAAGCTAATCAATTTCCCACTTTATTACTTACTGAAAGTTGACTTGAATAGCTCACTCGCTCAAACCTTTGATGTCTACAATGCGTAAGTCAATTTTACGTCTCGATGTTGGACACGGATAAAACAAAAGATAAATGGGTCAAACTGATTGCTATACTATTTTAAACCCAACTCAAGATACTTACGATGCAAACGCGAACGGATTACGTTTTTGTTTAATAAAATTTTATTTTTAAACAATGTTACGCGTCAGTAAACAGTGACGGATGCCAATGTTCTGATCGTATTGTATCGCAAGAAAAAGCGAATCTTGTGAGAAACATCGCAATTAAGAAATGCCTTACGGTCTATTGACCACTTAATTGTAGAAGAAAGTTTCAAGTATAGTCGTCTTCGCGCGAATTCGTAAAATACACGAAAGTAAATCGGCCACACGCTTTTTTATAAGCGTTTGTAATTAATATAATTGTACCTACTTATTTGATTCATTGATATTTTTTTAGTGAAACCGGAAGTTTGACTGAAGATTTGTTTTTGTGCTTGTATTGCAATATCTACTCAAACTGCGATCTGTTTAATAATTAACTTTCTCCTAGAAAATCTTATCACTTTGTTTTGAAATACCGGCAAAAACCACACATTCTAATACCGAATCCTAGCGAAATTTCCTTACAAACATGCAAAGAACACACGGAAAATTGTATCTCTGCTTACCAGTGTTTTTTTTTTCGTTTTTTCTCCAGTGTCGACGCTGTCTAATCCAGCAGATCTCTATTCCTGAACTAAAGCGGATATTCGCACGTTACGTTCCATTTTGCACAATTTCCGTTTTGTAACAATACCATCGGCTTATTTACAGAACCTCACATCTCTCTAGACTGTTTTATCTCAATATTATTCCTATTTGCCTACTCTAAGGTTGCTTTTCCAATTTTCCAATAATGCTAAATACAAGCTTGACATAGTTTATACGCAATCCTTGGAGAGGTGTTTAAACTGTATCGATCGTCTTCTGTTTACATGAGCACGTGTTGAGTGAGACTACATCGAAATTTCATCTCGGTTACACTTGTTTAGTAGAAAAGGGATAACACATAATTGGTCTATATCTTCGACGTCGAATTGTAACACTTCGTTTACCTATATAACTTTATATTGCTTATACGTGTATTGAAAGAAGATTACGTACGTGAAAATTAATAGAAGGTCGTTACCCTGTCTGGTCTATTATGTATCTATTTAAGCAACATATTTTGATCATACTAACAGATTTGTATAACATCTTAGACGTCACAGCTTAATCTCAGGTCTATATTTACGTCAAAATTGATACACGTGGTACTTTTTGCGTCTACGTAATAAAGTCTGACCAGCTCCTCTAGCACAACTGATACGCGACTCTTTGTGAAAGATTGTCTGTCTTTTTCTTTTCAATGCAATGCGAGAAAGACGGGTGAAGCTATGTATGTCGCGTGACAAGCGTAGTCGCGGAGAATTAAACTAGACCCACGGAGGCAAATGGGTCAGAGGTCTGAGTTGGTCTGATTTTAAGGGGCTACCATACGCGAATGACCTTCAATCCGTAGCTCGACACTTTTTTGTGTTGTATATGTCTCATCGTGTTGACAACCACCGTTGTTACCAATATACTGTTTCAGTTTATCTTCACGAGTCACCGAAACTAAGATAAACACCATAATTTTTTTTTACTTTTACGACAAAATTACCAGTTTTTGCTACTTTTCTTAAAAACTATAAAACCTATTGAAAAACCAGTTGATATTTTTTTTTTAAAGTGAACATCATTACTCACTTATTGGGTTTAATCTCATGGCTAAGCGTAGCTTGACGAGGGAGCCTATTTAAGATAGAAAAAAATAAAACCGACTCCAAAAAAACTAAAATGTAAAAAATAACGCCATAATTCAGTTTCTTCAAATTACTTACAAGTAACCGGTTGTTTGCTCAATCTATACGGTATATAAAATTAATCTTATTTTGGCGTCGGTGCCATATAAAGAATGTGTAAAATATTGAAAATTGACGATTTTAGTAAGTTGTGACACGATGGCACCGACTCCATAATAACATTAATTGTATATACTGTATAGATTGAGTATACAAACGGTTACTTGTAAGTAATTTGAAGAAACTGAATTATGGCGTTATTTTTTACATTTTAGTTTTTTTGGAGTCGGTTTTATTTTTTTGTTTAAAAGTTTATTTATTTTACACTTTTTAGTTAATCGTTCCGATGGCATTCTGTGGTCTTCTGCATCAGGTCCACTTCACCAATTTACACTTTCTGAATGCAAATGCTTATTATGTTTCTTATAATACCAAAATCGCTATATGTATGCCTATAATATTTGAGGAGTTCCTTCAATTTCTCATGGATTCCATCATCAGATCTTCATCAAAATTAAATGGGACCAACTAGAAAGTACCTTCTATAAAACCAAAAAAAAAATTTTGAAATCGGTCAAATAGTCTTTGAGTAATCGGTGAACATCCATAAAAAAAAAAAAAACATTCCGTCGAATTGAGAACATCCTCCTTTTTTTGGAAGTCGGTTAAAAAAGGACTACGAATCTTATTTTCCTCTTGATTTATTAAGTATTATAACATTCCAGTTGACAAGACTATAGGCCAAATACCAAGTTACAATATATTTTTATGTGGTTTGCAGCAAGAGGAATAATTTTATATCACTTCAATAAACTTTTAAACAAAAAAATAAAACCGACTCCAAAAAACTATAAGGTAAAAAATAACGCCATAATTCAGTTTCTTCAAATTACTTACAAGTAACCGTTTGTATACTCAATCTATACAGTATATACAATTAATCTTATTTTGGCGATTATTCACAATTCACAAACATTTTGAATCTGAAAACGTATGCCAAGCTACTTAAGCTTCCTTAAGTTGCCAGCAACTCTATAAATAAAATTAAAGAGTTATCCAGTCGTTTAAAAACAAATGACTGGCGATGTGACTAAGATGGAAAGCATGCAATTGTGCACTTTTATGGGGAAGACCTATGTTCAAGTCTGGACTGAAAATGTAATGCAACATTGCGAGACACAACTGGCATATTTAGATTTCCCTTAAAACTTTGTACCTGAATTCAGGTCTGAAATCTAGAAACTTACGCTGACAGGCCAGGTAAAGTTTCCAAACTGAAAATGTGTTACCTATTTGATTAAGAAAGTTATTCAATTCAACTCACTGTCTGAGTGTTTAACTTCTAAATCTAGATTTAGGCTTGGAACTTTTCTAGACTATGTTTTTTTTTGTTTTTACGCTGAATTGTAAGCCACAATCCTACGTAAGGGAAATAAATTCGGAAGGAAAATCACCGTAGAACATTCGTCGTAATGAAAAACCAACATATTCAAACTAGAGTTGGGTCAATTTCAGAGCGTTTCAACCGCACTCATTAGTGTCACCGCAATAATGGCGCCTTCTATTACAGATTCGAATGGCATTTTGAGATATTGTGTAGACTCTACACAGGAGGTATCTCATTCATGAGTATCTCATTCGAATCTGTAATGGAAGGCATCATTAATGCGGTGACACTAACAAGTGCGGTTGAAACGCTCTGTAATTGACCCAGTTACGTCATCACGATACTGTGATAGAGTTCTATGGTGGTCGGTGGTACGCCAATCAATAATCCCTTACTATATAATATGAAGGTTTTCTAAATCAATAAATATTCTCTTATTTAGGTACATTAAAACCCCTGTCTGTAGTCGATGGCGTATTCTATCGTTCGCTATACAATGGCCGGAAGGCGCAGGCGTGAACAAAGTCCCTTTAAATGGTGTGGCATCGAGCTTAGCGCGACGGCCCGTTAAGATACAGTCCGCGTCAAATATAATAACAACTGACCTCAATTAACACTATATTCTCAGGATGTGCTCCCAGGGTGTGAACACCTTCACCAGGGTATGGAAATTCCTTAATTAATTCATTCGCCTTAACCCATGAAGCAGTGGCGGGCGGTCCATATAGTCACAAAGGCACTGCCTACCCTGAAGGACCACGGCTCAATATAGCCATAGAGAAATTGCCTACCCATACGAATACAACACATTAACTGCCTACCTTGACCAAAAATTCTGTGCACACTACTGCCATCTAGAAGCCGCTTGCTAAGAGGTTGTTTTACCCAGGCGTCATAATCCGGACGACGAGATTACAGCAGCCATCAAAATATTGCGAACTCTTCGGACGATGTCTTAACCTCGACTGTGCCGGCGGAAGTGACTGGTCACGGTCCATAGTCTTATTCTTTTCCCTTTGTCGACACGTTTATGTTGACGACACGTTTGGCTCAGTGGGCAAAACGGCCTACGAAGCTGGCGGTCCTGGGTTCGAATCCTGGCCAGGGCAAGTGTTTGTGTGATGAGCACAAATGTTTTATCCTGGGTTTTGGATGTTTTTCTATGTATTTAAGGATTATAATTTATACATATATATTGTGTATATCGTCGCCTAGCACCCATAGTACAAGCTTTGCTAAGTTTGGGACTAGGTCGATTTGTGTAAAATTGTCCCTGATTCTTTATTTATTTTATTTATGTCCAATTGTTTCGCTCTTTCTCCCACGTTTTAAGTCGAATTGAACTGGTTCAACCCACTTTCGTGTTCTTGTGTTCTTGAGTACGCCGTGGATGGCATTTTCGTTTGTGAGTTTGCGCTCCCACACAGAATCCGATTACCGGAAAGTAGGTCTGGTTCAAAGTCAGGTTCTAATAAAAAGGTTGTGTACGCATAATTAAACTTGAACGCCAAATACGGCAAATCATATAGTCCGAAATCTGTTCCCCAGACTATTTCTTGGCTTGGATAGCACAGAATAAATAATAGAGAATAATGAGTACAGAAAGCACACTCTTTTGATCTTAGCGAAAGCTGCGCGCATCTGCACGCAAGCGAGAGAGCGAACCGCAGGCGAACGACATATCGATCGATTATTTCCCACCATTGCCGCGCTCAAAATTCTTAAAAATTAACGTGGAATGGGGTATTACACGATGTGCATCAATCTACTCGCAGCTGCTTTAACCGAGGCTGCCTATAGGTTGGGGAGACCGAGGTGAGTTGAGACAGAGGAGAAATGAGACATCGTCGATTTTTTGGAACCTTTTAACTGTTACCGAGCTAAATTGAGCGCGTTTGTAAATTCAAGTTTCGAGCTAACAAACACGCACTGTTGCGAGATCGCTAATAGTTAAAATGTTCCAAAAATAGACGATGTCACAACTCTTCTCTGTTACAACTCACCTCGGTTTCCCCTACTTAAGCTGCACAGGGTAAACTCGAAGTATCAAAAGACCTAAGTATCAAAAGGTTAAATCTCTGTGGTCATTGCTTTTTGCAGTGGTATATCGCTAAAGCTAAGAGATAAGAAAACGCGCGGTCATAACCAAAACGCTCTCGTATGTGACTGACGACTGACAATAGTTTCAACGTGTTGGAACCAGTAAAGTTTAGAACTAACTATACGTACGCATTGCGTCACTTGAAGTTTTCCCATGTATAGGAAATAAAATTAAATATTCCAATAATTATCCTGTCCATTGTATAAACACATTATAAATATGCATGCCTTCCACTGATAATACAATTAGTGGAATCTATGTCACTTGTTGGTATAGCCAATTTTTCACTGAGTTTTTCCCAAGTATACATAACATTTGATAAGTGCCTACTGCGTTTACCTTGTTTACCACTTTTAACTCGACGGAACAAGAACAATCGGTCAACCGATAAAAAACCGCGACACATCTATAAAAACCGGCCGAGTATGAGTCGGGACTCAGGTTTTATTTTCAAGCACTACCGTGCCACAGACAGTCACTTAGGTACACATATACGCAGATAGATCCATGAAACTTAAAACATCTCTATTTTTCGTTGTTGCCTAAAAAGGCGGATGTTATAAGTTAGACTATGTATATCTGTATGTCCAGCTTGTTTATCAAGTTTTGCTACTTACTTATCAAGTTTTCCCAATTATAAAACGTAATATTGTTTACTTATACGTACTGTATTTACTCTATAGTTACGTAGTCTATGATTACGTAGAATCACCTGTGCAGATGACCGCACATTTTTCCTGCCACCGCATACATTATATTATTTACATCGGAAGTCAGGAAAAAAACAAGTTTACTTTACGAGAATCGCGTTAGTGAGTCAGTGAATCTGGAATTGAAATCGGTGTTTCTTATAAGTTGGGGTTATCTAAAGTGCATTCCGAATGGAGGGCCTTTTTGCCATTCCAGAAGATACGATTGCCATTTGTAGGTACATATTTTCATACAAGCTTTTATATAACTTGCAATATTAGTATGTTTGTCAGGGTCAAATCAGGCATGTTAAGACCTACATCCCGGTTTCCGATTGATTTGAAATTTTACATACATAATATGTAAGGTTGGTGGCAATGCAAGATTATGATTCCGTCGCACTGATCTGAATGATGCAGCCGAAAGATGGCTATAAGAACTCTGTTACATACTAAATAAGTAAATCCTACCGAGTTTGGAAGAATGGAGCTCTTTAGAATCGTCTCGTTGAGTAATTGATGGATGTTCAAAGAAAAGTATAGTAGGCAATAAAAGCTTGTCACAAAAAAAAAAAAATTGACAGAAACTTATTTTGACTACTAATTGCTGTAACTTTCGAGTTTTTTTTTTAAGTCTTATCTTATTAATATTTATCCATCAGGAATTGCAGTTTTATATTCTTTTTTTATGCAAAAAAATAACGATCCGGTCCTCGGTTGTTCCGTACAAATTATTAATTACGAGTCTACGAACATATTCTTGTATTTCAAATGTATCTAGGGATTATTTTTGGTTTTAATGGGAGGGTTATTAAATGATAAATAAACATTACGGGACAATTTTACACAAATCGAACTACATAGTCCCATGGTAAGCTCCATGAGGCTTGTGTTATGAGTACTAGACGACGATATATTTAATAGATATATTACTTAAAATCATCCAAGACTCAGGAACAAATATTTATGTTCATCACACAAATATTTGCACTAATTGGGATTTGAACCCTTTAAATTCATAAGCTCCATCGTCGGCTTCATCGTCGCTTACAAACAGCTTGAAGTCAAATGCTTGCCAATCTCACATTTAAAAAAAACTATACCTTTATTTATGGAGCTTTCTGTGCCCAAAATGAATAATTGTAAATAATTCAAGTTTATCTTTAAGTATCATTATAGATACACACGACAAATTTTCCATCTCATCTTTCCTTCGTTCTCCAAAATGGCCCCGACTCCACGTTAAATAACATAAATCTCTTAATTAGCTCCCTGTTCACTTTAGCGTTTAAGCCAATTAGTTGATTAATAATTTGCGTTATTTTTGGCGCAGTATACAATTAACAAATTATTTTCTAGGTGTCCTTAATTATCGTGCACATAAATTAACTAACATTTTGTCTCTCTTAAAACGATAGGGCAGTATTTCCTAGTAATACAAAATATACTTGCCAAATTTCAAATATTCATCTTAAAATCCTACATCATTTTGATTGAATATAACGAAGGAAGGAAGTTTTTAAACGTTAGCAAACATACATGCCTAATAATCAATGAAATAAATATCATGTCTGTTTAAAATCTGCTAATAATTAGGTATTGACAGAGCATGAAGGCAAAAGACAAATTCATTTATTAAAAGTCGCTAACACTAAGTCAGCACCTACCTAGACGGGATGTCATCGTTCAGCCGTAAAATTACCAATCCTGATCAGCACGAGTCATATTATCTTCATACTACATCAATAACATCACGTACGTCGCACGTCCTGTCACTTTAATAATCCATTGACTGATTTCTATATCCGTTTCCAACCTTACATCTATCGGTAAACGACCGAACTCCGAACGCATATATTTTGTATTTGGGTCCTTGTGTTATTGGGTCTGTATGGATTCCGCTTCCTTTTGCTTAGTATGCGCCGGTACTCGGCTGCTTCCGATAAGCTAACGTGTCTGCCGGTATGAATGAGGATTACCCCTGGTATGGAATTCTAGGGAATGCATTGATAGAAGAGCATTTCTAGAAAAGTTTGTACCTACTGTCAGCATCAACTACACTATAGCTACTGATGTGCAAATTGCGAAAACTTACCGAAATGCTTAAAAAAGTCTTTTAAATAGGTAAATTAACACTAGACTTAAGACCTCTTATATACTAAAAAATGCTCTGTCAGTGCCATATTATACGTTCTGACAGATTTATTCTTGAGGGAGGTGCTACAAGGATCCAATTAAAAAAAAAAAACCTATTACTAGACCGAAGTTCTGAAAGAACCCGTCTTTCTGAAACTAAAGTAGGGCATTGGAGTATCTTAATGGTCTTCATGAAAAAAAAAACGAACGATAATTTTGTGCAGGATAACCAGGAATATATTTGACGCCATACACTTACTTATACAGGAGTGAAAGTCTAACTACTTATCTATTACTCACCGCTTCTGCCATTCCTAATTGCATTGGAGCATGAATCAATAAAAAATGTAGTCGCTTATACGTATTAGGTTAGGTTAGGAAGTTAAACTTATAGGTGATCATAATTGAGCTGTATTCAAAGCAGATGAGGATGAAGTTATGCGGAGAGCATATAGATTTAGAGAGGACTTACTATTCCTTGCACTTCGAGTTCAAAGAAATTGCTTTCTAACAACTTAAACAAACGGAACACGCTTATACTCCACTTGGCAGGTGTCTTAGCGTGATTACTGATTACCATACTTGAGTCACTATCAAGTGTTACGCATAATAGACGGCGGAGGAATTTTGCAATGCACTATGTACTACTTACTATCTTCAGTCTTTCGCGCGCTTTTGGACGATGCGGTCTATTGTGCGGTTGCGGAAAATATTATTTAGGATGGTTTATGAGGTGATAGTAATTTTTATTAATCATCCTGCAGTTACTCGTATTTGAGTGGAGGTGCATTGACTCGTAAAGCATTTGTTGAGAGATTTTAGGACGTTTCAAAGTAGTTTTGTATTGTAAATAAAATAAAACATTATTCAAAAAAATCGACGATACATTCGTAAACTTAGGTGAACTTTCCATCATAACAAATATTTTTCCTTTAAACATACAGGTTGGATAACGATTTTGTATCGATAAAGTCAAGTGTGCAAATGTGAGTGAATCAGTGCTTAAAATGGTCATGGAATCCCCGTTGCAAGGGGGGCGATTCTGGCCTCTTTCGCCCCGACTCTGGAGGCGAAGTACAGAGTGCAAAGTCGTCTTCGAGCCTAGAAGACCACCGATCGACATCAGGAGAGACAGAATAGACCTGACACCAGACTTGCTCCGATCGAGGAATATCAAAGAGAGGTTAGAGCATCTGAATTTGGAAGAGCATGACGATGAGAAGCGATGGAGCATTTCGAAACCTCCGTTGCAGGAAAAGAGAGATGAGGTTAAGGAAGTGAAGATGAGGGTGAAGAAGCAGAGGCAGCCGCGACCGAATAGTCTGCAGCTGCTGCTATGTCCGTCCAGCTCGGGACATTATAGCAGTAATACTTGGCGGTACACCAGGGTTAGGTCACGAAGGTTTGTATCATCTGTTTTTTTTTAAGTTGAGAGCTTTTCTGGTCTGACTAAGGCCCAATTTGCTATGTCGCAAAGGTTAGTTTCATCTGTTTTGTAAGTTTAGAGCTAGTTATTAATTACTGATCACTCTTGTCGATGCCGACCATTAGGAAGGTGTAATCAGGCGTTAATGAGCCTTTAATAAATAACAGCATGGTAAAATTGAACCCAAAGTAAGGGGTTAATTGGATTCGAAAGGTCTTTAGTTTTAACATCGGTGGTCGCCATGGTACCGTTGAGTTTTTTGTTGAATTGCGATCTACTCGGGAATGAAATAAATTAAAATCCAATATTCTATGGATTTTGCGGAATTCGGATGAAAGTTATTTATTTGTATTCGAAGTGTTTGTCGGAAATTAATTAATTCCTCTTACCTGGAAAATTGACTTTTAATACCCACAGCCACATTTTGTTGTTATTTCAACTTTCACTAAAAATAAAATGTCCATTCAGTTCGCCGTTTACTAAATTCTGCAAAAAACTCAATTTATGCTCATTTTTACGTAAAGCAACCTTTAGATTTCACCACATCATATGCTGTGTTAATTGCAAGCTAATTTATCGATTGCTTTCGAAATCGATTATACGATCAGTCGATTTATTAAATTGCATTCGATTTAAATAAACGATTATCTGGCATTCGCTAATCCGCCTTCGGCAATTATGTCGGTTGTCGATGTCGTAATGTCGCGTATGTGATATGATGTGATTTATGTATTAGTCTTTTTTTAGTTGTTGTATTTGCAATATTTCATTGCTCATACATAAGGCTATATTGTTGTCTATATTTCATCTCTTTCTTTTCACCATATCAATTTCACCATTCTCTTGTCCTTTATCCCACTGCACTTGGGGTCTGCGCATAGGCAAGAGGTTTTTTTTTTCATCCCTCCTTATAAATATTATTTCTTATCCATATGAGCTGTCCCTTTTCTGTGGTCTGTATTTTCTTCTAAAACCTTCAGAGCGTTTATACCTGCTGAACTGGCAACTTCGCATATTTTTTCGTTTTGCTTCATTATTTTGTAGTATTTGAATAAAACTTAAAAGGTATGTTCAATACCTATCCTACATCTTTAGCATTTATATTGAGTTAAATTCAACTATTAATCTTACAAAACTAAGTATTCATTATGTCAGCTTAACTACCAAAAACGTAAATTTGAACGTATTGAAAACATGTTTAAGTTACATTCATATTTCTCAAAATAATCAAGAAAAACCAAAAAATACGCGGCGTTGCCAGTTAATCAGGGAAAAAACCCTCTCAATACTTAACGCTTTCTCTGTCACCAAAGTAACTCTCTTGTCAGTAAGGGGCTGTTCATAAATTACGTCATCTATTTTTGACCCCCCCCCCCCCTAAAATCATCCAACCATCATAATTCGAATGACCCCCCACCCCCTACCAAATAAAATGATGTCATTTCCAAAAAGCGCGATTTTATCAACAGTTCATTCCCTTTTTACTCAGCAAGCTCTTTTTATAGTTGCGAATGATGATGTCAACTTGGGACTGAACAACCCCCCCACCCCCTCCTCATTCCGTGTTCATGCTACAATCATCCGTTGTATCCATTGTGTTGTTGTTGGTTGTAGACCTCCCCCCCCCCATTTCAAATGATGTATTGTTATTAATTTATGAATAGCCCCTAAGTAAGATTTTGTAATATTAGTAACGTGTCTGTCCGCCTTACAGGCTACGTTTATTCGTATCTACGTAAACATAGTAAAGTTTGAACTTTTATTGGAATTACAACACCAACCAAGGTTTATTATCGAATCAACCCAATACTCAAAATTCGCCATGAGTAATATATTAAGGTAAGGTAATATATATATATAATAAGGTACAGTCAGAAGGGATAACGCTTGTAAACACTGGAACCATGTCAAGGGCTCATTAGCCGATGGCGATACGTTGTCAGAAACTGTCACGAACATTGCGCCCACGCGCTGCCCACACGCGTTGCACAACGAGAAAGCATCGGTTAATAAGAACATGTTATCGCTTTTCATAACAAGTAATCGGTGTGCCGATGAAAGACCGCTGATACGTCTAGAAAAAAACTGATAATTTTCAAACAGCTGAACCAAATTTCTTGAACCATAGCTAAGAACACGCGAAGTCTCCTATCAGAAAAAAAAATTTAAATGGGTCCGACGTTTAGGAGTAACGTACGTGCGTACGATAGTACTCCTGATTCTGAGCAAAACGAATCAAAAAAGTTTATAATCAGAGACAACGAGTTGGGGTACACAACACATTTTTTTGAAAATGCCCACGCTAAACTTAGGAAAGCCCTCTTTTATTCGTTGTGGGTTAAAAATATTAAGTTTCGTGATAAGAAATTATTTGGAACTAGACGGTGCTTGCGAATTTGTGGGCACGAAACCAAAAATCATAACCCACTCATTAGGATTCCGTGCCCAAAGGTTACCAACGAAATACAATTGCTGATTCTCCGCTGTCTGTCTATGGCCACACGTGGTTGTCAGCGAGAAGGCATCCGTTAATAATAGCATATTATCAGTTTTCACAAAAATGAAAGGGTTCGTAATGATACTTTTTTATAAGTAGAAGGCGCACGCAACTTCATTCGCGGGGAATATAAAACATAACTCTATTTACCAAGGGAACCATATTGCTGTCTGTCCGTGCTCACACGCGCTGCGCGACATGAAAGCATCGAATAATAATGACGTGTTATCAGTTCTCATAAAAATGTAAGGATTTGGTGGTGATCTTCCTTATTTGCAATTTAATTGACACATGAATGATGTAGTTCTAGTGGATGAATGTCGACTTTGCAAAATTTTACCTAACAACATAACACGTGAAGTTCTGTAAAGCTTTCATACAAAACATATATATGATTTTCTAGAAGGTGGCTGCAACTTCGTTCGCAGAGGACCGAAAAGTCATAACCGTCTTATTTATATCACCTTTATCGGGTAAAAAGTATGCTAGAACCTAGTATGTGAATGCCCAACTTACCCGTGTACCAAAAATTGTTGAAATCTGTTCAACCGGTTTGGCGCGATAAAGGCACAACGTACCTATCCGATTCTATCCGACACATACAAACATACACAAAATCCGAAAAATAAATTCGCTTTAGTGACTTTCAAATAGCCCGTATCACTTTTTTTGTATCTTCAATGTACAGACTAAATTTTTACAACTAATTCAGCAATGGTCTTTATACTTGGGTTATGGTTCGAGCTTTTACCAAATCAGTCAGATACTACGACGTATTAAACAAGTTTTATATTTGTGCAAGTCTTAGACCTTGTCTCGTGGGCGGTGATGGAAGGTTCTTAGATAAATTTGACAACAGATGAAGAGTGGCTTTCAAATAAATATACGCATTATGATGATGCATTGAAACGTAATCGTATTAGCACAGCTATAAGATTTAGTTTGCAAACAGAGTTATAGAAACAGTAAGCCGTTATGAAAATACACTCCTATAAAATATATTACATACTTGTTGACACTCTGTGCCATGGTATTAATAAGCTAATTATACTAATTAGGCAATGGTGACGAAATAGCGATTATAATATTTTAAGGATTGCTATGTATTAAGGGGATGCATCGAAAATTTAAGCTATTTTGTAGCGCATTTTTTGTCAAATCTAGTCTATAAATCAGGCTTTTTTCAGATATGTGTTTCTTGACTATATAACCTATTCAGTGATTAACGCGGAAACATGTTTAATGAAAATTTCCTCGATAGAAAAGTTATCTGAAAACGCGTCTTCATGTCCCGTTTTTTGTCTAGTTTGTACAAACGACAGATTAATAAACGGCTAAATTATGTTAAAATGTCATTCTTCCCTTTATCTTTTAAGTGATTAACTTAAATGGTACAAAACATAATAATATCTTCTATATTCTATTTCATGGTACTTTTACATCTGGCGCATACGCCAAAAAACCCCAAGCATGTAGTTTATTAGCTTTCTCTTTCTTTGATGCGCGCGAGCAATAAATGCGTCCCTTATTACAAATCACGCTTATTGGCTGGCTCCGCGTTTGGGGCGTGATTTACGAATGACGAAGTAGCCCCTTAAATAGGTGTTTATGAAATGAATCCGTTTAGACGTTTTGACATGATGAAGCCACAGCGACACATAAAAAACATACAACATAAAAAGTTTTTCGTTTCACCTTTAAATAATTAGTAGTACCACTTATTTTATTGAAAATATATTCAATCTACAGACAATTGTTTTTTACAACTTTATAATAGTATAGAGATTATTCATTTTTAAAAGATAGTAGTAACATTTATAGTTTAGGCATCTTAGAGCTGGCATGTTCGTATTTGTGAGCAATGTTTCTTGAATTATTTAAGTAAAGATTTTTTTAAATATATCGTGCTTTGCTGTAATTTCAGTGCATCATACGTCAGTAAACATTTCGACTTGGTTAGTAGTTATCTTCTGGTGTTAAATTACAAGCATCTACGAGCAGTGTGGGTAATTTGCCGATTGTTTGTGTGTTGGGACTTGGTAGCCGTCAGCGCCCTTTTAACGTAGTCACATTTTTTCAGTTTTTGTTACGATTAGAATTTCCTTCCAGTTAATAATTATGAGGATCACACTTAATTCAGTATGCATGCCGTCGCGATCATTAAGAAAGTCGGCCGTTATAATGTACGTGCACTGAATGCCTTCCAACTTTATATTTGACCGATAGCGATCGACTGTACAACTAAACATGTATCATTTTTATTTAAATAAATAACAATTATATAATTAATATTACTGAAATATAGACTAAATTATATCGATAATAATAATAGAAAACGTTAAATTAAAATTATTCACCAACCGTATACAACCTAAATATGATAGCAATTCAACATCATCCCATCCTTTTGAAACTTCGAAGACGTTTATCTTCTGGTATGGTGCAATATGCAACTAACACTTGTGGATAGAGTTCGGAATTCAAGAAAATACTTAGAATTTCTTTGAATATAGATTCCTATCTACAAGTGTTGGTTACGCGACATTGAACTATCCCCGAAGTCATGTTACCCGTGTGCGATATACTTAAAAACCCTATCGAGTTTCTCACTTGAGTTGCTTTTTTCTGGAGTGACATACTGTTAGTCTTGTTATGACGATGATGTCCGTTTAGTCATTGGATGATTAACTTTTGATGGACGATAATGAATGTCCGTATCCAACCCTGCTAGGAAAATACCATGGAATCTTTACGAAATTCTTCACATCGAAGACGATTATGTCATGTGAGACCACATAACCGAAACCCTTGTGGGCTGCTCCGGTAGCTGTTAGTATGAAAATCACCCATTATGATATACGTGCGTTTTGTTTAGACATTGAACTAATGATTTCTGTTGGACGATAAAAAATTATCGAACCCAGGTTTAGTAGGAGAATGCTATCAAACTCTATACATCGAAGACGATTTGGTTATGTATGTGAGACCACTTACCCAAAACCCTAGGGGGTTTTACTTACCGTACGGGTTACTTGACCGATTTTCGGACGCTTTGCTGTCATTATGAAAATCACCTGTTATGATGTGGGTACGTCCGGTCATTGGGACATTTACTTGTGATGGTTCATGGACGATAGGGAATGATGTAACCCAGCTGTAATAGAACGATTCCATCGAATCCTTATGAAACTCATGCCCGTCCATTTAGTCATTGGATCATTGACTTCTGATGGACGATAGCAAATGATCGAACGCAACTCTGATAGTACATTGAGATCGTATCCTCAGTTATTATTATTACTGGTATTGCACTCAGTCTCTACAAGCCAGTTGCCGCCGTGTGCCTTATGTGCCTTTGGTTTTGCTCACCTGCTGATACTGTACTGCAACTACTGCACATGAGACTAGCATTATAATCCTTCTAAGTTCCTCTTGCGCCTTCTTGTTTGACTACTAGACTTGTCTGCAATCCGTTTCTGCATGCCTGTTTCCTCTATTGGATAGTGCTTCTTAATGCTTTCTTACACGAAAGGGTCGTTATGAAACCCGCCTGTTATGTATGCGCTGACTCATACGACCATTGACTTCTGATGAACGATTGTGAATGATCTAATGCACGTCTGATATCAATGGGACAATGGCAGGTGACCAACCTTATTTAGTCAGGCCAAGTCACTTCGGGCGCCAACCTGGGGCGCCCGAAGCTTCTTGCCTTTTGAATACTTTTACTAATTTGACACATTCTGACTGCACTCTTCGATTGCTATTTCGATGAAGTACATCTGGTAAACCCCAAAAAAAAAATATTGACCTTTTAATAATCAGAACCACTTTTTTTAAATATTGTAAGGACTCAAGTCAGCAACCTTGGGCCGAGGTGTGACGGCAAGGGGCCTGGGCAGGGTGAGGGGACTTCATCTTGGGCATTCGGATTCGGTGACTACGACGTGGTGGTAGTTTAGTACGGGCGATGAAATTACAAATTTGTATTAAGTTTTTTTTTAGTAAAAATTGGCCTTTGCTTGTGATTCCTAAAAATATATTCAATGTACAGACATTTCATTTTTACAACACTTGTGTCGTTGTCATTGATTTTAGCCAAAGGTAGATTAATCAAAAGTGCATTCCATCAGAAAAAAAACGTTTTAATAATCACTGACATTACAGAAGCCAACTTATGAGACATTATATCATACCGAAAATTGGCTCCCTAACATTTTTAGAAGTATCAAAAGAAATTGCGTCACGTACACGACAATCTGGTGGAATGGCCTAAAAGAGGAACGTTTACCTGAAGTTGCATGCACGTAGTTGACCAATTCTGACCATTAATTGATTCCAATAATATTGATGATTGATAAATGACACAATGAGCGTGACAAAAGAATGTTGATGAGACATTGTTACTCTACTGAGAAAATTGCTTTTGGTAAGTTTTCGCATTCGGCCAATGCATTATTGAAATGCACATTGGTCGAATATAGTTAGCATTCATATCACTCCATATTATTTAAAACAAATGTGCTACTTCAATGCGTTTAATACGCTATTCGATGAGAACTCATTATCAGCTTCTTTTTTCGAAACGCCTAATTGACCGGTTACGATCAGGTTTGTATGAAAATACATGCGTGTGACGTCACAGTCTGCTACCCCTTTCTAGTTATTGTGACGTTTAAAATAGTATATAGTACAAAACTAATGATAGTTCCTTTTATTACCTGTATTTTACGATTGTGTGTTGTTGATTTACTGGTTATTGTAAAATTTTATTATATTGTTACTTGTCTTTTTTACTCGGAACATTTATTCGAAAATAGAGGTTCAATTTTATGGATTGCGTTCAGGTATCAATCTTTTATAGAAAAAGCCTATATTGCAATATAAGTAGTTACTACCTGCCAGCTGCCTAAGTAAGCTTCCAAACCTGTGTCTGGAGATAAACTCCTTGTTTCTTTTGCTGCTTTGACAAATTAGTAGATAGTACACCAGTACATCCGTGTTCGGCGGGCGTGTTGGGTAAAAGCCCGTAAAATGGGTTTACTGCCCTTTATTTTTACGTCGTCTCACGATAAACTTTATGGAACATCTGTTCTACGGCGCAAAACCAAAAGGGCACATAAACACCATAGCTCCAACGTGTATATGTTATTTAAGCGTATAAGTATGAGTTAAATCGTTGTTTAAATTAACGCTAGTTGCGGGGCAGGGATAATCATAATGTATGAGATAATCGCACAAACCAGGCCTAAACTGTTATTAATTGATTATCTGTATTGAACAAAAATAGTACTTACTATAAATCAGAGTTTGACCGTATTATAATTATAAATCCAACGAGTGTTAAGATGTCACCTGAACTGATTGTTTGACAGATTTAGCAGATAGATAGATAGTTCAAACCATTGATTCATCTATACTATTATAATATAAAGTTGTAAAAATGAAATGTCTGTACATTGAAGATATTAAAAATAAATTGTAAGGGACTATTTGGAGGTCACTGAAGCGAAAAATACTGTTTTAGTATTTTTTTGTATGTTTGTACATGTCGTAGATTTCAACTATTTTTGGTACACGAGTAGCTGGGTATTTCTAGATGGTTATAGGATACTTTTTACCCGACCACGCTGAAGAAAAAAGAGGGGTCATGACTTTTTTTCCTCCGCGAACGAAGTTGCGGGCGCCTTCTAGTATATTGATATATGCCAGCAGCTGTTTGACGATGCAGACAAAGAGAAATGTTGGACAAAAACACATTTGCTAATGTAAGCATGGCGTAATAAAGAATGACAAAGACAGAATTTGTTTCGAGGAAAAATAAACCGAAGTTTCCCCTATTCAATAATAAACTTGGAGAATATCGAACGTTTCCCGTTCGCGGACGTACTTGAAGAATACGTGTTGTGTAGCGGTTCTCTAACTTTTTTGGGGACGGAACTCTTTTGTAAAGCGGAATATTTGACGGAGCCTAAAATAATCAAAAACTTCTTTATTTGTATTCCTTGTACCTAGTGCCAGTGGCAATATTATTGAATTTACCTAATAACCGCACTATGTAAATTAAATACCACCAAAATCATTCTGTAAAAAACTAGCCAAGTCTCGATGGAGCTGCTTGTTTATCTCTAAAAGTCGTGCCAAGTCTAAGGTTCCTTACTGCGATTTTTTTATTATTATAGTTAATGTTGTGTGACTTGGCCGTTGAAGGGTACAAAACCAGGTGCTCCATGACACCATTGCACCAATCGTTGACGGTCGGACGTCGGATGAATTACCTCGGAGCCCCCACTGAAGCTTTGCAGAACCCTAGCGTTCCGCGGAGCACACTGAGTATCGCTGGTGTAGCATATCTATATGTATTCGATTGAATTCATACTTCATATATTATTTATTTTCTTCCTATATAAATATAAATGCTTCGATTTTTAGTTTTTGGGTATCTTGTAGAGCGCAGTGATTTTTCTTTTGGGATTCTGGAAATAATGACACCATGGTAAGTCGGAGCGCTTACAGTTCTCGTTGAAATATTCAATTGCAAAATGGTGTTTATTCAAAGTTAGTCTTGGGATTTTGGTAATAATACCCAATATATACCTACTACTTTGATAAGTGCGAGATAGACGAATGAAAGTTCAAACATGATTGTACCACTATATTAACCTGATGTAAAACTATACTAAGGTTTACTATTTGCCCCTTTTTTGTGACTGGCTTCCAGTTAGACCTCTAAAAATTTCTCCTCGCAATATGTTTATAATTTATGATTAAATATTACTGGAAAGCAGTTGCCACAGAATTAACGAATAAACGATGTTTTGCTCATGAATATATTATGGACCGAAGATTGACAAAATGAAAGGCTACTTTACCTCGCAATAATGGCCGTTTCCTGATGATAAAATACGTTAGTCATGCAGGCAAAACTTAAATCATTGAGGGTTATCTCTCTGGCCACCTTTGTGGCCCCTCCCTCGCTGAGTCTTCCAGTACATTAGTAGCCACTCAAGAGCGCAGTGATTTTTCTCTTGGGATTCTAGAAATAATAACACCATGGAAGGTCGGAGCGCTTGCAATTCTCGTAGAAATTTCCAATTGCAAAACGGTGTTTATGAAAAGTTAGTGTTGGGATTAGCGAATAAACGAGATTTTTTGCACATGAATAATGTATGGACCGAAGATTCACAAAACGAAAAGCTACTTTACCTAGAAATAATGACCGTTTCCTGATGATAAAATACGTTCGTCATGCAGGCAAAACTTAAAGTCATTGAGGGTTATATTTCGGCCACCTTTGTAGCCCCTCCCGCGCTGTCTTCCAGTACATTGGCAGCCTCTTTGCCCCGACGGCCATCGATGTGCCCAACTTGCTGCCTCATTTTATATTTTTCCAAATACTCTTATATCCATAGTTCTTTGTCGGTATCCTTCTGTAATAACAAAGTTTATATTCGGAGAGGACTCCCATCGATTCGTGTCCTGAATATTCATGGCGGCGTTCTGCGTTATAATATGCACCGGACCGGCGGTCCGTCCGTTTTCATTACTGTTGTCTGGTTTAGGTAGATGACCGGTTTATTATATGACATCGATTTCAATCCTGGTTTATCAATGGATAATTTCTGTATCCAGATTATATATCTACGTAGAGAATATCACAACAGGATTTCCGACACAACACAATGTAAAAGGGAGAGACGTGAAAGTTTGAAACCATTATCTATTACTGATATTGTACCACTGGGATGATTACAATAGGCTTGTGCCCTAAAAAAATATAATTAGTCCGTCAATTATAGATTATCAGATAATATTGGACACGTTTTTTTTCTTTTGTCAATTAAATAGAAAATTATGAAGATATCGCCCGTTAAAGTTCCCCATGACGTCACGCCGTGCGATCGTTTTTCGCACGGCGTGACGTCATTAGCCCCCCAACTCCCAAACTTTGACGCGTTTGATCTTTTTTTTTGTTTTATTGACAAAAGAAAAAATACGTGTCCAATATTTTTTGATAATCTAACTGACGGATTTATTAGAATAATATATTTTTTACCCCATTATAAAGAAATCGTTTTTGACGTTCACATGGACCATATAAGTACGAAACAGAAAGTAATATAATCTAGTAGGTTTATTTAGTCTCCATCTGCTGCGATGTATAAGTAAATCGTGTAAATTTTCACTTTCTTCAACGTGTGTAGTCTTGACAGGTTGACTTGAGATTGTAGTAGTTTTGGAAGTTTGATCGCAGTGTTATAAGTTAATAAAGTACCGGCAACAAAATCTCTTGTACCTGCTCAAACTAGTATTTAAAGACGTATCACACAAACGCTCCAAAGTCTAACTCTGACGTAATTCAGGCTCGATAGCTATTCGACTAGTTGCCTGCAAATGCGCTAACCTCGCCTTGTTAAATGCTCGGAACGGCATTTACTAAATACCAAGACTTGTATCTGCAGTCTCAAGAGGGATTTAAGACTCGAAAAGTTCAAGGGAAATAAGAGCAATTTTGTAAGCAGTGACAATGAGGAATAAAGCTGTTTATTGTGCTAAAACCATTTTTAACCCTCGATACAAGAAGAGCGGTGTTATACGTTCGCACTTCGTTTTAGACAGGTCCAAAACAGTGTAATTCTAAGGCTCCCTGTGTCTTTCTTTAACCTTTTGAACCATTTACGTCAAATATTAAAGTGTCACTGACACGCCAAGCTCGTGAAGTAAGAGAATGAAATTAGACCTTACGTTACAGTAGATAGATTGATTCTGCACTGTAAGTGGTAACACTTATAAGTGTCGGCGGCGTCATGATCACGACAACTCGTAACACCCTTAGGGGTCCTTGGTGTTGAAAGGGTAACGTATAGAATAGAAAAGACAAATTAGCACCTAAATCAAATTTACACCAAAATCTATCGAGCAATGCGGTGCCCTAACCGGTAATTGCTGAAGCGACTTAAATACCATGGATACACTTAGCAAAAAAGCGAATGATCTTCAAACGAGTGAACCGACCATCATGAATCATACTTACCAAAACTCAGTATCAAATCAACTTTCAGACAAAAAATTACTAAATTAAAACCGGTCACCCGTTTAACAGCTACAATTCCTATTAAAGATAAAAATACACAAATTGAACCTATATCCTCCTTTTTTTTCGTTGGGGACTAAAAATACTAAATTGTAATAGACTCGACTGGTTCCCCACACACACATTCCCCACAGATTACCTTATAACGCGGGTTAATATACTTCACTAGTGTCCATTGACTTTAATTTCACAACAGTCCAACGACTATCTATTATCAATTATTTCACAAAGTGCAATAACTTTGTTGTAAGTTGCAAGCTTGTGTAACTCATGATTCACATCTAACTAGTCTTAACACGTTAAGGTTTAAACACACCTATACACACCCACTTACTGTTCCAAATTCTGCTAGCTTTCAAAAATGACGTGATCTGATTATTACTCTTTTATATGATAATTTATCTCTATGAGCCTATGAGAAGACAAACGGAACAGATAATATGGGAGAAAAACTGCTCAATTAATATGTGGGTTTAATATTCCAACTGATAAGTGAATGTATATTAACCGTCATATTTAAAACTATCGTACAATACTATAACTACCAGGCAAAGAATATGTTGTTCATTTATACTTCAAGACTCGAATATACAACACTGCCATACACCCGTGATGTATTCAATAATAAATAGTTAACAATGATACTGTCACTGAAAGGAGAAAGATACGTTTCAAGTGCTCATATTTTGAAACATAGGAAAAAAACAATTATCGCTCTTTGTGGTCAGTAGAGCAGTGGGATGATAGAATATCATAATAGAGAATAACGTGCACATTTCGAGTGAATCGCATCGACTATACATTTAACAGAATAACGTTGAAAATGTCACTAGCAGTCGTAATCTCAAAGAGAAACTGCAAATCTCTCTTTTAATGTACACAAGTCACGATGGCAAACTTCTACTAACTGACGACTGACCTTCTAATTTTTAGGTATATTAGTCGTACTTGCCATTTGTTTTACATTTGTCCCCTTTCGGAACTGGAAATAGGGAGTGCTGCAGATATTGAGACAAATGCCACCCTAACCGTTTTAGAACAGTCTAAGCATCTATCTACGTATGCATTCTTACCACTGCGTCAGCTAGGCGCAGCGATGCGCTCAAGTTTCTGCGTATTGTGCACAAACTGTGCCTATATGAGATAGCAGGGTGTCCTACGCATATGAGACCACCCGTGCCAAATACAATGAAGCCGGCTAGGGTTGTCAACTGTAAAACCTCGGAAAAACACTTGCCTATGATCCTGAAAACAACTACTATAGCCTCGTGCCGCCCAGTGTACAATTAAATGTACCAATTAAAATCGAGTTATGAACTCTCATAAAATTAAAGAAGGTTCGAAATTCAAAAATGCAATAATCACTCTGGGCGGCACGAGGATAGTCTAAACCATTGAATGTCTACTTGTGAACATTATTTGCTACTTATGCCTTGTTTTAGCCACTTGTGCAAATTAAACACTACTCTACATCCGTAAACAATTCAAAATACTGCGAAGTTTCGACTATAGTAGTGTAGGTAGTCACATGTGTTGTCCGGTATATATTTAAAAAGAACAACTCTTTATTTATGACTACTTACACTTATTAAAACCTACATGTTAGATTGCATCAGCTAACACTCAAATTTCCGCGTGGCTTGCACACTTTAATTTTATAAGTACCATAGTGCTATCGGATGTCTTAGGTACGTACATGATGCCACTCGATCCAAATTCAATCAATCCGCCGCCAGCGTAATCAAATTACATATATAGATAGCACTTCGGAAGTGCCTATTGGCAATTTAAGCTTCTCAGAAAAAGTCGGTATCAATAAGGTCAGTTTTCTGTCTCTTATTTTCATAACTTTTCAATTTAAATATGTTTTAAGCCAGTCACATACACAGCAGTGTCGAACATACAGCCAATTCTAAACGTTTTTTTATTAAGGGCTTCCTCCTCCAATGTACTGTATGTAATTACGAGAGCTAGATAGCTAGGCCATTAAGTCATACCCAGAACCAGACTAAATGAAGGGTCTTTTATAAATACCTCTCATCACACGCAAGTCTCTTTAGGGCTGTCGCGATAATCACAGTTAATATTCACACTTTTTCACTACTTCTTCCGTATGAAACTACGTCGAATTATAAAACCCGAGATACTTTCGAATCAATCGGCTGACCAAATCTTCATCATACATTACTAGGAACCACCAAAATAACCGGTAGGGTAAGAAATATACATTCTGCATCAAAATAATCCCTGTGACAACCCTACTGGTACATACCAATGCAAGTTGCATATACGCCATATATGCTCGTGCCAATCGATGCGTGCCCCCACCGGCCGGACATTCGGTAAGCCATGTACAGATAATTACTGGCCCGGGATAACCGGCTATATTGGATTCTGGTTATTGGATCCTGTACTTCTCATTAGATCTGTATGAGGGTTTGAACTCAATTGCTTAACGTTTAATAGGCTAGTGACGGATATATCCGTACCGCAGTTACAAGTCCAACGGCGGATTTATCTTTCACAGAACTTGGAACGATATGGACCTACATGTTCGAACTTCGTTTTGGACTCAAGGGTGACGGGCTTTTGAGTGTCAAAAATGTTTGATGTTGGCCTAATTTCACCATGCCCTAGCTGCTAGTTTTAACGGTTTATGACGCCTGTCAACAGTTGCGTTTTTGTCCTTCGTAGGCAGTTACAATGTTCAGATCACATGGGTAGGCACTAGGCAGTTACTCTGTGCCTATATGGAGCCATGGTCGTTCAGGGTAGGCAGTGCCTTTGTGACTATATGAACCGCACGCCACTGCCTGTCAATCTTGACCATTTGACAGGTGAATCAGCCATTTCACGTTCGTTAGCAACTAGCAAAGCATGTTGAAATTGGGCAGTAATGTGGGAATGGTTAAGGTTTTATAGTTCAATATAATGCATATAAATTTCCCATTTAGTCCAAACCGCTGCGGGGTGATCACAATATTGCGATCGTTTGAACGTGGAAACTATAATATAAACACTCCCAAGATAACAAACAGTCAAAATGTTTTGTGATGATGTTGACATTCGCTGATACTCCGGAACTGGCTACAAGAATATAGGTTCACCAAACTGCACCAAAAATTGTAGCTCCATTTACTGGTCTTACCTGTGCATGGTCTCCTAGAACCATTCTTGTGTATCGAGTATCGACCATGAGTGCGCCAAAATTTATAATAATATGCAATGGTGTCCCAACTTGTATACACATTTTCATTCTTAATTGAACTCCCTCAGAAGGAATTAATCAATTATTCACTTATTGTTCACTTACGACGAAAAGTAAAGGACCCGTGTGAAAAATATCAGAATTTCTAAGGTCGTCAGTGGCACCGTAGGCAATTTTCCTTCGATGTCGGTCAACTAGTTAAACAAAACATATAATGACACGCAGCTGATGCACGACTTTACACTCCCAACTTTCAGAAACTGTTGTAAGTAGAACAGACAAAACAATATTATCAAAACAACCGCTATCAAACTAAGACAATGCGACGTTGCAGAACCGCCAAGTTCTGACAATACAAACATTCTGTAAGCCTCTTACGCGTTCTCGAGTAAGTGCATCACAACATTGTCTTAACACGGTTTGATAAGTTTCCGCGCCGGTGAACTTGCATACTTCGAGGGTTTCAGTGTAGTCTCGTTTTGAGGCTGGTGCAGAAACTTGGTCGTGTTTTAATAATACTTATTATTTCGCACTTCCTATAGTATAAACATAGTATGTAAGCATTATTATGATGGAAAAGTTTGGTATAAAATGGAGCTAAAAATCGTCTCGCGTAGAGGTATAAGACAACGATAAAATCGTTAATGATATCAATTGTTCTGTATAATTTATTTTCGAAGTGCTAGAATGAGATAAAACGTATCTGCTACATTTTTCTAGCTAATATCAGTTTCTTGCCAAAAAGAGACAGCATTCATCATTGATTAACAGGAAAAGTGAATGATCTCGTCTTCAGCTCGAGGATATTCCAAGACGGGATCTCCAGTGTACTGAATAAACATCTTGACCAAATTCGAACTGGCGACGTTTCTATCTCTTTGGACATCTCTGTATCAATTATTGCCAGGCATCAATTATCCATACAAAGTATAACCACACTTAACACAGTCAGGACCGCAGCCCCATTATGTGTGTAGGACGCAAATTTAATTGCCGCAGTCACTCGCAGACGCTTCTGAACGGGAGTGGTCATTGTGATGGAACGTTCTGGAGCCTGATCTGAAGCATGTAATCAATGTATTTACTGATAAATTTTATTAAAGCTAAACTGGCGACTTCGTTTATTACGAACTGGAAGGTGCTAACAACTTCGTCAGCGGAGGAGAATAAAAACATAACCCTTTTTTTTCTTCAGCGTAGTCTAGTAAAAAGTATCCTATAACCATCTGTGGATGCCCACCTACCCGTGTATCAAAAATAGTTGAAATCCGTTACGTCGTGATGAAGCGACAACGATACATAGGGGAGACTGGGTAAGGTTGTCTCACGGGGATGGTTGTCACACGACGGCCATAACAGAAAACTGAACGAACGAATAAGTTCATCGACGTGTGTCGAAAGATCGCGACGACTTTATCTGGGAGGGATGTATAGCTCTCGCGATCTTTCGACACTGGTTCGTAGTCCATTACGGTCGCTGTGACCTTCGACCCGCTATACCTTGCCCGGTCTCCAAAAATAACATACAAAAAAAAAACATACTTTTTTTTATTCAGTGACGGTCAAAATAGTCCGTGTCACTTATTATTTTGCGAATGTCTTCAATGAATAAACATTTTATTTTCCAACTTTATAATAGTATAGATGTTGCAACTGGCGATTTATTTTCACGGCAAACTTGTAGTAAAGCCAGAATTTCAAAACCGACTTACACCTATTCTAGTGTCGAAGCGTCTATTCTGTAGTAGGTAGACAAATTATCAACGGTCGCTGCTCGTCCCAGATTCGTGTCCTCGCTTAAACAAAATGGCCGAATCTTTGTAGAAAATCTCAGTATTTACATCTTTCTATAAACGGAAAACAGTGTTGTCTTCACTACCAGCCGTGAAGGAAACCCATTGTCCCTTCCGAACTATTGAATTGACTCAAAATGTTGACCAAGAACTGACACAATCTGTTAAATTTTGAGCTCAGGGTCCTGTGTCCAATTTACGCTAAATTAGTTCTGTCAAGTTAAAGAAAATTTTAAGGCGATATGGAAAGGCATTTGTTTGGTTTTATAAAGTATCTTGATTGAGTCAGACACTGACTTAGGCAAGCGTAAAACGTCGACGGCAAATAAAGCGGAGCTTCCGGGGTAAAATTATTGCAGTAAAGTTAGTCTTAAATTGTAACGCTGGTTTCGAACAAATTACGTACTACAAATTCCACATTAAAAAAAAACCAGAATAGCTAACTAACAAATTTGGCTCATTGATGCAATAAGCCGAGTCAGCGATAATATTTTTTTTCTATCTTAGCGTTCCTTAACGAAAAATAAAAATGAATTATTCTTAGATTTAGTGACTTGCACATAGCCCTTTCCACTTATTTTTTTAACCGACTCCCAAAAAAGAAGGAGGTTCTGATTTCGTCGGAATCTTTTTTTTTTCGATTTTGGTATTAGAAGAACCATAATAAGCATTTGCATTCAGAAAGTGTACGTCGGTGTGAAGTGGACTGATGAAGAAGACCACAGAAGGTCACTGAATTCCTCAGCGATAAGTGATTTACGGGTGGCGACGAGGTACATCTCGATTAAAATAGCTATGCTTCTTCATAGTCGCAAATTGAAATGGTCCTGATGAGAATGATACCATCGAATTGCTTTGATGTTGGAACCGAGAGGTAGGCACCGGATCTCGGTAATAAAATAATCCTAGCCCTGTTTGGGCTTGTTCGAATCGTCACGTGATACACTTTAAAGTAACGATTAACTAAAAAATGTAATATTATTGAACTTTTTAACAAAAAAAACTTACCCTTTTTTTATTCTGCTTATTTTTTCAATACCTTTATGTACAGCCACTTTATTTTTACATACAACTTTGTAACATGTAATATACCCATATAATAATAAAGTTTGTCTGTTTGTTGCAGCCATGAGCCAGAGGGCGGCGGGCGCGGCGAGGGACCGCTAGCGCGCGCGATGCAGCCCGCGCCGCCGGGCGGCTCGCCCAAGCGGCAGCCACAGCCTCAGACACACCATGGTATGTACACCTTACTTTTCACTTCAATAGCTCGGAAAAACTGCATTTTAGTTGCTGCAGTGCCAAAGAAATTTAAAAATTCAAACTTGATTTGTTAGGGTTCCGTACTCAATGGGTAAAACGGGACACTATTACTAAGACTCCGCTGTCGGTCGGTCCGTCTGTCTGTTTGTTTGTTTGTCTGTACACCTATGACCAGGCTGTATCTCATGAACCGTGATAGCTAGGGAGTTGACATTTTCACACATTAATTTCTGTTGCCGCTATAACAATAAATACTAAAAACAGTATAATTTTATGTCTATGTCAGTAACCAATATAAAATGATCGAACACCGCGTACATTTTGCTTAGGAGTAGAGCTCCGCTAACACTGGATTTTCATATATACGGCTATTTGTAGCGTACATTTTGTACGGAACCCTCCGTGCGCGAGTCCGACTCGCACTTGTTATATATTTTTTGAACATATCCGTAGTATAGATATCGTCACCTTAGTACTCATAAGTCATATCATAACCCAAGCCGCATTGAGCTTACCATGTGCCTAGTTCGATTTGTGTAAACAAAAATTGTTACATGACTGTAAAAAAAAGTAAATATCCCAGGACTGAAATGTGAGTGTATTTTCAGTAAAACCAAAATGTTAATTATTGATATGAGAATGTCAAACATTGGGATGTTTCCTGTAATACCTTCTTGAATATTTATTAATTCTAAAGTTTATATTATGTGATAAAAACGGACCTGGAAACCACATAATTACTCAAATAACTCACCAAGAAATATCGATAGTTATGAAAAACGATTGGTAGATGAAAAGGCTTAAAAGCATCCCACACATCGCCCGCTAATGGATAGATATCCGCAAGACAGCACGAAGCCTTTCGAACGCCTGCCTAGTTCCGTTAAATCCTTTTAACGGTTTCCGTCTTCAATATAGGCGGCCTGTCAGATATATGGCTTATCCTAAACGATTATTAAATGAACAAATTTCATTTATTGAATTATATCGACACCGCGTCTGCAAAAATCGCTATATTATTGTTTTAAAAATCCTATTTACCAAACGTAAAGAATTTTGCAGACGCAGCGGCGTTGTAAAAGATCAACACTACAAACATTAATGCGCTCACGTTCACTTACGATTCACACTAATAATCGAATTTAGAGGTAAGTATGAGTAACTACCGGGTAAACAATCTAACTCTCAATAAAAATGTTTATCGGGCTCATTGACCAGTCTCACAGCAGAGCTTTTTCATTCTTGAAATAAAGCACTCACAACTGGGCATACTCTTTAAAAAATCTATGCAAAAGAAATGAAAAAACCTCATAATCACAATGTGTGGGTTAACCTCAATTTATCTCGTAAAATGTTATCTTATATAAATCACTCGATCTACAAATTAAAACATCATTTTACGCAGGTATTCAATTTGCTCAAACTAATAATGCCATTAAGTCCATAAGTGTACACCTACTTGTGAATTGAGTTGATTGTCAGCATTAAAGTATTTCAGAAGGAAAACGTCGTAACTATGTATGAGCTACATACAGTTTCTGGCCTTTTCATTCAGATTATAGGTGGGAGTAGAAGCTCTAAAATCAGTCAGTATGCAATGTAACACCCACGTCTTCCATTCATGGGTATGCGTTCATTCACATATTTACTCAATGAGATTGTAGAGCATGGCGTATTGGAAATGCCCACATTATGTCGGAGTTGTTGAATAATTATGGTAATTTATGTCTATTTTCGAACCCTACGTTTCGCGCTATTGGTCATCAGCTGTATTCTATATCTGTTCATAGTCAGCCCAAACTCTAAGGCTGCCAAGTTGAGGTCTGGAAGCATTTGCTCCAGTTGGGATCCCGTGTCAGAAAATAGGACAATGTCGCTGACGTGCATCCAGCCTATCCTTACCTACGGCGCCCAGACCTGTTCACAGACTGAAACTGAAAAGTCCAGACTCAAGGTCTGCCAGCGAGCGATGGAGCGCGGTATACTCGGTGTTTGAAGAACTGATCGCATCCAAAACACCGAGCTGCGCGCCAGAACTGATATCGCAGACATGGGTGTAAAAGCCGCCGGACTCAAGTGGAACTTTGCTGGGTATGTCTGCCGTGTGAATCAAGATCGGTGGGCCAAGGTAACTATGATCCCCCAAGATGGCTACCGGAACCGAGGCAGACCGAAAAGGACATGGCAGGACGATTTGGATTTGGACACATTTTGCAAAGGCTGGCGGAAGTATGCGCTGGATAGAGATGCATGGCGGAAAAGAAGGGGAGGCCTTTGTCCAACAGTGGGACACTTCAACAGGCTAGAATATTGATTATATGTATAATTACAATCACCGCCAACAGCACACCACACTAAATGCGGACGCATTTAAATTCCCGACAAAAAGGAGGGATGTTATTTTGACGTATCTATGTGCCCGTTTGTGGATGCTCTTGAACGGGTTTACCGATTTCGATTTAGTATTATGTGTTAGACAGGTGAATTCATTAAGAGAGCAAAACAAAAAAAAATATGTCAGGAAAAAGCTAGATGTGTCGTGGGTTTTTATAAACGATTACCTGTTAACTCATTATTTTAGTGATGGCAAACGAGGTCGAGGCCGATTCAAGTGAAGGACTAATCTTCTTTCAAGTTTTATTCAGTTGTAAGCCGATGGAGACAAAACATTCGTTGAGAGTTTAAATCCGAACCCCTTTGTTACCAATAATCATAGGTAATGTAATATTAGACATAAAATCAATTTTCAAATTTCTGGACCCATGACATTTTCTGAATCTTTGTAAAGACCGTCCTGTTAAACCTATTAGAAACTTTTCAGGATCGTTAAGAACAAACCTAACTATTAGGTTAGGTTTGTTATGACTATAATATGTTCGATTATGACTAACGAAAATTCTGACAAATAATATTTAAGATCTTTAGTTCTGAGGAAACGACAAGAGAAGGATACGTGTCAATATTATTAACACGTCTTCTTCTCTTATTTTGTATTGTATTGACATGTTCAGTACATTAAATAGGTAGTATGGCAGTCAGAATATAATGTTTCGTTCCACCAACGTTAGTGTGAACTTACTCCCATGTAATCGATCTCGCGACAAACGACGTAATTTTCAAATAAAACCTAGTTGACAAGTCGTTGACCCGTCCTATTACGAGTCCCTTCCAAGTTCCAATCACTCTGTCCCGCGGGGCGTCATCTCGTCCAATCAATAAGACGAACTAGCCGCGATATACCATTGAACAGTCTATATATATTACAAAGGTACTATACCACAGACTGTAGTCATTACGACCAATGAAATGCAATGTTTTAGTTCGGAATAGGTCGTCGACATAGCTCAAATAGTTGCTAAACTTAGGTGGCAGTGAGCACGTAGAACCGGTGGCCGTGGGGCAGAAAGGTTCTCGAGTGGTGACCGCGTACAGGACGACGCAGACACACCGATGATCTGGTGACGGTCGCAGTAGACCATTGGATGAGGGCGGCGCACGGCTGGTTGTTATGGAAATCCTTGGGGGAGACTTTAGTCCAGCAGTCGACGTCTTTGGACTGATATGATGAAGCAGTTGAACTGTTGTGATCACAAGGGTGCCTGCCCTTGCAACATATCCTAGAACCCTTTCAACATTTCAAGTGCCTCAGGTCAGGGCCTATTTGGAGGCATGAGGCCATTTACGGTACGCATTGCTTCGGTTTTTTTTTTTTAATGCACTGCACGTTGATGAAACATACGTAGAAATCATCAAACGCACAAAACAAAAGACGCGAGACTGCGAGAGTTAAGAAACTTTTGAAAACGCTTTAGCCTATTTAACCCCGACGAAAATAGAGGGGAGGGTGTCATAAGTTTAAAATGTTTGTCTCTGTGTTTATTTACCTGTCTTAAAACTAACTAGATGAATGAAATTTTATTTGTAAAGTGACTTTGATTGAGAGTGTCAAGATAATCTGTTCATCCGCTTAAAGATCGTCGTCGTCAATGTCTGGGATCTATATTGTTTTAGTGATTTCTCAAATCACTCTCTGATTGAAAGGAGCGCTAAATAGTTCAGTAGCCGTCTTAATAACGATCAACGTTATATATATCTAGGTCTAATTATGTTGACCAAGATTCACGCATCGTCCCATCCAATTACCCGCGTCCCATAGGACGTCATCTCGACCAATCAATAGACGAACGAAACTGACTCGGAACAGAGGGTTTACTTTTCGCTGGGTATTAGAAACAACAGTATGCGGTAATTTTATATTCATGGCATTAAAAAGTCTCTTGTCTGCATCAGCATTTCCCATCAATTACAACTTGGAAATTTTTAGAACCTATATAACAGCACAGACATCGAAAGAGTGCGCTCGCACCATCCTAAGCTTCAGTGCTTACTTACCATCAGGCATTGTAATTTTTCATTGAAGTTAAGAAAAACTTTTACTACTTAATTTGAGGTGGCCAAGTGCAATAGACGTCGCAGTAAACATGTCTCATATCAAAAATAAGCTTAAAAGTGGAGATTACAAAGTCAAGACCCATTTGAAGTCAAAAAACCGGCCAAGAGCGAGTCAGACTCGCGCACCGTGGGTTCCGTACAAACTTTCTCTCAACCTAACCTAACTGCCCGGTTAAGTTAAGTTGGACCTGGTATCTATAGCGTTGATGACGAATGAGGTGCAAACTTAACGCAACCGGATTGTTCAAAACATTTTTTTGAAAAATAAATACAATATTTATAAATTTTATTCTGTATTTAGTATTTGTTGTTATAGCGGCAACAGAAATACATCATCTGTGAAAATTTCAATTGTCTAGCTATCACGGTACAGCCCGGCGATAAACGGACAGACAGACGAACAGCGAAGTCTTAGTAATCAGGGCCCGTTTTACCCTTTGGGTACGGAACCCTAAAAAGTACCTTGAATTACGTCACTGATGACTTCAATATCTACAGGATAGTAGCCGTTACTGGGAGTGAATGAGCTCATCTCTAATTCTTACTCGGTGATAGAACATTCAGTATCATATTAAACTTTTAGTCCCACACTACAGTTCCATATCTCAGCCATGAGAGAACTTAGGCTTACAATACAATACAATACAACAATTCTTTATGGCACACCAACAACAGAAATAGTACAATAGAGCCTTAACATAAAATACGGTAGACAATAGGCGGTCTTATCGCTAAAGAGCGATCTCTTCCAGACAACCTTAAGGCTTAGTAGGTAGAGTGATCTAGTGAAACACGTAGTAGAGCTGGCAAAGTTTATTTTCCCTGGAAACTATGTATAGTAGTACCCTAAATTATGTGTGTGTATCATCGCATTTGACACTAGTATGGTTAAATATTTATGAAAAGTACAACAGTTGTTTAAGCGCCTTAAAACAAACTTGTACCTAAACATTGCGAGTTATACAAAAGCCAGTAATCAACTGTTTGTTTGTTATTCTGTGGTGGAAGCTCAGTCTAATGAGCGCCTTCCCCGCGAGGGGCAATCAACAATAATACTGAATCGACGATATTACGTTTCTCGGGATTTAGCTTGGTGAATATTTACTTAGCGTGTAATATAGACTTTTACTCGAGTCTGTAACTTAGTACATAAATGTGTTATATATTACCGCCAAAAACGTTACGCCAATACGTTCACATTTAAACTAGAGCATGGTATTATTGTACATTTTTGTCGGTTAAATTAAAGGAAAACACTAACCGGTTGCACTTTTTATTTAGTAAACTCCGTATGCTGAAGTAATTATACGGTTTACGTAGGAATCAGTTCAATACAATACAAACACTGCAATAAACATAGCAATGTATTTCCGGTCTATATTAATTTTTTAGCATAATTTGTTATTGTAACTTTTCTTACGTTTCCAGGCACGGCGCCGGCGGACCAGTCAACGCTGAAAGTCCACTTACCCAACGGTGGCTTCAATGTGGTCCGCGCTTCGGCCGACGAGGACGTGCGCTCAGTGCTGCGGCTGCTAGCGGCGAGGCTAGCATCCGGCGAGCGAGTGTACGCGTCGTGCTACGCGCTGCGAGCGAGGAGACTGAGTACTGGGAAGGTAGGAGTGATCATAGCTATGAACTGGAGTCGGTGCGTGCTACGGCTGGTAGCGGTGAAGCGGCTGGCAAGCGAGTGTACGCGTTGTGCTACGCGCTACGAGCCAAACGGCTTACTATTGGGAAGGTAGGAGTGACCGTAGCTACGAAGTATAGCCGGCCAGTGCTACAGTTGCTAGCGAACGTGACTAGCGGACAACGAGCTAGAATACGCGTCGTGCTACGCGCTACGAGTGAGACGGTTGACTAAGTGCATCGGCTGTTAGCTGTCGGCGAGCGAGTATACAGTTGTACTATGCGCTACGAGGCTGAGAACTGGGAAGGTAGGAGTGATCTTAGCTACGAACTACAATGTCCGTCGATGCTGCGGCTGGCAGCGGTGAGGCTAGCGGCCGGCGAGCGAATGTGTGCTTCTTCGTGCTACGCGCTACGAGCGACACTGTTGACTATTGGGAAGGTAGGAGTGATCGAAGCTACGAAATATTGTCGGTCAGTGTTACGGCTGCTAGCGACGAGACTAGGGGTTAGTGAACGAGTATACGCATCGTGTTACGCATTAAGAGCGAGGCGACGTACTATTGGGACTCGCTTGCTGGCTGCAACAAGCCGTAGCTCTGACTGATTGTAGTACGTAGCTACAGTCAGTCAGTGCTACGGCTGTTAAGAGGCCAGCGAGCGACTACTTATATGTAAAGGCGTTGTGCTACGCTCTACGGGCGAGGCGGCTGACTACAGAGAAGGTAGGAGTGACCGTAGCTACGAACTACAGCCGGTCAGTGCTACGCCTGTTCAGCGAGAGGCGAGCAGGTATACGCGTCGTGCTACACAGTACTAGTGAAACGAGGCGACTCGTTATTCCACCGTTTCTTCTCAGACTTGACTTTCCGTTTTCAAATCTCCAGATCCGTTGGATCCACCAAGACACACCGGTGTCGGAGCTGCTAACAAAATGGCCGGCGTCGGAGTGGCGGCTGGAGCTGCGCGTGCGATATCTGCCGGCCAACCTGCGCGGCCTGTGCGACTCCGATCGGGTCACGTTTCATTACTACTACGATCAGGTAATAACGGATTATATTATACAGGAGCCAATCGAATATGATCTTAAAGAGATAATCTCTTGTTTTCCACGTATTTTAAGAAATAATTAATTTAGATAAATAAAACTGTTTAATATCCTAATCGATCTCGACTCGACTTTGTATTCAGTTATGCCATTTTTAATTTACAGGTCCGACATGACTACCTCAATGCCAACCATCCCATGGTGGACCAGGATTTGGCGATACAAATATGTTGTTTAGAAATAAAGTGAGTATTTTATCGACTGACTTACGTAAAGTTGACTACAATAGAAACTGCAAAAAATGTAAACACATATAACTGACTGACAATTACATTTATTGTCTATTGATTTATAGTGAAATAGTGATGGGAATAGTATGAATATTAAGTAACCAATCGTTTTGACGTACGCGAAATTATTATAAAGTAACTACAAGTCTCATTTCTGACTTTCAGAGGACCATTTTGACCACTGGAACCCCATTCTGTATAGGTGAAAAAAGTCGCCTGTTGTATGTAGTAGTAGCGTATCCGTATAGGCAACTTGACGTTCCATATTAGAAAAATGACATAAGTTCCATGTCAATTTTGTACACTACTACATACAAGAGGGGCTTTACTTAAGTTTTTTACCTTTACTAACTTTCACTTAACCTAACCTAATTGCCCGGTTAAGTTAAGTTAGCACCTTGTATTTATACAGCGTTATTTTATACGTTATTAAGACACAGGTATTTATTTCCGCATTTTTCTTATATCGAAATTTAACCCCCAATAAAGAAACAGTTAAAAAAAAATCTAAGAATATAGAGATCTCCTCATATTGGTCTCATAGGAAATATTAAAGTCTTCGCTGCCATTTCACAGAATAACCAATTATTATTGCCGCAATTGATTTTTACTGAAATATGCTCATAAATTGTGGATTAGACTGTTCGGTCTTTAAAAGTGGCTTGTTACGAAGTAATGAGGGTAAATTATAAGGATAATGAAGATAAATTGTAAAAAAAAATAAGTAATCCTTGGTTTGTTTACAATTTCTGTTAGACTCCAAAATACTCGGCACAATTTTGAACTAATCGTGATAACTCTACTATGACCTTAATTAAAAATATTATAAGAAAAAAGGTTCAAATTCAATTCCATAAAAACGTATATTTTGCAAAAACTTAAGTTAAAGATACGACTTACTGAAAATTATAATTACCAACAAGCACCACTGTGGCTTGATATCCATTTGTCATCTGTTAAAATTCCCTCTTGACTTTGGCTTTTTTCAAATACGTCACAATAGCGCCAATTAATATAATAATTTATCGATTCTGGAAAACCTTAGTTCATCCCATATGTATCGTGAATTGTTTGTGACCCTGTGACCTCTATGTGGTTTTAGATACTTCTGCAAAGACATGCAAATATCATTGGACAAGAAGTCCAACATCGAGTACCTGGAGAAAGAGTTTGGGCTGCACAAATTCCTGCCAAAGTCGGTACTCGACGCCATCAAGCCCAAGGTGCTCAAGAAGGCCATTCAACAGCACTTTAAGAAGGTATGTACTCGACAACTTATTGCACATACATAGTAGCATGATTTGGTTAAACAGCACTACGTCGACGCTACGTCGACGGACAATAAATCCAACATCAAGTCTTGAAGGAGATTGGATTCCACAAGTTCCTGCCCAAGTCTGTACTCGACGCCATCTAGCCCAAGGTGCTTAAGAAGGTCATTCAGCAGTAGTTCAAGAAGGTATGTATTTGGCAAATAATTGACAAGCCGCACTCGGCAATGCAGTCACGTCTTTTAGTAAAAAGTTTTTTTTTTCAACTATGTAAAAGACCATTTTTTCTCTTCGTCTTTGATTAAGAAGTATATTATCATGAGGAATAAGTAATAGCGTTGGGCAAAAGGTGATATGTTAAATAATTGCATTAGTTTGATGATTTTTTTTGTATGAAGTTAGTATGAAGTTCTTAAACTAATTTCTTAGTTAGGTACAGTTCCACATGAACCCTTGTTCCCCACACAAATGCGAAGGACGTCACAACCATCCCTTTTATTACCATTTCAGGTGGCGAACCTGGCGGACACGGATTGCATGCTGAAATACCTGGAGACCATGCACACGCATTACGGCTACGACCGGGAGACCTTCACCGGGGCTTTGGGCTCGGGCTGGGCTATCCCGATCGAACTAGCTATTGGTCCGGATATAGGTAAGGATATGTTGGAAGGTCTAACTTTCTTGCAGACGCATGGACCTGACCGACCTCCATGCGGTCGCGCTGACTTGACCGTGACTGGCCGATCTAATTCTGATATTGACTGACCTCGACTAGAAACATGGGACGACACTGATAAAGAACAATAGTCGACAGCCCACCGTAGACGACAGGCCACAGAAGTAAGGACGTCACGGAGGCTCTGACCCGGGCCTCAGACCGTACAGGATAGAAACATTTGATTAATCAAGTAAATAAGTTGTACGCAATCTCAACTGACTTTATCGTTTCTAAATAAAAGTGAGCACTTCAATTTACTTTCTTGAAGGACTATTATAATGAGAAAAGTAGACTCAAAGCACTTCGTACGTGCCGTCAGTGGAAATCATAGGGGAGAGACCGAACGCCACGCCGAGAGATGGAGATTGCATCATCATCAATTCACTAAAATCTAGCTTGAATAAAAATAAATAAATAACTAAATTTGAATACGTCAGTCATGTAGATTAATAAAAAAATATTGGAGACGTATTTTTTTATTTTTTTTTACGAAATTTATCGGAATTGTCGCGCGACGTCACGCCTAGGTACAGTTTGTAGGTACAAACTGTACCTAGGCGTGACTATTTTATTGTCATTGAAGTTACGTAGGTATAACTAGGTAATTTTACCTAGGTAACTTTAATGACAATAATATAATATGGCACAATGGAGCTGGTCTGATGATTCAGGCTGAAGGTGGTTATAGGAACTCTCTAATAAAATAACGCAATCCTACCGAGTTTGGGCTCTTTCGAATCGTCTCAGTGAAGTTGATGCTCCAAGAAAAGTACAGTCGGAATAAAAGCTTGTCACAAAGATGTAATTTTTGACGGTTTCTCATTTGTATTGCAGATATATCGTACGTGTCGCACAAGGCGGGCGAGCCGCCGACGTACACGAAGATCGCGTCGTTCGCCGACATCGTCGCCGTGCAGACGCTCAAGTCCAACTGCACCGCACAGTCGCAGACCACACAGACGCAGGTGAGTTATCTGAACCTGTTCTACTTCCTACGACTGCGGGACACTTGCTATCTATCCCTTTCACTGAATTGAAAGAGTGTGAGACAATGCGAGAGAGTCGGTTGATGATGTGTGTGCTTCGAGCGCAATATTATAGTCGCAGCAGTTGTCACCCATTCTGTTCATTCATTATCAAGGAAGTCAAGAATATTTTTTACACCAACTAGTTTTTAAGATATTCGGGAATATGTGAAGGAAACATACTTTGCTCTAAATGACGTCACTAGGTAGTATGACACCATCATAGCGCACTAGAAGACAAGAGGCGCTTCTGTATGATTTTGTACGCTGTGATGGTCACTTACGTTCTTTTAGTTTGAGGAACTTTAAAAATCGATTTTTCAATATGAAAAAGGTATATTCGTTATTTTTTTATAATTACTCTAATTTATTTCTTCTAAAAAGCCCCGTCAATAAAGTAAAACGTCAATATATAAAATATTATATAAAATATTGTATTGAACTGAGATCGTCCATCATCTCAATGTCGGATTCAATGATTCCAGAGTGGTTCATCGTGCGGCAAGGCAGCGCTGCAGCTGCGGGTGAAGGGGGCGACGGAGACTTTAACCATCACATGCAGCAGTGTTGAGGTATAACTTCCTTTTTTAGCTTTTTTATTTTGTGCCAGCCAAATACATTGATCAAAGCACAGAGATAAAAAATACGCCGAATCGAACTAGAACCTATGCAGCTTTACAATTAATGAATCCAAGGCCTAAAGCGTTCGTTTATAGAAAAAAAAGTTTCTGTCTACTTACTTACTAGTTACACTGGCTCTGCGACCTGAAGAGGATCTTGTGTCAGACAAGAGAACGCCATTCTTCTCTGCTTTGCGCCTTTCCCCGCCATTTAGGGCGCACAGATCTTTTTGCACCTCGTCTTTCCAGTGGTATCTGGGCCGTCTTCCACTCAATCGCCCCTGATATGCTCTCTACGGCCCGATCGTCTCCCATTCTCTTCATGTCTAAAGTAGCTTTATCGACTATTCATCGACATTATAAACAAAAAATGAACGCAAGTCCCCACTAAGTTGTTGATTACCTTTCGAGTTTTCAGTTAGAGTTAGATTTTTAACTAAATTTAAATGTTTCAGGCTGCGGAGAGCTTAGCAGATTTAGTAGACGGGTACTGCAGACTAGTCACAGAATCACAAACATCGTTGTGGAACAGAACGAGTGAGTATATGTAGTACTTGCCTGTATTCCTGAATTTATTAACACTTCATGGAAATAAGTCATTGAAAAAAAGCGTTCAAAAGAACTGAACTTACTTGAGAAGTAAGTACTTGAGTGGATCAGCTTTATTTAGTTTTTATTTGTCCTGTAACTGAGCAGACAATAATGGAACATATTTTTATTGCCTTTATATAGTTTAAAATAGTATAGTTGAATCATCGAGAGCGTGGAATTGCATATGTAGTAGTATTGTTTGTTTACAGGCATTCTATATTTGAATTTTCTATTTTCTTGTACTATCAGCATACAAAGAGGTTGTTATATACATATATATCGAAGAACATTAATTTCAAAAACAAAAATAATGTCAGTGTGAAATTGTCAATATTATTTATCAATACTTGTGACAGCTCAGATGAAGAACATGATAGCGAATAAAAGAAAAAAACAGAGGACTACTACTTATTCCACTTCTTGGGTATGTCATTTTATTAAGTTAAGAGAATTTTAGAGATTATTCTCCTTTTGTTGCAAACGGTACAACCACTACAAATGCAATTCCATCTTCTCGATAATTCAACTATAGTTATAAAGAGTGATTCAGGAAACGTAACCATCGCAACGAGATACAGAAAATAATACATTGATCCACTTAACTAACATTACTTCTTGTTCTATGCGGTCCAAAGTTAGAGAGTTTTATCTTTTGTTTGTTTTTTGCAAGCTACTGTATGGAAGTCGCTGAATTGTCAGTGCAAAAGTAAGTAACAATTAATTATATAACATAGTGAAGCAAATCTCAAAGTTCTTAGGGGCTAAATCAAATGACAGATTAGGAACTCGTATGTCAGATAAACTCTCTTATCAATACTTTTCTTCCCCAATACATCCGGGTTTTTTTTATAAATTAGATTTTGAGTGTCACTGTTTCAGAAAAACATATATCGGTTCATCGGTTTATCTTTTTCACATCCCTACGATGGCTGTTAAATGTAGAGTTGTAAGGAGCGTTATTCATATGTAATATTGTTTCCAGCGGAGATGAGCAGCAGTTCGTCGGAGGGCAAGACGAGTTCGTGGGAGGGCAACACCGCCACGCTGCTCTCGGAGGACTACGCGGAGATCGTGGACGACGACGCGGACTACTCCACGCCGGCAGGTCACTACAATATCTTTTTCACTTCTCCTGCTCCAAAAGGACGTCATATTAGCTTCGCGAAGCGAGACTAAAATAGTACATTTAGCCCCTAGGGTTTAAAAGAAAGCCATATAATCCCATACAAATTTCCATGACACTGAAAAAAAAACTTGCGGCGAGCTACATACACCTTAGGAATAATTAAAAACAAACAAACCAACCTTATCAGATTGGCCGAACTTTCTGATAGAATTGCTCAAACTGTACTTTTAGTTTTTCATGAAATATACAATCGAAGTCGAAGCAGCTCAATCATGGGACAAATTGTCTATCTTACTTGGGTGCATTACGATTTCATTCAATTCATTCGTTCAACTTTACTTAGCAACTATGCGAGAGATTGTTATCCGTAGACTAGCGTGGTACCCTTAAGTGTTAATTTAATTGAAATTCTTAGGGCCGATTTCACCAACAATTAATTTACACGAGAGTGGCTAACCCAGTATAAACAAAATCTAACGATTTACTCAATGGTTAACTTGATTTCCATTTCACCACGCTAGTCTACGGATAACAATCTCTCGCATAGTTGCTAAGTAAAGTTGAACGAATGAATTGAATGAAATCGTAATGCACCCAAGTAAGATAGACAATTTGTCCCATGATTGAGCAATTGTGCAGCGTATTTTTAAAATTTATTCGGGTAATACATCAATTGTGAAGTAAGTATTTAATTTACTTGACAGTGACAATGACAATACTAATCTACATCTAACAGTTTACTCAGCCGAAATTGACGGTGTAAAATTAATCTCTAGTTTAGACATTTTATTTTTAGGTTAATTATTGGCGAAACATAAAATGAGTTTACTCACGTGTAATTAATGATTTATTATTGGAATAAGGCTTATACGACGTCGGTGAAAATGACCCTTAGATAAATAATGTAGATTTGTTTTTATTAAGATTCGGATTCGGCAACGCACTTGTGACTTGTCTGGTAATGCAAGTGTCTATGGGCCACGGTGATCGCTTACCAACAGGCGACCCATCTGCTCTTTTGTCTCCTATGCCATTAAAAAAAAACATAATTTTAAGTAATCATGATAAAGCTATATCTATTAACTCAGTTCGTTTTTCGTGTTCTAGTTCGGGACTACGAGTTAGTTCGTAATCAGATCGAGCTCACCGGTATCATCGGAGAAGGACAGTTTGGTGACGTTCATAAAGGTAACTTGTGTTATAAATTTGTTTTTCATTGTCATTTTTCCCTACAACTTCGGTCACAAAGTAGACTTAGTTTGTACTTTTTTGACGCGAAAAGTAATTACCTACTTTTGATATTCTTTTCTTAAAACTTCTCTTCTGAAGTCATATTTTCAGAAGAATTTAGTGTTTACTAAAACTGCAGTATGATTAATTTGTAGATACAAAAAATCTGTAATCGTTACTTAGGTTAAATTCCTATAATGCGAGGAATATTAAGTTTCTGTGTGGCACAATAGTTGTCAGCGCCATTTTTAACATTAATCTATCTATTAAATATGGAATATTGCTCCCTAAAACTTAGGATCTTTTTCTGGATGTTGGTAATTCTTCCGACCTCAAAAACTTTCATTATAATTCTAGGCACCTGTCGAGTAGCATCAGCGAACCACCCGTCTCTCAGGCGACAGCTCACAGTTCAAAAGCAGCAGGGCACAGGCGGAGAGTATATCCTGCCCGTCGCCGTCAAGACCTGCAAGCTGGACGCGGACCTGGACACCGCCGAGAAGTTCCTGGAGGAGGCCTGTGAGTGTTACGGCTGGTGGTGGCAGTACCAGCTGTTCAGATACCTTCCAGGTGGCAATCCGGCCCTCCGCAGACAGCTCACCGTCGCCGTCCAGACCTGCAAGCTGGACACGGACTTAGACATCGTCGAAAAGTTTTTGGGGGTCCGTGATGGTTGCGGCTAGTGGTGGTAGTACCACCTGGTCAGATACCTTCCAGGTGGTAGCAGTACGACCTGTTCCTTCGGAGACAGCTCCCCGTCGCCGTCAAGACCTGCAAGCTGATGAGAAGTTTCTGGAGGAGGCGTGTGACTGTTGCGGCTGGTGAAGGTAGTTCCAGCGGGCCAGATACCTTTCAGGTAGCAGCAGTACCACACATCCATCCGGAGACAATTCGCCTTCGCCGTCAAAACCTACAAACTGGATGCGGACCTGGACGACGCCAAGAAGTTCCTGGAGGAGGCCGCGGCTGATGGTAGGAGCAGCATCTGGTCAGATACCTTCCAGGTGGCAGTAGCACCCGTCTCTCTGGTGGTACCTCACACTAGTTCAATTTTAAAATAAAGGCTTTGCGAGCTCAGCGATAGGTCTTTTAATCGTGTCTATATTGACTGCCATAATATGAAAAGTCAATGTAAAGTTTGTAGTCATAATCGCATTTTTATACGTAACTTAACTTTTCTTTTTAAGAGGGAAAATGCGTTACGCATACCTCCAGAGACCCCAACCTAATGGATTCTATAGAAGACCTTTGCAATGATCCTGAAAGTTTTATTGTTTTACGAACGATTTTATTGCATAGCATTATGATTTTGAATGACTATGCAAGAGAGATTATTACTTCATGGACTTTGATTTAATGGTGGTATTTTTTTTATCTGCAGATATAATGCAGCAGTTCTCCCACCCACACATCATCGGGCTAGTGGGAGTCTGCAGCGCACCTCCTATCTGGATCGTCATGGAGCTTGCCACGCTCGGCGAGATGCGAGCCTACTTACAACAAAATTCCAGGAGGTATGTCATCATCGCAAGCTTTATAAGTCTACTTCAGGAAGCCTGAGATGGTCAGCTTTATCGCGCTATATGCCGTGTTTTTTTTTATTTACTTTCTTTTTAAAAGGTGGTATAAATATTAGGAAAAAAAAACACTGTAGAATATGAAAAAGTACCGAACCTTTTTGAACAGTACGTACGTGTGATGGTGTTGGATGCTTTATCATTAATTCATCGCTTGATAAAAGCGGCCATCATAGGCCTACGGCACGTAGGTATCTCTTTTAGCTCGTCTTTTCTCAACTCGGCTTTTTCACTTGAGGGTCAAAGGAGTTTTGATCACCTGAGACTTTCTGGAGATTTCCAAGTGTATGCAAAAGGAACGATATAAGAACCAGAGGGGTTACTCCGAAACTCAAAAATCGGTATTCGTGATGCGCTGTCCCTCTCGCTCTCATGTTAAGCTGTATTTGAGTGAGCGGGATGGCGCCATACGAACTTTGTTTTTCGGATTTCGGAGTTGCCCCTCGAATTTTAAGCTCTCCTTCCAGTCACTACCACATTCAATATCTTTAGCTACATAGCATCTTATGCTACGGTTGCTGATTCATGGACATACTATAATGCCATCCGTACACTGAACGACGAATGACGACTATAGAACCTTTATAGCATAAATAACTGAAAGTCCATTCAACAACTTCGCGGTTTCAAAAATAAGAACAAAGGTGTGTGCCAAATTTCATTCTCCCGTTGTCTGTGCTTTGGGTTGTGCATTATCTGTCAAAAATTATGTGGAATATGGAACTGTTTTATCGTCACCTAACACTCACTCACATTCAATGATAGATCCCACCGATTTAGGGTTCTGAATCCCAATCCCAAGTAATATTGATTATAACACTTCTCAGGTTGGAGACGTGTACCCTGGTGCTATACATATACCAGCTGTCAACGGCGCTCAGCTACCTGGAGAGCAAGAAGTTCGTGCACCGCGACATCGCCGCGAGGAATGTGCTCGTCTCCACGCCCACCTGTGTCAAGGTAAACTGTCCTGATGCCATTATAGGCTTACCTTTTAATTGAGACGTCGCATGCGGTAGGAGGCGTGGCGACAAAGGGGTTGGACGTCTCAGGTCAGTCTCAGTTAAAGTCAGTTACACGGTGCATAATAAGCTCGTTGATAACTGTGCGATGTATAGTGACAACGCGACTAACTTTGCTGCAGCCAAGTCGAACTGGACCTTATCTTGTTAAGGTTGTTATTAGCCGTGATGTCATCTGGTTACGCTACTTTTTATTTAGTACAAGAATCTCGTGCATTGTGACATCGCTGCGTGGAATGAGCTCGTTTCCGCACTGAGTGATGCTATAGTTACTAAGGGGTTATCAGCTGTACAAGGTGAATGCATGTACTACGGCACTAATTTAGCTGGAATCAAGATTAATTGAGTCTGGTTTTGGTCTAATATGGCTAATACCTTTAAGAACTGTACATATATAAACGAACACCTGCAGTTTTTAGATGCAAGCAAAAGGGAAACCGTCTTAGTTAATTGTTTGTTTATTGTTTGAGTCAATAATTAGGTCGTATTTTATATGAAATTCTCTCTTCACAGTTGGCAGACTTCGGACTCTCGAAAATGGTGGAAGACAAGTCGTACTACAAGGCCTCGCGCGGCAAACTGCCCATCAAGTGGATGGCGCCGGAGTCCATTAACTTCCGCCGGTTTACCTCCGCTTCTGACGTGTGGATGTTCGGTAAGTTGACATCATTGTCACCATATTGACGTATAGACAAATCGTACTGCCTCGCGCGGCAAACTCATCTCTACAATTAAAAAATTGTAAAAAAGAAAGGTATCTACATTGAAGATATTTTCAGCCTAATAAGTGAAACGGACTATGTGAAGGTCAGGAATCGACTTTTTTATTTTTTGTATGTGTTGTTGCGACTTCATCACGTCAAAACGGCTAAGCGGATTTCAAATATTTTTAAGACACGAGTAGCTAGGCATCCTCAGATAGCTATAGGATACTTTTACCCGACAACGCTGAAGTAAAAAAGAGGGTTATGACTTTTTCCTCTTCCGTGAACGCAGTGCCCACCTTCTAATTATTAATAGGAGAATACAAAATGTAAATTATTGAATCTATGTCTTTTACTTATTTGTTGCGAATTACAGATACATCTTACAGTTATATCAGAGTACTCGTAAGGGAGTAGATCAACTGCGTTTTTCTTCAATTGCGTTTTTTTTTAGGTGTCTGCATGTGGGAGATCCTGATGCTCGGCGTGAAGCCCTTCAGTGGTGTGAAGAACAACGACGTAATCGGCAAACTGGAGAACGGGGAGCGACTGGCGCTTCCACCACGTTGCCCCCCTCGCCTGTACTCCGTCATGTCCCGCTGCTGGGCCTACGAGCCCTCGCAGCGGCCGCAGCAGCACCAGCTGAAGGAGACGCTGTTGTGAGTACATGTTGTCACTTCAACCCAGAATCCCACTGCGGAACAATAGAGCCAGGGACTTTCATAACCAACAGTTACACGATTTCTGCATCCTTTGACTTCCCAAGTCGGCCCGGACCATCTTGTGGTGCAGCTGCTGGTTTGGTTCATTTGTCAGCTTTTACATCTCCTCGGTCATCGGTGACAGAGCTAGCTCAAAGAGGACATTATCTGACGAGTTTCTTGAGGGGTGACTTCTCACGGGGTGTGAGAAGTATAACCCCGGAGATTTTAAAAGTGCTTTATAAGAAAATAACCCTTTCTATTTTATAGAGCGATATTTTATAGCGGGCAGCGTAGTTATTGTCGTTTGAGACCTTCCTATGTGAGACGAGGCGATGACTATGGTATCAGTTGTCTGCATTACAGTATGCATTGTCTCGCAAACATTGACGTTTAGGTTGAACGACGACCGATGCCTGACACTCTCATAGTCTTTATTTGCATAATACGTAATTTGAGATCTGGGGCCTGTTTCATAAACGCTTGTAACTTATATCACAAACGGAGGCCTCTTTGTAATTAATATTGTTGGAAAGAAACTTCCGCTTGTAATACAAGTTACAAGTTTTTGAGAAACGGGCTCCAGATGAAAATTGTCAGCGAGTTTCTTAACCTTTTGAGCATCAAAGACTGTTAACCACGTTGACGGTAAGCTGCGTCTCAGACGCCACGACTTAATATCTGTTTTGTTACAGTGAGATCCTGCAGGAGGAACGTAACACTGCGTGGGACACGATGCGGCGCGAGAACAGACGAGTGGCCGCCGCGTCGTGGGGCGACGAGCCGCCGCCCAAGCCCAGCAGGCCGGCCACCAACCTCACAGGTGTGTTGCGGTACAAGCTCAGTATACTGGCACAGTGAGATCCTGCAGGAGGGACGTGACGCGGCGTGGGACACGATAACAGACGAGTGGCCGCCGCGTCGTGGGGCGACGAGCCGCCGCCCAAGCCCAGCAGGCCGGCCACCAACCTCACAGGTGTGTTGCGGTACAAGCTCAGTATACTGGCACAGTGAGATCCTGCAGGAGGGACGTGACGCGGCGTGGGACACGATAACAGACGAGTGGCCGCCGCGTCGTGGGGCGACGAGCCGCCGCCCAAGCCCAGCAGGCCGGCCACCAACCTCACAGGTGTGTTGCGGTACAAGCTCAGTATACTGGCACAGTGAGATCCTGCAGGAGGGACGTGACGCGGCGTGGGACACGATAACAGACGAGTGGCCGCCGCGTCGTGGGGCGACGAGCCGCCGCCCAAGCCCAGCAGGCCGGCCACCAACCTCACAGGTGTGTTGCGGTACAAGCTCAGTATACTGGCACAGTGAGATCCTGCAGGAGGGACGTGACGCGGCGTGGGACACGATAACAGACGAGTGGCCGCCGCGTCGTGGGGCGACGAGCCGCCGCCCAAGCCCAGCAGGCCGGCCACCAACCTCACAGGTGTGTTGCGGTACAAGCTCAGTATACTGGCACAGTGAGATCCTGCAGGAGGGACGTGACACGGCGTGGGACACGATAACAGACGAGTGGCCGCCGCGTCGTGGGGCGACGAGCCGCCGCCCAAGCCCAGCAGGCCGGCCACCAACCTCACAGGTGTGTTGCGGTACAAGCTCAGTATACTGGCACAGTGAGATCCTGCAGGAGGGACGTGACACGGCGTGGGACACGATAACAGACGAGTGGCCGCCGCGTCGTGGGGCGACGAGCCGCCGCCCAAGCCCAGCAGGCCGGCCACCAACCTCACAGGTGTGTTGCGGTACAAGCTCAGTATACTGGCACAGTGAGATCCTGCAGGAGGGACGTGACACGGCGTGGGACACGATAACAGACGAGTGGCCGCCGCGTCGTGGGGCGACGAGCCGCCGCCCAAGCCCAGCAGGCCGGCCACCAACCTCACAGGTGTGTTGCGGTACAAGCTCAGTATACTGGCACAGTGAGATCCTGCAGGAGGGACGTGACGCGGCGTGGGACACGATAACAGACGAGTGGCCGCCGCGTCGTGGGGCGACGAGCCGCCGCCCAAGCCCAGCAGGCCGGCCACCAACCTCACAGGTGTGTTGCGGTACAAGCTCAGTATACTGGCACAGTGAGATCCTGCAGGAGGGACGTGACACGGCGTGGGACACGATAACAGACGAGTGGCCGCCGCGTCGTGGGGCGACGAGCCGCCGCCCAAGCCCAGCAGGCCGGCCACCAACCTCACAGGTGTGTTGCGGTACAAGCTCAGTATACTGGCACAGTGAGATCCTGCAGGAGGGACGTGACACGGCGTGGGACACGATAACAGACGAGTGGCCGCCGCGTCGTGGGGCGACGAGCCGCCGCCCAAGCCCAGCAGGCCGGCCACCAACCTCACAGGTGTGTTGCGGTACAAGCTCAGTATACTGGCACAGTGAGATCCTGCAGGAGGGACGTGACACGGCGTGGGACACGATAACAGACGAGTGGCCGCCGCGTCGTGGGGCGACGAGCCGCCGCCCAAGCCCAGCAGGCCGGCCACCAACCTCACAGGTGTGTTGCGGTACAAGCTCAGTATACTGGCACAGTGAGATCCTGCAGGAGGGACGTGACACGGCGTGGGACACGATAACAGACGAGTGGCCGCCGCGTCGTGGGGCGACGAGCCGCCGCCCAAGCCCAGCAGGCCGGCCACCAACCTCACAGGTGTGTTGCGGTACAAGCTCAGTATACTGGCACAGTGAGATCCTGCAGGAGGGACGTGACACGGCGTGGGACACGATAACAGACGAGTGGCCGCCGCGTCGTGGGGCGACGAGCCGCCGCCCAAGCCCAGCAGGCCGGCCACCAACCTCACAGGTGTGTTGCGGTACAAGCTCAGTATACTGGCACAGTGAGATCCTGCAGGAGGGACGTGACACGGCGTGGGACACGATAACAGACGAGTGGCCGCCGCGTCGTGGGGCGACGAGCCGCCGCCCAAGCCCAGCAGGCCGGCCACCAACCTCACAGGTGTGTTGCGGTACAAGCTCAGTATACTGGCACAGTGAGATCCTGCAGGAGGGACGTGACACGGCGTGGGACACGATAACAGACGAGTGGCCGCCGCGTCGTGGGGCGACGAGCCGCCGCCCAAGCCCAGCAGGCCGGCCACCAACCTCACAGGTGTGTTGCGGTACAAGCTCAGTATACTGGCACAGTGAGATCCTGCAGGAGGGACGTGACGCGGCGTGGGACACGATAACAGACGAGTGGCCGCCGCGTCGTGGGGCGACGAGCCGCCGCCCAAGCCCAGCAGGCCGGCCACCAACCTCACAGGTGTGTTGCGGTACAAGCTCAGTATACTGGCACAGTGAGATCCTGCAGGAGGGACGTGACACGGCGTGGGACACGATAACAGACGAGTGGCCGCCGCGTCGTGGGGCGACGAGCCGCCGCCCAAGCCCAGCAGGCCGGCCACCAACCTCACAGGTGTGTTGCGGTACAAGCTCAGTATACTGGCACAGTGAGATCCTGCAGGAGGGCCGTGATACATTCGAATTCGAACGTGAAAAATTCGAACGTCATACAAAATAGTGTAATAGGTACACTGGCGGTTCGCTAGTTCGGTCTAAAATAACAATCTCTGGTTATATAGAAAACAGAATAATGTCATTAATTGACAATATTTCATATTTTTGAATGATACTTTTTATTGTCGAACTCGAAAGAAGGCAAAATTTTAACGTACACGTATTTTTTTATATATGCGGAAATGTTATTTTTTATTGCAAAAATCCATGAATATTATTAGTTTTAAGGCGTATGTAACAAACGTCTAACTAGCAGCAAAATGACGTCACTGCTCTGTTTCATACACTTAAAAAAACTTTCGAAATAACAACAAAATGTAATGAGAACTTTGTCATTTTTATTTTCATTGTCACTCAAACAATTTTACAATGACGGCAGTTGTCACGGCGTCAAGATAAAAACGTCAAAACTTGAAAAAGATACGCAGTGGTGTGATTAATTCAATAATTATGTAGAAAATGCCACGCATATGATATTGTTTTAAGAAAACTTGTATGAACAACACTCGTATATCGCCTATTCTCTTATATCTATTTGTGCAGATAGGTACTTGGTACATTTTGATGGGCACCATATGCTCTGGCGTTATGCGGCATTTAACAAAAAATATATCATTAGGACGCTTTATTTCTACGTAGCCCATAGCATTTGCAACATAAGACGTCCGGGAAGACTGTGAAGTTCTGGCACCTCTGATGAGAGAAGAAATTATACGTATGCGAGCTTTGCATAAACTCCATCATCAATATACGCAGTTTCCTTTCGAGGCAAATTATTAGTGTTGTCAGCTCGCACAAATCCCTCCGCGTTTTGCATGTCTGGTCGTAATAGCCGAGTCATAGAAAATTAAAGGAACCGAGCAGTATATGAGTCAAATCAAAGTTGTGAAGTGGAATCGTTGTTAAAGAAATTTCCCAACGGGCTTACGCGTCGTCATTATAGAGAGAACAGGTGTCCGTCGGACCCGTGGCAATGCCGAATTGAAAAGCTCGAAATCAAAGGCAGTAAACATACGAAAAGTACAAGACGGTATTCGAGTGAAATTAACTGTCAATAGTGTCATGCGTCCAAAGATGTCAAACGGATAACCGGAAGAAGACTATTTTTATAGTGGCAATATTGGATCGGCTGCGTGACGTCAATTTCCGTTTAGCTATTTTGGTAGTTTTTGGCACAAGTATTGTAAAAAATCTACAAAAATATTTTTTGTGTTCTAGAGGCGTTTTTCTCCAAATGGATTTCGATTTAGGGACATCTAAAAAAATTAAATGTTGTCAAGTATCTAAATAAAATGGTTCTAACCATTATAGCTTCTATCGATCGATGCGAAAAATATAACTCAAGTTTGATTCAAATCGAAATAAACCCCGTTTGTCCCGTAATCAATATATTAACAATTTGTTACTCAATAATAGTCCTTATTTGTTTTAACTCCAACCGGCCCGGGCGGGTTGGTCCGACGAGTATTCCATATCCAAGCGCCTGATATGGACACGACTGCAGACACGGTAACGTATCTTGGCGTATCCGTGAAATTTGGGACGTCAGTACCTTCGGATTTAATTATACGGGGAACGGTTCGGCGTGTAATACGGATATCGGGAACTTTAATAGGAACTCTGTAGTAAAATAATGCAACCGTATCGAGTTTGGGCTATTTAGAATCGCCTCGGTGAGTAGTCGATGAATGTTCAAAGAAAAGTACAGTCGGTAATGAAAGCTTGTCACAATAAATACATTTTTGACAGAAACTTATTTAAAATCCAACATACCAAAGGTCAATATGTCCTCCTAACAATAATCAACCTAAGAAAAAGAAAATTGCAAATGTTGTTTTCGTGTTCAACATGTTTTTATTTATGTTGTCCTCAGCCGCCGAGACGAGCTCGCCAGCCGGCGCGGCCCCGCAGACGTACATCGTGGCGCAGAACCCGCTGGTGCTGGCGCACCTGCTGCGCGAGAACCAGGCGCGCGCGCTGGAGCCGCAGGCCTACACCACGCCCGCCTCGGTATTCAACACCGTCGCCGTCGACTTCGGCGCGCCGGAGGACGCCCACGTCGCCCGCCGCGACCGAGTGCTGGACGTGCCGCTGCAGACCGTGCCCATCCCCGCCGCCTCCCTGCACAAGCTCGACCCCGTCGTGCCGCCCGAGCGGGACGAGACGTTGACCGTGCGAGTGGGTGCGAGGGAGAGCTGCGAAAATCTCTGTCAGAATCCCGCCTCGCCGCGCGACGTCGCGTCCCCGCCGACCGAGCCCGAAGTCTCTCCGGAGCCGTACGCGAGTCGGGTTAGGTCGTTGGAGAGGAATACGCGAGGCACTCTCTCTACCGCCGAACGGGCGCCGGTTAGGATGGGTTCTTTGGAGCGTAACGCTCGCGGCGGCCTCTCCCACCGGGGCTCGCCCGTTCCGATCGCCCCCTTTACTCGTCAGCATTCGGTCCCCGCTTCCCCCCCGCCTCGAAGCCGACGCGAGCAGGACATAGGTCAGTTCTCGGTTCAGGGCTCTTTGAACGCTCAGCTGGCGGCCAGCGTCGTCAATAAGATGCGCTCCCAACCCGAGCCGCCTCTGGTCGAGGAGATATACGATTTCGGAGGCGACAACGTCAAAAGCTGCGTCGCGGTCGCCGCTCAAAAAGCCGGCCTCCACAAGCCGCAGTACCGGCCTTCCATGGCCACCTCCCACCCGGTCCCCTACGGAGTCCCGGTGGGGGTCGTCCAGGGCGTTCCGTATCAGAGTCCCGTCAAACCTAATCACGTGATCCAAATGATGCCGAAGCAGATGCCGTCGCCGCCGATCGCGTCCGGCCAGGCGTTCTTCCCCCAGCGCTCCGCGAGTCCCTCGGGTCAGTTCGTTCAGCCGATGGGGGTTATACCGCCGATGTCGTTCGCGGCCCCCCAGCCCATATACAGCGGGCATAGCGTAGTGGCCGGGGCTCAGCCTATGCAGTATAGGGCGGCGGTGTCCGCGCAGACGGCGAGTCAGTTCGCGTCGCCCGCGGTCGCGAGTGCGTCGCGACACTTCGCGTCTGCGTCGTCGACGGACGCGCAGGCGCTATACGCGACGCGGCAGGAATGTTCGGCGGTCGAACCCCCCGTGCAGGTGAAACGTTATTCCCCGTACAGCATGACGTAGACATTTTTATTTGGTAGGATTATAGTTGCATGAGCGCGTAGATTTTTTTTGTCCGGCACTCGTACATATTTAGTTTGTAACAAACACGGTTTATTTTCCTTTTGTAAATGTCTTTTTCTTTTTTACAGACGTTTGTGTGACGTTGGTTTTCTCCGGTAGAATTTGGTTTTATTATGTCACATACGAAAAATATTTTTCTAGCAAAAATTTTTCATATGTGACGTTTGATTTTTTAACTTTCTAAGGCTCTAAGAGAACTAACATTGTCGTTAACCAATCCCTTGGGAACTTTTGGCTCAAAAAATACAATAATTGACTCCTCTTCACTAAAACGATCAATTTTAACATTTCTATACATTTAATAATCTTCAAAATTGTAAAAAGTCCACTAACTTCAATGTTAGTTCCAACTATTACCGTCCATTTGAGATTAAATTCCGTATTCCTTAAAAAGATTTTTTATTTAAATTAGCTTCAGATAAAGATGTACCTAATATTTCTGTAACCATCTATCTGTACATTTTTGGTCTATTCTACCATTCTCGTACATTGCATTATCATGGCAATTGAACAGACTTGCAAAACTGAAGTAATTACAATTACTACCTATATACACTTAGAAGTTTCTACTACAACACGATGTATAGATAGATAGGTATAAACAGATTTGAAAAAAAAAACGTAGTAAAATTAATTATTTTGAAATCTCTACCTGAAATTAAAGCAAAAAGGAAAATACTAGGTTCAAATGCGGGTCTTTGAATATAAGTGCTGACTCCAATGTTCAGTTGACCCGCCATCACCGATATGTCAAACCCACTTATTATTACTATTACTGACGTCTTCATATAGTAATGCGTTGATTTCATAAATGAATATTATTCTCTGAATACAATGAATAATATTGTAAAACCGGCAATCGCCACTGTTCCAACGCCTTCTATATTTTTTCCTTTTTGTTTTCATTTAAATATCAGCATAAAATGTTACTCCCCTAAAACTTATCTTAACTCAAATGGACCGCTTTAAAACCGAAGTAAGCACTCAGAACCAACCCTAACCCTCATCTCCCATAACAGAGTCCAGAGCTGGACACCGAGCAGGCGGTGGAGAGGCGACTGTTGGCCGAGCTGGCGCGCCAGCAGCACCAGAGCGAGGAGGACCGGCGCTGGCTGCAGATGCAAGAGGACAAACTGGTAACTTGACTCTCATCTCCGCAACACAGTCCAGAGCTGGACACCGAGCAGGCGGTGGAGAGGCGACTGTTGGCCGAGCTGGCGCGCCAGCAGCACCAGAGCGAGGAGGACCGGCGCTGGCTGCAGATGCAAGAGGACAAACTGGTAACTTGACTCTCATCTCCGCAACACAGTCCAGAGCTGGACACCGAGCAGGCGGTGGAGAGGCGACTGTTGGCCGAGCTGGCGCGCCAGCAGCACCAGAGCGAGGAGGACCGGCGCTGGCTGCAGATGCAAGAGGACAAACTGGTAACTTGACTCTCATCTCCGCAACACAGTCCAGAGCTGGACACCGAGCAGGCGGTGGAGAGGCGACTGTTGGCCGAGCTGGCGCGCCAGCAGCACCAGAGCGAGGAGGACCGGCGCTGGCTGCAGATGCAAGAGGACAAACTGGTAACTTGACTCTCATCTCCGCAACACAGTCCAGAGCTGGACACCGAGCAGGCGGTGGAGAGGCGACTGTTGGCCGAGCTGGCGCGCCAGCAGCACCAGAGCGAGGAGGACCGGCGCTGGCTGCAGATGCAAGAGGACAAACTGGTAACTTGACTCTCATCTCCGCAACACAGTCCAGAGCTGGACACCGAGCAGGCGGTGGAGAGGCGACTGTTGGCCGAGCTGGCGCGCCAGCAGCACTAGAATGTTGTCCATATTTCAATAAGTTTCTGGCAAAACTACTTTTCTTTGAACATCCATCGACTACTCACTAAGACAATTCTAAAGAGCCCAAACTCGGTAGGATTGCATTATTTTATTACAGTGTTCCTACGGCCACCTTCCTGCTCCATCATCAGATCAGCTCGATGGTATCATATTATTATATTGTCACTGAACTTACATTAGTATGCCCAATTTTAGTTCAATCGGAAAGCGGGAAGTAGATCAAATTTGACTTGCAAGATTTGATTACAGACCAACAGACAGGCAACGGGACAGGTGAAAGTAAATAAAAGTTTGTAAAAAATCGTCAAAATATTGAGAGGAAAGTCTGTACTTGATGAAATTGTTGCAGAATCGTTTATCAACCGTACAGTCTACGGAAACAGAGCCGACCGAGCACAAGTTGGCTGATACCGTACAGAACATGAGTTTACAGGAGAGGACACCCAGCCAAAGCTCAGGTAACCAATGCCAGGCCATCCGCACTCGCCTGCGGGCGGGCGAACGATGACTACATCTATACTTGAATAGTTAATTCAAAAAGAGAACGGGTTGGCACCTTTTTAAAAATATATAAATATAATTTACAATTTATAAATAAATACTCTTTAGTCAATTAACATTAAAAATATTAAACTCACCAAATAAAACATAACCAATAAAATATTTTAAAAAATAAAACCTATTTTATGGCATAATGTGCCGCCGCGTCCAATGGTGTGGTGTAATTTTTACCGTATTGGTAAAAAATCTTGTTTGTTCGTAAATCCTCAGCTACGGTAGTAGATCTTGTATAATATGTGTCATACTTATTATACTCTTGCGGAAGGCTCGATTATAAAATTGCCGAATTATTTTAGTACATTAATGTAAACCGCGCAATATACTCTATAACGTGCCTGCAGATTTGTTCGAGGCGTAGAAGAAAGGCGTAATCTTCTTTTAGAGGAATCGCATGATGCATACGGCATATTCTGCGATTTATCCAAGGCGTTTGACTGTGTTTCACATGATACATTGGTCATTAAACACCACTACGGTATTGGGGATGTCGCACTGAATCTTATGGCTTCTTATCTGAGCGGTAGGATTCAGTGCGTCGATGTAAATGGCAAACGATCACCTGGATCTTCCGTGCTATACTATTATAAAGTTGTGAAAATGTAATGTTTGTATGTTTTTATGTGTCGTTGTGGCTTCATCACGCTAAATCGGCTAAACGGATTTCAACTATTTTTGGAACACGGGTAGCAGCGTATCCCCAGATGGTTATAGGATACTTTTTACCCGACTATGCTAAAGAAAAAAGAGGGGTTATGACTTTTTCTCCTCTGCGAACGAAGTTTCGGACGCCTTCTAGTAGTTTATATAAATGACTTACCGTATCTTGTAGAGGACAACCATGGAATTGTATTGTTCGCAGATGACACTTCCTTAGTATTTAAAGTTAAAAGACGACAATCTAATAAAGATGATGTGAATGATGCTCTCTCAAAAATTGTGTATTGGTTTAACACTAATAATCTGTTACTTAATAAATCCAAAACAAAACATATGAGATTTAATTTACCCAATGTTAAACAAGTTAAAACTGTCGTTAAAGTTAATAATGAGGAAATTGAATTACTAACTGAGGATGTCTATCTAGGTATAAGTTTATTACTAAGCTACAATGGGGCGCACTTGTGGAAGCTTTATTCGAGAGACTTAGTTCTGCAGTCTATGCTGTTCAGAAAATTTGCGAATACACAGACATTGAGACCGCCCGCCTATTGCCATCTTGCTGTGGGAGTGTGCGGCTGATATTGATACCTTTGTACTGCAAAAGAGAACTGTCCGAGCTATCTACAAGATGGGTCCTAGGAAATCACATAGAGAAAATTTAAAGAAATTAATTTACTAACAGTTTATTCGCAATATATATACGAAAATCTCCTGTATGTACACAGAAATATTGATACACTAGCTTCTGCCCGCGACTTCGTCCGCCTTAAATTCGTTTATCGCGGATACGGGTATTTTTCCGGGATAAAAAGTAGCCTATGTCCTTCCCCGGGACTCAAACTATCTCCATACCAAATTTCATCCAAATCGGTTCAGCGGTTTAAGCGTGAAGAGGTAACAGACAGACAGACAGACAGACACACTTTCGCATTTATAATATTAGTATGGATTTCATAAAAAAAGCGATTTCCATAACTTTAACTTAAGAAATAAAGATGATCTAACTGCGCCCGGTAGTAGGCTCCGTAGAATAAACAGGTCGTTTAGCGGCACATGTGTGCGGTACTATAATAGGTTACCTAAAGATGCATATAACACGTCAATTAATAAATTCAGACAATTTATAAAAGCCAAATTAGTCAAAAAGGCGTACTATGGCACGTCATCTTACTTCAATGATAAAGATTAAAGATCCATGGACATAGAGTCTGGCTATAATATCTTTACCCCACCAATTTTAATTCTTTTATCTGTGCTTTGGTATATGGCAACACTGAATATAGGGCACTAAATAGTCTTAGGAATAATAAATAAGTCACTAAAACCACATAATATATTCGCAGTGCACTTAAGAGGCTGCTAAAAGCTAAATGGCTTCACTTGAACATTATTTTAAACATAAACTATATTGGTGTTATTCAAAAGTACTAAGATTGGTTAATCTTACCAGCCAAAGACTTAATGTAAACATTGCCGCTTTTCAGCGATAATCGCTTCTTGCTGTTGCTTTACAGTATCGAAGTTAATGATCATGCAGAAAAGCAGTTCCCGCTGACCACTTTTATATGGTTATCCCAGAGTTAAACCATTTTTTTTAAACCAACGCACGTAAAGATAAATTGTTTCTTAAGACACAAACAACTTGACGTCTGTGACAAATACAAAACATTGCCATATTCAGTTTTTATATATTTGACAGTTCATTTGCTTGGAAGAGATAAAATGGTCCGACTCTAGCATTAAACCACTCATCTGTCAAGTTATTTCATGCCAAAAAAAAAAGTAATTGTAAAAATAGATATAAGACTTCTTGCTTCAATAATAACATATTTTAAGTGTAATAATGAAATTACGTATGAAATAAACGTATATTTGAATTGAATTTTCCTTCAGCGTAATTAAGTAAAAACAATCCTATAACCAACGTTAGATGCACCTGTGTTTAAAATTGTTAAAATCCATTTAAATTATTAGTTTTGGATGTTTTCTATTTATGTAAGTAAATATATCTACTAAATATATCGTCGTCTAGTCCTCATAACACAAGCCTTATTGAGCTTAGCGTGGGACTAGTTGTCGGACTAGACGTCGATTTGTGTAAAAAAAAAAAGAATTGTAGTTCTTTGATCGGTCTGTGATTTTTTTAACCATGACCCCTGTAAGACTATTGAATTTTATATTTTTGTATAATATTACCTCTATATTCACGGTAATTATGGCGTTCGTCGGGGGACGCCTACTTTCAGAAGCGGGCGTTTTTGGCTGATAATGATGATAAAAGTAGACCTAAAGAATTTTAAAAACATGTGTTAGAGATTTTTCTTATATTTCAATGAACGCCTATTTTATTTTCAGCACCAAACTCATCAGAAACTAGTCCAGCCAACACTGTCAAACCGAACGACAAGCCACCGAGCGACGACAGGGTAAGTGAGCGATATATCAGATCATGTTGAAAAAAATTCTTGTCGAAAGTATTTGTTAAGCGTTACCTTTGTAATTTTTTTGGACTAAAAGATAACAGGATGAGGGGGGGGGGGGCACTATTTAAGGACCTTACGGAGCTATTATTTCTGAAAATATAAAAAGAAAAATTACGAGCCTTAAAGTGTTTTTAGAAGAACTCTCGAAGTATATTGTGTCATGTCTGCAATAAAAAAATCTGCTTTTGTTATATGTATAGAGTGCCTCCCCTAGTAATATTTGTTCTTGGTTTAACTACTAGACTATATATAGGCCTTTGCGTCTATTGCAGACGAGAGACACCGTTTTTGGTGGCAGACTAAACCGATACGAGAACGACATGTTCTACTATCCAAACTACTAATCTAAGTAGCGGCTTAATCAAGACACCTACACTCCAAATTTCATCAATCTACATCTTATCGTTCTTGAGTAAAATGCCTGTGACATACGGACGGACGGATGGACACGACGATACTATAAGGGTTCCGCTTTTGCTATTTTGGCTACGGAACTATAAAAACAGTATATCCGGCATGTTGAAAATAATGTTTGTTGAAAGTCTTTATTAAACAGTATGGATAGCAAGAACATGATGGGACGAGGAGTCATCAACGAGTATCTTAGAGGATTGTTGATGATTAGAGGACCGTATCACACGGTGGATGTTCACAAGGGAAAATTGGTGTAGTTATTGAATTGCATGGATTTTCTGACGCGTCCAATATAATTTACTCTGCGGTTGTTTATATGTAAGTAGTAGATGCGCACGGAGAAGTCCACGTCGTTTTAGTTAGCGCCAAAACCATGTCAATGCCGAACTTTTAACTAACATTTCCTCACGCCACAAATATGTATCGAGTCCCGTATAGACGTTTCCTAATCCCTAAGGAAAACGGAATCGATTGTCACCTTAAAACAAAAAATAAATGTTTCTAATTCTCGTCCAGCCCCGCCAACCCAACAACAACGACCCGGTGTACGCGGCGACGACGGCCGTAGTGCGCTGCGTGATGCGCCTCGCCAACGTGTCCGCCGCCGGCAGCGCCGCCGTGCTCGCCGCCGTGCGCGCCGTCGGCGGCCAGCTGCGCGCGCTGCTCGCCACCGTCGACCGCGTCGTCGTGCCCTTCCCGCACACCGCGCAGAGGTAGCTCACTACTGCCCAGCCTCACCACCGACACCGACACAGTATACAACGTGTGGCAGCGCCGTCGGCGGCCAGCTGCGCGCGCTGCTCGCCACCGTCGACCGCGTCGTCGTGCCCTTCCCGCACACCGCGCAGAGGTAGCTCACTACTGCCCAGCCTCACCACCGACACCGACACAGTATACAACGTGTGGCAGCGCCGTCGGCGGCCAGCTGCGCGCGCTGCTCGCCACCGTCGACCGCGTCGTCGTGCCCTTCCCGCACACCGCGCAGAGGTAGCTCACTACTGCCCAGCCTCACCACCGACACCGACACAGTATACAACGTGTGGCAGCGCCGTCGGCGGCCAGCTGCGCGCGCTGCTCGCCACCGTCGACCGCGTCGTCGTGCCCTTCCCGCACACCGCGCAGAGGTAGCTCACTACTGCCCAGCCTCACCACCGACACCGACACAGTATACAACGTGTGGCAGCGCCGTCGGCGGCCAGCTGCGCGCGCTGCTCGCCACCGTCGACCGCGTCGTCGTGCCCTTCCCGCACACCGCGCAGAGGTAGCTCACTACTGCCCAGCCTCACCACCGACACCGACACAGTATACAACGTGTGGCAGCGCCGTCGGCGGCCAGCTGCGCGCGCTGCTCGCCACCGTCGACCGCGTCGTCGTGCCCTTCCCGCACACCGCGCAGAGGTAGCTCACTACTGCCCAGCCTCACCACCGACACCGACACAGTATACAACGTGTGGCAGCGCCGTCGGCGGCCAGCTGCGCGCGCTGCTCGCCACCGTCGACCGCGTCGTCGTGCCCTTCCCGCACACCGCGCAGAGGTAGCTCACTACTGCCCAGCCTCACCACCGACACCGACACAGTATACAACGTGTGGCAGCGCCGTCGGCGGCCAGCTGCGCGCGCTGCTCGCCACCGTCGACCGCGTCGTCGTGCCCTTCCCGCACACCGCGCAGAGGTAGCTCACTACTGCCCAGCCTCACCACCGACACCGACACAGTATACAACGTGTGGCAGCGCCGTCGGCGGCCAGCTGCGCGCGCTGCTCGCCACCGTCGACCGCGTCGTCGTGCCCTTCCCGCACACCGCGCAGAGGTAGCTCACTACTGCCCAGCCTCACCACCGACACCGACACAGTATACAACGTGTGGCAGCGCCGTCGGCGGCCAGCTGCGCGCGCTGCTCGCCACCGTCGACCGCGTCGTCGTGCCCTTCCCGCACACCGCGCAGAGGTAGCTCACTACTGCCCAGCCTCACCACCGACACCGACACAGTATACAACGTGTGGCAGCGCCGTCGGCGGCCAGCTGCGCGCGCTGCTCGCCACCGTCGACCGCGTCGTCGTGCCCTTCCCGCACACCGCGCAGAGGTAGCTCACTACTGCCCAGCCTCACCACCGACACCGACACAGTATACAACGTGTGGCAGCGCCGTCGGCGGCCAACTGCGCGCGCTGCTCGCCACCGTCGACCGCGTCGTCGTGCCCTTCCCGCACACCGCGCAGAGGTAGCTCACTACTGCCCAGCCTCACCACCGACACCGACACAGTATACAACGTGTGGCAGCGCCGTCGGCGGCCAGCTGCGCGCGCTGCTCGCCACCGTCGACCGCGTCGTCGTGCCCTTCCCGCACACCGCGCAGAGGTAGCTCACTACTGCCCAGCCTCACCACCGACACCGACACAGTATACAACGTGTGGCAGCGCCGTCGGCGGCCAGCTGCGCGCGCTGCTCGCCACCGTCGACCGCGTCGTCGTGCCCTTCCCGCACACCGCGCAGAGGTAGCTCACTACTGCCCAGCCTCACCACCGACACCGACACAGTATACAACGTGTGGCAGCGCCGTCGGCGGCCAGCTGCGCGCGCTGCTCGCCACCGTCGACCGCGTCGTCGTGCCCTTCCCGCACACCGCGCAGAGGTAGCTCACTACTGCCCAGCCTCACCACCGACACCGACACAGTATACAACGTGTGGCAGCGCCGTCGGCGGCCAGCTGCGCGCGCTGCTCGCCACCGTCGACCGCGTCGTCGTGCCCTTCCCGCACACCGCGCAGAGGTAGCTCACTACTGCCCAGCCTCACCACCGACACCGACACAGTATACAACGTGTGGCAGCGCCGTCGGCGGCCAGCTGCGCGCGCTGCTCGCCACCGTCGACCGCGTCGTCGTGCCCTTCCCGCACACCGCGCAGAGGTAGCTCACTACTGCCCAGCCTCACCACCGACACCGACACAGTATACAACGTGTGGCAGCGCCGTCGGCGGCCAGCTGCGCGCGCTGCTCGCCACCGTCGACCGCGTCGTCGTGCCCTTCCCGCACACCGCGCAGAGGTAGCTCACTACTGCCCAGCCTCACCACCGACACCGACACAGTATACAACGTGTGGCAGCGCCGTCGGCGGCCAGCTGCGCGCGCTGCTCGCCACCGTCGACCGCGTCGTCGTGCCCTTCCCGCACACCGCGCAGAGGTAGCTCACTACTGCCCAGCCTCACCACCGACACCGACACAGTATACAACGTGTGGCAGCGCCGTCGGCGGCCAGCTGCGCGCGCTGCTCGCCACCGTCGACCGCGTCGTCGTGCCCTTCCCGCACACCGCGCAGAGGTAGCTCACTACTGCCCAGCCTCACCACCGACACCGACACAGTATACAACGTGTGGCAGCGCCGTCGGCGGCCAGCTGCGCGCGCTGCTCGCCACCGTCGACCGCGTCGTCGTGCCCTTCCCGCACACCGCGCAGAGGTAGCTCACTACTGCCCAGCCTCACCACCGACACCGACACAGTATACAACGTGTGGCAGCGCCGTCGGCGGCCAGCTGCGCGCGCTGCTCGCCACCGTCGACCGCGTCGTCGTGCCCTTCCCGCACACCGCGCAGAGGTAGCTCACTACTGCCCAGCCTCACCACCGACACCGACACAGTATACAACGTGTGGCAGCGCCGTCGGCGGCCAGCTGCGCGCGCTGCTCGCCACCGTCGACCGCGTCGTCGTGCCCTTCCCGCACACCGCGCAGAGGTAGCTCACTACTGCCCAGCCTCACCACCGACACCGACACAGTATACAACGTGTGGCAGCGCCGTCGGCGGCCAGCTGCGCGCGCTGCTCGCCACCGTCGACCGCGTCGTCGTGCCCTTCCCGCACACCGCGCAGAGGTAGCTCACTACTGCCCAGCCTCACCACCGACACCGACACAGTATACAACGTGTGGCAGCGCCGTCGGCGGCCAGCTGCGCGCGCTGCTCGCCACCGTCGACCGCGTCGTCGTGCCCTTCCCGCACACCGCGCAGAGGTAGCTCACTACTGCCCAGCCTCACCACCGACACCGACACAGTATACAACGTGTGGCAGCGCCGTCGGCGGCCAGCTGCGCGCGCTGCTCGCCACCGTCGACCGCGTCGTCGTGCCCTTCCCGCACACCGCGCAGAGGTAGCTCACTACTGCCCAGCCTCACCACCGACACCGACACAGTATACAACGTGTGGCAGTCTGTGATCGACGACCATCTGTTTGGCGACATCAGATATCATTCATATCATCCTATTACTCGTCCTAGTCGAAGAATATGTGTTGTCTAACACAACGATTTCAGTCTACTTCTACTTACTATTATAAGACCGTTATCCGCACCGTCTTAATGTATGGGTTTGAAGCTTGGATGTTAACGCGTAAGGAGGAGCATAGCCTTTTAGTAGCGGAAAATGCCGAAATGCAGGAACAAATGGCCGAGCCGAATATCATTAATGTGACCAAGGCCCATCGTCTTCGCTGGCTTGGCCACCTTGAGCGAATGGGAGAAGAACGGCAGGTGAAAAGAGCATACCTGGGTCGACCAACTGGACGACGCCCAGTCGGTCGACCTAAGTACCGCTGGATAGATCTGGTAGAGGCGGATCTGCGTGAGCTCGGAGCCATTAACTGGCGAGAGATTGAGTAGGATCGGCTAAAGTGGCATGCTCTTGTGTCGGAGGCCAAGACTCATTTTGGGTCGCTGAGCCATCGCAGTTAGTTAGTTAGGTCTACTTCTTGTTCTAGTTAGCGATGTAATCGGCCTCCATAGCGACAACATCGATCTCCTTAGTAAAAATATCGCCAAGACGCCAAAATTAAAAATAAAATCACAATTTTTGTGATGTATCTAGTCGTAGAGCGGGCTAGATCTAGTCACTGGAATGATCAAAATAATTCTCCAAACATGGTATACGAGTATATGATACTCGTAGTTCAGTTTCTATTGAACACTTTCTCGCAATCGGAAATCTGAATATATTTTTATGTATTTAAATTTGAATTTTTACAGAGGTCTATAAAATTTATTTAAATCTAGCATCTGTTTATTTAGCTACGATATATACTTGCTTATCGATTACATTATAACAGTCTATTTACTAGCGATTACACATAAAAAGTAAATTAAATTCCTTATTACTGGCCCACCTCCAGTTATTAGCCAAGTCCCAAAATATGATAATTAAATAGTCTGGTAAAGGATATGTTAATTTTTTTGTTTTAAATATTAACTACATACTGTCATAAACACCTCTGAAGTAATTTTAACAATCGTGTAGAAAACACTTAAGTTGTGGTTAAATTATCTGTCCAGTTGTTTACCCTACTCAGCGTTGACATTTGCGTTTTCATTGACACAGGGAGGTGGAAATGGCTCATCAGGTCCTGAGCAAAGACATGGCGGCTCTAGTGGAGGCCATGCGACTTGCGCTGCAATACGCGGACACCACGCTACATCACGAGTACACCAAGTGAGTTACCACCACCTCGGCCGTAAAACGATATCCATATCTATTTAATCGTATCAGGCGCGGCGCATCAAAATATTGGGCGGGGGGGTTCATAAATTATAAATTTTTAGGACATTTTTCAAAGAACCTGTACGATTTGGATGACCCTTCGCATCAAATCCGGCCCAATATTCTTTCGTTTATGCCGGATATCGGAGACATTTTGTGATATGCATTTATGTATTGAGCTAACGGTTTAGTTGCACAACAGTAAATTTGTGGTAATGTCTATAATGTTGATTTCAATTCGACATAGGTACGTTCTGAGTCCACGCACTTAGCTTAACGTTTTTCCAATGCTATTGCTATTATTCCATTTTGATAGGTTTCATCAAGTCCCTCAAAATATCCATTTACAGTTTCGTTAACTTCAGTGTTTGAGGAATATTTTTGTCGACCTACCCTATTGAAATAAAACAATTTAACGGATTATATCGCGTATATTATCTCATTTTAGTTCCCGACGTTTCGGAAGCTTTCCAGCTCTCCATGGTCACGGGTGGACTGAGAAAAGATGTATTTTCCTCTGTCAAAGTTACAATTTGTGCAAACTACCCATTTTTGAAAAAACAAAATAAAAGTGTACATATATGCCAGATGGGCCTAAGCTGTAAAGACAGTTACACATGTGCCAGAAGGGCTTAATTATTTTATTTTAATAATTTACCAAACAGCATTTCACAAATGAGGCGTACTGAGGAGAAAATAAACGCCGCAAAGAAAAACTCCCAGGCTACCTCATTACTAATTATAATATTTAAAAAACAGAGACTATTAAACTACTTTAAATTAAATTGTTTTATTTCAATGAGTAATAATCGCGGAAACAGAAGAAAATATTATGACCTACCCTATTATTAAGATTTGGTAACAGGTGGTAGTCGCAAGGGGTGTAGTCTGGCGATGGGCTAACAATTCGAAGTGCAACTCCGTGATTTTAGTCATTACAACTAGCCGTGTGAACCTGAGCTGATTGTGGTTCAGCTTTTTTTTTCTCAAGCAATTGAGGCCTTAATTATTGCGGTTTTGAGATTTTGCAGCAGATCAGCATAATATTGGTCGTTTATCAATCTTCCAATTTAGAGGTAATCTATACAAAATAATTCTCTGGAATCCAAAATTTCCTGGTTGAGAAAATCGTTTTCGCTTTCTTTGATGCGCGTTCACAACGATTTGTCCACCGCCTAGACTTATTCTGTCTTTATTTGAAATACCACCAACACCCTCTCACTCTCTTGTTTTCCAGGAGCATGCTAGCAGCCGCCCACGTACTCGCAATGGACGCCAAGAACCTCCTCGACGTGGTAGACTGCATCCGCGAGCGCCACCCCAGCATCGACTGGCGCGCCGCGCTGCACGCCTCGCCCCCCGCCTCCCCCCAGCTACCCCCCTTCTCCCCACCGCCTACCCAGTACTCACCCCAAAACACCATCCAACCATCCGTCCAAGACGAAGAGCCGAAACCGGACTTCAAGATCAACCAACCTGTCACGACTAGTCAAATAAACGTCGATGTGCCTAAGGAGCACAGCAGTCTCCCGGTCACATCCAACAGAGTATCCGCTCTAATACACAACTATAACTTGTACGGGAATATCAGAGAGCAGCATATCTATGGAAACACGGAGGTCGGTGGCTCTTTTCAGCATTCATCGTCGAGCATCGATGAAAAAATCGACGCGGCACCTTTAGAGTCGGTTAAAAGCCGCATACAAGCGATGGCCGGAAAAATAGATTCGCCTCCGATATATTCCGTGAGCAAAAAAGTGGTCGTGGATCAGAACATAGCGCACGACCAAGGTTGAATTCAGCTTTAAACGCTTTGTAGTTTTTTTTTGCCTCAGTGAGAGCTTTATAGGCGGTAGATGCGGATAACTGAAACCACAAGAAATGGCTAAGATTTTTTGTGGTTTTATTACGCTTATAGGAGCGACTGGCATATCGGACGCTTACAGTTCTATGGATTCTTTTGTAAATGTTTTTCAGTTGACATATGACTACTCATATATACTTAAATTTTTAGGCGATTATATTTTTATCGTCGCTTCTATACGCGGTTATTCCCAAGTAGTGGCCAATAGCTAGTACTTAACCGCGATACTTAATTTTATTTTGAGGTTAGCAATGCCGCTTCGATTGTGTTCCGCGACTTAAAGCTTCTAAAGACAATCAAACGATTGCTCAATATTCGATGTAGTGGAATAGATGTCAGTTTAATTTAAGTCCTGAGCCAAATTAAGTTTCATACGACATATCTGTTTCTTTGTGTACGCATCAATACTCGCTTCATTTCTAAGTGTTACGTGTTATATCTATCGACATATCATCGGCATTGTTGAGCTTCAAATTATTGTCGTTTCGAAAAAGAATTATAACCTTTTATCCAGATTGTTTGGAATTATGTTTCAGAACTAGCTCAGAGTTAGGTGCAACTGGCTTTGCGTTAACGCACTCAATTACGAACTAAAAACCGATTGATAATATTGATTTGTGATATTATTGCCAATAAATTTACCTAATTCGAGTTAATGACAGGCAACACAATAGTAAAAAAATCACAGTATTACCAGCCTTTAAGCCTAATGTCGAACAAAGATGGATGCTGTGGTTTTTCAGTGTTGCCACAATAATATAAAATAAGGGCGACAGATCGCATCAGCACATTCCTTATAATTGCACCTATCGCGTAAGTTTTGTAATTATTCTGATACAAATTTTATATTTTTGGTGTAATGTTGCAGTTTTTATACGGAACGCGCGAGCGTGAGTCGAATTGAATCTTCCAGTTACGGTAATAGTGGAATTGTATCGTGTATTCTTTCCAGAGTCCGCCATTCTTGTAGCACTTTTGAGCTCTCATGGTGATTTCCAATTTATCGACTCCCTTTTTCGATATAATTAATGATTTATAAAACTCTATGCCGTTACATTTTCGACTGCGAAATATTTTTTTAATTTTATGACGCATTTTCATCTTAAACGTAATTGAACCCGATGCGCATATCAAATGATTTATTTCTGAAACGACTTAATAATAATGCGCTCTAATTTAAGACTTATTCGACGTAGTCTCAAATTGACGTTGATTTCTACTTGTGTCATTTCAGTGGTCTCGTGTTTGATTACGGTATGCACTTAAGGATTAATGAATTATTTCGTAAAAATAAAAAAAGTAATTAAATGTCGATATTATACCAAATGTCAGCGCCTAAATCAGTGTTACATTTTTGTACGTGTATCGACACGCAAGGTCGATAAAGAGGAAGTTACTTTGTCGACTCAATTGTAGTAAGAGAATTCCGGACTCTGAATTTATTTCTATAAGTGAACGCGTTGTATATTTTCATTAGTTAAGGTGCCTTTTGTCACAAGTTATTGTAAACATATGCATTTAATTTCATAAATATACAGCATTTAACTGGATTCAGATTAATTTGTAAAAATGTACAAACCGAATTGATTCATAATTATAATTTTTAATCCAAAGTTTTTATTGTAAGTCTAGATCTCAAGGACTCGTCGGCGGTTAGTGTTGTCATTACGAGAACAGAATTTATTTATTGATCAGCTTCGGTTTATGTATAGTTTCCTATGTGTTAGGGTTAGGCAGGATTCATTCCAAAGCGAAGGTGTTTGTCGACGGCGGAGCGCATACTTGCTAATTCTACCAAATTCGGCTTTCAAACCTTTCGTTTTCTCCACAGGTAGGTTTATTTAATCCAAATTGAAGTAATGTGGTGCTTTAATGGCAGAATGGTGTCCCTAATTTTAAAATGTAATAATAAATGTTAAGAATACCCGAAGTTTAACATTATAACACACTTCATAAATTTTAGTTCTCTGAACCATTTCTAAGCATTATTATTTGTATGTTATTTTTTCAATCAATATTTTTATTATTTGAATTTTTATTATATAGTTTTATTTGTGAAGCGTTTAAAGGGCACGCACGTATTGCGTTTTAAGCGATAATTTAATGATTTTGTATCAGAAACAAGAGGTTTGAATGCCAAGTTTGAAACATAAGTGTACCTAGTCGGCTGCCGGAGATTATTTACAAATACGAGTATCAAATATAGACGTGAACTGGTTTTCGTTTATGCATTAAACTGAATAAAGGACAAGTCAATACATATCTTGATTTTTATTTTCTTCTCCCTTGTTTCGACTACCTCAGGATGTATATAGCCTATTCGTCGTTACTTGGTTTATTTTGTAGACTACCATCTTTTATCATCGTATACAAATGCGGGTTATACCTACCTGTTACCCCAACTTGTTACCACTGGTAACCCAGCTGTTACCAGGTGGTAACCACTGGGAATATAATTCCCAGCTGCAGCCAACTGATTGGTGTTTGTTGGTGGTAACTGGGTTTTTTTTCCCAGGTAACAAATAACCCAGCTGTTACCAGTGATTACTGGTGGGAATAATGAAAAAATGATCTTTATTCTGTAAGTAGGCCGCCAGGGCACTTTTACAAGTCTGATTCTACGGCGTTTCCTAAGAGGAGACCACTGAAGAGAAGAAAGCCGAAACAAACTCAACAGTCAGTCATTTTTTCGAAATAAGTCTTATATCTATTACAATATTTGTACTTAGCCTTGACCTAAATATATGTTTTGAGTATAAACTCAATGCGTAGTTCTTTAAGAAAACATATCAAAAATTATAAGTTAATATATATATTGAATATAAAGAAGCAAAATAATGATTTTTTATTTAAAACAACTTACATACGTTTGATATGCCACCTTATAAGAACTGTGTCCCGGTAAAAGTAAATTATTTGGTTTCTGTTCACTCCCAACCCCCAAATGCGAGTTTGTCTCATTCCTAGCGTAAATACTGACCAATAATTAACGTTCTCTGTCCGGGTGCCCCCAATAGTGAGTCACGCTACTGCTTGCCAGAAGTGCATGCCTCCACTATGGATTCACGTACCCTATACTGGATGTACAGTGGGGACAGTGAATGTGTTAAAAAATTGGGTTAGGAAGTTAACAAAGGGTCGATTTCACCTACGTATTATGTCTTATTCCAATAATAAATGATTAATTACTCGTGAGTAAACTCATTTATCAATATTTAGGGCCGATTTCATCAACAATCAATTTACACGAGAGTGGCTAACCCAGTATGAACTAAATCTAACGATTTACTCAATGGTTAACTTCATTTCCATTTCATCACGCTAGTCTACGGATAACAATCTCTTGCATAGTTACTAAGTAACGTTGAATGAATTAAATGAAATCGTAATGCACCCAAGTAAGATAGACAATTTGTCCCATGCTTGAGCAATGGTGCTGCGTATTTTTTAAATTTATTCGAGTAATACATCAATTGTGAAGTAAGTATTGAATTCACTCGACAGTGACAATGACAATACTAATCTACATCTACAGTTTACTCAGGGTCAATTTCACCGACGTAGTTAAGCCTTATTCCAATAATAAATCATACGTGACTAAACTCATTTTACGTTTCGCCAATAATTAACCTAAAGATAAAATGTCTAAACTAGAGAATAATCTTACACCGCCAATTTCGGCTGAGTAAACTGTTAGATGTAGATTAGTATTGTCATTGTCACTGTCAAGTAAATTAAATACTTACTTCACAATTGATGTATTACTCGAATAAATATAAAAAATACGCAGCACCATTGCTCAAGCATGGAACAAATTGTCTATCTTACTTGGGTGCATTACGATTTCATTCAATTCATTTGTTCAACGTTACTTAGTAACTATGCGATAGATTGTTATCCGTAGACTAGCGTGGTGAAATGGACATAAAGTTAACCATTGAGTAAATCGTTAGATTTAGTTTATACTGGGTTAGCCACTCTCGTGTAAATTGATTGTTGGTGAAATCGGCCCTTAACCGAAAAAAATCTACACTAGAGTAAAGTCTTATACCGCCAATTTCGACTGAGTAAACTGTTGGACGTAGATTAGTATTGTCATCGTCACTGTCAAGTGAATTCCATACTTATTTCCCAATAGGAAACATGCATGAAATTTTTTCATCGCTTTTCTTAACAAAATATCAAAATACCGTAAAAACTATTCCGAAAATTGAAATTAAAATCGGCCAAGAAATACGCACGATATAGGCATTTTAAACTACTAATAAAGACAGCGATTTGACAGAGGTCCGACATGGACTGTTACGTCACAGAAAGAGAAAAAATGAAATGGTTGAAAAAATATTTTTCTCCTCTGTTTGTTACATGAATGACTTTTTAAGCAAAAAGAAAAAAATATGCATATTCCCTATTGATGTATTACCCAAGTTAACTATCGAGTAAATCGTTACAGTAAAGTTAAATCTTGTGTAAATTAAATCTTGGTGAAATCGGCCCTAAATAACACAAGGTTGTTAGACAGTAGCTGTTGGCAGACCTTAATAAAATAAAACGCAGCTTTACAAATTTAATTTACATTTTATTAACAAAAATACAAAGCAAAGACCTCGAGGAGAATAAGTTTATGATTAAGTGACACTTTGGATCATACTTATTAAAATACAGAAAATAATATGGGCATATTTTAAACTCTGTCCTACCATGGTCAAGTTATTTGCAGATATTTGGTAAGTTACAAGTCACTACCCTTAACGAGTAAAACATAACATTTCTTAAAAATGCTGCTACGGAAGTCACAATGATTGAAACGCTTATAGAAATGAACACGCCCATACAAAAATAGTCTTAGTTTAGTTTTTTGACGAAATGAGGTCCTATAGCAAACTGATGCCAAAACTATACATGCTAGGTTATTATGTTCTGATTTTACAAATGTCATGTGAAGAATCATATCTACAGAACTTAAGAAAACACAACTCTAATACTAGTCGTTCATAGATCGACCTGAGATCTACAAAGATGTGATCAAATAAATGATATCAAGAAAGAAGTTTGTTGAAATGTTATTCGTTGGCTTAATAAATAGTGTTTGAATTATAAGGTTCCTCATTTTAGATGTTATGAATGAGAATATGTAAACACTACAATTGTTTCAACCGCTCTGGCCGCATTAGTGTTCAAACTAAAGACTGCAATTTCGATTACCTTGTCCAGGATTTCATCAAGTTGCAGAAAATATGCAACTTTCGCGGTGCCCGGGGCAATAATGCGACCACGGTAGGTCAGAACGGTTAAAACGCTAGTAGAAATGCTGGGTATATTCTTTCTCTATATCTATAGTCACATATAATGTAACGGCTGTTTTATTAGGTTTATAGTAGAATTCAAATTTGCGAGTTTTAATACATGGAGGCCATAATATTACTCGCACCAGTTTTATTTACTTTTTAATTTTAATGGCTACTGTCCATCAGGACAATTTGGCCAGCGTCAAAGTATCAAGCCGAGGTACAGTTTTATATTAAAAATATTAAAACAATGAGTTGATCCACACCGATTCATCTCGCCCCGTCCAAGATGGCCGACAAGAATCTTCGCACTAGTTTTATGATAGTTTTACTAAATAAATTACCACAGTCCCCCGTCTGACAGTGACAATACATGGTACAATATTGCATTTTCAAAAAAACGTGTATTACCCACTTCCATTGTACTTCTCTCAGCATATGGACTTTGGGCGCATTTTACTCAAAATCAAGAGCACTATCGATTTCAAAAATAAAAAAACAATAAATATGTATGAAAAATAAGATCATCAGATTTGTGACGCGCATAGAAAATGTACCAAAACAGTGTCACAACACTGTAAATTTTTTTAAGTATCAAAATCGTTTTTTTGGTTGTCATTGTTGAGCCAAACGAACCAAAAAAGTCAATAATCTTGTACACGTTTTTGTGAAAATGCTCAATTGAATAATTTATTAATTTTACACTGCTAAATAAACTTCATCAGAGATTGAACATTGTGAGTAGTGCAATTCGTAATTATTTATTGAGTAGCGATTACAATAACGGCCCAACCAATTATTTATTAAAAAAAAAACATTTATACAATGCTCTTGGAATAGATATAATCACCTTAGTGTGCTAGTGATTGAAATTTTGTTCCAAAAGTGTCTAAGATGCTAAACCTCTTAAGATGGACTCGTAGCTACAATGTGTAGCATTGTAGTCTGTGTGCTACAAAAAGCTGCTAAAATTGTGGTTTCAATGGTTGTTAGTAGCGTGTTTTAAAACAAACTAGCGTTTTTCTGCTGAAACTCATTTTAATTAGAGCCTACATATTTTTATAATTCATATGCAAACTTTCGCAAGTCAGAAAAACGCCTCACACTACGAAAGACTACTACAAAGTTTGAAAATCTGCTTCAGTAGATAAACTTTGAAGTTTATCTACTGAAGCAGACAAGGGACAAGTTAAATAGACGCGAATTCAGCTTATAATGGAAGTTTGTTCACACCTGGCCAACTTATAGTTGATTAAGTATAATATAGCATTATGTATGATGATTTTTTATCACACTTCTTCGAAGGAAGTTACATTCACCGTAAATTCTAAATTACGACTCAGGGCGTAATGGTCAAAATTTAAATAAATCCATAACAGTTTGAAGTGTGATTTTTTAAATGAAAAACTTAGTAACATGTGCGGTATAGGATTAACAAACTCGCGGTTCGAGCTTTTCATATAGGCTCATTCCTAATTCCCGTTTCATGGGGAACGGGGAGTAGAAGTATGTACATATAGATGTATACCATCCTAAATGTACCTATGGACTATTGTCATACATCGCAATCAAGCGGGCATTGAGTTTTTCGTATTTTTTACGTAAATTTACGGTACGTATTTTTTTATGCGGCATAAGGTACATGTCCCAGTACCTGATATTCAACCTTATATCATTGCAATAGAGGTGACAGACATGATGTTAATTATTGGAATTACGCTGTCAAGCATTTGAACGTTTACCCTATATCAAAAATCATTGGTTATAATTTTGTAACCATTTGACGAGCGATTGCTATGTGCGACTATACTGCCCTACTAACGATTAGTGCAATAACTGCAGTCAAAAAGTAAAAAAATAAAACACCTTATTTCATTCGGGCAAGGTTTACTTTACATTTCGCCTTTGTGCGGAGTTATTGCACTTATCATTAGCAGGGCAGTATAACAAGCTTGTAATATAGTTGGATTCGCGTCTGGACGTCTTAAATAAAAAGTATACGCGTTTTTTTCCCAAAATATCGACTGGTTGTCGTTTCGTAAATTGTCCCAAAGTTTTGTATGAAATTGTATTTTACTGCAGCAGCCAAGACATAGACAATGATTTTAAACGATCCTAAAAACTTTTATTATGATACACTTTGATTAGAAAGTATCTTTATGATAAGTCGATATTCTGAAAAAATATACGTTTTCTTTTTAAATCACCCGCCTGTGTTTTTTTCCTTTTTGCCTTAACAGTCGAGGAAGTTGGCGGCCATAAGCAGCTCGAGGGCGATCTCGGGCGCGATAGGGAACTCCGGGATCTCGGTGGACGAGTTGGTGTAGCGCACTTTGTATGTGAAGTACATGCACACCTTCTGGAGCACGTGCGATCTGACAAAGCATAATACATATATATTATATATATTATAGCTGAAATACAGCCAAATGCGAGTCTGACTCATTCATAACAGTTCAGAGGACTGGACAGTAGCCATTTAACTTAAAAATTGTAAGTGAATTGGTCAACTTAAATAGTGAACCATTGATTTGAAATTGATATGTTGCAAGTATATGTATTAAAAGAAAAGAGACTTGTTTGTAAAAGCTGCAATGTGTATCTGATCTTTATAACCGTCTTTAAGTATAACAAATGACTTATATATTATCACAGTTTAGATAACCTTGACGAATACTGCGATAGATATACAAAGACTAAAGCACACGAAATTATTAAATACATTTCTCGTTCACGGCAAAATTGCGACTAGCTTGCTGCGGGCCGCGAAAGGACCTATGTATGGGTCATGTCGAGGCAAAAAGCGCCACGCCTCTGCTACCTATCTAGTCCTTTCTATGGTCAGAGCATGCGGTACTGAATGTATTAAGGGGCTACCCGGAAAATTTCGGAATTTTATATCACTGTTTTTAAAGTGATATAAAATTATTCCTCATGCTGCAAACCACGTAAAAATACATATATTGTAGCTTGGTACTTGGCCTATATTTATGTCAACTGGAATGTTATTATAATACTTAATAAATCATGAGAAAAAAAAAGATTCGTACAGTCTTTTTTCTATCTTAATTTGGCATAGGCATCGTCAAGCGACGCTTAGACATGGGACACAAACCAATAAGTGAGTAATGATGTTCACTTTAAAATTGTTAACTGATTTTTCAATAGGTTCTATAGTTTTTAAGAAAAGTAGCAAAAACTGGTTTTTCGTCGTAAAAATAACAAATTTTGGTGGTGTTTATCTTGGTTTCGGTGACTCGTGAAGATAAACTGAAACAGTATGTTCGTAACAACGGTGGTTGTCAACACGATGAGACATATACAACACAGAAAAGTGTAGAGCTACGGATCGAAGGTCATTCGCGTATGGGAGCCCCTTAATAAAAATATTTGATTTTATTGAATAACTAGAAGGCGCAACTTCGTTCGAGGAGGAGAAAAAGTCAAAACCCCTCTTTTTTTCTTCAGCGTAGTCGGGTAAAAAGTATCCTATAACCATCTGGAGATACCTAGGCTACCCGTGTACCAAAACTTATTGAAATCAGTTTAGCCGATTGTGCGTGATGAAGCCACAACGACACATACAAACATACATAAAATCCAAAAAAAATATTTTTCGTTTTAGTGACCTCCAAATAGTCCGTAACAATCAATTTTTTGAAAATATCTACAATGTACAGACTTTTCATTTTTACAACTTTATAATAGTATAGATGAGTATTAAAACGAATATTTACATATAGTCAGTGACTCCATCACTCTCGTACTTATTGATATTACTCCTGTTTTTAGTTTTTACAGGTAATGCAACAAGCCGGTATTTTTCGAAAATGTAAGAAAACATTTCTCGTTCACGGCAAAATTGCGAATAGCTTGCAGCGGGCCGCGACAGGACCTTTATGGGTCGTCTAGTCTTTTCTATGATCTGAGGTCTAAATAGGTATATATTATACTCATCACCTAAACCCACCACACAGTCGTGAAGCCAGTGACATAGGCAGAGCCAAAAGCCGTCCGTTCCGTAGCCAAAATGGCAGAAACGGAACCCTTATAGTTACGTCATGTCCATCCGTCCGTATGTCACAGGCATTTTACTCAAAAACGACTAGATACATGAAATGATTTGATCAAATTTGGAGTATTTATAGGTGTCTTGTGTAAACCTAATACTTAGTTTGATAGTTAAATAACAAAAAATAATATTTCTAGGGCGGCCATTCCATACATGTAACTGTTAAACTTTTTTTGATTTTCTAAATATTTTCTAAAATCATCGCTCCAAAAGTAGCATAAATTGAAAATTTGTTTAGCTGGGTGGGCTGGGGATTTTTTATTGTGATCAGATCATAACATAACAAAACACCATTTCATTTCAATTCTGAACCTGTTAAATTTTTAGGCTCTTTGGCAAGGCCATCTTGTAGAACCCAATAGGTTAGGTTATGTTTGTGACAATTCTGAAAAATTCCTCCTCCTTCCTGAAAAACTTATAATGTTAAATTCAGACAAATATTACACTATAAGTTCCATCTTTATGGCAGTCAATATAGCAAATGAAAAGTAAAATCACTCACGGGATCTCCCTGAAGTTGACTTCGTTGGCCTCGTTCTCAGCGAACTGGCCAGGCCCGCTCAGCATGGCCTTGATGGTGCCCGATGTGAGCGCGTGTTCGCGCTTCACGATGAACTCGTGCCCGTCAGAGGAGACCAGCTTCACGTACATGGCGTCTGGGCCCTCGCAGCCGCCGTACACTTTCTCTTCAGAGCCAGCAGAACCTACAAGAGCCATGCATCAAGTTCTGTTTTACTAGACGGTACACCTTCGTTTCCGGATAATGAAAACCTGATAACCCACTTATTGATTTAGCATATTCTAGTAGAAAGTATCCTATAATTATCTGTGGATGTCCAGCTACCTATGTACCAAATCAACGGTTGAAAACTCCACTTATCAATTAAATAGGAATTAAAGTAAAATAAATAAAAAAATAAAATAAATATTACAGGACAATTTTACACAAACCAAACTGTGGTAACTGGTGAGTGCCATGGTAACTTCTAAAAGGCTTGTGTTATGGGTACGACATGACGATGTATTTAATAGATATATTTAATTTTATACATAGAAAACATTCCAGACTCAGGAACAAATATTTATGCTCATCACACAAATATTTGCCCATACAAATTGTCAATACAGTGCTATGGATGATATTAAACACTTCAGATAATGTATTAAACTTTTATGCCGGTAGCACACCTCCGCCGCGAAACGCCATACAGAGCGCGCGAAACTAAAGCGGAACTTCCTTGGGTTTGACGTTTAGGGCATGAACATTAGTATTACTTTCATGCCATGAATGAATACCATTCAACATATATTGTTTTAAAAATATAATAGGTTGGATAAGGTTTCATACCGTAAATCTAGAAATACTAGTCCTGAAGTATTTATATACAGTAAAAAATATTACTGAATACTTACATGTATTGCTTTTTGCGAGATAATACGACATGATACCATACGTCAAAAAACGAAATGCATTGACGCTTTAGAATACGCAATAAAAGCTAAATGGAAATGGGTCGGACATGTGGCAAGAAAGCATGAAGAAAAATGGACAAATATCATCATAATATGGACCAGACCAAAAGGAAAGAGAAGACCTGGCATACCAAAAGCTTGATGGACACACAACATCCAAAGAATCTTAAAGAACTGGCCCGAAATAGCCCGACCTGAAAGAAATGGCATGAACTGGAGGAGGCCTTTACCCGAGAGGGGTCCCAAACTACATACAATTTAAATAAACAAATTGATGTTTTAATAGATACTTTTATATTTTAATTAGTTAAATACAAATAGCAATTATGTTATTCCATGTACCCATAGTTGTAAGTTGGTTTTGGAATAAATGGGCTTTTTTTATTAAAATATTTACTTTACTATGAAAACTGCTCATTGATAATGATCACTATTTATAAGAAGAATGTTGAAATGAAAGTAACTTAAATCAAAAAAGAAACCCCTAAAATTAAAGTGTAACTTGGTAATAACAAACCGGGACTTAATTGCATAGAAATATATTTTTTTAATAACCTAGGCATAGTTATTTTGTTACATGTAAGTTTATATGAATAAATTAAAACTTGCAGTTCTGGTGAAAATGTGAGTTTAACCTTTGGACTCCGAAACAATTGTGTAAATGTGTATGTATTTGCTGCCTACTTATAATCAAGCTCAGTAAACAATGGTTTAAACAGCTCTGCTACATTTCGTTGAAAGGGGTAGCCCTACCTAGGCATTCCCTGTTGTAGTAAAAAACCTCACTTCATTTAGCTTTGTCGGCCCTCGTCCCCTGGCGTCTGTGTGTCCGTCCTATTTTGATGAATTCGCAAAACAATAAATACCCGGTGCTAAGCTGCCCGAGCGCTGGTCCTCCGCAGCGCTTGTGGCCGATGCGGCGGCGGGTGACCCTGCGGCGACGCTTTGCTCAGACATGGCTCTGCAAACACACCAGAACTTATGTTACACTAACTCCAAACTTCTCAGGCCCTTATGGGCATGGGTAGTCTTTATACACTACTTTTGAAATAAAGTGTTAGACCTTAATCGTACTGGATATATATTTAGGGCCTTGGACAAAAACGCCAACAGCAATAAAGTATTTTGAACTATGACTCGCGCATTCACAGTATAGATCATCACGTTTTAGTAGTTGAGACAATTGTCTTACCTTTCGCTATTAGCTTATAATTTTAAAAGTAAATTACTACTCTAAATGTAGATAAACCGTTTGGTTATTTTAATATAACTAAATATTAGAAATGATCAGGTTATTTTCAACTATTTGACAGCTTTTTAGGGCATAAAGCTAGTATTTAGTTTTTTTAATGTATCAAATGTGAATGGTTTATGACTAGAATCATACAGCCAAATTTGTATCAGCCGTTTAATTTTGGGAAGTATAATAATATTATGGTAGGGTAATAATGTAAAAAAAACACAGAGAAATCACATATTTATGTAAATGGAATAAATAACTCAATCAACAATATAACATTACGACAAGGTTTTATAATAACAGACATTTGTCCTTATGACAATAATAAGCTACAATTTATAATATTTAGAACCATTTTTACCCAGAGCTATATCATTCATAAGAGAAATTAATTGTATCCCAAAATCGTCATCATCATTATCATTATCATCCCAGCTCTCTGTGAACCATAAATCCCGCGGACTTTTTCTGACATGGCTCTATGGCTTCATTATTTTGACATTTCGATGTCAAGCGCTACGTATTTCTTAGGAAAAGTCCTTTTTTCAATCGTTTTTCGCAATTCCCCTACTTTCTTCACACGAATTAAAGCGTAGGGAGTCAAGCTTGACAAGTGGTCAACTAAAATTCGCGAATGGGACCCAGAAATACGTCCACAGCCATGTGACACGAATACGAAAAAGGGCTTCCATACCGTCAATGTGACAGAGATGTTTTCTGCCATCACGACGAGTGAGCGCCACCGCGGAGCCGAGACGGCGACGACGCGAGCTACCCGGACAGCGATATAGGGCAAGCGCGTCAAAAATGTGCGCGAGATGTCCAGTCCGCCTCCGAACCCTAGAGCTGGCGGGGACGACGGTGGCGGGCGGGGCGCGGGCGAGGAACGCCCGCCCGCCCCGCCGAAGACGTGTGTAGCGCCGCCAGCCTCGCAGCACGACACCAAGCTGCACTATGTGGCGCTGGCCGCACCCGGGCCCAGCGGCATCAAGCAGTGCTTCCGCACCGTGAAGGCAGCGCGGCGAGTGCCTACGCTGCCGCGGCGGCGCGAGGAACCTGAGGCCGAGACGCCGCCCGAACCGCGCGAGCGCCGTGCTCGCCGCGACCGCTCCAAGCGCCACGTCTGCGGCACCTGCGACAAGCGCTTCTCCAGCCCTGGGAAGCTCAGCCAGCACGTCCTGTCCCACACAGGCGAGCTCCCATTCTCCTGCGACCTCTGCGATAAGCGATTCAACTCCAAATTCAAACTCGTCCGCCACAATCTCATCCACAGCGAGGCCCGAGCTTTCGCATGCAGTGTCTGTGGTAAAACTTTCAATCGAAAAGATCACCTCACAAACCATGTCAGAGTACATAATCCTGTTAAAAAACTGTATACTTGTGAAAGGCCAGATTGTAGGAAATCATACACTTCCCTGCTTAGTTATAGGAAGCATGCCGCACTGCACTCGGCCGAAGAAGGTAATCTGCAGTGCAAGATCTGTGATGAAGTTTTTACTACCACGCAAGATATAGTTTATCATCTAAAAGTCCATACAGGTAGTCGGACGGTTAAGAATGAGACTGACAAAAAATTTACTTGTAACTATTGTGAGCGACGGTTCTTCACCGCGAAGGACGTGCGGCGCCACCAGGTGGTGCACACGGGCCGCCGAGATTTTTTATGCCCTCACTGTCCTCAGAAATTCGGACGGAAGGACCATCTAGTACGACATGTTAAGAATGCCCACCCAGAAGAGTCATGGAGATCTGCAGCCGTTGGAACCTCTAGTGACCCTACACCTGAAAGCTCCTCATTTGACGAAATTGTAATCCCAGAACCTTCATCCTTTGCTGAGTTCGCATTGGAAGGTACAGAATATTGGAAGTCACCATCGCCAAAAGACAGCACGCCTGAGGGGCCTACCAGAGTACCCTCTTCTGATATAATTGTGGAGATTTCGCCTGATTTTGATATAAAGATGGAGCCGGTAGAAATAAAAATAGAGAGGCCACAGTCGCCAAGTTGCGAGCTTCTTCCGATGGAGTTTCCAGTAGTGTTCATGGTGCCGCCGCAGTTCCAGGCGCCACCCGACTTGCCGTACCTCACAGAGCCGCTGCCCGAGTTACTGCCGGAGGGGCTTATGCTGGATGACCCGGGAGAAGGACCGTCGGGGCTGTCGTCGCAGATACTGGGGATTTTGGAAGAGGAGGAGCCGGGCCAGCAGCGGCAGCGCCTGCCGGCCTTCACGCAGGCCTTCCAGACCGCACAGAGCCCTAAGCCGCCGCCGCCGCCCCCGCCGCCCCACTAGCGCGCATTTAAGGAGCTACCTCATTAGGTAAGTGGTCTAGCTATACTATAGGAGAGTATGGAAATGTTAAGAGTCCGGACTCCGAGACTACAGGTATGGGACCGGTTATTGCCAAATTGTATATTTGTACGTGTTGGGTATACCAAAATGTTTCCGAATTCTACATGAATAAGTGGTCTAGTCGTGTATGTACTTTCGGAATTGTATATTGTTTATTTATAGCGTACATGTGGCGTTATGGAGTATTATGGGACCAACTCTGTGAGCTAGGGTGCAGTAGTGTAGTACTCGAGGCCTTGTTACGGCTGGCCGATTCGATGCTGAGCTAATTTTGGAGTAAGGTGCAGTTGAACCTCATGGAACCTTTAGGATACAGTGTACTCTTTAAACTATGTGAAACAGTACGATATTGCCGTTATAAATGGCGCCCAAACTATCTAGAATTTGATCACATACTAACATCTTGTCTGCTATTTGCATAGGTATCTTCCAGAATTTTTGGTATTAACTTTGTTACTTAGGTATTTTTTCGCGACAGAGCGAAGAGCTTCGTCTACTTATCTGTGTCATCGATGCGATCGCAATCGATGTTGGTCTGCACTGCATCTCTTATCTAAACGTAGAATGAAAGAAAAAAATCATAATCGGGTTTAATATAAATATGTTAATAAATATTGGGATGATGTTACATAAATGAAACTAGGCTCATGGCAATCTCAATAAGGCTTCTGTTACTAGACGATAGGAAAAATCGAAGTGTCAGGAAGAAATATTTATGCTCATCACACAAATATTTGCCCCTACAGGGATTTGGACCTAGGACCGTCAGCTTCACAGGTCATTACCGCTGAGCTAAACCTGTCGTCGAATATAATTTAAATCTTGATAACAAATCAATCAAGGAAGATTGCCCACGGTCAATATGGTGAAGATTGCCCACGGTAACGATGGTGTCGTGATACAATTTCATTGCCACTAACGCAGCCAAAAAGTTCAAGGGGTTTTCCCGGACATAAACTGTGGCGCGCACACACTTCGGGAAATTCCTAAAACAAACTCTGGACTGAATCCGGTTTTGGCTCGTTATTTGTTGTTGATTAGTAAAAAAGTGATCACAACAAGATGTCTCGAACAAAAAAGATCCTGTATTGGTTTATTTTGATAAGAAGACAATAGTATAAAAAAAAAAACTGCTGAAAATCAAATAAAAGTTATGATTTTTATCAGCTCTGATAACAAAAAGGTAATTCAAATTCAAAATATTTTATTTCAGACAAAGTCCATATCTTGTTAGTGACATAGTATTACTTAAACTAGGGTTAGTATTTATTATATTAGGTTTTAACATATAGGGGCATGTAGCTGCACCCAGTGCTTCAACCACGGCGAGTCCCAGCGGTCGGCCAGCGTGCACAGTATGATATTCGAGCTGGCGCGCCATCGCCTTAACAGCGAACTACAGCGCTTCCTGATAATCGCGTGGAAGCCGTCGATCCGCCCCTCCGCGAACATACCCGAAGCGCTGCAGTGTCGTGGCAGCCCGAACACCACCCTGTACGCGTTGTTGTACTGAACTCGCAGAGCGCTGAATGCCCGCTGCGTGTAGCTGGTCCATAGGCTGCACGTGTAGAAGGACTGGCAATATGCTTTAAAAAGCGTAGCCTTCACCTGTTCGGTACATCGTGCAAACCTACGAGCCAGCATGTTGCAGCGCACAGCCAGCGCCCTGCGTTCCCTCTCCATATCCATGTTGTCACACATGTCATCGGTGACCCAGTAGCCTAAATACTTAAAATGCTTGACTTGCAATAAGGGAGTACCACAAAGCGTCACAGGGGGAACTCTGTACGTCTTCTTACCAGCTTTAAATAGCATAATCTCGCTTTTTTTAGCATTATATTTGAGCCCATGGGCTTCCGCGTACGACTCACATTTCCGCAATAAACTAATTAAACCACCCACTGAGGGGCTCAGCAGCACCATGTCATCCACGTAGCTGATGTTATTCACGTGCACCCCATCAATGGAACATCCTACACTGGCACTGCTGAGCTCCTCCAGCAGTCGGTTCACGTACAGGTTGAAGAGGCGGGGCGAACTTAACCCCCCTTGCCTCACCCCGCACTCCAACCTATACACCTCCGAAAACGCTCTAGCCCACTTAACACTATTTTCTTGATTACCATACCAGTACTTTAGTAAAGAGGTAACTTCATATGGCACATCAGTCTCAGATTGTAACTTATGCCACAGCATGTCATAAGATACCAGGTCAAATGCTTTTGATAGGTCCAAGTAACAGGCATAAACAGGCGTATTTCTGGCTGTGTAGTACTGGACAGTCTGCTTTAGACATAGGATGGCAGATTCGATGATGACCGACCTCTGGAATTTGAGGTGTCATTCCGCACTCGTCCGCAAAGCAAATGCAGTTAAGCATGTGACCTGTGACCTATGCAGATATTTGGTACAGTCTTTAGTGTAATTTTCCTTTTGAAGCCAAGAAGCTTAGAACGCGTTTGGATGTACGGAAAACGCAAACGGGGCCGCGACGTTTTGTTCCGTTATCAACTTAACACTGGACGCTCACACATGTGAAGTACTAAGGATAGTTTTGGTCACATTTCCTTCACACTGTCTTAAAAGGCTCCCTGAGGTTCAACGGTACTCGTAAGGGCGGCATGCTATACAATATGTTTTAGAGGTGCGTGTCGTCTTTAAAAAAATATATCGAAGCCAGTATCTATTTATAATTCATTGAAGCTGGAGTGGGATTACATCAGATCTGTTAAGGTAAAGAAAATAGTCTTCGTTAAGTATAGTGTTCAGAAAAAGGTTAAATTGCATTTGTAGAACTGTTATGGACGCGTGAACGAACGGTGGATGCAATAAAAAAAAAACATATATACCTCAGAAGCGCCTGCTTCCTTAGAATTAAGACAGTTTGTTATAATTGGTTATGAAACTGAGCTAGGTATCTGTTCAGTCAAGGGTTCCGGGACGAAACTTGAATTAAAACTTCCAATAATATCCTTAATTTAGCAGACTTGTTGAACAACTGATAATGTTAAACATCAGTCCGATTAACGCGAAAAAACAACTGTTAAAAAGTAAAATAAATCAACTTCATTTTTGGAATGCTCGTAAATTTCAAAAGGATTTCAAAAGTATTATTTCCCTCTCGGAACCTGATTTCAGCACAGTAGCGTTTATTGACAGATTTTTTTTTTCAGATAATACCTAAGTGAAAGGACGGACAATTCGTCTGTGATAAAAGCTTCTGTGTTAGCTCGAATAGGTCACTTACCCCGCATAAATTGGACAAGATTGCCACATCGTGCGGCATAAAACAAATATTACAGCATACCATTCTCATGATAAATACAACAAAATGTGCCAAAAAAATATAGATCAAGAATATTCTAGAATGATTGACGGTGTTCTTTATTTTTTTTTCATGTGATGCTGTGATATTCCTGTCATCAATGACAATAAGTATGAATGTGAGTTCCGAAATTTGGAAAACAAAATCACGTCGGGAATTCTTTGGTAATGTTTTCGTTCAATGATTCTATTTCGAAACTACCGTAAAGCGCTTGTCTTGGCATATGTTTAGGATTATAAGCCAAATTAAATAATGTGTATGATTTGAGCGTGTCGAATGTAGCTAAATTACAACTTTATTTCGAGGAAGGTTAGGTAGGTCGTACTGGATCATAAACGTATCGTTCCGCGGTCGACTGCACTTAGGTTCTTTTGCATGACCAAAGAAAGCCTGCAGTCGACGGGGGAATCGTACCTTAACTCGCATTTTCCGATAGAATCGAGCTGTTTCAGTCACTGGATGTTTGATGACGTCTCGATAATTTGAAAATTCGATTCCACGACTTTCGTAGTGTTTTCATGCACATACTTTGCTGTTAGATATTGACATTATTTATATATCGAAAAGTCCATGGCACATTTAATGTTCACTATTGTATCGCTAAATATCATCTAATACAGTTAACAGTCCTTACAATCTCTTGACTGACAGAACGACTTAAAACGGCATTTTATTTCATTATTATTTCTACAATATTTAATTAGTCATGAAGGCCAGCCAAGTAACACGTTTTAATGTTTTTCAAATTGCCATCTCCTTCAGCTGTTTCAGACTGCTATCTTATTGGTTATTGTTATCACTTTTCATCACCTCCAATTTAACTCGCTATTTTCAAACAACTTCACCGTTGCGCTAGCCCGACAGTGCATTATGTATTTTTCTATTTTTGGTCATCAGTTATAGATAACATGCAAAGAGCCCAAAATAATAACATTCTTTGAAATCAAACTGAATGATGGAGTGAACTTGCACTTTTACAAATCCCATTAAATAGCATCTAAATAACGTACTGTGTATGTAGATGTCATCAAATCTCCCAGCGATCGAGTTACCTGACACAAAAACACATAATTGTAAATTATAAGTTTTTTTGTAAGTAACCACGATTTCTAATACATAATAATTATGATCCATGTATGTGTAGGAACGGAGAGAAATGTAGGTGAGATACTTGTACACGCTTCGTAAGTATAGATATATGTAAATAATTCAATCTTTTTAGGGTAATAGGACTGTAAAAAATTGATCAGGGTGCCTGTAGAACCGTTTTAGTTTATCGCTAGTGCTTCAAAGTTCAACTATGTCGCTAACAGTTTTAAATCTTTCATCACATAAACAAAATACGCGGGTTACACCGTTGGCGTTTGACAATAAAAATAATAGCGATACATGTCAACACGTAGTAAAAGCTTCTTTCATATATTTTCAGACTTGAATAAGGTTAAATTGGTATAATTATTCCGAAGCATTTTCTAGTTAAGCAGTAGAAAAATAAAAAATGACTAGTATGACTATAAAAACTAAATCCTATCTGGGGTAAAAAAAATAGGCCTTATTCACCATGGTCTGTTAACGTTGCCGGCAATTGACGCCCGATTACTAGCAGACAGTATCTATAAAATTACAGACGATACCAAGGACCATTAAAACAAGAGGGCTGTCAATTGCCATAGTATGGATCGTGCCCCGATCGCAAGGTGTCATTCAGGCACTATAGGCTTTAAAACTAAACATTTAACAATGATATTGTTGAACAAAGAAACAAAGTTCAGTAACAATTAGTTCGTATATAGCTAATCCATACTAATATTATAAATACGATGTGTGTCTGTCTGTCTGTTACCTCTTCACGCTGAAACCGCTGAACCGATTTGGATGAGATTTGGTATGGAGATAGTTTGAGTCCCGGGGAAGGACATAGGCTACTTTTTATCCGTGATAAATACCCTTATTCGCGATAAACGAATTAAGGGCGGACGAAGTCGCAGGCAGAAGCTAGTAATGAATAAATCCTAACATTGAAATACTGTGTCATGCTTGCAAAGTTGAATAATTGTAAATAAGAATTCTTTCTTATACATAGATGGCGTTATACATATCGGGGAACGACTTTTTGTATGGATATTGACCGTTGTCTCGTTTTAATGGTCCTAAACGAGTGCCTTAAAATTAACGTGTAAACGAACGGCGGTTCCAAATTTAAGAGGCTTTAGCTTCTTTTTCGTCGGTTTTTTGTTTTAAAAAATCTGACAATTTACAATTTTTAAAGTAGTAATTACACTGCACTGAAGGACGTTCGCCATAGCCTTTGATTAAACTCGGCTTGTATTTCAGTTGAAACATTTCGTTTCCTAAGACTATTTTTTTTTACTTAGCGGGCACCCTGTTAATCTACCTCAAAGCAAACTTATAATTACGATTAGTTTATAATTGACTACGTTAGGTTAGTGAGAGTTAGGTTTTCTAGTTCAGAAGAGACCATACAAAATGGTACAGAGATAATGTAATTTTCGCTGTAAATTATAATGTAAGTGTGTGCTGCAATATCAGAAATCTTTATTGATATATCCATTAATATGTATGATTATATGTATATCGCTTTATTGTTAAAGGGGGATTTTTCTACCACTGTTTTTTTTTTAACTTTTGCAGATAACTATTAAGATGCGTTCGTGTAACTTACATGAAAACATTATCTAGTGGAGAGTACAATTTTAGAACTGTTTTGAAATTGGCTGTCAAATTCTGGAAAGTAAGTGCTGGGTGGGTCATACTGGTTCTAGAATTTAGCCGTCTTTCCTGTGTACAACGCAATAGTTAAGGGCTTGGGTACATATAACTGATATTTTTATCGCTTAGATCTAGAGTATTAATCAATTTGTACATCGCCTAATAGGGCACTAAGAAAAATTAGTATTTAAAGCCCTTAACTTTCGGGTGTCCACAGGAAAGACGCATAACGCTAACTCATACTAAAAATAATTATGATCCGGATAGGTATTCATTTTTACGTTCAGTGGCTTACCTGAAAGTTGGTCAGGCCAGAAGACGAGTCATTTTATTACGGTCCCAAACGTACTATATATGTTTACAGGTGAGGGGCGTCTATCCCTTTCTAACAATTGCATAGCTAATGTGAGAAAGGGATGATTGCGCTCGGTAAAATCATGACATTTCAAGCTGACGCATCAAAAATTTCAACTACATACGCATCAAAATACATTTTAGTGCTAGAGAAATCCCTAATTCAATGTCACTATCGTTTGGCAAAAGTCCAGATTTAATTCACCTTCATTAAAACTGTCTAGGACTAAAAACACAAAAAATATCTAAAAAAAATTAAAATATACAAGTTAGGCCCTAAAATTGCGTATTTCGTTACATTTTGGAAGTAAAAAAATATCATACATAACACGTCCGCTGAAGATATCAGAAAAGATTTCCCGCAAAATATTTGTATGAATACATTGTTACAGAGTTGATGTTGAAGTATGCGACATTGTATTTGATAGAAATGTTTTATTAATTCCTGCGAGGGGTGGATACGGCGTCTCACGCTATTATAATGTGGGATGTGTTCAAGTGTGCGCCGGTCTGCTCTTCTGACTAGTCATATTCGTAAACAATAGCAGCACATTCTCAAATAGGCAGTTACACGTGATATTTACCAATATATCGGACAGTAATGTATAGTTTACTAATGAGGTTAAAAACTGATTTCGCCAGATGTCGCCACTGTTGGAATTAAAAGTTGTGCCACGTAAGATTGGGCCTCTGAAGTCTTAACGCACTCTCGGTGTGTCTGTCGGACCCCTAAGACACCTAGTATCAATTGCTGTGATGCTACCAATAGCGAACTTCAGACAGGAAAACTTATGTGTAGCTAATTATTTTTACGTTATGAACTTGTGTAATTTGTAATTTTAAAATACTGACACGAAAATTCGATAGTGGCGCGCTCTGTAATGAGCCTCTAGTTTTTAACTTTATTAAGCGCACGATTGTTTAACGCGGCATTCACCGTGGAAGACGCATGCCATTTTTGGTTGCGATTGACACTGCATCCGACGTGAAAATCAATCGCATAAAGTTGCGTTTGTCGCGTCAAGCGATCGCGCGATTTACGATCAATAAAGGTGCAAACCAGAGTACAAATGTAACAAATAGCATATAACTCGCATATTAATAATAAATTATGTTTTCATTGTATTTTATTAGTATTGGTACAGAAATATACAACGATATATGCAATATATTTTTGTAATGTTTTAGATTTAATATATACAATAATCGTTAACATATCAAAGACTACAACTTTAACAGTTTGTTACGTTTAGTATCTTGAATATTTAATATTGAAGCAGTTCTTGTATTTATTTGTCGACAGTTCGGATACAAAGTGTCCATGCCCTTTTTATGTATAAAATTGTTTATATGCATAATTATTGTTAACTCTTGTTTCCCAGTTTATATTAGTTTTTATTTTTAATCTCGTGACGAGTGTGACTCGTCATATTTATATTTTTGTAATTACAAAAGTTGTGTAATACCAAATAATTATACATTTACTTCGTGTTTACATTTTGTAAAGTTCGAATATTTGTAACTTATGTTTTGTGTCTGTAAGTTGGTAACTGCAACGAAAACGCGACTCTGATCACATGTGGTATAATATAGGGGCCTTATTCAGTAAAAAAAAACGTATTTGACTTGCGTTTAAAATTACAAAAAATGTATTTTTTTTAAATCTATAATATTAATAGAAGGAATCTATTTTTGTTACGCTTTTACGAGTAATTATGGCATTTTATATGGAATTTAAAGATCAAAATATGGAAGATAAATAACATGTTACATGTTGGGGCATTGATTTTACGCTTGATCCGTGCAAAAACAGGCAGACATTCAATTAGAAGCTTTAGAAGTGTAGGTAAACTATAGGTCAATATTGGAAAAACATACTTTCTTGTGTAAATCTACTCGTTGTGATTGAATCTGTAAGGTGATTGGGGGTATAAGATAGAAGTGCGGAGAATTTCGAAAGGTTAACTTTATTTCAACGCTTCTAAGAGCATTTTCGGTAAAATTTTAGTCTTCCCCATACTTCCGTCTTACCCCGTCGTAAAAATAATTGAATTACTACCAAGTCAACTTCTTCAAAGTATTTATATTGGACTTCTATTGGGCCTCTTCGTTTAATCAGTTCCCAACACCAAGTTTGTAGACGTGGGTAGTTATGCGACTAACAGAAATGACAAAAGGTGCCCTCGACAATCGATAATAATTATAAACGCTGTACCTGGTTTATAATAACATGTAATATGGTCTTGTAATAAATATTTTGGACATAATTTTGTATGTTTTTATTTATTTTTTTGTTTCCCGCAATGGGACCTCCAGCTGTTAAAGCTTCTTAGGTTCAATATTCGGGGTTCTTTGAACCTTTTTAATGCCCAGCGGCAGCGTGTTGACGGGAATCCGTGCGCCGCACGCCAACCAATCGTATGATACGATTAAGCGTTTTTAAATAGTTCCCGTTTATTTATCTATCTCTACTATTTTAAAGTTGTATTGTATTGTGATGTATGGAGTACTGCTGTTACCTTTGGGACGGATCAGCTAAATACCAACTGGCCACTTTAGACTCGATTGACAAACGAGCTAGGCGGCTTATTGGCGACCCTATTCTGACTGACGCTAAGCTGCATAGCCTTGAGCATCGACGTAGGGTCGCTTGTCTGTCGGTCTTTTACAGGTTACATTTCGGAGAATGTGCGGGGGAATTACATTATTTAATTCCACCATCGGAACACCCAACGCGTGCGTTCCTTCCATCCACATGTGGTCGATATTCCGCGTATCCGCACGAAGCGCTTCGGTGCAACTTTTATCATGCGTACCACAAAGGAGTGGAACTCGTTGTCTGCTAGTGTGTTCCCCGCTTCCGCGACCATTATAATGTAGGCGTCTTCAAGACAAGAGTAAATAGGCTGTTTTTAGACGGGCATGATATATTCTCGGCCGCATCGTCACTTGCCAACAGGTGAAATTGCGGTCAAACGCCCGTCTATCGTCAAAAAAAAATAGTTGTAAAAATGAATTATCTACATTGAAGACATTTTCATAATAAAACGAGTAAGTGGAGCACTCCATTTGAAGGTCACTGAATGGAACATTTTTGTATGTTTGTACGTGTCTTTTATCACGTCAAAACGGCTAGACGGTGCATCAAATATTTTGACGGGATATATTTGGCGCTTTGGATGTTACTTTACATATTACTTGAAGCTGACTGTACAAGGATAATTGGACATCCGACGATGAAGCAAAAAAGAGGGTTATGACATTTTTTCCTTCGCGAAGGAAGTTGTGAGCACCATCTAGTATAGAATAAATCAGTTAAGGAAAGCAATCGCTAAAGTCTACATTATATTTAAAGCTTAGCCACGATATTTCCATCGTTTCACAATACAAATATGATTTTCCGTGACTGAAAGAATGCGACGAAATAAAAATAAAGTTATCACAACAAAACAAAAAGGTGCTTTATCGCGTATAAATATGATTTATTTAATTACCTTTCGTTGGTAATTCTTCGACGTTTCGGACATCGCGTCACGTTCATGGTCTCGAAGGAACCACCTCCTCCCTGTCCCTGGTCCTTCGAGACCATGGATGTAAAGCGACGTCCGAAACGTCGAAGAATTACTAATTAACCCCCTTTTTTTGTGTTGCGATATTGAGTGAAGATCGCGTAAGTTTAAATCAATGTTAAGAATAGAGTTTTTCATAAACTATCGACCCGTACTTGCCATATTTATTCAACATTCTAAGCTTAAATTAAAAGTCCTTTTAATTATAAGCAGCGGTATTCGTGTTTCATTTTGTATTCCCTCTTTTATTTTCATTTACATATTCTCAATGTGGAAAAAGACCCGGCCGAGCCACCTTTACACTGAACTTTGAAAGTGTGACAGTGGGAAGGTCGGAAAAGAAATTTCCCCACCTTAACACTGGTGTAAATGTGCTCCCAATGATGAGCCACGCAAGTGCTTGCTCAGAGTATCTCCACTACGGAGTCACATACATCCCCATATTGGATGCACAGTTGGACTTGTGACGTCACATCATTTTGTATTTGGACAGTAAACATTAAAAGACAAGTGAGGATCGATAGACTGTAGATGTAGTATATCAAAATGAAACAATCCACTGCAGCCAATAAATTTTGTAATATATTTTATTGCTGATCACTTCATTAACAAATAACACATAGACTTAGAACCAGAAACAACAAAATAAATACCTAATTCGGTAAAACAGAAAAAATGCTGTCAGTATATTTTCTATGAACACGAATTTTTCTATACAGGAATCACGGGTAACATTGTACAGATATACAGTAGTAAATATACAGTTTGATTATTCTTTGATAGTATTCAAGTTTCTACATTCGCTAGACTTGAATTTGAACTAAATTAAAATTGTACTAAAATACTAACCATCCCTTGGAGGCCGCTTGTTGCGACGCGACCCGGCTCGCTGAGATACAAGGTGTATATGTATATGATATTATATAGGACATGTAGTATTTAATGCAATCGTTATATAATGTATGCTTTTTCAGTCGAGTACCGCGTTTAGGCCACGAAGCTTGCTGAGGTGGCCTAATTAAGGTACGAGACTTAAAAAGCTAATTATATAACCATTGTATACAATATGTTTTCTACGAGTAACCCATAAAGTACAATAAATGAAACACAGCTAAAAAAATAATTGCAAAAACAATGCGTTCCTTTTTCAAAATTCATTATGGTTCTGCGCGGAGTTGTAAAATATATCATTATACTTCAGTGGCATATAATATAAACCATAGAGTATAGAGTGATGTTCAAACGTAACATGTATGCCTTTTTAGTATGATTCGCGGAGTTCTTATTCACAGATTTAGTACACGAGTAGAAAAATACATATTCTGTGATATAAGATATAAATATACCCTGTTGTACAGTCAGCATCATACTGTAGCATCCAAAGTGCCAAATTTATCGCAACACATCTTTGTCGTTATATGTAAGTATAAAGACATGTGACTACACAGACGATGTGATAGTGACTGTACTGGTTCTAAACATACATATACATGACCTAAATATAAAATCAGGTAGATAGAGGTATACAATCTAAAATACAGAACGTGACACAATAATAACACGCATTTTTCATATTTCTTAACGAAAACAAATAAATAGGGACGAATAGTATAGAAACAGAATTTTATGATTGTTTGATAATTCATCCGGAACTGATTCACACTATGTATAAAATCTACATAGTCGTCACTTAAATATTTAGTTATAATTTTTGGATTAAAGGGTGTCACAAGATTTCCTCCAAATAGAGCAGTTGATAAAGAAGAAAAAACTAAAAAATAGGAACAAAGTTGCTCGATGATAAATGATTGTTAAAAATATTTATGTAATGAAGTTATAATAACATTATTTACTGTGTCAATCGGTCTTGTACGTCAGTCAGTATCAATACGAGGTTTTAAAGAGCCAACAAAATGAAACATAATTACGTGAGTAGTTTATCCTGTTCGTAGTGCCCTTTTTTATGTATCTGCGCCTAATTTCTTTGTATAATAAATAAAGTTCATACATCCTTATCCTATCATATTAGGTAAACAATATTTTGGCGACAAAATTGAAAATACTCAATAAAGTTGCTGATCTTAATCTTTGTTCATAAATAAATAATTTAAACAAATCAACAGAATTTGGAAAATTTTACACAAGTCGATCTAATTCCAAAAACTGTGCACGTAATGTGTACTTAAATGCATGCCTAATATTCGTATTTATCACACAAAAATTTACCCTTGGAACCGCTGGCTTCGCTGGCAGGTACACTACCACTACTAAACGTGTAGTCAATGACATAAATAGTACTTGAGGAAATAGTCTTAGCCAGCGCAGCATTTAGAAATTAAAAGGTAAGTTTGTTCGCCAAATGTGACAAATATTGCGAAACGAAATCACTAACTCTACCTGTACAAAACAGCGAGTCGGGTCGCGCGCAGCGAGAAATAGTTTTTAGAAAAATATATCACGAGACCAGAGTAACACCCAAGTTTAAATGCACATAGTTTTTTCACACCAGTCACCAGGAATGTACAACGTTCCGAGTCGCACCCTCTCTCTCTAAAGTTGGGCTTTAAAGAGAGACAGACGATAATCGACTCAGCTTAAGTCCGCGACTCGTCGCCTCAGCCTGTGTACGAACTGAAATGCGAGAAAGAATCATTTCACTGTCCTCTTTCTCATTCTCCTCACTTTCCTGGTTTTCGACGGTTTCGACTTGAGCGATATGCTGTCCAAGTTGGGCAGCTCCACCTCCGAGGGTTTCTCGTTGAAATAGACCGGGTTGTCGTTCGCGTCATGATCGGACCCGTCTATCCCGTTCTCCAATTTGACCGTGTTGGGATAATCCTCCATATCTTCATCGGAATCGGGATAATTGCCATTCGGCTCATACCTTTTGTATGGCACTCTTTTATAGTCGTCGTCGTCCGAATCGGCTATGCGGGCGACTTTGGAATGTCGTAGATTCTGCAGCGATTGGTTTTTCTGCAACTCACTGTGTACTGACTCCCTGATGTTGGTGTCGGAGGTGGACTTAGGGCAGAAGTCCTCCTTGTCGGACTCGGAGTAGCGGTTGGAGCGGCGCTCGCAGCGCGCGGGCGGCGGGTCGGGGGGCGGCACGCGGAGCGGGACGTCGGGCCCGCCACCGTAGATGTCGGTGAAGAAGCGCCATAGTTCCTCGCTGAGTTGCGCGTGGTCGGAGCCGTGCTTAAGCACGTATGTTGTGACGCCGTCCACCTCCTGGAATTTGGGGATTGGTGAAGTTAAGTGAGAGTAACTATGTTGCGACATACTTCATTATTTACTAAGTAAAACCAAACTTTTGATTAATTGAGCATTGTTGAATTATATGATAGAAATAATACTGTTAAAATAAAATAAACGATACCGATGACTTTCTTTGGTTGGATATTTTATCGAAACGCATGTGGTCTCGCTTGGGGATAACCTGGCTCTACAACTCATTCTCCACCAGATCACAGTGTATATCCAAGTGTAGACCGTCTGGACTATATTTCCAGGCTCCGACTACTGTCGTAACATTACTATGTTACCTGCTGCGTGATGATGCCGGTGTTGCGTCTATTCTTGTTTATTCTAGCTGGGGTCTTTAAATGCAAGAACCATTTTAAGCTAACGTGATAAGTACACATTTTAAATGGCATGCTCAGCTACGAACACGACTGTCAATGTTTCGCTTTTAGAAGCGGAATAATTACGTTCAGTCATATAGACCCTCCCGCGTGACAATGACGGTGTAAGCGAAAACTAACGAGATAAGTACAGATGTTCAATGGCTTGCTCCGCTACGAACACGAATGTCCATCATATACTTAAATGAAACAATTTAAATGGATTATATCTTCTCAGCTTTCGTGTTCAAGGGGTCGACACACGAAACACACGTGACACCGGGAACACGAAAGCTGAACAGCTTCCGAAACGTCGGGAACTCAGAATACGCGATATAATCCGTTTACATTGTTTTATTTAAATGAGTGAGTGATAATCGCGGAATAGAAGAAAATATTAGTGTCAATGTTTCTTTTTCGGTAGCAGAACAATTTCGTTCATAAGTGGTCATCTAGACCTGCAGCGCTAGTGCAACTCTTCGCGACTTTGCCTGTCACGCGTCTTAGCGCTAGCCAACATACAGGCGTGTATCACAATTGTGCTTGTGTGTTTCTGGACTGTATACCTGCTGCGTGACGATGCCCGTGTTGTCGACGGGCGGCGGCGGCTGCTGCGCACGCGACCGCACGAAGGCCTGCCACTGCCGGAACCAGTGCATACTGATGGCGTAGATTGCGCGCGGACGGTCTTGCTCCTGTTACAATGATACTAATTAATATTGTAAGTATAAAACATATAGAAGGGTCTTTGAAGAAAAAGGGTACATCAACATTTTTCTCTCAGAATGACTTTTTGGGTTTATCTTACTCAGAATCGTTTGTACATTTGATATTCATACAAGAAAAAAGTATCCCAATTTTTGTTAGGATTTATTTTCCTGCAGTTTCATAAATATTGTAAAATAAATATATTAATTATTCGGAATCGAGATTTTGGGACATATTTTTCCGTGTCTCAGAAAGAAAAGACTTGAAAATACAAACAAACGCTTTTAAGTAACATAAACTCCGAAAAGTCAATATTCTGATAACAAAAAGATGACCTACACTTTGCCAAAATCAACGTGCCGATGGAGTTATTAACCTTTTGATCGTCAAGCAGCGAAGTAATACGACCCAGACGCCACAGCAAAAAAAATCCTTGATAATTTAATAGTAATAACAGAAAGTGGTTTTGATATAATATCTATGAAGTTTTCTAATCACGACATTACGTCGGCATATGCCAGTGGCACGATTTTTCTATGACGTGGTTTGCCGACTGTGGCGGTCAAAAGGTTAATAAGTCCGCCCTCCATCACACATTTTAGACGAAACATCTAGTGTGAGCTAGAGGTCCGGTTTAAGTGTGTACATATATATAATTAAACATCAGGGACAATCTTACACAAATCGACCTAGTTCCAAACTAAGCAAAGCTTGTACTATGGGAGTCAGTTGGCTCATACACTTGCTTGTTGATGATGGAGTGCGTAGAAAGAACACTGATGTTAAGTTAAAGTTAAACTAGTTTATTTTCTGTTATTATAAAGATAGGTACAAGGTTTAGGTTAATTAGCTGTTCCTTCCGTTGATGTTTATCGTACGCGTGTTAAGTATGCACTCGTCTAGATATAATTCGATATTTCGCAAGTAAACAACGTGACCCCAATTGGATCGCAACGTAAGCTAAACCTGCATGTACAGTCAGACTGTACATATTGGGCACCCCCAAAAGAAGGGAGAACGTAACTTTCAATAGAAGGAAAAGCTATTACAAGAAACAAATAATAAAATATTAATCGACGTTGAACGCGACGTTGTCGTTGGTCGCGCTGGGTGGCCGCGGGCGCTGCTCTCGGCTGCTCGTCGGCCTGCTCGTTCCTTGCTGGAGATTTCTTTCTTTCGGTATGGGTTGAAGCTCGATGTCCTCGTAGTGGGGCTTCACTGATCGAAGGGAGCATTCTTTGCGTTTCAATTTTGGGCAGAGTGAAGGATTTCGCCTTCCCGCTCCCCACAGGATGACAGCAACGATTGCTGTAGTTAGGAGGAAATAACTGATGGCGTATTGGTGAATATCGTGATTGCTTATGCCAGATGGCAATCGTTGTTCGCTCTTCTTCAGGCGATTTATTTTTCCATCGACCTCTTCTATATCTTGATCTGCTTCCGTGGGCAGGTAAAGGTGCGGTATGTTGTGGTAAGTTATGTTTGCGATTTGGTTAATTGACGATGTTAACGTAGGTGCGTTGACGTTGTAATCAATCTTCATCTTGCTGTTGTATTGGCTGAGCGAATGAATAGTTAAGTATTCGGATTGCAGCATGCATCCCTGGGGTAAAGTTATAATTCCAGACGACATCATAGTGTGTGACGTAATATCATCTTCACATATGACTCGCAGTGGGCATGTATTACAACAAACCGCTAGCCAAGCGTTCGGCGAATGCAACTCAATCCAAGCGTCCTTGCATGACGTACTTGTGACGTCACATGGAGTCGTCGTGCGATGGCCTATCAGTTTAGCTTCGCACGGGATATTGTTATTATGTAAGTTGAACACCGGGAGATTTTTGTCGCATATAAAAATATCGAGTTTCAGTTGGATGCATTGCTTGAGATCTTCTTGCTTCAAAGAAATGTAGGTATTTTTGTGAAAATTTACCGCGATGTATGTTGAACTAGTTTGTACCGTAACCGTTCCCGATTTAGTTTTAACGGGCAACGGGATGGCACGATGTAGCGTAAAATCCTCGTCCGAAATCAGAGGTATATGTACCTCAAATAAGAAAAAACTGTCTGTGAGCCGCGCTTTGACATAAAGCAGTTTGTAAAGATCCTTGACGTCTTCTCGCATGTTGTCGACTGGTAAAGATAAAGTTTTAGGTAGTTTTCCAGCGATAACGTTCATTTGCTCTATTAAGTTCACCGGAGATACGAGGTGTATATCAATACGGCCTTTATATACATCAGTAAGAGTGTTAAAGAGCATTTCTTGAACGTTCTTCAAATTGTTTATCAGTAAGTATGCTGATAAAGCTGCAGAATTGAAGTAACTGGTGGCCATCGCCGTTTCCAGCGCCGATTCAATCTTCGCATTGTTAATGTTTGTTTGATTCATAAAGTTTTCTATGATTTCAGGGGTCCCAAGTAAATATCTTGAGTGAAAACGCCGCACAACTGCTTAACCTACCAAGGACGAGGCTCGTAGTTATTTTTTGAAGTTGTTCTTTGTTTCTTCATATTATTGTGCAATAATGAATGATGTTTTAAATTACACTCTTTGCACGTTTTGCTAGATTTGCATTCCTTGTCGCCGTGGCTAAACAAGCAATTCTTGCATATTTGTAGTTTCGCAACAGTATTATTCCGTTGCGATGCGTCGAGGTCCATGAATTTCTGACATTGCATCAACACGTGTGAGCCGTCGCAAAGCGGGCATTTCCCGTATGCCGTATGATATGTTTTAGGGATCGTTTTGTTGTAGTTATAGTTGAAGTTGGGTTTCTTGATTGAATATTCTTTGTTAAAGGGCTTTACGTGTGTCGATTTCTGTGGAACGACAGAGTCCTTTTTGGTGCATTTCATGGCCTCGTAAGCCATAAATTTGCTTTCCAAAAAATATAGGAAGTCATGTAGGGTCGGAATTTCTCTGTGGTCTTGAAGATCCTTCACGTAATCACTATGCGTGGCGGTGTCAAGTTTTTGCGTCATTAAGTATACAATCATCGGATCCCAAGTTGAGGTGTCTAAACCGATGTTTGTTAAACCGCTTAAACATTCGGTTATGACGTCATGCATTTTCTTTAAGTTGTAGGCGTCCGGTTGTTGAATAAGAGGAAGATGCATCATAGTATTCATGAATGAGATGAATTGGATACGTCGATTGTCGTACCGCTGTGTCAGTATATCCCAGCAGGATTTATAGTTATCGGCGTTGACGGTTAAATGCTGGACTAATCTTTCCGCTTCACCTCGGAGTTTAGTTTTGAGATGCTGCATCTTCTGGGCGTTGTTGATTGTTGGGTTGTTGTGAATAGTTTCAATAAACAGATCTTTGAAAGAAATCCATTGATTAAAACTTCCAGAAAATTCCGGGATTTGGATTCTCGGCGCTGATTGTTGGTAGTGCACCGTCGACCAAATCTTGTTGCTAAGCTCCTTGCGCAGATAATCGTACTTCGATTCGATGTTGATAAAAGTTGTATAATACGAGGGCTGCTATTTATATATCCGGAAACCGGGATTACAATCTTCTTAAATAGCATATTTGACCGCCATGGTAAAATTTGAACTTTTTTAAGTATATAAGGTATATTTTTTCTTCCTTATTAACGCTCGTGTTTTGTTTTTGACGGGTTTTAAATGTCATCTCGCAGCAAGAATGGAACTCACTCGTGAAAATATTCGTGCTATGATTTATTATGATTTTCGGCGTGGTTTAACGCAACAACAGTGCATAGATCAACTAACTTCAACTTTTGGTGATGAAGCCCCATCTAAAACTACTGTGTATCACTGGTTTAGTGAGTTCAATCGTGGACGTAGTATGCTTACGGACGAAGTTAAGGCAGGTCGCCCGAAATCGGTCGTTGTACAACAAAATATCGAGGCTGTGCGAAAACTTATAATGGACGACCGACATGTTACGTACCGCGAGATAGAGGCGACTCTGGGTATTTCTATGACCAGCATTAATAGCATATTACATAATTATTTGGCTGTAAAAAAAATTTGTTCGCGTTGGATACCCCACAACTTAACAAATGAGCAAAAACATGCTCGCGTCGAATGGTGCAATAAAATGTTAAAAAAATATAACCGTGGTGACTCAAAAGCCGTTTATAACATCTATACAGGTGACGAATCCTGGATCTATGCATACGATCCCGAAACGAAGCAACAATCAACGGTATGGGTGTTTCAAAATGAGCCGAACCCTACGAAAGTTACTCGTGCAAAAAGTACATTGAAACAAATGGTGGCCTGCTTCTTCGGTATTAATGGCCATGTAGCTACAGTGCCACTAGAAAACCGTAGAACGGTTAATTCAGAGTGGTACACGACCATTTGCTTACCGGAAGTATTTGAACAAATTCGTAAAACTAACCAGCGACGAAGAATCATTCTTCATCATGACAATGCCAGCTGTCATACGTCACGCGAAACAACTCTATTTTTGGAGGGTCAAAATGTGGAATTAACGGGTCATCCGCCGTACAGCCCTGACTTGGCACCCAACGATTTTTATTTATTTCCAAATATAAAGAATAAATTACGCGGTCAACGATTTTCGACCGCTGAAGATGCTGTCGACGCATTCAAACAACACGTTATGGAGGTACCTCAGGCGGAGTGGCAGAAGTGCTTTAAAAATTGGTTCACGCGAATGCAAAAGTGCATAGATCATCAAGGGGAATACTTTGAAAAACAATAAAACTATTTTCAGCCGTGTACGTTTGTTTGTTTTTTTGTTTCCGGATATATAAGTAGCAACCCTCGTATGTTTGTTGAGAGCCTTTTAGGAGGCTATCAATTTCCCAGTGCAGCTTGTCTATGTCGGACCACTTTGATTTTAATATGCTCAAATTATCTTCCAGTTCCCATTTTTCGTTGCATGACGTTATATCAATTTTTGACATAGCTCGGTCAATAGCTTTGAAGTTACATTCTTGTTTGTTGAGTAGAGAAATCACGCCATCGCTGATATCTTCGTCTAATAGTCCTGTCAAGTCGAATTTGACGGTCGTTTTTTCTTCCGATAGTGAGTGCAGCCGGTTAATTATGTCGGCCTTAGTTGCCTCGAACATGGCTTTTGTTTTTCCGTAGATATCTTACAGGAAATAGTTGATGTTCTTGTCCTCGACTTCAGTCTCAGGGACAGAATGTATGTTTTCAAAATCACCCCATAAGGCATCAAGAGACGTTAGTCGTTTGTTTAGATAGTCCGCAGTTTTTCTGGTCGTGCTATCCTTCTTGTAGTTGACGCACAGAGTTTTGATGTTCTCAAAACAGGATTGCTGTTTGGGAAGTTTATCCATTATTAGTTGTAGTTAAGTTAGTTCTTGATAACCGAGTTTAAGTTTAAGTAAAGTTGAAGTGCGTAGTTGAAGTTTGTTTGTAGTTGAGGCTCGTAGTTGAAGTTTGTAGTTGTAGCTTGAAGTTGTAGTTTATAGTTGTAGCTTGTAGTTAAAGTTTGACGTTGTCTCTTGTAGTTGTAGTAGTAGTTAGTTAAAGTTCGTAGTTGTACCTTATAGTTGAAGTTTGCAGTTGAAGTTTGTAGTAAGTTAATAATTTCAGTTTCAATGGTTGGCGGCCAATCTCGTCCGGGATTACCTCCGCTAGTAGTCGCTGGTGTAAGAGCTCCGGGCCGGGTAATCCGTGTAGTTGCACTCTAAGAACGGTATGTGCGCCTTCTCAATTCACTGGTGGAACCCGCTTGTGGGAAGCCAGCAAACCGATTCGCTACCGAAATAAAGCACAAAAACACAAAATTACCTTTTTCGTTCGAAGGACCATTTAATGTAGGAGTCAGTTGGCTCATACACTTGCTTGTTGATGATGGAGTGCGTAGAACGAACACTGATGTTAAGTTAAAGTTAAACTAGTTTATTTTCTGTTATTATAAAGATAGGTACAAGGTTTAGGTTAATTAGCTGTTCCTTCCGTTGATGTTTATCGTACGCGTGTTAAGTATGCACTCGTCTAGATATAATTCGATATTTCGCAAGTAAACAACGTGACCCCAATTGGATCGCAACGTAAGCTAAACCTGCATGTACAGTCAGACTGTACAGTATGTTAAATCAATACCAGACATTTTTGGTATTTATATTGCGTTAAATTAAATTATTCATCGCGTGTGCCTTCATTTCTTACAAAATAAGATATAGACATGAATTCATGAATTTTTCATTCAATTTCATTTTCTAGAGCTGTAGTTGTCGCAACGTAATGAAATTTTGCATCGGGCCAGCGTAACTCCCGAAAACGTAATGAACGTATCGAAAACATGTTCAAGTTACATTCACATTGCTTAAAAGAATCAAAAAATATGCGACTTTGCCAGTTAAGCAAGAATCCACTTAATAAATAATGATTAATGGGTCCATCGGCACGTCGATTTGGTTCGTACAATAGTCCCCAATATAGTACAAGTCGTACCTGGAAGATGGCGTGCAGGTCGTAGAAGGCCTTGAGCTCCCGCGCGCGCGCCCAGTATAGTCCCCACTATAGTACAAGTCGTACCTGGAAGATGGCGTGCAGGTCGTAGAAGGCCTTGAGCTCCCGCGCGCGCGCACAGTATAGTCCCCACTATAGTACAAGTCGCACCTGGAAGATGGCGTGCAGGTCGTAGAAGGCCTTGAGCTCCCGCGCGCGCGCACAGTATAGTCCCCACTATAGTACAAGTCGCACCTGGAAGATGGCGTGCAGGTCGTAGAAGGCCTTGAGCTCCCGCGCGCGCGCACAGTATAGTCCCCACTATAGTACAAGTCGCACCTGGAAGATGGCGTGCAGGTCGTAGAAGGCCTTGAGCTCCCGCGCGCGCGCACAGTATAGTCCCCACTATAGTACAAGTCGCACCTGGAAGATGGCGTGCAGGTCGTAGAAGGCCTTGAGCTCCCGCGCGCGCGCACAGTATAGTCCCCACTATAGTACAAGTCGCACCTGGAAGATGGCGTGCAGGTCGTAGAAGGCCTTGAGCTCCCGCGCGCGCGCACAGTATAGTCCCCACTATAGTACAAGTCGCACCTGGAAGATGGCGTGCAGGTCGTAGAAGGCCTTGAGCTCCCGCGCGCGCGCACAGTATAGTCCCCACTATAGTACAAGTCGCACCTGGAAGATGGCGTGCAGGTCGTAGAAGGCCTTGAGCTCCCGCGCGCGCGCACAGTATAGTCCCCACTATAGTACAAGTCGCACCTGGAAGATGGCGTGCAGGTCGTAGAAGGCCTTGAGCTCCCGCGCGCGCGCACAGTATAGTCCCCACTATAGTACAAGTCGCACCTGGAAGATGGCGTGCAGGTCGTAGAAGGCCTTGAGCTCCCGCGCGCGCGCACAGTATAGTCCCCACTATAGTACAAGTCGCACCTGGAAGATGGCGTGCAGGTCGTAGAAGGCCTTGAGCTCCCGCGCGCGCGCACAGTATAGTCCCCACTATAGTACAAGTCGCACCTGGAAGATGGCGTGCAGGTCGTAGAAGGCCTTGAGCTCCCGCGCGCGCGCACAGTATAGTCCCCACTATAGTACAAGTCGCACCTGGAAGATGGCGTGCAGGTCGTAGAAGGCCTTGAGCTCCCGCGCGCGCGCACAGTATAGTCCCCACTATAGTACAAGTCGCACCTGGAAGATGGCGTGCAGGTCGTAGAAGGCCTTGAGCTCCCGCGCGCGCGCACAGTATAGTCCCCACTATAGTACAAGTCGCACCTGGAAGATGGCGTGCAGGTCGTAGAAGGCCTTGAGCTCCGGCGCGCGCGCACAGTATAGTCCCAACTATAGTACAAGTCGCACCTGGAAGATGGCGTGCAGGTCGTAGAAGGCCTTGAGCTCCCGCGCGCGCGCACAGTATAGTCCCCACTATAGTACAAGTCGCACCTGGAAGATGGCGTGCAGGTCGTAGAAGGCCTTGAGCTCCCGCGCGCGCGCACAGTATAGTCCCCACTATAGTACAAGTCGCACCTGGAAGATGGCGTGCAGGTCGTAGAAGGCCTTGAGCTCCCGCGCGCGCGCACAGTATAGTCCCCACTATAGTACAAGTCGCACCTGGAAGATGGCGTGCAGGTCGTAGAAGGCCTTGAGCTCCCGCGCGCGCGCACAGTATAGTCCCCACTATAGTACAAGTCGCACCTGGAAGATGGCGTGCAGGTCGTAGAAGGCCTTGAGCTACCGCGCGCGCGCACAGTATAGTCCCCACTATAGTACAAGTCGCACCTGGAAGATGGCGTGCAGGTCGTAGAAGGCCTTGAGCTCCCGCGCGCGCGCACAGTATAGTCCCCACTATAGTACAAGTCGCACCTGGAAGATGGCGTGCAGGTCGTAGAAGGCCTTGAGCTCCCGCGCGCGCGCACAGTATAGTCCCCACTATAGTACAAGTCGCACCTGGAAGATGGCGTGCAGGTCGTAGAAGGCCTTGAGCTCCCGCGCGCGCGCACAGTATAGTCCCCACTATAGTACAAGTCGCACCTGGAAGATGGCGTGCAGGTCGTAGAAGGCCTTGAGCTCCCGCGCGCGCGCACAGTATAGTCCCCACTATAGTACAAGTCGCACCTGGAAGATGGCGTGCAGGTCGTAGAAGGCCTTGAGCTCCCGCGCGCGCGCACAGTATAGTCCCCACTATAGTACAAGTCGCACCTGGAAGATGGCGTGCAGGTCGTAGAAGGCCTTGAGCTCCCGCGCGCGCGCACAGTATAGTCCCCACTATAGTACAAGTCGCACCTGGAAGATGGCGTGCAGGTCGTAGAAGGCCTTGAGCTCCCGCGCGCGCGCACAGTATAGTCCCCACTATAGTACAAGTCGCACCTGGAAGATGGCGTGCAGGTCGTAGAAGGCCTTGAGCTCCCGCGCGCGCGCACAGTATAGTCCCCACTATAGTACAAGTCGCACCTGGAAGATGGCGTGCAGGTCGTAGAAGGCCTTGAGCTCCCGCGCGCGCGCACAGTATAGTCCCCACTATAGTACAAGTCGCACCTGGAAGATGGCGTGCAGGTCGTAGAAGGCCTTGAGCTCCCGCGCGCGCGCACAGTATAGTCCCCACTATAGTACAAGTCGCACCTGGAAGATGGCGTGCAGGTCGTAGAAGGCCTTGAGCTCCCGCGCGCGCGCACAGTATAGTCCCCACTATAGTACAAGTCGCACCTGGAAGATGGCGTGCAGGTCGTAGAAGGCCTTGAGCTCCCGCGCGCGCGCACAGTATAGTCCCCACTATAGTACAAGTCGCACCTGGAAGATGGCGTGCAGGTCGTAGAAGGCCTTGAGCTCCCGCGCGCGCGCACAGTATAGTCCCCACTATAGTACAAGTCGCACCTGGAAGATGGCGTGCAGGTCGTAGAAGGCCTTGAGCTCCCGCGCGCGCGCACAGTATAGTCCCCACTATAGTACAAGTCGCACCTGGAAGATGGCGTGCAGGTCGTAGAAGGCCTTGAGCTCCCGCGCGCGCGCACAGTATAGTCCCCACTATAGTACAAGTCGCACCTGGAAGATGGCGTGCAGGTCGTAGAAGGCCTTGAGCTCCCGCGCGCGCGCACAGTATAGTCCCCACTATAGTACAAGTCGCACCTGGAAGATGGCGTGCAGGTCGTAGAAGGCCTTGAGCTCCCGCGCGCGCGCACAGTATAGTCCCCACTATAGTACAAGTCGCACCTGGAAGATGGCGTGCAGGTCGTAGAAGGCCTTGAGCTCCCGCGCGCGCGCACAGTATAGTCCCCACTATAGTACAAGTCGCACCTGGAAGATGGCGTGCAGGTCGTAGAAGGCCTTGAGCTCCCGCGCGCGCGCACAGTATAGTCCCCACTATAGTACAAGTCGCACCTGGAAGATGGCGTGCAGGTCGTAGAAGGCCTTGAGCTCCCGCGCGCGCGCACAGTATAGTCCCCACTATAGTACAAGTCGCACCTGGAAGATGGCGTGCAGGTCGTAGAAGGCCTTGAGCTCCCGCGCGCGCGCACAGTATAGTCCCCACTATAGTACAAGTCGCACCTGGAAGATGGCGTGCAGGTCGTAGAAGGCCTTGAGCTCCCGCGCGCGCGCACAGTATAGTCCCCACTATAGTACAAGTCGCACCTGGAAGATGGCGTGCAGGTCGTAGAAGGCCTTGAGCTCCCGCGCGCGCGCACAGTATAGTCCCCACTATAGTACAAGTCGCACCTGGAAGATGGCGTGCAGGTCGTAGAAGGCCTTGAGCTCCCGCGCGCGCGCACAGTATAGTCCCCACTATAGTACAAGTCGCACCTGGAAGATGGCGTGCAGGTCGTAGAAGGCCTTGAGCTCCCGCGCGCGCGCACAGTATAGTCCCCACTATAGTACAAGTCGCACCTGGAAGATGGCGTGCAGGTCGTAGAAGGCCTTGAGCTCCCGCGCGCGCGCACAGTATAGTCCCCACTATAGTACAAGTCGCACCTGGAAGATGGCGTGCAGGTCGTAGAAGGCCTTGAGCTCCCGCGCGCGCGCACAGTATAGTCCCCACTATAGTACAAGTCGCACCTGGAAGATGGCGTGCAGGTCGTAGAAGGCCTTGAGCTCCCGCGCGCGCGCACAGTATAGTCCCCACTATAGTACAAGTCGCACCTGGAAGATGGCGTGCAGGTCGTAGAAGGCCTTGAGCTCCCGCGCGCGCGCACAGTATAGTCCCCACTATAGTACAAGTCGCACCTGGAAGATGGCGTGCAGGTCGTAGAAGGCCTTGAGCTCCCGCGCGCGCGCACAGTATAGTCCCCACTATAGTACAAGTCGCACCTGGAAGATGGCGTGCAGGTCGTAGAAGGCCTTGAGCTCCCGCGCGCGCGCACAGTATAGTCCCCACTATAGTACAAGTCGCACCTGGAAGATGGCGTGCAGGTCGTAGAAGGCCTTGAGCTCCCGCGCGCGCGCACAGTATAGTCCCCACTATAGTACAAGTCGCACCTGGAAGATGGCGTGCAGGTCGTAGAAGGCCTTGAGCTCCCGCGCGCGCGCACAGTATAGTCCCCACTATAGTACAAGTCGCACCTGGAAGATGGCGTGCAGGTCGTAGAAGGCCTTGAGCTCCCGCGCGCGCGCACAGTATAGTCCCCACTATAGTACAAGTCGCACCTGGAAGATGGCGTGCAGGTCGTAGAAGGCCTTGAGCTCCCGCGCGCGCGCACAGTATAGTCCCCACTATAGTACAAGTCGCACCTGGAAGATGGCGTGCAGGTCGTAGAAGGCCTTGAGCTCCCGCGCGCGCGCACAGTATAGTCCCAACTATAGTACAAGTCGCACCTGGAAGATGGCGTGCAGGTCGTAGAAGGCCTTGAGCTCCCGCGCGCGCGCACAGTATAGTCCCAACTATAGTACAAGTCGCACCTGGAAGATGGCGTGCAGGTCGTAGAAGGCCTTGAGCTCCCGCGCGCGCGCACAGTATAGTCCCAACTATAGTACAAGTCGCACCTGGAAGATGGCGTGCAGGTCGTAGAAGGCCTTGAGCTCCCGCGCGCGCGCACAGTATAGTCCCAACTATAGTACAAGTCGCACCTGGAAGATGGCGTGCAGGTCGTAGAAGGCCTTGAGCTCCCGCGCGCGCGCACAGTATAGTCCCAACTATAGTACAAGTCGCACCTGGAAGACGGCGTGCAGGTCGTAGAAGGCCTTGAGCTCCCGCGCGCGCGCACAGTATAGTCCCCACTATAGTACAAGTCGCACCTGGAAGATGGCGTGCAGGTCGTAGAAGGCCTTGAGCTCCCGCGCGCGCGCACAGTATAGTCCCCACTATAGTACAAGTCGCACCTGGAAGATGGCGTGCAGGTCGTAGAAGGCCTTGAGCTCCCGCGCGCGCGCACAGTATAGTCCCCACTATAGTACAAGTCGCACCTGGAAGATGGCGTGCAGGTCGTAGAAGGCCTTGAGCTCCCGCGCGCGCGCACAGTATAGTCCCCACTATAGTACAAGTCGCACCTGGAAGATGGCGTGCAGGTCGTAGAAGGCCTTGAGCTCCCGCGCGCGCGCACAGTATAGTCCCCACTATAGTACAAGTCGCACCTGGAAGATGGCGTGCAGGTCGTAGAAGGCCTTGAGCTCCCGCGCGCGCGCACAGTATAGTCCCCACTATAGTACAAGTCGCACCTGGAAGATGGCGTGCAGGTCGTAGAAGGCCTTGAGCTCCCGCGCGCGCGCACAGTATAGTCCCCACTATAGTACAAGTCGCACCTGGAAGATGGCGTGCAGGTCGTAGAAGGCCTTGAGCTCCCGCGCGCGCGGACAGTATAGTCCCCACTATAGTACAAGTCGCACCTGGAAGATGGCGTGCAGGTCGTAGAAGGCCTTGAGCTCCCGCGCGCGCGCACAGTATAGTCCCCACTATAGTACAAGTCGCACCTGGAAGATGGCGTGCAGGTCGTAGAAGGCCTTGAGCTCCCGCGCGCGCGCACAGTATAGTCCCCACTATAGTACAAGTCGCACCTGGAAGATGGCGTGCAGGTCGTAGAAGGCCTTGAGCTCCCGCGCGCGCGCACAGTATAGTCCCCACTATAGTACAAGTCGCACCTGGAAGATGGCGTGCAGGTCGTAGAAGGCCTTGAGCTCCCGCGCGCGCGCACAGTATAGTCCCCACTATAGTACAAGTCGCACCTGGAAGATGGCGTGCAGGTCGTAGAAGGCCTTGAGCTCCCGCGCGCGCGCACAGTATAGTCCCCACTATAGTACAAGTCGCACCTGGAAGATGGCGTGCAGGTCGTAGAAGGCCTTGAGCTCCCGCGCGCGCGCACAGTATAGTCCCCACTATAGTACAAGTCGCACCTGGAAGATGGCGTGCAGGTCGTAGAAGGCCTTGAGCTCCCGCGCGCGCGCACAGTATAGTCCCCACTATAGTACAAGTCGCACCTGGAAGATGGCGTGCAGGTCGTAGAAGGCCTTGAGCTCCCGCGCGCGCGCACAGTATAGTCCCCACTATAGTACAAGTCGCACCTGGAAGATGGCGTGCAGGTCGTAGAAGGCCTTGAGCTCCCGCGCGCGCGCACAGTATAGTCCCCACTATAGTACAAGTCGCACCTGGAAGATGGCGTGCAGGTCGTAGAAGGCCTTGAGCTCCCGCGCGCGCGCACAGTATAGTCCCCACTATAGTACAAGTCGCACCTGGAAGATGGCGTGCAGGTCGTAGAAGGCCTTGAGCTCCCGCGCGCGCGCACAGTATAGTCCCAACTATAGTACAAGTCGCACCTGGAAGATGGCGTGCAGGTCGTAGAAGGCCTTGAGCTCCCGCGCGCGCGCACAGTATAGTCCCAACTATAGTACAAGTCGCACCTGGAAGATGGCGTGCAGGTCGTAGAAGGCCTTGAGCTCCCGCGCGCGCGCACAGTATAGTCCCAACTATAGTACAAGTCGCACCTGGAAGATGGCGTGCAGGTCGTAGAAGGCCTTGAGCTCCCGCGCGCGCGCACAGTATAGTCCCAACTATAGTACAAGTCGCACCTGGAAGATGGCGTGCAGGTCGTAGAAGGCCTTGAGCTCCCGCGCGCGCGCACAGTATAGTCCCAACTATAGTACAAGTCGCACCTGGAAGATGGCGTGCAGGTCGTAGAAGGCCTTGAGCTCCCGCGCGCGCGCACAGTATAGTCCCCACTATAGTACAAGTCGCACCTGGAAGATGGCGTGCAGGTCGTAGAAGGCCTTGAGCTCCCGCGCGCGCGCACAGTATAGTCCCCACTATAGTACAAGTCGCACCTGGAAGATGGCGTGCAGGTCGTAGAAGGCCTTGAGCTCCCGCGCGCGCGCACAGTATAGTCCCCACTATAGTACAAGTCGCACCTGGAAGATGGCGTGCAGGTCGTAGAAGGCCTTGAGCTCCCGCGCGCGCGCACAGTATAGTCCCAACTATAGTACAAGTCGCACCTGGAAGATGGCGTGCAGGTCGTAGAAGGCCTTGAGCTCCCGCGCGCGCGCACAGTATAGTCCCAACTATAGTACAAGTCGCACCTGGAAGATGGCGTGCAGGTCGTAGAAGGCCTTGAGCTCCCGCGCGCGCGCACAGTATAGTCCCAACTATAGTACAAGTCGCACCTGGAAGATGGCGTGCAGGTCGTAGAAGGCCTTGAGCTCCCGCGCGCGCGCACAGTATAGTCCCAACTATAGTACAAGTCGCACCTGGAAGATGGCGTGCAGGTCGTAGAAGGCCTTGAGCTCCCGCGCGCGCGCACAGTATAGTCCCAACTATAGTACAAGTCGCACCTGGAAGATGGCGTGCAGGTCGTAGAAGGCCTTGAGCTCCCGCGCGCGCGCACAGTATAGTCCCAACTATAGTACAAGTCGCACCTGGAAGATGGCGTGCAGGTCGTAGAAGGCCTTGAGCTCCCGCGCGCGCGCACAGTATAGTCCCAACTATAGTACAAGTCGCACCTGGAAGATGGCGTGCAGGTCGTAGAAGGCCTTGAGCTCCCGCGCGCGCGCACAGTATAGTCCCCACTATAGTACAAGTCGCACCTGGAAGATGGCGTGCAGGTCGTAGAAGGCCTTGAGCTCCCGCGCGCGCGCACAGTATAGTCCCCACTATAGTACAAGTCGCACCTGGAAGATGGCGTGCAGGTCGTAGAAGGCCTTGAGCTCCCGCGCGCGCGCACAGTATAGTCCCAACTATAGTACAAGTCGCACCTGGAAGATGGCGTGCAGGTCGTAGAAGGCCTTGAGCTCCCGCGCGCGCGCACAGTATAGTCCCAACTATAGTACAAGTCGCACCTGGAAGATGGCGTGCAGGTCGTAGAAGGCCTTGAGCTCCCGCGCGCGCGCACAGTATAGTCCCAACTATAGTACAAGTCGCACCTGGAAGATGGCGTGCAGGTCGTAGAAGGCCTTGAGCTCCCGCGCGCGCGCACAGTATAGTCCCAACTATAGTACAAGTCGCACCTGGAAGATGGCGTGCAGGTCGTAGAAGGCCTTGAGCTCCCGCGCGCGCGCACAGTATAGTCCCAACTATAGTACAAGTCGCACCTGGAAGATGGCGTGCAGGTCGTAGAAGGCCTTGAGCTCCCGCGCGCGCGCACAGTATAGTCCCAACTATAGTACAAGTCGCACCTGGAAGATGGCGTGCAGGTCGTAGAAGGCCTTGAGCTCCCGCGCGCGCGCACAGTATAGTCCCAACTATAGTACAAGTCGCACCTGGAAGATGGCGTGCAGGTCGTAGAAGGCCTTGAGCTCCCGCGCGCGCGCACAGTATAGTCCCAACTATAGTACAAGTCGCACCTGGAAGATGGCGTGCAGGTCGTAGAAGGCCTTGAGCTCCCGCGCGCGCGCACAGTATAGTCCCAACTATAGTACAAGTCGCACCTGGAAGATGGCGTGCAGGTCGTAGAAGGCCTTGAGCTCCCGCGCGCGCGCACAGTATAGTCCCCACTATAGTACAAGTCGCACCTGGAAGATGGCGTGCAGGTCGTAGAAGGCCTTGAGCTCCCGCGCGCGCGCACAGTATAGTCCCCACTATAGTACAAGTCGCACCTGGAAGATGGCGTGCAGGTCGTAGAAGGCCTTGAGCTCCCGCGCGCGCGCACAGTATAGTCCCCACTATAGTACAAGTCGCACCTGGAAGATGGCGTGCAGGTCGTAGAAGGCCTTGAGCTCCCGCGCGCGCGCACAGTATAGTCCCAACTATAGTACAAGTCGCACCTGGAAGATGGCGTGCAGGTCGTAGAAGGCCTTGAGCTCCCGCGCGCGCGCACAGTATAGTCCCAACTATAGTACAAGTCGCACCTGGAAGATGGCGTGCAGGTCGTAGAAGGCCTTGAGCTCCCGCGCGCGCGCACAGTATAGTCCCAACTATAGTACAAGTCGCACCTGGAAGATGGCGTGCAGGTCGTAGAAGGCCTTGAGCTCCCGCGCGCGCGCACAGTATAGTCCCAACTATAGTACAAGTCGCACCTGGAAGATGGCGTGCAGGTCGTAGAAGGCCTTGAGCTCCCGCGCGCGCGCACAGTATAGTCCCAACTATAGTACAAGTCGCACCTGGAAGATGGCGTGCAGGTCGTAGAAGGCCTTGAGCTCCCGCGCGCGCGCACAGTATAGTCCCCACTATAGTACAAGTCGCACCTGGAAGATGGCGTGCAGGTCGTAGAAGGCCTTGAGCTCCCGCGCGCGCGCACAGTATAGTCCCCACTATAGTACAAGTCGCACCTGGAAGATGGCGTGCAGGTCGTAGAAGGCCTTGAGCTCCCGCGCGCGCGCACAGTATAGTCCCCACTATAGTACAAGTCGCACCTGGAAGATGGCGTGCAGGTCGTAGAAGGCCTTGAGCTCCCGCGCGCGCGCACAGTATAGTCCCAACTATAGTACAAGTCGCACCTGGAAGATGGCGTGCAGGTCGTAGAAGGCCTTGAGCTCCCGCGCGCGCGCACAGTATAGTCCCAACTATAGTACAAGTCGCACCTGGAAGATGGCGTGCAGGTCGTAGAAGGCCTTGAGCTCCCGCGCGCGCGCACAGTATAGTCCCAACTATAGTACAAGTCGCACCTGGAAGATGGCGTGCAGGTCGTAGAAGGCCTTGAGCTCCCGCGCGCGCGCACAGTATAGTCCCAACTATAGTACAAGTCGCACCTGGAAGATGGCGTGCAGGTCGTAGAAGGCCTTGAGCTCCCGCGCGCGCGCACAGTATAGTCCCCAACTATAGTACAAGTCGCACCTGGAAGATGGCGTGCAGGTCGTAGAAGGCCTTGAGCTCCCGCGCGCGCGCACAGTATAGTCCCAACTATAGTACAAGTCGCACCTGGAAGATGGCGTGCAGGTCGTAGAAGGCCTTGAGCTCCCGCGCGCGCGCACAGTATAGTCCCAACTATAGTACAAGTCGCGCCTGGAAGATGGCGTGCAGGTCGTTGAAGGCCTTGAGCTCCCGCGCGCGCGCACAGTATAGTCCCAACTATAGTACAAGTCGCACCTGGAAGATGGCGTGCAGGTCGTAGAAGGCCTTGAGCTCCCGCGCGCGCGCACAGTATAGTCCCCACTATAGTACAAGTCGCACCTGGAAGATGGCGTGCAGGTCGTAGAAGGCCTTGAGCTCCCGCGCGCGCGCACAGTATAGTCCCAACTATAGTACAAGTCGCACCTGGAAGATGGCGTGCAGGTCGTAGAAGGCCTTGAGCTCCCGCGCGCGCGCACAGTATAGTCCCCAACTATAGCACAAGTCGCACCTGGAAGATGGCGTGCAGGTCGTAGAAGGCCTTGAGCTCCCGCGCGCGCGCACAGTATAGTCCCCACTATAGTACAAGTCGCACCTGGAAGATGGCGTGCAGGTCGTAGAAGGCCTTGAGCTCCCGCGCGCGCGCACAGTATAGTCCCCACTATAGTACAAGTCGCACCTGGAAGATGGCGTGCAGGTCGTAGAAGGCCTTGAGCTCCCGCGCGCGCGCACAGTATAGTCCCCACTATAGTACAAGTCGCACCTGGAAGATGGCGTGCAGGTCGTAGAAGGCCTTGAGCTCCCGCGCGCGCGCACAGTATAGTCCCAACTATAGTACAAGTCGCACCTGGAAGATGGCGTGCAGGTCGTAGAAGGCCTTGAGCTCCCGCGCGCGCGCACAGTATAGTCCCAACTATAGTACAAGTCGCACCTGGAAGATGGCGTGCAGGTCGTAGAAGGCCTTGAGCTCCCGCGCGCGCGCACAGTATAGTCCCAACTATAGTACAAGTCGCACCTGGAAGATGGCGTGCAGGTCGTAGAAGGCCTTGAGCTCCCGCGCGCGCGCACAGTATAGTCCCAACTATAGTACAAGTCGCACCTGGAAGATGGCGTGCAGGTCGTAGAAGGCCTTGAGCTCCCGCGCGCGCGCACAGTATAGTCCCCACTATAGTACAAGTCGCACCTGGAAGATGGCGTGCAGGTCGTAGAAGGCCTTGAGCTCCCGCGCGCGCGCACAGTATAGTCCCAACTATAGTACAAGTCGCACCTGGAAGATGGCGTGCAGGTCGTAGAAGGCCTTGAGCTCCCGCGCGCGCGCACAGTATAGTCCCAACTATAGTACAAGTCGCACCTGGAAGATGGCGTGCAGGTCGTAGAAGGCCTTGAGCTCCCGCGCGCGCGCACAGTATAGTCCCCACTATAGTACAAGTCGCACCTGGAAGATGGCGTGCAGGTCGTAGAAGGCCTTGAGCTCCCGCGCGCGCGCACAGTATAGTCCCCACTATAGTACAAGTCGCACCTGGAAGATGGCGTGCAGGTCGTAGAAGGCCTTGAGCTCCCGCGCGCGCGCACAGTATAGTCCCCCACTATAGTACAAGTCGCACCTGGAAGATGGCGTGCAGGTCGTAGAAGGCCTTGAGCTCCCGCGCGCGCGCACAGTATAGTCCCCACTATAGTACAAGTCGCACCTGGAAGATGGCGTGCAGGTCGTAGAAGGCCTTGAGCTCCCGCGCGCGCGCACAGTATAGTCCCCACTATAGTACAAGTCGCACCTGGAAGATGGCGTGCAGGTCGTAGAAGGCCTTGAGCTCCCGCGCGCGCGCACAGTATAGTCCCCACTATAGTACAAGTCGCACCTGGAAGATGGCGTGCAGGTCGTAGAAGGCCTTGAGCTCCCGCGCGCGCGCACAGTATAGTCCCCACTATAGTACAAGTCGCACCTGGAAGATGGCGTGCAGGTCGTAGAAGGCCTTGAGCTCCCGCGCGCGCGCACAGTATAGTCCCCACTATAGTACAAGTCGCACCTGGAAGATGGCGTGCAGGTCGTAGAAGGCCTTGAGCTCCCGCGCGCGCGCACAGTATAGTCCCCACTATAGTACAAGTCGCACCTGGAAGATGGCGTGCAGGTCGTAGAAGGCCTTGAGCTCCCGCGCGCGCGCACAGTATAGTCCCCACTATAGTACAAGTCGCACCTGGAAGATGGCGTGCAGGTCGTAGAAGGCCTTGAGCTCCCGCGCGCGCGCACAGTATAGTCCCAACTATAGTACAAGTCGCACCTGGAAGATGGCGTGCAGGTCGTAGAAGGCCTTGAGCTCCCGCGCGCGCGCACAGTATAGTCCCAACTATAGTACAAGTCGCACCTGGAAGATGGCGTGCAGGTCGTAGAAGGCCTTGAGCTCCCGCGCGCGCGCACAGTATAGTCCCAACTATAGTACAAGTCGCACCTGGAAGATGGCGTGCAGGTCGTAGAAGGCCTTGAGCTCCCGCGCGCGCGCACAGTATAGTCCCAACTATAGTACAAGTCGCACCTGGAAGATGGCGTGCAGGTCGTAGAAGGCCTTGAGCTCCCGCGCGCGCGCACAGTATAGTCCCCACTATAGTACAAGTCGCACCTGGAAGATGGCGTGCAGGTCGTAGAAGGCCTTGAGCTCCCGCGCGCGCGCACAGTATAGTCCCAACTATAGTACAAGTCGCACCTGGAAGATGGCGTGCAGGTCGTAGAAGGCCTTGAGCTCCCGCGCGCGCGCACAGTATAGTCCCAACTATAGTACAAGTCGCACCTGGAAGATGGCGTGCAGGTCGTAGAAGGCCTTGAGCTCCCGCGCGCGCGCACAGTATAGTCCCCACTATAGTACAAGTCGCACCTGGAAGATGGCGTGCAGGTCGTAGAAGGCCTTGAGCTCCCGCGCGCGCGCACAGTATAGTCCCCACTATAGTACAAGTCGCACCTGGAAGATGGCGTGCAGGTCGTAGAAGGCCTTGAGCTCCCGCGCGCGCGCACAGTATAGTCCCCACTATAGTACAAGTCGCACCTGGAAGATGGCGTGCAGGTCGTAGAAGGCCTTGAGCTCCCGCGCGCGCGCACAGTATAGTCCCCACTATAGTACAAGTCGCACCTGGAAGATGGCGTGCAGGTCGTAGAAGGCCTTGAGCTCCCGCGCGCGCGCACAGTATAGTCCCCACTATAGTACAAGTCGCACCTGGAAGATGGCGTGCAGGTCGTAGAAGGCCTTGAGCTCCCGCGCGCGCGCACAGTATAGTCCCCACTATAGTACAAGTCGCACCTGGAAGATGGCGTGCAGGTCGTAGAAGGCCTTGAGCTCCCGCGCGCGCGCACAGTATAGTCCCCACTATAGTACAAGTCGCACCTGGAAGATGGCGTGCAGGTCGTAGAAGGCCTTGAGCTCCCGCGCGCGCGCACAGTATAGTCCCCACTATAGTACAAGTCGCACCTGGAAGATGGCGTGCAGGTCGTAGAAGGCCTTGAGCTCCCGCGCGCGCGCACAGTATAGTCCCCACTATAGTACAAGTCGCACCTGGAAGATGGCGTGCAGGTCGTAGAAGGCCTTGAGCTCCCGCGCGCGGCGCGCCCGCAGGCGCTGCTGCGCGCGCGCGCACGCGCCGCACTCGTGCACGTGCGAGCACGCGGGCCCGCCGCCGAACCTGCCACCACACAAAGAAACTTAAGCCAAGTCAAACATTCATTCATAATGAGCCTTCATTAATTCCATTACAATCATTTTCTAATTTTTGACGATGTTTCCATGAGAATATAAAATACCAAGTATAAATATCAAGGACTATGACTGAATACGCTTGTGTATACAAGATAAAAAATCGATTACGTTCATTAATTTGCTTTATTACCGATACAAACAGAGGTGTTAAATATCTATATTCTATATTGCACGAGTTACTTGGTGTAGAGGAACTCCCACAGCGCCTGCGGCACGAGCGCGGCCAGCTGGAGCAGGTGGCGCGCACACGAAGTATAAAGTGTTATATTGCACGAGTTACTTGGAGTAGAGGAACTCCCACAGCGCCTGCGGCACGAGCGCGGCCAGCTGGAGCAGGTGGCGCGCACACGAAGTATAAAGTGTTATATTGCACGAGTTACTTGGTGTAGAGGAACTCCCACAGCGCCTGCGGCACGAGCGCGGCCAGCTGGAGCAGGTGGCGCGCACACGAAGTATAAAGTGTTATATTGCACGAGTTACTTGGAGTAGAGGAACTCCCACAGCGCCTGCGGCACGAGCGCGGCCAGCTGGAGCAGGTGGCGCGCACACGAAGTATAAAGTGTTATATTGCACGAGTTACTTGGAGTAGAGGAACTCCCACAGCGCCTGCGGCACGAGCGCGGCCAGCTGGAGCAGGTGGCGCGCACACGAAGTATAAAGTGTTATATTGCACGAGTTACTTGGAGTAGAGGAACTCCCACAGCGCCTGCGGCACGAGCGCGGCCAGCTGGAGCAGGTGGCGCGCACACGAAGTATAAAGTGTTATATTGCACGAGTTACTTGGAGTAGAGGAACTCCCACAGCGCCTGCGGCACGAGCGCGGCCAGCTGGAGCAGGTGGCGCGCACACGAAGTATAAAGTGTTATATTGCACGAGTTACTTGGAGTAGAGGAACTCCCACAGCGCCTGCGGCACGAGCGCGGCCAGCTGGAGCAGGTGGCGCGCACACGAAGTATAAAGTGTTATATTGCACGAGTTACTTGGAGTAGAGGAACTCCCACAGCGCCTGCGGCACGAGCGCGGCCAGCTGGAGCAGGTGGCGCGCACACGAAGTATAAAGTGTTATATTGCACGAGTTACTTGGAGTAGAGGAACTCCCACAGCGCCTGCGGCACGAGCGCGGCCAGCTGGAGCAGGTGGCGCGCACACGAAGTATAAAGTGTTATATTGCACGAGTTACTTGGAGTAGAGGAACTCCCACAGCGCCTGCGGCACGAGCGCGGCCAGCTGGAGCAGGTGGCGCGCACACGAAGTATAAAGTGTTATATTGCACGAGTTACTTGGAGTAGAGGAACTCCCACAGCGCCTGCGGCACGAGCGCGGCCAGCTGGAGCAGGTGGCGCGCACACGAAGTATAAAGTGTTATATTGCACGAGTTACTTGGAGTAGAGGAACTCCCACAGCGCCTGCGGCACGAGCGCGGCCAGCTGGAGCAGGTGGCGCGCACACGAAGTATAAAGTGTTATATTGCACGAGTTACTTGGAGTAGAGGAACTCCCACAGCGCCTGCGGCACGAGCGCGGCCAGCTGGAGCAGGTGGCGCGCACACGAAGTATAAAGTGTTATATTGCACGAGTTACTTGGAGTAGAGGAACTCCCACAGCGCCTGCGGCACGAGCGCGGCCAGCTGGAGCAGGTGGCGCGCGCGGTCGGGTCGCAGGCCGCCGTGCGCGCACACGAAGTCCCCGTTGTCGATGGGCCCCGGCTCCGCCCACGTGTTGAACCTGGAAACGTGGCCCTGTGAACTCATGGTTCAGCTGGTTCGCGGACAAGTTTGTGCGTTTCGAAATATACGGAGTTTTGTAGGACAATCTGGGACGAGGTGGGTCCTCGCTGCGCTTAGGATTCTACGATTGCTGGCTCGGGATTCGCATAGAAGTACGATACTAGCGCGACAATGGCGACCGTTGGTTTCACGGAGAATAGAAAGGTAAGGAAGTCAATAAGTCAGTAAATATGCGAAAACAAATGAACAAGTGACCCTTTGCAATGCAAGCGTGACGTAGTATTCAAATGTTACGATTTATTTATTATTGAACATTGATTTAAACTAACACGATTTTAAATCACAACACAACAAACGGGGCTTAATCGCGTATAAATATGTTTTTATTTATTGAGATAAAACAATTTAACGGATTATATCGCGTATATTATCTCATTTTAGTTCCCGACGTTTCGGAAGCTTTCCAGCTTTCCCTGGTCATAGGTGGACTGAGAAAAGATGTATTTTCCTCTGTCAGAATCCATAGATCCGAGATAATATACGCGATATAATCCGATAAATTGTTTTATTTCAATGAGTTATAATCGCGGAAACAGAAGAAAATATTATGATTTTATTTATCAGAATAGGTCAGTTCCTTCGAGACCATGGACGTAACGCGACGTTCGAAACGTCGAATAATTACCAACGAGAGGTAATTAAATAAAACCATATTTATAAGCGAGTAAGGCGCGTTTGTTGTGTTATTTATTATTGCCTGTATACGAATTAATGGACATCATTTTAATTTTTTGAAAGTAACTACCATTGAAATATCACGGATAGATTTGGGCTCTCTGAACACATCTATACTATTATAAAGTTGTAAAACTGAAATATCAGTAGACTGAAGATATTTTCAAAAAATTGATTGTTTCGGTTTTTTTGGATTTTATGTATGTTTGTATGTGTCGTTGTGGCTTCATCACGCAAAATCGGCTAAACAGATTTTCATAATTTTTGGTACACGGGTAGCTCTGGGTACCTCCAGATGGTTATAGAATACTTTTTACCCGACTACGCTGAAGAAAAAACGCCGGGTTATGACTTTTTCTCCTCTGCGAACGAAGTTGCAGGCATTTTCTAGTTAACATTATTTTTAGAATTTTCTGATCACAATTAAAAAAAAATGTATATTATTAGCAATCTGTAGGTGGTACAAACTTAATTCCTTTGCTTTCTTTTTTTTTGGCAAGTTTTAAAAAAAGGTCAACGTTTCATATTTGCAGTTTACATTTGTGTCATAACTAGTGGCGGGTCTAAAATCACTGTGATCGGCCGGCTAGAAAAGTATAACTGTGACTGGTCAGCACGGAACGTTACAAAAACACGTAGGTTATGTGAGCAACTCATCAAATCAAATCAAATCAAAATATCCTTTATTCAAGTAGGCTTAGATACAAGCACTTTCGAATTGTCAGTTACAATGAGAGAAGTCTTTGCTGGGAAACATACAATATGATCCAACATTTGTTGCAAGGATTAGGGAAACCCAGAAAAACCTAATCAGATCATTTAACTTAAGTATAAAACTTACTTATTATTGATAAAATCATCATTTTAAAAATTAAAATAATTAGTAAATCTAGAATGTGTCTAGAATAAAATTCTAAATGTCAGAGTATATAAAACAATTAATATGCGTGTACCAATTAACTATTACAATATTGTCTTAATTATACTTAAAACTTTTACAATTGTGTTATAACTAATTTATAATTGATACACGCAGAGGAGATGTACAAATTCTCCAGATCAATGTTAATATAAAATATAATCTTTTTTTTTTTTTTAGAGATGTATAAGGTCTCTAGACGTCACGACATGCGATAAAATTAAATATAATAATTTGACTGAATTCTATTGAGATGTTTAAGGTCTCTTAGGGGTCAAAGTGAATAATACATTAAACATAATTATTATTAAATCTAAATTTCTTAGAGATGTATATGGTCTCTAGGCGTCATAACATGCAAAAAGATAAAATTAGTTAATTAAAATCCTCAGAAATGTTTAAGGATATACCTCTATAAATAAAACAAAACTCTTAGAGATGTATACAGTCTCTAAATCAAATAAAAAAAGAATAACTTCAATCGAGTACAGGATGAAGTCTCTCACGTTATCAGTTCATTAAACACTGGTAGGCAGTTACTAGGTATACAATTAATTTGGCCCTTGCTAGCATGAACAGACCGGACCCCACAAACGGCACCCGTTCACGAGCATGACGCATATCTCAGCCATCGCCTCCCTCAACCATATTTTAGGGAAGGTTGCCACCCGATCAACGACGCCACCGTAAGCAGACCTTTAAGCGAGCATGACATGCTCACACTGCCGGGCATTAAACACTAATAGTATTGCCCGGTGAGAAACAACAAATGTGCTCTCATGTTACATTAAATGCGAACTATTATTATCTCTTAAAAAAAATGCTTACTTTATATACACAAGACTAAACTACTGGCTTAAAGACATCTTTATCGTCTAAAAAGTCATTTACAGTATAATACGCCTTGTTTAGTAGGTGACGTTTTATGTGGGCCTTAAATTTGCTGCAAGGTAAATTCACTACATCGGTAGGTATTTTGTTATAGAAGCGTACACAGTTCCCCACGAACGAAGTTCCGACCTTGCGGAGACGATGAGCAGGCATGGCAAGCTTGTTCTTATTTCTTGTATTGTAGTGGTGAATGTCACTGTTGTGTTTGAAATCATGTTGATTTTTCCGAACATACATAATATTCTCGAGAATGTACTGAGATGCTACGGTGAGAATATTGGTTTCCCTGAATTTTTCTCTCAGTGATGCACGAGCTCCCAGTGCATAGATTGAGCGTACTGCCCGTTTTTGTAGTACGAAGATGGTTTGTATGTCCGCCGCCTTGCCCCACAACAGAATTACATATGACATTACACTATGAAAATAACTGAAGTACACGAGCTTTGCCGTCTCGACGTTTGTTAACTGTCTGATTCGCCTCACTGCATAGGCTGCGGAGCTTAGTTTACCTGCAAGAGTGGCTATATGCGCATTCCATTGCAGTTTAGAGTCCAAAGTAACACCCAGGAATACTGTTTTGTCTTCAAATTCTAGCACATCGCCTTTCAATGTCACCTTGGCACAATCTACTTGTTTCACATTCGGTAATGTGAATTTGATGCACTTGGTTTTCTTGGCATTTAAAAGTAAGTTATTTGCAGTAAACCAATGTACAATAGTAGACAGCGCATCGTTTATAGTAACGAAGTTATTCTCTCTTCTTTTCACTTTAAAAAGAAGAGAAGTATCATCTGCGAATAACACGATATCATGTTTATCTTGCACAAGGTTTGGTAGATCATTGATATACACTAGAAACAGAAAGGGGCCTAGAATTGAGCCCTGGGGTACCCCCATAGCAACAGATGACCCAGTTGATTGCATCCCGTTGATGACTACGCGTTGCGTTCTGTCTGAAAGATATGATGAGACGAGGTCAAGTGCACCGTTCTTTATTCCGTAGTGTTCCAACTTACGCATTAAATTATTATGATCAACGCAATCAAATGCCTTTGATAGGTCACAAAAAATCCCAATAGCATCTTGAGCGTTTTCCCAGGCATCAAAGATGTGTTTAACTAGCACTACCCCAGCATCAGCAGTGGAGCGACCTTTGGTAAATCCAAATTGACTGCTATGAAGTAGGTTATATCCATTAAAATGAGATGTAAGTTGATTAAGAATAAGTTTCTCAAAAACTTTACTCAATGCGGGTAGTTTTGATATTGGTCTATAATTTGTGGGGTCTGTTTTCGTTCCTGATTTAAATAAAGGAATGATCTTGCTGTGCTTCATCAAATTAGGAAATACTCCAGTGTCAATACATTTGTTGAATATATCAGCCAAATATGGTGCAATCGCCTCTATTATTGAATGTAACACTTTAACGGAAAGGCCCCACAGGTCTTCAGTCTTCTTGAAATTTAACGATCTAAAGGTTTTGATAATAGTATTTGGAGTAACATAAGTAAATTTGAAGAAGTCTTTACATTCTGGTACATACATTTTTAATATTGATTCAGCAATATCTGGCGATGAATTTAAAGACTTTGTTGTCTCTACAGGTATATTAGAGAAGAACTGCTCAAACTGATGCGCAACTTCAATGTCCTCATTTACTGTTTCATCGTTGATTTTTAGGCTAAAATGAGGATTTTTTACTTTAGTTTTCCCAGTTTCGTCATTTATGACCTTCCAGACGGCCTTCACCTTGTCACTAGAATTAATAATTTTTTTAGACAAATATTCCGATTTAGCAGCAGCGCACAATTGTTTGAAGGACTTGGAAAAATTCTTCACGTATTCTAGAAATTCCGGTCTCTTATCAATTGACCTTTGATCATATAGATCGTAAAGACGAAGTCTTTTTTCATGAATATCAGGCGTAGCCCAGTCGCTAAATGTAGTTTTAACCTTGCCTTGTACTTTCTTCAGATTGAGACAAGAATCAAATTCTTTTTTTATGCAATCAAATAAGACCGAGCACATGCCGTCGGCATCCTTTTGAGTAAAAGAAAGATAACACAGTTTCTCCTGAATTTTCCGTTTAAATAAATCTAAGCGATACTCAGAAATAGGTCTGCACATAGTGTCATGTGGTTTCTCTTCATTTTTTCTACTGAAACTGAAGGATGCATGTTGTCCACAGTGGTCAGAGCTTAGTTTATTTATGATAGATTTATTCAACGCATTCGTGTTACTAAATATGTTATCAATACATGTTGAACTGGTGGCTGTGATTCGGGTAGGCTCACAAAACAAATTCTCTAGGCCAGAAGATTTGAAAGTGCTCAACAAACTCACACTCATAGATGATACTTCAAGTAAATTGACATTAAAATCACCACACACAATTATACACTTGTTACTAGAGAATACGCTATTGAGCACTTTATCCATAATTGACTCAAATATACTATAGTCCGCTGATGGGGGTCTGTATACACATATAATTATAAATTGATCTGATTCAATACATGACAGTTCTACTTGACGTTCAATGGACATGTTAACAATATCCTTCCGTTCTTTATACTTTACATCATGTCTTACCATGATTAAAGATCCGCCGCGGTTGTAAAACTCTCTAGAGAAAGAACTCACTATACTATGATTATTAAAATTGAACATAAGTTCATGACCTTTAGCCAGTGTTCAGTTATACACAGGATATGGATATTTGAGTGGTCTATGAATAAACCAATTTCAAGTTGTTTACTGGTAAACCCTTGTATATTTTGGTGAACTATATTAATCGTATTATTATTAGAACTACTACCAGTGTTACAGTCGTCGATGGGCTTAGAGCCGGCGAGTGCACACGTTGTCGGAGAAATCAGTTTAAATCATTCGGCGATTCGGTGCCCGCGGATCCCACGCTACTACAACGTAACGCCGGATTCGCCCCTGCACTATCACTCCTCATGCGAGTCATAACGGAGTCTTCTATACTGTATGCTAACAGATTAGCACAATCACGTAAATATCTTCTCGGAAGATACGTGCAATCGCGAGACAGGACGTAATGTTTAATAAATTTATTCGTATCAAAATACGAAATCGTAGAGTTATACAGTGATAGCCTGTATAGGAGAGAATTAAAATAATCAATTTTTTTATACATTTATTCCGATGTTTTGTTCGGAAACGGTAACGCACATACAATAACTTTCGCTACACCTCGGTCGGCAACACCGGTGAGCGTATCGCAGAAGTCGACAACGTCTCGTTTGGTATAATCCAAACAACAAGTGTGATAAAACCACGGTAAAACTGTTATAATGATCTGAATACATTACAGTCGGTAACTTTAACGTGGCAAGTCGGGGTTAGTCGTGAGTAACAAATAACAGTGATTTTTTTACAACAGTCACGGTGATTGAAAATGAAATGTAACGTTTTACACCATCTCCAATTATGACACTTGTCACAATGAGCCCACACATGCAGAATATTTTTCACTTTTTAAATTTATTCTGCCGCGAATTGAGCTTAGGCTCTTATACAATGACGTAGTTTTGTTTTATTTAAATAAGGGGCTAAAATTAAAAATAATCGAAAAAACGATCTATTAATACAAGGAACGTATTTTGTAAAATACGTTCCTTGTATTAATAGATCGTTCCTCAAATATTAATAGATCGGTAAAATTTGGTGGTAATTTATTTTTAATGTTATCCGTTGTTACTGTACTACTTTTCTTTGTACAGTCAGGGAATTTAAAGGTATGTCACTTTTGAACCTTAATAGTATTACATACAGTCGAAAAGTGACAAACCTTTAAATTCCCTGACCGTACAATTAAAACATCGTTGAATGTTTAGTTTTAAACCGCCATCTAGTTTTTGCCAAAATACTACTTGCGATCGGGAAACGATCAAAAGTATGGTAATTGACAATCCTCTTGTTTTAATGGTCCTTGATAAAAAAAAGCTTGTAAAAACACATAGGTATATAATACACAAAACTCACTTGTTGATCCACTGCTTTGAAATATAGAACTTGATGTCATTAGGCTCCACAGTCGATGACTCTAATATTTCGGCCGCCTTCTGCCGCAGCACTGTCATTTGGGGATTCACTTTCCTGTAACAAATACTTCATTTTATACTTTACCACAATCACACGGACAACCATGTATTCCCCCCGCCCCTTTTCTTTGTACCTACCACACTTTAGGTGTTGAAATCGTAGGCGTATAGCAATTAATATTCGGAATATTACATATAAGTTACTTTGATTTTCGAGATTATAATATAAGGATCATTATGCTTTAAGATATTTAAATACGCATGCGACCAAATGAGCATACTTAGTATGTAATTGAATATTATGTCACACACTCAACGAAAAAAAAAATTAGGACAATAGGGATGTTGTCTGTACATAAATAATAATACAATTTTGATGCGAAATGGTAGTTTTTATGAAGAAAAATCCTAAAAAAGAACTTTGACTTCGATACCTTTACGTGTATCTCGTTTTATGAGCCTTGAAAAATAGGTGGGAATGTCCATGAAAATATTTATAAATAATAATACCATTGAATTACCCATGAAATGTATGGTAACTATTGTTACGAAAGCGTTTCGATAAACGCAAGTTTAAACATAGCTGCAGAACAAAGTTCTTGATTCTCCCATATAAGGTAGGAATGTGTGACGTCACGCCTTCCTAGAGTTTAGTATGGAGCGTTTTTGGGAAAGTCTAAAAATGTGATTCAAACGTTGTTGTATATTGTATCTCGGGGAGTTTTTATGACATTGAAGTAGTTTCTTCACCAGTATTTCTATTATTGACAGGTCTTTCTATAACAAAACACAGAAAAAGTTGTCAACATCCCTATTAACATAGGCGATACGAAGGGAACCCGAATGGCGGACCTGTAGAACAGCACATAGGCCTCGGTGTGGTGCAGCGTGGGCGCGCCCAGCGGCGTGACGCTCTGGTCGTCGAACGTGAACCAGCCGCGCGGGTTGCGCGCCACGCACGTGTAGTGGCCGCCGCCGGCGGTCCCCGTGTGGCAGATCACCGCGCAGAGGGAGTACCGCGTTATTTTCGAGGTGCAATCTGTAATCGTAACTTACTATTAATTTATTTCGAATTAATTTCGAAAGTTATATGGGGAAGTCCTGTCCCCACAACAGCGTGCCATACCAAAACACGACGAGGAAATACCCGTAATAAAAAAGAGTTTCATACGGTATAGAAGTTATGAGGCGGTTAGTGTATAAAAAGAGTACTGTTGTAATCAGAATAAAGATATTGACCGACAGCCGGATACAATTCTTCTGCTTATAATATCTTTGTGCGTAAGGCCCAATTTCATCATGTTCGATAAGTGTTAATGCCTAAATAGGAATTATAAACTAGCTTTCAAATGGAAAAGATCTCCAAAACGTCAATTTATTACTTTTACTGCTCTGAATCCGAAGCGTAATCATTTTACTCATTTATACTATTATAAAGTTGTAAAAATGAAATGTCTGTACATTGAAAATATTTTCAAAAAATTGATTGTTACGGACTATTGGAGGTCACTAAAACGAAAAATATGTTTTGTTTTGTGTTTTATGTATGTTTGTATGTGTCGTTGTGCCTTCATCACGCAAAATCGGCTAAACAGATTTCCACAATTTTTAGTACACGGATAGCTGGGTATCTCCATATGGTTATAGGATACTTTTTACCCGACTACGCTGAAGAATAAAACGACGGGTTATGACTTTTTCTCCCCCGCGAACGAAGTTGCGGGCATCTTCTAGTATTTAAGTAAAAATGGATATATATCCTGTGGGAATCGGCTTATATGGACGCTACGCCTCTGCTCCCTGGTGAGCTACCCTTACGGTACCTTTGTGCGTGTAGGGCTGCATGTTGAGGTCGTGCTGCGGGAAGGACACGCGCGCGGCCACCTTGGCGCTGAACATCAGCTCGTGCCGGAACCGCTCCAGGTGTACACACAACACTGAGCTACACTGCCAGTACCTTTGTGCGTGTAGGGCTGCATGTTGAGGTCGTGCTGCGGGAAGGACACGCGCGCGGCCACCTTGGCGCTGAACATCAGCTCGTGCCGGAACCGCTCCAGGTGTACACACAACACTGAGCTACACTGCCAGTACCTTTGTGCGTGTAGGGCTGCATGTTGAGGTCGTGCTGCGGGAAGGACACGCGCGCGGCCACCTTGGCGCTGAACATCAGCTCGTGCCGGAACCGCTCCAGGTGTACACACAACACTGAGCTACACTGCCAGTACCTTTGTGCGTGTAGGGCTGCATGTTGAGGTCGTGCTGCGGGAAGGACACGCGCGCGGCCACCTTGGCGCTGAACATCAGCTCGTGCCGGAACCGCTCCAGGTGTACACACAACACTGAGCTACACTGCCAGTACCTTTGTGCGTGTAGGGCTGCATGTTGAGGTCGTGCTGCGGGAAGGACACGCGCGCGGCCACCTTGGCGCTGAACATCAGCTCGTGCCGGAACCGCTCCAGGTGTACACACAACACTGAGCTACACTGCCAGTACCTTTGTGCGTGTAGGGCTGCATGTTGAGGTCGTGCTGCGGGAAGGACACGCGCGCGGCCACCTTGGCGCTGAACATCAGCTCGTGCCGGAACCGCTCCAGGTGTACACACAACACTGAGCTACACTGCCAGTACCTTTGTGCGTGTAGGGCTGCATGTTGAGGTCGTGCTGAGGGAAAGACACGCGCGCGGCCACCTTGGCGCTGAACATCAGCTCGTGCCGGAACCGCTTCAGGTGCACACACAGCACTTCCGGCAGCCGCACCACGCCCGACAGCTTCACGCCGTTGCGCAGCTTGTTGCACCGGGAACAACTGGAAACAAACATTTCTGTAAAGGATCTACATTGACTGCCATAAAGTCGAAAGTCGTAATGTAATGTTTGTCAGAATTTCCGTTAGCCATAATAGTATTATCTACGAAACCGTTAAGTTCAATTCAAGATTATCGCAAAACAAACAGTATAACCTAAACTTTTAATATAACAGTCAACCTCATAAAAGATCCTGAAAATTTAATGGTTGCAGAATTATGACAAATCATTTTATGATCACATTACATTATGACTTTCAAAGATAAGCAACAAAGGGATCCAACCATCAATTGATAAAGCAGTTCTTTTTTCGAAACGTAACAATACCTTAAAATATAATCCTAATTTCCTAATAATGTTATAAACGTGAAAGTGTGCGCCGATGAATGTATGTATGTCCGTTCCTCTTAATCTTTAAAATTACTGAACAGATCTCAACAAATTCCAGAAATGTTTTTTAGACATCAGAATAACGCATTGGTTATAAATTGCATCTCTACGCAGTATAATAAAACAAAGAATCTAGTTGCTTTGCCAGAGACATGAATGTTAACGGTGTAATGTACTAGCTTTTAAAAAGTATGAGCAATGGTAAAAGCACAATCTCTCGATAACGTATATCGGAAACTCATTGTGTTCTCGTGACGGCAAAACGGCTGGAGTGTTTTTGTTTTCACACAAAATTTAGGACATCTAAAGACGATTCTAAAATACTTTTAAACCGACGCATAAAATTAACGATTTTTTTCTCTTCCGCGCGCGAAGTAATACATAAAAATGTTTGAAATCTGAGTCATTCCATGGGATTTCAACAAATCGCGTGTGCCGCATGATTTTTAATTTGAATAAAAAAAATTGAGGATATACTTCATGGTGGCAGAAGTACTGAACTACTACCAGTTTTTTTTTTATCTTTTATTTTCCAAGTTTTGTCCATTTCCAGTTCACAGTGGAGTCAAATTCCTGCTTGTACAAAATCAGACCAAATTTTTTTTGTATAAAAGGTAACGAAATAATTATTACTTCTTTTGATTAGGTAAGAAATGTGGATAATATACTGTATGACAAAATGTATCTGAATCAACTACAAAAAAAATGGTGACCACCCGAAATGTACACCTGATTAGTCAATTATTGCAATTTTAAATTGATTCTTGTGCCAACCCTGGTGCATATCAAATATTACTTTTTGCTGAAATATAAAGTACTTGCCATGTTCATCTTGTAAAAAAAATATAATTATGTTAGAGCAACTACTTCTAATAGAAAAATGTGAGTGAAAATTGAGAAATTCGAAAAATGCTCATGTTTGAGTCAAAAAAAATCCATGTGGAAGACAAAATAAAAATTTGATTTTAGTCAAAAAATATAGCTGATATCTTCGTTAATTAGATTTAGAAAAAAAAGTTTTGTTATTTTGCCTATTTTTTAAAATATTATTTTTTTAACATGCTTATCTCATACATTTTCGCTCTTGTTGTATTTAAGCAGATTAAAATACATTAGAAGAAAGAAGAAAAGAAAGAAAACACATTTATTGCAGCGAAAAGATAACACCATTACATGAAGAAAGCTTAAAGAAATAATTAAATTAAAATTATCTTAAATCTTGATTGACAAGAAACAATTGACTAATATAAGTATACAACACGGTGCTACCATGTCCGCAACAAAAGGCCACCACTCAGCGTGATGCTGCGACATCGGGGTAATATCGCAGCGCTGGTCTTCCGTGGGACCCGAGGTAGGTAGGTAAAAACAGCAACAGGAAGTCCTGACGTATTGTTTACTTGTATTTACGACCTTAAACTTCTAAATATGTATGAATTCAATGGAAAAATATTAAATAAAATCCAGGTGATTGAAATTTACTTTATATGCATATTTATACAAAAAAACATTATTTGCAAACCCTTACTACTTCAAAATTTTCTGAAGTTGAATAACGTCGCACTTTTAATTCATTTTGAGAAATGGGAACGAAGCTATGATAAGAACGTGTATTTTTTATGGTCCTTGTATTTTTAAATCGCTCTGATAGATATACCTCAGCTACTTCGACATCTGATTTTGAGACGAAAAAGAACTTGATCCCATGAATTTTAGTGACACAAAACTCGTACATAGCTTCAGGTGATAAAATGTTATCACTACCTGTGATGCGTTGCAGGCTAGCTTTTCTAACCAACCGCTTAATCGTGCCTCCAGCACCATCACACGGGGATTTGCCGTGAGAGGTGGCAAAAAAGTTCCACCCTGCTTTTAGTCCGAAATCATCGTAATGATGACACAAGTTTACAAAATTCTTCTTGTTCTTATATTGTGCAGCTGCACCATCACTAAAATAATGTATCATTTCTAATTTGTCATATTCTTGTTTTAGGCATTCAAGCAAAATCTTTTGGAAAGCGAAAAATGATACGGTGTTGTGAGTTAAACAATCGCTGATAATACAAAATGTTCTACACTGGATAACGTTATCTTTTTTAATGTAAATAACGAATGGATGCAGCGTGGCTTGATCATTTGTCCAGTGAAATGATTGCACTTCGTCTTGTACCAAAAAAGTGAAATTTTCCGAGAAATCTCCTAAAACAATGCACTCAGTGTCATTTTGCAAGTTTTTTTTAAATTCTTTAAATATCCAGATTGCTTCTTTGTTATATAATGATGATGTTTCATTTTTAATAATTGGTTCTTTAAATCTTCATCAAATTCTTCTACTGTTTTAATAACTGTAAGTAAATGGCATCGATCAGTCGATGACCATTGTGAGTATGTTATGGAAGATAGAAGCTCAATATCTTCACTTATTTTAGAATCCACGTTTTCAACCCCTGGACAATCTTTACATTTTGAAAGCATGCAATTTTCGTTATATATATCGCACACAATACATTTTAATAAGTCTTGGTAAGTTAATTTCGTCTTAATAGCCGATAACATTAATTTTATGTTCTGATGCATTAGACAAACGCACACTGAGTGTGTCCCGGTAGCACCTGCTAGTATGCAGTTTTTAGGCCGTAGTGAACAAAAGGATGAAAAACCAATCTTTACTCCTGGATGGCATTCCTTGAATTTTATGAAAATTTCTTTTAAGTTCAATAAAACCAAACGTTTTTGCTGTTTGGATTTATTTCCTTCTTTATCTCGGATAGTTAAACAATCTTTTTGACCTGGCATTATTCTGCTAACATCATCATCCTCATAAAAGTCCGTCACAGCTTTTATAGTTTCATCAGACATTTTATTTCCACTTGTTTTATTTTCATGTTTTGGCAGCACTCCGTGCAGTTCACGCATTTTTTTTGCCTTTCTAATGATATACTGACTACAGTTAAATTCAGATTGAATTTTAGCAACACTCCAATTCGTTGGTAATAAGGTTAAAATTTGGTATTTTTCCTCCAAACTCGTGGAAATTAAATATTTCGCCTTAAGTTCTTCGATCAGCTTAAGGTATTCTGATCCTAATTTAAAATCATCGTCCTCTACTATCTCTTCTGTTTTTTCGGGATCAGTTTCGTCAACACCAAAAGCATCCATTAAGTTGCGACGTACTGACTTTGCTATTTCAGTAGTTTTTTCATCAATTTTCCTTTTTCTTCGTGATAGTGGAATTTTGGTTAAAGAAGTAACGGGAGGTTCCTTTAAAATGCCACATACTTCATTTACTAATTGGATTCCATTACATTCCAGTTCAAATTGTGGTTGTTGATCAAGACTATCAGGCATTGTCTCCTCAACAGACATGCAATTATTTTTAGCAGCGGTTGACTTACTTATCAAATCAAAACATCGGGTACACATAGCAAAGCCTGGTATAAGGTTAATTTCTTCATGTGCTTGGCAGAAAGATAAGCTTATTTCCCGTAACGCTTTTGTTATAGTCTTTTTATGAATTTTCAATGGATCGCAACATTTAACGCCAAATCGCGGGTAAAATTTATCTATGTACTTTTTGTAGTGGAACTGACATATGGTGTTTATAATTGTAAAACCTGTACGTTTAATAAGAAGACTTCTGTCGGTTTCACTTATTTCATTTATTGTTTTGAGCCATGATGACCTCGAAAAAGTCGTTTGATGACAATCTTCGCCTCCAAATAATCCAATTGAACAAGGCTCCATTGTCGAAATAATTGAATTGTCAAATATGTCAATGAAATGAATACTTCTTCTTGTCAGTGATATATAACGAACAGTCAACTATTAATAACACAAGTACTTACTACAAAGAGTTTGAACCACTTAATTATCTCCTAGATAAATACTGTCTCCTATTATAGAACTTCGATAAGGATTAATGGACCGTTTACTTATGTTCATATTTTAGCCATGTAACATGCAAATAAAGCTTGTTAACAAGTCAGGAGGCATCTGTTATTCACTACACAGCTAAATTAAGAAACATTCGCAAGTGATTCACAATCCCTGTCAGGTAACAGTGCATTGTCGAATTTCTACCCTCATTAAATTTACAAATGAAATTATTGCCATGTCAAAAGATTTATTTAAACATGAAAAGAGTAAATAATATCCGTATGACCAATTACCGTCCCATTTTTATTAATTTACAACATAAAACATTTTGTATCGATATTTGTAAAAAGTAGCATGTTCATAAAATCATATTTCAAAAAATAGGCAAAATAACAAAACTTTTTTTTCTAAATCTAATTAACGAAGATATTAGCTATATTTTTTGACTAAAATCAAATTTTTATTTTGTCTTCCACATGGATTTTTTTTGACTCAAACATGAGCATTTTTCGAATTTCTCAATTTTCACTTACATTTTTCTCTTAGAAGTAGTTGCTCTAACATAATTATATTTTTTTACAAGATAACCATGGCAAGTACTTTATATTTCAGCAAAAAGTAATATTTGATATGCACCAGGGTTGGCACAAGAATCAATTTAAAATTGCAATAATTGACTAATCAGGTGTACATTTCGGGTGGTCACCATTTTTTTTGTAGTTGATTCAGATACATTTTGTCATACAGTATATTATCCACATTTCTTACCTAATCAAAAGAAGTAATAATTATTTCGTTACCTTTTATAGAAAAAAAATTAGGTCTGATTTTGTACAAGCAGGAATTTGACTCCACTGTGAACTGGAAATGGGCAAAACTTGGAAAATAAAAGACAAAAAAAAAAACTGGTAGTAGTTCAGCACTTCTGCCACCATGAAGTATATCCTCAATTTTTTTTATTTAAATTGAAAATCATGCGGCACACTTTTTAATTCAAATTTGTTGAAATCATATGGAATGACCCATCTGCAACCTCTTGTGTAACCTTACCTGTACATGTTGTCTCCTTTGAGCTCGTCGGCGCTAAAGAATGCTGCGAGGCAGTCCTGCAGCGAGACCACTGGTCCGTAGAACCACGAGCGTAGCCAACTTAGTATCCACCACATCTGCATAGAAGTCTTTAGGTTAATACTTGTACAGTTAACAGCAAAAGTAGATAATTTTTTTTTTTATGTAAAGAGTGGCAAATGGGCAGACGAGCCACCTGATGGAAAGTAGTCATCGTCGCCCATGGATATGTGCAACATCGGAGGAATCGCCCATATTTTGCCAACCTTTGAGAGCCCTGTTAACTCGCTTCTTGAAGAATCCCATGTTATAGCGCTCTGGAAATAACTCAGGGGGAAGGGAGATGATGATTTTATTTCCTTGTCACTTTCACTACTTTAAGGGGCTCCCATACGCGAATGACCTTCAATCCGTAGCTCTACACTTTTCTGTGTTGTATATCTCTCATCGTGTTGACAACCACCGTTGTTACCAATATACTGTTTCAGTTTATCTTCGCGAGTCACCGAAACCAAGATAAACACCATCAAAATTTATCATTTTTACTCTAAAAAACCAGTTATTGCTACTTTTCTACAAAACTATAGAACCTATTGCAAAACCAGGTGATAATTTTAAAGTGAACATCATTACTCACTTATTGGTTTTTGTCCCATGTCTAAGCGTCGCTCGACAAGAGAGCCTAAACCAATTTAAGATAGAAAAAGGACTTTACGAATCTTTTTTTATCTGGATTGTTTCATATAAAAAACCGGCCAAATGCGAGTCCGACTCGCGCACCGAGGGTTCCATACAAACTCACTTACCCTAACATTATTATGATTTGTTCCTGTTTCGTCATATTCCTAATTCGTCATATTCCTTATTCGACACTTTCCTAACTGGCCATATTCCTAACTGGTCACGTCCGCCTTTAAATATTCATTTGACGGTACAATTTCGGACTAACAGAGGATTTCTATAATACATTATTGCAGGCAAATGGACATGGTATGACGAGTGAGGAATATGACCAGTTAGGAAAGTGTCGAATAAGGAATATGACGAATCAGGAACAAATCATTATTATATTACCCGGTTCCGGTTGAGTTAACTTTGCACCTGATATCTATAGCATTGCATACAAATGAGGTGCATACGTAACTCAACCGGGCTGTCCAAATATAATCTTTTGAAAAAGACTATATTTTTTATGATTTCATTACAAATGTACAGTTTTCAGATTCTTGTATGTATTGTAACGTTGTACGTTCATAGAATAAATTTGATTTAGGTTAAAAGTAGTAATAATAATCCATACTAATATAATAAATGAGAAAGTGTGTCTGTCTGTCTGTTACCTCTTCACGCTTAAACCGCTGAACCGATTCGAATGAAATTTGGTATGGAGATAGTTTGAGTCCCGGAGAAGGACATAGGCTACTTTTTATCCCGGAAAAATACCCTTATCCGCGATGAACGAATTTAAGGCGGACGAAGTCGCGGGCAGAAGCTAGTATATTATAATTATTTTACTACTTAATCGTCATTTAAAACTTAGAATAGTCCATTTATAGAATTAATAAATTACTCATAGTAATAGTCAGCCTGGTTAAATTATCAACATACAAATCAAATCAAATCAAAATATTCTTTATTCAAGTAGGCCTAGTTACAAGCACTTTCGAAATGTCAGTTACATGAGAGTGAATGTTTGCTGGGAGAAATACAATATGATCCAACATTTGCTGCAAGGATTAGGGAAACCCAGAAAAACCTAATCAAATCATTTAACTTAAGTGTAATATTATTGATAAAATCATCATTTTTAAAATTAAAATAATCAATAAGATAAATCCCAAAAGGATTGTCAATAAAAAATAAATAATCTAGAATGTGTCTAGAATAAAATTCTAAATGTCAGAGTATATAAAACTATTAAGATTAAAATAATAATAATACCTTAGGTATTCGTTAAAATAATTATACATGACGCTACTATTTACATTAATCCCACGCGGCTTCATCATTCATGTAGTCTTGTGTGCTATAATAAGCTTTAGAAAATAATTTTCGTTTCACAATATTTTTGAATTTACCAATAGACAACTCAGTTATGCTGCTAGGAAGTTTATTATAAAATCTCACACAGTTACCCATGAATGATCTCCTTATTTTATGGAGCCTAGTAGCAGGCACTGCGAGCTTATGCTTATTTCTAGTATTAATATTATGTATATCACAGTTCTTCTTAAAGTCGGTAATATTTTTATGTACATACATAATATTCTCATAAATGTATTGACAATGCACTGTCATTATATTAATGTCCTTAAACTTATCTCTAAGCGAGTCTCTATAGTTCATTTTATATATCGCACAAACAGCCCGCTTCTGCAGAACAAATATAGTATTAATGTCGGAAGCACTGCCCCATAGTAAGATGCCATACGACATAATACTGTGGAAATAACTGAAATACACTAATCGAGCCGTTATCACGTCTGTTAATTGATGAATCTTACTTACTGCAAAAGCTGCAGAACTCAGTCTATTCGAGAGATTAGCAATATGGGGACCCCATTGGAGCTTAGAATCTAATGTTATACCGAGAAAGACTGTACTATTAATTAGTTCCAGTTCCTCACCTTTAACCATAACGCTTGCTTGCTCGTGTTTTACGTTACTACATTTAAATAACAACAAACTTAAAATTAAAACCAATAAAATATACATTAATACTTATTAAATTATGCGGAACTCTCCTGCGCTCAAGATACCGTTACTGGGCCGAGTTACCGATGCGCGTCTTCGTTCGTATCCCCGGAGGCGCGCTTCGCCCGTCAGAGCTCGCCAGGCCTTCTCGGAGGCAACACATTGTTTGCTTGTGCGTAGACGGGCCCGCTTCGTGTCGGCTATCGCGCTTGCAAATTTTATTTTTAATACTGAACGTATCTTCAGATATTAAAGTTAATAAGGACGTAGCGGCAGTGGTCACCTATTAAATAAATGTAACGTGAAAAGTATACAAACCAACTATCCCCTCGCACCCCGAAAGGGTAAGTGTTCAAATATTATTTAGTTTTAAGTATTACTGGCTAAACTGTGCTTATACAGGAATCTGTGTGTTGACTTTAACATGTATTTATCATAGTGCATCATCATAATGTTCGCAATACCTTACGTCCACGCCGTCTGCTTGTGCTGATTTACCGTTATAACATGGCGTCGCCTACATTTTGCCTATGACGAATTCATTTGCTAGTACCAATTTCATGAGTCATTATTATAAAGTTAAGGCCATTTAATACAGTTAACGTTAATTAAAACAAGAATGTGTTGCTAAAATTATATTTAGGTATTTTTTTTCTTAATGCTAAATTTATATTGCACGGCCTGCGCCTTACTTCTTTTGCATTCTGCCTTATCCTTCTGCACTCTGTAACTCCGTTCTGATTATGAACAACCACCAGCTACTTTCTTTGCTCCCCCTGGCCAGCTTAACAACACCGAGGCTCATAATCAGCGGAGCACAAACAAAAGTACAAGACTAATAAGGACCGTTGTCTACAGGGTGCGACCTTTGGGTTTTTCACATACATGAGATCAAGGCGCGGTCTCATCATCTCCGGCAAATGGTTGCCAGGACTGTGCGCCGATTTCCCACTGCACCAACGTGACGGTCTTACCCCGGGTGTTCCCGATTTACCCAGGACCGGCTCATCTGACCTCGCCACCACCAGGGGAGTACCGGCCTACGTTGCGGCGATACCAGACGGGCAGTGTTTTAATCCACGACCTCTCTATTTACTGGGTTTAAATAAATTTAATGTGAACGACAATCATTGTTTTCTTCCAAAAACGCCGACGTCACAGTATTTGTAGTATGTCACGATATTATTTGCCAAATTTCATAGTTCTATGTCAACGGGAAGTACCCTATCATTTTGATTCCCTAGAGAGTGTCGAAATATAGGTTTATTGCGGCATAAATGGTCGCATCTATTTTTTACGTTAATGTAGAAGTTTGATTTTTTCACAGCTTCAAGGGACCGTAGACATAAATATATGATGTTAATTTAAACTCGATACCTCTACGCGTTCTCGAGATAAAGGGTCTTGATATACAGACAGACGGACAACAAAATGCCAAAATGGCAAAAACGGAACCCTTATAGTTTCGTCATGTCCGTCCGTCCGTCCGTATGTCACATGCATTTTACCTAAAAACTATAAGATGTATATTGATGAAATTTGGATCATAGGTGTCTTGTGTAAGCCGCTACTTAGTTTGATAGTTAAATAAATAAAATATTTATTTCTAGGGTGGGCACTCCATACATGTAATCGAAACTATTTTTTTTCAGCTAATATCAATGTGTGGCATATCATTCGACAGTTCTTCTAAAAACACTTTGAGGTTTCCTAAAAAAATTTTTGTTTCGAAGTATAATTTCGGAAATATTCGCTCCTTAAGTAGCAAAAATTCTGTCCGCCCCTCTATTTTCTAAACGGTATGTTCAAAAAATATGAAAAAATTTACAAATATACTATATTCAACGAAAATTGTTTTCAACATGATCGGACATACCGTTTTTAAGTTATTGCCAAAAAACTGCGCTTTTCAGAAAAAGGACGTAAGTGCCGGGGAGATACGCTCTTTTAATGTTTTTTTTTTTCATATCGATTTTTTTTCATCTGTTGGCCGGTTTTTTCGATTGAGGTACGGAACCCTAAACAGAGCAGGATACTTTACCCAGGACTCGTGGTCGGGCGGCAGATCCAGCAGCGGCTGGGAGCGCAACACGGCGAGGTGCTCCCGCGACGGGATCGGCAGAGACAGGTCCTGGAACGTCTCCACTCGCGTCGATACCTGCACAATAGGGTACATCATCATCCTGCAGGTGGGTACATCACCATATGTACAGCAGTGGACGGAAGTGGCCTTTTGGTCCAGTGCTAGATATAGGCCTTCCCACCCGCATGTTTTTTTTTATCGCTTTTCTTAATAAAATATCAAAATACCGTAAAAAAGATATCAAATAGCGAAATTAAAATTAAAATCGGCAAAGAAACACGCATGATATAGGCATTTTAAACTACTAATTAGATAGCGATATCACAGAGAGGTCCGAAATGTACTGTACTTCATTCAGAATGGTATTTCGTAGGGTAAATTGCCAATAACTGGCAAGATTATTTAATTATTGGCCACATCTTTACGTTTACTGCGCGATTTATAAAATTACTCCAGAGCAGAGGTATAATGTCAATATGTTGTTAACATTAAAAAAAAAACTTGTACTCCATCTAAATCCTGGCTATAATATACATACATATATCTATATATATATTATTTTGCCAGTAACCGAGGGTGGCCAGCAAAGAGGCAATGAACCTTATCTAGAGTAGATGTTTAGATGTGTCAATTTGAAACATTGTGACAACTTTAGAGTCTCAAATTGACAATGATTTTTACTTATAAAGGGTTATAAAGCCACGTGACATGAGACTGACCCGGTCGCAGATGAGACACTGCACGGAAGAGAGCAGCTTGCCGTCGAACACGTCCGAGATGATGCTGCGGTACCGTACGCCGCCGTCGCCGGCGCCGCATGCTTGCTTGCTACAACACAACATATTTCCTTTTATAACAATGGGGCAGTTATAGGAGTATAACTGGGACGACCAACTGGGTGTTTCGGATCTCTTTGTTACTTATTATCTCTACCCAAGTAACACACAAGCTGTATTTGAGTTTATACAGCCATTATAATGCTCAAACAGGCTTCATAATAGGTGGATACCTTATACAGCTTGTGTGCTACTTGAATAGTGGCTCTGCTACCTGTAGACCTCGTGACCCTTTCAACCTCCATACCTTAAACATTTAAAAAAAATCCAAAAACTGAATCAACAAAAAAAAACACATAATTATCACGAGAATCGGTTGAGAAATGCGACTTGTAGAGGGGAACAGCCGGACATTTGACGGACATACGATTTTTTTCTCAAGCTGAAATTCCCTTCGCTCGCCGCGCTAGTTCGGTCCATAAGTCATGAAACGTCAGTACTAAAATAATTTGCCATAATTCTGAAATCGTAAAATTTTTCAGGATCTTTGAAGATGTTATTTATGTAACTTTCGGATCGATGATTTCCGAAAATATTCACTAATAAAAAAAACGATTTTTGCTATTTTGTCTACGGAACATTAAAAATACATAAAATAAATTTGCGTTGTCATTTTCTCCTTACAATCTCTCTCCTTAAACTCGGGGTTTGATAACGATAATGGTGACACGGTGGTAATGAACTTTTATTGATAGCAAAACAAGCACGAGAATGATCGGTTCGAAGAGTTTCCTTCAATTGTCAAGTAAAAGGTATCTGTTATTCATGCCGCTTTGAGAACGTCATTAAAATGATTGAAATTAGTAAATGGTAAAGAGTAAAGCCTTGTAGGCTCATTACGCACTGTCAACTGGTCGCTGTCGACTCGGTCGACCGCGACTGTGTATTTCTATAGTTTAAGAGTCCCCAGCAAGCTCGGCCGAATTTCACCTTCCCATACAAGCGGAGTTTCGTTCTCATTTTAAAACTACGAGTTGGATTGTAACGAAATTTTGCATATACAACGACATGAAGTATATCTAGGCTTAAAATTAGTTTATATGGCTCCAGTTTATAAAACAAACGGAATACAGCAAAAACAAGTTTTGTATGAAAAACTTAATTTCGCTGTATTTTGTTAACTATAGTATCTGAAGCTGCATAAACTAATTACAGGCCTGCATATACGTTAACTTATTCTAAGTGCAAAGTTTCAGAGCAAACTAGCTAGTCGTTTTAAAATGAGAGCGTAACTACGTTTGTATGGAGAAACGAGCTTACTGGGGACTCTTAAATAACAGTTTACGCACTTGGTCGCCGGTTGGTTGCCTACGTTTCGGTCGCCGAAGCACTGAGTCGCCAGCGACCGGTCGACAGGGCGTAATGAGCCGAAGGGGCGGGGACTCACGGTGGGCGGGGCGCGGGGGGGTCGGCGTCGCTGGCGCCGCTCGAGCACGTCTCGTAGCGCTCGTCCGCCTCGCTCGAGCACGACAGCGACGACTCCGAGCCCACGTCGCGCGCCGACGACGCTAGGGCTGTCCAAAATACATTCACATCAGGGGACGATTGTGATGGTGACTACATTTTGAATTATTACTCCGTCCTGTAGATTTATAATAGTATATTACTGCAGAGGCCGGGAAAAGTCATTTCGTGGATGAGTACGGTTTTGAATTCAATAGATACGAATCCACGAAATGACATTCCTGCCGAGGTATGTATACTGCTTTTCTCCAAATATGCGAGGAAATTTGACACATGTTTATGTAACTTATTTTCGTAAAAATAACACGGCAGACACTCTTTGACAAAATGAAATTCACGTTCCCGCCTTAATTTTTTTTCGGGATATTTAAGTTAAAAGTTTTGGGTCCGAATTATATATTTGGTTCCACATGAAATATAGTAATGAAAATAAATAAAAAGAAAACCCATACCAATAGTTAAAATAAATATATACATTATTACTTTTAGTTGAATCGGCAATTCCTAAACGCACAACATTAAAAAAAACATACCTTTGCTACAAAATATTTATCAGTTCTAGAAGATCATTAAGACTAAATAAACTGTATTATGATATGGACACAATAATTATTGATTTTTTTTTATATTATTATTGGCATTAACCATGCAGGAACTAAACGCAGAAAACAATTCAAGTTTTTTTAAATCTCGATTTTTGTGCGTTACTATTTGTATGGTGAATTTTCAGTCTTCGATGAAATTAAAAGTAAAAACCTGCACAATAATGTACACTTCCCAGGCCTGTCCGGGAAGTAATGCCATTTTTTTTTTTAAATTGATTATAGTATCAACGTATATAACGATGGACTTCGCGGTGTGTTTTTACTACATTAATGGGAACATTTCCGAGCAAGTTGGAGAAAAAAATATTGTAGACGTATTTTTTCTTTTTTACATTGAGTCAAAATGTCGCGTGACGTCACGCCTAGGTTAGTTTATCCCATATATGCCTAGTGGGCCATTTTTGACCCAGTAATGCAGATTATAGAAAGTGCATATTTTGTTTAATGTTTCATTCATTACTAACATTAGAAATATTTTTCTTTATAAAGGTATACCCTTAAACATTTCTGAGGATTTAAATTAATTTATTTTATCTTACTGCATGTCGTGACGCCTAGAGATCTTATACATTTCTGAGAAAAAATCGTTTATATTTTATATTAACATTAATCTAGACAATCTGTACCATCTCCTCTGCGTGTACAAATTACTTATTATACAGACGACATCGGAATGACGAATCAGTGGCTGCGTACATCATAGCGGTGTTGGTCAAGCTACAGTACTTAAATTAAGATGACACGAAGCTTTTGCTCTCGTTTGTATATACTAACTACTGAACGGAAGAGGGACGCTACTCGAGTTCCTGTTAATAATTAGTGGTGTCTCACGGTTGTTGTGATGCGTCTGCACGGCGTAGGCGGCTTGCTGTGTACCGGCGAAGCTGGCGGAGCGCCGGTGCCGCGAGGCGCTCTCCGACCGCGACCCCACCCTGGGGATAAGGTTTACAAGCTTTAGAACAATACAATTTCTAATTGGTATTATATTTGACGACCGGTTTGGCTCAGTGGGAGTAACGTTGCCTGCGAAGCTGAGGTCCTGGGTTCAAATCCCGGTAAGGGCAAATATTTGTGTGGTGAGCATAAATATTTGTTCCTGCGTCTTGGATGTTTCCTGTGTATATAAGTAATATATCTATTAAATATATCGTCGTCTAGTACCCATAACACAAGCCTTATTGAGCTTACTTATTTATTTATATATTATAGCTCGACTGAAAGTGGGACTGGGCTGGTCATGTTTGCCGCATGCCGAGTTAGCTGTGGGCCAAGACCGCCACAGAGTGGAGACCCGATAGCTCTAAACGGAGACGCGGTAGACCTCATCGGCGATGGCGGGATGAACTAGACTTTCTTAAGGAATGGCCAGAAGCCGCCCAGGACAGAGAACATTAGAAGAAGAAGGGGGAGGCCTTTGCCCAGCAGTGGGACATAACGGGTTTAGACAGAATAAAAAATATACCCCCATGGTCTGCGGGCGACGGGGGGAAAGACAGCGGGGGCGAGTAAAAAGCGTGCGCGCGGCAGGGTCATCAAGGTCACGTGCACACTTCATACCCGCCCCCGCTGTCTCTCCCCCCGTCGCCCGCAGACCATGGGAGTGCCACGAAAGAACTAGTCAAGCTATAGATGTTTAAGTTATGCATTTCATCTATCTATCAGCCATGTACGTCCATTGCTGAACATAGCCCTACCCTATAGTTCGCCACAGCATGCGATCTTGCGCAGACCGCATCCACCGACTCCCCGCGACCCTTACGAGGTCATCCGTCCACCTAGTCGGGGGCCTTCCTACGCTGCGCTTTCCGATGCGTCGTCGCAACTGGTCACGACTTTACTGGCCCAATGCATTTCATACACGAAGATATTATAGATAATATTGGGAGGATATTATGTTTTCTGCCAACAAACTTCTATGCAGTTTGGCAGATATCGTAACAACGATTTTAAACGATACTAGAAGGAGACTTTTTTCCTCCGCGAACAAAGTTGCGGGGCGCATTCTAGTTTAGTAATAAATGCCAGTAATAAGGGCGTAGTGTTCAACTCATGTAACGTACCTGAGGTACCCGTCGGTTCGGGACTCGCTGTACGACGACACGGGGGACTTCCGCCGCATGCGCGCGAACAGCGGTGCATCGCTCGCTGTCAACCATACAAATTAATAAGTTTCTGTCGAAAATTACACTTTTGTGCCATGTTTTTATTACCAACTGTACTTTTCTTTGAACATTCGTGGACGTTATTTTGTTTTACAGAGTTCCTATGACCAACTATGGCAAACTTGGGCAAAGGAGACAAATAGTTATTCAGTGCTACTGAAGTTTGAGGCCGCTACATACAAAATAAGCAACTGACTTATGCAAATAAGTAATCAGAATATTTTATATCTTTTTTATAACACTTGCTCGTAAAGGGTGTTATTACACGCAGGCGTATAGAGCAGCTATGGCGGATTTAGCTCCCACGGGAGTTATAGATTTTTATAACTCCCAAGGGAGTTATGAGTTTAGTTTTAAAATATAGAACGCACTCGTACGTCATTTCAGACTAAGGAGGTTTCAAATCAGCCAAGGTCTATCTTTATAAACTTGACTATAAACCAATTTTACTGTATATAAAACTTATACGGTACATTTAACTGGATTAGGTATATTTATATCTCACTGTTATTTCAAAGAGTTTTGCAATTATTTTATTAAATTGCATTTTGAAAATCGGTACTATCTGGCAGTTTGGCCTGACAAGATTGAAAACTAAACGCAGTTCTTAGTATTAACTGTAACAGTAAAGTAGTCAATCTCTTTTATCGAGTGCCATTCATTCGTTTGACTGTTGTTTTCGAAATGTATTCTATGGTCTAAATTTTTTTTTATTTCCTCGCAAATGTGATAAAAACATTGTGTATTTCAGGCAGTAACGGGATTCCAAAGTCGAGTCATTAAAAGCCCTCCGCCTTCGGCGTCGGGCTTCTAATAGACTATCGTTAGCAATTCCCTTCTTACTACCCTTGGTGCACAATGTACTATTTTGTGTCCTCGGGCATGCTGTCCCAAATATACGAATGGGCTCTAACGCTCACCTCCCGAGGAGGCGGCGCGGCGCCGCATGCGCACGTTCCTGGTCTCCTGGTGGTCGCCGTCCGCGTCCGTGCCCAGCTTGTCCTCGGGCATGCTGTCCCAAATCTGAATATCAAATAAGTTTCTGTCAAAACAATCATTTTTGTGACCAGCTTTTATGTCCGACTTTACTTTTTGCCGGATGCGGGCCAGCCCCAACGCCATCCTGCGTTCAATAGCGGAAAGAGTTGATTGTCCGTATATGTGCCACTGTTCCAAGACTAAAAACACATATCATGTATGAGTCTTATGTTACTCGTAATAAATGTTTTATATTCTATTCTATTTTCTTTGAACATCCACCAGCTACTCACCGAGACGATTCTAAAGCGCCTAAACTGGGTATGATCACCACCCGGCTCCATCATCAGATCAACTCGATGCTACCATATTATTGCATTGTCACCGAAGATACGCAAGTGTAACCAATTTGAGCCCAATCGAATGCCAGAAGTAGTCTTAATTCAGTTCGCAATATTTGACCCACACGAATTAACTAACACTGACTTTATCAGCTTTATTTAACTAAAAGCTTGTAAAAATGAAAATGAAAGTATGAAAAGGTTTATTAGGTTAAATTTAACAGGTAAACCTTGTAGGGACTGGGACCTCCTAGTAAGTAAAATATATCTGTGTCAGGAGGGCCCGCTCTTTCAGAAACAACTAGTTAATTTAATAACTTAACCTATTGTACATAATTAACCTATTACCTTATTTATTTATTTTAATTGAAAGTAGATTATTATTACCTAATTAATTAATTATACAGCATAATGATACCGGTACATTAAAACAATAACGGAAAAAAACAAAACATTTCCGCTGATTAAAGCATTTGTAAGCAAATCTGGGTATACGATATATGTGTTTTTTACTCGTGTATATATAAGTGTGTATGTAACGTGTGTACGAATGTGTCTTTTTAAAGATTATTTTTATTATTTTATAGTAGAAGTGTTTCGGTATTGTCGTAACTAAGTAATTTCAGCTAATCAGCCACTTTTACGCTTAAATAGTTGTAATGGATAAATAGATATTTCTTTATTGACGGTGTTGTATAACTGAGCTGATTGTGCAGTATACTGTCTTTTTGCAAACACAGACTTTGTGGTATAAAAAAATTAGACATTATAAAATGGGCTGAATTTTTTTTCTTCAAATATCAAAGTCAGTTGTCTTCTAATAAGATTACCGCATTCTAAATGGTCCAAGCGTTTGAGAGTTATTAACATTTACTTCAAACACTTCTCTTTTTGCGTTGGGGGTTAAAACAGGACCTCTGTAATGTACCCTCAGCCACACACTTATAAGTGACCAAAGGCAGACCTAATGGACATTGACATAAGGCTTACAGATTGTCGCTTAAGCACAGTATAATAAAGAGTACTACGTACAGTATGGACACTCTGAAAGTGCCGCCCACCCGCGCTCGGTGACCTCGCAGTTACCGGCTGAGGTCACTGAACTGTGAGCGGGAAGAGCGCGGGTGGCCAGAGCTTGCGGGCGGCAGGGAGTGTCCACATGTGGCTTAAGTGTGTTGCTGTTTGCCGCATTGGAGTTATTTCAAAAAAAATCTCGAAATTATAACATACTAGAAGGCGCCCGCAACTTCGTTCGAGAAGGAGAAAAAGTCATAACCCTTCATTTATTCTTCAGCGTAGTCGGGTAAAAAAGTATCCTATAACCATCTGGAGATACCCAGCTACCCGTGTACCAAAAATAGTTGAAATCCGTTTAGTCGATTTTGCGTGATGAAGCTACAACGACAGATACAAACATACATAAAATCCAAAACAAAATATTTTTCGTTTTAGTGACCTCCAAATAGTCCATAACAATATTTTTTTTGAAAATATCTTCAATGTACAGACATTTCATTTTTACAACTTTAGAATAGTATAGATGAGATCATCTTGCATTGTTGAGCTTTGCATTTGATTTATGAAAACACCGTTTTCAAAATCATTCGATATTAACCAATACCTTACGTTATACTGGGTGATTCATGAGTAGGAGTGGCAAGGGTAATGGGAAGGGTCGCTCCCAGCAACTTTCACTATGGGGCCAACCACAAAATCGCGAAAAAAAACCCAGCTAATTAAGAAAACCCGTCCACCCGTGACCATGGAGAGCTGGAAAGCTTCCGAAACGTCGGGAACTAAAATGAGATAATATACGCGATATAATCTGTTAAATTGTTTTATTTCAATCAGCTAATTAAGAGTTAATTGACAGCTAATTATCCCAAATGTATGGAACAGCCGTTTTTCTTGCGATTTAGTGCTTGGCCCCACAGTAAAAGGTGCTCAGTGTAGCCTTCTTCATCACCCTGTCACTCCTGCTCATGATTCATGAATCACCCAGTAGAGACCAAAAAAAAAATATCGTTTTTTTAAAGAACATACCGGTTCTTTGAGTTCCTCGTGCAATTGATCCATGAAGCATCGCAGGAATTCTTGAGTGTCGTGTTGTTGGTATCCTCGGAACATTGGGTGCACCTGATACAAAAAAAACTTAGTAACAGTCGTTTAACCGCCTTCCTCCATCTCCACTCCCCAAAATGATCATATGGTACCAGAAACTCCGATTAATTATACAAAATGACGAGTTGAAGGTATACAGTTAAGAGTGGGAGTATTTAAAAAACCGATAAGCATACGGAGGATATTTTTAATTTTTTAAGAGCGTCGGACTTGAGCATTTAAAGTGGCAATATGGTGGCAATTTCACTTACATTTCGTATACCGTATATAATTCCGTTTGGTACAAGGTAACCTCTAGTTTTTCTGCTCCACATTTCCTTTACTAGTTTTTGGTATGCTCTGGAACAAAAATACAGACGGTCAGTTATGATAAGCACTGCTTACGTTTCCTGTGCTAACTACTTAACGGTATTGCTAAAGAAACGAGGCAAACCCGACGAACATTTATAAACACGTGTCGCCACGTCCTTATGCACTTGTTTTTAAGTGTTTTATTTGTGAAACATAGGTGATGGCTGCATAAATATAGAGATGTTCGTTTTTCTTTTGTTGCAGTATGTTTTGCCGATTGGTGTACAAAAACATTGGCTTCGCTTGTCGCCCACAGCCTTGCTAGACCTGGACACATCCCGGCGTGTGCTCACCTGCTGAGCCCCGGCTTCTTGTCGCCCGCGAGCACGCTGACGGCAGCAGCACACTCGAGGAAGTACGACGTGAACGGCGGCGTGTTGCTGAGCGCTCGTCGCCCATAGCCCTGCTAGACCTGGACACATCCCGGCGTGTGCTCACCTGCTGAGCCCTGGCTTCTTGTCGCCCGCGAGCACGCTGACGGCCGCAGCACACTCGAGGAAGTACGACGTGAACGGCGGCGTGTTGCTGAGCGCTTGTCGCCCATAGCCCTGCTAGACCTGGACACATCCCGGCGTGTGCTCACCTGCTGAGCCCCGGCTTCTTGTCGCCCGCGAGCACGCTGACGGCCGCAGCACACTCGAGGAAGTACGACGTGAACGGCGGCGTGTTGCTGAGCGCTCGTCGCCCATAGCCCTGCTAGACCTGGACACATCCCGGCGTGTGCTCACCTGCTGAGCCCCGGCTTCTTGTCGCCCGCGAGCACGCTGACGGCAGCAGCACACTCGAGGAAGTACGACGTGAACGGCGGCGTGTTGCTGAGCGCTCGTCGCCCATAGCCCTGCTAGACCTGGACACATCCCGGCGTGTGCTCACCTGCTGAGCCCCGGCTTCTTGTCGCCCGCGAGCACGCTGACGGCCGCAGCACACTCGAGGAAGTACGACGTGAACGGCGGCGTGTTGCTGAGCGCTCGTCGCCCATAGCCCTGCTAGACCTGGACACATCCCGGCGTGTGCTCACCTGCTGAGCCCTGGCTTCTTGTCGCCCGCGAGCACGCTGACGGCCGCAGCACACTCGAGGAAGTACGACGTGAACGGCGGCGTGTTGCTGAGCGCTCGTCGCCCATAGCCCTGCTAGACCTGGACACATCCCGGCGTGTGCTCACCTGCTGAGCCCCGGCTTCTTGTCGCCCGCGAGCACGCTGACGGCCGCAGCACACTCGAGGAAGTACGACGTGAACGGCGGCGTGTTGCTGAGCGCTTGTCGCCCATAGCCCTGCTAGACCTGGACACATCCCGGCGTGTGCTCACCTGCTGAGCCCCGGCTTCTTGTCGCCCGCGAGCACGCTGACGGCCGCAGCACACTCGAGGAAGTACGACGTGAACGGCGGCGTGTTGCTGAGCGCTTGTCGCCCATAGCCCTGCTAGACCTGGACACATCCCGGCGTGTGCTCACCTGCTGAGCCCCGGCTTCTTGTCGCCCGCGAGCACGCTGACGGCAGCAGCACACTCGAGGAAGTACGACGTGAACGGCGGCGTGTTGCTGAGCGCTTGTCGCCCATAGCCCTGCTAGACCTGGACACATCCCGGCGTGTGCTCACCTGCTGAGCCCCGGCTTTTTGTCGCCCGCGAGCACGCTGACGGCCGCAGCACACTCGAGGAAGTACGACGTGAACGGCGGCGTGTTGCTGAGCGCTTGTCGCCCATAGCCCTGCTAGACCTGGACACATCCCGGCGTGTGCTCACCTGCTGAGCCCCGGCTTCTTGTCGCCCGCGAGCACGCTGACGGCCGCAGCACACTCGAGGAAGTACGACGTGAACGGCGGCGTGTTGCTGAGCGCTTGTCGCCCATAGCCCTGCTAGACCTGGACACATCCCGGCGTGTGCTCACCTGCTGAGCCCCGGCTTCTTGTCGCCCGCGAGCACGCTGACGGCCGCAGCACACTCGAGGAAGTACGACGTGAACGGCGGCGTGTTGCTGAGCGCTTGTCGCCCATAGCCCTGCTAGACCTGGACACATCCCGGCGTGTGCTCACCTGCTGAGCCCCGGCTTCTTGTCGCCCGCGAGCACGCTGACGGCCGCAGCACACTCGAGGAAGTACGACGTGAACGGCGGCGTGTTGCTGAGCGCTTGTCGCCCATAGCCCTGCTAGACCTGGACACATCCCGGCGTGTGCTCACCTGCTGAGCCCCGGCTTCTTGTCGCCCGCGAGCACGCTGACGGCCGCAGCACACTCGAGGAAGTACGACGTGAACGGCGGCGTGTTGCTGAGCGCTTGTCGCCCATAGCCCTGCTAGACCTGGACACATCCCGGCGTGTGCTCACCTGCTGAGCCCCGGCTTCTTGTCGCCCGCGAGCACGCTGACGGCCGCAGCACACTCGAGGAAGTACGACGTGAACGGCGGCGTGTTGCTGAGCGCTTGTCGCCCATAGCCCTGCTAGACCTGGACACATCCCGGCGTGTGCTCACCTGCTGAGCCCCGGCTTCTTGTCGCCCGCGAGCACGCTGACGGCCGCAGCACACTCGAGGAAGTACGACGTGAACGGCGCCGTGTTGCTGAGCGCTTGCAGCGCCGCGTTCATGTAGCACGTGTTGCCCATGTTCTGGAGGCCTACTAGACCTGGAAATGGGCAAACATTGCAATGTCTAGTTATGTCAAGTTGTATCGGGAAGTCGAAAAAAACTGAGGACGGAGAAACTTTGAAGTTGCTCTACTGGCAGGAACCCATCTTTTAAAACATTATACTAATTATATTCTGGCCCGTTTTTGACGTCGGCTATGTCGTATGCTCTTTCTAAAATGATCAAGACTGGAAGGTTTCTACGAAAAGCTTGTGGAGGTGTTTTAATATGTGCACACTCATTTATAATAATTTGCCTGATGAAATTAAATTAGAAAATAAATTTGTATTTAAGCGTAAATTGACGAAATGGCTGCAACAAAATTGTTTTTACAGTATTAAGGAATATCTATCATGACATAATGGAAGTATAGCATAAGCAGCAGTATTTAACATTTTAAATTGTATTTCATTTGATTTACTTTGATTTGATATTAATGATTTGATGACATGTAATATAATTTGCACACCTGCATGCAGGTTGAATACGCATGTACAATTGTAGACTTAAGGTCCTGTAACCGTATTCTTGCAAATAAAGACAATTTGATTTGATTTGATCTTAGGAGGATTCTGCTCTTCTGCAATATCCCCATCATTCTTGTCATCCATCCTATTCTTGCCAATTTGATGTCACTCGCTCAGGACTGGTGAACAGTCGGCCACTGAAGCAGAAAGGTTCTCGAGTGTAGAGGAACCGGGAGACACAGCGTAGACAAACTCTATACAAGGTGATGATTTTGTGAGCGACGCGTCTAGCAAAAGACACCGCGTCATGGACACCCGCGCGGATCTGTCTAACAATGACCATCCTTTTACCGCATTTGATGATAAGAAGATGGATGGATGGCCTCGGCGCGGGTATCTCCACCGAATTGCTACGACACTGAAAAAGTGGCCGGTGGAGAGTACCCGCAACCAACGTGTATGAAGAGATAGATGAAGTAAATTAAACGAAAGAGGTGTGTTAGGACTGTAGAGTCTGGTATTCGGTAGTCTCTGCCTACCCCTGGGATACAGCCGTGAGTATACTCGTATGTATACAGAGTTATTGGTTATTGAGTACATTCCTTTTAAAGGGTTATAGTACAACGCATTTGCAACAAAAAAGGTCATGTAGTACCCTGTCAGAAAATTATTAGTTTCCGAATATTCACAATTTTAGTAGCAATTTTGGGTTCTTTTCCTTATAACCGAGTTACAGACCGTAGTTAAGTTTAAGTAAAATTCTTTTTGTTTTTCATCAGTACCCTACAACATTTGAAATATAACGAGCTACTGATTTTTTTTAAAACACGTGCGAGTTTTTTTTTGTATATTTTTTTGAGTTCAGAGAGAGAGTTAGTAGGAATATTATACAGGTATAATATTCCTACTAACTCTCTCTCTGTGGTCGCTCTCTCATGACTGAGGATCGTGGTCATCGGTGGATGTGGATGCTCTACACCTAGTTTTTATGAACTGCCTCCACCGGTGTCTGTTCATCGCGTCTCTGACGACCGAGCAAAACTTGCTTGAGGATGGGGCCCCTCTCACGTGATCGCTCCATCTGGTTGGAGACCGTCCCCAGGCTCGTTTGCCTTCTGTGTTGCCAACAATGATCAGCTTTTCAAGGCTTTAATCGCCCCTCCTCATAATGAGGCCGAAGTAGGTTTAGTAGTTCAGGTATTCCGATTAACTATTTCAGTTAATATTCCTATAAACTATGATCCAACTTTTGTAATGAATTTACACGTTGACAAAATTGGTTTTTCTTATGGACTTTAAGAATGATAACAGAATATATTAATAGTAAATTATCCAAATTCTGCTTACGAAAATTGCCAGTTCAACATATTGTTGAGAGGCAATTAAAAGGGGTGATACGTAACTTTTTCCCAAAGTTATAAATATTCTAAATTTGCTTACAATTCATATACTTTGTAATGTCTAATGTAAGTTTTTGGTTACCAATACACAAAAGTAATATAGGTCCTTTTGGCCTTGGGTGAATGTACAGATGTAGTGCATAATTGTTTTCCATCGTATTTTCTCGGAAACGTTCGTATTCGTCATGCTATTTCAATCAACCTCAGTACGTTTTGTACTGTGATTGAATGAAATAGTAAGACAAGTTCGTACGTTACAGTGAAAATACGATGGAAAACCATTATGCATTACATCTGTATGATATGAGTCCCGCGTTAATTAGATTACCTCTGGGGCGGTCGTCCAGGTCGTCGTCGTCGAGATCGTCGTCGGTGGTGACGAGCCCCACGGAGCCGACGCGCGCGCTGGCCGGCGCGCCCTCCATCGTCGAGTCTGGACTCATCTGACAAAACAACATTATACTACTGCTATAGAGTTTTGAAAGGCATATTGCGCTTTTCTAGCATCTTATAATAGTAGATTGTTTGACAAGGGGCTAAAATAAGCCATTAGCCACGTGTGAAACACTCTGCTTTTCACTTCGACTGCGAGAAAATTATAAAGACTTAACATTAAAATTGTATATTTCATGAAAAACTAAAAGTACAGTTTGAGCAATTCTATCAGAAAGTTTGGCCAATCTGATCAGGTCGGTTTGTTTGTTTTTAATTATTCGTAAGGAGTATGTGGCTGGCCGCAAGTTTTTTTTTCAGTGTCATAGAAATTTGTATGGGATTATATGGCTTTCTTTTAAACCCTAGGGGCTAAATGTACTATTAGTCTCGCTTCGCGAAGCTAATATGACGTACTTTTTGAGCACAAGAAGTGAAAACAACATTATACTACTGCTATAGAGTTTTGCCAGGCATATCGCGCTTTTATAGCATCTTATAAAAACCTATTTATTAGTTCAGTTAAAGCCTGCATTCTAATCCATAAATAAAAACACTGGGGCGCTAATCGGAGACGTAGAAGTCAAGAGCATGGGGATTTGAGACTAGGTGAACTGATTCGTTAAAAATAAATAAACTTTTAAACAAAAAAATAAAACCGACTCCAAAAAAAACTAAAAAGTAAAAAATAACGCCATAATTCAGTTTCTTCAAATTACTTACAAGTAACCGTTTTTGTATACTCAATCTATACAGTATATACAATTAATCTTATTTTGGCGTCGGTGCCATATAAAGAATGTGTAAAATATTGAAAATTGACGATTTTAGTAAGTTCTGACTCGATGGCACCGACTCCAAAATAACATATGTGCTGCTGTGCCTATATGGACCGTACGCCTGTGTGGTATGGTAACAACCACAGAAATCATCTTGTAAAGAGATTACATACCCTGCTGTAGATAACGGCTGCCCTGATGTGAACCTCCTTCTCGCAGATGTAGCACCACACCCGTTCCGTGGACACGTTCATGTGGACGCAGTGCGATGGGTAGCTCTGTAACAAAACGTACTCATCAAGCCATCATACCAGCTAAGACATCCACTACTGTACAACGCACAAGGATCTCCACGACCGGCCGTACGCTATTCTCATCCAACAGTTTCCTTTGATCTTCATCAAAGTACCTTGTTGGGAGGGGTCTCTCAAAAGCTACTCACCATTCTCTAATTGTCGGGTTTTTCCATTAACAGTCTAACAGTGGGTTTGCGTTTGATCGTAGCAGTATAGCTTGAGAAGTTCTCCCAAACGCGACGGGGAGAAAGACGGCAGACCATGGGAGTGTCACGAAAGAACATGTCAAGCTATAGTAATTAGGTGAAGTGACAAATTTTAAAATTAAAAAAAAGCGCTGCAAAACTAACTAACAAACCTGAAAAGTATACGTGTTCAGAAAAAAATGCATTATGCCAAATGATGATTATGACAAATGATGATTATGACAAAAAAAAAATGCCAGATGAGGGTAATCCCCGTTTTACATATCCTTGGACTTATGGGCTGCACTACACAGTAAAGCATCCTGAATACGTATTTGAATTTCCTCCTTCCTACTGTGAATATTCCTTTATTAAGGAATCATCTGAATGTCAAATATCATGTTAGTAAGTTTTAGTGTGACTGCAACATACGATTTTCTGACACGTGTCAGTTTATAAAACTATAAGAGTTCCATTTCTCATTTTAAGGTACGGCACCCTACAAATAGGGATGATGACTAAATTTTAATAATTAGTCCGTCGTGTACTTTAATAAAAAATAATGGAGGCGTATTTTTTAATTTTTTACGTAATCAAAAAATAGAGCACATACCTTGAGTCAAAATGTCGCGTGACGTGACTCCTAGGCACAAAATCTACACCTAGAAGTGACGTCACGAGGCACCACTCCTTAACTTTAATGCTAATTGTCTAAATATTTTATTTTTATTTTGAAAAAGCATAAAATACGTGTATCCAATATTTTTTTGTTATTTAACTGACGGACTTAATGACATTATGATTTTTCATACCGCGACATCATGCTTATTGAAGAAAAATCAAATATGGTATTGTAAATGAGTTGGAAATATACTTGTCTTAGATACTTTTAATGAATGAATGAAAATGAATTGTTTAAAAAATATAGAATACTGACAGTTCCGAGTCTATATATTCTTGAAGTCTGCAAATTTGTTAGAAATAATTTGGAACTGTTTAACATTAAATGCAATAAGGGAATACGAACAGTCACACATAAGTCCTTGGTTGCTCCTAAAAGTAGATTGCAAGTAAATAAAAAAAACTGCTATCAGATGGCAATCAAAATTTATAACTCAATTCCTATTGCATGGGCGGAACTACCCAATAAAATATTTGTCTCTAAATTGAAAACTTTTTTACTTGCAAAATGTTTTTATTCGCTCAATGATTACTTTATTAAAATGGAAAATAATGAAATGGACATTTCACTACAAATTGACATAGGTTATTGCTATTAAATTTTATTATAATATGTAATGTGCTTTCACAGTATACATTTTATTTTTTGTTTTATTTAAATGTTTATAATTTTTATTGTATCAATTTGGAATGTAATTTCATTGTAATATTACTGTTTTTTCTCTCAGTGTATAATTTTCAATAGCGACTATTAAAGTATTTGTTGATGTAGTATATTATTGTATGCCGTAAAACGGTTTATTGTGACACTCTAATGTTTTTCTATACCAACATTTGTATAATGCACAATATGACAATAAATGATTTCTGATTTCTGAAATCATGTATGTTTGTTTTTCTTACATTACACACACAGTGTGAATATGCATGTATGGCAGGCAACTCAGCTGGCATGTTTGGAGCGCACATCATTATAGGCCGCGGATCAAAGTTCAAAAGTCTACATTTATCTTCTTTAGGTATAAAATGTTCGTATCTTGTTTTTAATACGAAAATGTTCTTGTGAGATGCCTAAAAATTGATGAAATAAATAAATGTCAGGGACAATGTTACACAAATCGACCTAGTCCCAAACTAAGCAAAGCTTGTACTATGGGTACTACGCGACGATATACATAATATATAAAATACTAGCTTCTGCCCGCGACTTCGTCCGCCTTAAATTCGTTTATCGCGGATAAGGGCGTTTCCGGGATAAAAAGTAGCCTATGTCCTTCCCCGGGACTCAAACTATCTCCATACCAAATTTCATCCAAATCGGTTCAGCGGTTTAAGCGTGAAGAGGCAACAGACAGACAGATAGACAGACAGACACACTTTCGCATTTATAATATCAGTATGGATATGGATAATACTTAAATACATAGAAAACATCCAAGACCCAGGAACAAAAATTCGTGCTCATCACACAAACACTTGCCCTGGCCGGGATTCGAACCCGGCACCGCTAGCTTCGTAGGCCGTTGTACAACCCACTGAGCCAAACGTGTCGTTCATAAAATCTAATTTAAATATTATCTCTATTTGACCCGAAAAATGTGTGAAAGTAATGGGAACCTTACAACCATAATTTTTAACCCTTTGAGCGCCAAAGACAGCAAATCACGTCAACGGAAAATTGTGCCTCAGACGCCATTTGCCGCTATACGGTACAGTCAGCATCAAATAGTCTGTAGCATACAAAGCACCAAATATTAATACATCGTTATAATGCTAAAGGCATAAAGATGTATGACGATATCCTATACGATATATATAGGTGCGCCCACACTTGTATCATTTGCTCGTATCCGATCATCGTGCCGTGGCATGACTGCGTATCGCGCTGCTTGGACGCTCACTGTCGACGCGCCGATCATGCCTTGCTGGTCCGATCTAAGTTTGTGATACGCGTATCAACATGGATTTCGAGCAATCGGATCGGCGCAACGTCCAAACGCGTGTTCGTGACACGCGATCATGCCACGGAACGAAGATCTGATCGGGCAAATGATACAAATGTGGACGCACCTCAAGACTATTTGACGCTGACTATACCATACAATTGATTTATTGGTTGGTGTGTGGCGCACGGTTTTCCATCAATACGCTGGGCGCTCAAAAGGGTAATCCCCGATAAAAAGGAGGAGTTTTATAAGTGCATCAGAGGCGTGGCGTTAGGCAAATTACAAGGGAAGCCGAAGCGTATTCGTTTACTCCTATTTAAAGAAAAAGCTGGATATAAGTCTTTCCTTGGGTAACCCGGTGGGAATCGGCTTATATGGACGCCACGCCACTAAAGTGCATACATATCAGCGGCAACATAGCGGATATACTCATAGGAATGAAAGTAAATCGATTTATTGAGCGAGTGTTAACCAAGGTCTTTCAACTTGGGAATAAATGCTTTCGTATGTTTGAATGTCCAGCAGGCTGTTCACCTCTACAGGTCACATTTCTCAACCGATTCTCATGAAATTTTGTGAGCTGGTTCGAAAGTTATACGGAATTTTTATGTCGATTCAGCAAGCAAGCTCACAAAAACCATTTTTAATTGATTTAGAGTGTTTTTAGCCACGATACAAAATGACGAAGATATAGTTTTTTTTTTCAGTGTCCATTTCGGCCTATTTATGCGTTATATTATAGTTAGATGACACGTTTGGTTTAGTTGGTTGTGCAGTGTGCACCCGTCTACGAAGCTGGCGGTACCAGGTTTCAATACCTTTTCATTCTATGATTTATAATACTCGAGAAAAAAAACCTGTAACCGCCCTAGTCTGCCTGTCCTTGATCATAATTTGTCGAATTCCGTCCAGGTGCTTGATGGGATGGGTTTACAGATAGATACACATACACAAGTAAAACATGTATGTCATCAGTACTCTAAAAAAATAACCTATGTCCAACCCACTACAAAGACTTATCTACCCGCGTTTAGGTTACAAACTTAAGATGACGCCTCTTGTATGTAGTTGTAACGTATTCGTATTGATAATTTGACGTTCCTTATTAGAAAAATGACGTAAGTTCCATACTCATTCTATAAACAACTACATGTAAAGGGCATTTGCTAAGTTTTTAGGTACACGTCAATATCTAGCTTCCGTCTGACGCAATCGGGTAAAAATCTTTTTCGATCCATCGTTCTTAAACCAGGACCCTACTTCGCTTATTTTTGTAATGTCTTCAATGTAGCTAAGTATATGTCATTGTTACAATATCTCACAGGTTACATGGCTTTATGTCTGCAGAATTGAGACCCTTGACATACATGTACAACTACATACATGATACCTTTTGCAAATAATGCTCAACAACGCAACAAGGTTAAATCATGCTCAATGGAACTACAATAGTTCAAGTCATAGACCTTTGATAATCACATAACCGCACAAATTTGCCAATGACAGATAGATGTATCAGTATGATAATTCTATATCACTTAAGCTTTTTTGTTTGCAAGTAAGGAGAGGAGTGAGTAAGTGTCGAAGCTTATCAATCGGAAACTCATGTTTGTTTTTCACGCTCTAAGAAACATCGCGCAAAGGTCACTTCCCAAGGTCATTTACCGTAAACCACCACACTAGCACTAAAGACCTCTACAAGGCTGCTAATGTTCTTTCTGTTCGGCAAAAATAGTCTATGAATATGGTAAGGTTCGTAGATGAATCAAGGTCACTGACATAGCAAACAGGGTAAGCAAACTGGCAATGGGCAGGGCACATAGTTCGAAGAACCGATGGCCGTTGGGGCAGAAAGGTTCTCGAGTGGAGACCGCGTACCGGCAAGCGCAGCGTGGGAAGGCCTCACGCAAGGTGGTCGGACGACCTGGTTAGGATTGCGGGGACTCGCTGGATGCGCGTCGCCTCTATCCGGCCCATGTGGAAATCTATTGAGGAGGCCTGGGTCCAGCAGTTAAGAGAATAAGAATAAGCCAAATATACATATAATAATACCCCAAATACTCGCACAAAATTTTCCCAAACATTTCACCTGTTCATCTCTCATCAAGTTATGAGAGCATTCTGCTCGGAACGTCTTATAAATAGGCCTCCTAGCAAAATAATGTTAACTCAGTGGCTTAGAGAACTGGATTATCACAATACTAAACTCCTTCTAACGGTAAAAAAATAATTAAGCACTACCCTAACTGGACAAGCATGTCAATATATCTATATTATATATCCCTTATCTGTTTGCTCCTATTTACTGTATATATTTTTACACTTTAGCACACTCACTCATAGACAGTTACACACACAAACACACGCGCGCACACACGTACCAACACGCGAACACAATATAGTAAATGAGTATTTTGGTGGCTGCATATAGGCCTCTCTGTACAATTTGTGTAAATACACACAGGTTAAGATATTGGAATAACCAAACTTGGTCCTGTAACATAGGGTTTCCTAGCTCAGGACACAGAGTCGTGATTTATTGTGGTGTACAATTTTAAACAATAAAGATTTTTTATTTTAATTTTCTTTGAATATACTGGAGATTTTGGACTTCAATTTCCTCTTGAAAGAAACGTAGAAAAAACTATTTCAAATTTATAATATATTTCAAAAAGGCCAAATCGTACCCGTTTATTACACGGTACACTGATATGATGACAGTTGGGCCAGTTGGTTGCACACCGGCTTACGAAGCTGGCGGTCCTGGGTTCGAATCTCGACCAGGGCAAGTGTTTGTGTGATGAACACGAAGGTTGGTTCTTGGGTCTTGGATGTTTCCAATGTATTTAAGTAAATTGTCGCCTAGTAGCTTTGCTTAGTTTGGGACTAGGTCGATTTGTGTAAGATGGTCCTGAATCAGGACTCGTGATATTTATTTTTTACAACTTCGTTCGCGTAGGAGAAAAAGTCATATCCCCTCTTGTTTTCTTCAGCGTAGTCTAGTAAAAAGTATCCTATAACCATCTGAGGATACCCAGCTACCCGTGAACCAAAAATAGTTGAAATCCGTTTAGGAGATTTGGCCTGCTGAAGCCACAACGACACATACAAACATTTAATTTTTACAACTTTATAATGGTATAGATAGATGTTTGCTACAGGGCTCATTAATACATTTACTTTATCACCGTATATTTAAATAATATTAATACTAACATACAAACATTTAAAAAATCCCAAAAAAAAATTTTAGATTCAGAGACCTCCAAATAGTCCGTTAGAATCATTTTTTTTTTTCGAAATATCCTCAATATACAGACATTTAATTTTTACAACTTTATAATAGTATAGACCATACGAATCCTCTCTCAGACCGTCACTGATTATTTTAAACCCTTCCAAGGCAGTGGCGTATCTTTCCCTCTTTGTCTTCGTTCAAGATACAGAGTTGTAATGGATCTGCTCTTTATATTTTAAGGAATGTGTCATGCAATCGGATGCGTGAAGCGTTATCTATAATTAGAAGCGATTCGCACAAAGATCTTTGTCCGTTATATTTTAAGTTTTCTGCGGTCAGCAATGTTGTCATGAAGAAAGAGTTGAAAGCTGGTGTCTAAAATTAGTGTATTTGATTTTTAGGGTTCCGTACCCAAAGGGTAGAACAGGAGCCTAAGACACCTCTGTCCGTCTGTATGTTTGTCTGTCTGTCCGTCTGTCACCAAGCTGTATCTCATGAACCGTGATAGCTAGATAGTTGAAATTTTCACAGATGATGTATTTCTGTTGCCGCTATCACAACGAATACTAAAAACAGCTTAATTTTATGTCATTAATAATCCAAAATGATCGAACACCGTGTACATTTTGCTGAGTAGTAGGGCTCGGTTAACGCTTGATTTTCATAGATATGGCCCTTTGTAGCGTATATTTTTATTTTTGAAATTTTTGCTCTTGCCTGCGTTTTCAAGAATAAGTGGATATTTAATGGTCACTGAATTATATTTGCATAATATTTTTTCTATATTTGTATGTATCATTGTCGCTTAATCACGTCAAGATATCTGAATGGTAGCTCAAGGATAGCTGGACGGAGGATGGTTATCGGATACTTTTTATCCGGACTATGCCGAAGCGAAAAAGAGGGATATTACATTTTGTCCTCTGCAAATAAAATTGCGGGCACCTTTTAGTAGGTCAATAAAGTGTTACCTTTTGATGTAATGTGCTGTGGTCGTTCCGGACCTCCGAGCAGCCCACATGGTGGCATTCGGGCTGCAGGCAGATCCAAAGATTCGGTCCAGGGCAGCCACAGTCGAAGCATGTTAGGTTCTGCAAAAATACATGACAATTTATTTATTACACAGCCAATGAAATACATCCACATAAAACTATGCTTATATATATATATATATAACAATTTTTTTTGATTGATTTTTACTAAGATGCGTATTGGTTAGTGAATAAAATTAAAGATATCAAACCCATGTCAATACCCACGTGTATTTCTAGTTATAGTCAATAAAAAAACCGGTCAAGTGCGAGTCGGACTCGCTCTGAAGGTTCCGTACAAAGTTTACGCTAAAAACGGCCGAATCTATGAAAATCCAGTGTTAGCAGAGCCCTGCCCCTAAGCAAAATTTACGCGGTGGGGTCATTTTATTTATTTAATCTTTACTGCACAAAAGAAAAACTTATCGTACAAAAGGCGGACTTAATGCCATAGGGCATTCTCTACCAGTCAACCTTGAGGCGAAGCAGATAAATTTATATTGATTACCGAGACAGAAAATTCAGATTTTCAGAGTTATTTCACGGGTTGTGCTCTAAGAGCTGCCTTCATACCAAATTTGAAGTTTCTAGGACAGCTGGAAGTACCCTATAGGTTTTCTATGGATTGCATTGACCAAGAAGCTTAATTTTTTTACAGCTTCACAGGACCGTATTTGATTTCCATTCTAACTTGATATTTTGAGGTACATACTTGACATTTTCTGTTACTTTGTTTTGAGGTACGGAAAAAGTATTACATATTCCATAAATTGAATCAATAAAAATAAAAACAAATTGTGTACTTCGGGACCCATGTTGGGCAAGTAGAATAATGTCTATATTGTGGGTCCACATATCCATATCCATACTAATATTATAAATGCGAAAGTGTGTCTGTGTGTCTGTCTGTCTGTCTGTTACCTCTTCACGCTTAAACCGCTGAACCGATTTGGATGAAATTTGGTAAGGAGATAGTTTGAGTCCCGGGGAAGGACATAGGCTACTTTTTATCCCGGAAAAATACCCTTATCCGCGATAAACGAAATTAAGGCGGACGAAGTCGCGGGAAGAAGCTAGTCTACAATAAAGCACCCGACCAGATAAAAGAAATCGAGAATGATGTGGCATTTCTGAACAAAGTCAAAAATGGCTTATGACTCAAGGTCCTTATTGATTATTGTATGAAATTAAATGATGTTATTTTACCATACCCCATCTATTAGTCTGTTATTCATATGTTAATTAATTGAAAGAAAAAGTCATAACCCCTCTATTTTTCATATGCATAGTCGGGTAAAAAGTATCCTATAACCATCTGGAGATACCCAGCTACCCGTGTACCAAAAACTGTTGAAATCCGTTTAGCCGATTTAGCGTGATGAAGCCACAACGACACATACAAACATACATAAAATCCAAAAAAAATATTTTTCGTTTTAGTGAACTCAAAATAGTCCGTAACAACCATTTTTTACCCGACTGCGCGACGCAAAGGAGTGGTAATGTGTTTATCAGTCTATGTATGTATGTATGTATGTTTGTATGTATGTATGTATGTTTGGTCCTATCTGGCACTCTAGAAACCAAACGCGTGGACCGATTTTGATGATTCTTAGGTCAATGGATTTGTCTTAACTGTCCGAATGTCACTGAAGACATGAAAATGATGAAAACTCAAAATGGCGATAATGAGACGCCAGATTGTGAAAAAGAAAAAAATGAAAATTGACGTACTATATCGAGTGGGGTATCAAAGAACAGGGATTTAAAGATCATTATTAAGTTTCTTTTAACATTTTTAATTTGGAATTACCAGTTAGGAACTATAACGATTTAAAGTTGTTTAGCAAGCTGTTCTAACTAAATTTTCATTTCATTGCATTGTAATAAATCTGTGCAAGCTTCTGAATAACCCCCACTATCTGACTTTTATAGTTTTGACTAAAAAGTGTAAAATAAAAGATAGTAATTAAAAAAAGTTATTAAGTCGGGACCCATTGTTGGGAACATTTGCGTCGATCTAGATTTCTTATGGGTCCCGACTGTTCAAAATCGCTATGTTCCATATTAGAATTTATTATTTGTTATATTGTGAGTATTAATCATGAATCATGAAAGATTTCCATTATAATTTAACAAATTTCTAGGGCACTGGACTTGTTTTTTCTTTTTAGTTTTACGCAGTCGGGTTTTTTGTTTTTTTAATTATTATTATTTTTTAAATATCTTCAATGTACAGACATTTAATTTTTACAACTTTATTATACATTGAAATAAAACAATTTAACGGATTATATCGCGTATATAGCTTTCCATGGAAAGCTGGAAAGCTTCCGAAACGTCGGGAACTAAAATGAGATAATATACGCGATATAATCCGTTAAATTGTTTTATTTCAATGAGTAATAATCGCGGAAACAGAAGAAAACTTTATTATAGTATAGATGTTGTGAAGGTTGAATTTTGCTATGAATTTTCCGCCCCTTGATTATACAATACAATAACTCATTATTATTGCTGATTTGTGGGCCTTCTGTATGCCCAGATTTGATCTATTGTGGCAGCCTTTAGAGTTCACTACTGACCCGTTGAGTTTAGGAATTCCCAGATTCTTTGGGCAATGAAGTACAATGTATCTCTTCCGGTGGCACCACATGTTGCCAGAAGTAGATAGTTCCTCGTGAGTGGTCCACAGAGGCACAGGATATGCATTGCAGTCTCCTGTGTCTCTTGGCAGAATCTGCATACTGCATCCTGTTTCATACCCATTGGAAACAGATGCTTGTTTAGTTTGCAGTGACCCATCAAGATTCTTGTTATTGCGTTTTCGGTATTTTGAGCTGTAATATCTCTTTTGACAACTTTTGCTTGAATCCCTTAATTAAGATTTTCGAGTGGTTTTGTCCTTTTACGAGCCTCCATTCCTCGATTGCCTTAGATCTATATAAGTTGTCGTGCAGAATGTATGCCTTTCGTTTTGTGATCCCACAAAAGGGTTTGGGCTAATAACTCTTTATTGCCCACCTCAGAACAGATTACAGAAAACAATACATTCAAGGAGAGGTAAACAACAGTCAATCCGCTAAGCAGTGATTTCTCCTAGACAACCTTTGGGTAGTGGGAGTCGTTGAAAAAAAAAAACTGTATGTATAAGTATGTGGCACTGTTTTTATATTGATTATAAAACAAGTAGTGTAGATATATATCTTGCCTTAGCGCTAAATATCCTTGTTCACTCAAATTACAGTGGGATTTATGATACCTAACAAATAAATAAATCTTGAGTGTAATTGTTGTTACATATTGTTTAGATTTTAATTTTATAGCAAGAGTGATTTTAATTATCATTACAAACAATGCATGAATGAGGGAATTTTATTTTACTGTGCTAAAATATGTAATATACATGTATAGAAGGTTAATAATAAAAAATAACTTAATTTACTTTAAAATATGAATCATGATTGTTTTTTGTTTCTTTTTAAGAAATATTGGAATAAAACAAGAAATTCCTTTAATTCCAAACAAGGGATTATAATATGTTCCTTAATTCAGTGTGCAACTAGTTGTAACTAAAATGGCAATTGCATCAGGCGTTTTGTTATATTCATTAAAAAATTGTACCCGATATGTTAAACTCATGCGAAAACATGTTAAATAAGGATACCATTCATTGTATGTAGGACTACTTTATTAAAAATATGGTTAGGTATTATTATAAGATGGAATAATGATTATACAGTAATTTCTTTGTTCTCCACATTCATAACTTAGAACAAGTGCAAGTCTACAATCTCTACATCTGACCTAGTCTAAAGGCAGTTCCACAAGTACTTTAAGAATCATATGTTATGGCTGGAAGTTGCTTGGAACAACTAGTAATAAAAATTACAAGTTAGCATTATTCACATTTAATGTAGCGTAAAATCACTATAACTTATACCAACGTTTGCATTTATAAATGTGTGAGTTTTTTAATTTAATGATAAGTATGAGAATTATGAGATCACTCATTCAAAATGAGATTGTTTATCAATCAAATAAAATTATACAACAAAGGTATTTCAGTTCCGAAACAATCAAATCATTAATTCAACAAAAATTAATCATTTTGTGTAATAATAAATAATGTTCGTTTGAGTATTTGTTTTACGAAAGCGAAGTAAACAAGTACTCAGGACAAGGGACCAGGCAATCATGAATGACCAGCCGTAAACTCATATATTATGATGCTTGTTAGCCAGCCCCATCGGGTGAGCACACGCGACCACTGCCGTAACGTTACACAATGATAAACGAAGAAAGGAATGCAATAATTACCTATTAAGTAAACTCCAGTGACATCGCCTTTTAGGTTATGTTAGATACTACGAAAATAAATATTCTCACCTCTTTCGACTGCCATAAATCCTTCCCGAGAAACTCGGCGAGTTTATTTAGATGATCACACGTTACTCCCTTATCCATTGTGATTATTTCAACTTGAACACAAATACGTAAATATGAAGTTTATTGGTACACTGAAGACTTGTAAATAAAGGACATGTTTTACGCGAACGGTGATATTAACATATATTTTATACCATCAGAGGTAGGAATGAAAGAGTGTTGATAATTAGAGTGAAACATTTCGGGGTAAAAGACAATAATTGAATTAGATTACAGAAATTTTCTACAACACGAACCCTTTTCGTGACGAGCGAAAAGACAGGCGGTGTTACCTGTGCAAAAAAAGTAAAACAAAATAATTAATCAGCTGTTATGTTTCATAAAGGATATTATCGTCAAATGAATCCAATAAAATAATATTGCAATGTTTTTTATTTGAAGGGTTAATAATCTATCAAAAGGCTTGTTTAGGCCGTGCACTGTTTTATAAAATTATAGCATAAACTTACGCAGCGATTGTCAAGAATTCTGAACAGAGCTTCGATCTAGTTTTGACATAACATAAGAAATGTCAAAAATCTTTTTTTTTTTATCATGATACTTTCTCAAAGTAATATTCTTACATAATCTTATAGAATTTAATTGACTGTAATACCATGATTTTAATATTTAGAAAAAAAATCATGAATATAAAATATGAATTTGGGATATTTTGATGATAATGTTAAATTTAAGCAAAGGCTTAACTATTTAAGAAAATGGTAGTTAATCCAAGTTTCCAATGGTATGATTGTGTATTGGAACGTGACTTGACGATGTGACATTAACATGTCGATCGTTTGTTTCTAGATTATTGTATACGTATTTCTATTCATTTAAAATCGATATCAGATCTAAGTCGAAAGCATAACAAGATTTAAAGGCTGCTAAGTATATTTAAGATGACTTCGGCCTCTTCTAGCAGTGCTCGTTCCTTGTTTGCCGAATCGAAACAACGTCTAGCTGAAAGGGTACAAGTGAATATGAACAATATTTCCTCATTAACCCGTCAGATACAACGAGGTTCCAGGTCTAATGAGGTTGGTACATTTCGTAACTACCCTATTCATACAAATCGCAGCTTACCGATAGGTGATCGTCTTACTTCCACACAGCAACCTGCCAAGAAATTGGGAGGTTCCGTGAAGAGCCGTTACAGAGCTCTTATAGGAATAGGAGTGTCAAAGGTAGAGGCGACACAACTTTCCATAAAGAGCTTTGCGGAACTTAAGGCAATGGGATACAGGTTTCGTTCCTCACAGTCCAAACCCGAGCAAAAGCCTGTAAAACGGCTACAGCCGGAGGAAGAAACACTGCAAAGGAACATTCCAAAAGCCCCAAGAGTGAGTGAGCCCCCTCCTACCCATTTACACTTTAATCAAGCTTACAGCGAGGTCCAGAGCCAGATCTGGGTTGGTATCAAGAATTCCAGTCCGATGATGGACTCACAACTGGAGTCCCTCTGCAGCACCATCGTTCAGATGATATCGTCCATGGACTCTGGTGAAGGACCAAAATTTAAAGGCTACTCGTACAGGCCAGGCTGGTTGCTCATCACTTGTAGTGATCAGCAATCGAAGAACTGGCTTGTACGGGTAACACCGTCCCTCAAACCATGGCCAACAGCCAACCTCAGGGTAATACCCGAAAATGAGCTGCCCAAGCCACAAATTGCGATGGTGTTTATCCCTGACACAGATACGATGAAGACAGGGCAGTCGCTATCTCTCCTTCGCGCTCAAAACCAGGGGCTGCGCACGGAGCTCTGGACGGTAATCCACATAAAGGTCGAAAAGGGTGGAATTATGTTAACCCTGTCCCTAGACGACCTATCTGTGGAGTACCTAAAGAAAATGGACCTAAAGGCGAGCCTCGGTTTGCGAGAGGTCCAGTTCCAGCTAAAGGGCCCAAATAGGGCCCAACAGACAGGAACCGAGGCAACCCCGACCCAAGCACCGCAGACCTCAAACCGACTCCCTGTGCACCAAAGGGCCCTACCGGGACCATTAAAGTATGTTCCTCCTAATCCCCCTCCCAAAACAATCCCAACACATGTACAAACGCTCCTAATAGGACCAACACGAGCTATCCCGCCAAACCCTAACCTTCTGTCCGCCATCCAACCATCTGGGCGGTTTCCCCCAGGTAGGGGGACCAACAGGGGCGCGAACCGGCCCAGGGGTAGGGGGAATCATGGAGGCAGCAGGCAAGGGGGCGGCAGTGCCCATCGCCTGCACTAATGACGCGAGCAGCAGCAGGGTGATGAGGATCCTGCAGGCCAACATCGACCACGCCATCACGGCCTCAGCGGTCGTGGAAAAGACCTTCGGCGACAATGGCCTGGACATCGCCCTCATACAAGAACCATAGATAAACTGCAACTCCATGGTAGCAGGACTGAATAGTGTGAGTAACATTCTAGTACACGAAAAAGGAACTAAACCTAGAGCCTGCATCGTGTTTAGCAAAAATACCAACTTCCTGCGTGTTTCAGAATTATGCAGCGACGATCTAGTCGTTGTCTACGTAGTTCTCAAGGGGCAGTGCAATCAAAAGGTACTAATCTGCTCAGAATATCTGCCCAGAGAGAAAACAGATCCCACAGAAGAACTGGCAGTTGTGGAATACGCCAAAAGACTGAAGTCGGAATTGATAGTGGGCTACAGTGCCAACGTCCACTACACCAGCTGGGGGAGTACTGGAATCAACAAAAGAGGTGAGCTTCTCTCTAACTTTATCTTTAGTAACTGTCTAGAATTGTTAAATAGGGGCAACACGCGAACCTTCGTGACTAGGGTAAGACAAGCAATATATATAATCTTCGCAACTGAAAAAGTAGCTAGATGCCTTGTCAACTGGCATGTCAGTAGCAAAAACTCAATGTTGGACCACAAACATATTTTTCTCAAATATCCGAGGAAATGTCGTTTCTATCTTAGTGATAATAGAACGTCAAGTACGTCTATGTGTTGCACTTGTTGAAGATTTTTATAGCAGTCTTTGTATAGCACTTGTTCTATTTTCAAATTAGAGGACAATAAAGGGCAAGCTTCGCCTAGGGTACACACACGCATTCTACACCACAAGGGGTTGCCCACATGAAGGCGTTCTATCGCTACTACTGTGGATCAACTCCTTACATTGATTGAGGGATAATATTATGATGTACAGGGATACGCCGATGACCTAGTAATCATAGTCAAAGGCCCTTGTCTCAGCACAATTTCAAACATAATGCAAGGAGCTCTCAAACCATCAGTAAGTGGTGCAGAGAAAATGAGTTGCCAATAAATGCCAACAAAACAATTATAGTATCCTTCACAAGGAAGAGGAAGCTCGACAAGCTCAAACCCTTCGAGCTTAACGGGCAGACTATACCACTTTCAAAATAAGCCAAGTATCTAGGGGTTACACTTGACCAAAGGATTAGTTGGCAAAAATACGAACAACATGATTCAAAAAGCGAAAATGGCAATGTGTACATGCTGTGGCAGGAGCAAGATGGGGGGTAAGACCCAATATTGCGATGTGGCTATACACTGCAGTCGTGAGGCCTATAATCACATATGCATCCCTCTGGTATGACAAAACCAACCAAAAAACAGCCATCCAAAAACTAAACAGCCTACAACGCACTGCCTGCGTTATCGCAACAGGAGCCCTATCATCAACACCGGTGGCGGCGTTGGATGCACTGCTCAACTTAATTAATACCTCTATACCTGCAAGCGACGAAAGAGGCTGAGCAGTGCATCTATAGAATCTGCACCCTGTCAAAGACGAAATGGCGCTCTCAGACACTGCTCAAGCTACGCAGTGTTTAAAAACAAAACCTTATGCATACCCACAGATGACATGCTCACTGAAAATAATTTCAAACAACTTTATTCAGTAGAAATACCCCCGAAAGGCAAATGGCTAAACAATCAAATGTCATTTACAGAGGGGTATCACATCTGGTATACGGATGGATACAAGAAAGGAAAAGATGTGGGATGTGGTGTATGGACAGAGACCAAAACTCAATGTCAGCGTCAGCATGGGTACAGAGGCCGCAATCTCTCAAGCGGAAGTCTTTGCCATAAATAAATGCGCTGAGATAAATCTTGTTAAGAACCTAAGACGCCATCACATTAACATCAACTCGGAGAGTCAACCTGCCCTGTCTGCACTAGAATAGACTCCCGCGGGTTAAAGGCTAGGCTAGTGCAAAAACATTTTAAATGCCCTGGTTTAATCCAATAAAGTCTTACTTAGATGGGTACCGGCACACTCCATCATTGACGTTAACCACCAAGGAAATGAACTTGCCAGTATGGGCTCGGACAAGCCCCAAGTCGGCCCGGTACTGTTCTGTAGGATCACTAAACGGAAGGAATATTCTCTGCTAATCGTCTTAAATACTTGTAGATCCAAGGCAATCCATAGTTCGGGATGTGCGTTAAACGACAAAAGCAATCGAAAACCTTCATTAAAATATTCATAATAAATAAATAATAATGTATCTATACAGTCATATTAAAATGTATGAGCGTGTGAGAGGTTTTTGCCAACATATTTATATATTTTTTCCAGCGTCTTCTGACAGTCTAGGTTTCTGCCTCTACATTATTGGTATACAAGCGACCCGCCCCGGCCTCGCACAGGTAGTCGAGCATATATTATTTAATAATCTGTAAGGATTAAGTTTTTGTAAGTGTTCCTGGAACAATGGGGAATGGATGAAACATTTTAAATCGCTTGATTTTTTTTTATTAATAGGAATAACCTCCCTCATTCCTGGAAAAAAGTTACAGATTTTTCCGTAGCTTAAAATAATTATAAAAAATAAAAGTATTTTTACTGTCCCCGTTCGGGCCTGGGACGGTCAGCTGGACGCTTTCCTTAGTCCTTCAATTAGTCCATAAAAAATAGAAAAAAAACAATCAACTCAACTCGTTATAAACACACCGTTATTTTTAAAGTTTTCGTAATATAATGGGATTTTCTTTAAATTTGACCATTGTTTGCGCACCACCGGATTTTTGATTGCCTGCTTCGATTACTACCTTCGTTTTGGACCCCGGATTTGACCTTGATAGCTTTTACGAAGACCATTGTAACTGAAATTGGATTTTGAAACCACGACTATGGATAATATTCTTTTTGTTAAAGCGGATTCTTCCAATCTTCCAAAAGTAGACACATTTAGGCTTATGGAATTCATGAAGTACAGTGACAAACACAACATCGCTGAAATTAGAGGCGTCAAAGCGTTGATGTAAGTACAATGCAAGTGTGTAACATTGCATATGAATGAATTTAAAATTTCTGTTTATCATTTTATTTTTAAATTTTTGACATTGTATTCAATTCCTGACATTGTATTAAATTGTATTGACATTGTATTAAATTTATGTTGACATAACAATTATTATTTTATATTAACTGTACCTACTCTTGCAGATATTATTATGATTATGGAATTATTTTTATTTTATTTTTATTTTTCTTTTTTTGACATTGTGTTGATTAGGTTAGCCTAGATTGTAATAAAGATTTTTCGACCCTGACATATTATTTTCCCTTGTTTTTATTGTGTGTTTTTGTTTATATTACTATAAAATTTATAATTCTATGTAACTGACGATCTTTTTGTGAATTCATTCTATTTTCTAGGACATGTAAGATATTGTGTAATTTTCAAAGAGAAATAAATCTATTCTATTCTATTCTATTATATTCTATGGATGTTGTGTAAGATAAAGCCTAGAACCTGTAAGACACGTCTGAAAGCATTCTATTGTTTATTACCAACCAAGGCACTTTATTTATTTATGTTTATGTAGTATTTAGAAGAAAGAATGCCCCATTGTAGTTATTTGAGAAATGCTCTGTATTTTGTAATTATATTGAGATTGGCTTTGATTTAATAACAATTCGTTATTCTAACCTTCACTTATTTTAAGGTCTTCGCGGGAATCATACGTGAAAATCATCTTGGCAAACTAGTTGCGACTGTCCTGACAATACAATCATTATTTATTGCACACCAACAAGGGATCCTAGGTTTTTGACAATAAGGATTTCAAAGTAAAATACAGGATGCAAACAGGTTAGATTATAAGTAACCTAATCTAGGGTGCTGCCGGCAGCAAGTACCACAGTACCTCCTGACAATGTACACTGTGTCTAGGATTACTGACTTCTGTATTCTATCTCAAGACCCTTTACCGAAACAAGTATTGGGATAATGATCGTCGAATCGATATAGGTTTATATGATATTGTTATATAGACTATTGGCCAGCACCCGTCTCCCACCTATCTTGGCCTAGTCAAGTTATAACTATATTTATTTATATAACTTAATTTAATTTAAAAATAAAAACAATCAAATTCATTAACAATTATAACCGTGATCCCGCTTGTTCCCGGCCGCCGGCCTCCAACCGCTCAGTGACACACTACCGTGCTAATGAAAAGGGATGTAAAACACATGGAAACTCCTACTGAAAAGCCTTTTAAACTAGCACGACGGCACGCCCTCACATATAGGGATTTCAACGCGGGTATATTCTTCGTAAAAAAACACCCGTATTAACAATATTCTTTTATTATTTCAGAGGATAATATGTAACAAAAATATTGGAAGTATAGAAAACTGTAAAATATTTTCCTATGTATTATGTTTGGCTCGACAACAGATTCTAGAAAACATCCACTCAAAGCTGTGTCACTGAACCTTCATTCATAATGTTCTCATTTTTTTTCAAGGAAATGCCATTGCATATATTTCACGATCACTTCAACGTTTGTGTTCTTCGCAAATATAAGGCCGACGCTTCGGGCAGTTTCTATTAACCATTTGACACCATTTTTCTTTCGAAAGAAAGAACTTTAAACCTGGTTTTTTTTTACATCATTGGAGTTGGTTGGATTGGAGCATGTTGGTAAAAAACATGGCATGGGTTCCTTAAATCGTTGATATGCGGGGCCATCCATCGCAAAAAATATTAATAAAACGACAAAATAACAGTATTCCAGTTTCCGTTCCTATGGTCATCGTAAAAGCCATCAAGGTCAAGTCCAGGGTCCAAAGCGAAGGTAGTCATCACAGCAGGCAAGCAAACAGTCGTCTAATTTAAAGAAAATTCCATTATATTACGAAAACTTTAAAAATAACGGTGCGTTTATGACGAGTTGACAAGGTCAATCTGTCATTAAGCATAGATTATATTTTTCTATTTTATATGTACTGATTGAGTGACTAAGGAAAGCGTCCAGCTGACCGTACCAGGCTCGAACGGGGACAGTGAAAATACTTTTATTTTTTATATTTTTTTAAAGCTACAGGAAAATCTGTAACTTTTTCCAGGATTGAGAAAGGTTTTTCCTATTCATAAAAAAAAATCAAGTGATTAAAAAAAAATATCCATTCCCTATTTTATGCTTAATTTAATTTAATTTTATAGAAATAATTTTATTTAAATAAAAAGTGCTGTTTCTAAATGAGCAGTTGGTAGAATATTATACTAGATCAGGCATGGCTAAGATTTTATCGAGCATAGTTATATAGTTACTACAGCTCAAAATACCAAAAGGTTGCGCGATAGCCAGAATCCTGATTGGTCACTGCAAACTGAACAAGCACTTGTTTTAAATGGTAAAGAGACAGTATGCAGTATACAGATTCTGCCAGGAAACAGAGGAGACCGCCACGCATATCCTTTGTTCCTGTTGACCTCTTATGCGCAAAGGAACTATCTACAACATGTCGTGGCCCTAGAAGAGATACATGAATTCATTGCCCAAAGAATCTAGGAATTCCGAGACTCAACGGGCCTCAGCAATGACCTCTAAAAACGATCTGCCAAAATAGATCAATTCTGGTCGAAGCGGCATACAAAAGGCCCACAATCACCAATGATAATAATAATCATCACCATGGGGAAACCCCAAAGCCCCATGGGTGTGTGAGACCCCTCCTACACTATTCCATCCCACCCAAGCCTATAGCGCAGTCTTGGGCCGCATCCGGGCTTGCTATCAAAGCACTCGAGTCGAACTAACTGGACTCTCTATGCAACACCATCCTGCAGAAAATATTGACCATGGATTCCGGTGAAGGACCAAGTTCAAGGGTTATTCGTACAAGCCAGACTTGTTGCTGTAGCGACCACCAATCAGAAGTTTGGATTGTATGAATGGCACCATCCCTCAAAACTTGGTTGACAGCCAAGCTTGGCTTGCATATTATCTACTCGTATAATCGTTACTGCTTTCATTTCAGCTTCTAACCAAAGCGGCGCGCGAGTTTGTAGCAACGGAGAACCTGATGGAAGGTGCCGAAGAGAACCTTAAGAAGATGCACTTGATTGGAGTCCATATGGGGTACCAGTTTGAGAACATCCACAAGTCGGCTCAAGTTTTAGCGGAGATCAATGAGCAAGTGGAGGCAATGCAGAGATGATCCGCTAGCTATGATTAGAGGTTATCTCTATTCATATTTAACATCAAGAGCTCAACCAATCAGTGTTCGATTTTCAAATCCGCATCCGACATCAATCGATATAAAAGTTATGAATTTATAATTGCATAGTCAGATGACTGGTTGCGTTGAAAATTAAAAAAAAAATTGATTGCTTCATTTCCACTGTCAATGACTGGGTATTTTCCAAATATTGTTCATTTCTAGAAAAAAAAACATGATTTCAACAATCTCCAAAAAGTAGAAATGGTGGATTGGGTTTTACATGTAAGTTAAATGCTAGCTTTGCTAAATTGTGAACAAGTTGTATGATATTTGACTAATAATTATCGTATCGCAAGTGTTATTCTATCTACAGTCGTAGGTAGTGTTAAAAATGTTGTTTTTGAAATCGCAACCGTCTCGGTAAATCTGATCAGTAAAAAGATATCAAAATGTCTGTGGTTAGTTTTAGGTTTTGTTATTATTATAAGCTATAATTGTTTCATATCCAAATTAAGCACATTCAAACACTTATTTGTTTATAGATATAACATGCATTTCTCAACAATCTTGGTACAAACTTGTTACATAAGTTGTTTATAATTAATGAAAGACAAATTTCACATAAAAAATACAAGAGCATCATTACGTGTATTAAAAATACTTTTAATGATTAAAGATAAATGTTTCAGTTATTTTAAAGGAATGTTACATAGACCCTAGGATAGTTTATAAGCTTTTTCAATAAAATTGTATCATGGCAACTGGATGTGTTATCACTTCCTACCTAATTTATTAGTATTTATGTTATTTTAGAATCAGAGCGGAAAATCGATCATGGTACAGCAAGATTATCCCTTGGTCATGGATTGCCTTTTTCCCCGGATCCAGTGGCGTAGCTATCAAGGGCCGTACCCCGGAGCCCCCAACCCCAAGGGCCCTCGGACACTGACCAGTGACTTAGCTACCAAAAGGTTAGACGCGGTGCCCTACACATGCCCCACAACATAGGGCCCCAATCTTTTATTTTGCCCCGGGGTCCTTGGTGACCTAGCTACTCCACTGCCCTGATCTACTACTCCCTAGTATTGGCTGTACTAGTCCTTGTACCTACGTAGTGCAGTGGCATGCGGTCCATAAAGGCTCTAAGGCACTGCCTACCCTGAACGGCCATGGCTTCTGACGCCCTGGACGACCATAGGTCCACATAGTCATATTCCTTTGTATAAATACTAACACTAGCGTATAAGTCTGTAGCTAACTAAAAACTATGGATCATATCCGAAATAAAATGATTATTATTATTGTATCTCACATTGAGTCACGGGCTCGTATGTCCCAGATTTTTGAGAGGCTTGCGTGGGGATATGGATCCAACACGTAGAGGCCCTTTCGAGAAGTTTGCTGTAGCTGTACTTCTGCTGGGACTCGCTCCTGATCATATCAATAAGAGAATACGCCGTTGAGCAGGTCCCAGCAGATGTTACTATTGCATTTTAAGAAAAGAGATGTCGGGCTATGAAATTGTAGTTTGAATGGACTTTTTTTTGTCTTTTGTAATAGAGATGCAGAAGTTATATAGTTATGGAATACGCGGAAATATCCACGATTTGCTAATGTCATACTTAGCTGGTAGAAAACAAGTGGTCCAAATAGATTATATAAGCTTAAAAATGATATGTGAGGTTACTTTTTCATCAAAATACAGAGAAATTAGTTGTGGCATCCCGCAGGGAAGCGTATTAGGTCCGTTATTATTCCTCATTTACATAAATGATTTGCCACAGGCTGTTGACTACCCAATGGTTCTCTTTGCCGACGACAGCACGGTTATATTGGCTGGAGAAGACTCGCAGACATGTCAAGTCAATATAAATAATGCATTGGAAATTATAATCAATTGGTTAAATTGTAATAATCTACATATAAATTTAGACAAAACAAAAATTATGAATTTTTATCAAACAAAGAATAAAATGATAAATGATTTAACTGTAACATATAATAATTATATAATTGAGGAATCTGATAATACGAAATTCTTAGGATTAAATCTGGATAATAAATTGACATGGATAAACCAAGTCGACACTATTTGTAAGAAGTTAAATCGTTTTTCATATGCATTGTATAATTTAAATAAAATTGTAAGTCGGACTGAGGTGCTCACTGCATACCACGCATATGTAACAGCTACGTTGCGCTATGGTATCATGTTCTGGGGTAACTCAACCGACCGAGAATTAGTGTTTAAAGCCCAGAAGAAGTATCTGCGTTCTGCTTGTGGCCTAAAGATGCTTGATTCATGCAAGCCACATTTTATCAATTTGAAAATATTAACGTTGCCATGTTTGTATATTTTTGAAATCGTTATGTACGTAAAGTTAAATATTAACCAATTTTCTGTTTTTAATAGTGCACGGCAGCGTCATAAAATCACTTGTCAGCAATCAAAAACAGCCTTACGTGCAAAAAGTGTATTTGGCATGGCACCCAAATTGTACAATAAGTTACCCAACCAAATTAGAGAATCCGAAATGCCTCAATTTAGCAAATATTTATTGGACTTTATGGTACAATATGCTTTTTATTCAGTAAAAGAATACTTTGATTATACACCGCATATTTATTAATTGTAGTAAATATTAGGTTTATATTCTATGTTTTATTGATTTGCATGCTGACTCGTAGTTATACAAGAATACTATCTTAGTTAATTTTAGTAGGTGCATAATTTTAATTGTACTACCTAATATTTGCATGCCCACTAGCAGGCTGAATACACTGTACTACAAAAATGTATTTGAGAACATCCACTTGACTGTATTCTAGCAAATAAATAATGATTTGACTTGATTTGATTTAGAAATATGTCACCCGCCATAACTACCAAATCGATCGTTATCTGTGGCGGGTGGTGACTCGCCACTCACTTGATGGGCCCCCGTAATTGCCGTCAAACGAGACAGCCGGAAGGAACACGGACGTGAGGGCTCAGGGGCGTCGAGAGGTGTGCTGCGCTTTCTCCGAGGTTACTCGCGGCGTTATGCCCTTTAACACTTCCACCCCTGGAGCATATAGCTCTAACGCTCCTCTCTGGATAGCCAATGAAGGCAAGCTAGAGCTGATAGTCCTACGAGTCCTCTTGGGTATCCACTCCGGCCGATGAAGACACACCGGAGGCCAGGGCCCTGACCGACTCTCTGGAGATCTCGGGTCCATGGGGTCGTCACTAACCCCAACAGCTCGCCACAAGCTGCCCTGCGGCTTGATTATTATTATTATTATTATTAAAAGATACTGCGCGCTATCTTGGCCAAACAAACCCTGAGCATGCCATTGGTGGAACCTACTATCGGAAATAGGCAATTTAGCTTGACTAAGTTACACTATTACCTGCCGCAGCAATTTTAGTATATTCACAAACTTGTAAACAAAACGTGACTGGATCTAGGACCAGGAAGCGATCGTTAGTTTGGTCCGTTCGGCCAGTGAAAGTCCCCGCGGAGATATGTTTGGAGCTCTATAGGTATTTATTTAAAACTTTAAGTAAGACTAGAACGTGCCCGCAACATCGTTCGCGGAAGGGAAAAAATTCATAACCCTCTTTTTGCTTCAGCGTAATCAGGTGAAAAGTATCGTTAACCATCAGTGGATGGTCGAACAGCGCGTACATTTTGCTTAGAAGTAGGGCTAGGGAGTTCGACTAGCACTTGTAGGTTTTTAAAGCATGAAAATATTAAAAATGAATACTACCATAAGATGTATGTGGGATTGGTACTGGCTAAGTGTAAGATGCTGGCTGTTACAGGACGAAAGTAAGTTTGAATAGTATGGAATAAGGAATGTGTAGTGTTGTCGGATGACAGAGAGTGTCAGTTGGTGGATGTAGTTTATAAAAGTTGTACATAATTATGTGAATTTGTATATATAAAGTATTTAGAAGATCTTTGCGTTTTCCCTGCCCCATCCCCACATGTATGGTAACTTTTGGTACGAAGCCGTTTTGATATTTGCAAGTTCTATGCTATGTTAATAGCAGAACAAAGTTCTTACTTTCCAATACAAGTCGTGTGACGTCACTAAGCTTTGGTATGAAGCGTTTTTTGAGAAAGTTGTTGAATTTTACTCACCTAGTTGGGATTGTATTATTAATTTATTATTATCATTTGGTTATAACTCTAACGTATATGTTTTCTCAAAATCTTTAGTAATTATTATTTCCATGTTTTCCGATTTTACGATACCTACAAACGAATGAAAGAACCAAGTAAAATAAAAACTTGTAAAATCTTCTCATTTCAGGAATAAATCAAATCCTTGAACTACTAACTTAACAAAAGAAACCTATTAGCTTCTTAGGTACTCGTATACTTTATTTCTGGTCGTAAAATGTGAATTTTTGAATCTTAAAACGTTTTACTGTGGTCTAATAATGTTTGTTTACTATGAAGTGTTCTAGCACAATTGTTTATATTATCAATACGATTAAAGTAGTTATTTTGTTCGACCTTTCAGTTGATTTCACTTTTGTTGTACGATTATTTCGATGGTTCCTATAAGAGGTTTTTTTATAAACTGTCGATTTGTAAGTTTGCCAATGGATGTGTATGGTTTGGGAGAGTCATGACCCCTGCTGTGCCCCCAACCCTGGGACCACCAAAGCTCCTTAAAGTATCTGATTTAAAATAATCTCATTTTAATTCTCGACACCAAAAGTGGTGTTTATAAGTTTTGAACACAGCGTCAAAGCATGCTATGATATATTGACGTTGTGTTCCTAATAGGCCTCGAAATCTCACGTGCCGCGAGACGAGAGGTATGTAATGAAATTTCATACTAAATAGGGACTATGCATGAATTTTTATCGTCGCTTTTCTTAACACAATATCAAAATACCTTAAAAACCATTTAAAAAGTGAAATTAAAATCGGCCAAGAAATACGCATGATATATAGGCATTTTAAACTACTAATTACTCTAATTAGCCAGCGATTTGACAGAGAGGTCCGACATGTACTTTTACGTCATAGTTAGGCATCGGAAATTCGGATGCTTTTATACCTACAACTAGTAAAATCCTGGAAGAAGCTAAGCAAGTATGGAGTCGGCTTTTAAAAAATAATATTTAAATTTTTCAATTCCGGGGAACTCGGGATTATACAAAACGTCATGAAAAGGTCTTTTTTAAATTATTTAGGTTATGAAGTTAAATGTCTATTACTTAAATGAAACACATGTGAGTTAAATATATTTTTTTAAACAGGAACTACTAAAAATGTTTTGTTTTTTACCTTGATACGTATGTACCTACTGATGTTATACTAATTTCCAGTGTGCCGGTAAATCCCGGGAATTTTGTTAGTAAAATGAAATGGAGTCCGCCTCCATGCTAGTCAACATCTACGCGGTCTAGGTACTGAAGCCGAAGCTTAGGTATAAAAGCATCCGAATTTCCGATGCCTAGTCTTAGTACACTCCGGCCATAAAAACCATTGCACCAATCGTTGACGGTCGGACGGTGTCATGGAGCACCTGGTTTTGTACCCTTGTGAACGCTTCAACGGCCAAGTCACACAACATTAACTATAATAATAAAAAAATCGCAGTAGAGAACCTATGACTTGGCACGACTTTGTCTAGATTTCATTACTTTTTTACTTTTTAGAGATAAACAAGCAGCTCCATCGAGACTTGGCTAGTTTTTTACACAATGTTTTAGGTGGGATTTCACTTTTTTTTGTACCTTCGATTTTTGACATCAAATGAAGCGGCCCACCAAGTTGAATATTTTTTGTAAAGGCGGTATGTCGATCTCTAATAGTTTGGTTGGGCTCTTGTGTTTTCTAATCAGGGTCACCAGGTACTCCAGATCTTCAATTATCCTAGTTTTATAGTTTTCCCTTTATGTGGTCATTAAACCCTAACCCTGTACCAAATTTCAGCTCTCTGAGTTTATGGGAAGTACTAGTTCTATTCTGATGATCATGAGTGAGTGTCATAAATGCGAAACTTTGCTTTCGCTTAACTTTGCAACTAAATGACCTACAGACTTGAAATTTTGGATTTAAAGTATGTGATTATAGCTTACTGGATGACGAAAATGTCTGCGTTCTGGTCTTATCCAGAGGTTCTCAAATAGGGGCCTGAAAATGCGGCGAAACGGTTCCAGTAAAGGATGGTACGGCAGTGTTTGCTTCGCGCTCGACTTGGCGGGGGCACTGCCGTGCCCCCTGATATTAAATTCTGTTTTGCTAGAAAGAGATGGAGTGAAATGTTTGATGGCTTATATCGTGGTTATTTTTAAAGTTATTAGAAAAAAAAATCTACTGTTTGTTACATGAATGAGCTTTAAATAATGCAAAAATAAAAATTCATGCTTATTCCCTATTGAAAGTCTAGGTCTGCAAAGCGACCTATTGTTTCAATTCGTTATGAGGACACTGCCGCGCCGCTGAAACGGACGGATAAGTATATAAAAAACACCGGCCAGTGCGAGTTGGACTCGCGCACCGAGGGTTCCGTACAAAATATACGCTACAAACGGCCGTATCTATGAACATCCAGTGTTAGCACTTAGCAGAGCCCTACACCTAAGCAAAATGTACGCGGTGTTCGATCATTTTATATTGGTTACTGACATAGACAGACTGACATAAAAGTAAACTGTTTATAATTTTTGTTTTTATAGCGGCAACAGAAATATATCATCTGTGGAAACTTCAAAGGTACCCGTGATAGCTAGATCACGATTCATGATTCGAGATACAGCCTGGTGACAGACGGACAGCCGAGTCTTAGTAATAGGGTCCCGTTTTACCCATTGGTTACCCAAAAATGCTAATTTTGCATTATTTGTTTCGATTCAATTGTTATTGATTTTATTATTTCTTTGCAAATTTGAGAAAAGCGCTATACATACCTCGGCGTGAAAAGGGATTGCCAAACTCGTGTCCCTATCCGGCCTAGCTACGCTCGGTCATACCTACTTGGCTAGTAATCCCTATTTTCCTGGCCTCTGCAGTAATGTAGGTACTATTAATATGTGTTTATAGGAATGGAATTGTAGCGCTCATTATGGTCAAATCGTGTTTTTATAATGAAGTAGAAATTTAGTTCGTAAATATTATAGAAATGTAAGAGTTGGTGTATTATTGCCTGGCCACAGGCAGGGACATTATAAATAGGCATGGATTGCAAGTTCAAGCGACTACCGATTTATCATAGCACATTTATTACCCGGTTACTTTGTTTTGAATTTAATTTTTAGGTATGCAGCATTATAGATACGAGTATTAAACTAGAATGTGCGAGCAACTTCGTTCGAGGAGGAACAGTCCCCTTTTTAACCGACGCCGACGATGAAAACGGAGGAGGTTCTATATGTTACACTGTAGGTATGGAATATTACAAGTTTTTATTTAAGAGTCCCCGGCAAGCTTGGCCGAATTTCACCCTCCCATACAAACGGAGTTACGTTTAAAACTACGTGTTGGATTGTAACGAAACATTGCATATACAATGACATGAGGTATGTCTAAGCCGGTAATTAGTTTATATGGCTGCAGTTTATAAAACAAACGAAATATAGCAAAAACAAGTTTTGTAAGAAAAACTTAAATTCGCTGTATTTTTGTATACTATGGTATCTGAAGCTACATAAACTAATTACAGGCCTGCATATACCTTAACTTATTCTAAGTACAAAGTTTCAGACCAAACTAGAGAGTCGTTTTAAAATGAGAGCGTAACTACGTTTGTATGAAGAACGGAGCTTACCGGGGACTCTTCTGTTTGTTTGATTGGGTCGAATCTTGAATGTTGAATTTTGACTCACTTACTGGTTTCCGATTGAGCCAAAATTTGGCATACTTAAGTTAGTTCGGTGACAATGCAATATTAAGACAACATCAAGCTGACCCGGTGCTGGAGCCCGATGGTGGTCATAGGAACTAAATAACAAAATAATGCAATCCTACCGAGTTTGGGCACTTTAGAAACGCCTGAATCAAAGTTGACGGGCGTTCAAAGAAATGTATTATACAGTCGGTAATAAAAGCATTTCTCAAAAATGAAATCTCTCACAAATAAGCATTCGCGTAGCCGGGTACATCGCATTCTATAAATTTCTTTCCCATCTAAAACACTAAAAGAAACTATTAAGTTCACCAGTGATTATCTGTAAGCTTTTTAATTTCACAGAAAAGTCAAAAGAGCAGTAAGCAGCCATTAAAAACTTTGTCCAAGGCGCATACACTCGCTACTACGGCTTGTTTTGTCGTGAATCAGGATTCACGACAAAACAATATATTTTGACTAATTCAAAATTACTTAGCTAATTTTTTTTTTCTAATGACCTCAGGAATGCGTGGTAAAAATGTTTTGGAATCCTCGCAGGCATTTTGTAGGTAGTACACTGGACAGCATAATTGCATGGACATTTGTCAGAAAGTTTGCTTTGCAGCGAAACGAGACGCCATCTATCCGGTAACTACATTGGTTTCATAAAATCTTACTAGATGGCGTTGATAACATCACAATATAAAAAAAAAATCTCGGTTAAACTTACGATTGCCAAACACACACGGCAAGTTACTCAAATATGTTAAAAAGAAAAAGGTTTTAGTAAACTTCAATGTCATGTCTTTGTCAATATATAATATGAATACTTCAACATGGTAGCAGAGCGTGGTTATTATATCGAAAAATATTGAAAAATATTTCGTTATATTTGTAATGAGCGAAGAAAAATAATTTTACATGTTATGTGATTGTGTAAAATAATTATTTTATGAAATAATTAGCTACGTTTTTCAAACCAAATTCGAACCATTTTCAAACAAGATCCGTCAAAATGTCAACTCCATCGACGAGCTGCAAAATTGATATTGGTCGTTTGGAAGGTAAAGAAAATTGGTTGACATGGCGCTGCAAGGTACTGTTACTGCTACGAGGTACGCCTGGAGGATTGGACGCTATCAACGGCAACCTAAAGCCACCGACGCAACCCGGTGCAACAGCTACATCGGCAGACCAGGCTAGTTATCAGAAAGCTCTACAAGACTATAATGAAAAAGATAGTGCCGCGATGCTCATGCTGATGGCAAATATGTCAGATGTCACTTTGCAAAGGGTAATGAGACTGACGAGTGCAAAACAGATTTGGGATGAATTACATACTCTGTTCGACGGAACATCTGAGGATAAAAGCTATAACCTTTGCTACAGCTTCTTCAGTTATCGCAAAGATCCCCTACATGACATGTCCATGCATATATCCAAATTGAAGAACATATGGCATGAACTAAAGGTTGAGCTAAGAAAGGACGAAACTAAATTTGATCTTCCTGAGATATTACTCGTATGCAAAATTTTAGAAACGTTACCTGATGATAGTTACTTCCCATTCAAGTCAAGTTGGATGCTCATGTCAAAAAAGGACCGTAACATTGAAAATTTGACAGCGCAAATTTGCTGTTACGAAAGATCTCTGATGAATAAAGAAGAGGATTCCGAAGCTCAAGCGCTAGTAATACAGAAGTCTTCTCACAAAATGAAGAAGAAATGCGGATATTGCAAACTTTATGGGCATAACGTCAAACAATGTCGAAAGTGGATCGCTGATGGAAAACCTCCCAAAGAATCACAACCATCTACAAGTCAATCTATCAATAAGAACTTTAACTTAACCCTCATGCAAGTTGAGACTAATGAAGCAGTGACCAACTTTGAAGATCTTGACAATTGGTATGTCGATAACGGTGCAACAAGCCATGTCACCTGTCAACCTGACATATTCTCCAATTTTCAACATTTTACTAAGAACCAGACGGTTACAACTGCAAATGGATCTACAACTGAAGCCATTGGGAAAGGAACAGTCGAATTGATTGCAGATGTCCATGGTCGACAAGAGCATATCACATTATGCGATGTTTGGTACGTTCCCGCAATAAGACGCAACCTGTTTTCTGTACTCGCTGCTCAAGACAAGCTACAAAACAGTGTCTTCACATCCGAGAGAGAATCCTGTCAGCTGATAAATAATGGAAAAGTGAACTTGATTGGCACAAGAGTCAAGAATGGAGGTCTCTATAAGCTGAAAGTCCAGACTATTAGAAATCCAACTCCAGAAGTGAGCACTTTGTCAACGGAAAACACTTTGCAACTTTATCATGAAAGGTTCGCACATCAGAACAAAATACACATAAAAAAGTTGATTGAAAAGGAACTTGGTATGAAAGTCAAACTTGATTCTGAATTATGCACAGGATGTGTATATGGAAAGACACATAGACATAAATTTGGAAGAAGAGAAAGAGCTAAAGAACCAGGAGAGATAATACATGGTGACGTATGTGGTCCGTTTCCAAATTCTTTCATGAAGTTTCGGTATTTCGTACTGTTCAAAGATGACTACAGCAACTTTCGTCATGTCTACTTCATCAAGCAAAAGTCGGAAGTCAAAGACAAGCTTGTGCAGATGATCAATGAAACGAAGACAGCTGGTCGTGTTATAAAAACAATAATTAGCGACAATGGAGGAGAATTCAAAAACGAAGCCATTGAGAAGATACTTCATTCGCATGGCATACAGCACCGGTTTACAATGACAGATATACACCAGAGCAAAACGGGTCCAGTGAACGAGAAAATCGAACCCTCGTTGAAGCCGCTCGCACTATGATTCATGCTCACGAAGAACTGCCATTTGCCTGTTGGTCAGAGCTTGTTAACACGGCTGCGTATATCCTGAACAGAACTGGGCCAACTTCTCAAGAAGAAAAGTCACCATTTGAGCTATGGTTTGGAAAGAAGCCGTCCATTAAACATTTGAGAGTCATTGGAACAGAATGTTTTGCACATGTTCCCAAACAGAAGCGAACAAAGATGTCCAAGAAAGCTCAAAAATGTATTTTAATCGGATATGATGGTGATGATGGCTATCGGTTACTGGGATTTAATAAAAATAACGAACCTACATTGATCCGTTCGAGAGATGTGACATTTAAAGAAACTCTAATAAAATCAGTTGGATTGGAATCTGATATATCTGAATCTGAGGTAGAGGATGAACAAACTATGACAGAAATCGAACTCAATTTTCCAAAGACTCCACAAAATCAACCAATGTTTGAAGCAAGGGAGGATATACCACAGAATGCGGAAGTAATGCCTCAAACATCGAATGATTTAAGTCAAGAAGAGGAAGATCTGGACGAGTCATCTCCTGAACCAGATGGATGTCGAATAAATTATTCAGACGAAGATTATAATGATACCCCTGATACAAGAATACTTCGTGACAGGTCTACACTGCGGGCTCCAAGCAGATACGACGACTTCATTGTTTCTACATTGATCAATGATGAGCCAACAACGTATAAAGACGCTATAAAAAGTTCACAGAAGACTGAGTGGCTTGAGGCTATGAAAAGCGAAGTTAAATCTTTAAATGACAACAAAACTTGGATCTTGGTAGATCGGCCAAAAGATAGAAAATTAATTTCATGTAAATGGGTCTTCAAAAAGAAGATAAATGCCGACGGAAGCCTGGACAAGTATAAAGCACGACTTGTAGCTAGAGGTTACACGCAAGAGAAAGGGATTGATTATGACGAAACTTTCAGTCCCGTAGCTAGATTGGCGACAATCAGATCAATCCTAAGCATCGCAGCAAACGAAGGGCTTACTCTTATGCAGTTTGATGTTGCCACTGCCTTTCTAAATGGATCACTTGATGAAGAAATCTATATGAACCAACCTGAAGGATTTAGTGATGGCACAAACAAAGTGTGCAAACTGAAGAGAAGTCTGTATGGTCTCAAACAAGCTCCACGATGTTGGAATAAATGTATTGTGGACTATCTCAAGACAATCGGATTCAAACAGTCTGACACTGATCCGTATTTATTTGTTCGATTGGTTTTAAATAAACAACAAAGAGTTGAGAGTAAAACCATCATAGGACTCTATGTTGATGACGGTTTGATTGCATCTACGAATCAAAAAGAATCCGTGAAGTTCTTGGCTGAACTTAAGAGAAGATTCAAGATTACCACAAAGCCAGCTTCCTACTTTCTTGGACTAGAAATCCACAACGAGAAAGATGGTTCCATAAAGGTCTCTCAAAAGTTATATACCAAGAAGATTTTGTATAGATTTGGAATGAGTGACTGCAAGGCAATCAGTACTCCAATAATTAAAGAAGGACAGTCAGATACGGAGACGGAGAATGAACAAGTTAAATTTCCATACAGGGAAGCTGTCGGTGCACTGGCATACCTAATGACAGGAACCAGACCAGACATATCATATGCCGTAAGTGTCGTATCTAGAACACTAGACAGTCCAACGAATGAAGATGTTCAGAAGGTGAAACGCATATTTCGTTACCTTAAAGGAAGTCTAGATTCGGCGATTATTTATAAAAAGGGACACAAACCCGGAGAGATAGAATGCTACAGCGACTCCGATCATGGTGGAGATCAAAGTACGGGACGTTCAACATCTGGAATTATGTGCATCTATACAGGAGGAGTGATCTCTTGGGCAAGTCGCAGACAGACATCTGTAGCAATCTCGAGCACAGAAGCCGAAATAGTCGCAGCTAGCGAAGCAGCACGAGAGATAGTTTGGCTGAGAAGACTTTTCAATGAGATAACAACACTGAAAGATATCCCGATTTTACAAATCGATAATGATGCAGTAATAAAGCTTGCGCAAAACCCAGAATTGCACAGAAGGACAAAGCACATTGCGATTAGACATTTCTATGTCAGAGAACTAGTTACTGATAAAGAACTACTGGTGAAATACGTTCCAACTGAGTACCAATGTGCAGATATTCTTACAAAGCCTGTTTTTAAGCCCAGACTGGGATTTATTAGTGGCCTGATTGGCTTAACGCTTTAAAATTTGCCAAAAAGGGAGGATGTTAAAAAGAAAAAGGTTTTAGTAAACTTCAATGTCATGTCTTTGTCAATATATAATAGGAATACTTCAACAAAATATTCAATTTACATTATGGAATGTATTTTCAGAATCCAGTATTTTTTAATGCACCTTAAATTAAATATTACTTAGATTCACCGTCATAACCAAAGCAATCGATGATTTTGCTATTTCAAACACAAAATACTAAAACGCTTTTTTCCTATACCATGTTCGAGAGGATTTGAACCCGGAACATTCGTCGTATAGATCAACTCATTAAACCCCTCAGCCATCAAGCCATATTCGATGTGGATGAAATTTATACCCGTATTTTTAATCACTAATCACCTACGTTTGCAAGGCATGCGTTTAGTGTTAATAGTTTTCTGTTTTTTACTGAGATTAATCAACAACTGCTTAAACAAAACATTTTTATTTAAACAAATAAATATTTATAATTAAGTCACATGTTGAATAGTTGTTGAATAGTGCAACAATTATATAAAAGTAACCACACATACTTAGAGGGTAGACTTAAGATTATGAATATACCGTAATAGTTTTTATACAAAGAAACCGTTCGTTCGATCCCTTGCGGCTGCCGTCCGTTCGATTGTGTTTTTGATTGAGTTTTAGTATTTATTTAGTTCTTTTATTTTGTAATAATGGGTTCTCGTTGCAATATTGACTTAGCCACAATGTTACAAATAATTACTTTGCATAGTCAAGGCAAAAATTTGTCAGAAATTGCTAAAGAAACCGGTGTAAGCGTAAGTATTATTGTTTACATTTCTTTCTAGATTTTTTATATTAGTTATATCTGTATGCTAATTTAACAATGATTATACATTTCTGAAATTTGTTACCGAGTAAAACAGTTGTGTTATAGGTGCGACAATTCACAGAGGAAGGATCATATAGGATCTGCACCGCCAAAGGACCGGAGAACGTCGACTTATAAGCGCACAGCGGCGTCAACGCATGGTCCAGGAATATGAAGAAAATGGTTTTCCACCAACAACCCATTACACCCGTTGCCGTTTATTTAACACAGGCGTGGACACTGTTCGCCGTGTTCTCCACACAGTGAGGGTTTACATCCTCGCAAGCATGCAGTCAAACCCTCGCTGACTCCACAGCACAAAGAAGCGAGATTAAAGTTTGCTCGAGAATGCTTAAATGCCGATTGAAGTAATGTCATTTTCATTGACGAAAAAACGTTTCACTAGTCAACACGGACGTTTAAGCTTGTGGCGTTGAAATAATACGCGTTATAATAACGATCACGTAGTGCCCACTGTGCAATCTGGTCGCATTACAGTGAATATGCGGGGTTGGATGAGCGGGGCTGACCCGGGAGAACTCGTCAGAGTGACCAGTCGGGCTAATTGCTGATTACGTCAATGTGCTGGAGGAGACCATGATTCGAAATGTGTATCCGGAGGAAGAATTACGCATAATTTCATTTGTGCAGGATAATTGTCTTATAAATCGTTCCCAAAGTGTGAGTGAGTGTATTCGCCGGCGTTATAACATAAATATCATTTCGTGGCCTGCTAGATCACCAGATTTAAATCCCATTGAAAACCTGTGGCTATATCAATTAAGGATAGAAGTAAGTGGAAATAGGGTTACACTGATGTTTATTAGTAGTTAAACAGGGCGTCATTGCGTTAAGTATATTTTATTTCTATATTTTACTATACTATGATAGTAAATAACTACATTTTTATACTACAAAAAAAATAAAAACTTACAGCCGAATTGAGAACCCCCTCCTTTTATTTGAAGTCGGTTAAAAACGGAAATCAATCACGTATTCTTTTTTTTTGGATATACGCAATTTTGTGACAGTATTTTACGATATTTTTTTCATCACTCAGTTTGGAATTCACTTGGAATTGTTAAGAAATGATAAGTAAGTAAAACAGTAAAAGGTATATGTTAAAGTGCGTTCGCCTACAATCATAACCAGTCTCAGATTTGTAATTAATTGTATTCGCTTATAATACTGTTTTGTTGAAGGGAAGCTTTCCAATTTTGGAAATGAATTAAAACAAAATCTTAAGAAGAGATTTTACTTAAATTATATATTAATAAATTGTGTTATTTATCTTAAATAATAAATTGTGAACGAAATAAATTTATTTTTTTCATTTCAAAGTTGTATTATTTCTAGTTTTAAGTATAGATGGTTATTAATTGGTTGTAATGAAAGAAATAAAAACCCTACTTTTGAGGAGTGTCATTATAAGAGAACTATTTTTCATTTACCTAACCTTTTATGAATAGACATAGTCAATTGTAAATTTACTTGTAATAACTATATAATTTAATAATACTAATATTGAATCAGTATTTCGATTACTATAAGTGTAGGTATTCATAGTCAATATTCAGGCAAAGATCCAGGCACAAACAATAATTATTTTGTTTAAGCCTAGTCTATGTATCAATTGACTATCTCTTCATATTATATGATATTATAATAGACTTTCATCCTTGATGACTTTCAGACAACTAGCAACGCAAGTTTTTACGGAAATTTGCATCCAAAGTAGAGTATTTTCCAAAGGAGGGTATTCTAAAGTTCCTCCTTACTTATTATATTATTTTTATTGAAGTATAGTGCCGTAATATTGACGTCATCACATATGTTATTGAAGTGTGGATGAAGTTAAGTATGTTTAAAAACCTTGTAGTTTCATGAAGAAACAAAGTGTAAATGGTGGTATATTTCCAATGAGTTCTTGTTGCAGAACAGACTCTGTTCTGTTACAATAGTAACAATACGCTTGAAAGATAAATTTTAAAACAACGCTACTTAAAAAATAACATTCCGACGAATTGAGAACCTCCTTCTTTTTCTGGAAGTCGGTTAAAAAGAAGCGTGTTCCAAAAGTTAAATACAGGTGACGTTTTAATTTCAGTGGAAGCTTTTTTTCTAATAGTAGATTATTGTATTGCAGAACAATTTTAATGCTTGTGAGACTTACATATCAACAAACAATGCATTAAATTCTGTGTTCGTTTTGATAACAACGCCATCTAGTTTATTTGTTTGTGACCATTATGCCATGCTGAGAGCTACGTGCTCTCAGCATCTTAAAACAGCCAAGCGATTATCGTCTTTGCCATGTCCATGCAATTATGCTGTTGATAGTACATAGAATAAACATGTACAAATTCGAACTTAGCTCTTTATAAAGGACTAGCTCTTGGCCGTGACTTCGTCCGCCTTAAATTCGTCTATCGCGAATAAGGGTATTTTTCCGGGATAAAAAATAGCCTATGTCCTTCCCCGGGACTCAAACTATCTCCATACCAAATTTCGTCCAAATCGGTTTAGCGGTTTAAGCGTGAAGTGGTAACATACAGACAGACAGACACACTTCCGCATTTATAATATTAGTAGGGATATTAGTATGGATTAGCTTTTGTGTAAATGAGTGATAAAAACAAATATAAATACTACAAAAGCAAAACGTAAAGGCCAGTTCGAGCTAAAGAGAGAAAGAGAGAGAAATATATGAAAGAGCGACAACTGTTTATCTCGTCTCAGTGTGGTCAAATCTGTACCACAGACACGTATTCTGTATTCTGTGCCTAGACAGTCGTGCGGACTTTGCCATTGTACCTATTGCCCGCTCTGATTCATTCACTTTCGTTTTTTTTCTGCGACATCAGCCATTATTGCATCGGGCACGAGGTTATGCAAGCGCTTTGACGTTTTGATATAATTTTTACAGTATTACCTTCTTGTTTTGTGTAACGACAACTTTAAGTTTGCTATACTCTTTAAGGATTCTGTACCCGACGGGTACAGTCAACTACAAAGATTTGTGTCCACTTTTCAACCTTATTGCAATGCTATAAGATAAAAAAAGTTGATTCCAGTGTAAAGTGGGTAGACTGTCTGTGGGCTCTGACTCTTGAACCATAATTAGTAGACACATGACATTTTCACAGTATGTGTATCACTGTACCCACTATAACTAGTGGCTCTGTGAGCTGTGAGCCTCGCGAGTCTTTCAACTCCCAATTTCCGCCTTTAAAAATAATAATAGAAAAACACAATCGAGAAAAAAAACTATATAATTATCGAACCTGCTCACAAAATTTCACGAGAATCGGTTGAGAAATGCGACAGTGTTATTCTAAAACTGCACTCGGCCGCCTTCTTTTCGTCCCTAATATAACTAGACACGTGAGGTAGTGGGACAGGATCACAGGTCAAAATATATTGGTCCGTCAATTAGGTTGTCAAAACTGACTTAAGAAAAAACCCAAGGGCAAGACCTATGAAAAATAATTGTTTATACGTGTTTCTGGTCATTTTATAGTCGCGACGAGTCCGTCAGCGCTGCGTTCGACGCTGATGCACATTTTGTGAATGCTATAGCCGTATAGGAAGACAGCCGGACATCCATCAGACAGACATACGAAAACGTTTTACCCGAGCTAAAACGGAGACCTTTGCTAATGCTTGGTCGAAAATGTGTATTATCAAATGTGAAATAAAAAAAATAATTAAAGGGTGTGGGGCATATGCAAGAAACTTGTTTTTCTTAATGTTTTTGCCTACAGGTGTACGGAACACTCTGTGCGATAGTCCGACTCACACTTTCCCGGTTTTGTGGTGAGTTTCGAGGTTGAATTTGGTAGCGGTAAATGTAAGTTGGCACGGAGCTCCGGTCGTGACTGCAGAAGCGACGATTACGCAAGCTGAAATTATAATTGTCGACGTCGAAAGTGCGAAATTATGGTGTTGGGGGTTTGTGGTCAGTATATAAGACGGGATGGGACCCGAAACCGGTATTAAAAATTGATCAAGTTCGAGCATCGGCGCTTCCTTCCTAACTACTTAGAGGGTTTCTATAACAGATAAAAGTTATTGAAAATGATGTGGCCTTTTTAAATAAGATAAGAAAATGGCTTATGACTCGAGCCTAGAAGAATTTTATAATCTTAATGATATATAATTTTTGACGACACGTTTGGCTCAGTGGGTTGGTTGTACAACGGCCTACGAAGCTGGTGGTCCCGGGTTCGAATCCCGGCCAGGGCAAGTATTTGTGTGATGAGCACGAATGTTTGTTCCTGGGTCTTGGATGTGTTCTATGTATTTAAGTATTATAATTTATCTACATATTATGTATATCGTCGCCTAGTACTCATAGTACAAGCTTTGCTTAGTTTGGGACTAGGTCGATTTGTGTAAGATTGTCCCTGATATGTATTTATTATTCATAATGATACCTTTTTTAATGTACCTAATTTATTGACAATTTTATTGATTATTGTATGAGATTATTTTAATATTCCTGATTATTTGATTATTTTATTGTATAATTCATTATGGACGTCAAAATGTTATTCTGATATACAAATGTTAATTTAATTGGAATGAAATTGATGGTGTAATTAATAAAATCTGACATGTAAAGTTGCAAAAAATCTTATAAATAAAATGAGTATGAGTATGACTATAGGGCGGACCTTTATAGCAAAACAAACGAAAACACTCAAAATGGCATCAAGATGCTTTTTCTATAAAGGTCCGCTCCTCTCTAGTTAGGACGGCAGCCACTATCTTCCGATTCCCGATCCCTCGGAGGTTCCACCCCACAAGAACTGGCTACTGCAAACACAAAATCATTTTTTTTTACTTTGTAACGATATCATAATTAACCAACCATTTGATTATTGCTTGTAACTATAATAGATTATTTGAGTGATGAGTTTTATAAGATTATTTTACGTATAACTCAGTTAAAATGATAATGAATTATAAAATTTGTAAAATGGTTGAATATTATGTATATTTATATTTATTAAATATTATTGTTATATTTTATTTTGTTATATATTATGTAGATATATATCTATTCATTTATATTTTTTTAATTCATATACATATAATTTGTACAGGGTGTTAGTTTGTCTATCTTCCTTATATCTTCACTCACTTGCTCAAAGGTTAACTGGAAGAGATCCCTAATAGGGATAAGTTCGCCTTTGTACTTATATATTTTAAGTTTATTGCTTTTGTAACTGGTTACTATGCACAATAAAGTATTTACATACATACACAATTATCTATTTATAATATATAATGTTTGCTATGTCCTACCAGGGTTCATGTACATTATGTTGCATGCTTTCTATATTTTATATGTCGCGGAGGAGAAATATCCTATAACCATCTGGAGATACCCAGCTACCCGTGTACCAAAAATAGTTGTAATCCGTTTAGCCGATTTAGCATGATGAAGCCGCAACGACACATACAAACATACATAAAATCCAAAAAAATATTTTTCGCTTCAGTGACCTCCACATAGTCCTTTACAATAGTTTTTTTTTTAATTTCTTCAATGTTTCACATTTAATTTTTACAACTTTATAATACTTTTTGTTTCACAAATATCATGATAATAATCACAATTTTTGCAATTTATTAGTGGTTTCGTTTCGTCATGTCCGTCCGTCCGTCCGTATGCCACAGGCATTTTACTTAAAAACTACAAGATGTATATAGATGAAATTTGAAATACGTGTCTTCTACATATGTATAAAGACGCTACGCAGTCCGTATATGTAAACCTAATACTGAAAACTTTTTTGGTCAAACATCAACGTGTGGCACATATTTCGATCGTTCTTTTATAGACATTTTGTGATTCCCAAGTTTTTTTGATTTAGTGAATATTTTCGGAAATAATTGCTCCGAAAGTAACATAAATTGTGTTCCCCCTCTCCCTCTATTTTCTAAACCGTATGTCCATATATTGCTAAAGTAAAACTTAATAAATAATTGAAATGAAAATTATTTTGAACGTGATCGGAATTACCGTTTTTGAGTTATTGCCGAAAAACTACGCTTCACAGGAAAAGGACGTAAGTGCCACGTAGTTACGCTCTTTTGCTAGTGCACTGTTTCACATGGATTCTTTTATCTGTAGTGCATATCTTTGTAGTAACGGCTACGGAACCCAACACTGAATAATTCCGTCATGTTCTTGGCCGGTTTTACTAACTAGTGACTGTAAGCTGTAGGTAGACCTCGCCAGTCTTTCAACCCCCATATCTCCGCCATTTTTAAAAAGTCCAAAACTGAATCGATAAACAAATCTATAAAATTATTGAACCTGTTCACCAAATTTCACGATAGTATACTCGCTTGAGAAATGCGACCTGCACCGGAGAACATTCGGATAGACGGCCATTCGAAAGCATTTTTCCCCAAGCTGAAACGGATACCTTCTCTAACGCTCGGTCAGTTATAGAAACCTTCGCCTGCTTGGGATTCAAATTCGTGACTCATAGCAAAAAGCAATGTAGGATTTGTTGGTGTATAAATAAACGACGAGCGTTGCAATGCATTTTAAACGTTATAACTACGCGTTATAGTCAGTTTTAATTGGTCATGGTTCCAAGAATAATTTACATACCTATAATAATTTACATATTGCGTGATATGATAGGATTTCCTTAGGAAGTAAATAGCGACATTTTCCGGTAAACGCATGAGTATTTGTTTTCACAATCACAACAATATGTCAGGGCAAATTACTACTATTTCTGATACAACGGTAGTTTGGTACCTATCCAAGTATCCAATCGTATAAGATGCTATTATATACAGATAATTTTTATTACGAGGTTTCATTGCAGGCCACTAAAATATCATATATTAGGCTTATCTAACAAAATAGTACAGCCTTATTCAAGCATAACAAAATCATCAACTAGAAAGCGCCCGCAATTTCTTTCGCGGAGGAGATAAAGTCATGAACCCTCTTTTTTTCTTCAGCATAGTCGGGTCAAAAGTATCCTATAACCATCTGGAGGTACCCAGCTATCCGTGTACCAAAATTAGTTGAACTCCGTTTAGCCGATTTTGTGCGATGAAGCCGCAACGACAGATACAAACATACAAAGAAAAATCGCTTCAGTGACCTCCAAATAGTCCCGTACAACCGATTTTTTTATATCTTCAATGTACGGACATTTCATTTTTACTACTTTACAATAAGTATAGATATTCATGCCAATAAGTACTGCAATGTTTAAAACGTTCCCTGTTCGGGTGTACCCAATGGTAGGTCATGAAATTGCTTGACAGGCTTCCATGCATCCTCTGTGGAGTCATTTCTCCACACTGCACCTGCAATGTGATACGCTGCTCTTTGTCGCGTGACAAAGATTGCCTGTCTCTTTCATTTCAATACAATGCGAGTAAGACGGGCGATGCTATGTAGCGCGACAGGCGTTGTCGCGGAGAGTTGTGCTACTCGTAGACCGGCTGGATGCGCATTTAGACTTAGGACATTGTTAGATCGTTTTGTACGGGGACAGTGAACGTATTAACCGAGTCTTCACCTGCAGTAAAGGTGCTTTTCCACCTGCGAGGCGGGACGAGGCGAGGTGGGATGAGATTTGAACTCGCGCCAGCCCATTTCCACTAAATATTGCCGTTAGGTAATAGCTACCGCGAACCACTGTAATATGACAACGCAGTATGACAACAAGAACAAGTTGCACGTGTCGCAGCGCAGTTTTTTCACACTTCGCATATTAAAACGTCATGTACTGAAAATGGCTTTAGTAATCAAAATCGACAACAGATGGAGCTGATGGGTGCCTGTCGTATCGCATTATGTTCATTGTCCTAAATTTTTATAGCCGAGAATGTTTAGCATAATGTCGAATGACATACTACTCGTTTATCTTATTAAATATTGTGCACGATATCAGTTCATTTAAAAGTCCTAAAGCTTGTTTGTCCTAATATTGATAACTCAAACATCGAATTACCTAAGAGTCCTAATATTAATTGTCCTACGAATTATTTTGCATAGATACCTTTGATTACGAAGTTGATATGTGTCTATGGTTCACATTATAGCAGCGACAAGTCCGTCAGTGCTGTGGTCGACGTGGGTTGGGTACATATTTCTGCTAAACTTCCTATTCAGCGGTCCCATTAACTTCCTATTCAGCGTTCCAAACACGTCACTCTAGAGATCCTGAAGCTCATAGCAAGGTACTCAGTAATTTCTACAGGCATTATTCAAGAAGAAAAATCAATGTAAAATATCATAAATCACTATAAGGTATCATTATAGCCGAATAGCATCAACTGCTGGACAAAATCATCCCCCATTTATCTCCACGTCGACTGGTCTAGCGTTACCCGCATCAAACAGCTACCAATGATTATTACAAGATGATCCACCTTGCAGGGAGCCTGCCTGCGCTGCATCCAACTCGTGGTCACCACTCGAGAACTTTTCAGCGGCCGTCGGTTCTTCGAGCGATGTGCCCCGCCCACATGTACGTATGTTTCTTTTTTTGAACCTGACTTAGATCTTGGTAGTTTTGGCCAGGCCTTCTAACTAGTAATTGGATTCTATGTGGGAAGCGCACAAACGCACACACGGGAAGCCATCCGCAGCTACTTGAAGTAGGGTGACGAGCGGTGCCCAAGGCACAAGGAATGCAGAGGTGGGTTGACCGCTTTGTAACCGTCTTAAGGCATGGGAGAGATAGTGAAGATATTGGATATAGTGCAGGATCAACACAGTTTGGAAATTATTCGGGATACGTCAGTTCCTTTGGCTCTCCTGCTGATTTCGTCGTTTGTGATCTGATCGATTTCGCAGTACTAACGTATGGATTTCTTATACCAACAGTCTTTTGTCACGGCTCGTGACAGCATTCCACAAAACCCGTGATTTCCTGATACCCAACCATAATCAAGAAACAGTAGACCCACATAATAGTTTACGCAACGGATCAATTAAAACATAACTGACTCGCCCAGCTGGTTACCGTCCAGCGGTTACGACCCGCGGCAACGCTCCACTTACGACAAATCTACCGTGTGTAACTGAAAGCGAAATCACTGATCAAATACGCATTCAGGTATGTGTATCATCTACATTCGACATAGAGTAAGACTTATACTCTGTTCTTTTAAGGTGCATTCCACCAGAACGTCTACTTTGTCGGGTACGTGATGGCTATGACAGCTACCTTAAAAACATATAAAAAGTCCAAGAATTCACTACTAATACAAAAGCCAAGTTATAAAATGGTGACATCAAAAACTTACTTCCTAACTTTCTTAGAAGTGTGAAAAGAATGGCGTCACGTACCCGACATTCTGGTAGAATGCACCTTAAGTACTTAAAAAAAGGTTAACATAAAACCACGTAATTTCGGTCATTCAGCCACTAGCGTCGTACTACAGATACAAAAGATTACCTTGATTGGCAGAATGACACGAGTCACGAGACTAATAGAATAATGTAGCAGACTACATAACCTAAGCAGCATATGAAGTAGATGTTGCTTTATTCGCTGGATTGAGCGGATAAACGTTCTCTTCCAGTTACGTGCACAGGGATTTTTTAATAACATAAAAGGCAAACCAGCAGACGGGTCGTCTCATGGTAAGCGATCACCATAGCCCTTAACACTTGCATCACCAGAAGAGTCACAAGTGCGTTGCCGTTGCTAGCCTGGCAGGTGGGAGTACGCTCTTTTTTTGAAGGTTTGAAGGTCGCATCGGTCCGGAAATTTTATACTGCAAGGCCAAGTTTTGGCCAAGTCTTTCTGTACTTATATGGAGCCATGTGAAGGCGTCAGGGTGGGCAGGTTCTCTGTGTCTATATGGACCGCACGCCGCTGCTCTCTTCTGTCAATACATGCGTTGGATCACACGTTCTCATACTGAGGTTACATCATCATCATCATTATCAGCCCACATACGTCCCACTGCTGGGAATCGTTGAATGAGAACGGCTATGTTGTAGTCTCCACGTTGGCCCAGTGCGGAATGCAGACTTCACATACACCCTTGAGTTTCTTTGCAAATACATGCAGGTTTCCTCACGATGTTTTCCTTGACAGAAAAGCTAGTAGTTGATATCAAATGAAATTCCGTAGATTACTTCCGAGAAATTCAGTGATCAGGGTATATACTCGTACTAAGGGTTTATCTTAAGGTGGAACGGAGAAAGACATGAAGTCTGACATTCATCGCACCTATAGATGGCCTTGAAGTGGCGATGAAAAAAAAATACCAGAAATTAGAAGGTAAGGTAAGGCTTGTGGTTCATGCATAACAATGCTGAATGAGCTAAATAACTAGTTTCGGCCATCCCCTTGGGCTAGAAGATCGACAAGGAAACACTGGCATTGAAGGATTTGAATTGAGTGATCGCAAGTACTTTTTGTTCCCTATAACTATTTTATTTTGGTGTGGCAATAAACATTTTATTTCTTTCTCCTTCATTTAATTAACAGAGAAATCGATGAAAATACTAAAATAAAATACTCATATGACCTCCTCCCTTTTAAAAGTCGGCTAAAAATGGATGATTCGTGCAAATTCGTGCTCACGATCTCCAATGCGATGGACCGATCAACCCTCAACGTCCCTCGTTGGAGGGCCCGTACACCGTACATCAATGCTGTAGAATGTCTGCCAGAAATTGTCGTGAGGCAAGCTACATCTGCCATACATACAAGTGGACCTGCGACGTGTTGACCACGAACCACGTTGAAGTTGTCAAGAGTATTACGACTAAGATGATGAAAAATGCATAGGAACATGTGATATTGATAAAATGTAAATCCATCAATGAACATAGGAAGATATTAAATATGCAGCACAAACAGTAAACTGTTTAAAATGCCCTCACACGTCAGGTTAAGGACAATACACAATGGGCACTTAAGTTAACATGTGCCTTCGACGACTTGAAAGTACTGTAGTCCGAGAGCCCCCTGTAATTTGACTGAAGTCGTTGAGTGCAATAACGTGCACATCATTCGCGAAGTATCAATGAAAAAGTTTGTTTCTGTTCCCGCAAATGCGAATATTTCACTTAATTATGTAGATCGTGCAACGAATTAACTAAAGGTTTCAGACAATGCAAGCCATTTTTTTAAAATATATTAACCAGCTCGCAGTTCAAATCAAAATTATAGAGCCGTTTTAAGATTGATAAATGAATACAGATAATATTCTTAACTCAAAAATAAACAAACGATCAACACGTACTTTCGATGTAAGATTGTCTATGTATTGAGATGGGGAAAAGATTTGCCTCTTAATTATTTTGGTCATTAGGCATGCGTCAAAAGTAAACTGATAAATTTTACGTATAATAAAATAGTCTTTGTCGTTTAAACATGAACGTAACTTGGAACTACATAATGCAGATGTTTATGTCATAATGTATTCGATAACATCGTAAAATAAGCGCCCGTCTCTCCGACTACCACTATATACACACTATCACAGGAACTGCTTAGTGAAACTTGCCAAGCCATTAGAAAACCAAATCCCTTTGGTTTAGAGTTGAAACTTTATAACTTAGAGTATTTAGTAAGATTCGTGTGTCGGTAAGGCTATTAGTATGAAATATTCGCGATGCGATAGAACTGGGTTAAAGCAGTTTTACAGTGTAGTGTCGCACTAAATTGATTAGCTAAGCAGTAAGTTAAATATCCCAGTGATCGACCCTGTTCCAATATTTGGTACTGTCAATCATAAAACATTCATAGCAATAATGGTAACAGACACAGTATCAACAATTGGAACAAAGGTGTCATAGGTTAGAAGATTTGCCTTATTTCAACTAGGTGTTCTAGGGTCAAAAATGTATCAGCAATTTTCCCGGTCGTCAATGACGACTAAAGATTATCAATCAATCAATCAATCAATATTTTTATGCCCTTATCATACTGTCTCAACCCTCGACATGATCCGAAACTTCACGAGATTCTCACTGGGCGCATGTCTGTGAGAAATATTTTCGGATTTATTTATTTACTGCCATAGCTATATTTACTGTTGAAATAAAACAATTTAACGGATTATATCGCGTATATTATCTCATTTTAGTTCCCGACGTTTCGGAAGCTTTCCAGCTTTCCATGGTCACGGGAGGACTGAATCCGTTAAATTGTTTTATTTCAATGAGTAATAATCGCGGAAACAGAAGAAAATATTATATATTTACTGTTGTACAGTTTTAAATGATTCATTATGTTTGAAATTTATAATGCGATGAATTTACTGTTACAAAATGCGAGGCAAATAAAAATGAGTTGGGTTATGATTAAAAGTTGGCTATGGTACCCATTCAGTTGTATTTACAAGCTTTTATAAACCCCAACGATAAACGACGGGTGTTATAATTAAACGTGTGTATCTGTGTATTTATGTATCTCTGTATACGTGTCTGTCTGTAACGTTGTAGCTCCTAAGCGGATGAATCAATTTTAATTTATTTTTTTGTTTCAAAAGGGGCTTAATTCTTAGCTATGGTTCAAGATAATCAATCCCAAAACTAACCTCAGCTTTTAGAAAATCTGTTTTTTCTAGGTGTATTCAAGATTTTTTTCATCGGTACAGCGATTACTTGTGGATGCTACTATATTCATATAGTGTTATATGTAAACTAGTAGGTGGGCACCTTGGGCACGTCGGTCGAGAGGAAATGTCATAACTCTCTTTAACAATGTATCAAAAATGGTTATTATATCAAAAATCCTTCCAGTCGTTTTGGCATGATGCGAGTAAAAAGATACCTACATAATACATCTTTACTATTATAAAGTTGAAAAATGAAATGTCTGTACATTTAAGATATTTTCTAAAAAATAGTTTGGAGGTCACTGAAACGATATTATTTTTTTTGGAATTTTGCCATGTTTGTATGTGTCGTTGTGGCTTCATCACGCAAAATCGGCTAAACGGATTTCATCTATTTTTGGACACGGGTAGCTGGGTATCTCCAGAATCTAGTACTCATTTTACCTTAATCATATTTTATGATACCGTATGATATGATAATAATGATTTTACTGATTAGGTAACTGACTTTCGATATATAACTTATTTTATTTTTTGATATCTGTAATAGTTATGGAATAATCGCCTGGCCACACTTAACGATTACACCCTGTATACCGTGGATGTAAGGCTTTTAGTTGTTTTTTTTTAACACAACCTTGCTAAATAAACATATTCATCTCATCTCATCTCATAGTACATTCGTGTTTAGATAAAGTAACACGGAAAACACTAGGCAGTATAATTATTAAGGACATGAAATAATAATAAACATTGAAGAATTCTGTGCATAATAATTGCACAGCCTTACACATACAATTTACATGCTATTTTATAATAACACATGTCAATGACAGGAAGACACTCCGGAAGTAAAATAATAATGATTAATAATAGTTATTGTTGTTAAGGACGACAAGTTGCTGCTTATTAGTTATTATACATCAGTCCATACTAATATTATAAATGCGAAAGTGTGTCTGTCTGTCTGTCTTTCTATGTGTTACCTCTTCACGCTTAAACCGCAGAACCGATTTGGATGAAATTTGGTATGGAGATATTTTGAGTGCCGGGGAAGGACATAGGCTACTTTTTATCCCGGAAAAATACCCTTATCCACGATAAACGAATTTAAGGCGGACGAAGTCGCGGGCAGAAGCTAGTTATTATATACATGCTAAAATGTTTAGAATTATCGTGATTGGAAGTATTGTAAAGCTTTGATGTTATATCAAAATTCGTTCTCATTAAGGATAAATGAATCATCATCATAGTCATTTCAGGCAAAGGACGTCCACTGCTGGACGCAGGCCTCTTCAATAGATTTCCACATGGGCCGGATAGAGGCGACCCGCATCCAGCGAGTGCTCGCAACCCTAACCCGGTTGTCCGACCACCTTGCGGGTGGCCTTCCCACTCTGCGCTTGCCGGTACGCGGTCTCCACTCGAGAACCTGTCTGCCCCAACCTACCTCCTTTTCACTTCAGCGTAGTCCTGAGCTTTACTTTATCTCAGCTTAGGTCACAGCAATTTGATATTTCTACGTTCGTTTGTTATTTTTTTTAATACTACGTACCTACTTAGTAAAACGTGTTAATAGGGATGATGACTGAATTTTAATAATTAGTCCGTCATTAATAAAAAATATTGGACACATATTTTTTTATGTTTTTACATAGGTAATCGAAAAATAAAGGCGGTACATTGCGTCAAAATGTCGCGCGACGTCACTCCTAAGTACAAATTTTACTTAGGAGTGACGTCGCAGCCCCCACTCCTAAACTTTAATGCGATTTAACTGACTATTTTTTTAGGGGTTGTCCACAAATTACGTAACGCAAATTGGAGGAAGGGGGGGAGTCCTGCCAAGCGTTACGGTCCTGTTACGTTGGAGGAGGGGGGTGTCAAGGTTTGCGTTACGTCACGCACGATTTTATAGATTTACTATCATTAGGTACAAATTGAAATTCGTCCACTTCAATTGACCATCTAGAATTTGGACCAAAAATAATACCGTTCAAAATAGCCACAGAAGATTGTGATCGACGCCGAAGCCGATACCGATTGTAATGATTAAATTTCTTGACTCCTTGAAACCACACTGTATTTTTTTATTAAAAAACGCAGATTCTTGATTAAAAAGTAGTATCTGTACTATTAAAGAAAGATAGGTTCTTTTCTGAATATTACCCTAAAGATTTTGACAATGCACTTGTTACGTAACAGAATTGAATGGGGGGGGGGGGGGGGGGCAGCTAAGCGTGAAGGTCCTGTTACATGAGGGGGGTCAAAAATGTAAGAATGGTGCGTTACGTAATTTGTGGACGACCCCTTAATTATTTTCAAAAAGCAAAAAATACGAGAGACGGACTAATTAGAAATTTAATTTTCATAGCCAGTCATCATGCCTCTTGTAAGTAAACAAATTTAATATCCTTATGTCAAATTCAATAAGTTTTATGAATAAACGCATATTAGAAGACATGTGCAAGTTTAATGGTTTGTTATCGATAAGACTTGCTTAAGGTACAATTACATAAATGCAATCGAAACCAAAATTTCCAACACAGTTTAATACAATTTTTAACATAAAGTAAGAAAATATAAGTCGGTTTAAATGTGAAAAAAGGTGCCTAGTTTCATAAATCACCGAAAATAGTGTTAGGATTGTATTATTTTCTTCTGTTTCCGCGATTATTACTCATTGAAATAAAACAATTTAACGGATTATATCGCGTATATTATCTCATTTTAGTTCCCGACGTTTCGAAAGCTTTCCAGCTTTCCATGGTCACGGGTGGACTCGAGTCTACTGACACGAGACTAAAATGAGATAATATACGCGATATAATCCGTAAAATTGTTTTATTTCAATAGGATTGTATTGCTTTTTCAACTTTTGTCTGCATTTTTGAGCTCAACTTGGCAGTTTTATTAAATCTTTGATCGCTTTTTAATTACTTCACTCAAATAAAACATTTATTACAAAATCACAGTCTAAATATAACAATGTACTTGTAGGTACTAATTATTTATTTGCAGTCCCGATGTTACGACAGTTGTTTTATGTCAATGAGAACCGAAATTTCAAACAGATATATTCGTATATATCTTAAAACCTTATGTATTATATTATATTATTTTCTCTTCAGCATAGTCTTCAGATTTCCCTTATTTCATCTTTTTAGGACAAAGCAATTTGATATTTCTACGTTCGTTTATTAATTGTATACGTAATAATTTTACTATAGACGCTTTGTCATCGCGTAACACCGATGTTTATCGTGTGTGTAAGGACATAACATAATACATGTAAATACATGGGATATCCGACGTATTTGCATACGTCGGACGTCCCATGACAAGTTTACCTTAGGCGTTACTTCCTTCATAAAACATTTATACCTTTACTCGAAGGTGCTCGCAACTTCGTTCGCGGAAGAGAAAAAAAGTCATAATCTTCTTTTTTACGTCAGCGTAGTCGGGTAGAAAGAATTCTGTAATAATCTGTGGATACCCAGCTACCCGTATACCAAAAATAGTTGAACTCCGTTCAGCCGTTTTGTCGTGATGCTTTCATTTAAAGGTTGTAATAAAAAAACAGTTTTTTTCTAAATATGATATTATAAAAAAACGTATGTGACCCACAGACTCAATTAACTAAAAATAACTTTTGCGTCTTCGAATAAAGTTTTAGGTATCCTGATAATATCTTATCTAGTATCTGTAAAAAAAAACGATATATTAAGATACTTGTTAAAATTGAGACTAGCAATAACATTGATCCTTGTTTTGCCTTGAATTAACTATTCGAGATTGACCCGACTGAAAAAAAAGTATAATACATCGAACTGCATTTTTAGAGTTTCGTAGCCAAAATGGCAAAAACTGAACCCTTATAGTTTCATCATGTCCATCCGTCTGTCCGTATGTCACAGACATTTTATTCAAAAACTATAAGATGTATAGTATACTTATTGATAAAAAAATAGTGTAGTTCTCTTGTATAAGCCGCTACGCTACTTAGTTTGGTAGTTAAATATCAAAAATAAATATTTCTAGAAGGCACTCCATACATGTATCAGAAGCTGAAAAAAATATTTTTCAGCAAACATTATTGTGTGGTACATATTTCAACAGTTTTTCTAAAGATGCTTATAAGGTTACAATTTTTTTATTATTAAGTTCATATTTTCGGAAATAATCGCTCCGAAAGTTGCATACATTGTGCTCCTCCATTTATCTTTTAGACTAAGTTCAAACAACATGAATAAAAATTGACGAAACACTGTGCTTCTCAACAAAAGGAAGTAAGTGCTAAGATAATACGCTCTTTTTCTGATGTTCTTTTTTACATCTTATTTTTTCATCATTTCTTTGTAGTAACAGCTGCGGAACCCGACACTGAGCACCAACATATATGCTCTTGGCCGGTTTTATTATCATTTGTATTAATGTTGAAGTTGAAATCAACAAATCCATTTAATAAGCTTCCTTTTTTTAAATCACTTTTTAAGTATAATTTGGAACAAAAGTATAAACAAGGGATTATGTGTTGTGCACAAAAATAAAGACTTGATTTATTTCATTTAGTGGGATTTGGAAGATGACACTGAACTTCCATTGTGTTTTTATAACAGGCCACAAAATGTATTGAGTCATTGATGTGCTTTTGAAAAGTATGTTGAACTTTGGTTTCTTACCTACCATAAGCTTAAATCTAAGCAAGTCAACTGGTGAGAAAACCAGATACATCTAGAAAAAAACCGGTCAAGTGTGAGTCGGACGGACTCGCGCAACGGAATACGGAACCCTGTACAAAATATATATGCTACAAATGGCCGTATCTATAAATTTCAGTGTTAGCAGAGCCCCACTCCTAAGCAAAATGTACGCGGTGCTCGATCATTTTATATGGGTTACTGATATAGACAGACAGACATAAAATTATACTGTTTTTAGTATTTGTTGTTATAGTGGCAACAGAAATACATCATCTGTGAAAATGTCAACTATCATGATTCATGAGATACAGCCTGGTGACAGACAGACAGATGGACGGACAGCGGGTTCTTAGTAAAAGGGTCCCGTTTTACCCTTTGGGCACGGAACTCTAAAAAAGCTTGATAATTTTCAAACGTTTGAACCGATTTTCTCAAACCATATTTAAGAACATTTTGGATGAAGTCTCCTTTCAATTCAAACACAAAAAACCGGCCAAATGCGACTGTCAGACTCCCACACCGAGGGTTCCGTTCAAAATTTACGCTAGAAAATAAAAAATTATAAATAAAAAAAGAACTGACTTCAAAATAAACTAAAAAGCCATAAATAATCTTTTATGTACGGTACGGATCACATTTCAATCACCTTTTGAAGTCGGTGCCAAACCATTCATTTATTACTAATAGAAATATAAAAGTAGTAAAAATAGTAATTTACTATGAAGAACCGCGGCGACGAGCCTTTAGTTATTAACTACCTACATATATATTTAGTCATAGTAATTCGTATTTTTGTTGAATAAAGAACTTTATTTACTTCAGGTTTGGCGCCAACTTCAAAAGGTGATTCAAATGTGATCCGTACCGTATGTACATAAAATATTATTTATGGCTTTTTAGTTTATTTTGAAGTCGGTTCTGTTTTTATTTATAAAATTTTATTTTTTGCTTTTTAGTGATGGATTTTAGTAGTGATATAATGTATTTTGTAGAGCCCCTAAATGGGAAGATTGAGGAGGCACTTTGCACGCATCTCGAGTCTTTGGAAGTAAGAAATGTAAAAGTTGGTTAGTTCATTGTACCTTCCATCATCAGCTCAGCATGAAATGATGACAACCAAAGGAAAAGAAATGATAACTTTAGAAAAATATATACAAAACATTGTTAGTGCCTATAATATTTGAGGGTTTCGCTCGATTTCCCTGGTATTCCATCATCGAATCCTGACTTGGTGATAAGGAGACGACTTCAGGAACACACTAAAAAGAATATGACTAACAGTCTTAACGTATCTACCTATAATAGATGTTTTTTTTTTAAGAATTATCCTCTAAACTCTTGACTATTAAGGAGCTGTACCTTCCGTCATCAACTCAGCATGATGAGATGATGACTACCATATCCAAATACTCAAATCGCTTAAGAAAATATATGCAAAACGTTATAAGTGCCTATAAAATTTGAGGATTGCCCTCGATTTTCCTGGGATCCCATCATCAGATCCCAACTTGCTAGCAATGGGACTACCTCGGGTGTAAATCCTTTCAAATAAAAAAATAATTTTACAAATCGGTCCACAATTGGCGGAGTAATCGGTGAACATACATAAAAAAAAAAAAAAAAATACAAACTATCGAACATATAACCTCCTCCTTTTTGGAAGTCGGTTAAAAACGGCCGTATCTATGATAATCCAGTGTTAGCAGAGCCCTACTTCTAAGTAAAATGTATGTATGTATTTAAACTCCTTGTAACCATAATATTTTCTTCTGTTTCCGCGATTATTACTCATTGAAATAAAACAATTTAACGGATTATATCGCGTATATTATCTTATTTTAGTTCTCGACGTTTCGGAAGCTTTTTAGCTTTCCATGGTTGCGGGTGGACTACATGGTCCTTAAATTGTTTTATTTCAACTTTGTAACCAGTTACAAATGCAATCAACTTAAAAGATATAAGTACAAATGTATATCTAGTAATTAAAATTTGTAAGATTATTGCGATTAACCTACCTCTTAATTATTTAACAAAATGATGGACCCCTGATGTCTTAAATAAACAATTTAATCCTCTCAAAAATATGTACATCTTTATTCTTATGGGCATAAAGATGTGTGACGATATATTTGGCATTTTGGATGCCACAGACTATTTGGTGCTGACTGTACCACAACTCTATTTCGTTGACATTAGAGCGATGGGATAAATTTTCAGGGAAGGAAATTCCACCCATATTTTTACACTTGACTGTACATGTGTAGCTAATTTTAAAGGGCCTACCACATGCACTAGTTCACCATAATTTGTGCACTGTACACAGAATACGGAGCGTCTCTTACCAACTAGACGATCCGTGTTCCGTGTACCTACAGACCGGCCTGCGCAGGCAAAACTGTGGTAAAGCTTGTGCGTGTGGTACGCCCATAAAACCTTGCAGCTAGTAGACGACAACATTAATTAATTAAATTCATTTGTCTACTCAAAGCGTGACACCATCGGAAAACGAGTCTCGTCCTTCGTCACCGGATTTATGGAATTGTCTTCCTAATTCGCTTAATTGACGTTAATGTGTATAATTGTCTGAAAGGTAGGCATATTCTAGCAACTTTATTTGCGGAGGAAGAAGATGAAACATTGTTTAACGGGCTTCGCCAAAAAAATACTTCCGACGACCGGTTGAGCTCAGTGGGTTTAACGTTGCCTGCGAAGCTGAAGGTCCTGGGTCAAATCCCGCTAAGGGCAAATATTTGTGTGATATTTGTTCCCGAGTCTTGGATGTTTTCTATGTATATAAGTAAATATATCTCTTAAATATATCTATGTATATAAGTAAATATATCTCTTAAACTAAAAAGCCAACAATAATATTTTATGTATGGTACGGATCGCATTGAATCACCTTTTGAAGTCGGTGCTATTCATTTATTACTATTAACAGAGCTGGCACGCAAGAAACGCGGCGGCGAGCTTTTAGTTATTACCTACCTATATATTTAGTTATAGTAATTCGTATTTTTGTTGACTACAGAACTTAACTTCAGGTTTGGCACCAACTTCAAAAGGTGATTCAAATGTGATCCGTACCGTACATAAAAAAATATTGTTGGCTTTTTAGTTTATTTTCAAGTCGGTTCTTTTTTTACTTAATTTTTTTATTTTTTGCCTTTTAGTGATGGATTTTAGTGATATAAAGTATTTTTTAGAGCCCAGAATGGGATTGAGGAGGATTTCATTGTAAATAAAAATCGAAATTATAAGAATTGTCTAGGTCAAAATGGTTAAGTCCAGTAGCTTGCTGGTTAAAAAAGAATACGGCTAACAGTCTCAACTTACCCATAATATTTAAAGAATTATCTCGCAACTATTGACCGTTAACTTGTACCTTCCATCATCAGCTCAGTATCATTAAATGATGAAAAGCAGACGAAAATAACTGATTAATTTTAGAAAAATATATATTTAAAACATTGTTATTGCCCATAATATTTGAGGGTTTCTCTCGATTTCCCTGGGATCCTATCATCAGATCCTGACTTGGTGATATGGAGTCCACCTCAGAGACACACTATAAAGAATATGACTAACAGTCTTAACGTACGTACCTATAATACATGTATTTTGTAAGAATTATCTTGTTACTCTTAACCGCTGATAGAGGAGTTCTCTGATTCTCCACTATCAGCTCCACTTTGCTACCCTGATCTTAACTAACTTTTGCCTCTAAGCAAAATACGATAAAGAATTATATTGCGATTAGTGAATAAAATAACAATGGTTGAGCCCTAACAAGTGACTGGTGGCTTGTGTCTTCATCATCAGTTTCTCTTCACCAAATGATGACTTTCGAGTGTAAATGCTTGTTCTTCTTTAATAAACACCGAAATCGCCATAGGTCTGCCCATAATATTTGAGGAATTCCTTCGATTCCTCATCGATCTCATCATCAGATCATCACCAAAATTTTATGGGACCAACTTGGAAATTCGTACTCTTAACCGAAAAAATAATTTTCCAAATCGACTCGCGATCCGCGAATTAAATAACACTGGTTGAGCCCTCAGTGGTAACTGATGGCTGATGTCTTCATCATTGGTTTCTCTCCACTAAATGGTGATTTTCAAATGCAAATGCTTAAACTACTGTAATAAATACCGAAATCGCCATAGATGTGCTCATAAAAATCGAGGAATTCCTTCGATTCCTCATGGATCCCGGCATCAGATCTTCACTAAAATTTTATGGGACAAATTTGGATATACCTACTCATGAACAAAAACAATTATTTTCCAAATCGTCGTGTAAATGACGGAGTTCTGAGGTAACCAACATAAAAAACAAAAAACATACAACCGAATTGATAACCTCCTCCTTTTTTTGATGTCGGTTAAAAATCGATCTCTCTCTCTCTGGAGTCGGTCCCTCATGTCTGAGAATTGTGGTCAGCATCAGGGTTACACCTGGAGCGGATGATCTGCCTCCATCGGTTTCTGTCTAGCGCGTCTCTCACAACCGTGTAGAAAATCGATAGTTTTCATAAAGTAAGAATTCAAGTGCATTCAATATGTAATAAAAACGTAAAAATTACATAGCTCATTATAGTTATGTATGATGCACGAGTACATAAGGTCCACGCATAGATCTCGTTCGCGTGATTACGTTTAAGACAATTAATGTGTAATCGGTTCTCGGTGACCCAGTAACCGGTTGATTGGTTACGTAGAGCTGATTGCTATCGCTGTTCCTATCACTATGGTTACCGATATGGCTTTCGATAATGTTCACGGTTGAAGGTCTGGTTCTTTACCCACTGAAAGTAAATACAGGGTGAAATCCGAGAAGTAATCAGAACTTGGGTATAAAAAAAAATGCAGTTTGATAAAATTCTGACGAGCTAAGCACTTAAAGTGGCCAATAATGGTCGAATTTACGACATGGAAAATTAATCAAAAGCCCTGGGAATAAGAAAAATAATGCATTTAATATTACGACATAAAAATACACATAAGTTATTATGATCACTATTGAAATTATCTAATGAGGGTTTTCTAAAATGGAAATATCACCAGTTGGCGCCACCATGACATAAGGTCTAATTGACAAGAAGTGTCAACATCCACCAGTCACACCACAAGATTTTCGATTTTTTAAATCGATACTCACATAAAACAATTAATATTTGTTTTATGCTTGCTCGATATTCACATAAAACAAATAATATTTGTTTTATGTGAATATCGAGCATGAATCATGAAACATTTCCATAACAACTTAAAAAAATTCTAGGGTACTGGACTTGTTTTTTTCTTTTTAGTTTTTTTACGCAGTAGGGTTTTAATGGTTTGTAATTCCAATTTTACGCGGTCTAAGTCGTGACCAAAAGATGTATATTATGTATTTCAAGAAAAATCTTTATAGCGAGCCCTACTACGACTTAACATGGTTGCGCACCATGCGGTATCAAAGGAATTTTCTAATGCGCACGCAACGAATGTGGAAGGACTTCCCTGCCGCGGTTTTCCCTGGAGGTTACAGTATGGGGTCCTTCAAGAGGGGAGTGAATAGGTTTTTAAAGGGTTGGCAACTTGCACGTGATGCCCCTGGGTGTAAGCGTTAATTGGCTTCGGTAACTGCTTAAGATTAGGCAAGCCGTACAGTTGTTTATCACATTAGTAGTATAAAAAATATTGATAATAGCGACATCTCTCATTCGCAACATTTTGTCTGGTCGGATCTCAACCATTTTTGGTTCAAGGATAACAAAATCTTCGAGGATGCTTATAGGATTCGTAACCAACCAAATCGAAGTGAAAAAGAAGGTTATGACTTTTTTCTTCACCGCGAACGTATTACCTTATTATAGCATATAAAACTATTGTCCATTTTATTTAGAATTTCCGTACCAAATATTATTTTTGCCTTCGAGCGAAGTTTAAAAGACGAAGCTCTTTATTTGTGCACCTTATCATAGCGATAGCAATTACAGGTACATAATCAGGCGGCCCTCCGCAGTCGGTTACGTGGGTCTTACGCGAGGTTATGCTCCTGGACACGAACCAAAATTCTCGGTAATTGGACAGATTACAATTAAACCGATATACATTATACATTGATCCGGTGTGCGTGATACTGCAGTGATATCGTTTAAGTTAACCTTCTTTGATAAGAAAATCTAGCTCATTGTAGTGTTTGCCGGGGACTGAACAACTTGAACCAGGTATTTATTTAGATAAATAAATATTATAACAAAAAATTCGATTGTAAAGGAAAAGAACAATGCGACCTACTAAATTTCAAGCAGGATTTGAACCTGCGACCTGTTCTTTAACGCAGTAGTGCTTTGACCAACTGAGCTATCGCAACTTTAAGTACGTGGCTTGAAATTTTCGAACACAATCTATTTACCACTAGTAGTGCCCTCTATATCTTATTTATTTTAAATGCTAAGCGCATTAGCCGTACTTCAAGACATGCGTATCATGCTACGTCTCTGTTTTGTCTGTACGTGTCTGAGTATTTATTTAGGGTTGTAATTAGGGTTGCCACCTTTTTTTTGTGTTAATAAAGTATATTGGTTTCTATAAGTAGACAAAAGAAGTACATTGTAAACGTATATGCTTTATTCTAAAAGTACGAGTGGCAAATCTATTTGTAATACACATTTCAAATAAGGTAAATTTCCCAGTGTCTGGAACTGTTCCATTAGTTGGCACATCCAGTGTTAATAAGGGTCAATTTCACCGACGTAGTATATGCCTTATTCCAATAATAAATCATTAATGAGTAAACTCATTTTACGTTTCACCAATAATTAACCTAAAGATAAAATGTCTAAACTAGAGAATAATCTTACACCGCCAATTTTGGCTGAGTAAACTGTTAGATGATTAGTATTGTCATTGTCACTGCCAAGTGAATTCAATACTTAGTTCAGAATTGATGTATTACTCGAATAAATTTAAAAAATACGCAGCACCATTGCTCAAGCATGGGACAAATTTCTATCTTACTTGGGTGCATAACGATTTCATTCAATTCATTCGTTCAACGTTACTTAGTAACTATGCGAGAGATTGTTATCCGTAGACTAGCGTGGTGAAATGGAAATGAAGTTAACCATTGAGTAAATCGTTAGATTTAGTTTATACTGAGTTAGCCACTCTCGTGTAAATTGATTGTTGGTGAAATCGGCCCTTAAACAAGTTCTCGTAAAAAGTTTATTATCAAAAAAAGTCTTATAAAAATGAAAATATTTGTATATCTTTAAAGTAGACACAGTGACAATGATGCTGGGATCTCCTAGTAAGTATAAATACCTTAGTCAGGAAATCCCGCTCTCTTACCACTATAGGTAAATAAACAAGAAATAATAAAACAATTTAACGGATTATATCGCGTATATTATCTCATTTTAGTTCCCGACGTTTCGGGAACTAAAATGAGATAATAAACGCAATTTCGCGATTAACGTCGGTTCGCGACGTTAATCGCGGAAACAGAAGAAAATATTAAGAAATAATAACTTAAACTTTAAATTTATCCGGTTTGGCTCAGTGGGAGTAGCGTTGCCAGCTAAGCTGAGGTCCTGGGTTCAAATCCCGGTAAGGGCAAATATTTGTGTGTTGAGCATAAATATTTGTTCCAGAGTCTTATATGTATATTAGTAATATATCTATTAAATATATCATCGTCTAGTACCCATAACACAAGCCTTATTGATCTTACCATGGGGCTAGAGCGATTTGTGTAAAATTGACCCGTAATATTTATGTATTATTTATTTATTTATTTATTTATCCTGCTCTATTATATTTAACAATGTTATGACTATACAAACAAACATAGAACAGTAACAATTAGTTCGTAAACAGCCAATAATAAAGAAATCGCAACAGTTAAATACTGTGTCACGCTTGCAAGGTAGAATAATTGTAAATAATAATTCTTATATATAGATGGCGTTGTACATATCGGGGAACGGTTTTTTGTATGGAGATTGTCAGTCCTCTTGTTTTAATGGTCCTTGATTTTTTTTTCTCGACCACATACCACATTGTCGGTGGGCTAGGCGGGCACGGGGTTTGAGCTCCCGTTGATGTCTTTTCTGTGAAGGAATGAAGAAAAATATGTTGGTCAGTTAACATATTACTTGCTACACATTTATTAAACGTAGGTAATTGCCTAGGTTATATTTTTTTTACAAAATTGAAACATTTAAGTTCTCTATATATTATTTCTCAATAAATTAAATTGAGGTCTCATGTCATGGGAGATCTCTTTGCATCATTAAAGTTAAGTCATGGAGCTAAATATTTGTAGTTAAAAAAAAGTAATTTAGGACATTAGCAAAAAAATGTGAATCTTAAAGCAGCATAGCAGAGAGAACTAGGAAAAATATTTTTTTTATATCAATGACAGCATTCGTAATTTTAAATTCTTTTCAAATAGCCATTTACAAAAACCGAAAAAATAAATTGAAATTTGAATACGGACCAATTTCAATTTATTTTTTCAATGTCGCCGTCTCCAGTCTCCTTCCATTTTTAACCTCCGATGCAAAACGGCGTGAAAGGCTGACACCCCGGTCAGTTCTTTTCCATTCATTTCTAACAAAATCCTGAAAACACCGACTCCTATTTTCAAATCCTTTAGACATTCCAGGTCACCCTTCGCCGTGTACCGATTTAAGTTTTTTATTCAAATCCGCCGTTCCATTTTCAAAAACGTCACCGGCCAGTTCCTCATCTTTCCAACCGCCCAACGTCCTGACGGCTTCCATTTTCAAAAGCCCGTCCCTTCTCTCGTGCCCGCCGCTCAGTCGTCGGCCAGCGTTCGCCCGCGTAGGTCGCGCCGCGGCATTAGTTTCCTTCGAAAAATTGTGCCGCGAATGTGATGGATTTGTGTGTATGGCGTGTATGTGCGTGATTCTGTATCTGTACAGTGCCCCGGGACCTCCTTGTCGTACATCTTTTTGAAAACGTAAGTACCTTTTTTGCGTAGGAAGTGAGTTAGGTAAAGTTTTGCCAATAGTGAAGTGAATTGATCAATAGTCGACTGGTTTTACTTAGTTTTGTATCCAAGTCGGAATTTGTTACGAAAATTATTGAATGTAGAAGTTTCAAACTATTTATTTTAGGAGTAAGAATAATAATTGAATTAAGAAACTGACATTTTTTTTTAATAAAAATTGGAATTGATTACGAAATCAATTACACTTAGAAATTCACTATAACTTTGAAATTAAAAATAGAATTGATTACGAAAGCAATTGATTAAAAGAAATTGAATTGAAAATCAAAATTGATTACCTACATGATAAATCTGACATATTAATACAAAATCTGTTTTCGGAAAATTGGTAGCAGATTATACCGTTTACTTTAAAATATACATTCCTCGATCATACATAATTTAGTGTGATTATTTAAAATGGGAGGACATTTGATACGGTGTTGCATTTATGCGGGTCAGAGATTAATTTTAACTTATTATACATATTTGAAAAAAATAGGAAGTATACATTTAGCATCAATATGTGTCGGCACAACAAGTGTTTGTAAGTTGAAATACCTAATAGGGAGGGTAGGTTGTACACACGTCCTTATAGGTACTAGTACTACGTTACTTACTATTACTACACGCTCACCAGTGGATACGAGGGCGATATACATTGCCGTCTGTAAATACGACAAGGACTGCAACACTTTAAGAATAACGCCAATGTATCTCATCTCAACCTCATCTTCGGTTGCGCGAGCGTGTACTCGTAGCGCTAGAATGATATACTAATAACTGAGTTGTAAGTGTGCCTGTAGGTAAGTATATAGGTATTATCCGTCTTTAAAACAATTAAGAAAAAATACATGCAAAAGTTGGTTTAAAAAACAGTAGAGTCAATTTTGTAGTTTCACAATGCATTTAGTCATTGTTGGCAATTGTTAATGTAAATAATGATTGTTAAACGAGTACTACTGATTGTAAACAATAGACTAGGTATACTTAGTGCTTTAAATTAGGCCGCTTACTATTGCTAAATGGTATTATAGTAATATTAATGGAGATGTTACGAGTCGAATAATATAATATAACTCGAGTTGATTTGGCCGCTGATTCGAATCGAAACTCGAGTATACTCGACTTGGAACAGCCGGATTGCGTTGCAGTAGCAGCTGAGTACGCGTATTGGCGAGTCAAGTCGTGGTCGGCCTATTCATACCTATTCTTGATTCGAGTTAACTTGACTTGCAGAGTCACCGCTAAGTCGATGCGTAACAATCCTAGTTATGGAAGTCAAACTGGCGAGTTGATTCGAGTTAGGGAGGAACTTGATTTGAATCAACTCGTTTCGACTCTGATTCGAGTTATTCAAATCAGATAACTCGACTCGCCCATCGCTAGATAATAGTTTATATGTTAGTCCGGTCTCCTATATAGTAATCAGTATGATATAGGAGACCGGACTACCATATACCGGATTACCATATTTGTATGCAATGGACAGCGACAGAATAGATATTAAGGAATATATCATAGAATTCCTCGAAGAGATTCTTATGACAGTTTTGTCAGTTTGAAATTGTTATTTTATTTCATTGAAAATTATGACATAATGGGTACCTAACCTACGTAACTTATACGTTATATAAATTTAAAAAATAATGTCAAGAAAATATTTTCGCTGCACACTATTGCGTTGTCATCGGAACTGGGCATTGCACACGCACGCCAAATTACGAGGCGTATAATTAGAATGGTCCAAATAGACACGCATATACGAGTATAACATAACACTCCGCACTGAAGTTGGTAAATTTTTGTGTGGTAAATAAAACACTTGCTAAAGATTTTCATTTAATTATTGATTTTCCAAAAAGTGATCCTCACTAAACATAATTTCCTACCGAAATTTAATCAATATCATCTTATCATACGATATATCGTATACTCTAGTATCGAGAAAACAGTCGAATCTAAGTTCGCTTCAAGTGTCATACTCAAATTCTAAATTTAAACTTTAGTACCAAACTAAATTTAGATTACAAAATTGAGTCTCAAATAAATTCTAAATTCAAAACATTTCTAATATTTATTTTATTCTCTTATTTAACTTCGATACTCCAAATAAACTATAAGTTCAAAACGTTATTTATTTTTCATATCGGGCACTCGAAGTTTGACTCTACTAGAGTAGAATACCATTTTTTTTTTTTTATGTTATCAGATAGTTATTTTTGTTATGTTAATGTTTATTAGTTGGCTTGGACGTGGTTAGCAGATAAAATTACAAGAAAACTAAAATAAGCTACGCTCAGCTTTGTCCTCCAATAAGATTCTTATACGAACAAAAATAAGCTTAAACCTTACATATTGTTACTTCTAATTATACCCGTATAAGTTAGAAATATGAATAGGTTGTCTGTCTGTCCGGAGCCTTCGGCTCGACAGCTGAATGGTGTCAAAAACAATAGCAAACAGTTTTTGTATACTTTGACAATAATTTGTTGACATTGAAGTTAGTACTTTAACACCATGCAATCAAGTGCAATATTGTAGAAGTGAGGGTTCGTGTAACTTAAAAGGCCTCTGTGTGCTTGGGTTTACAGATATAAAACGTAGTTTGGGTTTTATTTTAAAATTAAATTGTTAGTTAATTGCAAAAACGTAGATTTGATTAAAATATGTTGGGATTTGGTTTCTGTTGTTTTAAATTGTAACTAAAAGATAATAGAGCGAAAAGTTACGCATGAAAAAATCCGCTTTAATGTGTCAATGATAATACTCGTAAGTCAGTGTCCTGAAGTCTTGACAAATCCAATAGGGAACATGCATGAAATTTTTTCATCGCTTTTCTTAATAAAATATCAAAATACCGTAAAAACTATTCGAAAAAGTGAAATTAAAATTAAAATCGGTTAAGGAATACGTATGATATAAGCATTTTAAACTACTAATTAGACAGCGATTTGACAGAGAGGTCCGACATAGACTGTTACGTCACAGTCCACTACGGTCATATAAACTCCATATTAAATTCTATTTTGCTATTTTGTCTACTGTTTGTTACATGAATAAGCTTTTTTATGAAATTTTCTAATCCAGCTGCTTTCTCTGTTTTTGTTTTTCTAAATTTAATAGCAAAATTAGTTGCTCTGTGTATAATTAGAAAATTACGTAAAATTATTTCAAGTTGTCATACTATTCTTAATTATGTATGTTAGTTTGTAAGGTATTCATCTTTACCTTTGCCTGAAATGTTTTGATAATACCTACTTGTAGTGGCATGGCTTCCGTACCTATAAGCCGATTCCCACCAGGTTGCCCAATCAAAGGCTTATAAATTAGTATATGAATACGCTTCGGCTTCCCTTGTAATTTTTCTGACGCCACGCCTCTGATACCTACCTACTAATTACAGATACATACACATAAATATAGTATTTTTTCTGAATGCAAAGTTTTCAGTTAATAATAAAGGTAAGAATGACATGTTTACATAATTTTGACGTTTATTAATCTGTCGTTTGTACAAACTAGACAAAAAGCGGAAAATGAAGACGCGTTTTCAGATAACTTTTCTATCGAGGAAATTTTCAACAAACACGTTTCCGCGTTACTCACTGAACAGGTCATATAGTCAAAAAACACACCTCTAAAAACCAGCCTGTTTCATATACTACATTTGGCAATATAATATAGAACTTAAGTAACAGATTTAGGATAGTTTTAGTTTTAGGATATTTTTGAGAGCTCTATTTAATCATCTGTGCATACTTGTTTTGGATAACATTTTTGTCAGAATGCCTGTATCTTGCTAATGTCATACATAAATGATTGTTGTCTGTTAAGTGTGCCTAATAAATAAAATAAATAACTAAAAATAAATCTCACTAAAACATCGCTTACATTTTCGATGCATCCCCTTAAAGGGGCGCTGCGCCTGCGACGCTTCCTCGTCCTACGTTTCTTCTATGTGACCTGCGCCTAAGGGGACTCTTAAATACATTCGACGGAGCTAAGATTCTGTACAGTTCGTGTTGGTTATATATCATTTGTTGCGAAGTGAAACTCTTTACGCCTCAATGGAGTCGTACTCGTATTTTGTGCGTTTTAGTGGTTTAGTGCTAAATTTATGCAATTACGTAATTTGGCTGGGGTTAGGCATATTTATATAGCTATGCATAAATATGCCAAACAAAATGTAGTTTAGGTTTTTGCGACCGTTTCTGACTTTCATGGCATTTACTTTATTAGTTAGGCATTTTCGGTAAGGCTTTTTACAGAACATAGAATTCTATGGTTTCATATATTATAATATTCACCTTTCTATGTGTGTAGAATTTGGCCTTTCTATGGACTTAACGTACTACTGGTACCTAGTTTCAGGAAATTATTGTGCAAACACGAATTCATTACTTATCATTACGTATCAAGCCTTTTTGTTTACATTTTTATTAATTTTTAATAGATTATCATCGTATAATTAATAAGACATTCCACTATAGGATCGAATAAATAGTCAATGTTTTTGAAATAAAACAATTTAACGGATTATATCGCGTATATTATCTCATTTTAGTTCCCGACGTTTCTGAAGCTTTCCAGCTTTCCATGGTCACGGGAAATGAGTAATAATCGCGGAAACAGAAGAAAATATTACTCAATGTTTTCCCTAGATTTTCTTCCTATACTACTATATTAAATGTAGAGAAAATCATTTATATCAATAATATACTTATTAAAAATGATCAAAAACATTGTTTACGACATGATAACGTGACAAACAGACACACTTCAAATTATATGTTTTACCCACAACCATAGTTTCCGTAGTCAGAGAGTGTAACCACTACGCTCACGTCGCTAAGAAAACGTTTTATCATAGAAGTGTTTTTGAACATAAGTCTTTTCGTAACTAAATAAGTAAGTCATGTCACTAGTCTGGCACTAATGCTCCAATTGCTATCTAGAATATCGTAAAAACTCAAAACACCTTTGTCTAAGTCTTAGTTATTATAATGCTTATATAAGTTATTCATATTTTATTTATTTATTTAATGATAATTTGTTGCACAAAACAAAAGTAAGTACAAATGGCGGACTTCATGCCAAATGGCATTCTTTGCCACACACATTTTACATAAATCACTTGTTTACCTACTAACAATTTGACGACCGGTTTGGCTCAGTGGGAGTAACGTTGCCTGCGAAGCTGAGGTCCTGGGTTCAAATCCCGGTAAGGGCAAATATTTGTGTGATGAGCATAAATATTTGTTCCTGAGTCTTGGATGTTTTCTATGTATATATGTAATATATCTATTAAATATATCGTCGTCTAGTACCCATAACACAAGCCTTATTGAGCTTACCATGGGACTAGAGCGATTTGTGTAAAATCGTCCCGTGATATTTATTTTATTTTATTTATTTTATAACACTCAACGCAGAGTTACGTAATAGGCGTTAAAATATATCATTGCCGGTGTCTTTTTGTCTCAGTTATTGACTCCTGGCCTATCTTAATAGATTAATTTTTAATAAAATATTAATTATTTGAAAAGAAGACTATATTTGTAACATTTTGTATGTGATAAAGTTTATTTGAATGACATGTAAACCATCCTTACACAGTCTGAAAATAACACGGTTCACTCATTGCCCGATTTCATCTTAGAATGTTTGTATTTTATTTTATTTTGAAAACTAAATATCCGTCTCTATACTTCAATTTTGTCTGCCCATATCCTAACCCATTGCGTGTTTGAGAAAAGCACTATACATACCTCGGCGTGAAAAGAGATTGCCAGCCTCGTATCCCTCTCCTATTCCTACTCGGCTGGCTATCCCTATTTTTCCGGCCTCTGCAGTAATATATTATTAATTTGGATAAGCCATTTCTTAAATATTCCATATTAGTATGGAAAAATCGAATTGATGCTCCATACTATATAACGCTAATTTCTTTAACACCTAATATTGAAAAATTGCAAAAAAATTGGTTATTTTTTTAATATTCCGAATTTCCGACATATGATTTATAAAATATTATTTATTATAACTATCGAATCGCTCCTGCATTGCTACACTTCATTTAACATATAATGTATTTACATTACGAAACGTGCTAATGATTGATAGCTTCGTTCCAATAATTGGCACACTGTTTGACCTTTATTGACACAAATTAACGTTGAAGGTGCCAATTAATGGGACAGTGCTGAGCAGAGTTGGTGTTTTTTAATAAAAAGCCTCCGACACGCCTACAAACAGGTTGATGATCAAACGGCTGAACCGATTATCTTGAAACATAGCTAAGAACACTCTCGATCAAGTCACTTTTCAAACAATAAAAAAATCGAAATCTATTACTTTGTTTAGGAGCAAAGATGCCACTGACGGATACACAGATACAAATGTTCAACGGCTACTTAATTTTTCGTTTGAGCTAAAAATATATCACCCTTCTGAAAACACCATTTTAGGTTGCGCCAATTTATTGCCATAGATAAAACATCCATCTCTTTCTAATATATGGATATATGAGAGAGATACATGCTTAAATAATTTTCGACTATGGACTAAGGTGAGCGGAACAAAGACCAGCTAAAACAACTTTTTCGATACCAGAGACCCGTGGCGACATTTTTTTTCGTCAATATAAATATTATTCTAATAAGCTTCATTAGCGTATCTCATCTTTCAATAGAAAAAAGGCGTACGTGTACAACTGGTACACGTTTACACCTGATTGCCTTTTTCCGAGACACTTTGACGTGCGGCACCAAATATCTAGTACCATAATGGGTTTATGCGTCTATGAAGTTTCATTGCATTTAAGCTCTTTTGTCTATTGGCTAGCACAGTACGTGCGATAGTCAGATATTTTCGCAAGCGGTCTCAGCCCGGTTGGGTATTGATTACGTAACGATTTGGTGGTCTATGAATGTTCAGATTCATCTCTATACTATATTAAAAAAAAAAAAAACTATTGTAACGGACTATTTGGAGGTTAAGTATATGTGTCGTTGTGGCTTCATCACGCCAAATCGGCTTAATGGATTCCAACTATTTTTGGTACACGGGTAGCTGGGTATCTACAAATGATTATAAGGTACTTTTTACCCGACTACGCTAAAGAAAAAAGGGGGATATGAATTTTTCTCAGCCGTGAACGAAGTTGCGAGCATCTTTAGTATGTAGAAAATAATATTTAAACGTACGTGAAAAATTGTAGTTAGTGACTGACTTTTTAAAAGTCGTTATCGTCGAATCAATGTTTATTTATAGAGTACCAATCAATATTAAAATCTGAAGATTGATTGTCGAATTGAGTCACAGATCACGTATGCCTTTTTATAAGGATCGCAATTATAAATGGAGACATATCTATAACCTTAAATAAAATTGTTCGCAGGTGTTAATAATTAACCTAAGTAATAAAATAGTTCGATTTGGTTATAGATTTAAAATAAAGCTCTGGTTGTTTGAATATTTATGAGAACTACGCAAATGTAGTTCATATTTCTCTTGTGATTGCTAGTTTTTCATTCGTTTAGTCAATTTCGAGCAGTATTTATACTATGATAGAGTTGTAAAAATTTAATGTTTGTACATTGAATGCACTGCCTAAAAACAAATGAAAAGAGATATATAAAAGTCAGTGAATTGATCTTTCAATTGTTTTTTAATTTTAATTGCTTTCTATGTATGTGTATTTATTTTGTGCTTTCATCACGTCAAAACGGTTGGTCTGATTTCATCCATTTTTAGAATACAATAGACTAAAAATAGAATAAAACTATTTATTTTTGTTCTACACGTTACAATTATTTAGGCCTTAAAATACATATAGAACAGTAATCAGTCGACATGAAAGTCAACATGCAAATCCATACTAATATTATAAATGCGAAATTGTGTCTGTCTGTCTGTCTGTCTGTCTGTCTGTCTGTCTATCTGTCTGTCTGTCTGTTACCTCTTCACGCTTAAACCGCTGAACCAATTTAGATGAAATTAAGTATGGAGATAGTTTGAGTCCCGGGGAAGGACATAGGCTAATTTTTATCCCGGAAAAATACCCTTATTCGCGATAAACGAATTTAAGGCGGACGAAGTCGCGGGCAGAAGCTAGTTATTATTATTAGTAAATAGGAACTCCGTGGATATCAAATTTGAGGGATATTTGTGCGTGCAAGGATGGTTATAGATTACTTTTTATCCGACTATGCTCTAACAACAGAGCTTCCGCGAACAAAGTTGCCATCCTAGGATAGGTAATGACTTATTTTTACAAATTCTCTAGTAAATTTCTAATTTTCCAGAATATAAAATAGACTATGTCATTCTTCGGCCTACTATCTACCTACCTTCTTCTTTTCTGAATAAGGGGGAAAATGTCTCAGCTTAGTTTGGAATATCATAATTAATAAGTTGTCTTCTTTCCAAAAATCGCACAAATTCGCGGACAGATGCTGGTTAGCAATTGTATAAGAAATTGAATATTTATATCAGTTCTCGTCAGCTTTGATTTTTAATAAGCTAGCCGGTCCGAAACCCGACTGACGAGTGACATCTCTGAACTTCTCGTTTAAAGGTTATTTTCACGACTATTCTACGAAATTAGAGATTCTAGGAGCTTTTATTTTGTTATAAAGTAGACAAACGAGTACCTATAGAGGCTACGTGATGACAAGTGGTCTCAAAATTTTAAATACATAGCATAGCATAACCATTTTTTTTAGGATCTTGTTACCTCAAATGAAAAAAACGGAACCCTTTTAAGATCAATTTGTTGTCCGTCTGTCTGTCAGTCCGTCCGTCTGACTGTCTGTCAAGACCGATTTTCTCAGGAAAGCGTGGAGGTATTAAGTTGACATTAGCATCAAATACTTATGTCTGCAGTCTCTTGAAGCTGTGAAAAACCAAGCTTCTAAGTTTACACAATCCATACAGTAATTAAAAAAGGTGTTTCCATACAAATAGCCGTCCATGGAAAACCTATAGGGTACTTCGAGTTGTCCTAGGACCTTGTAATTTGGTAGTAAAGTAGCTCTTATGAAATAAATCAACTCACCAAATCTGAAATTTTTATTTTTGTCTATGTCAATAACCAGTATAAAATGACCCCACACCGCGTACATTTTGCTAAGGAGTAGGCCTCTGTTAATACTGGATTTTCATAGCTACGGCCGTTTTTAGCGTAGTAGGTATATTTTGCACTTCACCTTCGCTTCGGTACGCGAGTCTGACTAGCACGTGGCCGGTGTTTTTTAGTCGCGGCCTCTGATTTTCAAAATATATCTGAGTACTTCAGCGGGCCTATGATAATCGCGTTTCCGAACGAAAGATAAATCATAAAGGCACTTTCGCACTCATGTACGTTGGTACGTGTCAGAAAGGGACGGATAACTTAACATTTAACAATCTCGCATCAGTAAATGCAACCATCATGAACCCTGCACGTTTTTGTCAGTTACTGTTAAACATGTTATTAAGTAGATATTAAGAGAAGATGCCTCGAAAGCGCAAAGCAAATTTGCAAAATAATCATAATATTCATAACGCATCGATATGTAATCGAAAGCGGTAAAAAGATGCTCTCATAATTGCATCCGGCTCGATACTTTTACTGAAACCGCAGGCTTATGCAATATTCAATGCTGTAAAGTGACGTGCAATCCAGACATTATTTTTACATGTTAATAATAACTAGACTTTTGCGCGTACGCTGTTGTCGTTTGAAAAAACCGTATCCATAACTTTTGGATTTTAGAAATTTTATGGAATTTCAATTCGGATTCACAAAATCTAACAATGTCAGATAATAGCTTCTTAAAGCCTATGTCGTGTCACACTGCTGAACAAAGGCCTCTCCTAGATTTCGCTGAATCGGGACCACTGTGAGATCATAATAGAAGAAAACACTAAATCTTTTATCTGCCCTTAGAGTAGGATAATTTAGAAACTTAATATAATATAAATTTTAATAAACAAATAGATTTATAGACATACATTATGCTTAAATAGAAATAATGTAATATAATATAACACAATATAACCTACGCTTGGGAATATAATATTAATTAAGTAAGGATTTTCTCTAAGCTGTGTTATATATTATATAAAATATAGTGAAATAAACAGTTTATTTTTTTTTAACTTTATTTTGCAGTATTTTTTCATTTTATTATTTTTTTAAAATTTGAATGCGTCCTGAAGTTATCCTTATTCAGAGAAAAAAATATGTTTATAATTAGGCCCACGTTGTGTGAGGTTCTAGTGAGGTTCCTTTTGATACCTCGCTTTTGTCTGCCTTTGAAGCCACCATCGACGGTAAGGTCCAGCCAGATCCACTTGAAAGACATCTAAACAGAAGCATTAAAGCGCAAAGATATAAATAGTGAGTAAACATTGGCTGTAAATTTCACAATCGTTGGCTAATAGTTACACATTTTATATCGGTTGCAGATAGCAGCAATAGTTTTAAAACATACATCCATATCAATATAACAAACGTTTTTACACCTCCGAGGATGGCATCCCCGTTTCTAAGTTTGTGCTCCCCCTCAGACTCCGATTACTGGGATATGGGAAAGAGGTTTAGCTAAACAAAAGCATTTTAGCACAAGCATATGAACAGGCCTAAACGCTTGTCTATGTTTCTCAAGCGTTGGCCAACGGTTGCGCACTTGGAACGCTCCGCTGCGCGCGACTCACTCGTTTTTATGTCGGTTTTAACCTGGATTTGCACATTTTTCGTTTTTGTCTCTTCATATTTATACAACATATTATTTTGCGCGAAAGGTGTAGGTTTATGGTATATGTTATAATGATGAGGCGTTGAAAATACCATTGAGTTAATCGATTGAGGTAAAATAAGTAGAGTGACTGGCTTTTATATAAGTTTTTTGGTGACGCATAGTTTAGTGGAATACTTATAAATTCAGTCACCGTAATCAGTACCAGTGCCAGTGCCAGGGTAATGATTAATTACTAGAAGCTAACTATAAAAAGAAAAAATAATACTCTCTTTTTTGTGTGGAAACGTATAACCGCCAACTGATTCCATTGGCGGTTACTACGTTTCCGCTTTTGGCCGTCGATATGTAGCATATAGTGTACCAAAAAAGTGAAAACCGTTTCAGCATGCAGCGGTTTTGGAGTGATGTGGTCAGAAATATACATACATAAAATTCTAAATTAACGTAAGATATCTATGCTCGACATATTTCATTTTAATTTTATAATGCTATCTATAGATAATCTATGAGTCATAATCATAATTAGAAAATCAAAAGTAAATTAAGCCAACTTCTGTAATAACTGGCTCCATCAAGGAAGTCATGCGTCTTAAACAGATTATCGAGAGCGCGTGCGCGGGTGACATTTAATTATCTAATTAATATTAATGTGGAGCAACATAGGACTGATGATTTGGCGATGAGTCACGTACCGACAAAGATAAATGTTTAACTAACTATGAATGTTCTTGATAGCATTTATCTAGGTTACTAGATAATATGAAAATGAAAGACTTTATTGAACAAAAACAATACATAAATGATACATGACTTTGGGTCCTGAGCTAGGACTCCCTGTGTTACAGAACCCAGTCTCATATCAGTCAGATATCTATACAATAAATTTGAAAAAATTAAATGTATGTACATACATGAAAGGTATTTTACTAATAGCTATATGAGCTGTAAATCTCGCGAGTCTTTCAACTCCCATATCTGCGCCGGTTTGAAAAAACTACAAACAAATCCATATAATTATCGAACCTGCTCACAAAAATTCACAAGAATCGGTTGAGAAATGCGACCTATAGAGAAGAACAGTCGGACATCTGCCGGATATCACGGCATACGAAAGCATTTTTGCCCCAGCTGAAACTTCACTTGCTCGGACAATAAAACAGTGAAGTCGGTTATTTAGAGGCCCTAAATCGAAACGTATTTTCTAGACATTTAGGATGTTGTTACGTATATATCAAACCAAAGGAATGATGATGAAAGGGGTTTCAGATATTCTTGATACAGAGATTACTAATAGACATGCAAGGATGACTACAGGATACTTTTCATACGATTTCGGTAAAACAAAAAAAGAGGGGTTTGGGTTTCTTTGCTTTTGTCGGCGCCTTCGAGTGATATAGGTATATTTTTGATTTAATCTCATTTCATTTGACTCTAATCTCAATGCTTACCTAGGTAGTGCTAGCTTGATTCACTTTCCTCTTAAAAATTTGACATATTTGGTAGATAGTGATGTTATTTAGTTCTATACTCTCTGCTTCTTTTTCTTCGTGTCGATGGTTTCAAGTTTCATTGCCCTGTCTGTCGTGTCTCATAGGTCTTGTTCGGAACACAGACATGGTTTCACCGAGTTCTCATACTCTCTGCTGAAATATCCAGATGTTGATGACGTATAAACTCGCAACTTTTGATGTTAACAACAGACTATATTCTTGTAACAGTTCTTTCAAAATGAATTGCATGAATTGCACCAAAAGTCATGAACTTTGAAACAGTTTTCGCCCACAACAATAATAAAGCGTCTTGCGCGATCGTGATCGTTACGAAAGCAAAGGGCATTGTCACAGATGACTTACAGGTTAGAAGACCGACTCGGACTTTAACGATCAAGAATCTTAACACAGTCTTAGAGTATTTAATCACTGGTGACGACAAGAACAATTTTTTCGTTCGCTTTTAGCAGAAGGCGAGGTAGAACATGTATTTATAGCTCACTACGGATATATATTGAGATCCTCTACACAAAATTCTCAGCTATCTAGATAATGTACAGTCGGCCACGACATCGGTCTACCACTTTTGAACCTAAACACACATAAAACAGAGTCATAAAGTGGTAGACCAATTTCTTGGCTGACTACTTTCGGGTAGATTTTCCGCATATTTATTTTATCCGAATGAATTCGGACCGAGATTAGTTCGGATGGGTTTTTTGAGACTAGATCAAATAAATACAACAGCTTAAACCGTATAGAAAAAGGAAAAATTCGGCATTCTGTAAAAAATAGGTACATACATATATTATAGTTGCACGCGGAATCTCCGTAAGTGGACTAACAACTTTTGATGAAACGCGTTTCAACACGCTCGATACATACCTATACTAGCGGCAGCGAGAATCAAATTCACGCCAAAGTTCTGATAATTGGGCGTTCGGATAAACCAAGTCAGCGTTCGGATATTTCAGGGTTCGGATAATCGAGATTCGGATAATCGAGGTTCTACTGTGTACATTTTTTGATCTTGAAAACTGGTTGCGCACGACTTTCACGATTATACGAAGTCAAGCTTCTGTGTTCTGTTTTCTGCCACATTGCGGTTTCGTCAAAGTCATTACGGTGACTTTAGCACTTGAGAATACGATGATACTAATGACCTGTCAACGCTATCTTAATAGTGAAAGGTCTTATGTGTAATGAAATAGTTTATGAAGTTATGCCCTTTAAGGACAAAGTATAGGAATCTATAAAAAGGTAGATAAAAACACTTTGTTTTGGCTGGTATTGCATAGTCATGAAACAACGAAGCGGTCAAATTTCAAGTCGATAACATTAGAATAAGTGGGTCAGATTCAGAGACATATGATTCGTGTTCATTTCATGATTACACTCTAGACACTATATAGTTAGCAGTAGGGAATTTTATCAGCAAATTAGAAATTTTGTCAGGTATTTCAAAATTTGTATCTGGTAGCTCTAATCCCGCTAACCAAGTGGCAATATCCCTCCAATGAAAAAAAAAACAAAAAATAGACCTCTAGTCCGGCGTTATATAGTTAAATCGTGGCCAAGATCGGTCATTGTAGCCATCCATATGGACGACTTTTGGCTTGATGATGAATTGATGATGATGATAATAATAAATAAATAAATGATGAAACATTTCTATGACTCGTTGGAATTGAATATTTAAGTACCTATCTTATCTCACTACTAGGGGTCTTTACGGATCAATTGGATCAGGTGGGATCTTTCGTGTAATTACCCCTTCTGACTACTCAATGGTTTATTTTACCCATGGGCTCAGAACTTTTTTTTTTTCATACAAAATAACCGAAATAACGATTCGTTTTTTTTTTCGTTCAATGAATACATTTTCGTATACTTTATTAAAATTCTAGAACTTGAATCAGGTGTTTTGTTATTAATTTCTCTACACCTAAATACAGTTTTAAAACATTCCCGAGATTTAAAAAATGTCGGTTCTGAGTCCTGGCCCCTATTTCACAATCGTGACAAATGTCGGGTGACAATAACAATTTCACGTATATTGCGTGCCCAGTATCGAGCTTGCGGGGATCGCCTTGAACATAAAATTGTCGTTGTCACCTGACAATTGTCATGATCGTGAAATAGGGGCCTGGTTCTACCATCTCCATAAACCGGATGGTAGATACTAATGGTAGCGTTTAAGTATCTAAGTAGTAATAAGTTAGTATCAGTAGCAGTAATTTTCGGTGACTCGGCCATGTAGAGAGAATGGTAGAGGATCGGACAGCCAAAATAGTTTATCTGGGACATCCTAGTGCAGGGCTTGGCAACCTTTTGAGCCGAAAGAGTCAAAAATTACAATTTACAAAACTTCAAAGTTTTTAAAGAGCCAGTAATCGTTACAAGTATGCGGTAACATAGATATTGGTCAACCCATTAGCATACACGATTGCCTCAAATGCGATCATTCTATTAGATTTAAGGGCCCGCTTCACAGCTTAGCCAAAGAGTATTACGAACAGAGGATCACAGAAAAAATGCAGCCCGATTTCCATATTACTTATTTGCATAAACATTGTATCATAACACAGATAAAATAAATGTCTGACTATCTCGTTTTCTCGACGACACGTTTGGCACAGTAGTTGCACAACGGCCTACGAAGCTGGCGGTCCCGGGTACGAATCCCGGCAAGGGCAAGTGTTTGTATCGTGAGCACTAATGTTTGTTCCTGGGTCTTGGATATTTTCTATGAAGTATGTATATCGTCACCTAGTACCCATAGTACAAGCTTTCACCAAGGGAGGGGGGTTGAAAAATCCTCGCGTGATTTCTGGATGACCCAAAACAGGATCAGCCTTTTCTACCAAAAAGGCTACTATATTAAAACTCTATACTCTTTGACTAAAGTAGTGAATCTATATTGAAGGTTTCACGAAAATCTACTTTTATAATATGCGCAGTATAGTTGTGCTATGACTAGCCCTCGAGAATCTATTCTAATATAATATTAACATAAGAACCCACTTGATGAAACAAAGGATTAATTGATAGCGTGTAATTTATCTTCTACATATACTATTACAAAATCCAGTTGCTTTTTAGGGGTCATGAGTGAGTCCGGGAAAAATCTTAGCGTGATCTACGAATGTTATGATTGTTATGAACATTGATAATTTAAGAGTCCCCGGTAAGCTCGGTTTTCCATACAAACGTAGTTACGCTTTCATTTTAAAACGACTAGCTAGTTGGGTCTGAAACTTTGTATTTAGAATAAGTTAAGGTATATGCAGGCCTGCAATTAGTTTATGTAACTTCAGACACCATAGTAAAAAAAATACAGCGAATTTATGTTTTTCATACAAAACTTGTTTTTGCTGTATTTCGTTTGTTTTATATTCAGGAGCCATATAATCTTATTACAGGCCTCTGCCTCATGTTATTCTATATACATCATGTTATTATATATGCAAAGTTTTGTTACAATCCATCATGTAGTTTTAAAATGAGAACGAAACTCCGTTTGTATGGAAAGGTGAAATTCGGCCGAGCTTGCCGGGGACTCCTAAATTATGTGGCCCGTTTCACAAAAGCTTGTTTTGTGGACAGATCGCTTTTAATGTGGACAGATCTGACGATAATATGCAAATGATTAGTTAGCTAGTTGGCAGTGAATTGCATTAAGAAGGCAGGAATAATAAAATTACTATGGTTTAATTATATTGAAATGGCTTGCCCGCTTAGCTCATATTTGTGTTTAGCCTTTAACACAAAATAGACAAATACACAAACGTAGAAGACTCTCCGTTTTGAAATTAGACAAAATCGAGCTAACGAGAGAGTGAGATTTTTTTTTTTTGCTTTTATTGTGGCGCTCATAAAGTAAACTTTCGTGGATTACGCACGACGCCCGTTAACTTATACCGAACGACCTCAGGACTTAGGCCCCTTTTAGTTCAACCTGCATATATGTGTGTTAGGTTAGACTTAGTAGTTAATCTTTTATATGCCAAATTTGCCAAATCAGCGTACTCCCACCTGAAAGGCTGGCAACGCACTTGCGACTCCTCTGGTGATGCAAGTGTCTATGGGCGACGGTGATCGCTTACCATCAGGCGACCCGTCTGCTCGTTTGCCCCCTTATGCCATACAAAAAAAAAACGTATCAGTGAAATAAAAGATTAGACAATTCGAGAAACAATAGCTTTTTACCGTCGGCCATGTCTGAAAAATAGGTGTGAAGGTGAGACTTTGTTTCCTAAACATAACACCCGAAAAGTATGTTTTTTGAAAGATGTTTTGCTTTGACATAAACGTTTAACTAATAGTATTTTTTTATGTGAAAAGTTCAGTCACCAGCTTCAATATCTGCTATAACAAAGTGGGCAAAAATATCTGATACGTCCTAACGGCTCTTGAAATAAAGTCGTTTCAGATATTTATCCAGGCTTCATTGTGGCAGATATTCATGCTGGTAACATTTCAAAAATTTCGCTTGATTATTTCAATTCTTCTTCTTGTCGCTTTAATATTTACATTTATTTTAGACGTAACTGTACGTTACGTGGAAAACAAGTATAATATTATTAAGTAATATATTAAGATTGCTTATATCGAATATGAAATAATATCTACCATTAAATATGATTATGTATACGCTAGATCTATGTTATGCGATAGATGGACTGACAGCTTGAAGTATTTATGGGACATGATATCATCTTCATTGTTAAAAGCTCACTTCCTTATTTGTTTTTATTTATCTTGATATACATGTAATTAATCTATACAATAATCGTGTCTGTAATTATGATATTATTGTAAATATGGTTAAATCCCAATTACATAAATAAATATTACGGTACGATTTTTACACAAATCGAGCTGCTAGTCCCCACGTTAAGCTCAATAAGGTTTGTGTTATGAGTACTAGACGGCGATATATTTAATAGATATATTTACTTAACTACACAGAAAACATCCAAGACTCAGGAACAAATATTTATGCTCATCACACAAATATTTGTCCATACCGGGATTTGAAACCAGGATTTTCAGCTACGCAAATGTACCACCCAAAAATATTGTCATGCACCGTTGTATTTTCACACACATTTTATTACTTAGGTACAGTCACGGAATTTAATTTATATACCATTTTGTACCTTGTCACAGTCAAAATAAATATGAAAGCCGATAGAGATTCCATATCAATGTCACTATGACAAGATACGAAAGGGTACACAAATTAAATTCCCTGACCGTACCAATTATAATAGACCAGCCCTGGCGGGGATCATTTTGGGAGGCCTTTGTCCAGCAGTGCAAGTGTATGCTGCACTGATGGACACAGGCCTCCCTGATATGATACTTTATTTATTTATTTACAACTGTTTACATGACTTTACAGAATCATCTAAAGCGCCATGAAACTTAAACGTAGTAAATTACATTAGTACAAATTTTCACACGAAGTATTGCGAATTACTTAACACTCTTACATTACAGTAGTCGGCCTAGCATCCATCATTTCAGAGAGATAATGATGTTGGTGAGGGATGCGGGGTGTAACAGCAAAGGAGAGCGCGGCAGGACGCCTTCTGCCGAAAACCTGAAATGCCGGCAACGCACTTGTGACTCCTCTGGTGATGCAAGTGTCTATGGGCGACGGTGATCGCTTACCATCTGGCGACCCGTCTGCTCGTTTGCCTCCTATGTCATAAAAAAACCTCTTTATCGCACATCTTTTGTCTTGTAGGCCAATAGGCAAGAGATGGGCCAAATTATAGCAAAGCAGCCATTATGATTTCGATGCGTTAAATACATATCCAGTTCCGGTTTAAAACCATAAGATTTAACAAGACATAAGACAGTACACAATTTATACAGAATTCGTTGGTTTTACTTGACATAAATTCTATCTAATGGAAATAATGACTAGGCAGAGCCGATTATAGCCCAAAAAGCGGTTTAAACAAAACCAATCTTACAACATTGTGTTAAGAATACATTTTCAATAGTATAAATCCGTACAGTAGGTAAATGTTTGTTCGATTTGCCTTCAAAATTTATTAATATAAATTAAGCGGCATATTATTCGTCAGCCGGTTTCTGTTGCAAATATTATAATTAGGCAAATTAACTCGTTTGGGAGCCTTTCTTAATATTGTGTTTTGTATGATTATTGTTGCTTTATGTGTTTGTGTGCCGATACACGTAATATGTTATGATGAATACTTGAATAGTTCGATCGCCCTTAACGGCTTTAACAATGGAAATTCCCACTGACTTACGGTAAATCGTCATTCATGTATTAATGGACACAAGCAAATATTAATAAGGTTACTTCTTGGAAAAAATATGTAAATTCTGTTTTATCTACAGATTTGTTATCTGTGTACACGTAGTAGCCAAAGACAAATCATTCCAAACAGCTATAAAATAACTTTCTAAATGTCATCCAATCATCGTGCTAAAATAATAGCTTAATGGATTATTTGTTTTTCCGCAAAATATTGTCTTGGTTAGATGTAATAACGATTCTCGAGTGGACGCCGGGCCGTCAACATCTCCTGAATCTCCTGATGATGCCTCGTAGAGACGCGAAACACGTGTCGAGGATTATACTGTCTGGTGGTGGTTCGTTGGATTTGCATGCGTGATTTTTTTGTGGAAACTGCATGAAAATATGCGCATGTGAGCAAAAATGCAATTTAAACATATAATAAAATAATATATACCACTGCAACCGATCTAAATGAAGCTATTCACTGCAAAAAATGCATTTTCTTTTCATATTACCTTCTTAGAGATGTAGCTATTTTTTTAAATCAATTTGACCACACCAGAGTTATACCTATATGTACCAACCACACTATAATGAAGTGTGGTAGTTTTTTTTCAAATCTGACCAAAAATGTGGCGTAGCAAACATAAGTATATTGACACAATTGAAAACCTCCTTGAAGTCGGTTAAGATCAGCCCAAAAAAGTGCAAAATCCGCAAATTTCTAAATTCATAAAGCAAACAAGCAAACGTACTCTAATTTAGTAGATATAATCTCTTGTATAATGCGACACAATGCAGCCCTGCGCCTCGCAAAATGCCCGTACTGTTCTTTATCTACTGTGCTTTCACTTTCGCCATTGCGCAAGCGCAATAAGTAGATTGGACGAGTTATTACGCTTAGATAACCTAAGTAGCTCGAGTTACTTACTGGGACTACAATATATTGATCTACATAAAGATCTAAATACACGATGGAGCCCAAGTGTTTCCAGAGCGCTAAAACAACGGGGTAGATTTTTAAGGTCGTCAGCTGCGTCCTGGGGTGTCATTCTTCTGACTGTCAGTTCGTCCCTATATATACCCCATATAACTAGACCCGGGAAGTAGTGATACATGTTCCAGATCACAGGTCAAAATATATTGGTCTGCCAAGCAGGTCGTCAAACGCAGTCCTTGTGCCTTGCGGGTTGTCCATTAATAACGTGAGGCATTCTTGCTGATTTTTCCGACCTCCTTCCTTTCCTGGTGTCATTTCATGAGGTTATGCTCAACCTCTCCCCCCTTCCCCAATCACAGGTGTGATTTTTTAAAATTTGTGTATTGTATATATAGTGCAAATGCGTTTGATTTATTAAAAAAACATTATTAAAACATTATTTTTGGTAACGGAACATGTTTTACTTAATTGAATCTAATTTTTTTGCAAAATTACACAGTTTCTTGCATAAAAAGAGGGACCCTCCTCTCCCTACATTACGATTATATGAGATTCAGCTTTACCTCCCCCCCTCCTCTCCTCCTTAAATAACTCACGTGATTAAGGGAACTTTGTGAACTGCGTCACCCCTTATTAACCCACTGAATCTAAGGGCACCTTCAACCTTAATTCGTAGTAAAAGAAGTAACCGGTGATATTTTCCGATGAATCAGCAGCGGCAGTATTGTTGATCGTATGGACAGTCAAGTGAGGCTACGAAGCTATTAAAACCAACCGGTTTAAACTCAACAGAAGCACGAGAAAATATTGAGACAGCTAGCTTTACTTTGCGTTAAAACTTGACATAATTTTGCTTAATGTTAGAGCTCATTACACAAATACTCGCTCTATTGCCGTGCTACTTTAAAAGTTCGTCTTTTGATAGAACTGTCCATATTTTTTACGTCTTTTTTCATTAGCACGGCAGTCTACACCAGGGGAAGCCAGATGCCGAAAAAAATATAGATTTTTCGGAAACTTAAAAAGCCGCAGTTTTCTCTTTCAGGTTTATCACTGTATACCAAATTTTTATAGGACTTTCTTTAAGGGGAACTTGAAGAGCCGCATGCGGCTCGCATGCCGCGGTTTGCCTGGTCTACACCTTGAGCGCAAGTGTAATACACGACTCTTTGTCGCGCAGAAAAGATTGTCCGGCTCTTTCTTTTAATTACAGTTTGAGAAAGACGGTGTCGCGTGACCAGCGAAGTCCCGGAAAGCTGCGCTAACCCTGCTAGTCCGGTATCGAACCTGGGACCGCAAATCACACAGGCCGTTGTACAATCAACTTAGCTAAATGTGCCATCATATTTTCGTACACTCTTTAACTTAATGCAACCTAGTAACACATAATATCACTAATGACATTTGCTAAATCATGTCACAGCCAACATCTTAATGACATTGGTTTCGTGACACATTGCGTGAACTAAACGCATATTAGGGCAATCGCATGCGCTGGCCCATTGACCTGTGTCATATGGACTACAGTAAAAGTAATGACGAGTATGCTGAAATTAAGTGGCTGGAGTTCGGCGTGATTTGATGAAATGATTATTAAATTATCAAGCATAAATATTTAACGAGTATAGATGTAGGCACAGCTCAGCCTCAGTAGCATTATTTGTTTGACGACCGGTTTGGCTCAGCGGGAGTAACGTTGCCTGCGAAGCTGAAGGTCCTGGGTTCAAATCCCGGGAAGGGCAAATATTTGTGTGATGGGCATGAATATTTGTTCCTGAGTCTTGGATGTTTTCTGTAAATATCTATTGCTTATATCGTCGTCTAGTACCCATAACACAAGCCTTATTGAGCTTACCAGGGGACTAGATCGATTTGTGTAAAATTGTCCTGTAATATTTATTTATTTAATTATTTATTTGTAATAACAACAACAACAATTCTTTATTGCACACCAACAATAGAAGCAATACAATAGAGCCTTAACATAAAATAGGTAAACAATAGGCGGTCTTATCGCTAAAGAGCGATCTCTTCTAGACAACCTTTGGGTAACGGAAATGACATAAAATAGCTAGAAATGACAACGTGAAGTGACAATTATAACGTGAAGTAATAAAACTTTCTGTTGTTATATGATATATTTTCAGTATAAGTCAAAAGTGAATATTGGTTTTTACTAAACTTGCGAGCTATTTCTTGTGTCAAGTAGAAAGAAATACACCTTTTGGTGACACAACAGTCAATCACACGTCATCGTAATGGGTGCATATGAGACCTTCAACACACCGTGATTTTATTAGAGTAACTCTTATTTTAAATTCATACTTTAACCATGTGAAAAGCGTTGTATGTTCAGAGCCGAATGGCAAACAAAAATTTGAAGGGGTGATCTCAAATGAAATGGAAAAAGGGACGGACAAAGAAAAAAAATTCAATGTAAATAGTGTTCACTTGTTGATTCCAAATTCCAAAGGGTAATAAAACAACCGAGAAGTAAATATAATATGTGCTCATTCAAAATATGTTTTTTCTAGCTTTTTACTAAGTTTCCGAAAACTTACATGAATAAAAACATACAAATGAACGAATGAAATAACTGAAAGTTGCGAAAAACGTATGCATAATTTACTGACATCCCAGAAATAGCAAATGCTTCAAGATTACGAATAACATAGGTAAAAGCTAATTTCAAAGATACGTTACGCCGAAAGATCAATTGAATCACTTGCACACTTTTTGGTATATCTTCCTTAATTCGGCATGTCGAAATTAGGTTCTAACTTCATACAGTGTCCATATGCATTTATTACGTTGGCCACTGTAGATCGCTTCTGTACAGAATATCGCAACCGCATTGGATAGGTGAGAGGTGAAGGCTGTCCTTTCATCTGAGCTGATACGTTTTTATACACGGTTCGAGGCTGGAACTTAAGTACGAGTATATTACTAATTGGATTGCCTGTATATGAATGTAATTATCTATACTTATATAGTACCTACATATGTAAAGGGTGAGAACAAGTATACCGACAGACTTTAACCATTGATTTTAGTGCCTCATTCTCTCATCTCATACATTGGTATAACGTTCAGTTAAAAAAAAACTTTTCTGTGTTTTTTTTTATAATTTTTATAAATACGCGTGTAATGAAAATGTGACTTTAACACTATTTGCAATTTTTTTAGCGTACCGCTAGCACTAATGAAATTTATGGTAACTACTAGCTTCTGCCCGCGACTTCGTCCGCCTTAAATTCGTTTATCGCGTATAAGGGTATTTTTCTGGGATAAAAAGTAGCCGGTAGTCCTTCCCCGGGACTCAAACCATCTCTATACCAAATTTCATTCAAATCGGTTCAGCGGTTTAAGCGTGAAGAGGTAACAGACAAACAGACAGACGGAAAAACTTTCGCATTTAGTATGTCATTATGAAACCATTCCGATAAACGCAAGTTGAAATATAGCTGCAGAACAAAGTTCTTAATTTCACCATACAAGGTAGGAACGTGTGACGTCACAAGTTCCTAGGCCTTAGTATGGAGCATTTTTTAAAAAAGTCTAAAAATATAATTTTAACATTATTGTATCTCGGTGAGTTATTATGAGAATGAAGTAGTTTTTTCACCAATGTTTTTATTATTGAGAGTTCTATAACATACTTACTACAGAAAAAAGTTGTCAAGATCCCAATTCTTCAGTCCCTAAAACTATAAACTTCCGTGGATACTAGATTCCAAATTCCGCAGTATTTTTCTGTATAAACGTGCGATGTATGAATAGTGAAGTCATGTTCCTCTTTTACAATACGAGGTCAAGTTAAATAAGTAAAACGGCATTTTTTTAAAGAAAACTCCGGTCACTTACGATTTTCTGTACCGAAGGGCATGATCCGTGACATATTGAACCAGGATTAATGTGTTTGCGCAATTTCATGATAAATGTTAAACGAATCTACTTTTACAAGTTGACATAAAGATGACCAGTCACTAGCTATTGAACTTTAAGGGATTATGATCTGTGCAAATGTTATGATTTCAACAGTAAATGTTAACATATGCAGCATACTAGATACATATTTCTACGCATGTCTTCAAGGTGGACAATGGAGGTATAGAAATATGTCTGTATTTTCACGAAGAACAGATACAACAAAAAGAACATTAGGAAAGGAATTTCACAGCTCTTTTATCATCATCATCATTTCAGCCATAGGACGTCCACTGCTCGACACAGGCCTCCTCAATAGATTTCCACATGGGCCAGATAGAGGCGACCCGCATCCAGCGAGCCCCCGCAACCCTAACCAGGTCGTCGGACCACCTTTTGGGTGGCTTTCCCACGTTGCGCTTGCCGGTACGCGGTCTCCACTCGAGAATCTTTCTGCCCCAACGGCCAACGGTTCATCGAACTATGTGCCCTGAACATTGCCACTTCAGTTTGCTTACCCTGTTTGGTATGTCGGTGACCTTGGTTCGTCTACGGATCTCCTCATTTCTGATTCGATCCCGTAGAGAGATCCCGAGAATAGCCCTTTCCATAGCTCGCTGAGTGACTCTGAGCTTCCTTAAGAGGTCCATAGTCAGAGCCCAAGTCTCGGCTCCGTAGGTCATCACCGGCATCATTCTTTAAATTATCTTAAAATATTATTACACTCTGTTCATTAGTTTGCCCGAATTAGCGCGTGGTAATGGACTGAGTTTTACCCCGATACCGGGGTCGTATTGAGTACTAGCTCATGTATGACCTTGACTGATTTTGTTCAAGTTCATTTGCGGAGGAAAAAGTTATAACTACGCTTTTTTCTTCAGCGTAGTCGGGTAAACACCTCTACTGAACTGATTTTAACGCACGTCACTTACAATTACGGATGGTTTGAAACAAAGCGATATAAAAACAGTAACGGTTTTGTATCGTTAAAAACTGAATTATTAAATGTTGATAATAACATTATAAATATACATATGCTGGTATTTTATTATAGACAAAACGATAAAACGGTATTTCTCCGAGTGTTTCAACCGCTCTGACTTCGGTGCTCGCATTATTAGAAAACATTTTTATTTTAATACAAAACATTTATTTCGAGTCACATAAGGCCAGAGATGGGAAAAATTTATTCGAATGACGAATAACGAATAAAAATAAGAAAATCATTCGCACATAACGAATAGAATCTTCGAATGATTTATTATTCGTCTTAGAATTATTCGCGAATAATTTATTCGACGAATAAATCATTCGCAAATAAAACTTTCCACAAATAAATTATTCGCGAATAAAATATTCGAATGATTACTAACTATTTACCTGTTTTTTACTTCGTCGTGTTTTCTTTTCAAGTGACTAATGTAATTCGATGTTAAATTTGGAAGTCCTTATATTTTAACAATTTAAGGTGAACACACACAGGTTTTGATAACACTTTTTCGGCTTCGGAATCAATTTTGAAAAAAAAAAAACACCATCTAGTATAGTCAAGGTTGATTTTGTTTGATCTGCTGGTAAAACATTATCGTCGTCTGCATTAAATTCACTCATTTTCATACAAGTTGGAAACAGCGGTAAGTAACGTAGTATATATATAGCGACTGGCTTAGACGGAAGTATTCGAAAGACTAATTGCTAAGAAATAATAAACAATAAGAGTTAACTGCTGATAAGAAACTTAAGTTACTTGATTTTCTCGCTCTTTTATATATCCATCTCTTTCTAATTAGCTACCTGCGATAAAATCACTATCCTTCGCCCCTAATACGCTCGAGTTACTTATAAGTAGTAAATTTGTTTCTTCTCAATTATAATTTGTGATTTATTTGTTACTTTATAATAACACGAATTTTTGGCATCACGCCGCATAGTCAAGAGAAGATGAAACAGTCTTAAAAAATGTTCCCGATCAGTTACCGTTTTATTTCTCTTACTGCAATACAATTACCATCCATTGACCCTTAACACGCTCGAGTTGCTTATAAAAATAAAATCATACGGTTTTCCAGAATATTATTCGTTATTTATTCGTCGATTTATTCGAAAAAAATAACGTATAAATCATTCGTTATTCGAAATTACACGCGAATAATTTATCCGCGAATAAATTATTCGCGAATAAAAATGCGACGAATAAATTTTCGAATAATGCCCAACTCTGCATACACGATATATGTTGTAAGTAGTTTTTGCTTATTACTTATGGTAGCGTTACTAATTAATTAGTTGCAACAGTGCCTCATATACGGTACGGACAGTCAAGCTTGTCCGCTATAGGACGCAAAATGGGGTTGGGGTTGGCCCGCATCCAGCGCACCAGGGATGTGCATCGCGCATAGTCGCATAAAAGCAATCTATGCGCGCTTTAGCAAACATCCCTGATGCGCTGTTATTACCAGGATCACGTGACATATTGGTACACGTTTTTCTTAGCTATCTAGTAGACGTAGAAATAACGAAATCCCGGCACTAATGCGACCACCGAAATTAGAGCGGTTGAAACGCTCGGTGTAATGCCCAAAACACTCACTTAGCTCGCTGTAAAAATACGTAGTCTAAGACTAAAAGCAAACAATCGTTAGTTCAAATGCCAAAATCACTTGCACATATTACGTAAATTGCATTTCGTTACATAAGAGTAACCTTTTCATACATTTTACAGTTGAGCCCTTGGCTTGTACAGTCACCAGCATTCATATCTGTCACAACAAAGCGCGCATAAATATATGACACAACTCTATTTCGTTAGGACGTGTTAGATAGTTTTACTCGCTTTGCTATGTTAGATGTAGATACTAGTGACAGTACCTGCCTCATAAAACGTTATAATATATTATGTGTAAAAAGTAAAAATATACATATTGTGTGTAAAAAGTGATCTTCTTCAGACAAACTCAGTTGGCAGTAGGTACGTACCTAATACGACGCAGTGTATGAAACTCTAAAAAAAAAACGTAATGTCAAAGGCCAAAATCACTTGCGCATCCTACATAAATTATATTTCGTTACATATATAAATAAATATTACAGGAATTTTTTTTATACTTCAAATCTCAGGAAGGAAGCTCATCATTCATCAAATATTTGTCCTTAGGATGGGAGAACAGTACCTACAGCTAAATAGTAAACACTAGACGGTCTCTTCGAGACAACCCCAGCATTGCCACCCAGCGGGGTAATATAGTCGGCCTTAAACCCGTTCTACACCTTTCGATCTGATCCTAATTATCGGATAAAATCGGATAGTGTATTGTGCTACAGGCCCTAAAAATTGGGATCTGTTGTACATTATCCGATTTAATCCGATAATTAGGATCGGATCGGATAGGATCGGAAGGTCTAGAACGGGTTTGCTGGAGAAGAATTAGCCAAATTAGTGCAGCCGTTCTGAAGTGATGCGCGAACTTACATTCCTTCAATTATTTTTTATTTACATAGATAACCTTAGTCTGCAGTAAGTATATAATACGCAGCGTGCGAGTCTTGAAGGCAAATAAACGTAAACTCAAATGCCAAAATCACCTGCGCATCTTACATAAATTGCATTGCGTTACATAAGTGTAACCTTTTCATACATTTTGCAATCGGGATGTTCGCCTTTCGCATCGTGACCCAGCGGCGTGGCCGGCCGCTGAAACCTCGCTTTTACTCGCTAATAACTTGTGTAACATCTTTTAATGAGTTATTCGAATTCTATTTTACTATATAAATATAGTTTTTATATTATAAATAAATAAATATCAGGGACCATCTTACACAAATCGACCTGTCCCCCTATCGCCTTACCCTTTTGACGCTCGGAATCAGAGTGTCATGATTTTGTATGGGCTATGACAGTTGATTCGGATACCAATTGTCAAAAATTCGTTAGGCAATTACCCCCCTGGTTCCGAACAAAACAAAGCTTGTACTATGGGTACGAGGCGACGATATGCATAATAACATATAGATAAATTATATTGTATGATTTCTGTGTTGTCAACCCAGAAAACATCCAAGACCCAGGAACAAACATCCATGCTCATCAAACAAACACTTAAAAAAAAAAATGTTTGATTCGAACCCGGGACCGCCAGCTTCGTAGGCCATTTTGCAATCAATTAAGCCAAACTTGTCGTCAAATTATAATCATAACAGTCATAAAATTATTTATGCGAATCATTAATTTGTCAAAATAGCAAAATATCATCCATTAAACATGTACATAAATAGATTATTTTATATTTAAACTTCACTGCACAATACAAGAAAGTAGAAAAGGCGGACTTAATATCATAAAGGCATTCGCTAACCGCCAACCATTAGGCTAAACTGGGATATAATTGGTTGAAGAAGTCGAAGCTTCTCGAATAATTCAGATACATATTTTTATAGAAAAGTTAATATTGTTCAAGCTTAAAAGTTGCCCGTCCGTCACCGATGCGGCAAACAGCCTAGTGTTGACATATTGGTGTTGGACCAAATTATCTGAACGCCTCTAAAGAAGTCGTTTGCGTATATTTCCTTAAATGTAAATACGTCAATATCAATATCTTACGCATACTAGAAGATTTAACGGTACTTCTGCCTCGACAAAAGTGAACGCTTAGTCAGTCAAAGTTTACATACTTTAAAATCGATTAACCAGACATATAACTGTTCAGAAAGATCATTGTCCGCTATGTTTTGAAAACATCTCTAAGTACTTATTCATGCAGGACTAACGGACTCTATTTCACTTTAAGAGTGTATTCGCGGTTAAAACTGTTAAAAAATGTAAACATTAGATGTTTTTATAGAATACTAGTAGGTGGAACTTCGTTTGCGGAGGCGAAAAAGTCATAACGCCTTTTTTTTTCTTCAGTGTTGTCAGGTGAATGTATCCTATAACCATCTGTGGCTGCCCAGCTACCTGTACCAAAAATAGTTGAAATCGTTTTTGCCGTTTTGGCGTAATGAAGCCACAACGACACAGTATACAAACACAAAAAATCGAATAAAAAGATTTCTTTGATTCAGTAACCTCCAATTAGTTTGATTTTCTTTGTAAATATATTGAATGTACAGACATTTCATTTTTACAACTTTCTAATAGTACTTATAGATATCATGCGTTTAGGAGAAACTTGCCAAGCATAGGTTAAACTTTATAACATCCGTCTTCTTCCGTCCGGGGATGAAAATGTTCAAGCTTCAAATTCATGCGGAAACTTAATGACGTCATCTTATATTCTTTAATTTTATCAATCTGATTCCTTCCTGATCTACGACCTTTATTGTATGCAAAATCGAAATAATATGTTAAAATTTGCAAAATTTAAATGATCATTAGTGCTAAAATCAATATGTGACAAGATCATTATTTAACAACACTAAATTAATAGAATTATGAATGAGACAGTATAGTTATCTATAGATCTCGTTGTAAAGATCTTGTTTGACATTCGTTCTTGTCATGTCGTTATAATAGTGACATTTTTCATTAAGTATAATTATGAGGGTTTTATATTATCAAGAATGTACAGTGATTTGATTATCAATATTCATACATTCTTGAGCTATTTTATGTAAGATTGTTATTATATGTTCTTGTGGGATATTTTATTATAGGAAGTTGTTTTTTATATTAATTAATTTTAATGATTGTATGTTTCAGGTAAGTTGCTGTTTCAAATTGGTTTGGAGTAGTTCTGGACGATTATGCAGGTATTTATTAAATATTGACGAGCAGAATGTGGTGAATATGTCCCAGATCTTGACATTGTCTTTATAATTGGCACCTTCAACCATAATTGTAATAGAGCTGAGAAGCAGGGGTTAGTTATTTAATTTATGGTCTCAACACTGGACCGATTACCTTTGTGTTGTTAGTTTAGTTGCTTAGTAAAGAATATTTGCTTAGTTTTGATGCTAATTTGGAGTCTAAATTTTAGATAACGCGCCGATATTAGAAATAAGTGTGTAAAAAACAAAATGTGTTCTCGTTGTATTAATATAAAAATATATAGGTACTTACTATTAATACATTATTTTCTAGTTTTACACATGAAAATATTGTAATAAATTGCAAAGAAAAATTCATTCAAGCTAACAGTTTTCAGAGGTCCCTATAGACAATGTTACTACACCACATAGGTATTTTCACACTAGGTAATTTGCTAATAATTAAATGATCTACAGAGCGAACTTTGCCACTTAACTTAACCGTAATCTGTGGCAATGAAGGGTTTGATCTTTGATCAATGTTACAAAGGACTATGTCTATAAGTAGAGTAAATTAAGCAATTAAATACAAGCAATTGATTTTATCTAATGCATGTCAATTGTGTTACGACCGTTGTATGTATAAATACAAACATGTTATTCTGGTATTTAAGCAGAAAAAACATTATAACGTATAACATTGTCTTCTGGCGCCACATCAATTAATTACACATACTTTATTGACCTAATAATGTTTGGTCTAAACCGGAATTAAACATGCAAACGTAGATGTCTATATTTGCTCATTTCTGCACAATTGAAATAAGTAACTATTAAGGTGCTACCCGGAAAATTTCGATAAATTTCACTGTTTTTAAAGTGACATAAAATTATTCCTCTTGCTGCAAGCCACGTAAAAATATACATATATATTGTAGCTTGGTATATAGCCTAAGTATATTTTTGTCAACTGGAATGTTATGTTACTTACTAATCAAGAGAAAAAAGATTCTATCTTAAATTGGTATAGGGAGCCCTCGCCAAGCGACGCTTAGTCATGGGACTAAAACCAATAAGTGACTAATGATGTTCACTTTAAAATTATCAACTGGTTTTTCAATAGGTTCTATAGTTTTAAAGAAAAGTAGCTAAAAGTGTTTTTTTTTCGTAAAAATTAACAAATTTTGATGGTGTTTATCTTGGTTTCGGTGACTCGTGAAGATAAACTGAAACAGTATATTGGTAACAACGGTGGTTGTCAACACGATGAGACATATACAACACAGAAAAGTGAAGATCTACGGATCGAAGGTCATTCGCGTTTGGGAGCCCCTTAACAGGATTCAATGACTTTCGATCCATTTGAAGCACAAGTGCATTGACTTAGACATTACATACTATATTTTTTTCAGTCATAACGGATATTTTACCGATATGTCAGCCTTTTCACACCTTGTATAATCTTCCGATATAACAGTTAACCGACCGTAGATCTTATTTCAAAGACGTAAGAAGTAATCGTCGTTAATTTTGTATTTTAAGAAGTAATCATGATTTATTGATTGACATATGTTTTTTGATTGCGCCAACTCGATTCGACTTTATCTTGTTTGATTTTTTAATACAATGCTAAGTTGTCGGAACTTGGTAGGATTTTAATATTATTTACGACTTTATTCAACTAGTACTATAGACTTGTGTCTTTTGAAAGTGTAAGTTTGATTTAATAGGAGTTGTATCACTCGTAATTTAAGAGTATTAGTCACACTTAATTATTATAAATTATTAGGATTGGTTACTATCATAATTTGTGTCTAATTGTTCAATTATTACTAAAAGGGAACTTGAACGAGATACTATATTATTTAACAAATTCTTCGCGAACAATAATTGTTAATTATTGATTAATTATTATTTACAAATAATAGTGCTAAGTCCGTAAATCAGTTAATTATTAAAAGGTAATAAAACAATTTAACGGATTATATCGCGTATATTATCTCATTTTAGTTCCCGACGTTTCGGAAGCTTTCCAGCTTTCCATGGTCACTGGAAAGCTTCCGAAACGTCGGGAACTAAAATGAGATAATATACGCGATATAATCCGTTAAATTGTTTTATTTCAATGAGTAATAATCGCGGAAACAGAAGAAAATATTATATTAAAAGGTAAGTTTGTTTGACCGTGCGTTTTGGACTTACATAATCATAATCGCAATATATATTTACCCGACTGCCTCAAAAGGAGGACTATGTTTTTCGAGTGTGTGTTATGTATGTATGTGGGTACGTATGTATGTTTATTTGTTTGGCAGGCTCTGCTACCTAAATGGCTTAACAGCAATAAAAATGGTTTCGTGTGTACAGTTCTCCGTGGCGCCACCTATGGTCTCACCGGAAGATCAGCGCTGGCTTTAGAGCCAGCATTATGTTGAGGTGGGACCATTTCGGGGCATACTTAGTTTAGACATTTATTTTTGTATTGCTGAATAAATATGCCCTCAAATAAATGTATTCTCTTTCTTTCTTTCTTTCTTTCTTTATAATGTATAATATGGTGTCATTAGATTTGTCTTGGTCATGTGAGTAACATAAGCATAGTGACAAACTTCCACCCCCCTTTCCACCCCTTAACGATAAATTTTTGGAATAAAAACTTATGCATGTCCTTCCCAGACTTTCAAATTATCTCCATACCAACTTTTATCTAAATCAGTTCAGTGATTCCAGCGTGAGATGGTTACAGACAGACTTACATTCGCATTTATCATTGTTATAGTATGAACTCATATATTTTTTACTATCTTGTGAAGTGACGTTACAAACGTCATTTCCCTTCTCACGTTTAACCTATATACAAACAATGACCACCATTTATAACCAAATCAAAGCATTAGATAACCAGGCGTAAACTGACCAAAATACCTTGAGCAACAGTTATTACCGATTGAACCAAAGCCCTACTTTTTACCGTCACGAACTACCAAACAAAACTAAACTTTAACAACACACTCAAATGGCAAAGACTATCAAACAAAACTGAACTGTAACAGCATAGTCAAATGGTATAAAACAACCAAACATAACTAAACTTTAACGACAAAGTGAAATGATAAGTATGAACGTTAGGTTTTAATGTTACGTGAATGGTCCTGAGAATTTGCTCAAAATGGCGCTCTTCTTGACATTTCCTGAACGATTATGCGTTTTGGAGATCATGACTCAACAATGCTCCTAAAATAGTTTGAATAAGCTATGATTTTATTATGTAATTTTGAATCAATCAGTCTACAATAATGTCAAAGTAATGAACGTATTCATAAATATATGAGCATGGTTTGTGTTGTTATAGAAATAGAGTTGTAGGTATGTCAAACAAGATATTTATAAAAGCATTTATAGCTTCATTATGCGACTGCGCTTTTAAGTATGCAGATACTTAAAAGCACAGTCGCATAACGCTTACGCTTTCAACGCTAACTACTTAAATATTAATGAATACTTCATGGAAAAGCGGCGTCTCTTACCAACCTGCTAATTCATACCATTGTTTGCGTATTTTTTATTTATTCGAAAATTATTTTGCTATCTACATATCACGCTGGTTCTAGTTTTAAACGCGTCACGTTTCCTGATAATAGGTTTTTGCTGTAACTGTGACGTCAAGACGAGGTGTCAATTGGTTTATTTCTTAAGCACTGCGACAAGATGTCCTTAATAACTTGCCTGTAATTCTAATGAAGTGTCGTTGTGTTTTGCATGTATACCAACCACATTGGTCTTAAAATAAATAAAAAATAACTTTTTAAAAGCCTATAAGTAGTTATTACTTAATGTTTATTAGAAATAACAGATTATGAGTACCCTAACAATAGAAGCTAGGATTGAATTTTAAAGTAATTAAAATTCAATATTCAAAAATAAAGTATTCAAAATCAACTCTCAAGAAAAAACATATTTCATGCAAGCGTTCTTTATCTTAATAAGTTTTTAGTCTATGCTTCCTGACAGAAACTGACAGGTATCACGACAGCTATTTTATAAATCTTTTTACAAAATTGAACGCTCATACGTACTTAGTAAAAGGCAGACCCTTTAAGGTATGTTTCAAATTCATAAGTCACTGTTGTATGGTCTCATTTTGAAATGCCTTGACAAGTATTCACAGCATTGGAGCATCTCTAATTGAGTTAATAATGGTTGTCATTCTAGTGTTACATTACACACTACACGCACATCGATAACACAGTATAATCATTCTGGTAATACAGCCTCATTCACTCAGCCTTTTTATTCAACGTAATGACGGTATAGAGATGGTCAAAGGCGATTACAGAGTGAAAAGTCATTGGACAGAATAACAGATGGGTCGGGCAGATGAGGTCTGGCCCTGGAAGTTAGCAGGAAAATGGTGATTTTAATTAGAAAACTACCCTGAGACCCAAACCTGTAGATAGCATTGGTATGCCAAATTTCAGCTCAATCGAATACCAGGAAATTGATGAGAAAATGGTATACAAATTTTGAAACCAGAACTTACATTCATTATGTAGGTGAGACCTAGGTGATTTGTGACAAGGGAGAGTTATGTGACATCGTCGATTTTTTGGAACCTATGCTGTTGTATTAACTGATAGCGAGCTCGCAACAGTGCGCATTTGTTAGCTCGATACTTGAACTAAAACGCACGCTTTTTGGAGTTCGCTATCAGTTAACAGATTCCAAAAAATCGACGATGTCACAACTCTCCTCGGTCGCAACTTACCTCTCTCCCCTACAGGTACCTTTTTAGTCCCTATTGTCATTGTGCCAAGAGCGAAAAAAGTGCGTGTTTCAATTTCCCTTCCTGTACATACAAACGTTGCAAGTTAAAAAAAGAAAAAATCAAAAACTAAATCGACAAAAAATCTATAGAATTTGCGAACCTGTTCACAAAATGTCACAAGATCGGTTGAGAAATGCGACGTGTAGAAGAGAACAGCCGGATATCCGCCGGACATACGAAAGCATTTTTGCCCAAGCTGGGAGTTACCTCCTCACAATTCGAAAACGAAGTTCGTATCGTGCCATCCCTTTGGCTCTTATATTGAACTGTATTTGAGTGGGCGGGATATCGCCATACGAACTTTGAATTTCGAGTAGCCCCTCTGAATGGGAGTCTTTCGCTTGATGCGCTCGCTTGTTCAAAAATAAGACATCACAATTTTTCAAGTACCCATTCAAAATCTTAAATTTCGATACAATAAACCATTCTGACATGGGCTTGCGTGCTTGAAAGTTAGTGAGCCGAGAAAAGTGAGTGACGTAATGTATTGTTGCACAAACCCCTGGATTTGTTGCTAAAATACTGTCAACTTTTGCTGAAACTTTGTCGCAGTAAGCCGGTGACTCATTTTAAGACTCATTTCTCTTGATTTCGCGGTAATGTCATTATGAGAAGGTTTCATGTGGTTAGAAGATGTTCAAAACGGTCAGTGGGAATTGACCAGAATTTTGACTAGCTATACTTCCGTTTTTTTGTGAGAGTAAAATTAGACAAAGTCAAAAGTATTCACTATGTTATAATTTATTAGGAAGTGGATCGAAGACGGGGACAGAAGCTCAAGTGGCTCTGAATAATGATAGTGGAATAGCAATGCGCTTATGCGAAGTATCAACAAAATCTGATAAAGATATATACGAGATGCGAGATACGAATTAATATGTAAAGAGGTAACTAGGTAAAATTTCTAAGGTCATTGCTCAAATGCTCGAATTTGAATACAATGAAATTACGTAATTTACGTCTGAAAAAAATTGTTTTTTTTGTTAAAATAAATCACGTGCTTATAATTGACATGTTTACAATTCGCATGGTGAACATCTATACTATAGTAAATATGTTTGATAAATGCAGGCGTTACTATGTGGAACTTCATATTAGATTAATTGATTATATAGTTCCTTTACTTTTTTGCGAAATAAAAAAAATGTGCTCACTATATTTTTTTTACTATATATTTCACTATATTTTATATTATAATGCAGTTTCCACAAAAAAAATGCGCACGAAGTCCCTTTTTTACGAAAACAATCATAACCCACTTTTTTCTTCTGCGTAGTCGAGTAAAAAGTAACCAGCTGTGGATGCCTAGCAACCCGTGCAATATTTTTTTTACATCCGTTTAGCCGCTTTCGCGGCATCGTCATGTAGCCACAACGACACACATATACAAACATGCAAAAAATACAACATTTTATTTGTTATAATAGTCTAGATAAGAGTTTCAATAAAATAGCAAGTGAAGATAAACAACAGGCAGTCTTATCACTAACGATCGATCGCCCCTAGACAACCTTTCAGTTGCGGAGAATTTACAATAATCGGAATTGAGTTAGCGACACCAAACAATCATTGTTATGACTCTTGTTTATACACGCGCACAGCATCATACGGTATATATCACATCACGCCACATCGCATAATCGATGTTATTCTAAGAAAACTTGTAACTCCATTCTATATCAGTATACGGCCTAAATGTTTTATACCGTACTACACATAAGCGCGAATCGACGCGAGACGTACATACATTGATGCTATTCTAAAAGTGCTGCCGTCCTTCGCGTATATAAAAGCGGCAATGTATTTCGCCTCCGTCAGATCGCACGCCAATATGTAGTGGTAGCATATGGACGCGTATTCCAAATATGCGGTAGTTGAGAAAACCAAATGTTGCTTTTGGATCTAATTAATTATACAGATTACATAAAACATACCAGCAATAACTAAGTATTTCGTGGTTATCAAGTAGTTCTTGAAACGATAAATATAAACAAATTAAACAAGGATCATTAAACCCGAGGACGATTCAGTGACCTAAAAATAGTACGATACAAACATTTGTTTTTGAAAATATCTTCAATGTCCAACCCTTAAATTTTTACAATACCTAATTTAGATTAGGGTCAATCTTACACAAATCGACCTAGTCCCAAACTAAGCAAAGCATTAGCTGTATTATGAGGACTAGACGACAATATCATCTTAGATAGATAAATATAACACTTGTATTATATAAATAGAAAACATCTAAGACCCAGAAACACTAATACTTGTCCTTACCGGGAATCAAATTCGGGGCCGTAATCTTAAATTAGATATTAAATTATTTCCTTTGGACGTACATCATTTTAAGCATTTTAATACTTAAAATAAAATTACATAAATTTAAAATAAAGTCTGAAATAAAATCTTATGAAATACTTATATAATTTTCATAACACAATTTGTATAAGTAATGATTTACAGATATTTTAACAAGGAAAACTGTAGATATTGTTCGATACAGTTTATCGCATGTAGTTATTCTATTGTAAACACAACTTTTTTACAACTAGCTAAGGTTTAAAATGCGTGAAAGTAAAAATCTGGAGATGTAACTGACCGTTACTTATAACTTATATTATATATAACTGGTAGGTTAATTAAGGAAAGATATTAAGGAAATAAAAAACAAAATATGTTCCAAATAAAACATTATAGTTATTGCTTAAGGCGTATGCACACAACGTTTTTCATAATAAGTCAACCACACGTTTGGACGACACGTGTACATTTCTACAACGGCCTACGAAGCTGGCGGTCCCCGGTTCAAATCCCAGCCAGGGCAAGTGTTTGTGTGATGAACACGAATGTTTGTTTCTGGGTCTTGGATGTTTTCTATGTATTTAAGTATTATAATTTATCTATATATTATGTATATCGTCGCCTAGTACCCATAGTACAAGCTTTGCTTAGTTTGGAGCTAGGACTATTTGTGTAATTGTCCCTGTGTTAAGAACAAGGCTGGCTACTAGTTTAAATAGTGTATCATATGAAAGGGCTCAATTATCACATTCTTAAACATTATTTTACTGTGGCTATATATCCGATTTATTAAGGGGAAAAATGCCATTCAAGGCGGGTGCCAGTGGTATTTTTCTCCAAAGTTTATCAAGCGAAAAATCTGAAATTTTCTCGAAATATATTAATTAACATAAATATTACAGTAGAACCCATTCGTTTAGTTTAGTAAAAATCCTGAAAAAATAACGGTTGCGTACGAAAATGCATGACTAACGAAAATTTCTTCGTTAATAGGAGTATTCAGTTGGGCTGGGCAGCATTCGGAAAGTTTCGTCGAATCTTCACGTCACCTATACCACAAAGCCTGAAGACTAAAGCCTTCAACCAGTGCGTCCTACCAGTCATGACGTATGGTGCCGGGACGTGGACACTTACGTTATGACTAGTTCACAAGCTCAAAGTTTCTCAGCGAGCTAGAGGGCTATGCTCGGTGTCTCTATGAGGGATCGTATCAGAAATGAGATGATCCGTCACAGAACCAAAGTGACAGACATAGCCCAAAGAATTAGCAAAATGAAATGGCAGTGGGCTGGTCATATTTTCCGAAGAACCGACAACCGCTGGAATAGAGTCTCGAGTGGAGACCTCGTCTCGGCAAAAGAAGCCTAGGACGTCCTCAAGCAAGGTGGAGCGATGGCTGGAGAAGACGGCTTGCCATCTGCAGTATTTCCGGACTGATGCGACCTTCAAGCCTTCAAGAAAAGAGCGTTCTCCCACCTGAAAGTCCGGCAACGCACTTGTGACTCCTCTGGTGATGCAAGTGTCTATGGGCGACGGTGATCGCTTACCATCAGGCGAGCTGTCTGGTAGTTTGCCTCCTATGTCATAAAAAAAAGGATTGTGCTCAGTGGCGCACCCTTGCAGAGATCTATGTCCAGCAGTGGACTGCAAAATGTTGATGATGATGATGAACGAAAATTCGGACAAAGTATGGCTTTCAATTGTGGTTATGGCAGTCAATATAGACCCATTTAAGAGCTGCTGATTCACAAGTAAAGTTACATAACCATTAAATACCTACAAATAACCAGTCTGGCTGAACAATTATCTTCTTAATTGCACATTATTTAGTTTGAAAAGCTTCTCATGTGTATTTCCTTTGTGTGACATAACACGCATTGTTTCATACACAATGAGTTCATTCATAAAGGCATAAATGCAATGAGCTTCCATTGCACTTATGACGTTTTTCCTTTCAACCGCATAGCTTCCTATAGTTTGAAGTTTGTATGGGAAATGCAAGTATTATGATTATGACACAGTGTATGAATATTTTGATGCAACCGGGTACTAAGGAAGTGTACATATCAACGCCACTAAAAGTATATTTATTTATTAAATTGAGCTCTTTGTTAATTTAGGTGAAAACAAAAAGGAGAACAGACGCGATCGCCGCAAAAGGTATTAAAATTATACGATTCATCGACGATTTGTTCACATTTTGGAGTTTTGACACAACAGCCGAATACAGGAGCGGACACATACATATTAACGGCCACTAACCCACTTTTGAGCTCCTGGTCACATCTACATATATCTATTTTACAGAATATTATAAGGTTGTAAAAATGAAATGTCTGTACATTGAAGATATTTAAAAAATATATTGTAACGGATTTTACTGAACCGATGTTTTTTTAATTTTTGGTATGTTTGTATGTGGTGTTGTTTTGGTTTTATTACACTACCTAACTAAATCGGATAAATGGATTTCAACTATTTTTGGTATACGGGTAGCTGGATATCCACCGATTATTGTAGGATACTTTTCACTCGACTACACTGAAGAAAAAAATAGGGTTATGATTTCCTCTCCTCTGCGAACCATGATGCGAGCACCATCTAGTATTTTTGTTATCAAGTTTTATTTCAACAAGAGCAATATCTCCCATCCCAAGTGGGTATATTACCCGTGTGGGGTATCATATTAAAGAGCTGAACTTTTACGTATTAGAATATTTGCTTTTCCTACAAATATAATCATATTTTGGGGACAAAATACTAGTAATTAAAAAGGACATTGTCATAAAATTTACCTCACTTGAGATTCAGTCACGTTATTCTTCGGGTATTTTCTGGCAAAAGCCGCCATCACAACAAAACCTTTCTAAAGTCACCCATAGTTCAAGCTCATCCATAACCACTCTTAAATTCCAAACGACGTATTAAATTCGTCACAACATAGCACATAAGCTCTTTTAGCATTGATTACCTTCGACAATTGAAACTGCATAAACAATTGAGAAATGACACTCAAATTAATGATCCTCTTTTAAATGTTATCTTTTGAGAATTTCACAATTTGAGCAAATTTTTAGAGCGCCATAAGTGTCATTAAAATTACTATGTACTTAGGATCTTTTGAAGCGAGTGTGGGCGTGACATATGGCGCAATGTGGCCGGTTCACATAAATTATGTAATAGTATATTTGGGTTCAGCGGGCATTTGGTGACAATTGATGCAGAAATTGTACTTAATGTACAAGTAAAGACGTTTTATCAAAACCAAAACATCTCAAACAATTAATTTTTTTTTTTCGATAAATGTCACCGTCCTTGTAAATGTCACTTTTAGAGCAGATGAAGATGACAAGCCGTGTCATTACAAAATAAATTTTTCATGCATTTTAGCGGGGGGGGGGGGGGGGTGAGGTACACACGTACAAACGCACACAGTTCAATGAAATCATCTACTATGGAAATATTGTCCATTAAGGAAAATGTGGAAAAAAACCCCCCCCCCCCCCACCCCGCTTATCTCTGAAGTGAAAACTTTACCAAGCGAAAAATACGATTTTTTCTTAATTTAGGAAAATTATAACCATATTACATCTGTCTGTGTCACTTATCTTAAATTTTTTATCTCCGTTTTGAATAAAGCGGTTTGGTTAAGTTTGTCCATCATTTGCACTTGGTCGGTTTTTTTTTATGTACGAACCGAAAGCTTGACGACACACCTAACATATAAATAAGTATTAGAATATTTAACTTCCTGGAAACCTTTAATTTTCGCACATGGTAGCGACAAATCACATTAATTAAGGTATACTCGGGTAAGACCGGATCAAAGGTAAGATCAGAAGTAAGCAATTTCCAGGTAAACGGTACATATTTTTTTATCCCTGCCAACATAGTGTTCGTAAGGGATAAAATGGCAGCGCAGACTATGTTGCCAGTGATAAAAAATACCAACGGTTTCGCTGGTAATTGCCGGTCTTACCATAATGAACCATAGCTCAAGAAAATCGGTTGAACCATTTGAAAATTATCAGTTTCTTTCAAAACGTGTGTTGTCACTAACTAGACCCTCCAATAGTCCAACTTACTGCCATAAAAAAATATAAGTAGTTAATCAATTATCAGCCAATTATATCATGATTATACATTTATTACACGATCAAAATCCCGTTTAACACAAGCGTTTGCCAAAATCGATCCTCCGGTCACGTCTTCCAATCGTGACGGGCACTTTCGTTATAAGCCGCTTATAAGGCATCGGCGGAACCACTGGAGTGTGACACCAATTATACATTACGCGGGTTATTGTTGCCAAATCTTGAAGAAAAGCGGTATTACGTACAGACTTATCTAAATCCAGTATATAATTTTGTAAATCCATAGTAGCTAGTAATAATTTACTCAACTATTAGAGCGGAAACGCGACAGATCTCATTGGCTCGTGAGCTAGAATATTTTTAACCTTTTGAGCGCCCAGTGTTGACGGGAAACCGTGCACCACACGCCAACCAATAAACCAGTTATATGATACCGTATAGCGTCAAATGACGACGTGGTGTCTGAGGCACAATTTTCCGTTGACGTGATTTGCCGTCTGTGTTTGAGGAATAGCGATTTAGGCGCCCCAAATAACGTTTTTTACTAAACTATTATACAAATTTAAAGAGACTTTGCATTACAGCACGATTTTCACAGATAAATTTACAGGTAGATTCGACTAGTCAGATTTTTTCAGTTTATTTACCAATAATCAGTAAATAAAACATTTTAACAGATTATGTCGCGTATATTATCTCATTTGAGTTCCCGACGTTTCGGAAGCTTTTCAGCTTTCCATTTTCACCCTTGACCATGAAAAGCTGAAAAGCTTCCGAAACTTCGGGAACTCAAATGAGATAATATACGCGATATACTTAATCCGTTAAATTGTTTTGTTTAAATGAGTAATAATTGCGGAAACAGAAGAAAATATTAAATAATTATTAAATTATAAGAGAAATAACGTAAATTTTTGCCATCTGAAAAATCATTGTGAGGTTTCTAACTTATTAATAAAAAGATTTACAAATAAAGGCTTAGAAATTTTATTAAAAACTTCGTTCGCGGAGGAGAAAAGTCAACCCCTCTTTTTTTCGAAAGCGTAGTCGGGTAAAAAGTATTCTATAACCATTTGTGGATACCCAGCTACCCGTGTATCAAAAATAGTTGAAATCTGTTTAGCCGATTTGGCGTGATGAAGCCGTAACGACACATACAGATATACAAAAAATCCCAAAAATATATTGTTCGATTCAATGACCTTTAAATAGTCCGTAACACTTTTTTTTTTAAATATCTTCAATATCAGTCACAGTGTCACAGATATTTCGTTTTTGGGTGAATCAACTTTTAGATCCACACAAATCTGTCCACAACTTTACAAAACCTCGTTACAAAATAACGCCTTTAAATAATGGTTTATCTTTTTGATTAAATATATGGTGTACGTAAAAACGTTGATGTCCCGTCTGTTAAACCTAATAAACAGGGAAATACCATATTAGAAGCCCGATTTCTTGGTAATTGCAGAGACATTTTCGGTAAAGCGAGAGACGTCAGAAATGTGGTTCTAAAAGTTGATTCACCCTTTTACAACATTTTAATAGTATTCGCTGGTTTTCGATCGCAGCGCTCATAGTGGCCAAAAGTAAAACTTATGTTGGCGCTGTTTATCTGTCATATCTCAAAGTAATCTGTTCAGACTTGGTTACCTAATTTGAATAAACCCGGTCCTTAAAATAATACTCATTTCGATCTGAAAACGATATTTAATTTATCACTAATGATACAGAAACAATTATATATTTTATTATTATTAAATGAAACTATTAAAGTAGCTTTAGCTTCTTGTCTTACAGTAAAACTACAATTAATAATTAAGTAAACAAACCCTGAGATATTCAAAATAAAACACACTTTTTGAATCAATTTTACTTACCTCATTCAATTTGAATGACGAAAATTGATTTCACAACCCTTTTTCACCCTAAATTAAGGTATCACAGTAATTTTGGAAATAAATTATTCGATAATTTTGTATAATAATAACCGGTTTGAGCCACCGCTTCGCACCATAGTGCACCGCGTTCAATGCATACTGTTTTTTGCACATGAACAGTTACGATAAACCTAGTGATAATGAGCAAGACGGGTTAAATAGTGTATCCGAATTATTTATTCGGGAAAGCGTCATGACTTCTAGTAATGGAAATTTGAATGACATGGAGATAATTGAGAAGGAAAGTTCTAACCAAGAGGATATAAGGAGATCTCAGAAGAGAGGTAGGGAGATGGGTTCGGAGGAAATATGGCAAACAGCGGGGAGGAGAGGTAAATTGTTGGCATGAGTGGAGAATACTGGCGAGGGCCCCGTGAGGATCCCAGAAGATAAAATTGAAGTCTGTTTAACCGGAACTGAGAAGCTTCCTAAGCAATTCAAGCTGGCTAAGACTTTAAAAGAAGAAAAAATACAGGGTGTTATTCAAATCAAATACATTAATTTGTATAAAGTTTTGATACGGGTTTCGAAAGAGGAATGTGCAGATCAGCTTATAAATTCAAAACTATTTAACGAAAATGAATTAAAATGCCAGAAAAGCGGTTAGAATCTGCTTTCAAGGGCCGTCACTGCCTACTCATGTATACCTTTTTGACGCTAAAGTTAAAGTTGAAGCATACAGATACCCAGTAACGCAATTTTCATGCTGTTGGAGGTTCGGCTATACAGTTCGTTTTTGCCCAGCCAGTAGACCCGTTTGTCCCAAATGTGGAAATAATCATAAAAATTGCGAGACAACCGAGTTTAAGTGCAACAATTGCGGGGGTAACCACATGGCTTTGTTTAAAAGCTGTCCCATCTATGTGAAAGAGCAATCCGGGACCTGATGTCCAACTTTAACCGTTCCTACAAGAGAGCGCTAGCATTATATGCTCCCGCTTCTCCACCTCCCTCTACATATCCGTCAACAATAGTTGGAAACAATTTCCCAGCTGTGGACCCCCAAAGTGAAAGGGAGACATGTTTGGTACCGACACAAGCATCAATCAGTGATCTAACGGTTGCTTCAACACCTAAGACATTTGCTCAGGTAACGAAGGGAAAACAAGGAAAACATAAGAAAGAGGAAAAAAACGGAAAGTGCAAAACATCTAAGGCTGGTAATAATGTAGAAGATATGGACAGAATTAGCTGGTCATAAGACGATGAATCTGAAGACAAAGACCTACAAGCAATGGAACCGGGGTCTGGACTTGGGGAGAGTTCAAAAGAAAAATATGCTGTATCATGGTTGCTGCTATGGAAGAAACTCAAAATGAAGTTTCTGGAGGAAAATACATCTTGGGAGGAGAAAGTGAGAGATTGCCTTGGTATAATTTGAAAAACGGTGATACTCGTATCCTTTGCAGTTCAGTACCTTTCGGAAATTCTTGGTCTAAGTTTTTTGTGCCAAAATGGATAACGAAGCTAAACTAGCAAAATTAAACATACTCCAATGGAATGCCCAAAGTCTTCGACCAAAGATATGTGACTTTGAAGCCCTTTTATGTCAGGAAAAAGCCATATAGTGATAATAAGTGAGACGTGGCTGGATCCAGACAGCTCTCTTAGAATTAGTGGGTACAACATTTTCCAAAGTGACGGCGATGATGGATACGGAGGAGTGGCTATAATGACTCATAACACAGTAAGAGCTCATAAGGGCAAAGTGAACAACGGTAATCAACACATTGAGGTAGTGAACATACAAGTGGAAAACTGTGATTATATCCAAAATATTGTGTCAGTGTATTGCCCCAGTGCAAACACAACACTAGAAGACTGGAGTCGCATTTTTTCGCTGTCAAAGCAAAGATCGATAATTGCTGGAGACTTCAATGCACACCATACTATTGATCATCGAAGACGGATACCCGAGGCGTCCAAGTGTATGATGCTGCCATCGATAATGATTATGTGTCCCTCAACAAAGGCGATCCAACTCGCATTAAGAAACACATTTAGCAAATATAACCCAAAAAACTACACCTGATGTGTCATTTGCTTCCGTGGATATTGCACTGAGGTTTGAATGGAAAGTTATGAATGAAAACCTGGGCAGTGACCATATGATGATAAAGATGTCGACTGGAATCACGCCGGTTGATTCAACTAAACGGAGAAGGGTTTTCAAAAATGCTGATTGGTCTGGATACGAACATAAAATAAGGGACAAAGTTTCTGATGACCGTCTACCATTGGATCATCAATTAGCTTATGACAATTTCATGGCAGTGGTGAATGAAGCCGCGGACGAATTTATACCAACGAGTAAGAAAGTTACATCTCCGCTGAGCTGCAGTAAATTTTCTCCAAAACCATATTGGACACAGGATTTGTCTAGATGAGTAGCTGAACGTCGCCAAGCTTTGGCACAATTCAGGAAAAATCCTACCCCAGACAACCTAAACATTTTACAAAATAAGGTAACCACAGCACGAACAGCGATCCAGCGCTAGCGACAGAAGGCTTGGCGTAAGTTTTGTGATGATATTGGCAATGTAACCTCCTCAAAAGAAATGTGGGCAAAAATGAGATGGATCAAAGGTTACAAAACAACTAGACCCAGTGTGGACAAGGAAAAGTTGGAAACCTTATTAAATGGATTGACACCAGACTTTGTAACGCCTGAGAAGCCTGTTTTTGTGTCAGAAGACGTTCTCCTGAATTCGCCGGTTAAAATCCAGGAGTTGAACAACTGTGTTAAACGCTCAGATACTGCGCCCGGTATGTACAACGTCTCATATTCTATGATATCTAATCTACCGGAAGTGGGTAAGAGGGCACTTGTTACACTTTACAATCGGTTTCTATCATTTAGCTTTGTCCCTAATCAGTGGAGATCAGCCAATATTGTTCCTGTACCAAAACCGAGAAACGGAACCCAGACGTCCTTAGATATTCGTCCAATTGCCTTGTTATCGTGTTGTTGTAAAATATTTCACACTATTATTACTCGTCGGCTGGAATGGTTCCTTGAGAAAAATGACTGTTTTTCTAAGGAAACAACAGGTTTTCGACGATCGCGCTCATGCCTTGACAATTTAGCCAGGTTAGTAACACGAATTCAAATAGGTTTTACAATGGGAGCACCCACTGTTGGGTGCTTCATAGACATAAATAGTGCCTATAATAATGTCAACATAACTAGCCTCCTGTCAATTCTGGATAGTTTGGGAGTTGGAGCCAACTTTTGCAACTATTTGTGGGAGTTTTTACATGAAAGGGTATTATCGGTCTAAACTAGTGAAGAAGAGTGTTTCACTCGTACCACGGGAATAGGTATAGCACAGGGTGACCCTTTGTCTCCAACTCTATTTAATGTTGCTACAAGCAAAATCTGCCAACATATTCAACAAGTGTTTATCTCACAATATGCGGATGATTTCGTAATTTATGCTGAGAGAGAGCTTTAGAGCTGAGAAACCAATGTAGCCTAGTACTTAATAGTGAATATGATTCATGTTACATGATTTTTACTGATGGTTCTAAGGATGAGACAGGATCTGGGGCGGCTTTTTTTGACCCTCAAACAGACATACGAGTCAAGTTTAAAATTGAAGCAAATGTGTCAATAATGCATACTGAATTAATTGCTATCGCAGAATCTTTAGATTATGTCCTATCAGTAGACTACAGCCGATTTGTTATTCTATCGGACTCAAAGAGTGCCCTTTTACATCTGGCTCGGTTAACCTCGAGCAGCCGAGGATTACCGATAGCCTATCGCATCCTAGAATCCATCGGTAGAATTCAGGCGGCGAATAAAAATGTACAGATCCAGTGGATACCTTCTCATGTAGGCATTTTGGGTAACGTGGAAGCGGATCTGGCAGCAAGGCAGGCTATATATGGGGGACTCCTATAATTGTTTACCAGTGCACAGTGAGGTCCTAAGCGATGTCAAAGGAATGTGTCCACAACAGTGGAAGGAATATTATGACGAGCGCTCATTATCCAAAGGAATTTGGTATAAAACTATTCAGAACGAACTCCCTCGATACCCATGGTTTGAAAAAGTCGAGACAATGAGGAAAAACATTGTATCATTGCTTAGGCTGCGAACTGGACACATTCCGACAAATAAGTTTAAGTTTTTGATGAAATTATCAAATACACCAAATTGTCTTGTTTGTAATACAATAGAGGACGTTCAACACGTGTTGACGGAATGTGCCCGGATCGCAGCCCAGCGCCGCGGTCTAGCCTTATATAACGTAGGTATGTGTAACAGTATCTTGGCCTCACCAGAATCTGATGAGGCCAGGATACTGCTTAAAATCTACTGCTCCTCTTTGGGAGACGGTAGGTAGTTAATTATTAGTTTGTACCTATTGTGATAATCTGTATTACGGGGGTGGCATAGCGTGCCTGCTAAAACTCCCAGGTTAAATAAAAGAATAAAAAAAAAGAACAATATTTTGACACAACGTCGCGATTAAATGTCAAAACGTCAGAGCCAACAAAGTTGTGTGTTGTGGACGCTAGGTGGAGCTGAACTCGTACACGGAGCCAATAGAGAAATGACAAATAATGCAATGTAGCGTGTTCACCGTAATCCATGCACCTTCTTGGGCAGCTAAGTTACTGCGATTTTCTGAACCAATATTTCTTATTCGCGGCCATAATGCTTTCGGTAACGGTTGCCTAATGCGTTACATTCCTGTCCGATAACTAGTTACGTTTCATAACTTTTTTGCTATCAAAAACGTTTAACGCATCGGTTAGTTAACAATAAACATTTTTTTCTAGATCTGAAGTTTTTACTTAAAGCAGAAATTGAAAAAATAATACGCGACATAAACGCTTCCCAACAGCGTATAAAATTAAGTAACGTATTGAAAATTTCGTTCACTCGTATGAAAAAGAGTGACCCAAACCCAATGGGAAAACCGCGCTTAATTTCACCGCTAGTGTAGAGAAATACAAAAGGAAAAAAGTATTACTAAGGAAAAAAATTGTGATACGGACTATTTGAAGGTTATTGAATCGATGACGATTATATTTTTTGTATGTTTGTTCTATTGTGTCCTTGTAGCTTCATCACACCAAATCGGGTTAATGGATTTCAACCATATTTGGTACACAGGTAGCTGGTCATCCACAGATGGTTATAGGATACGTTTTACTCGACTACGTAGAAGAAAAAAGAGAATTATGATTTTTAATCTTCTGCTGACGAAGTTGCGGGCACCTTCTTGTAGCCCAGTATGGCTAATGGAAAAGACCGGACTAGAAAAACTTGCTATTACTTTATTTGTTCCAACGTACGTCGTCTTATTTTTCGTCACGAATGCAGGTTTTACCACCGTTTATAGACAAGTCTGGTAAAACAAGAACGTTTCCTGTAGAAGTTTTTCAAACTCAATTAATCTGTTATTACCGTTTATGGCTTAATCAACTTTTTTCTGTATGTCGTTGGTTATGTCTCCTGATTACTCTTCAAAAGTACTATTTTAAACGCTATAAATGTAACAAAAAAATCTAACCAAAATAGGTAAATAAAACAATTTAACGGATTATATCGCGTATTTTAATCTCATTTGAGTTCCCGACGTTTCGGAAGCTTTTCAGCTTTCCATGGTCACGGGTTGACCAAATAAGATTAATATACGCGATATAATCCGTTAAATAGTTTTATTTGAATGAGTAATAATCGCGGAAACAGCAATACCAAAATAAATAAGATCCCATCTCGTCAGTCTGTTATTCGCATTTTTCTAAATAACTATAACTATTGTATCCTTAGTTACGGGGGTCAAAATAACAAAAAAATTAGGATTATTATATGTATTTATGTATGGGTATTACGCTATCAATTAAAGGATTACTAAATCAGTATACAAAGCGGGTACGTTTTGAATGAAAATATTCTACGAAAAATCTGTATTATTGTAGAGTAATTCTAACGTCGCTCCAATGGATTTTCATATAAAATTATTCCTAAGCCATACTTTAATGATGCTGTCTGGGTTATACCTACCTGTTACCACCACATTGTTACCAGTGGTAACAGCTGGGATATTTTTCGTTATCTTTGCAGAGAGCTCATTTTTCCCGGCCTTAGTAACGCACCAATCTTTTAGTTTGTTTACCACCTCCGATTAGTATGATTATATTAGTAAAAGCGAACCGGCATTGTTGCGTAAGATAGTAATGAATGGCAGTTCGGTTTGTAATTACAATCAGCTGCTCATTGTCACTACGCACGCGAGCCGGCTAATAAACACTTATGTTTGGGCGTGTGCCGTTTGCTTTGGGTTTTCCTACAGTTCTAAGTTCGAATATAACATTTAAATTTACACGATTTTAACTCATTAACACGACACAATCTTCCTTCTCCCTTCCTTCTTATCCTTCAGGTCTATGGACGTGACACGCCGTGAAAAACGTCGATTAATTACCAACGAAAGGTACCTAATAGGGAATATGCATGATGTTTATTTTTGCTTTTATTAAGGGCTTTTTCATGTAAAAAAAACAGTAGACAAAAGACTTTTCCGAATAACTATATAAATAACCAAGATATAAGCCATCAAAGATTTCATTCTATCTCTTTCTAGCAAAACAGAATTTAATATTCGCTCCGTGAAAATCAAAATGACACTGTACAAAATAAAAATCGCTTCAAATATAAATTCTCGTTAAACAGCAGAACTTCACTACTTTAATGATTTTAGGGATTCTTGTCGTCCATCTTGGACGGACGACATGAATTGGTGTGGATCAACTCATTATTTTATTATTTTTACTATGAAACCGTACCCTGGCTTTTAAACCTTGACGTTGGCTAAATTATCCTACCTAATGGACAGAAGCCATTAAACTTAAAAACTGAACTGAACTGAATGATTTTAGATTTTGTATAGTGTCACTGTCATTTTGATTTTCAGTGAGCGAATACGGAGTTTATATGGCTGGAGTGCACTATGACGTAACAGTACATGTCGGACCACTCTGTCAAAGCGCTGTCTAATTAGTAGTTTAAAATGCACATATCATGCGTATTTCTTGGCCGATTTTAATTTTAATTTCACTTTATGAAATCGTTTTTACAGTATTTTTATATTTTGTTAAGAAAAAATATCATGCATACTCGTACCCTATTAAATAAATCATATTCATACGCTATAAACCCCCGTTTTGTTGTGTATAATATAAAACGTTACGTGGGCGAAACCGCAGGTTAATGCTTGTATGATTATATGAGCGTACTAAGAGCTCGTAACTTCTTCGTTCGCGGAAGAGAAAAAGTCATAACCCTCTTTTTTCTTCAGCTTAGTCGGGTAAAACATATTCTATAACCATCTGTGGGTGACCACTGGCCTAAGTTCCAAAAAAAATTGAAATCCAGCCGTTTTGACGTTCGACTGCGTAGAACTTTATAAAAGTATAGATACTTACTAGTATATTATTGGAAGAATTAGGATTTATGAATGGTAGCTTGACTACCAGATAAACCTACAAAGCAAGGTATCTCATAGGATCATAGGAAGCTGAAGGTCCTGGATTCAAATCCCGGTAAGGGCAAATATTTGTGTGATGAGCATAAATTTGTCCCTGAGTCTTGGATGCATTCTAATTGTAGTTAGAATTATTGTGTTCATGATTCTTATATATTGTAATTATTTTTTGATGTCTTACAGAATGGTCTTAGACCGATGCCCTGTGTGGCAGTGCCGCTAGTGCCATTTGTCACCAACAAGGTTTTGACTGAAAATCAGCGTTGCGGCCTCCCGGCTGCAGCACATGCTGAGCTTAAACCTTTTTGCTTGCACACTGCCGCAATTATTTTGCACGTTTTGCATTGTTGTATGTGTGTATGGAAATAAATTATTTATTTCTTTCGTTCTTTCATTCTATTTATGTATATAGGTAAAATTTTTGTACCTAGTCGTATATCTACTAAATATATCGTGGTCTAGAACTTATAACACAAGCCTTATTGAGCTTACCATGGAACTAGTTCGATTTGTGTAAACATTGTCCCGTGTTTTTTTTTTTTACTTTTATACTGCTACGTCCAAAATTTGCAAATTATTCACACTGCAAAACTATTATAAAGTTGTAAAAATGAAATGTCTGTAAATTAAGATATCTTAAAAAATTTGTGATACGGATCATTTGAAGGTAACTGAATCCAACATTTTTTTGTATGTTTGTATGTTCATTGTAGCTTCATCACATCAAAACGGCTGAATGGATTCGCTATACGCATTTTCCCATGTTATCGGCTATGCGCGCAGTGCCACGAAAATCTTGGTCGTGAATGTATTAAAAGAGTAGCTCTGCAGACATAACCATGCCCACTAGGTACAGAAGAAGTTGATTGACCCAAATCATCATTAATCAACTTCGCAATACTCTACGGCAATAATTTTCAACCATTTTCATATGCGACCCTGGAAATATATTTCGCAATCCCCTTTTAAGAGCTGATTTAAACATAAGTTTTAAAATGTAACAAATATTAAGTCCACATTAATGTTACCGAGACCCCCTTGAGGCTTCAAGACTTCCAAAGGTTAAAACTACTAGGCATATCGCTTTTAGCGTTAGGCTATAATATATTTCTAATTTTTATTAACCTAAATACTATTTACTTCATAGCCTTAATGTCTGTGTTTATTTTCATTTCACCAGCTGTTCCACAAACGTATAGGAAGTATTACGAACACGCAACCTACATCTGTGTGAAACTCATACACGTGTGTATGTGTGAGTCAACTCATTTAATTCACACCTTCGATACTAAACTGTCGTAAATCTGATTTTAAGATCGTTCAAATCTAAACTTTAGCACGTTACAATTGAAGTGCGAATGGTTTAAGCGTATTTTCCTATTCAATGTTCTTATGGTATTGAAATAGAGCACACGGTCCTTTCGAAAAAGGACGTAGTTTCTTAAGAAAAGCATGTCAGTTAAGCTCTTGTTAAAAATAGGATTGTATCACGTGCGCCGCCGCAGGTACTGATTAGAGAAGACACATCAGTTTCTTTGATAGGGAAATTGTTGAGTTACTCGTGCAGAAAAACTGAAGCGGATTTCTATTGACGAAATTGGTTAAAAGTTATGGTGGAATTTCACTTTTGTTCGAGGTTGTATTGACAATTTGATTGTAAATTTAAAATTGAAGTACTTAGTTTAATCGGGGCTCAAGTTTATACTTGATGACTATTATATTTATGCTCGCATAGTGATTTAGGTACTTAAGTTAGTACTAGTCACCATAGATAAAAAAACTCCTCAAAATACAGCCACAGATGGCTCTGGCATAGAAACTGTTTTGACTCAAATCTTTCACGTGTTACATTCGTAGTAGGTACTTGTGTAAGAATGCATTTCCTCTTATATATTTCCGTTTCAGAATATATTATAAGGGATATATTAGAAGGGATGATATATCCTTACCAAAGTCTACATAGGTATCTGTTACAGGCTATGTATAGTGTACTGCGCCATTTGCAGCTCGCAATGTCAAACAATCAACTCCCAATAAATAAACAAAAATATTAAACGACCCATTCAAGTTTTTAAAATCGAACAAACAACGGTTCTCCACACCGATGCGCGATTTCTTGTTTATTTTGGCCATTTTTGACCGAACGGATAAAGGAGTCGAAGAGGTTTATAAATAAATTGCTATTAAATCTGGTAGATGCTTCGTCGAATTGATTCTATAAGCATTGTCGGGAAATAAAGCCAAAACCAATTACGACGCAACCATATTGTTAAAGCCCTAATGAAGGTGAAGTATTTATATATACATATATACACTAGAAGGTGCTCGGACCTTTATCATTGGAGGAGTTAAATATCATAACCCTTTTATATCTTCTTCAGCGTAGTCGCGTAAATAGTATCCTATAACCATCTGTGGATACCCAGATACCCGTGTAGTAAACATTTTTTGAAATCCGTTCAGATTTTTTGATGTGGTGAAGCCAGAATGACACATAAAAACATAAAAAAAAACTAAAAAAAAATGACATCTCATTTTTACTACTTTATAATAGTGAAGGTGCTCGCAACTTCTTTTTTTCTTCAGTGTAGTCGAATAAATAGTATCCTATAACCATCTAAAAATAGTTGAAATCCGTTTTGACGTGATGAAGCCACATCGACATATACAAGCATACAAAAAGTCCGAAAAATATTACCATCAAATATTGTACCCTTTCGTACCTTGTCATAGTGACATTGATATGGAATCTCTATCGGCCTTCATATTGATTTTGACTGTGACAAGGAACGAAATAATATATAAATTAAATTCGTCTCTGTAGAGTCAAGACTCTACAGACATTTTATTTTGACAACCTTATAATGTATATGTTAATAAGTTAGTCACGCTACTGTTTTATAACTATAGAAAATAGACAGAAAAGCCAAAATAAGGCTAAAAGTACAACGAACCTCGTCTATTTGCACAGTTGTACGCCTTGACACTATCATTTGTTTGCAATTAATTATTGGATCAATTGTTGATCAATGCTGTTTAATCACATTTTAATTGCACAGTTGCGTAATGTGGACTTTTGGAGCGAGTTCGCTACCGGGTTTTTAAGTTTGTAATTAGAAATGAGGTTCTGAGAGAAATGTATCGCGTTTGATCTTGTTTGGTTTATATAAATATATAAGAATAGATGGACTAATTTCGACAAATGTTGGTATTTTCTTTTTTTCTTACTTTAATACTAACTTGTAAGCCTGCGCCTGTTGTTTACCTCTCCTTGAATGTATTGTTTTCTGTACTCTGTTTTTGTGAGGTGTGCAATATAGAGTTATTGTATTGTATTTGTATGTGTGTAGAAGTAATGGGATGATCATTAAAAATATTGTCACACCTTTTTCTTCTATTAGAATTGATATATAAAGTCCTACTGAATAAGAATTGAGAATTAATCACTTTCAATTGAAATCCTAAATAAAATACAAATTGCGTTTGTATTTTAAATAATAAATTATAAAATAAACTAAAATCAAAAGGAGTTCTTAAATAAAAATCTGAAATAACTACTAACTTTAATTGGACTTTATGCAGTCATATCTGAAAATATAATTATCCGAACTTACGTTCCGAAATGTATACAATTTCACAGACTCTTAACCTAACCTTTACATTGTTTTAGCTCGTGTCTCATTAAAAAATAATAGTTCAGCACGCCATTACTTTCCAGTTTGACAAGTGACCCAAGAGCATCGGTTCAAGGTCCGGCTAACGGCTGCAGTCGCTTCCAACATTTTGTTATCTAAGTTGCATTTATTCAGCCCATCGATTATTTATTGACTAATGTGCATTACAACATTGTTGAACAAAAAAAACAATTGTGTAAGATACGCCAAAATATTGTTATAGTTGGTCAAGGAAGCTGTGTGTATAATTAAATCTACAGTCAGCTTCACATAGTATTACGGTATATATGAAACTTTGGATGAAACAGATTATTAAATTTGTTGCTGAGTAATTCGATTTGATAGAATTAGTTTTGGGCCAAATTTTGTATTCAACGGTTACGGATCGGAGTGAATAATACACCTTCCAAGATGCTTCGCCTCTTTGCGTCTCCGCGGGGCAACTATTTCTGCTCTGAGAGCCGCAAGGTAAGTACTAACCTAACCAGGTCATAATAGGTTTGTTTGGATTTTCTTTAATGCGATCGCCCCCTCCTTTTCCCCCTTTGTGATATCAGCATTCACCAAAAATAATTATGCTAAGTTTATAAGTATGCAAAACAAGTTTCGGATAAGCGATAATATGCCGAATACAAATATGCTAAACGAAATTGTCCTTAACAACACGATGCGAATATAATTTCGGACTAATACATTTTCCGAATGCTAGAAATTACACCAAATAAGGTTTCTGTCTCATAAGGGGTCGGACAAAAAGTGCGGATGACGTCAAACCACTTATAGGATGATTTCAAATAGTATTTTTGATTTTCATATACAATTATTACCACAGCTGGTAATCTTCGTACTCGTACAACAAAACGCGTACGTTAGCGCCATGTTGTTTTTAATGTTGACTGACGTTTTTCTCTGCTGTGATTGGCTGTTGCTTTGTCAATACACTCGTATTGTCATCTATATATTATTTTTCGAAGTTCATTCTGTCACTGTCGCAGTAAAAGTGTTATCGAGTGATGTCCTTGTGTTTATCCTGTCTTGCCTTTTGCAAAATGTTTTATGAGTGCTGTTTGTAGAACTTTGCGAAAGGGCGCAATTTTACACCATTTAACGTGATCTGAGAAAATACTTATTAAGTGGTTGAAGTGAAGTGAAGTTTAAATCGTGATGATCTTGCAAAATTATCGCCCGCAGAACTAGGAAACATTATGTCCAAGAATTCATTATGTTTCTTTGACTGCGCCGAGCACAAAACTATTCTCAGTCATTTCATTGCTCTGACTTTCCGATTTACAATTATGAATTGGTGCAAATTTAAAAAAAATATGAAAAATAAATCTTAACAAATAATGTGTTTTTTATTTTTTTCACCACTGAGGTATAATTCTCAGCATATAATTTGATCACAATATATACAATTACTGAAGTTACGTGTTTAATTTACCAGCCGGGAACTATTCATTCTAAATATTAGACCTCATTTAATTAACCTAGACCGCTTTGGCTGAATACGTTACAATCACTTGCCATATAGCAATCTCGAATAGAAAAAAAAAATAAGCGTCAGTCAACACTAATCGTACAGATTAAACATAGTTGCCTAGTGCAAATAATATTTCTGTGATTATTACTTATCATTTATCAACCTCTTTATTAAACGATATCGCCACTTGAAATGAGTAAGTACGTTTTTGACTCACACATTGTCAATCAGATGAACAATAAATTGACTTCGTTATTGTTTAGCTATTGCATCTTCTCGATTATATTTAGCTAAAATTTACATTTACTAATGTATAAAAAACGCTGTAAAATGTCATCTTTATTCGAATATTATGGCAATTTTCCGTTTTTGGAGGAACGTGACAAACACGTTTACTGCTCTTATTGTAATCAAATACGAAAGAATATCGGGCAATCCTATATTTATGTTACAGTACAGTAGATGAAACAAAGACCGTTTGCAACAAAATGTTGCTAATGTCTTGATTGGTGCTCATAGAGAGCATAATGCAAGCAGTCAACAGTACAAACGTCACCATAAAAGATTTAGCTCTCAACTCATTCAACATTTTTTTTTACATTAATACTACTTCGTTACTACATGTCACACGGAATTTTGAAATCAAACATCACCTGTGTGCAACTTTAGGTACGTCATTTTTACATCATCCGCACTTTTTGTCCGACCTCTGCGGCATTACCATTCGTCGAAAACAGACATATCCAAGTCTATTATGCTAAAAGCGTTTCGGAAAATCAAAGTAATGCCAAATTAAACTTACACGATCTTCACTCATTATCAAATCACAACAAAACGGGGCTTAATCGCGTATAAATATGATTTTGACCTTTCGTTGGTAATTCTTCGACTGTTTTCTTCGAGGAAGGAAAGGAAGGAAAGTGTTTCCTTCGAGACCATGGACGTAACGCGACGTCCGAAACGTCGAAGAATTACCAACGAAAGGTAATTAGAGAAATCATATTTATACGCGATTAAGCCCCGTTTTGTTGTGTTGTGATAATGAGACGGAACCCATTCAACAGATTTGCCAGACTTCCTGGTCCCATTTCATTGCGGTCGCCAGCCATTTTGTCGCAATAGGCGATAAATCGATAATTCTCATTTGTCTGAAACTTGAGATTTTCTCCGTAATCTGTGATCTATTGCAATAGCACTGATATATAGTAGAACGATAGATCGCAGACCGCAAACATTTGGCCCTGTTTTCAACCAAACATTTCATCTTTGTAGCCGATTGTTTGCAATATTTATTTGCACATATAATAACATATATACATAATAACACATATATAATGCAAAAGTTTCCATTTATTGTTTTCTCAGAATTATGACTCTTTGAGTTTTCTGCCCTCGTTTCGATTTCCGAATCTAAAATACGTTAATATGTGTCCCGTATTTTGGTAATGGCATTCATACTATCTTTGCCGATGCGGGGTCACACAATACTGATAGTGGAGATCTATGGGAATCTTATCCAAAAAACGTTTTTATCAACAAAAAAAATACAAAAGAGTAATAACTCTATGATGTACAGTCAGCATCAAAAAGTCTGTAATATCCAAAGCGCGGTATATATAGTAACGTATCTTTATGCCTATATATAAGAATAAAAAAGTGTTGCGATATATTTTGCGCTTTGGATGCTGTAGACTATTTTAAGCCGACTGTATATTAATCTGTGATATTGTAATATATGTACAATTTGTACTGGTTTGAAAAAAGTCATACCTAGAGTGGCTAGTGCTTCTTGAGACAGGTGTTGTTGTGCTGAATCGGTGGTAGTTGATTGAGATTCACGGGTGGATTTTAACGTCCCCCAAATCCAAAAAATCCTTGTCCTAGACCCAATTTTACCATAATCCGTTAGAGCTAACGGCTGATTACGGCTGTCACAAGGAATCGGTGCACCGATAAAAAGCTCCCAATACATTTAGAAAAAAGCTGACAATTTTCAAAAGTCTAAACCAATTTTCTTGAACCGAAGCTGAGAATATTTTCGAAGAGGTCCCCCTTCAAACACAAAAAGATATTAAAATTGGTACATCTGTTCTAGAACTAAGATACCACAGATACACAAATCAAGATACACACGTCAAACCTATAACACCCCTCTTTATTCGTCGGGGGTTGAAAATTAGACTTTCAGAATGAGCATTAAGTAGCGCGTCTCTTCCAGGAATCTATCTCCGCCTACATCACTTCCGCGCACGCGCACTCCGCTGCGCCGCGTTCACTTTCGATCGTTGACTCGAGGCTATAGGTTTCCTTTTTGCTCTTGTTTTCATTGTTATTGTAATGTGTGAGCTAAGCGCCTGTAGAAATAAGTGTTCGTAAAAATTAATCTTTTTAAAGTCTTATGTTCATTGTGTTAAGTATACGTAAAATATCAAGCTATTTAACAGACTGAGGCTAGGCCAAAGAAAGATAGATATACTATACATATGAGTACATTATTATATGTCGAAAGTCCTTGACCGTGTCAGTGCATCTTCATGCAAACAATGTAAAATGATTAGGCCAATTCAGATGACGTCGACATTTTACACAACATTGTTTTTTGAGGTAATTTCTCCAAACCACCTTAAATTGTATCACCGTTTCTCGTAAGTACCTACCACAGGATAAGTAAACCAGTGGCACAGCTGATGCTATCCCTTTCCATTCGATATACTGTGAGAAAGACGGGTGACGATATGTCACACAACAAGCGATATCACGACGGTTATGCTACCAAGGTTCCTAATTTGCTACATTATTGTTTTCATTATTACAGGAAACCTTTGTGCTATTATTATAACGTCCCAATTTCATCAACAACTAAGGCATTACAACTTAAATGACAGTTAAAGACATGCTTAAATCATAAAACAATTAAAATGAAAGCATAACGCTTTTCGTAAAATGGGAGAGCTAAGGATAGTTACCAATAATATGGCATTTTTTTAAAACTACCTAGCCCATTTGACCTTAAAGTAGAGTTACTGTCTATAGAAGGTGTAATAGTTTTTCATGTAACAGTCTTTGATTGATAGGTGGAAAGAGTTTAATAAGCGGGGAACGCCATTTTGGTGAAGGTCGATACGAGTACGCATGATCGTTTACTAAAATTCCTGATGATGCAAACGTACGAACAAGGCCTTTGGTAATGTTTTAATCAGATTTTTTGCAGTTATCCATTAAGTATTTTCAGTATATTTTGATCTCGTTCTGTTCACGTTGTTATTTTCAAAATTAAAGTAAAAGTTAAGATGGTTAGAACTAGAACGTTCAGCAAAAGTTGAATGGACTTATAAACAGAAAATAAGATTTTTACTATAATTCTTACTGCATAAGTAGTAACCTCTTCCATTTCTACTTTTTCCATGATATCTTTGAAGGAATGGACATAAGAAATGTTAATGTTATTATGATTGGTTGATGCGATCCCTATTTTAAAAAACATTATACCTATGAAAGTTTATTTTCGTTTTTAAAAAAATTCTCGATGTTTTCTAAGAGTATAATACACTAACACCCTTTTGAAAATCATCACTTTTGACATCAATATCCTTTACCATCCATCAATCTTCAGACTTCAAACATAAACCATGATGGCGGTCTCTATAGTCTGGAAATATGTATGCGATTTTGAATCTTGTCCCCCAAACATATGCTTCGAAATATATACATATTTTTAGACGTGATTGTACATGTCTGAAGCAATATCAGTCATTTTGCGGGCACTTAACGTTAAGCGTTGAATTTGCATAAGCTTTTGTTGCATGGTCGTGTGAAATTTCATGTTGAATAAACCTACCTAACTTGTTTGCGTTTGAACTTTGTATTAAAATATTAGCAATGACTAGCCGAAAAGTACATAAAGCAATGAAATATTAAAGTGTAATAAGTAGTACATAAAGCAATGAAATATTAAAATATAAATATTAAACATCATTTCACAATATCACAAAAAAAAGTATGCAACAAATAAAGACACTAAAAAAGCAAGAAGAGGTCAACAAGTGATGCTCTCATGGATAAAGATTTCTTTTATAAAAAAAACAGAAAACTTGACAAATAACTTTTTAAAATTTCATTGATCGTAACTTGTATTTCAAACTACCGGAATGCACGGTAAAGATGTTAAATGTAACCAAATCCCTTGGCTTTTTATTGTGAAATGCAGTAGTGCCTAAGTGCCGTAACCAAAATCACTTTGCATACATTGAGGAGCCCACACCCGGCGTTACACCAACGAATAAGACATATATATATTTTTTTTTATTTTTGGATTTTATGTATGTTTGTTTGTGTCGTTGCGGCTTCATCATGCCAAATCGGCCAAACGGATTTCAACTATTTTTGGTACACGGGTAGCTAGATATCTCCAGATGGTTATGGGATACTTTTTACCCGACTAAGCTGAAGAAAAAAAGAGGTGTTATGACTTTTACTTCTCCAACGAACGAAGTTGCGGGCGCCATTCTAAACTCTGATTTTTAATTCAAGACCAAAATCTGTCAGTTCTCATCTTGAATATATCAACAAATAAACATTATTTCATAAAAATATTAATGAGAAATCGTGCAACCAGTAATATTAGGGTAAGTTTTATTGATAAGAATACTAACACTTCAACCAGTATGCAGTGATCACAGCGAAAGTGCGCCCGTTGACGTTAAATTTCGGTCTTGAATTAAAAATCAGAGTATAGTATAAGAATGAATTTCATTCGCGGTATCAACGGTTTAGAACCTACAACAGAAATAACTAGCTCTCTGTGATTATTACTTTATGACTGCAGATCATGATTAACTGTGGTCTTATTTTTGGAAAGGACGACTTGCATCCGTCGTGGAAGGTGGTCCGACGACCTGCTAGGGTTTCGAGGACTCGCTGGATGCGGATCGCCTCTATCTGGCCCATGTGGAAATCTATTGAGGAGGCCCGTGTCCAGCAGTGGACGTCCTATGGCTGAAATATTTAAAGAGCCTAAATTACGAAATAAATCAACTTTTCACCGGACACCAAAAGCAAGTTAGGTAAAGTGTTATTATTTTAAGCTAAGTAACGGTTTATAACCAAAAATACACGGTTAGCTGTCGACAGATTGCAAGACTTCCCCGCTTTGTCGCAAGCGTGCGCATGTAGGTGACGGACGAACATAATCAATGATAATCATGGCGGTTGCTAAATTATACACAAAGCCTCGTAGGAAACTATGGAAGAATCGGAAAATACATGTATTGTGAGTGTGAACGTCTTGTCAGTGGTTATGTTCCCTTTTTATTGTTGTCGTTTTTTTCAATAGGATGTTTTAAGCCTCTGATGCATCAGAGAGTTATTGTCTGTATAAGCATTCGATGAGTATCACATGCCTGTTTATGTTGAACATTTATAGAAAACTATATGTTATTCATTTTATTTTCTCTTATTGTTTCATTATTTTGCAGCGCGATTTGTCATGAGCAGGGCATGATAACAAGTGGGTCTTGTATAATATAGATGTTAACTTTTTATCTGTCACCTAAAAATTTATTAGGATGAAATCTGTAGATTAATGTGAATTTTAATAACTTAAGGTGCCCGCAACTTCGTTCGCGGAGGAGATAAAGTCATAACGTCTATTTTTTCTTCAGCGTTGTCGGATAAGTGTATTTTATAACCGTCTGGAGATACTCAGCTACCCGTGTACCATAAAATAGTTGAAATCCGTTTAGCCTATTTGGCGAGATGAAGCTACAATAACACATACAAAAATATAAGAAAACCAAAAAATATATAAATTCAGTGACCTCCAAATAGTCCGTTATAATTATTTTTACAGACATTTCGATTTTACAACTTTATAATAATATAGATGTAATAGTAAGTAGTAAGCCAAATATGTTTAACAGGCGACGTAGTTGACAAACTGCCTACGATGAATTTGTGGAGGTGTAAATGCATTATTTCACTAAGTAACAAGTGAGAAGGAGTTACATACAGACGCACATACATATATAAATACAATGCCCTGCCCACGCGTCGCTGTTCAGCTAATAAGCGCTTTGTTAGCGTGTTCCACTTGTGACCCGAGCATTAATAATTCATTTATGATGAATGAATAAAAATGTACTTGTAACATTTTAATCAATCAGTACTATTTCACAATTATTGCCACCTTGTAAAAGGTTTAAAAATACACAAGTAAAAATAATACACATACTACATTAAACCACATGACGTCAACAACATAATTAAATTCTACATTAACATTTAAAAATCGTGCACTAATGTGAGAGGTAAGCCTATTTTATCTCCTAATCTAGACTTGTCTGAAAGCAATCTGACGTTGACGTATATAATTGACCGTGAACACCTCATGTAATCCAAATATCAGTTTTGAATAACAATTGTTAAAAAGATAATTGTATAAATCTCGTGTAATATTATGTATATAATAAATTAATATCTAATCAAAGAATTTATATTACACATCACAATAAAACTAAACATATAATTAAACTAAAACAAAATAAATTTTAATTAAATCTAAAAACGGCCCCTGCGGCACTGTACCAAAGATGCTGGCGGCGTTTCCTCGCTGATTCACCAGACTGATTCTTTGAGCGAGGAAACCTCCATCTCCCCGGTCGCCAGTGTCATTACAGACGGAATCGGAATGTTATTGTTAAAGTCTTAGGTGAAAATATATATGTAAGGGACAGGGAAATAAGAATAAACTTCCTATATTGTATAAGATTAAAATACTTAATAATAAACATCTTAACTTTAATATTTTCTTCTGTTTCCGCAATTATTACTCATTGAAATAAAACAATTTAACGGATTATGTCGCGTATATTATCTCATTTTAGCTCCCGACGTTGTTCGACGTTTCGGATGCTGGAAAGCTTCGGAAACGTCGGGAACTAAAATGAGGTAATATACGCGATATAATCCGATAAATTGTTTTATTTCATCTTAACTTTGTCAAAAAGTATGTCTTACTTTGTCACCGACTTGGGATTGTCTAATACAGTATCAAGCCAGACATAAGACTGTAGGAACGGTTTAAAATACGAGTATAAGTCGCGAAAACTGAAGCAGGGTCAATGTTAAAGAGCAGTGTGGAACCGACTCAGTTCACAACGTTACATCTCGCCACTTTCTACACAGACAATAGAGCAAAACGGTACAAAAAAATATAGATTATGTCAGTTTGTAACTAATTCGAAAATAATGGTACGTTTTTAGCACGTGATTTTGAAAATTGTAGCTCTGATTTAATTTGGTTCTTGGTTAGAGAAAACTAGAATAATGAGACTGATAAATATAATATGTCACCAGCTTCTGCCCGCGACTGCGTCCGCCTTAAATTCGTTTATCGTGGCTAAGGGTATTTTTCCGGGATAAAAAGTAGCATATGTCCTTCCCTGGCACTCAAACTATCTCTATACGAAATTTCATCCAAATCGGTTCAGCGGTTTAAGCGTGAAGAGGTAACAGACAGACAGACAGACACACTTCGCATTTATATGAGTATGGATGCTTCCCTCTGAGGAGGAAAGAAGATGGCGGGACGACCTGATATAAACTTAAAAAGGAATAGCAAAATCTAGCTGAATACATGGTGAAATGGAAGGAAAAAAGGGCATTTGTTCAACAGTGGGATATTTAATAGGTTATTAAAATATGTATTTCCTTCCACTTGTAATATAGTCATTTTAAGGGATCGTCAATGAACCCTTTTACGAAAAATACACTGAATCTTCAATTGTAGGACAATTTCATAAATGAGCAACATGTGAACTATGCAACTTCGTCGATGGAGGAGAAAAAATAATTTATTTCATGACCATAGTCGGATAAAAAGTATCCTATAACCATCTCTGGATACCCTGCTACTTAGAAAATAGTTGAAATTCGTTTAGTCATTTTGGCGTGATGAAGCCGCAACGTCACATGCAAAACATACAAAAAATCCAAAAAAACCGTTTCAATTACCGTTAAATAGTTTGTTCACTTATTTTTTTGAAAATATCATCAATGTACAGACATTTCCTTTGTTCAATTTTATTACAGTTATAGGTAAAGCATTTTTTCATCGAATTTCTTTGCATCTGCTATCTGTGTTCATTTCAGAGTCATAAATCATATCATTAACTAGTAATACCAATAAAACAAATCTTCATAATCACTATCATTACCAGCACACGTAATAGCAAGTGAGATGTTGTATCGATCTCAAAACAATGACATAACTATTTCGTAACACAACTCCTTTCTTCCATGTTTCAATTGAGATGATTTTGACAGTGACAGCTGTAAGATTAATGTCGGTTATGCAACGCAGGAAAAGCATGCAGAATATTAAGTTATTAGATTCAATTTTAATTAAGGAAGGAAGTGACAGACAGGCAGATAGCATAACGTTACTTTGTAGGTTTAATTAAGACTGGGAACACGAAAATGTGCAATGTAGTGTTGTGTCGAAGATTACAAAATTTGAGGGAAGATTATGCTAATGGATGCTCTTCTATGTAAATCTGTAAGTACATTATTTATTAAATGTATGATTATAATTTGCGATCAGCCACAAGCTTCGTATGAATTACATAACACACATAAATCAAGGAAAATATTATCAGGGACAATCTTACACAAATCGACCTAGTCCCAAACTAAGCAAAGCGTGTACTCAGCTTCGGATCTACGAGTTTTTCGAACCTTGATGATGGCGCCCCCTTCCTTCATTTTTTGATAAAAACCGTTAAAACTGCCGATGAGTAGCATTTTTTGTGACCAAAACCTATGAGATTGTACGAAAAGAGGCTTTATTAGTTCGATATTTCGAATTCTTGTCTCAAGGATTTGGCGCACCCATGAAACTGCTGCCCGGTGCAAGTGCCCCGGTTTGCCCCCCTTAGGCACTGGTCCCACCGCCGGCTACAAACTATAAGCGAGTGAAACTATAAACTACAAACTAGTGGGCGAGCGGCGAGAAGCGAGTATAGTTTTACTAGTTTAGACGCTGAGCTATAAGCGAGTGTTTGCGTGCGACGGGCGATTACTCGCTCCAGTAGCTCAGCCGGGTGGCCCAGCATAAAGGTAAAAAACTTAAGAGGGCCCTATTCGCCAATGACCTATACAGGGTGGAAATAGATTTTGGGTCAGTGAGTGCAGCCACCAGATTCCGTACTGCTAAGTGAAAATGGTCTTAGAAGACCTTCCTTCCATTTCAAATTAATAAAGATTGGCGTTTAAAGATTTTTTTTCTTCCGTCTCTTCAAAATTGCCACTGCCACTACACACACGCTTTTATAAAATACATCATCATCGTCATCCGAACTGGACAACAAAGATAGTTCATATGATTGTTTTAAATTCATACGTGCACTCGCATCCACCTCATAAGGTAAAATGATCGGTCTGATCGCCAAGCAGGCACCGGCGAGTACCGCTGAGCTAGTTTTATAGTCGATAGCTTGTATCGCGGCGGTCAACTAGTAAACAGTGGTCCCACCGCCAACTATCAGCGAGCTCGGCTATCAACTAGTAAAATTATGTACTAGAAACAGTTGACAATCAGCGGGCGGCTAGTAAACATTGTATGGAATTATCGCTTACTCGCCGGGCGGTGGGAGAGTGTCTTCGCCGGCGGTGTGAACAAGCCAGCTATGAACTATAAATATATATCTCTCTCTTTTATTTACACGAAAGCGATTATCTTTTGTTCGTCTCTTGAGCTAGAAAATAGCCGATAGTTCATAGTTTACTCGCTCGCGGTGGGACCAGTGCCTTAAGGTGCGTCCACACTTGTATCATTTGCTCGTATCCGATCATCGTGCCGTGGCATGACTACGTATCACGCTGCTTGGACGCTTACTGTCGACGCGCCAATCATGCCGTACTCGTCCGATATAACTGTATGATACGCGTAGCAAAATGGATTTCGAGGGATCCGATCGGCGCAACGTCCAAACGCGTGATCGTGACACGCGATCATGCCACGCGACGATGATCTGATACGGGCAAATGATACAAATGTGGACGCACCTTTAGATCTGGGGCTGCTTGTACTAGGCTTGATATACATAAACATAATATAACTATAGATAAATAATAATACTTTAATACATAGAAAACATCCAAAACCCAAACAAAATCGATGAACCGATTCGAACCATAGCTAAGAACACTCTAAATGAACTCACCTTTAAAACACAAAAAACTAATAAATATTATGACATAGAGTTCAATTGTAAAGAAAACAAATCATTGCGACCTACTAAATCGCAAGCAGGATTTGAACCTGCGACCTCTTCTTTAAAACAGAAGTGCTCTGACCAACTGAGCTATCGCAAAATTTAGTATGTGGCTTGAAATTTTCGAACACAATCTAGTTAACACTAGTAGCGTCCTCTGTATCTTATTTATTTTAAATGCTTAGCGCATTAGCCATACTCCAAGACATCCGTATCACGTACCTATCGAACTCTGTGTTATAACATTTATTTCAATAAAATTGTGGTACATATTTCCAAATCTATAAAAATGTACTCAATATTTACAAAAAACTAAATCAAAATCGGTCCATTCATTCAAGCACCACGATGTCACATAAAAACACACAGATATACGGATGCACACGTCAAACTTATACCACCACATTTTTTTCGAGCTGCGCATGAGTTGTATATAATATATGCACGTGAATTTTACTTATATGTGAAGAAAATCCCCATGTAAATCCGTCTAATACTTATCGAGTTTATCAAAAACAGACAGTGGCGACTAGGATTTTCTAATATGTAGAGAAAAAAGATCTTCAAAATAAGTTTATAAGTTCAATTCTCAATCAACTTTCTTCGAGATTAATTAAAATCATTAAAGTCGCTGTCAACATTGATAAAAATTTCTAGTAGGTACTTATGGATTAAAGAGAATTCACCTCTTCTAAAAATATTTTTTTCTGATAGTTAAAATATGCTTAAACGTTTACGAACGCAGTGGATTTTACCTTTGCAACCTTTGCCGCCGCCGAGGGGCACTAAAATGACGCTTTGTCGATATTCCTGAATGTGTGAGGAAAATTCAACTTCTAAGGATCTCGTAACTATGTGTAGGTTCTGATTCTGTGGGTTACCCTCGATTTCCCTTGGATCCCATCATCAAATACTGACTTGGTGACATTGGGTCTCTTTCGAATTAAAAAAGATAACGAGCAGACGGGTCGCCTGATGGTAAGCGACTACCGTCGCCTATAGACACTTGCATCACCAGAGGAGTCACAAGTGCGTTGCCGGCCTTTCAGGTGGGAGTACGCTTATGATAATTTCTTATAGGTGGTAATTATGAAATTCGGTGCACAATTGACAGAGAAATCGGTGAACATGCCTACATCAAAAATACATACACTGGAACATAGAATCTCATCCTTTTTTTAAGGTCAGTTAAAATATATGGTATTCTTGTGCCTTATCGGAAAGAAAGATTTAAATTATTTATGGTAGTAGTATGGGAAAGTCCATTTTTAAAGTATTTATGTAAATATTAATAATTATTCATACCATTGAATAACCCATGAAATGTATTATAGTAACTTTTGTTATGAAACCGCTTCGATGCGTTTATCGAAGCGGTTTTAACATAGCTGCAGAACAAAATTCTTAATTTCCCTATACAAGGCAGAAACGTATGACGTAACAGACTTTTTGTGGGAAAGTCCAAAAATATGATTTCAACATCGTTGTATCTCGGTGAGTTATTATGAGAATAAAATATTTTTTTCACCGATATTTCTATTATTGAGAGGTCGTTCTATAACATACACCAGAAGTTGAAAATTGTCAACATCCCAATTAGTTCGTAAACAGCTAATAATAAATAAATCAAACATTTCAGAAATCAGAAATCATTTATTGTCATATTGTGCATATACAAAAGTTGGTATAGAAAAACATTAGAGAGTGTCACAATAAACCGTTTTACGGTATACAATAATATATTACATCAACAAATACTTTAACAGTCGCTTTTGAAAATTATACACTGAGAGAAAAAACATTAATAATAATACAATGAAATTACATTCCAAATTGATACAATAAAAATTATATACATTTAAATAAAACAAAAATAAAATGTATACTGTGAAAGCACATTTAAATACTGTGTCACGCTTCCAAAAATAAATAATTGTAAATAATAATTCGTATAAACATAGATGGCGATGTATATATCGGAGAACAGCTTTGATTTTAATGGGGTTCGTATATACAATACTGTCCACACGTAAATGTTCTTGTATAGAGCGGTGTCAAGTGGTTGCCCCAATTTTCTGTAGGATGGCAGCACTACATGCTTAACGTATTTTGTTTTCTCTGTATCGGAGTTGTGACATTGCTAAAATTATTATGTTCTGTTGTCAAATCAGTACGGGAATAAACAGTTTAGAGAAAGGTCCGTGTTTTTTTAATCCATCCCGATATGAAAATGGCCGAACAAATACATACATTCAAAAAGTTATTTATAGAAACACGAACAAGCGCCATCTTACCGGCGCGTTCAAGATCGTGCGACTCGTTTCAAAACTTATTGTTTGTCGTGTAATTACCGCGTTGGGTAACGACACGTCGCGAAGGTTGCCCATAGGAAGCTTGAAACATTACCTTTTCGCCGCAGTCGGTTAAGGAGGGCGAGGCCTGCCTGAGGGCTAGAACTGACCGCAAATGTTCTTCGTACTAAAATAGCTTTCGTATTGTCCATGCGCATGACCCTAGCCTCCTGAGGCCCATACATATTTTTTTGCTGTTCTGTACCTAATGAAAAGAATGTTAATTGTTGTACAGATTCCATAATGTGTTTTTTGTACAAAATTTTGTACACTGGGTCTTAGGAGGATAAAAGATTTTCAATCCGTCGACAAAAGTGGGGAGTGTCTTAAGTAGATAGATAGATAGCATTCATTTATTTACAATACAAAGATTGTATTTAAAATAATATAAATTTAAACTTAAGTCTAGGACAAAAACAGTGGTACAAAAGGAATAATATCTCACTTAATTCTAATTCTTATATCTAAAATCATGAAAAAAATCATCCACACTATAAAAACACCCCGTCAACAAAGTTGACCTTAGTTTAAGATCTGAGAGTCTGACGTGACTGTGTATGAACTGTTAAGAAAGATGTTCATGCAAAAATAATAGATAAACCTGTAAAATTCCCGAAAAAAAAATACGAAAAAATATTGAATTCTATGTAATTCTCATTCATTTAACTTTTTTGTTCAATTTAAATTAATTAAAATCATGTACATTTCCTTGCGTTTGCGGTATTTTACAAATTTATGAGTTCTTTTTGCATGTAACATTTTAAACTGTGTGTGTGTGTCTGTATAACTATAGCTCTGGATGGATCGATTTTGATTTTGATTTTTGTGATTAAAAGGTGAATTCCTGAAAAATATTCTTCTCTATTGTTCAAAAATATCGGTTCAGCCGAGAATTATGAGATTTTGCTAGATTTATAATCAAACCTAGATGTATAAACACGTCTAAAAGTGTGGTGGTTTTTTTATCAGTACACCGATTACTTGTTCTCCTTTTTTTTTCACTAAAATTGCATGTCCAATAGATCTTATCTAAAATGAATTCCATAATACGTAGAATTCAAGTAAAAAAAACGAAGGAAGTGTTACTAAGCCTGTATGTATTTTTATGAAAATACTAGAAGGCACCTGCGATTTCGTCCGCGGAGGAGAAAAAGTCATAACCCTTAATTTTTTCTTCAGCGTAGTCGGGTAAAAAGTATCCTATAACCATCTGGAGATACCCAGTTACCTGTGTACCAAAAATAGTTGATATCAGTTTAGCCGATTTTGCGTGATGAAGCCACAACGACACATACAAACATACATAAAATCCAAGAAAAATATTTTTTGTTTTAATGACCTCCAAATAGTCCATAACAATCATCTTTTTGAAAATATCTTCAATGTACAGACATTTCATTTTTACAACTTGACAATAGTACAGAAATCCTTTTAGTGTAACAAACATGGTAAGGTTTTGTAGTAGGTACGGAAGTCCAAAAGTTACAGAATGTCAGGGTTAAATACTTACGGTTTTGTGAAGACGACAATTATATCTTTTCAGAGTTCAAGTACAGTAATATTTCCTCATCATTATGTGCTTATGGGTGTTCTGGCGTAATTATATTAGTTCTTAACACAATCGAGATCAAAGTAGCAATAAGGTATTTTAATTTAGGTTAAATTAAAGACCGTTTATTTCTGATGTCATCCATAAGCTTTTATTTTTATTTTTTTATATATTTTTTATAGACACAGTGCGGTATTTATTCTTTGTAGCTAGATTAATATAATGTAAATTACACATATACTCACTACAATTACTCGTGCAGACATTCTTTATGACATTAAATAACATGAATATAACACAGAATGTACAATGTTGCCTTTGTGGAATATGTTAGTAAGTGTAAAGTTAAAACAGTCACATATATACCATCTTATAATTCAGGCTTTCTTTTTTTATTCACTTGCACCGAGCAAATTCTCACTACAAATAAAACATTAAACTATTAACTATTATAACCTAGATGCTGCCAGCAACTTTGTTCGTGGAAGAAAAAAAGTCCCTGAGTAACCCCTCTTTTTCCTTCAGCATAGTCGGATAAAACGTATTCTATAACCATCTGTCCGTGCCCAGCTATCCGTGTGCCAAGAATTGTTGAAATTCATTTAGACGATTTGGTGTGACATACATACAAAAATTTAATTCAGTGAACTCGAAATAGTCCGTTATAATCTTTTTTTAAAATATCTTCAATGTACAACAGACATTTCACTTTTACACGCAAAAACCCTAGTAGCTTCAAAATTTCCCGATTAGGTGTTTCTGTTGATATCCAAAATCTATTGAAATGTCGGTGTAATCAATATTTGCAATATTTCATCAATAATTAGCAACTCAAACCAATTAACGCAAAGACACAATGAATCAATTGATTACTAAGACAAAGTTGAAACAGCTCAAGCCGATTGCGCAATCCTAATGCGGTAAATTGCATTACAATCAATTTCTGCCCGCTTTCCATCTAACTGTAACCCTAAAACCGAGGGTTGGTTGTGTAACTGAAATCGCTATCGGTATTGCCTTCAGAAGTCACTTCAAAATGTATATTTTACGGAAACAATATTTTTGTATAAAATATAAGATGAGATTTCACATTCAAAATCATGCAAATTTCTTATGATGATCATATCTCTATCTTAAGTACACCAACTCTACTATATATATTTATGAGATCTCGTGGTGTTTACTTATATTTTGCCCTTGACTGTACCTAGTGTTCCTCTATCAGGTTTATACCGACTGCGCGTGGAGTCATTAAAAAAACAGGACTAGACTTACTCTCATCATAACAGATGCATTAAATGAAACCGGTAATTTCCTGCAGTCTATATAAATTAATGGACACTAACCAATAACTACATTTTTTTGTAATATAGACGATACAATCAAGTTACGGTTATTTTAAAGAAAAAAAATGAATAAAAGGAAGCAATTTCAAGCCATACAGCGGCGTCGTAGTTTGTACTTATTTTTTTCATAAATTTCGTACCATTACCTACTATACGCTCGAGGGTAAAAATATACTATTCCTTGCAGTACCCAACTGTATTAGCAATTTCCGTGTTCCTATCATAAAATAGGGATGATGACAACTTTTTCTCTGGTATGTTATAGAACAACCATTTAATAACAGAAGTACTGGTGAAAAAACTACTTCAATATCATAAAAACTCCACGAGATACAATAACTTTAGAATCACACTTTTGGACTTTCCCAAAATACGCTCCTTACTAAACCCTACGAAGGTATGGCTTCACACCTTCCTACCTTGTTTGGGAAAATTAAGAATTTAGTTCTGCAGCTATGTTAAAACTTGCGTTTATCGAAACGGTTTCATAACAAAAGTTGCCATATATTTCATGAGTTATTCAATGGTATTATTATTTATTAATATTGTCATACTTTAAAAATGGACTTCCCCACCTAACTTTAAAGGCTCATAAAACGAGCGAACCCAAATTTATTTTATAGGATTTGTAACATAAAAACCACCATTTCGCATCAAAATTGTATTATTAATTGAGTACAGTCATCATCCCTACTATCACTATTCAAAAATGACGGACGTAAACGGATTTTTATGAGTCTGAAGTATTTTTTAATGTATCATTATTGCAGTTTAGATGTAAAATTAAATAAATATCATGACAGGATTCAAAAAAATTACAATCCTGCACAATTTTACTAAATATGACGGTATTTTAACTACCCCAAATTTGTTCTCTCGATTTCCAGCCTGACCAGTTCTACCACTTTATTATACAATTGCCTTACTTCCCAAGGTCTTAAGTTAGTAAAACAAAGAACACAATAAAACAGTATCTTATTTCAATTGCAATAATGGTAGCTATAGCAATACCGATCACGTTCAGAGATTCATAATCAGCCGCCGGTGCGTGACAGACCCGATCAAAAATTAGGTAACCTTTATGAAATCTAGCTTTATAGGGCATTGGGTTGCAAGTGGTTTCTCAAAAAACTTACCGCCGTTGTAACCTTTGACGTTATTAGGTAAGGTTAAATAAAAGCCGTTTTTCACGTGAAACTTCAATTTATTTGTGACCTTTGACCTCATTCACGAGGACGGTAGAAAAAATTTACCGTAAATAGGTTTACCTTCATTCATTCCAATAATTGCTTATACTCAAAGCAAACCGAACTGGTGAGCGAGATCATAATGCTATCTCGTTCACACTTGCGTGGGCTAATTAGGTGTGAAAAAGATAGCATTATGCTGAGTATAGTCCTGTAGTTCAATATCTGGGTTTTTTTTATAGTTTAAATTCTCATATTTCTGTGCTTGTTTGCCTTAAATCTTTTAAGACAAGTTTCTACTTGCCTTCAATAACAGTGGTTAGATTTGGCATCTATTTATCTATCAGACACTGCTGAAGATAGGCCTCTCCTATAGCTCGCCACAGATTGCGATCCTGCGCAGACCGCATCCCCCAACTCCCCTGTGTGCGTGTTGCCAGTGATGACCTACGGAACTTAGACATGGATTTAGCTTAGATTTATTAATAACTGTGGTGCGGATAGCATTCCCGTTTGTGAGTGTGCGGTGCGCTCCCCCGACTGAATACCATTAATAGTAACACAACTAAAACGCTATAAGAATAAAAATAATCTTATTAATGAAATGTCTAATTATCATGCCATAACTTTTTTTATACAGAAATTTGACAATTCCCGCCATTCAAAAAAATTGAATAAAGAAAAAATCCTTCCCGATGGAATATCGCTTCTTATTGGTTCCAGGGCCGGTATTTATACAAATCTGCCCATCCACCTTTAGATGCTTACTGTACAACGGACAGTTTGTCGCCGACAAAAATAATAGCCGGGGTTGGGACCACCAAAGGAGAAGCATGTAAATGTTATACACAAGTTCCGTTCAATTTGACAGTATAAGTACAAAGGAAATGTGTTGCATTTTTTGTGGGTCAGTCGAAGGAAGCCACTATTAAATGGAAGCGAAATCGTTTCGTTAATTACCACAATTACTGCACCTCGCTACTTGAGTGGCTAATCAAGCTGTGAGATTCCCGTACTATCCTTCTTGTCTATACTATTATAAAAATGTATAAATGAAATGAATACCAATTACAGTTATATCCAGCGATGATGCTGCGACTGCTCCACGTATATTATGCCTATTTCTTCTCTCTCAAGTCGTACGGCATCATCTTGTGGGGTAACGGGATTGTTGTTAGTAAGCAATAGGTGACAGTGGCGTGCGGTCCATATAGGTATAAAGGCACTGCCTACCCTGAACGACCATGACTCCATATAGGCACAAAGAAACCGACTACCCTGAAGCAGTGAATGACCGTAGGCACAGAAAAACTGCCTACCTTGGGCCAAAAACCCTGCGCTTGCCACACCAGGCTGTATTTCACGTACCATGATAGCTAGACAGTTGAAATTTTCACAGATAAAGTATTTCTTCTGCCGCTATAACAAAAAATACTAAAAACAGTATAATTTTATGTCTGTCTGTCTATGTCCGTAACCAATATAAAATGATCTAACACCGCGGACATTTTGCTTAGGAGTACGGCTCTGCACTGCTAACACTAGATTTTCATAGTTACGGCCGTTTGTAGCGTATATTTTTTACGGAACCCTCGGTGCGCCAGTCCAACTTGCACTTGGCTGGTTTTTTTTAATGATATAGTTTTTGGAAATTCACATAATGGCGAAGATATGACGGCTGAAAGACTCAGATCTTCAGCTCACAGAGCAACTAGTTAACATGTTCTGGTTGAAATACGCTAGTCTCTGACCATGTCCGGTAAAGTTTGAACGGGGCTTTTACGTCACTGTCCTTTGCATTGAGATGCAAGGTAACAGTAGGATACGAGTTAATAATGACCAAGTTTTCCCCCAAGAACAAACGAACAGAGGGTCATACGCTAGTCACTACTTAGAAGTGGGCTGTTAGTTTTATGGCAATGTCAATAGCGTTGTTGATATGTAGTTTGTTGTAAATCAAGTAATTCTTAAGTCATAACTAAATTAGGATTCTAAGAAAATGAAACATACATTGACGTACACGTTATAATTCGTACACGTGTGTGGTTGTGGGTGTAATTCGTTGTATCCCTGAATCGTTTGTTACGTCATATTCACCCAAAGAAAGAAATATGCAACCGTGTATTACTTATCTTTTTTGGGTTACACATACTAAGTATGTTTGAAACAGACTGTTGAATCATCTATACCCACTATTGTAAAGTTGTAAAAATTTAATACATATCTGTACATAGTAGATATTTAAAAAATATATATTGTAACGGACTATTTTCGGGTTGATTGTATGTGTCGCGTTGTGGCTTCATCACGCCAAATCGGCTAAACGTATTTCAATTGTATTGTTATAGGTATAAGATACTCTTTACCCGGCTACGCTGAAGAAAAAATTAGGGGTTATGAGTTTTTCTCCTCTGCAAACGAAGTTTCAGGCTCCTTCTAGTATTGTTATAAACATGATTCATGTAATTACCTACACAGTGACACCTACGCCTACCTATACAACCATTATTGACGTCATTAAACGTTATAGTTTCAAGGAATAGTTGACACTTACGTTATAGCACTGGAGTTGCAATCTGTCGTGTAAAATACTATGATTCATTTAAGTACTAATTCTAATCAACCCACGTCTACCTACCATTATTATATTGTAACTAAATAAAACGAGTTCTTCTACCCCCATATATCTCGATTCGCAATTTTGAGAAAATCTAAAAGCTGAATTGACAAAAAGGCATATAGTTATCGAACCTGCTCACAAATTTTCACGAGCATGGATGGAAAACGCGATCTGTAGAGAAGAACAGCCGGACATCATCCGGACATCCAGACGGCCATTTTGGCTCGCATCGTGCGTAATCTACGAACGTATACTTTTTGAGTGCCACAATACTTGCAATAATCGATCGTTTCTCGCTCTAGCTTTGCTTGCGCGCGGTTATGGGCGGCTTTCGCTAAGATCAAATAAGTGACTCTTCTATACTTCTGCCAAGGTAAACATCTCAATACTTGAAAGCTTTATCCTTTAATTGACACTATGTTTGTCGCATCTATTGTTACGGCTTAAGTTTCAAAGTGTTTAAAATCTCACGAAATCTCACCAGGAAAGCAGGTGGGGTCGGAAAATCGCCAAAGACTATAGGTACTCTACGTACGCTACTTCGTTTTCATATCTTGGGCACCGTAATAAAGACAAGTGCAGTCCTAATGCCAATTTTAGCGGTTTTACGTTAAAAATAAAACTGCAAACCTAATAAGTACCGATCACGTGTTTGCCAATGTAATACAGTTACGTGTATCACCATCTCGCTCAACAACGCAGTATGGATGTATGGAGTTTGAAGGAAGTTACAACTTTTCACTTCTGGGTATGAGAAACGTGCGAAGTTATAGACGTTTCGCTTGCTAACTATCTTCGTTTTGCTATGATGTAACACGGGTGATTATGTGAACTTCACCTTTGCAATAGGCAGAGGCGTGTACGGTCAGCCAAGAAAGTGGTCTACCACTTTTCGATTCTATGTCCTGCGCATTAAGGTTTAAAAGTGGTAGACCAATTTCTTGGCCGACCGTACAGGGATTTTCGGCGAGGTAGGCAGTTTCTCTGTGCCTATAAGAAGCCATGATCGTTTAGGGTAGATAGTGTCTTTGTGCCTATATGGACCGCAAGCCACTGGCAATGGCTTGGTTGTTATAATTCAATAACAAGCCTGTATGTCTCACTGCTGGGCAAAAGCCTCCCCCTCTTCCTCCTTCCATTGGACTCGATTTTGAGCAGCATTTGGCCAGTCCTTTGCAAAGGAGTCCAAATCGTCCCGCAATCGCCGACGATGGAGGTCTACCTCGTTGACGATGGTGGGATGACTTGGAGTTATGAGGCTTCCACTATGTGGTCTTCTTAGCCCATAAGTCATTCGGCACGCGGCAGACTTAGTTATAGTTTTATATACATAGTCATAACTCCTTTTTATTTCTTCAGTTTAGTGGGGTAAAAAGTATCCTGTAGCCATTTGTACGATACCCAAGCTACCCGTGTAGCAAAAATAGTTGAAATCTGTTTAACCGATTTCACTTTCATTTGATGCAATATCCTTAAATATAAAACAAGATAGCAGTCATCATCATTAGCTTGACTTTACCCTATTACTAGAGGTCGGCCATATCTTTTTCTTCCACACTTCTCTGACCCAAGACAACAGACAAAAATCAGTATATCTATATTATCATAAAATTGTAAATAATGAAATGTTTGTACATTGAAGATATTTTCAAAGAAAATATATTGTAGCGCACTATTTCGAGGTCACTGAAAGAAAACATTCTTTTTGGAATTTATGTATGTGTCGTTATGGTTTCATCACGTCAAAACAGCTGAACCGGTTTCAATTATTTTTTGGTACACTGGGCATCTACAGATGGCTATAAGATACTTTTTACCCGACTACGCTGAAGTAACAGAGAGGGTTATAAATATTAGACTTTTTTCTCTTCCGCGAACGAAGTTGCGGGCACCTTCTTGTGTTATATATGAATACACTCATTAATACATTTATGTTTCTAAGCTAAACAGGATTAGCAGACCATACATCCATCGTGCTAAAACAAACACTACGCGGCTTGTCCAAGTCATTAGTGTGTTTTAAATAATTAAACAGACAGATTACGTAATACTTACATAATCAGGTTTTAATTTGGGTTTTTGTATTTAGAGGTTGATGACTGATATTAATTATTTATTTATTTTTTTCAGGTAAGTAGCCGAACTCTTGTAAATGGACATGAAATACCTAAACATGGTATGATGAATTATACATAGATAAGTGGAAATGGAAAATGGTAAGATCTTTAAACTGGATCTAGGCAGAATAGGTAGGTAGAATGTGTTTTAAAATGTTTTTGTAAAGTTGTAAGAATGAAATGGATGTACATTGAAGATATTTTCAAAAAAATGTCAGAAACGGAGTATTTGGAGGTCACTGAACCGATTTTTTTTATGTAAATTGTATGTGTCACTGTGTCTTCATCACGCCAAAACGGCTGAATGCAAGGATTTTTGGTACACGATACTTTTTACTCGAGTAGGCTAAAGAAAGAAGGTTATGATTTTTTCGGCTCCGCTGTCAAGTTGCGGACATATTCTAGTTTAGGTTATAAAATGAAAATCTTGGTAATTTTTTAGCGACATCTAACTGTGGATATCGTCTCTATTTTGAAAAATAAACGTGATTCTCATTATTCGTAATATGTTTTTTTTTTCGAGGTTGATTTCAGATGCAACCTTTTTTGAAGCCGGTTAAAAATAACAAAGGATACAGCATCACCTCATGAGCAAATTTTAATCATCCGTAACTTTGCCATTATGACAGCAACATTTAAAGTTTTGACAGTTCTCAAATTATCATATCTGAGTTCGACTGTCCCTCTACTAAGTACACTGGGCTGTAAATAACCAAATAACATACAGAATACTTATTTTCATTAAAATTATAAATTCAAAAAACTTTCCCAAGTTTTTTTTCTCCATAGTGCAACTTGTGTGGCCTTCGTAAGAGGTGAAGTACAAATCTTGAAAATCTTCATCATCTGCATGTGAAAGCAAAATTAACATATAGCCTAATCTTCTAAGAGCCATATCTTTAAAAATTATAAAAATGTAAATATGAGTTTACTCCGTTTTCTTAAGGCTGAAGCCCTTTCCAACGTAAACAATAGGAGAGATGTTTGATAATGTGGCTGGTTCCAGCCTACCGCAGCAAAAAACTTAGGGTGCTTCTTCATAGGGAGCATCTTTTCCCAAAATATCTGCTTTTCATGTCAGCACGTTTGTGGTATAATTTTTGCGTGACAGTGTGCGAATGCATAGGTACATTTTGGGAATATGATATTTAGGAAAGCGCACTTTTCAGTCATAAGCCGTAACATTACACAACGTTAATTTTTTTCTATGCAATGAGTGGCAAACGGGCAGACGAGCCACCTGATGGAAAGTAATCACCCATGGATATGTGCAACACCGGAGGAAACGACCATACTTTGCCAACCAAATTTTTTTTAATTTTCTATTGTTATTACAACGGAAAACAGAAACGACGGAAAAATGGTGGGATACGCGGGGGAAGTCCCCGCAAAATCCTAGTTTTATTATAGTTGCTGTTGTATAATAAGGTACAACTGAATAATCGATTCATCGATGCAATATTAGACTCCGCAGTGAATGAATGCTCCAAATCTAATTTTTAATCGCTTTACAGGCAAATGCTCCTGGTGAGGGACCCCCTTTAGTTACTGAATGATAAGTTTTTCAATTCTGATACAGAATAATTTTGAATGGTAAAATCTTTGGATTCGTAATGGCTTTCAAGTAATCGAACTGTACTCGTTGTAATCAAGAACGTTTGAGATCGGATATGCAAAATGATTTTTGAATTGGTAAAGATACTGGTGGCGGTAATATCTTTCGTCGTAACATGTTTCGGGGATCTTAAGGAAAGTTATTATCATTTACATGATAAATTTAATGCCACACACATGTTCATTAAGTATTTTATGAAGTATGACTTAAATGGTTTGTCAAATGTGAAAGAATAAAAAATGTTGGATAGATCTATTGGCGCTTCCACCGCTATCAGTATCCTGTTGCATATTGAAGAAATGAATTTATTTGAATACATAAAAATTGTACTCCATGGCCGTTATCGTTTCAAAACATTGATTTAAGCTTATAAGATTTTCACTAATTATCACAACACAACAAATAATTCCTTCGAGACTTTGGACGTAACGAAACATCCGGAACGTCGAATTACCAACGAAAGGTAATTAAATAAATCATATTTATACGCATTGAAATAAAACAATTTAACGGATTATATCGCGTATATTGTCTCATTTTAGTTCCCTACGTTTCGGAAGCTTTTCAGCTTTCCATGGTCAATACCTTAGACCCGTGAAGAGGAGCACCCCTTTGCAGAGTGCAGGCATTTATAAGCTGGACTGCGAGTGTGGTCTTTCATACATTTGTCAAACGAAACGCAGTGTATCAACCCGGGTGAACGAGCACATAGCAGATGTCAAGCACCGTCGGTGTAATAGGTCTGCAGTCTGTGAACATGTCATTGACAAACCAAACCACTCAATTAAGTTTGATAAACCTTCTATCCTTGCCAAAGAAAAAAGATATTTTCCCAGAACGCTACGCGAGGCTATTGAGATTATAAAGCATCCTAATTTCAATAGAGAAGATGGATTGTCGCTACCACCAGCTTGGGATCCTGTAATACATCTCATCAAGGAACAAGCGAGACACAGGACTGCAAAACCTTAATTTCCGAATGGTGTAAAATATCTTATCTGTTTAAACCGTAGTTTAATAGTCTCTGTTTTTTAAATATTATAATTAGTAATGAGGTAGCCTGGGAGTTTTTTTTTTTGCAGCGTTTCTTTTCTCCTCTGTACGCCTCATTTGTGAAATGCTGCTTGGTAAATTATTAGAATAAAATAATTAAGCCCTTCTGGCACATGTGTAACTGTCTTTACAGCTTAGGCCCATCTGGCATGTATGTACACCTTTATTTGTTTTTTCAAAAATGGGTAGTTTGCACAAATTGTAACTTTAACAGAGGAAAATATATCATTTCTCAGTCCACCCGTGACCAAGCCGAAAAGCTTCCGAAACGTCGGGAACTAAAATGAGATAATACGCGATATAATCCGTTAAATTGTTTTATTTCATTGAGTAATAATCGCGGAAACAGAAGAAAATATTACATATTTATACGCAATTAAGCCCCGTTATGTTATGTTGTGATAGTAATCTTTTCGCTCATTATGGTTTATTCTTGAAAATATGCAGCAGAAAAATAATAGTGTTTGTAACTCTAGTAGAACTTATCCTATGAATTTATCGGCAAATAAAAAGCATATACAAGTTTCATTAATCAGTTAAGAAGTTACAATCCTATAGGGAGAAATAGGTATGCACAGATATCGGTTTAACCAAATTGCCCCTCTTTTCGTATCCGGGTGTATCAAACACCAGGGGTGACACTCCGGGTGTACCAAAAAGCAACCATTATAATTATCGTCCCCGTAATGGTAGTGGTTACATATTTTTAATACGTACACTATATGTGGGTATTCATAAATCGCTGAACCCGAAGATTATGATTAAGAAATCACTGGGCTTGTTTAGTTATAATATTTCTGATACCGTCTTTATGTTCATATTTTTGCTCTGACGATAAATCTGCCTCTAATTTTAAGCCCCTAAAAAACAATGATATTTTTTTCGTTAAACCTGAGTAAGATCTTCGGTAACTTTTAAACCTAAAGCGGTTGCGGTGCGATTCGGTGTGCGGAACCATCGATGAATTCCATAACATACATTTTATAATCCTTATATCTATTTTTGGTCAACGGGTCATTGTGTTAGTAACACAGCAAAACTTAGTCTGGTTTTAGTTGAGTTTTTCAATATGGCGGAGATATGGGGGTTGAAAGACTCTAGCTAGAGATCGAGTGCTCGCAGAGCCACTAATACCTGAAAATCTGTATTTGACATGTGGTTGACTTTCAATCCCCATCGATATCCCCGTCATTTTGGAAAAAAAAAACAAAAATGAATTAACATCAAATGTTGATATAACTATCGAACCTGGTCACTTTTCACGATAATCAGTTGTGAAATGTGTCGTGTAAAGGAAACCAGCTGAATATCCGCCGGACATACGGAAGCATTTTTGGCCAAGCTAAAATGGTGACGTTGCGCTTGCTACGCTCGCTCGGTTAAAATGGTTTTTAACAAGCATCAGTATGTCCATGTCCACCCGTGACCATGGTAAGCTGGAAAGCTTACGAAACGTCGGGAACTAAAATGAGATAATATACGCGATATAATCCGTTAAATTGTTTTATTTCAATGAGTAATAATCGCGGAAACAGAAGAAAATAATAAGCATCAGTATAATCATATGCATTTCTGCCCGAAAATATTAAGCCCCGCTAACCATGTAGCACGCCGCAACCGCATTTAGTGTGTTCAGGCCTTACAAAGGTGTAGTTTAATGCTTAATACTCGATATTTGATTGAGATAACGTTTTGATTTATAACGCCATATAAACAGCCTCCTCACTAATGGACTGACAAATGATCCGTTTGTTTAAGCCTTTGATATAGGTCTTCCTTGTTTTTTTCGCGTGCAAAAATGAGATGAGTGATTTCCAGCTATTTGAGTGATTTGACAATCAAGTTCAGGATATCTTTAGCTTCCGCGATGATCAGTCATTTAAATAAATGTATATTTGTGTATGTTTTTATTTATTTCTGTATTATTTATAATCTTATCTCTCATTCCTAGCTATTCTGTGTCATCTCCGCTAAAGGTTGTCTGGAACAGATCGCTCTTTTGCGATAAGACCGCCTATTATCTACTGTATTTTAAGTATATTAAGGCTCTATTGTACTGTTTCTGTTGTCAGTGTGCAATAAAGAATTGTTGTATTGTATTGTTTATGTCGTTGTGGCTTCATCACGCCAAATCGACTGAACAGATTACAACTATTTTTGTTACAAGGGATACCTGGGTATCCAGACATGGTTATAGGATACCTTTAACCGGACTACACTGAAGAAAAAAAGAGGGGTCATAACTTTTTCTCCTCCGCGAACGATGTTGCAGGCACCTTCTTGTTTTCAAATAAACTTACAAGATTTGAGTATGCATACAGGATAGACTGACATACGAACGAAGTCAAATAAAAATCTTACGAAAAACGTTAAAAAACATTAACAACACCAATATTTGGTAATTTTGACCAAAATTTTAAATTTAGGTAAAACAACAGTTGCGCAAATCTCATTCAGCTTAATTGGTCGAAACTCTTTGTCGGCTGCCACCGTCGGTTACGACTCGTCGATAATTTACATATCGTTATTTTATCACGTTTTGTCGCTGTCGACAAATTTTGCGGCCTACTTGCACGATCGTTAAAATTAAGATGCTATTTGCGCTGTTTATTTGTGGCGATAAAGACACCGTTTTGACAGTTTTTTACGGGTTTTGTATACTTGGCATTAAATTTTAATCTTGTAAATGAGAAATATCACACCATTTAAAAGTCTGATAGTCCATTTTTTTCTTTATAAACCGCTATATAGGTCTCTCTCTTTTGATCGTAACAGAACTGTCTGCAACCGCGTGCAAGAACCATTACGGCGCTTTAAAAGTGAACATCCGTGGATTACGTACGACGCGCGTCAATCTATATTCCATACTTACGCCACGCCAATCTGTACTAGGAGTAGCGGAGTGCGCGGCGCTTTATCCCCCGATCTGCTATGAAGATCTGTAAAATTGTAAAAATGAAATGTACATTAAAGACATTTCGAAAAAATGTAACGGACTATTTGGAGGTCACTTTTTTGTATGTGTCGTTGTGGCTTCATCGCGCCAAATTGGCTAAACAGATTTCAACTATTTTTAGTACACGGATAGCCGGAGTTCCACTTTTTATCTGAATACGATTTGAAAAGAATAAGGGGTAGTGATTTTTCTCCTCCGCGATCGAAGTTGCGTTGCGGGCACCTTCTGGTAAAAAAATATAAACAAAAACATATTGATCAAACTGAATCCAGCTGGACCATTAATTTTTAGAAACACATCAAAAGACAGCTCAGGCAGAATCAATAACAGCTGTGCAAGCGCATCTTCTCTCCACGACATCGCTTGTCGCGCGAGATAGAATTATCCGTCTTTTTTGTTCTGCATTGGAAAGAAAGAGATGGGCAGACTTTGTTGCGTGTCAAAGTTGTACTATTGGTGCTGAGGTGTTTTCAGCTCACTTCGGGTCAAAGGAATCTTGGATAGGCTGGGACTTTCTGACATCACGGATTGTAGAAAGTGCGATGAGGAGACAGAGACACTGAAGCACATATTGTATGAATGACATGCCCTCGCTAGGTAGAGAATGAAGGAATTTGGCAATGGCTACCCAGCGCCAAAACCATTGGGCTGTATCATCCGCTTTATGGAAGTGGTAAGGTACGTTGGGGTAAATCGAAACTATTGGGAAGACTAAAACTTTACCGAAAATGCTCTTAAGAGGATATACTAGTGGCCGTTCCTCCATACAAAGGTAAAACCCCGTTTCCTCTCTGGATAATTGTCTTGGAGCATTTTTTTTATAAATATAATCTATACTTACCTGTGCCATACCCCTCCTATGTTTTATTTTTCTTAATAATTTGATTATGTTAAGAATTAGAGGCCCTCTAAAACTGCAAAAAATGCCACCATCCTGCGCCATAAGCACACGTTTCAGTAAACAAATTTAACGAATATAAAAGAAAAACCGAAAACATAGAAGCATAGCCGAAGCCCTCGTTATAATATATGTGAAAGAAAAACTAAAATTATTCCAGTTTTGGAAGAGGAAATAGGGTACTACGAAACCCTGTTTTCGCCAATATTTGTGGGTCAGTTCGTTCCGGGCTGCAGTTGTCCCTTTTGCACTGTAATACGGGGGATTTGAGGCGATGCGATAGAAATAGTTTTTAAAAGTACCTAATTTCCAAATGGCTTTTTGCTGCTATATCTTCTTAAAGGCGTCGAGATAAAGTTATCCTTTCGAACTTCCCCTACTTCTGTCTTACCCCAACGTACCCTATAAATAGTCATTGAGCAGTAATCGGTGAATAGCATACGTGGGAATGCGATATTAAATGAATCCGGTGTATCCAATAATCTAGTATTTCGCTAGTATGGGGTTACGGCCACGAGCGACGCTACGATTGCTCTATCAGGGTGAAAAAACTAAAAAAAATCCATAAAAAAATCGAAATATTTATTTTTGGGCTCATCTTACTCAGAATTCGATATACATTCAAACGTCATACAAGAAAGTGTCCATAATGTCTATCTCAGTTGCGTTGCATTTTAGTATGAATGATTTTTTGGATTCTATAAAAGTAACGAAACTGAGAGAAATATGTTTACGTATAAAATTTTGGACATTTTCTCAGTTTTGTCGCTTTTGTGTACACTTTTTTGATTTTCACCCATCATCCGGTTAATGAGGTGGTATAACAAGTCACTGAGTAGTTGCAAGAATAATTTAATTACAAGCTCGAAGTATTTATAAGGATCCTTAATAACAAGATAAGATAACAACACTATACACAAAATTCGTAAAAAAACATGACCTGTCAAACACTTTGATTTTTTGTATCGACGGCAAAAACTCTAATGAAACACGTGTTATCAATTTAACATCGCCATTGATAATATGATCACGTACGAATCGTAATAACCAGAAGCTGAAACATGTCTTATTGTGACCGAGAATTGAAAACGAAAAAAAAGTATAATAAAATTAATATTTTGTACATTCAGAAGCTTAATTAATGTTGACGTGACACTCGCTTTTGATTAAACTTAATTACCTATCTTGCTTCACAAGCAATAATTTAAACGAACGATAAAAAAAGCCTCGAGACACCTGAAAAAAGCTGACGATGCTAATCAACAAGTCACCTAAAAAAACGGCTGAACCTAGAGGAGTGATCCACTAATAAATTGCAAAAATATTGATTTTTATCATGATATTTGTAACACAAAAAGTACAAGTACCTACTTTAATAAGAAAAAAAAGCTGAGTGTTCTTTATTAGGGGTTAAAAATGGATCTATATCGGAATCCCTAACGTCGTTTGTCCTAACGTTTTTTATGAAACTGTAAACTTTTCAGATTGTTATAAAACAAACCTAACCTAACTTAATCTATACTATCTATACTCGATGATCTTTTAAAATATTCCTGAAGAATTTACGGTTTCTGAAAAAGTGCGTTAGGACAAACGATACATTAGGACGAACGACACTAAGGATTCCGAAGGAGACGCGTTAAAAACATACCTACCTCGTTTGATAATGTTTTTTTGTACACTCGTTATCGAATATATCTGTACATATAAGGCCCAAAATATCTGAACATCCACTGTAACGCCTTGACATTGACAATAGACCGGTGTTCAGATATTTCTGAGCACCTTGTTTCGCTGCGATATATCTGATGGCGACTGTACGATGAAGTGGCTGCCTGACCAACTTATCGCTGTACCACGTGGGAGCACAGCCAGGAAAAGAGTAGGGAAGAGTGGGAGGAAAATGGGAAGACCAGGAGATTTGTTGTAAGCAATTTTTTTTTTTACTATTAGTACTTTTTCCAGAAATTTCTCGAAAAGCTATTGCTGTGTAGATACTAATTTTAAATTAGCAAAATGTTAATTTTGCAAATTAATGCTTTTTTTTAATAACCGTAAAACCACCCAACTTTAGTCCAGACACCCCAACTATAGTCCAGACACCCCAACTATGGTCCGAAAGAAATTAACTCGTAAATAATCATAAAGATTTTGACAAAAAATCCGTTACAATTATAACCAAATGATTTTGCCTAAGGCCACATTCGTAATAATATAATCCCAACTAGGTGAGTAAAATTAGATATAATTTAGACCATAGCTGGGTGATTTTGGAGTATAGTTGGGTGGTTTAACGGAAACATTTTCCTGGTTGTCTGTGTCTCCAGTTGACGGTATGTTTCATCTGGTCTCGAACGGACCGACATCGACACAGTATAGTAGACTGCCATTATTTGAGTGCTTACAACGGGTTATCTGTATAAGTAAATTCAAATTAAGCTGTACACCTTTTGGTTCGCCGACAGTCCTGCAATTGTACTGAATGGGAGTCATCTTCATTAAGATATAACGGTACATATTCAGTTAAGTTTTATCAAGGGGTCAACATTCGAGTAATGGGCCGCAGTAGGGGGTATAAAGTGTTGATTCGATTCGGTTTGACAGTAAAAAATACACCCGCAAAGCGTCATGGGGTCAGGTATTTGTTATTATAATTTCATGAGTTGAATGCGTAACGAAACCATTTAAATTGTATACCACATTTCATAGTCGGCCGTAAGCAAGCTAGTAAGCTCGAACTTTATTTGTTACTAGATTACTACTAGAGGCGCCCGCAACTTCGTTCGCGGAGGAGAAAAAGTCATAACCCTCTTTTTTTCGACAGGGTAGTCGGGTAAAAAATATCCTATAATATGAGTCAAAATGTCGCGTGACGTCACGCCTAAGTACAGTTTAAATGACGTTTGGCATAAAGATAGTTTAAGACCCTGGTATGGATAGGATAATTGTTATCCCGAAAATTATCCCCTAAGAGGGTGAAAAGGGATAGAAGTTTATTTGGGGAATCTCGTTAACACGGCCGAAGCTGTGGGTAAATACTAGTCTATACTAATAAAGTTGTAAAAATAAATATCTATACATTGAAGATATTTTCAAAAAAATGATTGTAACGGCCTATTTGGAGGTCACTAAAACGAAAAATATTTTTTTGGATTTTATGTATGTTTGTATGTGTCGTTGTGGCTTCATCACGCAAAATCGGCTAAACTGATTTCAATAATTTTTGGTACACGGGTAGCTGGGTATCTTCAGATGGCTATAGGATACTTTTTACCCGACTACGCTCAAGAAAAAAAGAGGCGTTGTGACTTTTTCTCCTCCGCGAACGAAGTTGCGGGCGCCTTCTAGTTATTTTATAAGTGTTCACCACCTGCTTTTCCGTTTTGTTGATCATGAAGTCATATGGAAGTCTATTCAAAACGCGCGGTAAGGCGTGCGTCCACACTCTCCTACCATAGGTGTTATTACTTGATGGTATTATGAAACAAAGAAATACATGTCAATATTTTTTATTGATCTACATGATAAGCTTTTAATAATAAAAAATGTCATCGTCACTAACGAAGTGTAGCAACGCAGGACCGAATCGATTTGAAATCGTATTTTATTAATTACTCATATGCCGGAATATTCAAAAAACAAAACAACATTATGCACAAAATTAATCATGTTTGACAGTATCGATATTACTGGTAACTTGTTTTGCCGTGACATAACCGCATTTTTTATTAAGCCAGAAAGACTTAAGTGGCTTATAGACTTTGCTTTATATACGACATCTTGTATATAACGTTGGGAATATAGGAAGTAACGACATCGGATAAACAAATAGTCATTGTAGTGCTTGTTTTTGTCAATTATATTTTTTATCAAAGAATATTTTTTTTTTACTTTACGTAGATTCTTTTTTTTGCATGAATAAAAATTGCTTTTAATAGATTTTATCGCGTATATTTTATGATCGGTCAAAATATGTTAAGATAGTGTAATTTGGGATGTCAAAAATTCATTGTGTCGGTACCGTACCATCAGCCACACACTTCAGTAACCATTGGTATCTAGACATTATTTACATTAATATAAGGCCTACAAACGATTACTTAAAGCTGTTGCTGTTTGTATGTACTTACTACTAATCTATGCTACAGTAAATAACACATTTACACTTTAAAAAAAACTGTAGTGCGTAGGAAAGATAATTATTTCGGAAAAAAAATAGATATGTATTGTACATGTTCATTGCTTCAATACTACTTTATACCTGATAGGAATAGGTAGGGCAGTGGTTTCCAACTTTTAAACCTGTGGGGAGGTCTCGAGGCCTCTTAAAGGCACCCCCTTTAGCGCGGCCTTCTAGGCGACCACATTAATTCAGACTCAATACTTATATTATTGTAAAACGCATGTTTGAATTAGCGCTGAAAATGGGGGTGTGAAAATATTTTTGCATTAAAGGGGGTCATTAAAAAGGCTGCATCTACAACTGCACAGATATAAGGATAACAATGAAATCTAAAAATTTGTGGATGCTACACATCCGCGGCACTTTCAAACGATTCGATGAAAGCCAATTTAAATGCCGCTCACACAAACAATGCGTCCAACATAATATCCGAGTGAATGTGAAAACTGATCGTGTGGAGCATTCTTAACGATGTCACTTTCCTGTTTATAGCTGTTTTAAATGTGACGCAAATAGGAATTTTAGATTTAGAAAACTTTAAAGGGAAAATTTTGTATTGTGATTCTTTGTAACAACAAGTATTTAATTATAAATTAATAGCTACGGCAGAATATATTTAAATGGAAACATAAATAAATTAGCCTTAGAAAGTTACTATAAGATGCCGGCAACAACGTTCGCAGAGAAAAAACATTTTCGGATGTCCAGCTATTCTTGTCTAAAAATGGTTGTCCAGGCGTTTTGATGTGATGAAAGCACAATAATACAAATTAATATAAAATAACACACACAATAAATATAAGTTTCAATTGCGATAATCTTTAAAGGGCTCATTTTACTTATTTTTTACAAGCTTTTATCCGATTGGGATGGAATCTTGCATGTTAAATTTTACCTACTTCCCGGTTTCCAATTGAGCTAAACATTGGCATAATTATGTAAGTTTGGTGCAATGCAATAGTATGATACCATCGAGCTGATGTGATGATGGAGCAGGAAGGTGGTCATAGGAATTCTGTAAGATAATAATTCAATCCCACCGAGTTTGAGCTCTTTAGAATCGTCTCGGTGTGTAAATGATGGATGCCTAAAGAAAAGTACAGTCGACAATAAAAGCTTGTTACAAAAATGTTTTTTTTTTTTTTAAGAAACTTATTATTCAAATATCTTCAATGTACGAGTACAACAACATTTCATTTTGCAACTTTATAAATATTCATGTCACCTTTAGATCAATGTCCACAAACGGTTTTATAAGACTAATGCTTTTAATCCTATGTGAATCAGCCCATAAGAAACTATATCGATATTGAAAGATTTATGTTTTTTACATAGTGCTTTATTTAGTCAAAAAGTTAGCAAGAGCAACGAAAACAAATATATTCTATGTTTTCTTTTTGTAAAAAGCTTTACTATGATTTTTTTCATTCCTCGCATGTTTTATAGTTATTATAGATCAATTAAGCGGATACATTGTGAAGACGGTTATTGACATCATTATTCGTCCATATTCTATCGCACTTATTTTCATTGCCATCAGTAATTCGCCAATTATAAAGCAAATATTTTGTGTCTATTCATTAGCTTGAAAACATTACAAATACAAACCGCACTTACGACTTATACACATATATCGTCACTATACCTACTTTGAAGCCGCTTGCATACCAAACACGGGAAAAACGCTTTAAGGTGCGTCCACACTTGTATCATTTGCTCATATCCGATCCGATCACCGTGGCGTAGCAAAGCAGCTTAACAAATCTAGTCAGGACATTTGGGTTACCATCAAATTATGGTACCAGGCGGAGGGCCTTAAAAATTGCGTCCAAATCAGCCATACTGTTACTATCACTTATTTCACTAATTTCTATATCTAAGTTTCTATTTGCGTCTAGAATGACGTTCCTAGAAATGGCGGAGAGAAACACTGGGACTGGGACACTAGGGTTAGTGAATTGCAACCAATCTCATATGTGTACTCAGCACAGTAACTTCATCGCCGTTTGCCTTCCTGTGCCAGTCTATTCCGCTGTGATACTTCTTGATCGCCTCGTCTGCCTGCCAGGGTCCTTTTGCTGATCGGTGCCCGAACGTGATCTCGGTGATCTATTCGCGCCTAGACCGACTCAATCCTACCGACTGCGCCAATTATATATGTTGGGAGTGGCAGCAGCGGAGGAGATAAATGAAATGAGTATTGATAACGGAATATAATATATATTGGTGCAATTTAAATACTAAATGTCCTAAATCGTCCTGAGGTTGTAGAGACGATTGGCCGCGAGTCATCACTGCACTTTGGTTTTATTGGTTTGTTATTGATTGGTTTCGCAATAGCCGTGGATCGATGTTCTGGCGATGCCGATGGGTGACGCTGTGTGACGTAGGCTGATGTGACGTAGAGGCCTGACTTAGTGGTGCGTGACGTCATGCCTAACAAGCATGACTGCGTATTGCCCTGCTTGGACGCTTACTGTCGGCGCGGCGATTACACCGCGCTTCTCCGATCTAAGTGTGTGATACGCGTATCAACATGGATTTCGAGCGATCGGATCGGCGCAATGTTCAAACGCGTGATCGTGACACGCGATCTTGCCACGGGACGAAGATCTGATTTAAGCATCAAAACAGTCTGTAACTCTAACATACAGAATTCTTAACATAAGGCCATGGAGAATAGAAATGTAAGGAGGCCAAACTCATATAGGAAAACTGGTTAAAGCTGGTCTGGTGGTGGCCAAGGTTCAGCAGAAAGCGACGAAAATATTAGTTCCAAATCCGTTCAGAATGGCTCCAGAGTAACAAGATAGTATGAAGTAAACAAACAATTACAAAACATTTTTATGTGGGACACAAAAATAGTAAGGACCATTAAGGTGCGTCCACATTTGTATCATTTGCCCGTATCAGATCATTGTCGCGTAGCATGATCGCGTGTCACGATCACGCGTTTGTACGTTGCGCCGATCCGATCACTCAAAATCCATTTGCCAGAGTGCGGCATTATCGGCGCGCCGACAGTAAGCGTCCAAGCAGCGCGATACGCAGTCATGCTACGGCACGGTGATCGGATACGAGCAAATGATACAAGTGTGGACGCACCTTTAGATGTCGACTGTACATGATATAAAGTTAGGTACTATTTTTTCCTTTGAGCAAAATAAGTTGCCATCCTTTCAAAACACTTACTATAATATATCGATTCATACTGTCAATTCAGTATGATGACGCAAATTGGCTCTTTCCAACGTTTCCATTCATCTCTGATCAACCTTCAAATTTATTTACGATCCGACTGCAAAAGGGTAATGTTATATGTATAAACACGGTATTGATTAGGATGGCGCATATGATTTTTCGGCCTTAGGTCGTCAGTAGGATTATGGTGTGAATGAACTGTAAATATTTATGATAATCGTTAAATAATAACAAGTTACAGTTGAGATCTGCATTTTAAGATATAAATAACTTTAGAATTTCACCGTTTCTAAACTTATGAGCCATTTTCATTTCTAAATATTGGAGATGAATAAATTGTAATTATATTGTGGGTTTTAAATAGATTAAAGTTCAAGTTAAATTAGCCTCAGAATATCTTTAAAGTTAAAGGATCATCACTGCCTTTTAAAAGCGTCATCATTTTAAAGGACACGCTTGGTGCTTAGCATAGATTACAAGACACGGACATCATTTTACTTAAACCAATTTTTGCCATATACTTGAAACCTTTATGAAAACGGTGAAAGAAAATTACACTTCCTGGCCTAGGGAAGACATTTAACTATACTATAGTGGATCACCAAATACTTCCAGTATGGGCAACTGAAAAGCGCGTTTAAATCATCTTTACTTACAGAATATATTGCCAGCAAGCAGCAATGAAACCAGGAACATTACATATGTACAAACAAATACATAAATCCAGTTAAGAGAAATGACAACAAGTCACGAAGAGCCTTATGCAATAGACAGACAGAGCCTAGACTTATCATTAGTATCATTACGGTCAGCATAACACTGTGAGAAAATTTTCGAAACATTTGATACAATGCGAAATGATGAACTTCAATACATCCAAAGACAAAGGCTAGAATTGGCAGTTTCGCAAAATCGGACATTTCGTAATGGACAATGTTCACACGCGGGGTTTTGTAATGAACCTGGTCTTTTGTTTGTTTTATAATGCAACTATTCTGTTGCGCTGGCGATGTCGACGATCGAATAAAGATGGGTTTTAGTTAACTTCAATAGCTACCTTTCTTACCTAGGGCGGTAAGTCACAATGCCCCTTGCCTCGTATTAGTCGCACGGTTTACTAGGCGCACAGCTTTTATAAGTGTTTTTCTTGTGTATATATCAAAGGTTTTATTAGTGGGTCTACTTAATAGCAGCTTTGTTTTGTTACCGTTTATTTTATATATATACATATATATAAAATAAACATAGTTGTTGACCATCTTTTTTATTTTTTATTTAATTAGAATTTTCAAGACTATTTAACGGCAGTGAGGCTACAGTAGTGTTTTTTTTACGATTTGCAAAATAAAGGGTTAAATAAAAGTTCAGTTTTTGGTTGTTCCTTGAAAGGAGATTCTTAAGATTATTCCTAGTCTTATTTTAATCCGTAGACATTTTGGAGATTTTTATTCTCACGATGACTCAAGGCAAGCTTAATTATAAACAAAGTAAACATATCCTGTTATTTATTAACTTCCGACATCGTTTCCGCAGTATGCGATTATTACAAGATTTAGGATTTACTTGTATTTTAATTATTTTATATTAGAATCACGAATATTTGCGTGCATATATTAAATATGAAATCATTGTGTAAATATATACATGCAACCAGGTAATTATAAAATATATAAGTATATAATTACATGTTTTCAGTTAAGATTTAACGCTTTATTTGGCATTAAGGTTAGTTCTTCAATGAAACTTTCCATTTATAATACGTAGCCCTTTGCGCGATTATTTCGCATTTTACATAACTGAGACGTCAAGGCCTATTTCTGCAGCTTATGCTATTTATTAATAACTGTTTAGTGGCCGATTACGCCAGGTAAATGGTGAAAATTGCACGAAGGCACTAGTGCACCATACCTACTCTGTTTTTCTTCTTAGTTTTTTCACTTTTGGCAGACTGGTCTTGATCTCATTCCTCGTCATCATTCCTGGTGCTGGTAGCAAGCTTTATAACACGCCTCCATTCCTCTCCGACTGCCGCCTTCCTTATGCTTGAGTATACTGGTTCTGTTAAGTATAGCGTTGTTGGTCAATAACTACAAATCATAGTGATTGTGCCGTAAAATAACATGTAAAAATAACGCAAAACTTTCCGACTTCAAATTTGGAATCCATTGTATAGAAGCATTATCTCGATGTCCATATATTATTGCAAGTGAAACAAAAATTACGTAACTTTCCTTAATATATCAGTAATTGGATACCTTTGTGTAAGCGATTTAAACTGTTGCTAAGCGCTACGGCCTTTTTTGGCGATCTTCCCAGCACCTGGTTCGTTGGTAAAGGGCTGTCAATATTTTTATTACAAAATTGATTTCAAGTGAAATAATACATGGCACGCTTTTACAAAAGTCTTTAATTTATGCAAACCTTTTCACATAGATTAAGTTCAATATTTCTGAACTTTTTAAAAATATACTATGCAGGTTGTACAGCACAATGAGAGTACTATAATCTCCACGCTAGTATACGAGACGGACAGGCGAATATTTTAAGAGTATATCTATTTAAATTAAGAATAACGCCTGTCTGTTGCTTTTTTGACAATAGGATGTTAGTCGTAATCTACATCTCGAATAATAAGCATAATAATCTATAAAAATCAATTTATTATTCTACCTCTGACATATGTGACACAACTTGCCTCCAAACAGGCAACTGACAGCCCTACAGCAGCCATAGGGAACACCTGTTCTTGAAGCTTATTCTCATATTCCGTCCCGCTGGCTTCTGAGAAGAGACAATGTCCTGCGTGCGTCGACCCCGAGGAGCAGCCAAGAAATTTCCATAGAATAACATTATTGTCCGGTTGCGGAAATAAAATACTAAAGACGCACGTAGCGAGTGAGAATAGAGTGAGATAGCGCTAAATTACTATTTACGTGATAATCCGATTTTTTATAAAACTTCTGATTAACATGATACTACGCCGACATATCCTTATCTATACTAACTATTATAAACTTGTAAAAATTGCTGCGGTGACTGCTTAACATCAGGCAGGCCGTACGCTTGTTTGCCACCTCAGTAGTATAAAAAAAAAGAAAACGTTTTTATTTTTTCACAGGAACAAGCTTACACTTATCGACCTAGTACCAAACTAAGCAAAGCTAGTACTATGGGCACTAAGCGACGATATACATAATATATAGATAAATTATAATATTGCATAATATACGTAGACAACATCCAAGAGCCAGGAACAAACATTCGTGCTCATCATACAAACACTTGCCCTGGCCGGGACTCGAACCCGAGACCGCCAGTTTCTTAGGCCGTTGTGCAATCCACTAAGCCAAGCCAAATATCTTTACAATGAAGATATTTTCAAAAAAATAAGTGAAACAGACACTTCCTTAGCCTATCTATCGATGACCAGCCCCTCGTACCAAAAATGGTACTAATAAATCCATTTAGCCATTTTGGACGCCGCTAGGACACGTATACAATCAAACAAAAAAACCAAAAAATATTTTTCGATTCAGTGACCTAGAAAAAAACCATCTACGGCATGTACAGCAACTAATATACTCGTAATTTAACAGTAAACCGTCTTTAGGCGCGTCCACACTTGTACTTATCATTTGCTCGTATCCGATCACCGTGCCGTAGCATGACTGCGTATCGCGCTGCTTGGACGTTGGACGCTTACTGTCGGCGCGCCGATAATGCAGCACTCTTCCGATACAAGTGTGTGATACACGTAGCAAATGGATTTCGAGTGATCGGACCGGCGCAACGTCCAACGCGTGATCGTGACACGCGATCATGCTACGCGACGATGATCTGATATGGGCAAATGATTCAAATGTGGACGCACCTTTTGGTGAATGAAAATTCAGATGTCGGAAGTTTTGGGTGTTTCGGTTTTGTATATTTGTCAGAGTTTTAGGTTACTATTTCCACAATAGTTATTTTATATTTAGTTCCTTAGTAAAAGGTTTTATTGATTGTTACATATGTCTCAACTTTCGTAGTGGTATTTCCCAACACCTTTACACATTAAGTTAATTTATAGCATTCGTTATCAGCCTTCCGAAGGTCGAGTCGTGGGTTCGACTCCGCTCACTTCCGAACGTGACAAAGCAGAAAATGCTCGCTATCAGTTTTAAAACAATCTCATTGTGATAAGAGAAGTGAGGCATTGGGGCATACAGACGGACATGCCGACAGATTGGCTGTGAATGATTAATTGTTCGGTATAGTCATTACAACATAGCAAATAGGGTAAGCAAACTAAACATATAGGGTAGAGGACTATTTAACAGACAAAATTGCATGGCCCAAAACAGAAACCAAATAATTGACTTTTACTGGGAGACGGTTCTTATGAGGAGGCATATAAAACGTACGTCTGTGTTTAAAAAAAATAGTTTGCTTTTTTATCTTGTATTATATTTTTACTTTTATAAACGATATTTTTTCTTGGAAAACTACTCGTTGAGATTATTTATACCTTAAATATATATTTAAGATAGGCTAAGTACAAATATTATAATAGATAAGAGTTATTTAGAAAAAAATACTGACTGTTGAGTTTTATTCGGCTTTCTTCTTAACAGTGGTCTCGTTCTAGGGTAATGCCGTAGTCAGACTTGTAAAAGTGCCCTTGCGGCCTACTGACAGAATAAAGATCATTATTTCATTAGAAGTGGCAATGGGCAGGGTACATAGTTCGAAGAACCGATGGCCGTTGGGGCAGAAAGGTTCTCGAGTGGAGACCGCGTACTGGCAAGCGCAGCGTGGCAAGGTCACTCGCAAGGTGGTCGGACAACCTGGTTAGAGTTGCGGATACACGCTGGATGCGGGTCACCTCTATCCGGCCCATATGGAAGTCTCTTGAGGACGCCTGTGTCCAGCAGTGGACGTCTTATGACTGAAATGATGATGATGATGATTACAGGCATTCTTAAAAAATATTCAATTTCCTGTTGATTGTATAAAGTACATCCTCACGGGAAAACAATTTGATTGAAAACGGAAAAAACAAATTTACACATTTATTGGTAAGAATAATTTATGAATATCACGTTTCAAAATTCGGTAAATCAAGTTGACTGACTTCCTTTATTGATAAACGATATTATAAGTCGATTAAACGATATTTTATGTTAACCATTTTGTCTGCAAACGATCTGTGTTCCAAAAAGGATATTAATGATAAAGGAAGATTAACAGTATTAGTTATATATGTATACCACCGTATTGCCGTAAATAGTGGTCGTATGGTAGCCTTGTAATTTAAGGTTAAACGCAGTTTATCAAATATTTTTCTTCAATTATTTCTCAATGGCAACACCCAGTAAGAGGCTACATACATATACTAATAAAACTTATTGAGATAAATATTATTAGTGCGCTGTGGATTTTTCTAACAGCGTCATCTCTCCGTTTTATGCTCTGATAGGTACTGCCATCCGTAAAAATCTCGGATTTAGTTACATACTATCGGAGTTAACTAAGGTTTGAATGGATTTCCTGATTGGGTTTGTTTATTATAACACACATATAAAAATAATAAAATACAAATCGTTTATGTCGGAGCATTGGAAATCCATATGACTGTTAGTTTATTGACTTAAAACTCAATGTTATTAGTTATATTTTTGACAAATTCATGTTAGATCTATCTACGCTTATCGGGAGGCCCAGCAGTACCCACTAATAGCCCTACTTCGCCTTTCCAATAACCACATTGGTCCAATATTTAGTGAGTGGGCAGTCGGGACGCTAAGCCAATACTCTCAGCATGCTGTTCCTGCTACCGCATGCGTTTCAGTGGTGAGGCTATTATTTTTCGCCAGATCGCAAAAAAATCTTCCGTCCGAGCCTCGGGAACCTTAACAGCAACCTAAAAATATTATTATACTGCACCAGCAGTGTATTATAGGCTCTTTGCGGTCGCCCACAGACTGCTCGTAGACAGTTACTATGACAGAGGAAACTTAACAAAAGCTTGTAATGTCTCATAATGTTTGACACAGTTAATCAATTATGTCTATATCATACACCAGAATAACATGATCCGTCTGTTGGTTACAGTTCCAGCATGGAGCCGACGATGCGCAGGTCGCCGCACTGGCTGTCTACGGTCGTGCTTCTCTGCTCCTTCTTCTCCACACAATCGCTCAATACTAAGGTAAGACATCAGACTTTTATATACGTTCTACACCTCTCGATCCGATCCTAATCATCGGCTAAAATCGGATCGTGTATTGTGCTACAGACCCTAAAAATTGGGATCTGTTGCACAATACATTATCGGATTTTAAGGTGTATAACGCCTTTTAACAGTGTGTGACAGATTCAGGGGATGCTTAAGGGGCTACCAGACGGCTAGAACTTTTGGTCGATCTGATCAGGTCTGCCATTCTGACTATATAGCCTTGATAATATAATATCGAAGGTTACTCGGGGCGTGTTTATCGGTTGGATCGTTTCAAGGCAAAGTAGTTGGCACGTGTGGACAGGATGTTAGACGTGTAAGATAAATACTCACATTTCGATATCGATGGCAAAACGCTGAAACGTAATAAACGCCAATGGATTCAGATGGTGGCTACTACGATTTCGCTTTTTGACATCGATATGTTCCGATCGCCTTTACGTGACGATGTCCACGTGTAAGCACGGGGAGAGGCGGCAGGCCCTTACCGGTTTAAACAAATGGACTGTAACGCAACTTTAATTTCATTGGGAACTGCAAACCGACTGCATGCCTTCTGTCCTTCTCTGCTACAATATAAAGATGTTTTGATTGACCGAGCGTGAGGGAAGATCTCCGTTTCAACGTATGGCAAAAATGCTTCCGTGTGCCCGCCTGTCTGAGGGGTTACTCCGAAACTCAAAAATCGAAGTTCGTAACGTGTGTCCCTCTCATATTCATATTCATATTCATATCCACTTTCAAAAATTCGTTTATACTGTAGCAAGCAAGGTTAACAAGTAGTGCTTTAAGTTTCCTGGAAAATGTAGTGTTGTTTTCACATTTTTTTATGTCGGTAGGCACACAGTTGTATATGGTAGGTCCGATAACGCTGAGCTGAGCACGAGCCTTTGCCAACCGCCGCTGCGGGGGCACCAAGAGGTTCGGCTTACGTGACGTTCTAGGGTTACGTTGGCCGTAAGTTTGGTAGTCAGATAGGTTAGACCGTACATACTCACAAGCAGCCAGTATAAAAACACACGGCAGGGTCAGGATTTTCTGTTTTATAAATAAGTCACGGGCTGGGTAGTCGGCCGGTTTTCGCTCAATGATGCGTAAGGCTCGCTTCTGCAATTTAAACAGACGGTCCCGGCTAGCCGATGCTGCCCACAAATCCACGCCCTGTATTAAGATGGAGTGGAAGTAACCAAAGTAGGCTTTTCTTAAGTTGCTAGAGGACAGGGTGGGTTTTGGACAGCGCGTAGCACGCCGAGGCCAGTTTGTCACATGCATAATCAATATGGGGAGACCAAGTTAACCCGGAGTCGATCATGAAGCCCAAGTACCTAGTCGCATCAACTTGTGGAACGGGATTATTATTAGATGTGATGTTTAGTGGGCCATGTTTTTTCTTTAATTGAAAGTGTAAAATATTCGTCTTTTCCACGTTCAGAAGCATCCCATTTGCTGAAAACCAGTTAAATATTAAAGACATAACCGAACACAGGTTTGACTTCAAGTTTTGGATGTTATCCGCGTTCACTATGATGCAGGTGTCATCGGCGAACATGACGTACTCAGGGTCGCTACAGGCGGCTGTGATGTCATTAACCAGCATTAAAAACAGGTAGTTTCCCATGACAGATCCTTGGGGTACCGCACAGCCGCCTATCGGATCTAGGTCTGACTTTACACCGAGGACACAAGTGCTCTGCCTACGGTTGCTTAAAAACGAGGCAATGGTGTCATAGAGGCAGCCTGTAAAACCATAGCACGACAGTTTGGCGAGGAGAAGTGCATGGTCAATCATCTCGAAGGCGCGCGACAGGTCACAGAACACCGCTGCGATCTGCCGCCCGCCCTCCAGGTGTGCCAGCACCCGCGTCACCACGTCTCGTGTCGCGTGCGCAGTCGATCGGCGTGGTTGGTAAGCATATTGTTGCGGGTTTAATAATTTATTAGAAGTTATGTGTTGCATTATTCTAGTACTAATTAAGCGCTCAAATATCTTAGAAATCACAGGTATCTCTCGCTCTAATGTTATGCTGTATTTGAGTGAGTGGGATGGCGCCATACGAAATTCGTTTTTCGGATTTCGGAGTAGCCCCTCGGGATTTTCTCCTCTAGAGCTCGCATTTCTTAACGGAGTCTTGTGAAATTTTGTGAGCAGGTTCGATAATTAAGCCTATAGATTTTTTTGTCGATCGAGTTTTTGGATTATGCAAAATATATATATTTTTTTCAAAATACCTAGCGGAGATATGGGGGTTGAAAGACTCGCGAGGTCTACAGATAATCATACGGAATACTTCTGACGATCAACTTTTTGGTTTTTTTTTTTGTACGTAGGTCGCGACGTCTACAATTCACACAAAAACTAGTTTATGTTGTACTACTTGATAATGTTTATCACAAGATTATTTTTTCTGATATATCCAAATGGATGGGTTTTAGTAACGCATACGTACAAAATGGCATGTATAGGATTTTCGTGTCAGCTACTCTTAATTAAAATTTTGTCTGTTATACTTTCCAAAGCACTGCTTCTATTGATTATCGATTGATATCGTTTGACAAATTGTATAGTAAATCAACTTTGAATGTTAATGTCCTAATAAATGTAAATTAAAATTATCAGGAACAAGTCAAATAATTATACATTATTTTCCAATCGAATTTATTAAGTGTAATCAGAAGTCATGACGGTAATTAAATTACCATAAAATCATACCTAGATTCAAAACGGGTTTACGAGTAGAAACAAAATGATTCGTTTCTTATAAACGTTTGACGACTTCATTTTATCCGAATCATCCAATTATTTGCGCGATTAGTGAGATTAATTAGTGACATTAACATGAATTATTCAACAAAATACGCACACGTGTTCAATTTATTAATCGTCAATGACACTAATATTCTTTCTCTGAAAAAATGCACAAAATTTTGCATTGATAGTGTATTATCAACAAATGTAGTCCTATGACTATTTGGTATATAGATAACACATTTCACTTAGTGTCTGTCAAGTTTTTTTCCACTATCACATTCAGTCGGTAAAATAAACTAACATCGAGATTTAGGTGGGTATACCTATAGGTATTGGAGAATTAAAGCAATGTCTGTATTTAATTACGTATTCGATGACATACTCGTAATTGATCATCATCACATTTCACTTCAGACACTTTTTATTCAGCGATATTTCCGAAGTGCTACATTATTTTTAAGCAGTTCTTAGGTTCTGTTTTTGTATTTTTTTGGAGTGTGACCGTGGTGTTATCTACGCTTTGCTCTACATTTTCTGTACTATCGGTTGGGTAAAACACCTAAAGACCCATACATTTTTGGTTGAAAATACTTTGTATCCATAAGCGTAAAAAAGTAAGCAAAAGGTGTGCATGATTAATTACACGTGATAACGCCTCAATTCAACTCGCCCATAAACTCATTTGCGCGGGAAACATCACCTGACATCTGTCAATCTGACATTTAGAACGAATGCTTATTTTATTACTCATTAGTTTCGAGTACATCGAGCGGAACAATTCGATCAATGCAACTCATAATGACGAAAATATAAATTATATGTAATCCGTATATTGTTATTCGATTATGCAACTTAAGTGCAGGCGTTAAGTTGTTAAATAGGCTGCACGCGTGCTACACATCGGGCCTTTTCAACGCATTCGCAATTGTTCGATTGCCGCGTTTTTCAGCGTAGTTTTTTTAGGGTTCCTTGGAAAAAGGAAAAGAACCCTTATCGTGTTAGATCTTTTTTTTTTCATCATCATCATCATTATCATTATATTAGCCCATTTATGTCCACTGCTGGACAAAGGCAATGATGAGGCCCATTTGTGAGTGACCACGTCTCAGTACCGTATGTCACTGGCAACATACACAGGTTAAAAACCTTCATCCTGCCTTCCTTCCTTTTTTAAAATTAATAGATGAAAAATGTAATATGAGAACAAAATTCAAAGTATAGGTAACATAACATATAACATGACCCACGTAGGGTGTCATGTGTCATATGAAAGGTATTGCGTTGCAAAAGAACATTCTTGAACACCTTTTATATATTACACTGCTTAAATTGGAGTTGATGGAGGAAAATGTTGAAAACAATACCATTCCCCCTTTATCTCCGAAGTTTATCAAACAAAAAAATAATATTACATGATAATAAAATGATATTACAGAAAAAATATGACTATATCTATTTAGGTATTTTGTAAGTCCGTTTCGTTTTTGCACCTTATTTGTATGCGACGCTATTGCCTGGGGCCCGTTTCACAAAAGCTTATTTCTCAAAAAGTGTTTTAGAAAATCTCTTTTCAGCAATTTGTATTTTAAAAGAGACTTTTACTTAAGTATAAACAAGTTACAAGCTTTTGTGAAAAGGGTTTCAGGTGCCAACATAACAGGGTTTCTCATTTTTCTATCTTCCTGGAGCCCCCGGTCCTCACTTGACTGTGCTTGTCTGTGAACTTGGCCATCTATGACTCGGTGTTTTATTTTTTTAGGTTGTCAGTTTCGTTCGGAAACGTTGCGTGTTAACTTATTAAGCCGGTTTGACATTAGGCTGTAGATTTTTTTTAATGCTTTCTCAAGTGAGGATCGGGGAGGATCCAGGGAGATAAACTAAAATAAAATTGTAAAAATTAAATGTCTGTACATTGAAGGACATTAAAAAAAAAGTGAAACGAACTATGGTCACTGAATCGAAAAATATTTTTGTTGGATTTTTGTATGGTACACGAGTGTTAGGTACACGGGTAGCTGGGAATCCACAGATTGTCATACTTTTTACCCGACTGCGCTGAAGTAGTAGAGAGGGTTATGACTTTTTTCTCTTTCGCGAAATCACCTAGTACCTTACAAATTTGTATATTGTGTTGTAGCGGTACGGAACCCTCGGTACGCGAGTTTGACTAGCACTTTGATTTTTTTCGGAAGTACTCGCCAGCTATACATAATTCATGCAGTTAACGCATTACTTTCACTCAGCTCCCGCGGTTGCCGAGATGTTTTGCAAATTTGCAAATATACTAAGCGGACACACGAATTCCTCGCGATGATGTATGCTAATTCTAATGGCAGCCATTTTGTGAACTGAAAAATGTGGAAGCTGGTTAGTAGCCTACGTTATACTAATGCAAAACGAACAGTCTTAGCATGACCCCTCCTCCCAGAGTGATTAAAAGCTATTGCGAATGTGAAATGGTCGACAAAGACAGGCGTAACTAGCTATTAATAATTAACAGAGCATTTTGGAATTAGGTCTAAGAAACAATATTATTGTTTCCAGTATGGGACTTAATGGTAGCCGCACTTTTATCAATAAAATCATGGAGTATAGAACGAGGACAGTCTCATATAGGAAAATAGATGAAAAAATGTCCAGCGGAAAGCAGTAAATAATGGTTCCAAATCGTATGAAGCCAACAACCATGTTACAAAACATTTTATCGACATGCTACTCAATTCTTCGTCCTTCTGTGTTTCATTCAATCGTGTTCAAAATTATTTTTCGACGGACACTTTGGATATATAGACATTGTTCTTCTGAGTCTTCTACACTCCATATTTAAAATGTTACCCGTACCGTGGCGTACGTAGAGTCAAACGAGCCAGTCATTTTTAAATAAAAAAAAACTGCGGATTTTACGACTTAAATTTTAGGCAAGTTTGTTTACTGCTTAACCTAAGAAGGTTGTTTTATTCTCTGGAATTTTGAAAAGTAGTTTAACCAGTAGGGTGTAAGACATCAATTCAACTGCCAATTTATCAAACAAGCTTGTTGTAATAGCCCTTGGCTGCATTTCTGCCAAACTTCACGCTCTTTTGTTTTCTATGTCAAACGAAGAAAACGCAACACGAATGTTATAGTTAAGATTCCTAACTTAAGATTTATATTTGAACTACCTAAAACAAATTTCTTGTGGGTTTTTTTGGGACATTTTGATGAAGACATAAAACGACCTCTTTTGTTGCGTTGTTATTAACTTGTGTGTAGTGTATCTTTATCTATCTGTGGCATCGCAGCTGACGAATGAATTATGATTCTTTTTAGGGTACCGTAGCCTACTGGCAAAAACGGAACCCTTATAGATTCGTCATGTCTGTCTGTCTGTCTGTCAGTCCGTATGCCACAGGCATTTTACTCAAAAACTATAAGATGTACATTGATGAAATTTAAAGCATAGGTGTCATGTGTAAACCGCTACTTAGTTTGATAGTTAAATAAAAGATATATTTATTTCTAGGGGGGGCACTCCATACATATAACCGAAACAGAAAAAAAAATCAGCAAATATCAATGTGTGGCACATATTTCGACAGTTCTTCTAAAAACACTTTGAGGTTTCTAAGAATTTTTTTTGATTTAGTCTACATTTTCCGAAATATTCGATCTGAAAGTAGCGAAAATTGTGTCCTCCTCTATTTTCTAAACGGTATGTTCAAAAAATGTGAAAAAAATTACAAATATAAAGCATAATAAATACTTCCAACGAAAATTGTTTTCAACATGATCGAACATACCGTTTTTAAGTTATTGCCAAAAAAGTGCGCTTCTCAGCAAAAGGACGTAAGTGCCGGAGAGATACGCTCTTTTGTTAGTGTTGTTTTTCATATCGTATTTTTTTTTCATTTGTAGTGCATTTTTTTGTTTATACGGCTGAGGAACCCTTCATGGGCGAGTCCGACTCGCACTTGGACGCTTTTTTTTTTAAATGAGACCATCCCATTTATCCTTTAATATTCAGATGCCATTTGCATAGGGTAAGTCCGGGGTAAAAAAGCGGAAACTATGAACATTAGAATTTTGATTTTAGTGGGAAATTAAACTTTGATTATCTATCTAACGTAAAAAAAAACCGAAAACATTGTTAAAACTAAGCGAACATGGTCAAACAATATTCTGAAATCAAATTAGGGTTGGCCATCTCTCCCGGATATGTCCGGGATAGATGGCCATAACATTGGATATGGGTAGATTTTTTTTTTTTTTTTTTTTGTGCACATTTCTCTACTTCTTTTTAATAAAATAAACAAAATTTTTAATTCGGTACAATTTTAATGAACTTAAAGTAGATATTTGTACATAATAGCCAATTCTTCATTATTCTGGATTTATAGTAATGTATCTCTCGCATATTATACTACTGTTATGATTTTAATTAATAACATCAATTTCTTTTATTTTTGTATCTGAGATCCCAGTTCATGGCTTTCCAGTACTAAATAACTGCGTATGGCCATCTCCCCGATGTAGACGGTTCATTAGATCAACGAATATAAAAACAAGTACTGAGCCCATTCAAGTTATTTTAAATTTAATATGTACGAAAACCTCAGTACTTTCTAAAATAATCATTATTATTGGGCCAGTTAAAAAACAAATAGAGTTACGTTATATATCGGCAATCTCTTTATAAATTTTCAAGTAGCGTATTTTAAATAAAGTTATTTTTCATGAGATTTTTTCTTTTGATCTACTTGTTTTTCCACTTATATCACGTGTTATCTTCTGAAGGAATAAAGTTTACGTGAAACAAGCGACATTAACATCCTAAGTTGGAAAAATTTCGACTGGCCCTAATCTTTAATGTCTTTTGTATATTAACTAACGACTGGAGACTTTATAAGGCTTTATTGGGTAAATTCTCACGCGGATTCTCGTATTCTGTAAGGATTTTCTATTATCTATGACTCTTAACCACAGATAATAAAACCATTATACATTTGCCGTCCATACCTGGCTGTCATTGGCCGGTATTCGTAAGTTACTAATGCTAGCTCTACACATTTACGGGAGTCGAGGCGAGATCAAGATACATTGACGATACCCATAAGTGTTGAAGTTCTTCACTTATTAAAAAACGGCAATGTATTTCGTATTCATCTTCACTCGCGTCAATGTGTAGTGCCAGTATAAGAAATTGTGTAGGTTTTAAATGATCCATACTGCTCGGATAACTTTGTTTTAGTATAATTGATGAGTTCATCTTCAAATTTATGGTGATTCTGTTTTGGCGAGTTTTATAGCCATGTCAGTATAAATTGTGAACAGGTGGCAGAACCGCAAGGGTTTTTTTTAGTTTGGGTTTGTTTCTCGGGTTATTAATGAGTGGTATTATGGATGATTTGGTACATTTATCAACTCTAAGCCCTGTTAACGGTTTATTGAAATTAACCTATCTGTCACTGTTTAAAAGTATTTTCCTGTTGTATCCAAATATAAATTTGTCTTATCTCTAACGACCACCGTCAATGGCAAGGTGAAATTAGATCTTATAAAACAGACATCGAGAGACATTGACGTTATTATTTAAGTGTTAGTCTTTATTTATTTAAAAACGGCATTATATTTTGCCTTCGTCTCCAATCGTGCCAATGTGTAGTGCTGAATAAAGCATTAAAAAAAATAAGGATATAGTCTGTGGTTAAATTGGTCATTTCGCGAATTGCGTCATCGAAAATACCATAGATATGAATCTGATGTAAACCTTGAACTCTGTATTATCGATGCCGAAATAAAGGAAATGTAGTAACATTTGGCGAAGGATTTATTAGTTTGTGACAGCGTTTAGTGCCTCCATAAGCGACTGTCACACAAACGATGCCTAGTAAATAAATTAGAGGAGCAGCGGAATCGTTTAAACTTGACTCAGCCAGCAGCCTTGGCTCTGATGAAAATGACTGGATGTGATCCGGCCATCTCAATGAGCCGCGGCATCTTGCCTACTTGTTATCATCGTAGTTAGTAACATTTTTTTTAAGTCTGTCTGAACAATGCAAATTCTCCTAGCAAACAAATAAAGAAAAAGCTTCGCTTATTTTTTGCATGCTTTAGCTTAATAAACTAGCATCACTATACATTGATTTAAACTCACACGATTTTCACTAAGATCCTTTGAGACCATGGACGTAACGCGACGTCCGAAATGTCGAAGAATTACCACGGAAAGGTAATTAAATAAAACCATATTTATACGCGATTAAGCCTCGTTTCTTGTGTTGTGATAATAAAATAGCATCAATATTAGAAATACTGATGCTGTTCTTTCAATCCTTCGCTTTCATATGAAATTCTTCAAAAGTCTTTAAACATTCCTTATAATTATGGTGGAATAAATACATTTCACATAAACACAAATCTGAACCCTGAAAATATTATACTCCTTTTTTCGGTAGACGTGTATAGGTGGTACGCAGTGCGCAAGGCACAAGAACTGCAGAAGTGTGGTTCAATTCAATGTTTGCAGTTGAATTTAGTTTCAATGTTTCCTATTCGATTCGCATGTTGTGTTTAATAATTGTTTAGACTTGTATTAGTTTCTAAGTTTACTAGTGGTTTCGCATGTTGTGTTTACCTGTAAGTAGTTGTGACACCCACATCGATAAGTACACGCTGTATATTAATGTCTTAGTTTTAACTACTGTTAATTGGTAGAACTTAAATAAATACATATAAATATAAGTAAAAATAATTCGAGTTGGGGAGGAGTAGGCAGAAGAGAAATCGGGCGTGGACGCTTGGACCCTACGGGCTCAGGGTCTGACACCGAATGCCTTGAAATGGTACTGGGAACATGTGGGTCAATAAGTTTGTATGGCAACCGGCATGGCAATGTTGTTGTTAATATAGAATTTCGTCAAGCGCCACGCCCGGTCGTTTCATAACGAACCGGTACAGTAATGTCACAAGCGGTACAACGGGTGCACTAGGGCTGTGTCTGATATCGTTATTTGGAAGTTGGTTGTCATACATTCATAATTCAGTCCCGTTTTTATCGACTTCTGTTAAATCTTCAAAGCATTTAAGCATTGAAGATGCCATACAGATACATTCCCCTCTGCCATAGTACCCGCGAAATCACAGGTCGGTTTATTCGAAATTGTCAATGTGTGGGTGTTTTTTTGTTATTGTATGCGTTTGTAGAAATAAGTATATTGCCGTATTGTGCTGTACGTATTTATCTCGCTCCCCGCTAAATATGTATGAAAAGAAATGATTATCTCCATCTCAAGTGGTTAAATGCTTATGGTAAAATCACTATAAAAAATAAAGCAGCTCTAAGTATTACTTTTGGAATGGGTGGTAGATGAATAATTAAAAAAAAAAAAGGCCAATTGTGAGTGTTACTCGCGCACCTAGGGTTCCGTACAAAATATACGCTACAAATGGCCGTATCTATGAAAATCCAGTGTTAGCCGAGCCCGTCGTAAGTAAAATGTACGCGGTGCTCGATTATTTTATAAATATTGGTTACATTTGATATAAACAGACAGACACAAAATTATTCTGTTTTTACATCATCTGTGAAAATTTCTACTTTTTAACAATCACGGTCCATGCAGCCTGGTGATAGACGGAGAGACAGACAGACGGACACCGAAGTCTTAGTAATAGGGTCGGGTTTTACCCGTTGGGTACGGAACCCTACTACATGTTTTAAGTGTAATAATGAATTAAAAGCATATTTTCCTGTAGTTAATATAATATTAATTTTGCCACGCTAATAATTGCATGCTATTTCTGAGAATACGCAGAGAACATATAAAGACCTCAGAACACTTATTTTTAAATATTTGAGCGATTATAAAATGATCAAAAACTATTAATAAGGAGGCAATTTGACCATGATGACGTCACAAAACGATTTTTATCCGATATTTCATACACTTTGTCCGTTTTGACAGTTTACAAATACACACAAGTAGGTATAGGTACTAGTCATTTTTAACCCCTGAAGAAAATATATATATGTTATATCTTGGGAATCTGTATGTCTGTCTGTAGCATGGTAGCGCAAACGCAAAACTGAATCCGATTTAGTTTGGTCTAAAAGAGGACTTGATCGAGCGTGTTTTTAGCAATGATTGAAAAAATCAGTTCAGCAGTTACAAAATCGTCAGCATTTTTAAAGGTGTAGAGCTGGGTTTTATTTATTTCGCCGATTAATTGTAATAAAATCTTACTAACGCTAAAGAGTCGGATGCACCATACAGAGATCCATAAGCAAGAACAGATGACAAAATTCGTCGACTACTGGTGTGGACGATTAGCTCAGATGGTAGAGCGTGCTGCCCCGGTCTGGCTCAAGGCACTGGTTCAAGTCCAGTATCGTCGAAAAAAAATTTCATTTGTTTCTGATCTTTGTTTATAATAAAATCTTATTTAAATATACCATATTTTCTATACCAATCCCTAGATAAAGCACTTAAAGCCATGTACCATAGCCAGTTCATGTCGAAAACTCGTAAATTTAAATGATAAGTTCCATTTCCTGTATTGAACGTTTCGACATGGTCACATTTTACGTGACATTTACAACTTGTCGTTGTTTTGACATAAGTCGTTGTCAGTTTAATCCCACATTATGTTATACTAATTTTATATTGATTGTGTTTAATCTATACTAACTAGTTTTAAGTTATAAAAATGAAATGTCTGTACATTGATGATATTTTCAAAAATTGATTGTAATAGACTGTACTTTTTGTTTTACAAATATCATGATAATAATCACAATTTTTGCAATTTATTAGTGGATCACTCCACTAGCGTTATTATTATAAACAAAGATCAGACTCTTTAGCCGTTAGCGCCGCCTAGTGCAGAACTATGAAGTTACTTTGCACTAGGCGGCGCTAACGGCTAAAGAGTCGGATGCACCATACAGAGATCCATAAGCAAGAACAGATGACAAAATTCGTCGACTACTGGTGTGGACGATTAGCTCAGATGGTAGAGCGTGCTGCCCCGGTCTGGCTCAAGGCACTGGTTCAAGTCCAGTATCGTCGAAAAATTTTTTCATTTGTTTCTGATCTTTGTTTATAATGATTGTAATAGATTTAGACGTTACTAAATCCATTTTTTTATGTTTGTATGTATCGTGTGGCTTCATCGCGCCAAATCGGCTAAACTGATTTCAACAATTTTTGGTACACGGGTAGCTTGGTATCTCCAGATGGTTACAGGATACTTTTAACCCGACTACGTTGAAGAAAAAAAGAGGTTATGACTTTTTCTCCCCCGCGAACGAAGTTCTAGTTTTATAATAAATGTGATTATGACACAATACAACTAGGTGTCTGGTAATGTTAACATTGCATTTTCGTATCACTACAGTGAGTATCTTGTTGTATAAATACTAAAATGGCAACCGCTCACCGGAAAATGCAGCGTGAGTAATATTGGGTAAGTCCCTCGCCAGGTGATCTGAGGATCTAGAAAATATCGTGGGAGTACATTGGATTTGGATGGCGCAGACCCGATCATAGCGACGTATTTTTGGAGAGACCTATCCTAAGTTCAGTTATTCTTTGGCATTTTTAACTCTTGATGAAAAAAGAGGGATCCGTGCACTTATGTTTGTCTATGATATAGTGGTTCTTGATCGGGAGGATGAATTTTGAATTAGCTTCTTTTGTTTGAAAAATATATCCTGCCTTTTCACCGAATGTTTCATTTGCCAGTTTTTGTTTTTTTTTTAATGGCGGAGATATGGGGGTTGAAAGATTCACGAGATCTACAGTTTACAAAGACAGAGAGAGAGAGATATGATCATCAATACACCCATCTCAAACAGTCAAATCTAAAAGAAAAATACGCTTGGTTGACATTGAAAACGGACTTGTTTTCAATCTTTGCGGGTCGACGTAGTAACCGTCTCATTAAAATATTAATCGACGTGTTTCCGAGAAATAAACCAAACTTGATTGATACCGTTTAAGTCACGAGGTGACCTTTATCATTTCTATTTAGATGGCGCGCATGTTAGTATGGTCTTGACAGAAAGGGACGAAATGGTTTTGATTAAGACAGTTGGCTGGAGCATTAAATGCCAGAAAGCACCAGAATTACGATTGTGTTGATCTGTCTTGCTGTGACGAGGCAACGGAAAAACTAACTGACGTGATTGTGACATAGTATGCCAGCTTTTCTAAAGATTTCCGCGATGTTCGACCTTGCGCTACCGACATAAGGGTTTGTAGCGCAAATAGGCTATGTGACAACTTTTTTTGTTGTATGTTACAAAACGACGTCTTACTTACAACAATGTTAAAAGCAAGAAAAAAAAATTGACTTTCCCAAAAAACGCTTGATACTTAAGCCTGCTAGCATACGTGTCGTCACACCCTAGTATATGGGGAAATTAAGAACTTTGTTTTGCAGCTATGTTAAAACTTGCGTTTATCGAAACGGTTTTATAACAAAAATTACCATACATTTTATGGGATATTCAATGATATTATTAGTTACTAGAAGGCGGCCCCCAACTTCGTTCGCGGAGGTGAAAAAGTATCCTAACCATCTGGAGATACCCAGCAACCCGTGTACCAAAAATTGTTGAAATCTGTTTAGTTGATTTGGCGTGATGAAGCCACAACGACACATAGGAACGTGTATGTTCCTATGTGTCGTTGTGGCATTATTTGTTTACATACAAAAAATATACAAATATTTTTCGTTTTAGTGACCTCCAAAAAGTCCGTAACAATCATTTTTTTGAAAATATCTTCAATGTACAGACATTTAATTTTTACAACTATATAATAGTATAGATTAATGTTTTCATACTTTAAAAATGGACTTTCCCACCTAACTTTTAAAACTCATAAAACAAGCTAAACGTAAGGTATATAGAACTCGAAATTTTAACTTAGTTTTTTAATTTGCTTGTATACAAAAATGCTTTCGTATGTCCAGTGACTGTCCAGCTGTCTGTCCTCGGGTTGCATTTCTAATCTGATTTTCGTGAAATTTTGTGAACAGGTTCGATAGTTATATGAATTTTATTAGTCAATTCAGTTTTTGGATTTTTTTCTAACTGGCGGAGATATGGGGGTTAAGGCAAGGTTAAGACAGAAAACCTACTGATTTGAATTTATACAGTCATACGATCCTACATACGCAAAGACAGTTAAACGCTACTTTAACATAATGTTTACTAATTCCAGCTGACAGTTCACCGTTATATGTAATGGTTATGACACGACTAATTAGCGAATATTAAGTTACAGATATTCGTCGAATTTTAATGTAAACCTGCTGGTATATTCACGTTTAACTAACTTATCAGATTTCTCAAAACCGATGGAAAATAAGCGTGTGTTATTTTCATAAGGTATTATTTAATCTCTTCGCCCCCGTCATTATGGGATGAGACCGCTCATAACATAGCAAGGACCATTAAAATCGCCATACGAAAAGCCCTTCTACGGTATTATTTCACAATGATTTCCAATTATTTAACTTTGCAAGCATGATACAGTATTTAAAAGTTACGAGTTATGAATTATTAGCAATTTGCGAATTAATTGTAACTGTATTGTGTTTCTTTGTCTAATTATAACATCGTTAAATATTTAGTTTTAAAGCGCCATTTAGTACACGTACACGATCCAAAGTGTGGCGATTGACAGCCCTCTTGTTTTAATATTCCTTGGCTTATAGTTCTCCATATGCTGCCAAACTTATATGATGACAAATTAAAAGAACTCTGCATATCTCCTACTCTATTACATTATGAATATTTTCAGCTGTTCAAGCTATCATTTGTAAGTGTGTAGCTATGAGTATGTAGGTATATAAAGTTACTTTATTACAAATAAAGGCAAGTTATCTGTGGGCCGATAAAAAAATCCCCGGCGCGTCTAAAAAAGAGCTGATAATTTTCAACACACTTTCGATTAAAGGCCAAGCCACACCGGATGCGTGCGCAGCACGTGCACGTGCGCGTGTGCGTGGCGTGCACAGCACCCATGTCAAACCGAGAGCTGTGCACGCAGAGCTGCGCACGCGTGCTGCAGAGCTGTGCACGCAACGGTGGCGCACGCTGCAGCACCGTTGCGTGCCTAGCCACCATTTTTTTGCGTACTCTTTTCATTATACTCGATAGCAGTTCGTTAGACGAAGAAGAAGCTTTACTGCTTCTACTTTCAACTCAAAAAACTAGTGCAGCGCCAAAAAGACTGTGGGTTCATGACATAAATGCAAGCAGACAAAAATACAGTGAATATCACAACCTGTGCCGCGAACTAGAATCGTATGAAGATCGTTTTTTTGGTATATTAATATGTCCAGAGCTTCTTTTGAAGAACTCCATGGTTTATTGGAGCCTTGTTTATTGAAAAATGGTACGAACAATAAGAAGGCTAGTTCCCATAACAAGCTTTTATACAGCGATATTTTTTCCTTTTATTTGGCAATCCAGTACAAAAACCTCCACGCGCCCCGGTCAAGTTGTAAATAAATACAAGAGAGCTGTACAGCACCTGCGCAGCACCGAGCAGTGCGTGTCCCGACCTGTTGGGTTCGCCGTCTCATAGGGAACGCCGGTAAATACAACGTCATCACAGCACTGCGCTGCGTGAGCGCGTGCACCTAGCACGTAGCACGCAGCCGGTTTGTCTCGACGGAGCTGCGTTGCGTGCAAGTGCACGTGCACGCCACGCAAGCGGTGTGCCATCTACTATAACATTTCATACGATACAACGCGCACGCTACGCACACGCGCACGTTCACGTGTTGCGCACGCATCCGGTGTGTTTCAGCCTTAAGTCTGGTTGCAAACACATAGAAATTAATTAAAATCGGTTCATCTGTTAACGAGAAACGATACCACAGACATTTATAACTGATATAAAGATATATATAAACAAACTTATAACCCTTGTTTTAGGCAGTTTACAAGTTATTAAAAAAAAACCTAATATATACGAAGGTGAACGTATTCCTGCTGTTATTTGTCAGTAGTTCACACTTGTTAACCCAACAACAAACTAAGTCCGGTATGTAACAATGCATGTTTGTTAACAGCCTATGTCTACCTAAACCACTTCCGTACGATACTTTAGTATTGATAGAAGGTACTTGCAAATTATTACGCAGAGAAGATAACCCAGCCTCAGCGTTGTGGAATAAAAAAATATCTTATAATCCTGCTATTATCCCTGTAACAAAAAATTTTCACCGTCCCATCTTGGCGTGCTGAGTGATGACACAAACATATTTCGACATACATTGTCCGAAAGTGGGTATCAGTTATCCTAAGACTTTTCTACGAATTCTAACCCTGGTAAGACTAGATTTTATAATGTTACTAAAATGTCACTTTGTTTTCTAGCAAGAAGAGAAAATTCCTAACCATATTTTTTGTTTTTCTGTCATTCGGTCAACAGTACTTATGCTCAGCTTTCTGTGCGTGCGTGAAAATTAGTTGAAATCCGTTTAACGTAGTCACATAAATACAAACATCCAAAATTAACGAGTCAATACCGTTAGCCCATTTCATCTTGTCTTAAAATATTTATAGTGTACAGACATTTAATTCTTCTGACTTTATAATAGCATAGATATCACAGTACATCCTAGAAACATAATATATATATGTGACAACACTTTACGAAACATCCGTTTTTAACTATAATTTCATAAATGTATCGACATTAAATACTTGTGTCGCAATGTTTCGAAAAGCGAATTTATTTTCCTCGGGCGGAAAGTACGCAAGAAGGCGTGTGAAAACTGTTAACGGATATTACTACTGGAATTAGTTAATTAGGTTATAGACTATTAATAAAACGAGCAATTAAAGTGCTTGTTGATGGAGATTTCTGGTTTATTTGCAGTCTAGATTGATCTTAGATATGACTTATAACCAGGGATCATAAAAACAAGAGAACCGTCTTGCCATAATTTTGATCGTGCCCCAACCGCAGGGGATGTCCAGTAGAAAAAATAGATGGCGCTTTAAAACTAAACATTTAACAATGTTATATATCAACAAATATACTTAGTACAGCAACAATTAGTTCGTAAACAGCTAACTAAATATGACAACATTTAAGCACTGTCTCACGCTTGCAAAGTTGAATAATTATATATGTATAAAAACTATTACTATAAATAATAATTCTTATACATAGAAGGCTTTATAAAATAATCCGTTTCACTTAATTTTTTGGAAAATATGTCCAATGTACATACATTTCATTTTTACAATTTTATAATAGTCGTAGGATGCCCGCAAATTAGTTCCCGGAGGAGAAAAAGTCCCAACCCCCCCTAATACCGGTGTGCCAAAAAGAGTTGAAATCTGTTTAGCCGATTTTAGATGAAGCCACAACGACACATACAAAAATACCCAAAGCATTTTCTTTTCTATTTATTGACCTCCGTCACAATGTTTTCTTTTAATATCTTCAATGTACAGACACTTAATTTTTACAACTTTATAATATAATAGTATAGATGTAGAAGATTAAGATTCAGTACAGAATGAGAAGCAAAATCCTAAGGAAATAACAAAGATATTTAAAAATGACAAAAAATTAAGCATAACATAAGGGCGCGTTCACACCGGCGTTGACACCGATGAGCCAACGTTACGTAAGTGTAAACCGGCTCGAATTGGGCCAATGGTCGCCAAAACACGCGTGATTCCGATTGACTCAACATTGACACTCTGATGCTACTGCCACACTTCGGGGTTTCGGCAAATGTTCGTTGCTGGCGTCTCTTTCGTTTTCTATTATAATGAAAGAGAGGCTGACGCGAACCTTCGGCCGAATCCCGAAGTGTGCTGCACGAGAGCTTTTAGCCAGTTGTTTTCTGTAGTCGAAGTGATAATTTATTTTGACGCAAAATAAGTTCTGTATTTGTCTATGAAGTATATATTTTTAACCCCCCCGACGTAAAAGAAGGGGTGTTATAAGTTTGACATGTGTGTCTGTCTGTGGCATCATAGCGCTTGAATGGGCAGCCCGATCTTGATTCAGCTTTTTGTGTTTGAAATGACACAAACTTACCCTTACATACTGTAAAAAATGAAATAATTGAACTTACATATTGTATAAAATGAAGTACTGCCTGCACAATAAAACTTTATTTATTTTATTGTATTGAAATGGGAACGGTTGAATAATTCGGATGACCGCCACGACTGCTAATTATGACAAACTGTGCAGTTTCACCGTTAAAATTTACGCACGGCAAAAATCCCATGACATCATCTCTTGGATAATATATCGGCTTATACCGGCTAAAGTGCCCGGTTATTTTAGTACTATGTCACTTTAACTTACTTGACGTATTCGAACTGCCATAGCTCTGTGACGTTACTATGACAAACTCATATGCCAGTTAGTTTTAAAATTGAATAATAACTCATTCACTCTCTCACTTTGAAGTTCACCGCTGTGACAAACCACATGGGTTAAGGTTCTTCTTCTATAGTACTAGCGTTTAACCGCGGCTGCGCCCGCGTCACCTAGAACTAGGTAGTCTTTGTTTTAATGATTGATTCCCCATACAAACTTCTGTCCCCGTTTTCAGCTCCTTAAAGGATGATTTCCGTAACAAAACCTATCGCTTTTCCTTCCCAAGGTCTCAAATTATTTTCATACCAAATTTCAGCTCAATCGGTTCGGCGATCTAAGCGTGAAAAGTAAGGCGGCCAACCGTCCCGGATTCGGCGAGACAAACCCGCATTTCATACTTCAGTCCCGTATTTGAATATTGTTTAACAATATCCCGCAATGACCAAAAAAGTATCCCGCATTTCAAACAATAGAAATGATCATGCGGTTGCCTATGCTATAGACGCAAAATAGCAGAAGCTACCTTATACAATCCAAACGGAACAGTGTAAAACACGTTTTCTTTTGGTCCCGTATGATAAATTTCCCGCATTGGGTTCACGGGAAGTTGGCCCACCTTATTGAAAAGGCAACATACAGTCAGAGTCACTTTCGGACGAAGTCGTGGGCAGAAGCTAGTATAAGTATAGACAAATTATAATACTTACATACATAGGGCGCTATGGCGCTCATTAGGGGAGGCCTATGTCCAGCAGTGGACTAATATAGACTGATGATGATGATGATGATGATGATGATGATGACGATGATGATGATGATGATGATACATAGAAAACATCGAAGACCCAAAAACGCTTGCCCTGGCCGGGATTCGAACCCGGGACCGCCAGCTTTGAAGGCCGTTGTGCAACCAACTGTGCCAAACGTGTCGTTAAGTATGGATATATAGTATGGATGGATATTTAGCTGCCACACATACATTCTGTGCAAACTTCAACAGACTACATATCACGGTTCACTAGTACAGCTCTTTGTGATAGATAGATAGACAAGGGAGGCTAAGCAATAGGGTTCCATTGATACGGAACCCTAAAAACGAATTGAAAATGATTAACGCGTTTTGGAGCAATGATACTACAGAAAGACACAGATATTAAGCACTTATACGTCGAGGTTAAAATTAGTGTACCATAGTCAATAAAAAACTTTTTGGAGCAAATACCAATTACAATTAAAAGTGTCACAAGTAATGGTACGATAAAGACCGAGTGTTTTTTTAATTATACGCCTTTCACGTTTTGGTATCGCCTACTTTATAATGGATGTTTTTCAGTCGGGTTGGTTAGTGGGTTAACAAACTAAGTGAACACTTAGCTAATGAAACAAAAGTCAACATTCTCTGCGTATGAAACGTAGTCGTAATCAGTTAAATGCTTTAAATTTATCCTTATAAGCTGGTCCTATACGTCTAAGAAAAATCTTATTTTATTCCGCCCGCGGATATGTACAAGCTTAGTAGTTTAGTTTTTAGTAACTGAAAATCAGCGTCACGGCTTACCGTGGAAAAATTTAGAGTGATCCGTTTCAGCGCCATTAAACATTATATGGTTTACCTTCTAGAAAACCGCGAATTTAATAGTAACGCAGCCTCACTGAAAATCAGCGTCACAGCGTACCGCTGCCGTGGTAAAATGTACAGTGACCCGTTTCAGCGCCATACCCACCATATGATATTGCATGTCTTTGCGTTGAACATTATTCGTTTACCTTTTAGAAAACCGCGAATTATGATAGTAACAGGACACTGAAAATCAGTGTCCCAGCGTGTCGTGACAAAGTGTAAGGTAACCCATTTGGGCGCCGTATGTATTTGCATGTCTTTGCGTTGAACATTATACGTTTACCTTTTAGAAAACCGAGAACTTTGATAGGAACGCAGCCTCACTGAAAATCAGCGTCACAGCTTGCCGTGGTAAAATGTACAGTGACCCGTTACAGTGCCACAGCTGCCATAATATGATTTTGCATGTCTTTGCGTTGAACATTATACGTTTACCTTTTAGAAAACCAAGAATTTTGGTAGGAAAGCGGCCTGACTGAAAATCAGCGTCACAGCGTGCCGTGGAAAAATGTAGGGTTACTTAAGCCACTTGTTTTTGCACGTCTATGCGTTGAACATTAATTATACGTTTTTCCTTTCCTTTTCTAAAACTGTGCATTTTGTATACGAACCTTATTTTAATAGCCTACATATTTTAAAATTTAACCGAACTTCGTTGACGAAATTAGCATCCGGTCTGAGTGCAAAATTATTGTAATGATATTGCTAACCTATGTGTACGGAATCAGGCAGTTAGTGAGCACGAGGCGAATATTAAACTAAACACCGTGAAATGGTTCACTCACCCCATGGCCCAGAGGCAAAGGTAATACAGTAGGTCATGCAATTTATTTGGAGAACACATATTTATTTTTAAAGAGAGAAGGTAAACATTAATATGGAATTTGAATGAATTTTTATTATTGCTTCATTATAAGCTCATTCATGTAATAAACATTGCTTAGAGAAAAATATTTTTCCGAATCACTATAAAAATGACCATGATATAACGCATCAAATATTTCATTCTATCTATTTCTAGGAAAACAGAATTTAAGATGGATTTTTTGTGGCCGAAGTGTATGTATATGTACTATGACGTCAGAACATGTCGGAACTCTCAGTAAAATCTCTAACTAATTCGTAGTTTAAAATGCCTACATAGGTATAGCATGCGTATTTCTTGGCCAATTTTAATTTCAGTGTATATCAATATAGTTTTTACAGTATTTTGATATTTTGTTAAGAAAAGCGATAAAAATAATTTATGCATGTACCCTGTTGTCTCATCTCACCATAATAAGATATGTACAAGGAATAACAAATGCGTCAGCTTATTTTTTGTGGTCCGTACCCCTATTGGTAGGTAGAGGGTACTTTTACGAGGAACGACTAAAGACTCAGTTGAACTAACAATTTGTCGGTTTTGTCACAAGAAAAAATTAGCACGATACGTGTAATGAATAGTACAAGTAATTAAACCAAAACATCCAAAATCTATTGGTTAACTACTGCTAAGATTTTGTTTTTACGACACAAAAAAGCATTTTTAATTCGCGCTCTTTACTTTGTTTATAATTGGCATAAGAACGTATTTTGAGTAAAAAATACTAATAAAAAATACACTTTGGAAAACACCCAATCTCATTATCATGTTCTGCTACATTTTTCCCCGATCTTTCCGAGTAAAGTAAAAATATATGTCCTTAAAAAAATTATGGCGTTTTATTTCGTTTTTTCCTGGTCCACTGTGTCTTTCTCTTCGACGTGAATAATTTAATATTAACCGCAAATTAATCAGTGACAGAACACACTCGTAATAATTTAAGGCCATTTTATTGCCAGATAATAAATAACAACAGGATTCAAACGGTAGGTGAAAGGTGATTAAAGTTAATCCATATTATAAATATGTATACATACAGATTATAAATATATTTTATAAACAAGGTCACCGATATAGCAAACAGGGTAAGCAAACTGATGTGGCAATGGGCAGGGCACATAGTTCGAAGAAGCGATGGCAGATACCGGCAAGCACAGCGTGGGAAGGCCACCCGCAAGACGGTCGCACGATGGTCGGCGGTCGCCTCTATCCGGCCCATGTGGAAATCTATTGACAAGGCCTGTGTCCAGGAGTGGACGTCCTATGGCTGAAATGATGATTATGATAAATATTTATAACAACATTTAGTATTTTTCCTTACACATATTATCCGTACTAATAATATAAATGCGAAAGTAACTGTGTCTGTCTGTTACCTTCTCCGCTGAGCCAAAAGTGGAAACGTCGTAACCGCCAACTGAATCCATTGGTGGTTACTACGTTTCAGCTTTTTACCGTCGATATGGACATACTTTGTGACCCTGAAAAGGTCATAGGATAGTTTCTATCTCAAAATTCAACCCTGAAGGAGGTGAAATGGGGGTGGAAGTTGAATAATACATAGGATACATAGTTCCCGGGAAGAAGCTGGGTGAAAATGCTTGTATTTTATGAATTCGCTGAGTAAAGCACGAAATTGATGTCATAAGTATAGCAAGTCTTAAAATCAAGTCGTGATGATAACATTACGAGGGTCGATCTTCTTTTTCTGTAACTTGTTGCTATGGTATCGTCTCCTGGGTCACTCTAAAAGTCTAAGTCTTATTGTTTAGAGGCCTGAAGAATCCTTAAAGATTATGATTGCCCCAAAATGTACTTCAGGAATTGCAAAACGTGGTATGGCATGTTTCGTTTAAATCTGTTCCACAGTTGACATGTTATTCAGCAACGAGCATCCAAACATTTTCGTAATGATTTATAATATTATTAGTACAGTATCACTTGACCTCAGTGGCTTGCAGTTCATATAGGCACAAAGGCCAATAGGATATCTACCTTAAAGGCCTACCCTAAACGACCATGGCTCCTTATAGTTACAGAGAAGATGCGTTCCCACGTTAATGAAACATTTGAACTGCTTGACCCTATTGTGTTTTTATCATATAAGTATTACTAGAAGGCGCCCCCAACTTCGTTCTCGGAGCAAAAGTCATAACCCCTCTTTTTTTCTTTAGCATAGTTTGCTAAAAAGTATCCTATAACCATCTGGAGATACCCAGGTACTGGTGTACCAAAAATTGTGGAAATCTGTTTAGCCGATTTTGCGTGATGAAGCCACAACGAAACATACAAACATACATATAATCCAAAAAAAAATATTTTTCGTTTCGCATTTATAATATTAGTATGGATAGTATGGATATGGATAGTATGGATTAGTACACTGTCACTTGACCTCAGTGCATTGCAGTCCATACAGGCACAAAGGCATTACCTACCCTAAACGGTCATGGCTCCTTATAATTACAGAGAAGATACCTACGTTAATGAAATATTTGAACTGCCTACTTTGGCCAAAAACTCTGTGCGCCACTCAGTTTGACCCTATTGTTTATTTAATCAAGCGATTCTTATATCTCAAATGATGATATCATTTCCTCAAATTTCCGGGGAAAAATACATTTGACGTCTGAAACCGCAACATCCTTGTAAGACAATATTATTTAAATAGTATTAATGGAGCAATAAAAGTATGTTCTCAGAACGCTTTGTATCGATTCGGCAATTTTATTACGTTATGCTTATTCAATTTGTCAACGGATGAATAATAAATTAGTTATTGTAAGTTATTTATAAATAATTGGTGCGACTAAAGTTTGCGGTTTGCCGGTGGAGACCGAGCTTTACTGGCGGAGATCTTGATCTTGCGGAGAATTCTGGTTCAATACAAGTAGAGGATGGGGGCTATTGGGTTAGGAACAGTGGCGTGCGGTACATATAGGCACAAAGCCACTGCCTATCCTGAAAGACCATGGCCTAGGCTAAGTACCCTGCGCAAGAGGAAGAACATGGAGAAAGAACAACTAGTGCACGAGCATATAAGGGACGGCCGAGTGGTTGTAGACCGGTTGGGCGACGTATATAACGCTGGAGTGACGAAATCCAGACAGATCTGTGGCACCTCGGCGTCGATAACTGTTGAGGACCGGCTCAGGATCGAGAAACTGCCTACCCTGAAGTGCTGAACGATTATAGCTCCATATAGGCACTGAACACAGAACAACTGCCTACCTTAGCCAAAAATCCTGTACAGGCCACTGCATCGACTTATCTATTCATCCATACTAATATTATAAATGTGAAAGTGCGTCTGTCTGTCTGTCTGTCTGTTACCTCTTTACGCTTAAAGCGCTGAACCGATTTGTATGAAAGTTGTTATGGAGATAGTTTGAGTCCCGGGGAACGACATAGGTTACTTTTTATCTCGGAAAAATAACCTTATGCGCGATAAACGAATTTAAGGCGGACGAAGTCGCGGGCAGAAGCTAGTCAACTTATATAAGAGACCTTCAAATAGTCCGTTTCACGTTTTATTTGATATAACACATTCTAGAGTCATTTTATTTTTAACATGCTTTTATTAAGTCGACCTGTATGTAACTAAATAATGTATGTAACTGTAATGGAATCTAAGGTAACTAATTTAACCATCTTCCAAAGGTCGTAGCGTCATGAAAATTGGCAGCTGTATGTAGTTCTGATGACAATACAATAATATGGTAATGTCGAACTGATCTGATGATGGAGCCGGAAGATATGAACTGGACCTTCATGATGGAACATCGTGTCATAACTGTGTTTGGATTTGTTAGAAAAGTCTTGTAAAGCGTGTTTTTCTAGTGTTTTTTAAACTATTAATTTATTACAAATTTATAATGCTTATAGATTAGGTTTTAATTTGAGGTTTAATAGGCACGTGACCCGTGAATTCGACAAAATTATTAAGGTCATAATGTCAAATAATGTCGGTTAACAACCAGTGAGTAAATTAGATAATAAGTTACATGATCCGAATGCCATTGGGCACGACTAACCGGTTTCGTATCATTTGCATATTAATTTCGAACTAATTAACGCGTATGTTGAATAAAGTCAGGCGTACGATCTTTTGACATTTGTACGTAGTTAAGTTTAATTAATAGGTTAAATTTGATTGGTTTGAATGCGTCTTAAGGAAGTTCAAATTGCTATGCACATATGACCTAAAATATCTACCTAGGCAACACATCGTGCCCTCAAAAAAGGTCACGGATATTCTTTTACTCTTTCTAAGGGATCATGTTCCCTTTTTGAAAAAGTGAAATACCGTTACTTAAAGAGGTATATGAGAATTTTCAAAAAAGTGTACGTTTGGTATGGACGGTTATATGAATATCAAGTTGTTTTACGTGATTCCGATCTTCATGATTTTTAAAGTGAATTTTTTCATACTATATCCTTATGAATACAAAGATCTCAGTAAAAAAAAATCAATTAAAAATATTTTATCGAAGAAAAAAATACCAAAGTGATCTTCTACTTTCTGCCCTAAAAAAATAATTACGGTCTCATGGAATTTACACGATAAGCATGCCATCTGCCCTAGTATTTTAATTTAGCTCATTTTGATTAATGATCCAGGTCAGACCTCGAACCCTGAACCTCTTCCTCGTCTCGCTCTGGCGGCGCCCTCGGTCGGAGGCCGAGCGAAAGGGAAAGGAGGTAAGCATGTCCTTTGACGGACGTGTCAGATTTAGACTTCAGATCTCAGCGATTGTAATCAATACTCGAGTGTAAATGTATTTTCTTGAAATACAAAGATCCGGATAATGAAAAAAGTTCAATACTCCGACCGGATTTGAACCAGTGCCTTGTGCCTTACCGGGGCGCACGCTCTGCCAATTGAGCTACAGAGCCTAGTCAGCTTGTCTTAAAAAAAATCTATAGATTTCCACATGGGCCGGATAGAGGCGACGTGCATCCATTGAGTCCACGCAACTAACCAGTTCGTCCGACCACCTTGCAGGTGGCCTTCTTACTTTACTTGACGGTACGCGGTCTCCACTCGAGAACCTTTTTGCCCCAACGACCATCGGTTCTTCGAGCTATGTGCCCTGCTCATTGCCACTTCAGTTTGCTTACCCCGTTTGCTATGTCGGTGACCTTGGTTCGTCTACGAATCTCCTCATTTCTAATTCGATCTCGTAGAAACTTCCTCAAAACATAAAACCAAAAAAGAAAATAATTGGACATATTGCATCTTGTATAAGTCGAAGGTAAACAATAGTATTTTATACCACGTATTATTTATTACTCACATAATCCAGCTTATACGGCAATCTGAACACGAATCGGCGGCACGCTCAAAGGCATTGGCAACTGTCACCACCACGTGACTATGTGCTATCCAGTCCAAGATCGCGACGAAGGCTTACCGGGTTTTGCGTAACCTGGTATCGGAATTGGTTTAAGGTTCATGAGATATTTACGTTATAAGAATGTTTGGATACACAGACAGTATTATTGAACTTGAGTGGATCAGCTTTTTATTGTTGTTATTCAGGAGACAATAGCGACACAGGTATTTAAAAAAACCGGCCAAGTGCGAGTCGGACTCGCGCACCGAGGGTTCCGTACAAAATATACGCTACAAACGCCCGTATCTATGAAAATCCAGTGATAGCAGAGTCTTACTCCTGAGCAAAATGTACGTGGTGTTTTATCATTTTATATTGATTACTGAATAAACAGACATTAAATTATACTGTTTTCAGTATTTGTTGTTATAGCGGCAACATAAACACATCATCTGTGAAAATTTCAACTGTCTAGCTATCACCGTTCATCGGATACAGCCTGGTGACAGACGTACAGAGAGACGAACGGACGGACAGCGGAGTCTTACTAATAGGGTCCCGTTTTACCCATTGGGTACGGAACCCTAAAAGACGGTCGAGTGTGTGAGAACGACACCCCAGGAATTTAATGCAAATCTCTTGTATTTCTACTTCATTCGTAATTCAATCAAAAGTCAGGGTACTATCATTAATTAGATTCCGTGCCGAATAAATTTGTAAAAAAAAAAACTTGATTACATACAAAATATATTAAATTATGTTCAGTGTTTATACGTCCTGCCCTTTACTTAAATGTTCCTATGAAGTACACCCTCACACACGGTGTAGGCATATATGCACGCGAGTTACGTACTTACAAGAAGATTGAAGCTATACGACGTTAGTGAAAATCACATATTGAAATCCATCAAGGAGTTCTTCGTGTCATGGAGTCAGATCAGTGCGATTTTCAAGCCGATACCAGTCATTGTAGGGGCACGGTGTGGGATCGATACAAGACAAGAGGCTCAAACTCGCGTCGGAGGCCATATGCACGCGAGTTACGTACTTACAAGAAGATTGAAGCTATACGACGTTAGTGAAAATCACATATTGAAATCCATCAAGGAGTTCTTCGTGTCATGGAGTCAGATCAGTGAGATTTTCAAGCCGATATCAGTCATTGTAGGGGCACGGTGTGGGATCGATACAAGACAAGAGGCTCAAACTCTCGTCGGAGGCCATATGCACGCGAGTTACGTACTTACAAGTACAAGAAGATTGAAGCTATACGACGTTAGTGAAATTCACATTGAAATTGATCAAGGATTTTTTCGTGTCGTGGAGTCAGATCAGTGGCAATTCTCAAGCCGGTACAAGTAACTGTACGGGCACAGTGTGGGATCGGAGGCGCAAACTCATGTCGGAGGCCAAGACTAACTTTCGGCGCTAAGCCATTGAGTAGTAGGAGTTTTTGACTGTCACAGACTGACAGCCTGACGTGAACGGGAGGGGTAGTGCCTAACGAAATTTTGACAATGGTATCCGAATCAACTGTAATAAGCCCATACAAAATCAATGACACTTGATTCTGCTTACGAATTGTTCTGTGGACGATCGTGTTGGTCTTGTCGTGGATCTGATCTGACCATCGCATAGGACTTTTTCTTTTCCTTGTCACCAGGGAAAGTCTTTGCAGTTATAATTTAAGTAATATCTATACGATTTAGGCAATCTTGCTTTTTCTTAATTCATTGAACATACACGTTTGGCTTACAATAACAAAATGGACAATAATTTATTCAACGTGCATAATTATAAGTGCCTACTCATTCCTAGCTACTTCGTGTTATTTCCGCTACCTAAAGGTTGTCTGGAAGAGATCGCTCTTTAGCGATAAGACCGCCTATTGTCTACCGTATTTTATGTTAAGGCTCTATTGTACTGTTCCTGTTGTTGGTGTGCAATAAAGAATTGTTGTATTGTATTGTATAAGTGATTACTATACCTATGACTATAATTTAATAGTGCCTAGTTCACTTTTTGTACGTTACGAAGAAAATCCAAGCTCACCTGCGTGAAGTGTACTTGTTATATCTTCTCACCTCGTAACGTAAGGCGTAAAATTTGAAACGCTTTCTATATCAATACAAATATGTACAAAATTAGATTCCACATAAATGGAAACTTCCGTCTTATTACTTATTACGTACATATATCAGCAAAGCCACTTCTATTAACTGTCAGGCTTCAATGCCACATGACTCAAATCTCGTCAAACAACATATGCCTACGACTACAGAGAGCAATCATTGACCAAGAATCGCCTCCTCACGTTCTATATAAGCGCACATCGAAAGTTGCCCGTGAGGTTTCACAGGATATAGAACTGGCGACGAAAGTTCAAATTCACTTGACGATCCGCTGGAAGATTACACTCTTATGTTGATTAGTGTAGGGTTGATAATTGTGGCGTTGCAAATATATGTCGCTCGTTGTACTTCACTTGCGCTGGCAGCGAATGAGAGAAAATTTGCTATCGGCTACTGGTATTAATGCAGGTTTCGTGATAGCGTAATTTTACCTTTGTACTTGACTTATTTGTTTTTACATTATGAGGGCATCTTATCTTGTAAGTCATATATTTTATATAAATCAAATGTACATGCCTGTCACGCCATCTTGTTATTTATTATTTTTCCGTTAAAAGCATCACGCTAAAAACCATTAGTAGTCTGTACTTACCTAAAATTTTACTGATATCACAATTGTAAAATATGTAGGTATCTACAGTCGTTGTTCGCAATTTTGTACGCGTATTATCTGTGAGATAACACTGTTCCCTTAATAAGGAAATCATTCACAAATTATTCAAGTTTCATCTCCGTAGGATGTGATTATTACATAACCCTTTTCTCAATATCCTCTTTTGTTTGAAACTTGTACAAATTCCGGCGCGTCACTTATCTTTCCAATTTTTCAAATTAACTTTGTTATTCTTGTTCGTATATTTGCGGAAAAGATTACGAGTCGGTCGGAGACCTTAGGGCTTGTCGCATGGGGTCATTGGTCCCGACACTCGTCAAACCCGGGTTTGAATACGGAGACAAAGAAATTCTTTTGTAACACATACAGAAGTGTGGAAATATCATTGACAAACTATATTTTAACAAATGGTACATAATTACATTAAAGAGTAATAGGTCTATAGAAACTAAAATTACAATAAACTAAACTTAAATAAACTAACATGAAAATAAATCTAAGATGCTTCCTTTCAGCATGGTTCCAAAGACGCTGGTAGCATCTCCTTACTACAATGCTGATACGTTGTGCGAGTAAGCTGCCAGCTCTTCGGTCCCCTGTGGTTCCCGCTAATCTCTTGGCGACATTTTTGTGTAGGCTGTCTGCGCTGGGGTCCCAAGGACCTATGGTTTCCACTGCAAAAGGTTTAACATTTTATTCAAGCCATAATATTTTTGTCATATAGCTATGGGTACCTATGCTAGAAACTTGGATTATAAAACGGGGTTTATTTCCAGTAAACTAGAATTTATCTGCAGTTTTGTCCTCGTTACCGGGAATGAATTGCTTTTGATGATCCATGGCTGGATCTATGAGTATCTTTGTGCCAAGTTTCATCTTAATCGGTTCAACAGCTAAAGCGTTATTGGGTAACAAAGATCTAAAAATCCGAAAACCTTCACAAACTTTCACATTCATAATTTTCATAGCGTTTAAAACCTATTTAAAACAAAAGGGAAGTAGTGGAGTAGACTCTTACGTTACCATTATTTCCTTGCTCATTGCAATCTGATTAGTTTCTTAATTATGCCAATATTTAGATTTGAAGAAAAACTAAAGAGAAAAGGAAGTGGATGATAATGTTTCGTGTGCTGCATATTTCTGCCGTGAGTAAGTCGAAGTCTTACGTTTAGTACGTACTAGTTATTTTCTTGAATTATATGTTTATATAGTTTCGCAATTTTACATGTTTTGGTAATGATTATGTGCACCCTTCGCCACTCTTTTCCTCGTGCGCATTGGAATCCAAAATGAAGCAAAACAAATGAATAACTCTTGTTTACTCAGTGCGTCATTAAATTTTTAATACTTTCTTGAGAGCGCATTAAAATACCTCGTTTAGTCAAGGCCCTAAGTTCACTTGTTTCCTTGTTTTATCACAGGTGTCGATTGTCGAACCCTCGTGAGGTGAATGGTCGCTTCTGTGGCCGGCTTTTTTAAGGGTTATTGAAACCTGACAAGTGCGAATCGGTCTTTTATCCCGAAGACTCAAACAGCAAAAGCAGTTACAGGAACAAGTGTATAATCGGTACTCTGGATGAAACGGCTACAAAATGTTGTAGCCTATGTTATTCTCACAACCAGGATGAATCTAATGAGACCTCATTCGTTAAAATTCATCAACCGTTTTACTTAGGGTGTCATTCTGATATTTCAAGTTAAGCCGCCCGCAGTTCGACCTGATATAAACTAGACTAGTGAACTAGTGGTACATGTTGCAGATCGTGGTCAACATATATTGATCCATCATGCGGCTTGTTGAAACTGGCTTAATAAAAGGAAACCAGGGGCGAGACGTCTACGGCTCATATTATAGCAACTACTAGTCTCAGCGCTGTCTTTGACGCTGACACACATTTCGCGAATATAACTGCAGAGCGTGCCAGAAACACATACATACGCTCTATAACCATAACTCTTCTTACGATATGACGCAGTCGAATAAAAACCTTTATTATTGCGGTATTTATCTTCTTCTTTGGATGTTTCTCGCAAATATCTATTACATTTTGGACTATTTTTACCACAATACGAAATTGAACAATCAAAGTACTCGGTAAGCCCTTCGCCACAATTTCTAGAAACTGCATGCCACTCTTTCCACTTTTCCCGAATTAAGATGCACTAAAAACACTTTTACCGGCAATTTCATGCGGTTCGGTCAACTGGTTCAAATGTTAATGTCTGTGATGACAGCCCGTTTCACTTTGAGTTCGATTGTTAACCAACCGCCAAACAGGCTGTTAATGGTTTATTCCTTGGATACGCATGTAAGAAACCTAGCTAGTTTTGTTCTCAAAAATGATAACTAACGATCTCTTTAAGTCTATGAACGGGCACTGTCTAGGCAGGCATGTATCAACTTATGTTCTCAAAAATGATAACTAACGATCTCTTTAAGTCTATGAACGGGCACTGTCTAGGCAGGCATGTATCAACTTACACCTGGTTTTCTAAGGTTGGTAATCTTCTTAACCCATAGACAGATTATGCACAGTCTAAACTGCTAAAGGTAAAAATATACAATTTGAAACACATATTTCCTTAGACACGTATTGGTACATGAAGAAAGGATTTTTTCGAATCGTACACGAATAAAGTAGCGGACAAAAATAAATTATGCTTATTAAATAAAGAATCGTCATACAATTTATCGTCTATAGTCATTTGCCAGACCGAGTCAAGGGCTTTAAATTTACACTCGTGGTTTGCCAGGAAGCAACATTTAAAGTCAAAGCATAGAGTTTTGGAGGATGCTGCAGAACCCTAAAATATAACTTTAACATGTACAATGTTGAAACAAAAATATATAAAAGATTATGTTACGCGGTCCGCTTTTACATATCACCTGAACGAACATATGGTTGCAATTGAATATCAAATCTAAACTCTTTTGGCGTATAATTTGAGTTTGCAGTTGCTTGAAACGAAATCTGTGAAGTGTGAAATATTTTATGATATTGTTGTAAAACATGTACATTTTTTAGTGTAAGAATTATTTTATGCGGCTCCTTTCTTAGTATTTGTCATATAAGAGCAGGCTAGGTAATGTTTCCAGATATTTTAATCACATGTTTTCTCATACAATAAGAACCTAATCGTGAAAACAATAAAATAGCTTCGAAGCATCTAGTATAAGTGCTGATAATTTTTAGACGGCTGAACTGATTATCTTACATCCTAGCTAAGAACATTCTTGATTAAGTCACCTTTAAAACAAAGAAAACTAAATCACTGTGATTTCATACGTTCAGGAGCTATAATGCCACAGACAGATGCACACATATACACAGATCGGACACAGAGAGACAGAACAATCTAACAGGCCTAAAAATGTATAATAAAAGTTATGAAACTTCTCAAAAAGCTTGCGTAAACCTGACAATCTGATATCTTCTAAAACCCTGAAATTAGCTAGCTTAGCTACTAGTTTTTTTCATTACTGGATCCATATATCATTACCATTACAGGATCCTTAAGGTTTTTAAAGAATCACACGACTGAATATTTTTGTGCTCATCATTGGACCCATGTCCATGACTAGTACTGAAAGTTTTTAAATAATCATACCACTGATCAGGAGTCAATATAGTTTTGTGCTCATCATTGGACCCCATGTTCATTACTGATCCTTAAGGTTTTTAATGAATCACACGACTGAACATGTGTGAAAATACTGTTGTGTTCATTATAGGATTCATCTCCATTACCAGTGCTCATCACGTTAATAATTAGGATCTAAAGAATCGCACCGCTGATCATGAGCCAGTTCTCGCTGCGGTGGTTAAGAAAGCTGACCGCTCCGTGTGGGTCGCGGTTTCAATTTACACCAGGAAATTATTCGACTCTTGCGAAAGGATCCTAACGTAGGCTCGATTGGATAAATCTTTTGAGTCTTGCATTTGACTGTTAAGGACCGACTTAAAGTATGGAAAATCTGGTTTCAGTTAAATGTTCTGGTATTTTGATACTTTATAGATTTCAGTGGCCTGAACAAAAGTCACAATGGGCGCTACCACTGTTTCAGATAGCAAACTTCGTTTGTATGTTCATAAGTGTCGTTGTGGCGTCATCACGCCATTTCGGCTAAACAGATTTCAAGTATTTTAGGAACACGGGTAGCTTGGTATCCACAGATTTTTATAGGATGCTTTTTATCTGACTGCGCTAAAAAAACAGTGTTAAGATTTTTTTCTCCTCTCTTCAAATGAAGTTGCGGGCAGCTTCGAGGCTAAATAATTAGTGGAATGGGAACTTATTTGTTAGCAGTACTTACTAATACTTTGTTATCTGGTACAAGGGTCATTCTATTTTCATTGAAAACTTTAGATTTCAATCAAATAACCAATATTCAAGAAAAGATTTATAATATTAACATGCTAGGCATAAGTTCCGTAACTGATTTAAGGACTCTTATATAAGTATACGAGCGACTCTATGGCGCGGCCCACTAGGCAATCGGAGTAGGGGACTAGGGAAAGACCCTTGACACGATGGGAAGACGAGATCAAGAGGACAGCCGGTTCGCTCTGGAATGAGGTGGCACAGGACAGAGACACATGGTCATCTTTGGAGGAGGCCTTTACCCGCCCAGGGGTTCTTGCAGACCAACTAATTATTGTGTTTTTATTTTATTTTAAGTTACTACTAACCAGCAATTTGTAAAGTTTTTCTGTAAGAAATAGAGGGCTTTTTTATTTTATTTCATTTTATATAAGTATACGAAAAGTCATACATTGATCATTATAGCCGTAAAAAGGTGGCAAAACTGCGGTAAATACCTTATTATCATACTAAAGTGGGGACATCGATGACCACTGCGTTAATTATAATTATAAACGGTGACCAAAAGAAATTAATTGAAAATGACAGATGCTTTTTACGTAAAGATGGGAAAAATAGAGGCACAGAAATAGTAGAATGGTCCACAAAATCAGTTGTAACTTTGAAAGGGATTCAGAAGCAATGAAACCCATAGAGGCTTTTGTTCAGGGCACTGAAATCTACAACGAATGAATCCTACACCAGATCAGACGACGCAACGGAGCCACGGAGTTACGTCGCCTAAATCAAACTAGTCTTTAGTTTTTCTATTTGTTATTGTTTTTTTGTAATTCACAGTGCCTTGGTTTTACTGTAATGCTGTGTAACTTTTTTTGAATAATAAATAAATAATAAATAACGTAACAAATCCCAGGATATTTAACTGAAACCTCATTTCCCATACTTTAGGCCCGGGGTCCTTTAGAACATTTAATTTGGCAATGGTAACCCGCTGTTCTAATTATGGTTGTTTTATAGCGTGATAGAAAAATGACAAAACGGCCGTCAGTTTCTGTCAAACAGAATGTGAAAGCTGGAGTGACAGATGTCTTGCACAGGATTTACAAAATTTTAATGGACTTTTGTATTTTTTTATTTACCCAGCATTTATGGAACAGTTTGAAACCACTGTGGCCTGAACTGAAGGTCTGTTTATACAATGAATTGACAGTGTGTGTGTGTAATACTTTCTTCTGTTAACGCGATTATTACTCATTGAAATACCCGTGACCATGGAAAGCTGAAACGCTTCCGAAACGTCGGGAACTAAAATAAGATAATATACGCGATATAATCCGTTAAAGTGTTCTATTTAAGTGTGTGTGTGTTTTTGTTTGTAGACGATTTTTTTGTTAAGTTCTTTTGTAGAATTTGGAATATTTCAGCAAGTACGTGTTCGGTACGTGTTCAGTACGTGTTTACATCGCGTGTACGACGTTCAGTACGTGTATACATCGCCTGAAGCTAAAATTACTTGAAAAATCGTTCGGTAATGATACCTATAGTTTATAATCTACGGTGGTTAAATGTTTTAAAGCCATTGACAGGGGTATTCGTCCGTTAAAACTAAACAAAGTATGGTGAAATTGGACCTTGTTCACGCACTCTGCACACTATTAGTTCTAATTCACTAGTTAATGAAATGTTTTTCTGTTGCAGGTATGGAAATTTTCATCTCATCATACCTGAAGGTTATTAGTATAGTTATCTTTGGCGTGGCGTCAATATAAGTCGATTCCCACCGGGTTGCCCAAGGAAGGGCTTATTCCCTTGTAATTTTCCTGCGCCACGCCCACGCCTTAATTATAATATATTAAGTTATATAGATATTTCAGTTCGATAAAGCAAATGCCCAAGTGCCCGACACTGTCCCAATAGTTGGCACATTCAACTACAATGATAATGATTGAATAGAGCCTGTTAAGGCACAGTCAATTATTGGATTTATGGTGTCAAGTATTGGGACATTTATATACCTTACCTCTTATCGACATAGTAAGTATACTGATATATATTCAGGACATGAGGATAAAATGGACATAGGTCTTAGATTATCACTATTCCCTATTAAAACCTTTTTTCTGCCAGTTATTGAGGAGGATGTATATATGTCAACCCGTATATTTTTTTTATACCGTATCTAAAGACCTACGCTGCTGAAATCTAGCAGCGTAGTCTAGTTCTCCGTAGTCGAGTGAAAAAATCTTACGTAATATTTACTTTGCATAACTACATCTAAAACGATTCATATTTGTTTATTTTGTCCATGACCTTCACCTTAACCATAGACAAAACGTCCGGAATAGACAATATGGTTCCTGTTTCCGCTTGTCAAACATGTCAACGGTTGTCAATGGCTTTCTTTTTTTTAATGGCCTTTAAGAGGTGTGTCTATGATTAGATCTTAAAACACTTGAGGTGACGAAGTGATATTGAAGAGAACTGCATTCCAACATTGGGTTAGCAAACAAAAAAAACTTCGCGAGCTCATATTGACTTAGTTTTATTTAACGACAAGTTGCCTGCAACTTCTTTCGCGGAGGAGAGAAAGACATAACCCGTCTTTTTTTCTTCCGCGTAGTCGGGTAAAGAGTATCCTATAACCATCTGTGGATACCTTCTAGCTATCTAGTTATTATATATATCCTTATAGTTAGTTATATACAATAAAAACTAATCAAAAATTCTATCTCTGCATAAATCAATGTTTTAATGCATATCATATTGTGAATATTTAAAGAAAATATTAATTTGAATTGATTCAAGGTAATCTAGTCAATAAAATGGATAATAAAAGAATAACATGCTTTTTTGTAAAAACTTTGGCGCCATCCTAATCACTCAGTTTTTTTAATTTATATTTTATTAATGACACCGAATCGTGCGAATATAAGGATCATACAGTTTATAGAATACTAGCTTCAGCCCGCGACTTCGTCCGCTTTAAATTCCTTTATCGCTGATGAAAGTATTTTTCCGGGATAAAAAGTAGCCTATGTATGTCCCCGGGACTCAAACTATCTCCGTATCAAATTTTATCTAAATCGTTTCAGCGGTTTAATAATAATAATAATAATCGATTTATTTAAAGACAACAGAGTGGTCCAAACAATATTAGTATTTACTTATTCTAATGTTAGTTCCTTAATAATTAATACACAAGACTGATTTAGTCCTCTGACCCATTCTCCGTAACAGAGGACAGTCTAGCTTGTTAGCTATCATGCTTAGGATGCTGTTGCTACTCCCGCGCACCCTGTCTAGCAGCGAGGCTGTGTTCTTGCGCCAGACGGCATCAAAGCCGTCTGTGCGCGCCTCGACGAACATGGACGATGCGCTGCAGTAGCGCGGTAGTCTCAACAGCACCCTAAAAGCATTATTGTATTGAATGCGCAAGGCATTGTCAGCCCGTTGAGTATATCTAACCCACAGACTTGACGTGTACAGCGATGTACAGAAAGCATTAAAAAGAGTAATTTTCACTTCATCCGTTCAACGAGCAAATCTGCGGGCCAGCATGTTTGCTCGAACTGACAATGCCCTACGCTCCCTCTCCATATCTACATCATCCTTCTGGTCATCGGTCAGCAAATGTCCTAAGTATTTAAACTGCTTTACCCTTTTGATGGGGACACCATTAACTACTATAGGTGGGACAAAGAACGGACATTTACTTCCCGCCTTAAAAACCATATAGTTGGTTTTACTTACATTGTAAGTCAAGCCATGGGATGCTGAATACGCCTCACATAGAGCAATTAACTGACGCAATGCACTGACTGAGGGGGCCAGCAGCACCATATCATCAGCATAACTGAGGTTATTGACAAAGGCACCGTCAATAGAGCAGCCCGCATGCGTGCCGCTGAGCTCCTCAATCAGAGCATTTATGTATAAACTAAAGAGCAAGGGTGAGCTCAACCCCCCTTGCTTCACCCCGCACTCTAGCCTACACGGCGCCGACAACTCATCTGCCCACTTCACACGTTTTGCTGATTAACGTACCAGTACTTAAACAGTGATACTAACTTCGGTGATAGCCCTACACCTTCCAGTTTACGCCAAAGGATCTCATATGAAACTGTGTCGAAAGCTTTGGATAAATCCATAAAACGAGCATAAATTGGCGAATCCCGGTCAGTGTAATACCTGACAGTGTGCTTCAAACTAAGAATGGCAGCTTCCGTAGATAGACCTGCTACAAAACCAAACTGAGCATCGTGGAGCTTAATATGCCTTTTTAAATACGAGTTGAGCACACTGTCCAGTACCTTTGCCACTATCGTCGCCAAGGAGATAGGTCTATAGTTAGACTTAACTGACGCATCTCCCGTCTTACACTTTCCAATCGGCACCACCAAAGTTTTGATCATGTCCTGGGCTAAGTATGAGTGACCTAGACAGATGTTGTAGAACATAGCAAGTACATGTGGTAGGTGAGTGCGGGCATGGCGCAGGTGCTCGACAGAAAGATCATCGTGGCCGGGTGACTTACCCTTCGTCATCTTACGTATCGCGAACTAAGCTAACTAATTAAGCGTGAAGAGGTAACAGACAGACAGACACACTTTCGCATTTATAATATTAGTATGGATAGTTGTCTTTCCTGTGAACATTACTATTAGTTAGGCTCGGGTATACATGACGTATATTTTTATCGCAAAGTTCTTGAGCAGTAAAGTTTGTACAGGCCTATACATGACTTGCGCGAAAAATATAAGGCCTTAACATTAGGAAGCACACAGTATACGTATAGTACAAAAGTACTATTACCACAATGACACAGACAAAAAATCGAAATAATTTTTTTTATTTCCATTTTTTTGTATTTTTCATTGTGGCTTCATTACGCCAAATCGGCTAAATGGATTTCAACTGTTTTTAGTACAGAGGTAGCTTGGTATCTACAGATGGTTACGTGAACTACCTAGAGTACGCGGAAGAAAAAAAGAGGGTTATGATTTTTCCTTCTCCGCTGACGAAATTGCGGGCACCTACTAGTCTTTGAATAAAGAAGCTGTCCTGGTTTTGATGCTAACACGTTCCCTGTCCGGGTCCCCCTGATGATGAGACATGCAACTGCTTGAGAGTCCATGCTTCCACTATGGAGTCAGGTCCCCGAACTGGATGCACAGTTGAGTTGATAAAAATCAAACTCCAATAAGTCCGACATAAATTAGTTAGTCTGTTAGTATATGTGTGGGTCAAAAATAGAGTTACGAGGTGTGCGACTTTAGCCGACAATATTAGAAAAATGACATAAGTTCCATATCAATTTAGTACACTACTTCATACAACAGATGACTTACTTTATGTTTTTCACCTATACTTGTTGGAGTTTGATTTTAATCGCAATATTCGCAACTCGGTTGGACTTCTGACATTGTCAGGTCGTACGGTACAGTGAACGTGTTAGAATTTAATTAGCAAACAAAGCGTCATCCTAATCTATTCTCCCGGAACGAAACGCAATCACCCGAAACGATGTCTGAGTTTATTGAGATTCGTTTCACGCTTTGTCCAAACCAATGTCATGTTTCTAAACCTACGTGCTTCGTCCAATTCAAAGGATTTAAAACACGTTACGAACAGAACGTTAAAGTCTTTTATCGAATAACAATGACTCGAGCACTATTTGTGTTACTAGGTAAAGGGCAAACGTCTGCAAACGGTCCATTATACGCTAAAAACTGAGTTGAGTTTCTTACTGCGGTTTTCTCTATGAATAGTCTATGGTGCGGTTAACCGACCATAGAGAAATTATGTTTTTTAATTAAAGCGCTGCCACGATTATGGCGTAAGTTCGTGACGATGGTGCTCTGTATGGACTTTTGTTTTCTTTTGCTTTTACATTTGATTACTCGTTTACGAACTTTAATACAGTGCCAATATTGGCGTTATCGTGCCCATAAAAAATGTTCCTATAAGATATCTATAATTTATAAGCAATATAGTATATTGGACGACACGTTTGGCTCAGTAGGTTGTACAACGGCCTACGAAGCTGGCGATCTTGGGTTCGAATCCCAGCCAGGGCAAGTGTTTGTGTGATGAGCTCGAATGTTTGTTCCTGGGTCTTGGATGTTTTGTGTGTATGTAAGTATTATAATTTATCTATATGTATCTATATGTATTTCGCCTAGTACCTCAAGCCTTCCTTAGTTTGGGATTAGGTCGATTTATGTAAGATTATCCCAGTGTTGTTTATTTATTTGTTTATTTATATTTATAAGCCTTATATTCGTTTCAACTAACTGTAACTATGTCAGTAACTATGTAAACAAATCTGGCAAGTTAAATTTGATCCACTTCTCGGTTTTCGATTGAGCTGAAATTTGGCATACTTATGTAAGTTAGGTGTCAACATAATATTATGATACCATCGATCTGATGATGATGATGGAGCCGGAAGGTAGTCATAGGAACTCTGTAATATAATGACGCAATCCTACCGAGTTTGGGCTCCTTAGAATCGTCTCGGTGAGTAGTAGATAGATGTTTAATGAAAAGTACAGTCAGAAATAAAGCTTGTCACAAAAATTAAACTTATTTAAGTAATAATACCTATATAATAATTGCTTTTTTCACGTGTGTATCTGAGTGTCTGTCCGTAGCATCGTAGCTCTAGAACGGATAACACCGATTTTGATTTAGTTTTTGTGTTTGAAAGGTAATTTAATAGGGAACGCTCTCAGCTATGGTTAAAGAAAATCATTTCACCCGTTTGAAAACAATTAACTTTTTTCTGGACATGTCGAAGGTGACGGCGGTTATTATCGGTACATGATCGATTACTTGTGTTTTTTATTTAATATTCAAACCAACACACTTTTAAGTGTTTTTTATTTACAAAATTTGCATACAAATTAACGTTTATTTCAATTCGTTCATTTAGTAAATCTAACCAAAATGACTGAACAAATGACGGCAATATTTCATAGTCATCACACAAACAGCCAATTTAACAGCAAAATGACATTGACAAGGGTTACACTTAGCAAAGTAACCCCCGGTATATCTTTATCAAGGAAAACGTCAGGAAACTCGAAATGTGAGTCACATTGCCTTGTGAGCTTGTTTGCGTTTCCTTCGTGTGAGTGCATTTTGACATTTGACATTTACAGATGAGCGAGTCGGATTGAGATGAAGTTTAAATAAATAATCAACACGGTAGTTGAGTAGAAGCAAAATTACAATTCGTGCCACCAATACTAGAATTAGGGGTCTCCTTCGGAATCCCTAATGTCGTTTGTTCTAATGTATCGTTTGTCCTAATGTATCATTTGCCATAACGCATTTTTGTCATAAACCGTAAATTTTTCAGGATTTTTGAAAAGATCGTCGTATAGATTAGGTTAGGTTAGGTTAGGTTTGTTTTATAACAATCCTGAAAAGTTTACAGTTTCCTAAAAAAATGCAAATGATACATTAGGACAAACGATACATTAGGACAAAAGACGTTAGGGATTCCGAAGGAGACCCCTAATTCTAGTCCGATATAGATCCTAGAATAAGACCGCGTAGATTAAGTCATAATATGACATGGAAATTTGACATCTAAGGGTATTCCTTCTTGTTCGAATTAAATCTTAGCAGTTAAGTTGGTGTATATCATCTAGCTTTAAGAGGAGTCTGTGAATGCAGTCTGCGCAGAATCGCACTCTGTGGCGAGCTATAGGGAGGCCTGTGTAGACGTTCGTGGCTGATAGACAGATAGAAAGATCTCCCTTTATACAATACCTCTACTATGATACCGGTGCTATGATGTTCACTGTGCTATGTTAATGGTCTCCTATGATTTCCTTTTTTACATCGGTTAAAAAGTGGTGCAAATACCTCGTCGTGCATTTATCCAAATATCACGATTACACAAGCCAAATCGTTTTCGTTTCAAAACTTAATGTGAGATGTTACAAAACCTATATCAAAAGATAACCCAAGCCCAAAATACATAGCAATCTTAGTGTTGAAACAAAAACAGTCAATTATGGCAGTTTTAATGTAAACGTAAAAAGGAAATGTGCAATATCAGCAAACTGTCTTAAACCGTTTAGTTGTAGATCTTTATTGGTCGTTACACCTCTCGATTGGTCCATTTCCGACGGATTGCTGCGTCATTGGGAAGTATATAATTATGTTTATATGAAGTTGTCTTTCAACAGGATACAAGCAATATCACAACACTACGAAACGGGGCTTAATCGCGTACAAACATGATTTATTTAATTACCTTTCATTGGTAATTCTTCATCATTTCGGACGTCATGTTACCTCCATGGCCTCGAAGGAACTCAGAAGAAACGTCGAAGAATTACCAACGAAAGCTAACTACATATATCATATTTATACGCGATTAAGCCTCATTTTGATGTGTTGTGATAATGAGTGGAGATCGTGTAAGTTTAAAAAAAATTAAGCAATTCAAACATTATGCGTAAAGAAAACTTTTTTTTTTTTAGTTTATTTATCATAAAGAATTTTCAGTGGTAAATACAAAATTATACTCCGCCAAACTGAGGACAGATTGTTGGCGGATAAAGCGCTCATTAACATTTTAGTGTTCTACCGACTTATAATTTACTTATTCAACTATACATAACATTTATATCGCTGCCCATCCACAACAACGCCGCACGCTGTGCGAGTTCGCACCCTAGTTACATTTACTAAGGTACAAACCTGCACCGCGCAGCACCCCGACCCGAATCGCTGTCGCAGATAAGAAGCCATATGATACTTAGTTATATATTACATACTTAATTGTACCGGATAGGAATCTGGTCACTACAATAATTCTGCCCAATCGAAAACCGGAAAGTGGGTCAAATCTTGCGAGTTAAATTTGAACCACTTTCCGGTTTCCGATTGGGCTAACATTTTGTATACCAACTTCAGTCTGGTAATGGAGCCGAAAAGTGGTCATAATAAGTCAGTAATAAAATAACCCAATCCTATTGAGTTTGGGCTCTTTAGAATTACCTCCATGAGTAGTTGATGGATCTTGGAAGAAAAGTATTGTCGACAATAATCGCTTGTCACTGAAATGATTTTTTTTTGACAGAAACTTACCGTTGCTTATGATTTTGTATGTCCGTAGGTTCTTTTTTTATTTCTATGCTCAGTCCTAACGTAACTATGACAACAACTAATTCCTCCCAACAATCTGTATTGTGCTCTGTTGCACAAAGTCTGTGCTTATATCATCAGTCTGCATACTTGTTGGTCACTCGAAAAATGAATCAATTAGATAACTTTATAACAATCGCAGAGTACTGATCAGTTTGTCACACGGAGTCTGACGGAAGCAGGAAGGAAGGGTGGTTATATCAGCGTGGTTACGAAACAGCTCAGCTATGGTTTAACAGAATATTATGGGTGTCGTGGGATACAATTTGCTTATGTTAAGATGAGTTTAAGATATAAAAAAATGCAGATATACATTCTTCATATCAGATCAGCCTAAGGACGACCATTGCCTCTGGATAAAAAAAAAAGATTCCGACGGATTGAGAACCTCCTCCTTTTTTGGGAGTCGGTTAGAAAGCCTTTCCCAGGGATTTCCGTAACGATCGTGGGCCGCCCTCGTCCAATGGTTCCCCGCGATCTTCATCAGATCATCCGTTCATCTTGATGTGGCCTTGACACTGCGTCTGTACAGTCAGCGTCAAATAGTCTGTAGCATCCAAAGCGCCAAATATTTCGTCACACATCTTTATGCCTTTAGAAATGAAGATGTTGATTTAAACTTACACGATGTTCTCTCATTATCACAACACAACAAAACGGCGCTTAATCGCGTATAAATATGATTTATTTAATTACCTTTTGTTGGTAATTCTTCGACGCTTCGGACGTCCCGTTACGTCCATGGTCTCGAAGAAAGGAAGGTTCCTTCAAGACCATGGACGTAATTAAATTAAATACTAAACTGGAAGTGCCCTAAAGGTTGTCTATGGACGGCAATTTGTAAGGCAACCCCTTTTAAAATGACAGTATCTTTAGATTGCGTTGACTTAGAACTTGATTTTTTTACAGCTTCAAGGGACCGCATACACAAGTATTTGACGTGAATTTCAATTTGATACCCCCGCGGAGAAAACGGTTCTGGGCCGACAGACAGACAACAAAGTGATCCTATAATAGTTACGTTTCTTCCCTTTTGAGGTCCGGAACCTTAAGAATTATAAGTTTGTTTTTTTTCTGTTTATTATCTGAATCACGTCTAGCAACATTTGTTTTACAAGCTTAATTACTGGTACCTGCGCCGTTACATACATAACGTGCGCATTAAAATCATATCGTGTCTCGGCGTCATGTTTGGGAAGGTTAAATAATCGATAATCGTCCGTGAAAGGAAATGTGGAATATGTCACGCGTTATATTACAAAATCGGCCGCCTCATAGTAATACTTTATTAAATGAACATAATTTTAGTTCCGGATCACTTCCATAAAAAAAGTACTTTAGTTAAATTAATTGACGCGCGATAATGAGAAGGTTCGCCCAGACCAATGCTTAAAATACGCTCACAGTGAGTTAACGCTGCTAGTGACGTATATCGCCCTACTCTTCGTGGCGGATTAACCCGTTAGCGTTAAATTTGTGCTACGTATATATACGTTATTGGCGTCCTAGTGTTAATAATAATAATAATAAACTTTTATTTCAGATGTCATAGATCCGTAGTTTGTTAGTAAAAAATTTGATATTAATTTGTTAGTATTTTTCATTAGCATGTTATTAAATTAAATGGGAACAATAATGACAATTATAAAGTTAAAGCTGGCAAGACTGGCGCTTGCTAAATCGGCCTAAAACTTATTAAATATTTTACAGGTCAAGTCTTGAAGTAAAAAAAAAAAAAACTTTATGTAACAAATAAATTGTTTTTGGTACTTAATTGTTTATGGCGTCAGCAGGTTATTGCCCAAAATTAGACTCAAATTATTTTTTACCCTATTTCACGTGTATCAATAATCCTGACGTAACGATTTCAGTTGTTACTCAAAAATGTATTTTCAATCAATTTTTAATATGAAAATAAACTGGATCGAAACGCCTTGATCGATCTGTTGTAATCGCGATCCAGGCCATCGGGCACGTAATATGGAAACTCGATTTTATGTAGCTCAAATAATTGTACACGGGCGTGGCACACTTCCCGCGGCAAAGAGTAAGCGCGGCGTCCAGAACGGACGCTCTGTTCTTATGTGGGCCATAGCTACCGACACCCGTGATAACGCATCGCTTCTGGGCCTTTGAACTTTGAGTCCCAATTTTATTTTCTATTTTTGTTTTGCTTTCGAGGCGGGTGCTGCATCTAAGCACACCTTAGAGCATTTCACCACTGAAGATGCCTCAAATTGTCAGTGTGTGAGTGTTTTGTTATATGTAGGTGTTTTTTTTTTTATTGTGCTCGTTATAGAAATATGAATATTTTCATAGTGTGCAACAATTTGTTCTGTAATGACACGGCTTGTCATCATCAGTACAAGGTAAATGCTTTAATAAGCACACTGATTGTATTGTTCGTATTCATATTTGTATTAAACCAACTTCAAAAAAGAGCACTTCTGATAGCCAGTAATTATATATCCTTACCAATCTCTTACAAGCTTTTATTTAACTTGTGTATATGTTTAATATGTATATGTTCGGTTCAAATCTTGCAAGTTGAATATTATCAATTTCCCGGTTTCCAATTGAGCTTAAATTTGGAATAGTTATGTAAATTAAATGACAGTACACTATTATAATACCACCGAGCTAATTTAACGATGGAGACGGAAGGTGGCCATAGTAAAACTTAATAATATAATATAACGCAAACCTTAATATATAATTAATACATAATCCTTATCCGCAAGATTGCGTTATTTATTCTGGGCTCTTTGGAATCGTCTCGATTGCCAGCAGTAAAAGCTTGTCACAAAAATGTTTTTTTGACAGAAACTTATTAGTATTCTATCTCACGCCTTGATTAAAATCTCACTAATATTATAACACAGAGTTCGATTGTAAATCGAAAAGATGAATACGACCTACCCGATTGCAAACAGGATTTGATCCTGCAACCTCTTCTTTAACGCAGAAGTGCTCTCACCAACTGAGCTATCGCAACTTTACGTACATGGCTTGAAATCTCGAACACAATCTAGTTACCACTAGTAGCGCCCTCTGTATGTTTATTTTTATTATTAAATGCTAAGCGCATTAGCCTTACTATAAAACATGCGTATCACGCTACGTTTCTGTCCCTTTGCTTCTCCAGCAAGTATTAAGATAGCAAGAGAGATGGCGCTGTTCTTCAATGATGACAAAGGTCGAGGCCTAGTCTCCTCCTCCGGCAAGCGTATAACTTTACTTTACAAGTTACGTCCAGTCTCGCATGTCAGCTCTATGTCCACTTTCGATCTCGTCCGATCTCGCTTTCGGCCCACTAGAACGTAACTCGTGATGTCATACTGGTAACTCGTGTTGGTTTTATCTTCGTACTGTTCAATTCAATAGAACGCCTTTCAATTAAATAATAGTGAGATTGCTGTCTAGAAATGTTATTATGGTCAAGAATGTTTAGTACCTACATGTTGAGAAATATAGATATTGGAGAGACACGAGTAAATTATTACGTATTAGATAGGTACGCAAAAATATCTACACTATATTATTAAATTTTTTTGTATGTTTGTACGTGTCGTTGCGGCTTCATCACGGCAAAACGGCTAATCGGAATTCAATTGTTTTTGGTACACGGGTGCTCGGTATCTACAGATGGTTATAGGATACTTTTTACCCGACTACGCGGAAGTAAAGAAAAGTGTAATCTAGTAAAAAAGTATTTAGGTGAAATGTATAGTATTTAGGTAAAAAAAGTATTTAGGTAAATGTGTATCAGTCTAAAACAGGTTTGAGTATTTTTTTGTGTAACAAGTAATCGAAATATAACTAATTATTTTCAATCAACTGGATCGATTTTCATGAAACGTAGCTACGAACACTCTCGATAAACTCACCTTTAAAACAAAAAAACGAAATTAAAATTGGTCCATCCTTTTAAGACCTACGATGCCACAAACAGACACACGTGTCAAACTTATAAGATTGACACGTGTGTCTGTTTCTTTTTCCTTCGGGTATAAAAAAAATATAATAATCATTACTTAACCGATGTTAAAAAACACAATATAAAAATTACTCGGTAAAATTATGGACATATATAACACATTGCCAGTTCTTTTTTGTTTTTTCGACAAACAATTTTCTAATTTTGTTTTCCTAAAAGTAAAAGTGGAAATCGTTGCCAATTTGCCAGTCATGTGAATGAGCCAGAAGGCGGAAAAGCGTTTTTTAATAATAGTTGTTATATGCGCTAATCCATTGTATTTAGAACAATAAGCATGTTGTCGTTCGGTGGTAAGGTTAGCAATGAAGTTATTGTTTTTTATAAAAATACTTTCATAATGAGCATTTTTTCTACTGTTTTTTAGGATTCCGTGCCTCAAACATCGATGTAGAACTTAAACAATATTAATTACTAAACGGTGCCCCCAACTTCGTTCCCGGAGGAGAAAAAGTCATAATCCCTCTTTTTTCAACAGTATAGCCGGGTAAAAAGTGTCCTATAACCATCTGTGGATACGTGTACCAAAAATAGTTGAACTCCGTTTATCCGATTAGGCGTGATGACGCCACGACATATACAAACATACAAAAAATGAAAAATATTTTTTTCGATTCAGTGACCTCCAAATAGTCCGTTACAATTTTTTTTATAATATCTGCAATGTACAGATATTTTTTATTACAACTTAATAAAAGTATTGATGACGTACCAACAAAATGTATAATATGCATACACTATAAAATATAAAATTATTAGGTAAGCAAAATAATTAAATAAATTCAAGGAAGTGTTGCCCCAATAAATATGTAATAATATTACACACATACTGTTTTAACATAGCCATAAAATCGTGTCACATTTATGACTTACCATATGCTTACAACGCTGACATTTTTATATTTATTATAAACAAATTAGACACAACGGTCATTGTTATTTTTATACCAGAAATAGCGCAAAAACCTGAGGTTTCATTCTTAATTTTCGCACTGGGCCGCCTTCATTTCACCCTAATAACTAGACACGTAAAGTAGTGGTACAAGTTCCAGATCACAGGTCAAAATATATTGGTCCATCAAGCAAGTTGTCAAAACTAACTTAGGGAAACGAAGCCAAGGGCGAGACCTGTGAAAGCAAATAGTTTATAGGTAATAGTACATTACTACAGAGGCCAGGACGAAAGGGGTTGCCGGCCGAAGACATATAGACGGCCGAGCAAAGCGGGGCCGGATAGGTCTGAGGCGGGCAACCCGATATTTCCCACCGAGGTATGTAAGTATAGTGCTTTCTTCAATCATGCAATGAAATAAACTGTGAGTTGTCTATTGGTAAATTCAAAAATATTGTGAAACGAAAATTATTTTCTAAAGCTGATTATAGCACACAAGACTACATGAATGATAAAGCCGCGTGTTAAGTAAAGTTTTTCGCCTATATACGTGTCTAGGGCAGGGGTTGGCAACCTGCGGCTCGCGAGCCACATGCAATTCTTTGGATGTGAAGCTGCGGCTCTATAGATTAGTTATATATCAAAAAGTATTATTTTTTGTTTAAAAAAAATGTGCCTGTTTAAAAACTAAAATTTTGTAAATTGTAATTTTTGACTCATCCAACTCAAAAGGTTGCTGACCCCTGGTCTAGGGGTTATATTATAGTAGCGTCGAGTCCGTCAGCGCTGCGTTCGACGCTGGCGCATGTTTTGTGAATGTTATAGCTTGTTTGTGACGATTTAACGAATGCAAATTTTTATGACGGAAAGATGATGGTTGTGAAGTTTTTCTTAGAAACTACGGGCAGTTAAATTATTAACAAAATCTGTTGTAATTATCGGCCAGGAAATAACAAAAATGAAATATTAATGAAAATTAATCAGATTTGATATACATAATATCAGCACAGCCTCACTGGATAAATCTATTTCTATACACAGAAGTTCACTACAAAACATTATGAAGAAAAATACAGTAAATTTGTTTCTAAGGTGGCGGGTTGAAAAGGGGGTGAATATTTGAAGTAGAAATCCAGTTGCTCCACACAGCAGGTATGACTTATAAAAACATATTTCCAGCACATTATTGCACACGAAATACCAAATTCCAATGCGGCATACAATTAAATTTATAATCTACCTTTTATCTTACTTTCATCTCTGCATTTTATATTTCTTTCCTTTTGAGGGGTGTTATAAAGAGTATTGTAAGTAAACTTATGTATAGTAGTTATTAAAATTAATAGATGACATTCGTACATAAAAAAAAGTAATTGTTCTGCAAACGAATCTACATTTAAACCCTGTCCCGTTGTTTCGGCGGCATTTCCTCGCTGCGTTACTGGCGTCGACGAGCTGTTATTGGAATAATAATTAAAAAAACAACAACAACATAACGATTTTGAACAGTCGGGACCCATAAGAACTCTAGATCGACGCAAATCTTCCAACAATGGGTCCCGACTGTTTAAAATCGCTATGTACCATATTAGAATTTATTATTTGTTATATTGTGAGTATCGATCATGAATCATGAAAGATTTCCATTATAACTTAACAAATTTCTAGGGCCCTGGATTTGTTTTTTTCTTTTTATTTTTTCTCGCTGTCGGCTTTTTTGTTTTATTTTAAAAATTATTATTTTTTATTTTATACTTTTTAGTTAAAACTATAAAAGTCAGACAATTTCGAAATCTTTATCGTGGGGGTTATTGAGAAGCTTGCACAGATTTATTACAATGCAATTAAATGAAAATTTAGTGAGAACGGCTTGCTAACCACCTTTAAATCGTTATAGTTCCTAACTGGTAATTCCAAATTAAAAATGGTAAAGGAAACCAAATAATGATTTTTAAATCCCTATTCATTGATACCCCACTCGATATAGTATGTCAATTTTCATTTTTTTCTTTTTCACAATATGGCGTCTCATTATCGCCATTTTGAGTTTTCATCATTATCATGTCTTCAGTGACATTCGGACAGTTAAGACAAATCGATTGACGTAGGAATCATCAAAATCGGTCCACGCGTTTGGTCTCTAGAGTGCCAGATAGGAACAAACATACATACATACATACACAGACTGATAAACACATTTTTTTTAGGGTTCAGTTTTAGGGTTCCGTACCAAAAAGGTAAAAAGGGAACACTAATAGTGCGACTCTGTATGTTTATCCGTCCGACTATTACTGCGCTACATCTCAGGAATTACTTACGCTATCTATTTGAAATTTGGAATAGGTAGTTATAAACACTGCCAGCCTAAAAGTATTGCAAATTAAAAAGAAAAACAAGAATCTTTCATCATCTATGAAAAATTACTAATATGTAGGGGGTGAAAAAATGAAAGATAGGTCTGGTAGCGCATATGAAAAAATTGTAAAAAAATTTTTGAGCGAAAATTCTGAAATTGTTTTGAATTGTATAATTTAAATTATAACCATATATCTGTGTTTTTTTTAATATCTCCACAAATGATTTTTTAATAACCCAGTTTGGTTAAAACCCCTCATTTGTATGCGACGCCGTAGATACCAAAGTTAAACTTAACTTACCCGGCCAATGAAGTCTGAACAAGTAGAAGTTTGTACGAAGCCCTCGGTGCGCGAGTCAGACTCGCACTTTGCCGGTCTTTAGTTTAATCTTAGTCCGCTAATATAGCTTACAAAGCATTCATAAATAAATATTATTAGTGACTGGTTTTGCATATTTTAAGAAGATGCGCCAAACGATTGAGATGTCGTAAGATCGAGTATCAACTTTCAAAATCCGTGGAGGTCACTTTAAACACATTTTGACACTTTCATGCAAAACTTACGATGTTGTGCATCTCAAAATGAAAGGTATTTTGTTACACAGGCTTAAAAATACAACTACATATTTGTCGTTTGTCGTTGTATAATAAAGATAACCAAACTTAATAAAATTATTAACAGTCACTGACAGTTAATATGGTTACATTTAGGATGAACTAGCTTTTGCCCGCGACTTCATCCACCTTAAATTCGTTTATCGCGGATAAGAGTCTGTTTCCGGGATAAAAAGTAGCCTATGTCCTTCCCCGGGCCTCAATAATCGTATATACAATATCAATCTCCATACCAAATTTCATCCAAATCGGTTCAGCGGTTTAAGTGTGAAGAGGTAACAGACAGACACACTTTCGCATTTATAATATTAGTATGGATTAGCATTATTTGTTATGTGATATTTAACGAATACTCGTAATTGATAAGAGTAAAATCAAAACCTCCTCCAAAATCAAGTCCTCTGAATTTGTACAGAACATAAAATACTCTACAAAATATGTATGTATGGAGAAAGTTCCACCTCAAAATTACGCTCGATTTTACAAGGCGTATCTACCATTCTATCTAATCACTTTGGTTGCAAGTAATAGTTCATTTCAGTGTTTATGTATAATAACATTTCCTTCGTAATTCAAATATAAAAATGCCCAGACATGCATAACTTTCAATGTGAGAAAGTCGCTCAACATCACGCGATGCGACCTTCAAGCCTTCAAGAAAAGAGCTTACTCCCACCTGAAAGGCTGGCAACGCACTTGTGCCTCCTCCGGTGATGCAAGTATCTATGGGCGATGGTGATCGCTTACCATCAGGCGACCCGTCTGCTCGTTTGCCTCTTATGTCTTATAAAAAAAAACATATCCAAAGCAGCCCGGCGCTCCATTTCTACTGAAGACCTGAAGGATGTGACTCCTGACGCAACCGCCTGGCTTAACAATCTTAAAGTCATTCTTTGATTGCCTTAAATTTGCCATACAATTAAGTAAATATGAGACCTACACATCTAAATATATAATATGAGAAAATTATAAGACAGCCAGTTTTGCTCAGCGGGAGTAACTTTGCCTGCGAAGCTGAAGGTCTTGGGTTCAAATCCTGATAAGAGCAAATATTTGTGTGATGAGCTTTAAATATTTGTTTCTGAGTCTTGGATGTTTTCTATGTATATAAGTAAATATATCTATTAAAAATATTGTCGTCTAGTACCCATAACACAAGCCTTATTGTGCTTACCATGAAACATGGAACTACATAGTTCGATTTGTGTAAAAATTGTCCTGTAATATTTATTTATTTAATTATACAGTTTTTAATAACGGACGTTAACAACCGTTCGTATTAATGTATTGGTAATAATTAATAAGTAATCTTTAATTATTGCTCATGGCAAGTCGTATAAAAGGTTACAATAAAAAATGGACAACGTTTCATAATAATAGACAATGACAATTATTTTTATTAATGCGATTAGGTTCAGCTATTATTGGGTCTTCTGTTACACGACATCTGAACAATGCAAATGAAAGTCGTAGTAAAGGTGTGAATTCGTTGATAAATCGCTTACGCCTATGATGCTGTGTCCTGGACTCGAAACGACATTAGTGCCAATGAAACTCTTAGATTGTTAACGTTTTTAAATATTAATTGGTTGAAGGACAAGCCCATTGATTTATTGTCAAAGTGTAGTCGAAGCGTGCGACTTTCAATCGACAATCGTTAGTTGAATGAAAGACAGGGTAAGACGGTAGTATGAGAAAGCCTAAAACTTTACCGAATATGCTCTTAATAGCGTTGAAAAGGTCAGCTTTCTAAGTTCCCCTACTTCTATTTTACCCCAACGCTTCTTCGCTCCAATCTCTTAGAAATCCAATAAGGTTATTGGATTTCTAAGAGATTATCTCGAAATTCGAAATTGAAAATTCGTATCGTGCCCGCCACCTCGCTTTAGTGTCATATGAACTAGGAATTAATATGATGATGTCCTCTTCGGATCCGATGACATACTTCAAGTAGTTGGGCTCGTAGGACTCCTACGATGGTCGTCGCGAATATGACTCGCAAAACCCAGTTTGTTCAAAAATATTCAGTCGCAGCGCGCGCAGTGGAGCTCACCACGGTCTTTGTAGGTGTACGCGTAAGATGGCGCCGGGCGTGCCTTGCGCTCTTGACGTTTAAAATCCAGCGCTTGTAGATGTGCTTCTTCAAAGTCTTCAAACTCCTTCACTCTAATGCCGACAGTGGAACGCCATACATCCCGTTTACGGCACATGCCTTAATACGTTTACGGCTTATGCACGAATCAATAGTAGTTTATGCAACTGATACATAATGAGAAGCGTTAAAACACGAGTGTGGTTATATGAAACGAGCCGAAGGTGCATAATAAGATAATACGCGTGTTTTAAGGCCTAATTACGTACAGTTGCATACACTACTTTATCTACATCCATATATTAAATTGTTTTCATGTGTTTCATGTGAAACCATTAAGCCAGGACAGGAACTAGGTTATCCAAGATATCAAGACGCGCCCGGCGGCGGGCGACACGGATCTGTACTGTAATGATCTCATAACTGCATCGTATACGATGTAGTTATCACCGCAGAGCAGCCTGCATGCCGTCTCTGATATCATTGCAGTTATGAAAATGTACATTTAATATGTAAAATCTGGTCGTTTACCTATGGTTTTGAACACATTAAAAAGGATTTACTATATGGGTGTAGATAAAGGTTTTAATTCAGTAGGAAATCTGACGCATGTCTGTAAAGCCCGACCAGAAAAATTAAATACCTGCTCTGGGGGCGTTAAATTAGCAATAATTATAGTAACACTAAGTATGATTTACCTACCAGTCATGTTGACAACAAGTTCGGAGATGTTATTTAGAGGAATAGAGTCTAATCCTTCAGACGTTATATCCGACAAATACTTCGTCATATTGTAAATCACTTTTCTTAAGTGACTTTTGATAGTTTTCGGCAATTTAACGCCAAATGACCCCTAATATCCCAGACATAGACCACGCACAATCACTTCCACAGCACCTCACTTTGACAGCAATTGACAGATGGCTTTAATGACTTCTGAAAAGTTATTATTGCGAGTTGAAGAAATTTGTTCCAATAGTTTTCCACAATATGGCGAAGTATTTTATTTTCCTGGTCGAGCTTTAGGTTGTTATCAATAACAATTTTAATGTATTTCGGTCGTTCAATATAGTATTTTACACTAAAAAAACCTCGTAAAATCATCAACGAAGTGACATTGTTTCACAAACCTCAAGACCAGACATGCAATTCCGTTCCACACGATTCAATACCGTTAGTAACTATTATTATATAATTCGTAACACTTCCGTCCAAGATAATAGATAAAAATTGCACATTCGTGCCTTTTCGTGCAATTAAAAGGCTGTATGACAATAGAACCTTGGTCTTGAAAATGAAAAGAAACAATCGACCACAGACAGGAAGTAAAAAAAGATTACGGGTCGATTAGTTCAATATCCTGATGTGATATTAACATTGGTATGTAGATCATTATGTTTTTATCAGTGTCCTATCTGTGAAAAATAATTAGGTATACAATACAATTGACATTGAATAACTAACTTAATTTTGTTTCAAATTATTATAAGCACCACAATCATTTTAAAACAGATATTTTTTCGTATACAAGAACGAAAATTACACTAACCATTAAATGGTTTGAAAATACAGGGAGTTAAAGTTTTTATCGCTTATTTAAATGTTTGCTCTCTGTCTGCTTATTAAAAATTGGCCAAGTGCGAGTCGGACTCGCGCACCAAGGGTTCCATACAAAATATGACGATAAAACGGCAGTATATGTACTCGTAGTACAACGTTTCTGCTTACGTATGTCTTTTCAAGATGGAAGCCGAGATCTACTAACACGCGCATTAGTAAGACATCAAACGAAATTATTAACAGTAGAGTCTCGTCGAATTGAAAGTGCTATGAAGGGCATCCACCATATAATTATAATCAATTCTAGAAGGTGCCTATCTACCATCTTATGACCATCTGTGGCTTATACCCAACAGTGGCGTGGCGTCCATATACGCCGATTCCCACTGGGTTGCCCAAGGAAAGGCTTAACCACCTTTTTCTATAAATATGAGTAAATGAATACGCTTCGGCTTCCCTTGTAATTTCCAAACGACACATTACAAACTTAAAAATATCAGAAAAAAAACTGACATCCAAATAGTCAATATCAATTTTTTTGTAGGTATGTTCAAGGTAAAAGGAATTTAAATTTTACAACTTTATAGTATAGAAGATATCGTTGCACAGTCAGCTGCAAAAAGATATAGACGATCAGTCCATTCAAAAATATCTTCGCTAGACTATTACCCCTCGATAGAGTTGAGAAGATATTTTTGAAGGGACTAATCGTCTATGTATTTTTGCAGGTGACTGTACAGTGTACGTAAAACGCAAATGTAGAAGAATGCCGTAGGAAGGAAGTGAGGCGAACTTGACCTACTTAATACAAGTTAGCTGACGGAGTAGTGTGTGTAACATGTCTGTATACATATAAGGGGAGGAGCAATTGACTGTAGGTACTTCCGAGTACAAGTTGCAAGTTTTCTCAATAAAAGTGGGGAGGATTCATAATATCCTATGTCAACTTTCAGAAATACATCTAAGGTCAGGTGGGATAAAAGAAACATAATTTATTATAATTATAAGTGCTTAAGTACTTTTTTCTGTTTATAGCCGCGACATCTATCGAGTGTTGAATATGACTATAATTTAGAGAATCCGTGCAATTGGTCCAACTCTATTTCCATGGACACATATGTCAGTTTTCAGTATCACATTTACAACGTTTCTTTTGCCCCTTTGTTTCTCTTACCCCACCTGACCTTATTACATTTATTATTAAGTACTAGAAAGTGCCCTCAACTTCGTGCGCGCAGTTGAAAAAGTCAAAACCCCTCTTTTATTCTTCAGCGTAGTTGAATAAAAGTATCATATATATATAACCATCTGTGGATGAAAAGCTACCCGTGTACCAAAAATAGTTGAAATCCGTTTAGCCGATTTGGCGTGATGAAGCCGCAATGACACATACAAACATACAAAAAATACAAATATTTCCATTCAGTGACCTCCAAATAGTCCGTTAAAATCATTTTTCTGAAAATATCTTCAATTTCACTGCACTAAGCAGTATCGAAACGTTCATACGAGGCGCAGTTAGTATGCGGGGGGCTTATTTAAATGGGCTATAACATTGGACCACATACGACTTTCATCCCTACTAATAACCACCTAGCCGTTTTAGTCAAATAATGCAATATCATGACACGATATCTTTTCTTACCATCTTAGCTACCTTACCTGTGTTTGCGACCGCGGCGCTACTCTTTGTAAACTAGTCCACCTATAGTAAATATATAATACAGTCCACAACAAGTTTTCATTTAAATAGTCGTCGAGTACCTCTGCTCGTCAGATCATCTGGCACCGGCGGCTACAAGTGTCCAAGAATAGAAGACTAGCCTTAGAAAATCACAATACTTGTGTGTATTAATTTGCAACTTATTTAGCACTGTCCCTACAGTAACATTGTACCCTATTAGTATCCATGCTTCCCTTCATTGTACCAAATACATGCATTGTTCGCCGGTCATTGTCTTCGCCATACATTTACATACAAACGAATATAATTCTCATAAGTCACGTAATAAATTATGTAAACAGACAATGTCAGATTTGATGTTATCTTACAAACTTTGACGACTGGTTTAGCTCAGCGGGAGTAACGTTGCCTGCGAAGCTGAAGGTCAAAAACGCAAATATTTGTGTGATGAACATAAATATTTGTTTCTGAGTCTTGGATGTTTTCTATGTATATAAGTAAATATATCTGTTAAATATATCGTCGCCTAGTACTGATAACACAAGCCTTACTGAGCTTACCATGGGACTATGCTGTACCGCGCCTTAGGTATGCGAGCGGCGAGACGGGGGGTGAGACGTCGGCGGAATGGCGAATCAGCGGATCCACTGGTGCTCGAATGATGTTATGAGTTCCTCGTCACCTATCGCAGCCCTTGGTTTATACGCCTTCGGACATAGGCCTCCTCCATAGCCTTCCATAACTTCCTGTCCCCTGCCACCTGCATCCAATTTAAACCCGCGTAGCGCCTAATATTGTTGACCCATCTTTCTGGTGGACGCCCTCTACTCCGCGTGGTTTCTCTGGGTCTCCACTCCAGGGTTCTTCTGATCCATCTGCCGGCATCCATACGAGCAATATATCCAGCCAATCTCCTTGTATCAATTTACACTTAATGAATGCAAATGCTTGGCTTGTTTCTTAAAACACTGAAAAATACCTATAAAATTTGAGGGTTGCCCTCAATTTCCCTGGAAGCCCATCACTATATACTGACTTGATGACAATGGGACCACCTCATAAGTATACTCTATCGAATATAATTTAGAAAAATGATCCACAATTGACAGAGAGATCCGTGAACGTACTTAAAAAAGGGGAACATATAACCTCCTCGTTTTTTGAAATCGGTTCATAATTAATTACGTTTATCTCCAATGGTAAAGTATATATATATGTATATGTATTTCTAGAAATCACTTATACAAGAAAATTGATTGTATATGGTGCCAAATGGTAGCGTGCGAGGCTAGAGCGACATGTGCCGAACTTGAGACTTTGAATATGCCGAGTGTTACTTGTGAATGACATAGAATATTATGCAAACACTTCTCTCTATGTAACTGACATTTCGAAAGTGCTTGTACCTAGGCTTACTTGAATCCATACTAATATTATAAACGAGAAAGTGTATCTGTCTGTCTGTCTGTTACCTCTTCACGCTTAGACAGCTGAACCATATTGGATGAAATTTGGTATGATAGTTTGAGTCCCGAAGAAGGACACAGGCTACTTTTTATCCCGGAAAAGTAACCTTATCCGCAATAAACGAATATAAATCGGACGAAGTCGTGGGCAGAAGCTAGAAAAGAATATTTTGATTGATTGCACAGAAGACCTCTCTTATGCTCTGGGTCTTTAAATAGGTACCTCGTGCACATCTGTGAGACACTCCTCTTTGACGCATAACAAATGTTGTCTCTTCCTTAACATTCAGTTGTACAAGAGACGGGCGTTGCTGCATCGCTCCACACACGCTGTCGCGGCCACTTATATCAGCCCTGCTGTGTAGGTGTGTCGTTAGGGTTCTGTATTCATAGATTTCTGTTGATATGATAACCTATAACCGGAGTGGTGACATTAGCGGATCCATCTAGGGATCCACAATGGAGGTTCGTTGACTTGGTGCCTTATGGGGCGGTCTTTAGTTTTGGCACGCTACTAATTAAATGTGGATCAAGTACATCGAGCGACATTAGCGTAGTAGTAGCCTGCAGTGCAACAGGCCTCGGATTCGAATCGCGGTCTGATGTGTTTTCTTTGTAATACTGACATACGAATATCATTCATCGGGTATGAAATAGGAGCTTTGTTTTTTAATTTACTGAAAATGTTATGTTTTTTTCCTAGTATATATATACTAGTCCAGTTCCAGTCTATTAAAAACAATAAAAACTAAGCAAAATTTTCAGAAAATAGTAAAGTCGCCGCCATATCTTTAAGTTAAATTAAATCCACATGCATTCTAGCGCAAGCTTCTATTGTGTTTTCGATTTACCGTCGCGCGATAAATATTGACTGTCTCTTTCGTTTTGATACAGTGTGAGAAAGGCGGGTGATGCCATGTCAAGGGACACGCAACATGCATTGCGGCTTGTTGCGTTAGCCCTGCCGGTCTAGCAACTTTCCGAGACTACATTGTCGCATGACATAGCATCACCCGTCTTTCTCGCATTGTATTGAACAGAGACAGACAATCTTTGTCGCGCGACAAAGAGTCGCGTATCACTGTTGTACTAGAGGTGAGACTTTCACCCTTTCATAGACAAATAACAAGTAGAGAAACAGATTAGGAGCTGGAAATTCACATTATGATTATGTCTCCGACTACACGGCGAATTTTGACGATACGTTTGGCTGAGTTCGTTACGCAACGGCCTACAGAGCTGGCAGTACCGTGTTTGAATTCTGGCTAGGGCAAGGGTTTGTGCGAATGTTTGCTTCTGAGACTTTGATGTTTTCATTTTGATTAAAGTGCTGTATTTATCTATTTAAGTATGAATATCTTTGCCTAGTAGTACAGGACAGTTTAGGACTAGGTGGATTTGTGTAAGATTATTCTTCATTTATTTATTTATTATTTTTATAAATGAATAAATAAGTAATTAATAAATATTACAAGACGATTATACACAAAATCGAACTAGTCCCACGGTGAGATTAATAAGGCTTGTGTTGTGATAAAAAATATAATTAAAGTAAAATTTTATAAAGAAACAAGTGTTACAACTAAAGATCTCTCAAATATAAACATAACCTACTTAACTCATCCGAAACCTTGATATATTTTAAATTATGTATATTACGATAAGTGCACTAAAATGACGTTTAATGCCGAAATGCATAATATCGTAAGACAAATCGATAGAGACGATTTTTCCCACTGCATTGCGAAACAAACCGGTGTGTTTCTGGAGCAAGGTTAACAAAAATGGCCGCCAAGCAACATGGCGGATGAATGTCATAGACTTTCGCGCCAAATCCTTTCTCATTGGAATTTTTGACAAAACTGCGTTTTGTAACTGCCTTGTATTTTTTTTTAATAGTCATGCAATATTTTACTTTTATGTTGCGCTAGAATAATACGAAAAACTAGTCATAAGTTGTAATCCACGACAAGTTGTCGATCAAAAATAAATAATTTTGATAATGTATTGAATGTTTATGTTTGTTTATATAAGTAAGCATGTAAAATTAGCTCTAAGAGCTTATAGACTTAAATTGGCAATTTGCACCTAAATTATCGTAATTGCTAAAAATTTCGCAGCATTGCCCAAAGGTAATCTAGGTCAATATAAAAAAGTGAAATAGGTACTTGCGCTGATCAATTAGTGAATTGAAACAAAGAACTTTAGTTTTGTTCTGTGACTAATGGCAATTTGTTGTGCAACGGCAAGGTCGCTCGATCGCCAGAGACCTAGACCAGGTTTAGTAAGAATAGATGTATTTTCTATTAAAATTCCTTTGAAATTACGTCCTTTTACAATTGATAGTAGGAGGCGACGTGTAATTCTATACTTATAGCAATTACTCGAAAGGGTAGGGCGTGAAAAAGTCGATTCTAAGTTTTATTGACAAAACGTATTATTGGCTTTTTCACGCTCTGTGACCTCATGAACGACAGTTTTGTTTGATCCCATCTGCTTGGTAAGCATAACTAGCGCCGTCTAAGCTTGTTGCGAGACATATCATCCTCTCTCTTACACACGCTATATAAGAAGGAAAGGGATAGGTAATTTGTCACGCGACTTAGTCGCGAAGTATTTTGCTTCGCACTAAATTATAGTCATATTCAACACTCGATAGATGTCGCGGCTACAAACAGAAAAAAAAAACCTAATCACTTATAATTATAACTTCATAAATACTTGATAAATTTTTACATTGAGTCAGTAGGTTAATGAGACAAACGGCGCACGCGCCGCGTCCGTAAACCAGGTGTTGCCAATTTAGCGCTTAATTTTTGCGCAATTTTGACTGCATTAAGCCCAATATTTTTGACTTAGCACAATTTTATTAGTTTTTTTACTAGGTTCATAAATTGTTATAAAAGCAATTCTCACATTTTCTTCTGTCTGAAGATATAATTTTTGTTTAATTTACTTTTAATCGTGATATACTTATTTTCTTTGTAAGCCCTATTATTGTTAACGTAATAAGACAGAAATAATAAAGAATTCGGTCGAGTTAACACTTAGGGTCTATTCATAAATTCCGACATTTCAAATTTGGGGGGGGGGATATGGACATCGGATCATTCCCAAGATGACATCATCTTTAGCATCTTTAAAAAGTGCTTCAATAAGTAAAAAAAGAAATGGAATTCGTGTTTCTCTAAACTGTTGCTAAAAACGCATTATTTGGAAATGAAAACATTTGATTTAAGTATGATGGTTGGATGATTTTAGGGGGGTGGGGGGGGGGTGTCAAAAATCCCCCTTAGTATGAAATGGCAGGCATTTTTTGTTTTCGAAATGTTGTAAGTACTGACGGGTACGACCTTTTAAAATTAAAAAATAAATAAAAAACACGGTGTATATGCATACTGTCTTAGCGTATTTTATGTTTCTGTCTTCAAAACAGTAACCTGACTGAACTATTGGCAGACAACGTACAGCCTAAACCGGTCAAGTAGGATCTTTTTTTTTTGTTCTTCACGGAAGTATTTTTTAAATTCGAAATATTTTTTTTGAGGTTAGTACATATTTAGTCCCAAAATTTACATTTTATGCATTTTGGCACAATTTCGTACGTAATTGTGTAGCCCTAACTAAATTTAAGAGTTGGCAACACTGTCGGGAACCAAATGCTTTGTAATGAATGCCCCGCCATATCACGAACTCGCGCTGTTACAACGAAATGGTATTTTCTGTAGTTGCACAATGCTTCAAATGGGAACAATATGTTAAAAACATTCGTGAGTAATTAATGTTAAAATATTAGGAAGTTCGCGGAAGCAGGTAACTGAAATATTCTTTCGAAGATTTATTTACATTTTAGTTACTTTAAAATCAAACTATTGTGAAGCAGCTGATCGATTCTTGGCAAATTGTACTGCTGTGCTTTTTCATATAATACAAATGAAAGATCCTCATGTTTTCGCTCGTTGAACCGATCTTCATCGAACATATCAGCGATGTAATTCAGATAATTTTTGTCATGATATAGAGCTAGGTTATAATATTTTCTTACAGAGCTAGGTGTTACCTAGTAGGGTTCATATTGGTTAGGGTGATTAAATAATAGATCAGTTTAACACAAAATAATATTTATTAATATTCTAGTCATGTGTTTACTGAACAAGGCGATCGATACAAGGCAACCGAGCAGCTAACATGAAACAAAGTCAGCTTCATAAAAAGGCCCTTATGAAAAACATGAAACACTAAAGAGTGCATTAGTATTCACGAGAGTGAAAGAGAAAGTTATATAAACTCCAAGATAGAGCAGGATGGATTTATTTTTGTGAATTCCAACAGTTCGGAAGTCGAATATTAACAACAACTACTGCAACTGGTCTACAAAGCTGTTCAATTTGACCAAAATACATCGAAGTTCAGTTTAACATTCTTCAGATGCCTGTTCCTGTAATAACGTCATCTCTTATTCTATAATCACAAAAACTGTCATGCACGCCCTCAATTATTAATATAAATATGGCAACCAAACAATGCCAGCCTTGCGAGGCGTCGTACCGTGGCCCAGCAAGCACAAACAGATAAATAACTAAACCACACGTTTGCAGGGTCAGCTGAGTACTTGTGTAACTGCATTTAACTTCGATTGTGTTAAAATGATAGGAGAAATATCCATAAGAATAGATAGGTTTGCTAAAGGACTTTTCGGGTAAAGTAATCTTGTAATCAGTTTTTCTACAGAACAACATATCTTAAAATCGAGACTGAATAGGGACTAGAGATCGAAGGTGGCCAATCAGAGAGTCTGCATGCAATAGTCCAAATGCCATTCTGATGTATCAGTAGTGCCCTATAAATAAAATATAAAATGCATCGGCTGTTGCCTTAAAAACCAGGACAGAGAGTAGATCGTCAATTTGACTGTACTCTTTTGTATGCTTGAAATTTTATACCATTCTTGCCATTGTTTGCTACTCTTGGCAAATTGTACTCAAAAAATTCAAAGATTTTCCCATAAATACTAAGTCAGGGCTATTTGAGCTTGCAACTTACATAATAGGGTTAAAACTTAAAATATGGCGAATTGCCTGTTACTACAATATCGCAACGGAAGCGGACTGCAATAAACCAATCTCTGCTCGACGAAGGCTAAACGAGAGCAGCCGCGGGGCAACACTAGTTGGCTTACGCAATGTTGCTCACAATAACTATTGATAGTATCATAACTAACTATCTAGTATTTTAACATATAAAATAGTTCCGTTCCTGACACAAGGATAGACAAACGCGCACAGCCGAATCTTCTGAAGAGTTTGAAGGTGAAACTTTGAGCCCATGTACTTCAAAGGAATTATAAATTTCAGTGATCTACTTCATACGCAGTTATAATGTGATATAAGTGTGTATAAAAAATTTGAACGCGGATAAAGTCGTCTGCCTGGTAGTACGCAGACATTGCTTATGTATGTACGCGCGTGTTTCCCCGCCCTTTAAAATCCACACTAAACGAGAGTAGAAAAACCTATACAAACTATTGAGAAGTAGAAAACAAAACCCTTTAGGACTGTAGAAAACCTTCGCAGACAGCTCATTCTACTTGCAGAGCATTTGTGGCAGGAAATTCCTAACCACTCAAGTGCTCGTGATTTTGGTTTCAACTCTATTCATACTAGAAATAAGAGTGGTGACATGCAACTACAGTTGCGGAAAGCACTCGGAAACCGCACAATACACGACCATTTGGGGTGCAATGTGTCAACTCTTACCCATTGTTACAGGATATTACAGACCCGGAATCATTTAACAAACTTCCAACTAACCGTACAGTGAAGGCCAACCGAAAGCCCGAAGCAGCGAATAAACTAGATTAGACTTGCGCAAGAGTTCCTACGCCAACAATTGATGGTAACTATGATTTATAGACGCCAGGAAACGACTGGGAAAGTTGCGTTATGTAATAGATTAAAGGAGGTATACAATAAATCGGTTAAATTGTGCGATGAACAGATATATACGCTTCAACGCTCTTGCCCGTAAAGTTTAGTGCATATAATTAATGCATGCTGATTTATTTCCATGTCGAAGAATCGGTTTCTTATATCGATACGTTTATATTCAAAGGACGTGTCCACCATTTATTTTAGGCATAAATTTACGCCCTTTGATATAGATCATTATTTGAAAATTCAAGCCAGTGGCGTAGAGTGCATTACGCCCTGTATCAAAAGTATATTTTAGAAATCCGGGATATCCATCAAATAGCGAAATACCATTCGCATATACTTCGACATACAACGCATTAACCGCATCTAAAGGTGCGTCCACATTTGTATCATTTGCCCGTATCAGATCATCGTCGCGTGGCATAATCGCGTGTCACGATCACGCGTTTGGACGTTGCGCCCATCGGATCGCTCGAAATCCATTTTGCTACGCGTATCACACAGTTATATCGGACGAGTACGGCATGATCGGCGCGCCGACAGTAAGCGTCCAAGCAGCGCGATACGCAGTCATGCCACGGCACGATGATCGGATACGAGCAAATGATACAAGTGTGGACGCACCTTAATACTGATTGGCCGAGCGTAGCGAAGGTCTCCGTCTCAGCTTGGTCAAAAATGCTTTCGTACCTTTTTATGTCCGGCGGGCGGATGTCCGGCTGTTCTCCGCTACACGTCGCATTTCTCAACCAATTCTCGTAAAATTTTGTGAGCAGATTCAATAACTATGAGAATTTTTTTATACATTTTTTTAATGTTCTTGGATTGTTTTCACAGTAAGTTAGTCACGCCTTCACGAGGTATACAGCTCACGCTCTAAGTTATCCGATTTTAGATTTTGTCAGCTTACTTGTACAGTCAAGGGCAAAGATAAATATCCACACAAAGTTCCAAAATATGTATACATAAACCTTACTGCCATAATAATAAAACCTGTATACATATTATTGAAATGTGGTGTATACATCTTGACTGTAGAAAAGACATCAACGACTTTCGATAACTTCGAAAATAATAAGTATACCTAAAAATTACAGTCACTTACAATACAAGGTACGGATGAGAATATTTCCTTTCTTCAACGTGTATTTACCCAACTACGACAGAAAGGTAATGCTTTTCGAGCGTATGTTGGTAACTAAGTATGTATGTATGTCCATCTCTGCAGGAAAATACCTTGATGAATTTTAACGTACGAGGTGCCGATGCCGTTAGATTCGTCTTGGTTGCGCGAGTGACATACCTACTCGTAGGTTATAATATTTAGCATTCACGTTTTTTAGGGTTCCGTACCTCCGTATGACAAGATGGAACCCTTAAAGGATCACTTTTTTGTCCGTCCGTCTGTCTGTCAAGACCCTTTTCCTCAGGAAGGCATGGAAGAGCTAAAATTATCAATACCTGTAGGGTACCTATAGTCAGTTTACTTCCCGCTGACCTAAAATCATGAAAATTGGCAAGAAGCAATGCTATGTAGCACAATTAAAGGAATAATTCCGAAAACTGTAAATTTGTAGTATTTTTTTTTTGCGATTTTAATATATTTGCAATTGGTAAACTCACTGCGACCTATATCGATGTTCGGGGACAACATTTACCCAACGGCAGTTTGGCCCAATACAGTTATCTTTTGGTTAGTACCTTTGAGGATTTCTTTGTCATGGAACCCTCGCTGCGCGAGTACGACTTGCGCTTGGCCAGTTTAATGTTTTATTTTTCAGAGTACTGATTATATGTACTTGTTTTAAACAATTTCATAGGAATAGTAGATTATTTTGATTCACCCAAAATTATCTATGTCAGTTATACACGTATTTCTAAAACTTAGCACTACAAACGCTAATGTGTTGTCTTTAACGTATCAAAGTAATACAAAGTCAACGAGCATGCAATCTATGTTATCCGTTCCGCATTCACACACTAATGTTTCAACTTCGATCTCACAAGCTTTCTACGAACCACGACCTTGCCCAACTAGTTACCACACTTATCAAAGACGCTAAGTCGTGTGTACAATCCAATATATGCCTTAGGGGAGCGAATAAAGTTCCGTTTTGTTAAATTGCAATACACGTACATGTTTATTGGTGTACACACGAGCTAACTGTACTTTAATACCGACTCTAAAATAGAAGTGTTCGAGTTTAGATTGTTACAAATTTGACATTAGTTACAGCTGTCTTAAATGTGAAAAGCGTATGCGATGCAATGTCAGTCGTATGTTGATTTTCATACAGTTAATTTAAGATTGTAATGATATTTATTAGACATGAGTTACCCAATTGAACTTCAACCTTGCGAGAACTATTACAAAGATGCTTATTGATTACAACGGATTTCCTTTATTATGAGATTAATTTTTAACTTTATGAAATGCGCGTTATCTGAATATTATTGCACATCAACCACTTTATTAACTTGTTGCGATTAAATTTGTATGTTAAGTAGATGCAAGTAAGGAATATTTTTAACCCTTGGCAAATAGAGGGGTGTTATAAATTGAATGTGTGTGTCAGTGTAGCTGTGTGTCTCTCTGCAGCATCGTAGCTTCTAAACGGATGAATCTATTTTGATTTCCTGTTTTATCTAAAAAGGGACTTGGTGGAGAATGTTCTTATGTTGCCATGATTCACGATAATCGATACAACTGGTTGAAGATCATTAGGTTTTATCTAGGTGGGTCGGGTTTTAGTGTTTTCATTTATTATAGGTTCTATATAAGCTGACAGTTCTCCTTCGAGCCCAGGAGTCAAGAAGTGCACCTAGCGACCACAATTTAACCTGGCCAATAATTTTTATAAGCTCTTTTTTCTACAGTAAAAGCCGTATAGAATTTCTATTAAACGATGAAATAAACTACATTAAACATTAATATTATCCTATTTACTGATTTGCAAATTGCGGAAACTTTTCAAATCCTATTACTTAGTCGTTTGATCTGAGCAAGTAGTTATATCAAAAGAAATGTGATAGTTTGTTTAGTACTGGACGATCTCTTCTGCATCGCGGCTAGTACTTACATCACTTAGATGTTACTGATACTAGTATCCAACACACAACACACACGTAATGGCATCGTAACAAATTAAATCAACAATCTGTGATATGTAACCGCAACTATGCGACTCGTAACATCTTTTTTACAATTTGTTTTTTATTCATTGAAAACGAATCTATTGTCTTAATGTAACAATAAAGCGGAAATATGTATCCATTTGTCGAACACAGTATTCTTTAAAATATACCCACGTTGAACAACATCGTTATGATCGTTATTAGTTTACAAAACGGAAACCAATTAGCCATTTGTAGAGCCATTGTTTTGCATATGTGCAAACATATATATATGAGTATAAACATACAGGATGGAAATCGAAACTATATGGGTTAATCTTTCGTTTGGCAAAGGTTCTATAGCTTGACAAGTTCTTTTATGACACTCCCATAGTATGCGGGCGACGGGGGGGAAAGACAGCGGGGGTAGGTATGAAGTGTGCGCGCGGCGGAGCACGATGACCCTGCCGCGCGCACATTACTTCGTACTCGCCTCCGCTGTCTTTCCCCCACGTCGCCCGCAGACCATGGGGGTGTCACGAAAGAACTTATCAAGCTATTTACAGTACCTGCGTTTTCTGACCCATTTATATCTTCCACCCTGTAGTTCTTACTAGACATTGACCGCTACTTTCACATGCCAAGGATATCCTTCATCGCTGTATTAATAGTTCTTGCAACAAATAAGCAACATACGTTTAAAATATATGATGTTGTCCTATAAGTATCTAAATTGATTTAGCACATACGTTCGCGGCGAAAATCCTTATTGTGTATGGCGACCTTTACCATAAGCGTCATAGTCAATTGTAATATACGTTTGTTTCATCAAGGCTTCGATCTTTTCAAAGCCAATAATCAATTCATAACCGGAAGCACGGACATTGTCCGTCAGTCCGTCTGTCTGTCCGTCACCGAGCATTGTTTCGCGTCCTCGCTCGACTAATCTACTTACTGTTATATAATGCTTTGGCAGGTCCAAATGTGAACGTGTGATTAATGCTAGGGTTGGCTCGCCTAACAAGGTTTTTTAAGACCGACAAAATTTTAAAATAAAAATCATACATTTTGAAATACTTTTTACTTAAGGTACATAAATGGGATTGGTCTTGACTTTGATCATGCCTATTAAATTAACTTTCATAAAGTTTACGAAAGATCATGAAATATTCAGAAAAAAGTCCACTAACCGGCAACATTTCGACGATGACAATCTAGTCTACATATATTATTGGACGATTGGTGCCTTTTCCTTCATGTTTTTGACACATAAATATGGTGATGTTTTGATCACAGACCAATTCAAAACAGACCTACGTACCGTAACAACAAACATTACATTTGGCAATATTACATAAGTTGCAATAAAGTTGTGACAACCCTGTTGACATTGCTCCGTATAAATACATATAATTATGCCCACGCGCATTTTTTGTTACTATCACCATTCATACTTGCTCTTTCTTATTAAGAATTAAGTATTATTATTATGTAACGTCCTTTATAATAGTATTAAAGATGATATTATATGATAATCATAACGAAAGTAATTCCTTCGTTATCAAGCGAAACTATCTTCATTTATGAGAGTATTAGAGTTTATTATTCAATATGATTTCTCGCTATGCAATTTTAATATACAGGGTGTTTGGTAACAGGATGCAAAGCCGAAAGTAGATGATAGTTTAGGCCATTTAAAACATTTTAAGCCAGACATGTCTTAGACAAATGTTATTCCTTTTTTTCGACAATACTAGGAGTTTTCTCTGAAAAAATCTTAAAACTCATATATATAAAAAAAAATACATTATGACATTTGTCTAAGACATGTATGGCTTAAAATGTTTTAAATGGCCTAAACTATCATCTACTTTCGGCTTTGCATCCTGTTACCAAACACCCTGTATTAATGTCATAGTTATGCAAGTTGGTCTGTTATTAAGGAGACTTGATTAGATCTTTTAAATAAATTTGACACGGTTTTAGGTTTTCTATACTATTATAAAGTTGTAAAAATGAAATGTCTGTACACTGACGATATTTTCAAAACATTGATTGTTACGGACTATTTGTAGGTCACTCGTTGTGGCTTCATCACGCAAAATCGGCTAAACAGATTTCCATAATTTTTTGTACACGGGTAGCTGGGTATCTCCAGATGGTTATAGGATACTTTTTACCCGACTATTCTGAAGAAAAAACGTCGGATTATGACTTTTTCTCCTCCGCGAACGAAGTTGCGGGCATCTTCTAGTATATTATATATTCCTTTATATTACAAGAAGTTGCCCGCAACTTGGTCAGCGGAGGAGAAAAAAATCATAACCCTCTTTTTTCTTCAGCATAGTTGAGTAAAGAGTATCCTATACCCATCTGTGGATGCGCAGCTGCTCTCGTACCAAAAATAGTTGAAATTTATTTAGCCGTTTGGACGTGATGAAGCCGCAACGACACATTAACACAAAAAATCCAAATAAAAGAAATTCGGTTAAGTGGCCTTCAAAAAGTCTGTAAAACTTTTTTTGAAAATACTTTGATTGTTCTGAACTATGAATAGAAAATTATACAGTTTTTAGTATTTGTTGTTATAGCGGCATCAGAAATACATCATCTGTGAAAACTTCAACTGTCTAGCTATCACGGTTCATGAGATACAGCCTGGTGACCGACGGACAGACAGACAGATGGACGGACAGCGGAGACTTAGTAATAGGGTCCCGTTTTACCCTATAGGTACGGAACCCTAAAAAATTAAGCAGTGTGTCTGCCAAGTTGGCAATACAAAAAGGCGATGCACCGACCGGGGGCTTATTGTTGCACAAAAAATGACTGAACACCTGAATTGACGATTTACTGAATATATTTCAACCGCGTTGTATTTTGTAATTTGTGAGGTCGACCAAATGAAATTCGTCACTATGTGACTAGACGTGGATTTGGATTCCACCCTTATGTTGTTGATAGTCACAGCAACGACTCGAACAAAGCGATTTGCTTCCACATTCCTCGTTCGGACGGCTAAAGAGTGGAACTCTCTTCCAGCATATCTTTTCCCGGAACAATATAACTTGGATCTCTTTAAGACGAGAGTGAATAGACACTATCTAGGTAAGCATGCTCCATCGTCGGCTTGATCGTCGCTTACCAAGAAGGGAGAATGAAGTCAAATGCTTAGGCAAGATAGGCATCTTACATTTAAAAAAAAAATATAGAGGACATTTTAGAAGCTATCTATAGTCACTTGGACTGAAAATATGTTGACTAGTCTTTAAATCTGTCTGTTGGGTGTTGAACCGCCGGTTAAAAACTATGCATTTCCTCAATAAATTAAAAAGGTATACTACGCAGAAACAATCCTCAAACCGTCAATAATGATTTATGTTTATTTTCCTTTAGTACCGTGGCTGTAACGCAGCTCTTACCCTGACTGACATTGTATACATTATGTTAAAATGATAAGGTACCATAGCAAACGTACCAGGAGAAAGGTTCGGGTACTGACCGACCTCAAGGTTTTCAACTTTTGCACATTAAACAATACAACATATAAGTATCGCCAACTCCTATTTACTGTTATTGTGCGTACAAAACTCAACTCTTTGGTGAACAAAATAAGGTTAAGTTCTCTAAGATTGGTAGGAAGTTTTAAGGGTTGGGAAAAAATATCGGATTACCAATACGGATGTTTTGAACTGGATCGTGACTGCGAAATGTCAATTTAATTAAATTGACTTAAGGAACTACGCAGCATGGAATTCCTTTTTTTTGTTAAATGAACGCTCGAATCAAACGTATTTTCATATGAAAATGTATAGTTGAAATCAAAATCTTTTTTTTTTAGTTATAATATTAAAACAAAGAACTAGTTAGGATAATTAATAGGCATGTTACCGGTTTACAAAAATCAAAATTCTAATCAGTCCGTCACTTAAATAATAAACAAATATTGGACAAATTTTTTTTGGTTTTTCGAATTAATAAAAAATACTCAGATGCATTTGTATTAAAGTGTAGGAGAGGGTCCTCCTGCCTGACGTTGTAAATATGTATAAACTGTTCCTACAGAGGCGTGACGTCACATGACATTTTGACTCAATCCCATTGTTTTTTGATTATGAAGAAAGGAAAAATACGTCGCCAATATTTTTTATTATAGGACTAAAAATTGAAATTTAGTCAACATCCTTATTGCGGTCGATCGGCTTCCATTCAAACTAGGGGCTCTGTCTTGCCGGGACAGTGTTATAATCACTTAAATTTATTTGTAGTATGAGGGAAACAAGTCGGTTACCACCCTTAGGATCCTGTTGCAATGACAAGCCACCGTCTTTCAAGCTCAGGCGATACGTTACATTATATCGACATGGTGTAGAACCATATGTAAGCCACTGTCTCTCAAACTCAGGCGATACGTTACTGCTACACCAACTTAGCTCGAGTTTTTTTGAGCTCGCTTCTAGTGACCCTAGTATGCAAATCAGTTTATCTAACTGTCCCTTGATCTTTGTATCGATGTTCTAATCAATATCAATGGTTATCGATTTGTACGATTAAACAACAATTTAAAGACCTGTGGCCAACAATCTTACCGGAATTGCTAGTTTTCTATAGTTCATTACTAGCAGCTATTTAGCTACTTTCTCAGTACAAACGTCTCTCTGAATGTCTTTAATGCATCGGTCGTGCCTTAGTAGCAGTTTATACAGCCCTTACAACTCGGTAAAATAGAGTTATAGTGGCTGTGTAAGGTCTTGTCAACTTGTGTCTTGGGTAGTCTCTTTTCTATACGCGTCAAGTATAATACGACGTTTTTTTTGTAATGTTTTAACTCGGTTCGATTTAATACATTATGGCTCATCTCAGCCATTGTTTTCTATCATTTTCCTAATGAATCTCAGTTACGTTTGGTTCAAGCCAAAGGAGAAAGCAATACCTACGATCGATATACCTCCCTTATACATTATAAATACAGCACTTATCCCGCTGAAACTATAACGCAATGAATCGAGGCGAGATAGACTTTGTCCTTATCTGATTCATTATTATTGTACCATCTTCCCTCTTTTTCTATCATGCAATGTAATCTCGTCTCGTTGTCTGTGTTAAGTCATACTTATTGCCTGTATACGCTCTTATATATTTTGATTATCACTTAGAGTCCCATAGCGCCTGCCATTCTTCCAAGCCTCTTGCCTTTACAAAACAAGTACCTACATAGTTATAGCCATAGAAACTTATACTAATCAAGCATATTTCTTTCCAGATTCACGAGCACATGACAACAGATGAGCTCCGCCATGTTTTCCACGTAGAAGACCACAGCAGTGTCCCTCAGTACCACCCTGTATTCCTCACCCACCATCTAACCCGGCGGTACATTCCACCAACCAACTCAAACACCTTCAGCACCAACCCTGAAAAAGTTCCTCATGAGAAACACCATCATTACAAAACAGAAACGAGCCCACCATCGTTGCTGAACGACGAAATGTTCAAAGTAGAAGAATTAAAAGACGTGATAGAAGATTTGAACAGCACGGTCAGTGTTGACTTCGACGTTAGTAAATCTAGTGAAAGTGATAGTGATAGTGATGTGCATAAGATCGAGTTGGAGGCCTTTGGGAGGCCGATGAAGCTGGTGTTGAGGAAGCAGGAGGGGCTTGTGAAAAAGGACGGGCTGAAGATGTGGAGGGCAGTGACAAATGAGACGCAGCCGCATGGTGTGGACTATGAGGAGATGTCATCGGTGAGTTTTTTGGTTCAATCTAGATCAAAAAGTTCTGTATCAACTAAGCTACAAGATCTTGCAAGAAATTTTACGGATTTCGTCACTTTTTTTACAGGCTTTAATTTAACTTGCAATGTTTGTATGTATGTTTGTTCGGGTCGGCCTAGTTTTCGGTTTCCGATTGAGCTAAAATTTGGTAAGTTTAGTGACAATGCAATATCATGATAGGTACTATTACTGTGGTCATTTACTCGTGAATCTGGAAAGAAGGTGAGCCACCTGATGCGACATGATACTTTCTTTGTGAACATTCTGGGGGAGTTAACGGAAGAGGAAGACCAAGATTATTTTTTTATCGAATAAAAGAAAAAGTGGGCACTGTATCGTACAAGGAGACCAAAAGGCTAACTGAGGATAAGGACGAATGGCGATTACTCCACAGAAAAAAGAACGTAGAGCAGGAAGGTGGAAAAGAGAGTCTGTAATTAAATAACGCAATATTACTGAGTTTGGGATCGTCTCTCTTCTTTAGAATTGTTTGGATAGGTAGGTACTTGATGGATGTTTAAAGAGACTAGAATACAATGAGTGTCGCCCATCGTACGCACAAGGCAATGGCTCAAGTCCATTCTTAACTGCTTTTAATGTTTAAATATGTTTACTTACAATAAATTCCATTTTACTGATGTGCCTTAAAAATCAGGATCAAAAGCAATGAATGTATATAAATGCTTTGCCTTGTACAAGGAAAATCACTTCAGTTTATTGGAGTCCATAAAGTCCCAGACATACCTTAATTATTTAGAAATCTAAAATGATAAAATATTTGTAACACGCTTTAAATTCTGATTAAAGACCTAAATCGAGATCGGCCCTAGTTGTGCCCCAGAATTAATGGCCACCCACACACTGCGCCACAGTAGTACATAGGTTACATATTCCAAACTATCCCCAAGTAGCACAGAAGCTGCATGTATTAGGGCTTATACAGATAGAGCCCTTATAACGCTGAAACTGGCTGTATAAGCTCTTATACAGCTTGTGTGCTACCTGGGTCTGCATCTATACTGTTATAAACTTGTGAAAATGGAGTGTCTGTAGGTACATTAAAGATATTTTCAAAAAATGATTGTAACGGACTATTTGGAGGTCAATAAATTGTTTTTTTTTTATGTTGGCCTCGTCACGCCTAAAAGGATAAACGGATTTCAGCTATTTTTGGTACACAAGGTAGCTGGGCATTCACAAATGTTTATAGGATACTTTTTACCCGACTACGCTGAAGTATAAAAGAGGTTTATGACTTTTTTACCTACCGCGAACGAAGTTGCGACCTTCTAATATTCACACACCAAAATCTCAGCTTTTTATCAAAATAAGCTGTGATTTTGGTAAAACTTTAAAATTAAGTCCACTAGAAAGAAAGTATTTTAGTTCTTTATCATGGCGTCTGGATATCTGGAGTAACGCCCTCTACGGCTGCGAAACGTGGACCATGATCCAAAAAGACACAGAGAGATTGGAAGCGTTCGAAATGTTGTGTTGGAGGAGGATGGAAAAGATCTGTTGGACAGAAAAGACAAGTAATGAGGAAATAATATTTTCTTCTGTTTCCGCGATTATTACTCATTGAAATAAAACAATTTAACGGATTATATCGCGTATATTACCTCATTTTAGTTCCCGACGTTTCGGAAGCTTTCCAGCTCTCCATGGTCACGGGTGGACTGAGAAAAGATGTATTTTTTCCGCTTTGGGCTTGAAATCACTAACTTTCAAAATAAGTTATTCATTAATATCCCTTATTTTCAAATTACCTTGACCTCATAATACCTAAATGTCAAATTGTCTCATTCTTAAAATCAATGAAATTCATTATGACTTTGACCTAAAACGTCATATTCTTAAATTCCTAAAGATTGAAATGCACAATTCCTTCGAATTCCGAATGACAGTTGGATAATAAATACAGAATATGTTGTTTTGCCATGAGTGTTTTGAATTTTAGGCGTTATGAGACTTAGCTATTTTGAAATTCGGCCATATTAAAATTCCGGTGCTTTAAGAAAAAAATTAGGCTTTCTGCAATTTGGGTATTTTGAGACCAAGAAGTTTTGAGACTTGGGAACATTGATAAAGAGGTAAAGTGCAATTTAGTAGTTATAAGCCCAAAGCTTTTTTCCTCTGTCAAAGTTACAATTTGGACCATGACCATGGACCATGGAGAGCTGGAAAGCTTCCGAAACGTCGGGAACTAAAATGAGGTAATATACGCGATATAATCCGTTAAATTGTTTTATTTCAATAAGTAATGAGGAAGTTTTAAATATTCACGAAAAAAGATCTTTATTTAAAATAATTGAGAACAGGAGAGGAAACATGTTAGGTCATCTCTTACGTCACGATAATTACATTAGGACTATAATAGAGGAAAAATAGAAGGGAAAAGGAAAAGTCGTCGCCAATAATATAATATCTCGTAATTTCACTCCTTAGCCTTCCATTGACTCCTATAAGATTGAACATATGAAAAGGTTTTTGATATCGAGCAGACATTTTCTTATTTATCCAAATGTATCGACAAAACATCAATCATGACACAATAATCATCAAAAATATTGGTAACAAAATATGAAACAATGAAAAATCCGGTAATTGATGTACAAACTTTTTGAGAAATGCACATCCAGTACATAATGAAGAATTTTCTTAGTAAGTAAGTGCTAGAACAGAAAACTGTGTCAACGCAACTAGGAATAATTGTTTCCGACAGGCGACGCTTTCTAGCAAATGGAACCGGTCCGCTTATATCGAGAATTTAAGTACCGAGGAACTAATTGAGATTTACGATAGGAACTAGTAGGAAATTGTACTAAAATGATATAATAAATTACTAATATCAGCACGAAAGATCAAATTTATCTGATATGATTCGAAGCGATGATACGATTTCCATAGCGCGTAAAATAGTTTGCATAATTTATGTTCTAAATCTAGAAATAAAGTAGCAAGGAATAATTCTAATATGATTTGATAACTAATTTCAAAGCTTGATAAGAAACCAGCCAAATGCGAGTCGTACTAAAGGTTCCATACCGCCGTACGCAAAAAACATCTAGAATAAAACGTTTCTTAAATGGTCACCAACCATACTCTGCAATTTGTACTGTTGTTATTTTTTTATTAAGTACATATTTTTGTTATAGCCAGGATATTCTGCTTTTATAGGTTTCAATTTGAAAACGTTACGCATAAAGCGCCGAAGAAAATAGGCTTCTTATTTGGGGACCCCTTTTATTTTGTTTAAAATTTCAAGGTCTACTATTTACGGTTAAAAAGTCAATGCCATACTTTAGAGGGTTTCGTTAACACCCTTCAGGTACTCAATCCTAAAATTAACCAATGATGTATTGGAATTATCAATAAACTAGATATGTCTGTATTTACTACTCTACTGCCTCTATGGTAAATAAATAATGAGGGACAATCTTACACAAATCGACGTAGTCCCAAACTAAGCAATGCTATTACTATGGGTACTAGGCGACGAGATACATAATATATAGATAAATTATAATACTTAAATACATAGAAAACGTCCAAGACCCAGGAACAAACATTCGTGCTCATCACACAAACACTTGGTCCTGGCCGAGATTCGAATCCGGGACTGCCAGCTTCTTAGCCCGTTGTGCAACCCACTGAGCCAAACGTGTCGTCAATGACACTAGGTAAGATTGTAAACCTGTGATTATAATATTATTTACACGAGAAAGGTTCCATGAACAATTTTCTTCTACAATTACTGTCAGTCTAAATGTCACATTCTAATTTGCATACGTGCATACAATCGATACTCTTTCACTAGGTCCAAAAAACTAAATTCCCATATGACAGAATCACCATAAGCACATTCAAATGTCTCATCCAATTAACTCATACAAAATCAACCTTACGTTGAAAACGGTTAGAGTGAAGTTTCTGTAAATTATCAGTGCTTAAGGATTGTGAAATTTGGTTTTATTACTATAATAATAAGAGCGTACGTGTGAGATAATCGCGAAAAGCGAAACTAGCACGTGACAATGACAATGGCACGAAAAACTGGTGCAGGGGAAGAGCTGGGAAACTTCACTCTCACTGGACCTTTATAATCTATACGTACTATAATGCTACTGCTACACCTGCGTTAATATTAATGTTAATGTAAATGTGAAAAACTACACGTTAATTAATGGAGAATAAAACCTGTGGCCACATTAGTCGAACTGCGCCGTTACCGGCACGCCTTAAAAAGCCTTTGATGTGTCGAAAAAACCGCCACCCGCGTCACTAACAATGCCACACCCCTATTATGACACTAAACTGTTGGCCACATCTGTATAATGTCATGTTTAACGCGTTTATTAAAGCGTTACAAAACAGGTGGAGCAGTAACATAAAAGACAATACGGTGCATATATGAAATTTTTAATTCTTAACAAAATATCAAAATACCGTAAAAAGACATTTCAAAGAGGCTAAAGACGTTACTGGCGACCGGAAAGCTGGCGGTTTTCTCGCTCAAAGAATCAGTCTGGCGATTCAGCGAGGAAACGCCGCCAGCATCTTCATACAATCCCACAAGAGCCATTTTTAGATTTAGCTTAAATTTAGTTAGTTATTTTATTTTAATTTAGTTATATTTTTAGTTATATTTGAAACTACTAATTTAGACAGCGATTTGAGAGAGTTCCGACATGTACTTTTAGTCATAGCACCTACACTACGGCCATATAAACTCTATATTAAATTCTGTTTTGGTAGAAAGAGATAGAATTAAACGTTTGATGGCTTATATCTTGGTTATTTTTATAGTCGGCGATGTGGTTCGCAACCCATCACGTCACGGTCCTAGCGAGAGCGAAGTGAGGGCTATGGAGAGCCGCTTAGCTACGTTAAATGTAAGGGGAGGAATTAATGATAAAATAGATGAAGTATGTCAGATGATGGATGCGAGAAATATTAATATTCTGTATGTGAATGAAATGCGAAAGTGTTGTGACAGCACAAAATAAAGAGATTAATGAATATTGATGAAGCGGCAGTTGTATGCCATTACCGTAGCAAGTGGAAGGAGGTAATCTCTGCTTACCCCGTAATGGGAAAATTGGAGGCGTGATTGTGTGTATGTATGTATGAATTTTTATAGTTATTCGTTTTTTTTTTTCTTTACTATTTGTTACATGAATGAGCCTTTTTCTTTAGATATGAGTAAATGAATACCTACGCGACGTATGTAGGTATACTATTTGCTATTCAGTGACTGTTTCCATAAGACATTAATTCGGCCCCGAAGGTCGCGATTGAAACAACGGTCGTATAATTGCATAGTTGGCCATTTGACGTTCACGTTCACATGGCGACATTCTTGCTGCATTCTCGTCTGTGCCACCATGATTAACTGTTTATTTGTAGTCAAATTTAATTGAATTGAACTCGCCTAGGGGAGACCGAGGTGAGTTGTGACATCGTCAACTTTTTGGAATCTATTAACTGGTAGTGAGCTCGTAATAGCGCGCGTTTTCTTAGTTCACATCTCTCCTCTGTCACAACTCGCCTCGTTCTCCCCTATTTTAAACGTTTACGACACACCGTTCCCCAACTACTTCCAAAAACATCCAAACCCGATGCTGCTGCGTTTGGGCTCGAATGAGCGTTTTTATGCCATAGATACGTGTGGATATTATAGGTGTGTGTGGGTGGAAATTGATCTTCGAAATTGATATTCAAGAGTGAATAGCCACTACCTAGGTATGCATGCTCCATTACCGGTTTCATCTTTACTTACTGTCGCGTTAATTTTTTTTTTTGTATTAGCTATTTTAAAAAAAAATCGGTCTCATTTGATGGATCCATCAATTATTCTCTATACAACGTTGTCATGGTTACATCCCCTGCGTTACTCTTTAAAACTACAATCATTAACGATATATAAACAACAAAAAAAAATATTTTCTAGCCAATATAGGTTTATTTTTCGAGTGCCCATCTTATCAGTATGTCAATAGCCTAGATTATTAGCATTTATTTAAGTAACTTTGTCAGTATTGTCTCCTGGGTCACAAGATAATAACGACCAGAACAAGTTGTCCCACCCTGATAATATCGGTTTTATTGTGATTTAGATTATATTATAAATATGAGGGACAATCTTACACAAATTGACCTAGAACTCCCAAATAAAGTAAAGCTTGTAGTATGGCTACCAGGCAACGATATAGGTGCATATTAAATAGAAAACATTAGAATACTCAAATACATAGAAAACATTTAAGTCACAGGAACAAACATTCGTGCTCATCACACAAACACTTTCCCTGGTCGAGATCCGGACCCGGGACCTGGCGGTCCTTCGTAGGCCGATGTGCAACCTACTGAGTCAAATGTGACGACGTCAATTTTACTGTAATGATCCTTAACCTAGATTAAAAATAATAATGTGTTAAAAACCGAATCGAACATATATATATATTTTAATACAGTAGTGTGCAAAATAATAGCAGTGAAGCCGGATTTGCAGAATCAAGATGTAAATGTGACTTAAGATTTTAGTTATAATCATGGTATGAGTTAACAAGGTTGGAAGACAGCAATGTAAATAGCCTTTAGCCGCCCAAAGGGCTATTAAAAGGCCTTCTCCTATTCAATGAACTTTGAGTCATTTTCTATCAGAATAGAGTTGCATTAGCTTTTACGAGTAGTCGTTCGAATTTAACACAAAGGCAATACAACTGAATTTTTTACACTTTTGATTCAAATTCCACTGCCAAATTTCTTTATATGGTGGGTGGCTCGAAAATAAAGACATTTTTAACACTGTTATTTATATGGAATGTACTTTTCGAAATTTGTGATTTTTTATACAAATTTAGAGATATAAATTGATTCGGTGGCCCGTACAAATTAAACTATGCAGATTCTATTTAGGAGCAGTTTTATGCATCTGCCTTGTTTTAAAAGCTACTTACTATGGTACATACATACTGCTATTATATTGCACACAGCTGTACATTTATATCACACCATCAGATCCACATGGAGTTAGTTACAAATAATTACATGCTAAGGTTAACGTATATCATAAAGATCTCAATAACTTTGCACGCATCCAAAACAAGCTGATGTAATATTCAGTGCAGTCCTTATGTCATTGCGCGGTTCAGGAAATTCAGCGGTTGGATAAGCACCGTGGGAAACTTTCACTGAGGCACAATGCGCTGTGCCGGCGAATAATTAGATATGTGGGCTACCGACGGCGCTGAGAGTGTATGTCGAAGATGACACGATAAGTAAAGCATCTGTTTATCACTAGTAGCTAACCGCAACTTTGTTTGGGGAGGAGAAATAAGACTACCCCAGATATCGGAACATTGAAAGCGAAATGTAGGGATTTCCTATATAACTCCAGAGGGAATAATGAGTTTAGTTTTAAAACATAGGGCCCACTCATATGTCATTTCAGACTAAGGAGGTTTCAAATCAGTCAAGGTTTATTTTCTATCCTAAAAATTTGGCTACAAACCAATTTTGTATATAAAACTTATATTTGCGGCACAATTAAGTGCATTAGGAATATTTATATTTTTTCCATTATTTCAGAGAGTTGCAATTTTTTTCTTAAATTACATTCGAAAATCGGTACAATCTGTCAGTATGGCCTGTCAAGTATGAAAACTAAACGCAGTTCTTAGCATTACCTGTGGAAGACTATATTAGTAAATGTTGTCAATCTCTTTTAACGAGTGCCATTAATTTATTTGACTGTAGTTATTTAAGTTTTTTTATCTACTCGCAGATGTGATGTTTTCATTCACATTGTGTATATCACGGGCAGTAAGGGGATCCTAGTCATTAAAAGCCTTCCTCGGGCTTCTAATAGACTCTCGTTGGTAATTCCCTTCTTATCTCCCTTGGTGCACAATCTATATTATAATAGTATCTATAGATGTCCACTATAAAATAAATAAGTAAATAATTAACTTTATTCTGTAACAAAGGCAGAAAAGGCACTTTTACAAGTCTGAGTCTACTCATAGCCTGAGAAGAAAGCCCAACAAAACTCAACGACAGTCCATTTTCTTTTTAAATAATGACACCCATCTTCTCAAAAGTAATCATGGAAATCTTTAATATATTTGGCGAGGTATGGGGGTAGATGGGTGAAGTTGCGAAATGCCAAATTTTGATATTAGCGTTACCAACTCTTGTCACCATTATAATCTGACCCCTAGATTTGTATCAATCAACTCTTCATTATCTTGCCTTTGGTTTCTTATTTTTATTTGACGATCTGATTTAAGTATTTTGACCACTAATCTCGAACACGTACCACTATTTCACGTATTTAATTTTTTAATTATTTAATTTAATATCAGTGACGTTCTAAACCCGGATGGTCGCGTACTTTCTAAATTAGGTACAAACTAGGATCTTCAATGTGAAAATTATAGTGCTATCAATTTAGGTTAACAGTAACACAGCCATAAACGCGGCGCTAAACCTAGATGTCGTCACGAATTGGAACCGCGGAATAAGGTAGCCTTGAGTCCTAATTCTGACAACTAAGTTATTTACTACATCTGATAAGAGTAACGTTTGCATAAATTCCATACACTTAAAGCAGTTCTGTTATACTATTCATAGAAGGGGTAGAATCAAGCTGGACCAAAAAACTGTGGAACTACAGCAAAAGACAAGTCAGAATCATAATAGGTGTGTTTACAAGTCACTTCGGAGTCAAAGGACTCCTGGCCACGCTAGGACTTTCTGACAACACGGATTGTATAGGTGAGAAGGCTGAAACAATGGAATACATACTATGTGAATGTCATGCCCTCGCCAGACAGAGAATGAAGGAATTTGGTGTTGGGTACCCAAGGCCAAAGGAATTCCAGACGCTACCATTGGCATCTAACATTCGGTTTATGGAGAAGGTAGAGCAAACCATTGAGCAGCAAGAAGGGGTACTTACACAAAAGATCGCACTGGGTCGAAGTGTATCCGTAAGGATATATTAGTAAGATAAGATAAGATAAGATAAGTTCAGTTTATGCTGGGGTCTCATTCGACATTAGATTTACGAATGTTGCAGTATTGTCAAGAGATATCGCTCTTTGATTTTAGTAACATATTCACGATCGAGTTTTTCGTAGCGTTAAGCGCGTAGCCGATAACCAGAGCTCGGAATCGATGCTGCCTGTTTACCTAAACTTAATGGGGGGACATAATTAAGAGTAGTTAAAACCACCATAAATAATTTTAGGTAAATTTTTATGATTGCGAGTTTTTTTAGATAAGTTATAACCACTAAAGAGTGAATTTATGATTAAGTATTAATTTAGGTTAAATTATTAATAATCATGAACAACAATTGTTTAATCCAAAAAATTTAAATACGTTGATAACCCAAAACTGGACGTACAATAGGTCCGTTCGGACATTAGGACTGATCCCGACAGTGAGTTTATGTATATTATAACTCATTTGGGAAAACCCACATTCAATAAAAATAATCCATTATTTTTGGAGATGATATCCTATCTTAATTACGTCCTCCCGCGAAGTTTTGGTGAATAGGCACTACCCATTTCCGACCTCTGTCGATAACATAGAAAAATGCTATAGGTTTAGCAGAAACTTACTACTCGTGCGAGTAGAGCGACCTAGTGATATCAATCAAAACGACTTTTCATAATATGCAAATATCAATATTGAACTAACTAGAAACGCCAAAATTTAAGTCAGTCGCTGTTATTAATTTAAATCGTTCCATATAAGTCGGATGTGTTGTAATGAATTGAAGTGAATGCCGTTGAATGAAAAAACAAATGCTGTAATTTAGATTGATTTTTGTTATCCCTATGCCCCGCTTAGGAATTCATTAAGTATTCAACAAAAAAAGTTTTTTTTCTGAATAAAGAGAAATTGCGACGTAGGTACATACTTTAATATATAGTATAGGTACAAGTAATGATGTATGCATTATTTACTTGTGTGTCCTTCCGCTCTCAATACTGAATGATTTTTCGCACCGCACCGTTGTCATGCATCTCTCTGTTTGGCCCTATGGTTGACTGGTAGAGAATACCATTTGGCATTATGTCCATCATTTGTACTTACTTTTGTTCTGTGCAATAAAGTTTAAACAAATAAATATTGCCAGTAACGAAATACATGGCGATTATTTTAATTCAGATATAAAAATTCTCAAAGAGTTCAGTTCACGTGGCCATACACGGAATAAAAGTGTTCTGATTATTATAATAAGTCGATTTGAATAACAAATTCGCTTTATTGTCAGTCGACCACCGAGCTCCGGAGAGGGCAACTACAATAGAATGTTTTCCAAACTAGTATAGAGGTTCTTTGGGGGCATGTGGTAGACAATTTTAATTTTTGAAAACTGCATGAAAATATACACATGTGAGCACAATTTATTGTGACATCTAACCAAGACACGCGGTAAAGCAAAGGAAATATAATCCATTAATTTAGTCACAAAGTGATGAAGAAATAGTGTTATTTCCTGAAGCAGTAGTAATGAATTAAAAACTGAAACCGCGCATTGCTCAAAGCCTGTGCATCTGACATGCGTCGTTTTGAATTAGGACGATAGAGTAGTATCATATTTCATAATACTCGTCGTTTTTAACCACCGACGAAAAAAAGGGGTGTTATAAGTTTGACGTGTGTATCGGTGTAACAGTGTATCTCGTGTCTCTCTGTGGATTTTAAATCAGTTTTTTTGTGTTTGGAATGTCATTCAAAATTCAAATTCATTTATTGCAGGTTCCTGTGGCACATAGATACCTTACAAATGTATAAAATAACATTTGTGTTCTATATTTAATATGTATGTACATATTAAATGTAGAACGCAAACATAAACGCTAACACGGTTTAACAATTGGCGATGTGTCACGCGACATCCGTCGAGGGTGATTTTTGGCTATATTACAAGAAATTTGGCTCAGCCATTTGGAAAGTATTAGATTTTTTCTAGATGTCGAGGGTTTTTAATTGGTTGCTGATACTGATACTTGTATAATAGGAGCAATAAGAAAGTACCATTTAAACTATACTTAGCGATTTTCTATTAATCAACACACTTTACATAATGTTTATTTTTTGATACACAAGTATTTGTATTTAAGAGCGCTTTCGTATTTTTCGTAAAAAAAGAGCGTCAGAAACGGAGTTTTGACGTTGTATTTCTAAGAAACAGAAAAGATATTTAAAAAATCTGATAAATTATTTGCTTACGGCATTGCTTTATTTTGTAAGTAGCGGCCCTAAATTTTAGAAGCACTGAATATTTTAACCAAATCCTGATTACCGACAGCAGTTTTCTGACAAGCGCACGAAGTCTTTTAAGTTTGAGCCCTTGAAACTTTATGATGTCATATGAAAACCTAGTTGTTTCAATGTTCATTCACAATTTAAATAAATCCTTTTTTCACAGCCTCAAATTTTCGTTATTTTGTACATATATTATATATGTAAATCGTTTTTATTATACCATATTTTTCAATAAAATGTCACTCAAAACACAAGGATTTTCTTACGATCGTTAAATTATTAATAGTATGCGTCGTACATTAAAATAAAGGACCATATGTGTAACAATACAATTCAGCAAAAAAATCAAAAATTATTAAACAAAAACTTTTTTATTTTTATTACTCAAAATTTGTATAAATAATCGGCTGAATGTGCGGGAAAGGCCCTCACTACCGCGCGCCTTATTTTTAGTGATAGGGCTCTTAACAACAACTAACTGTCCATAATTCCACATTAAATTGTAAGTTGCATTTATTTTCATATGGATAAACTGGATAACGAATTCAAGATACTTACTCAACGAGAGACATATATTCCCTCAAACTTATTGCATTGCTAACTAGGTCGTAAACTTGGATTTATGCGATATATTGGCAAAGCTAATAAGTTGAGCCGAACTGGCGATAACTTCGACTTAACATGTTTATTTGTATGTTTGTTAGCGGTAAGTAAGGTTTGTAATTCGTCATTATGTGGAGCTAGAATGTTCCACGGGTTCGCGCGTTCGCCCGCGTGGAAAGAGTGAGCTTGGCCTTTGGCAACTGATTGTTTTTAGGATTCCGTACCTCAAAAGGAAAAACTTGAACCCTTATACGACCACTTTGGCATCCGTCTGTCTTTTAAGATCCTTTTCATCGAATGAGCTAAGATATCACTGCCACACACACAGATATACACGTCAAAGTTGCAACACCCCTCTGTTTAACAGATCCCCGTCAGTTTTGTTACTCTTCATGTCTTCATACATAAATGTTAAGGTAGCAAAACTAGGGCTTGTAACCGGTTACAAATAAACCGGTATTTTAGGTTAAACTGGTTAATTATTTTGATTACTTGCGCACGAATTAATTTAAAAACGTTTCACTGAAGGAGCGCTCTCTAACTGATATTAACCGGTTATTCAGAGCGGTAAGTTGCGAGCGTAACCTTTATTGGGTTAGGCTCTGTTATGGCTCTAACCGGTACGGAAAATAAACCGGTTTTCAAGTCCTGAATAAAACGACACTGATAGTAATTTAATTCAGTAGTGATAGTAGTAGGCACTCTCTATTCTGAGTAATATTAACCCGAAATGTCCATGTTCCAAAGAAAACATATCCGTTCACTAAAATTATGTATTTACTAGAAGTTGCTCCGTTCGAGGAGGAGAAAAAATAACCCACCTTAGTGCTACAGTGTAGTCGGGTAAAAAGTGTCCTATAACCGTCTGTGGATGCCCAGCTACCCGTGTAAGAAACGGTTTAAATCCGTTTAGCCATTTCAGCGTGATGAAGCCACAACGACACATACAATCCAAAAAAAAATCGTTTCACTGCCCTCCAAAAAGTCCGTTACAATTTTTTTGAAAATATATTCAATGTACAGATATATCATTTTTACAACTTTATACAAGTTTAGACGTTTTATGATGGGCAAAAACAATAAGTTTCATTAAGATCCGCTTTTAAAATTCACAGGAACGATACATACATATCGTCACAAACTTTCACGTTTATAATATTATTAGGATTAGGATTTCATTTCATTGTTACGTCAATAACCTAACCCACCACGTGACCATGAATCTCGCTCGCGAATAAATAAGATATAATAAAATAATTAATATCTCATACGTTAGGATACCTGTCGGCTGACATAATCATACAGCAAATATGCAAATGCCGTGTCGCCGGGCGACTGTTTACAAGTCGTGTCACGTGACAGGTCACGTTTGATGCGTATCCATCTCCTATATTATTATTAAAGCGTGAAAAACTTGTCTGTGTTCATAGATAAATAAATAAATCAATATTACGGGACAATTTATACACAAATCGAACTAGTCCCATGGTAAACTCAATAAGGCTGATGTTATGAGTTCTAGACGACGATATATTTAATAGTTATCCTTATTTCCGTACTTTATTATAACCGTGAAAGTATGTGTGTACGTTCCACTTAATCTCAAAAACTACTGGACGAACTTTTATGAAAGTTTTCAGTTATGTACCTTATATATCATAATAGACACACATTCTAGATTATTCATTTTTTATTGACAATCCTTTTGGGATTTATCTTATTGATTATTTTAATTATAAAATTGATGATTTTATCAATAAAATTACACTTAAGTTAAATGATCTGATTAGGTTTTTCTGGGTTTCCCTAATCCTTGCAGCAAATGTTGGATCATATTGTATTTCTCCCAGCAAACATTCACTCTCATGTAACTGACATTTCGAAAGTGCTTGTAACTAGGCCTACTTGAATAAAGAATATTTTGATTTGATTTGATTTGATAATAGGACATAGGCTATAATGTATGTCAAATTTCATCCCTTTTAGGGACGAAAAAGGGGATGAAAATTTATAGAGACGGTAAATATGTTTTTACGCTAGGAATTTGAAATCTTGGTAATATGCTTCACATTTAAATTAGTAAAAAATCGAGTTTTGGGGAAAGAAATAAGCTACTGTTTATCCTGGAAAAAACCTTTTATCCGCGATAAACGAATCTAAGGCGGACGAAGTCGCAAGTGACCGCTAGTACTATTATTTTTTGTATGTTCGTCGTTGTGGCTTCATCGCGCCAAAACGGCTAAACGGATTATAACAATTTTTTGTACGCGAGTTGTTGAGCATCCTCAGATGGTTATAGGATACTTTTTACCCGACTACGCTAGAAAAAAAGAGGAGTAATGACTTTTTCTCCTCCTCGAACGAAGTTTTGGGCACATTCTAGTTTACTTATATACATAGAAACCATTCAAGACTCAGGAACAAATATTTATGCTCATCACATCACAGAAATATCTGCTCTTACCGGGATTTGAACCCAGGACCTTCAGCTTCAAAAGTTTTTCAGATATTTTTGTACCTTTGGTGCTATGGATACGTCTTCTGGCTATTAAGGGCGTGGGTGCGTATGATGTGTGACACTTCTTACTCGCCCCCGCTGCCTTTCCCCCCGTCGCCCGCAGAGCATGAGAGTGTCACGAAATAACTTGTCAAGCTATAATAACATGACATAGTTGATCCCACCCATTTATCTGTAAGCTGGCATAATTTATTTTGACTACAGGAAACTACCCTATCGCGGATGACCTAAATTTGGTGAATGACCTCCTTCTCATCGTAAATTCTCAACCAAGTAAAGTCGGGTGCAGATACATAATTTAAAAATGCATATTGATGTTCATATGTGCTGCGTGCATCTACGATTATACAGGTGATTGAGAGGGTAATTACATATGAGACTTCCCGGTTCGTCTTTATAATGTTTATGGATATAATTATAATGGCTGATACATAGATCAAACAGGAAATAAGTATTGTTTATTTAAACAATTATTTTGTACAACCATTTGCTCGCGACTTCGTCTGCGTTACCTCTCGGTATTCCTTTACGAACTTTCACCCCTCCCCTTTTTAACCCTCTTAAGGGAAGATTTCCAGGATAAGAACTATCCTATGTTCGGTCCAGGGTCTCAAACTATATTTATACCAAATTTCATCTAAATCGGTTGATCGATCAAAAAAAAATTAGAAGCCAAATGATGATTCTATTAACTAACCCAGGGTTCATGAGATCAAGTAGAGGATAAAAATTTAAAACATTTTTAAATTTTCGTAAAACATACCGATTTCATATAGCAAAATCAATAACAAAAGTTCGTCGTTTTAAATGAACGTGGACGACAAATAGAGCGATGACAGGTCGCAGAAGTACTATTAAATACTAAGACGAAATTACTATAGATATAGACATTGAAATGCGGTTCTTATTGTGCGCTGTGACTGTCACAATTGTGCTAATGACGTCTTTTACAGGGTCGTCTATATTTCTTTCACATTTTTCCTGAATATCTTCAAATCTAGTATCTGTAAAAAAAATTGTTTACGGGTTCCTTGGTAATAAATTGACGAAATGGGTGTCAATTTCATACTACTTGGAAACTTGAAATGTTTTCAGTTTTGGGACGCATTCACTCCAAGTGTAGATCGTTAGATGATGACCACGCTTGTCAATCATGAAAGGACGATAAAAAAGAGAGTGACGGCGCAATACTCTTTAAATGTTCCGAGTCACAAAACTGCTCATGACCCTGACGTGAGTATAATGTCTTGTTTTCTCAAATGTGAGATAAAAATTTGGCCGTCCATTGGCAGTCGTGAGATCTCCCAGTATGCGCAGAAGATTACAGCGTCGGGACATGCCGTCGTGTGGAGATTTTAATCTATCAAGCGCGGTGCGGAAGGCACGCGTTTGGATGCCCCGCTAGTACAGTCCGCTTGCATATTGTTTACCAACGAAAACATTACTCGCTTGATAAAGTAATGGGATTCACAATTCCCCAACAATTTCGGATCCATTGATCGTCGTGAGATTTCATTAATAACATCATCCGGATCCGGTAATTGACAACTAACATCCGTTTGACAAACTGACGTAGTACCAAAAGTGGGTCCAAAAAAATTTTGCAATGCGAGTCGGGTTTCAAGTTCAACTAAGGATCTTAAAATATGAAATAAAATTTCATTTTAGGGTTCCGTACCAAAAAGGAAAAAAAGGAATCCTTATGGTGCGACTCTGTCTGTCCGACTATAAGAGCGCTGTATTTCCAAAATGATGTCTATTTGCAATTTAGAATAGTTATTTATAAACATGGTCAGCCCAAATGTATTGCAAAGGAAACATTTTAAAATATATTTAAAAAATAGATATAGCGCTCTAATAGTCGGAGACAGACAGATAAAGTCGTACCATAAGGGTTCCTTTTTTACCTTCTTGGTACGAAACCCTAAAATCAACCTTTGACACAGCACGAACTTTCCTTCGCAACGAAAAGAAACTACCACCAGAAACAACATTAGCACATGCCTAAATCACGACATCTACAGATTAATCATTCCATTGATGATTACGATTGCTCCATTCGTCCTAATGACACCAATGGAAAGCATTACCCTCCTTTTCGTACTCGAGTAAGATGCTACCCATGCAACATGTTAATCGCACTTAGTATTTCATCAAACACATCTTTATTAACGCTACTAAATGTGCGAAAAAATTTACGTGACTCCAATCAAACTTCCTAGACAATTTAATCTTATGGTCAGGTCGTATAAGGTTGGTCTTGCATTGTTGATTTGTGTGGAGTTACGACAAATTTCAGCTCACACATATCTTACTATTACATAATATTTTCATCAGCCTTAATGCCTACTGTATTCTTTAACTATTGTTTTTAAGCATGCGTACCGCATTTTAAACGAAACATGCCATTTTGTACCTCATAATATGAGGTATAAGCACTATTTTCGTTTTGGTTATTATTATCAGATGTACAGAGAACTGAGGCTATATACGGTAAATAAGGTTTTAATTCCTTCAGCAAGCTTAAATTCTAATGGCATAGTAGCTTAATATTATTTTACGATTATAAACTTTGTCGTATCAGCCGACTGAATTAAGTTGGCACCTAGTTTCTATGATAGATCATACATTTAAGGGGCACACTTAGCTCAGTCGCGTAGAAGTTAGTAGAGTTTGAATTTGCGTAACGTGCGCGTGCCATGCGCAAGAGTGTTTATCACGTAATCACGCAAGTGAAATGAGTGTATTCAATCTCGCTTCCCACGATCAGCTGTTCCCTGTCAAACGAAGTAATTGTTTGAAAAACTTCGCATTGTGTTCGTGTGCGTTTTGTCGACGGTGACTGTGCTAAAGTTATAAGCCGAAAATTTCATCTGTACTATAAAGTTTTAAAAATTAAAGGTCTGTACATTGAACATATATGTAAAAAAGTAATACGGGCACTATTTGAAGTTTCCTGAATCGAAAAACATTATTTTGAACTTTTTGTATGTTTGTATGTGTATGTGTGTGTTAGTATGTGGCTTCATCACGCCAAAACTGCTAAACGGATTTCAATTATTTTTGATATACGGCTGTTCATCCACAGATGGTTACAAGATATATTTTATACTCCCCTATTATGTTTTTTTAGCCTCCGCTGGCGAAGTTGAGAGAACTTCTATCTGCATGTAGCTCTGCTCGCTTAAACCGCTAAACTTATATTATACTCGTATGTGAATGGAATGAAGAAAACGTAAGTGATATATGTCAAACGAAAGGGATGCAACGCAATAATTCAGCGCATACGACGCAGTGTGGTGCTAGCCTTACACATTACGACAACGCAACCGTCGTTTTATTTTGTCTCAATAAATAAATTAAATACATAATTATAAATAAATTAAACTTGTTGGAAAAACTGCAAGTTTTCCGTTTGATACTGCTCTCGTGCATCATTTTACAAAATTTTAATTTTAAATACTTTCGTCTGAAATTCGACAACAGTCAATTTGAAAATGGCATGTATGTACCTATGGCCAAAAGTAAACCCCGACTTTCTGGCGAATATTAAGTATTATGTTATAAAATTCATCGACAGCTGATTGCAATCTATATCACGAACAGGCCAAGCCTTCAAGCACTGTCGAAAAATTACATTTCTAAAAAATCGTATCAAACAAAAGCACTGAAGGCTTTTACGACCCTCTTGTTTTTGGTGCTAGTAATAAAGATTTTGGCGGTTTTAATTGTAATGGCTTCGGCCTCGATCGTTTCTTCCGCCGATTGTGAAACATGTCACCTTCCTCTTTTACGGTAGTTATATGTTACGCAGAAAGTCGTAAGCAACGTCTTTTTCCTATAAAAAGATGCCGTTTTGATAGTTGGTGTGTTAAAATGCATTCATATTTCGGTCTGGTAGTTCATTGCAACTGGATCGGAATTGTTTAAAGCTGTACTGTCGCTGGCAAAAGTTGGTGTTGGGCACATAAGCTTTTGAATTCAAAGAAATTGAAAGTTTAGTCAATAAGTCATATATTACGAAATAATTGGCCAAGTGAATAATTGCACTAATGGTTCTGTTCCATAAGACAATATCATCACAATGTGGGCAGTTCACCTGTGCCTATATGGAGCCCGCCCGCCAATATACCAAATACTTAAAAAATGTAAGCAAATTCCTTTAATAGTACGATTGTCATCTCCTTCTTCTCCGTCGTTTCACTCTTCACAAAGTGGGCGTGATCATAATTTCAGGTGCAGAACATCAGGACTCGGAAACCGGTATATGCTTTATACAAGATAACAGGTCTTTTTTCATTCTTTTCGTTCAATTACGAGATTTACGTATATTTTATTAAAAAACTTCAATCACGTGAGGAAACACATTTGTCTTCTCCAAAATACTGTTTTAAAACATTCCAAAAATATTTTAGAAGATTTATAAATACCGGTTACGAGCTCTGGCTAGTAGCGACATGCGACACGCCTCCTTTCCTCTCCGACAAATTGTCTGACGATACTAGGTTGAAACGCTGTAAAAATGCCCTTTTATCGTTGCCTGTACATATGATTGCAATAGCTGCATAGCAATGCAACCAACCTTCATAAATCATCCTCCTACAACGAGGTCGGTCACATTCGGAGGAAATGATCAAATAAACCATTAAATACTTCATTAATCATTATACTTTTATTTAATTAAGGTCATATATAGGAAAGCAATGTATTTCCGTCACAATATGAGGACCAAAAACTGTTCTCAAATGTATTTGGAAAGTTTACCATTATAGTTATTTTCGAAAAATGAACACGATATTAAAAAAACGTCCATACTGTACCTAGTAGGAGTTAGCTAATTCTTTCTCACTTTGATATTATTTTAATATCTTGACAACTTTACTGGTATAAAATTAAGGCAAGGAATTGCCATTAAGCCAAAGAAACTACTCGTTAATAAGCATAGAATATTGTAAGTGCCTGTGTTAGTTGTTATTTATGTTGTTTTTAACCCGCGACAAAAAAGAGGGGTGTTATAAGTTTAACGTGTCTGTGACTCTGTGTATCCGTCTGTGGCATCGTAGTGCCCATACGGATGGACCGATTTGAGTGCGGTTTTTTTTTGTGTCATGGGTAATTTTATCCCGAGTGTTCGTAGCTTTGTTTGATGAAAATCGGAGCACTAGTCTCTAAGATATTCAGCTTTTATTGGAACAAGTCGGGGGGTTTTTAAATTTTTGAATTTTATATAGTTATTGAAATTTGAATATATGTAGTACTTAGCAGCTGCGCCGACCCCAAGTAAATGGGATAAGGACAAGCGAATGATGATTGATATTTTAATATACTTATGTAGTACTTAGCAGTGGCGTGGCGTCCATATAACCCAATTCTCATCGGGTTGCCCAAGGAAAGGCTTATAACCACCTTTTTCTTTAAATATAAGCAAATTAATACGCTTTGGCTTCCCCGTTTAGGTTCACTTCGTCCACATTCCCATTTCGTTTACATTCCTACTTCGTCAGCAATTCCATTTCGTTCACAATCAATTCCCAATTCGTCCACTTCCTATTTTGTCAACATTCCCACTTCGTCAATATTCCCATTTCGTCCATATTCCCATTTCGTCCACGTTCCCTTTTCAGTCCACATTCTCATTTCGTCCAAATTCCCAGCGTTAACGCACTGGCAAACAACTATGTAGGTCACCACCAAACATATGAAATATTAAAAAATGGATTTTATTTTGTTTTAATTTCATGTAATTTACTTCTGATTTTACTTTAAGAGTGTTACTTAAGCTACGAACGTTGACGAATTGGGATTGTGGACGACATGGGAATGTTGACTAAGTGGGAATGTAGACGAAGTGGGAAAAGGACGAAATGGGAATATGGATGAAATCGAAATGTTGACGAAGTGGGATTGTGGACAAAGTAGGAATGGGAACAAAATGGGTATGTGGACGAAATGAACCTAAACGGGCTTCCCTTGTAATTTTCCTGACGCCACACCTCTGGTACTTAGTTTTACTTACCTAATTCCGTTGATATAAATGTGTTATATTGTTAACAGGAAGGCGAAGAGGAGGTTGGGGACCTCTACCAGGATGAGAAGAACGGGGCTGCGCTGCTCATCAGAAGACACCCCAAACACGGCAAGCTCATGGTGGTAAGTCACTTCTATACTATTATAAAGTTGTAAAAATGAAATGTCTGTACATTGAAGATATTTTCAAAAAAAATATTATTACGGACTATTTGGAGGTCACTAAAACAAAAAATATTTTATTATTATTCTTTGTATGTTTGTATGTGTCATTGTGAATTCATCACGCAAAATCGGCTAAACTGATTTTAACAATTTCTGGGTATCTCCAGATGGTTATAGGATGCTTTTTACCCGACTACGCTGAAAAAAAAAAACGAGGGGTTATGACTTTTTCTCCTCCGCGAACGAAGTTGCGGGCATCTTCTAGATGTATATAAACTCCCATCATTATCATCAGTCGATCAGGCATTGTCCTGCTTAAGAGCAAAAGCCAAAAACGCTTTTTCGATTTATGAGCTAAAATATTTAGTCTTCGTCAACATGGTTGAATGCGATCGGGTCAAAATTCCAGAAGACTGGATGAAGTCTGCGTACGACAGATCTTTATGGAGACCCTTGGGTAGACGTCTTAAGTTTGAGATGATAATGATTAGATAGTACTAAAATGTACATGATTATCAACCTGGTCAGCCTTAGTGAACCACTAGCAGTAGCGTTGGACTAATCTAGACATGGGCTCAGTCGCATCAGCGAGACCCTTTTTGTTTCAAAAGAATGTTCATCATCCACAAGGGGGATTGAGGTCCCATTGAGTGCGAGACCGTGGGCGAGGGTCCGCTTCGCCTACGCCTAGCTACGCCACTGGGAGTCCGTATCTTGACATTCTCTTCCAGTTAAGCTACGTTTACCGATACGAGTACGTAATCTGCATCCACTTTAACACACAACTCTTCCAACGGTTGTCGGCAAATGACTAATCCGTTGTCATCTTTAAGTTTTGTTTTGTAAGTCGGATTATTTTGGTTCCGATTCGAACTTTCAAAGTCACCAAGCACAATGAACGAGATATATTCAATCTATGTCTTAAACTATACTCTCTTATGAGTTTCACATTTATAATCTCAGTACATCACCGGATCGCGTCAGCTCAGATTTAGGAGACATTTGTATAAGGTTGTCGCGTCTGCTACGTGCGCAGACTTTAATGCTTTCAATTTGAACATCCTGTCTGGCTGCGATGATATTATAGTTTTTTTCTACTCGTGAACTTATAATCTGTGAATAAGAACTCCGCGAATCATACTAAAAAGGCATACTTTTTAGATTGGACCATCACTCTATACTCTATGGTTTATTTATATTATATGCCACTGAACTGTAATACCTATATTATACAACTCCGCACAGAACTATAATGAATTTTTGCTATTATTTTTTAGGTATGTTTTATTTATTTATTGTTTATGTTTATGGGTTACTTGTTGAAAAAGTTTTGTATACAATAGTTGTATAATTAGGCCACTCAGCAAGCTTCGTGGCCTAAACGCGGTACTCGGATGAAAAGGCATACATTCATTATACAACGATTGCATAAAATACTATTACCAACTTAAAAAAGAATTAGGATTATGGGTATGTTTATGTTTTTACCACAGGTCCTCGTCATTTAGCATTTTTTCATTACTATCAACATAATGCGTCGAGGAAGGGCCAGATGGCGATTACGGGATTTGTAATCATTCTGAAACCAGAACTTTTCAAAACGTTAAGGCAACGCAAATTGTCCTGATGCTCGATACTGCCCTTTTATTTGGCACCTTCATTCATGGCTATAGAGATGGTAAACGGGAGGCAATTATTGGAATTAGGGCGATTGTGCACTTCAAAGAATTTTACTGTCCGGCAGTTCGATTTTTCACAAACTAGTATAAATTTAATATGGGACCGTAAATAATCGGAGTGCAGAACAGTAAAATTCCTTATAGTGCATAATCGCCCTTAGGGAGTGAAAGATTAAAATTGTAGAACAGATTATGTTAGGTTAGGTTTATTTTATAATTTCATGACAAATGATAATGCAGAACTTGCAGATGGAATGCAGACCTTCTATTCAAATCCTTAGAAATTATGACAGTCAATATACTCATGTAAATCGCTTAACCACATAATTCAACGGCAGGAGACGTAAACCTAAATCTAAAGTACCAACGGCCATTGTGCTACGTCGTTTGTGTTAAAGGACGTGCTGTAATAGTGAATACGTGCAAGATAAGCCCTTGTGTCGAGTAAAGGTGTTATAAAGGTGTCAGCGCGCCATTAGACAATGGCTGGGCTAAGAATGGCTTACAACTGGAGTAAGGTCGACTTATGCAAGCGTTGGACGTGCGATTTGACTTGTTTTTATTATTATGGCTTGTAAAAAGCTTATTTAGTGAGGTAGAAATACGCAGCAATAATAGTAACGTTTTGCACTGTTAAATGTTGAATTGTAGCCTGTCTTTTGTCAGGATTTTTAGCCGCGTTCTCGTACATTAAATAAATAATAAATAACACAGGGACAAGCTTACACAAATCGACTTAGTCCCAAACTATGCAAAGCTTGTACTTGGGTACTAGGCGACGATATACATAATGAACACAAAAATTATAATATTTAAATTCATAGAAAACATCTAAGACCCAGAAACAAACATTCGTGCTCATCACACAAACACTTGCCCTGGCCGGGATTCGAACTCGGGACCGCCAGCTTCGTAGGCCGTTGTGCAACCGACTGAGCCAAACGTGTCGTCACATTAGAGAATCCTTTACTACGTGTTTATGCTATTTCCTACAAAATAGCATATAAAACGAATACAGATACGAAAATATTAGTAGCATTCATGTCACAAAAAGTCACGCAATAGGAAAATGGTAGAAAGCGCTATCCGACAAATTGAATTTAGGTTATAGGTCCCATTACTCACACATACCATACTTGCAGAGAATTCACTTACAGCGCACAACAGTAATTTAAGTATTTACAAATGCTTTATGCACATGGCACCTATTTACTTGTCTTTCTTCATGGGACAAACGTCCAAGTTCAAAGTGGTTTAAATAAAACAATTTAACGGTTTATATCGCGTATATTATCTCATTTGAGTTCCCATTTCGGAAGCTTTTCAGCTTTCCACGGTCACGGGGTGACTGAGAAAAGATATATTTTTCTCTGTCAAAGTTACAATTTGTGCAAACTACCTACTTTGAGAAAACAAATAAAGGTGTAAATACATACCAGATGGGCCTAATCTGTAAAGACAGTTACACATGTGCCAGAAGGGCTTAATTATTTTATTTTAATAATTTATTGTGTTAAAAATTTTCAGATATAGTGATCTGTTTTACCATCAAATATTTACTGATAAGTTCGTAATAAAATTGCTTTCCCACTTAGCTACAGTAGAAAATCCTGATATAGAAATATAAATACAAGCTTAAACATGAAGGAAAAAAATGCTAAAAAGGCGGCTAAGAAAATGTTCTCCCTTGTTTCCTTTCCTGTACAGGAGGGCTCAATCGGGCACGAGCTGGTGATCAGACCCGTGGCAGACTCGATGACGTCGCCGGCGCAGGATGACGAGATGTTCATGGACCCCTCCAGCATGGCTGACATGGTGTCCATAGACACTGGCTTGCCACTAGGTATGTAACCTTACTTACTGTAGTAAATCTTTACAGTAAGCCGAGTGGTTGCATCTCGTGCCGTTGAATCCCTCGCTACGTACTAAATTCAAACTTAGAATAACTTGCTACACTCAAGATTCTAACTTAGAAAAATACGCTACGCTCAGGATTCTAACCTAGAATCATTTGCTACGCTCCGAATTCAAAATTAGAAACAGCCGTTTTTCTCATTTTTCTAACTTAGAATCACTCGCTACGTTCAGGATTCTAAGAGCTGTCCCACGATTGAATTGCGAGGCGCACTTGTGCTCGAAGTACAATTACAACTTTCAAAACTTTCGCAATGCAGATAAACTGTTAGAAGATAAGCCCCTGAATGTGTTTTATCTGTTGCAGTGAAAAGAAAAAGGGAACAGCAGGAAGAGCTTCTTCGGGCCCTGAACGGGGCGCATCACGTCATCATTAAGCGAGACCCGGCCACCGGTGACCACGAGAGCGACTACGGTGAGTCCAATAAGTCTTAAATATAATTCTAACCTAAAATAATATTATAAAGATCACACATAATTCAACAAAAAACGTACCGACCCTTCTGAATAGGACTATTGTTGAACCGTATAACTGAGTCTTCGCCTGAAGTAAAGAAAAACCGCCAATTGTTATCCCTCAGACGTCTTTATCGCCCTAGCCTCGAGCCTCTCTTCTTATCACTTGCCCAGTTTAGAACTAAAGGCCATGATTTATGACACATTGATGGAACAACTGTAACTACTGAGTATATGATAATCATGACAGTTAATATAAACATATAGTTCAAAAGCCATGGAGATGAGAGAGGAGGAGGCGAATAAAAAGCTCTATATTTTCTTTTAGTAACAATAAATAATAAATATTAGGCACAATCTTAGTAAGATTGTTCCTAATATTCAAAGATAGATAGTCCCTAAGCGATTAGAAACATCCAAGATTTATTCTTGATAACTGGTATGTCATTTTCCGAATAACATAATAAATCAATTAAATCCACAAGTTATTGTAATTTAAGTACTGCGCATCTCCGCACGTGTGCGATAGATGTCGCTTAATCACAACTCTACTATCTGTGACACATCTATCGATTAAAAATACATATAAATCAATCAGATAACGTTGTTTACGAAACACAAACAATGACGATTGTTGTCCGGGTATAATATTGTAATGGTAATGGGGCAAAAACACATACAAGCCTTCAAGAAAAGAGCGTACTCCCACCTGAAAGGCCGGCAACGCCCTTGTGACTCCTCTGGTGATGCAAGTGTTTTTGGGCGACGGTGATCGCTTACCATTAAGCGACCCGTCTGCTCGTTTGTCTCCTATGTCATAAAAAAACACATAGATAAACAGTCAAGATTCATTCGAGTTACCTTTTTTACGTAAGGCGAAGTATAATATGTTAAAATAATTGTTATTTTCTCTGAGATACATTGAATTATTGATTGAAACATTGAGTTTGACATCGATATGGACCGTTTAGGTTCACTTCGTCCACATTCCCATTTCGTCCATATTCCCACTTCGTCCTCTTCCCATTTCGTCCATATTCCCACTTCGTCCTCTTCCCACTTCGTCCACATTCCCACTTCGTCCACATTCCCACTTCGTCCACACTCCCACTTCGTCCACATTCCCATTTCGTCCACATTCCCACTTCGTCCTCTTCCCACTTCGTCCACATTTCCATTTCTTCCATATTCCCACTCCGTCCACAATCCCACTTCGTCAACATTTCTAGCCAACGCTATTTTCGCTCACCACCACCCTCGAGGACTTTTAGTATGTTCATTCTGGACAATACAATGTTGAATACATCTCATCTCTTTGTAGTCGACTGTACAAACAAGAATTTAAATGGGGGTATTTTATGTAGTGATTAGATTATGTTTTATTTGGTCTCGATTGTTTACTCATACCTACTGGCTACTTATCTAATACTCAAATGAAGTACCTGCCTGACAAAAGTCTGAATCAAGGGTGGTCACCTGGGGAACTAATATCGTTGCCCGCGGTAATTATTTCACCTTTAGAATAAAACCGACCTAACTGCATAAAAAATTGTTTGAATGTCAGGGTCGCTTTTATTCGAAATGAGAATTTTGTTGGTGAATGTGTTGGTAGTGGTACCGAATCATCGCCGTATGCACACATATACCTAAACAAGTATAGACAAAATAAGTATAAAGACGTATGAATTATTTAAAGATTCGTTTATTACATTTACTTGCATCCCATTAGCAAAGAGGGCCCTATTAATATTTGACCAGTAATAATAATAATAGTAATTTGAGTTGCTGAAAAAATTGCATGTTAACAGGTCAATTTATAAAATACTATTGTTTTAAGAAATCGGATTGTATTTATTTCACTTCTTACAAGTTGCCTGCGTAACTGATGATATTTCTGGTTAAAACGTATGTCACTAGGCCGTCTATTTTTGGGAAACGGACACAAGGTGCTCCTCATCATTCTACTATCGTAGTAATTGCCCTCTTTCACAATAATTTGGCACATTAGATAGAAGTTCGGATGTCCTTTACCGCCAAATTTGGAGTTTAAGCTGTGCATATTGTCCGCACAACTTAACACGTCGTGATCTTTCGAGTACCACTGTCCCTGAAAATATCTTTTAAACAGCTGCCACTCTTGACTGTTCGGTGCTGTATCCACTATGGAATTCCAGGCTTCCCGCATAAAATTTGCTGGAAGCAAGACAAAAATGGCACACAACCGTGCAATTTGTCGTCCTTCAGATGTGGTCGTCAATTTACAGCTTTTAGCTCGTTTCGAAATCGCCTTGTTAAAATGTTGGTAGCAGCCGGTTACCTCTGCTTGAGGGAAAATAGATCTAACTGTATTAAGTTGAGCGATTTCATAATCGCATTTAAACTGACCAATATTCACATAGAGCTGTGTCTTAATAATACGAAAGAGGCGTTTGTACGTGTTCTCAGTTTTATTGGGCAGCATTGCAAATATAACAGGGTCATATATTGACACTTTTTTCATCTGAATAATAGTCAAAATGAATTATGTACAGTTGGTAAAAAGGTTTCGGAGCCGCTCTAAACGTTCCGTCGCCGAAGTAGGATCCCTGGTTTTCGTTTTCCATCACATTTTTTGCAAGATATGTACAAAATATTAAAATCTTCTCCCTATCGCCGTCTTCGATTATATGCAGCTGTTCTGACATACCTCTTGGTAGCGTAACGTCTTCTAACTTTGAGAAAATCAGTTTTTCGGTATCCAAGTATTTTCTTTTCACTCTATATAATATACTTTTTACTGAGGGAAAACTTGGAATGTCATCAGCATTGACATCATCTTTTATTTTGTCCACGCATTCCTCAAATATTCCCTGAACCGAACTTAAATTACGGCATACCTCTTCTTTAGCTTCTGATATCATTTTTCGCGCCTTTACCGCAGTTTTATCTGGTTAGCATGCATGGATATTCTCACGTAAAATCCGTTTTCGATCGCGGTCTAAAGTTATAGATGCGGAACATAGAGTTCTGTCGGTGCACCGCCACCGAGAACAGTTACTACCTTCATAACTGAGGGTATACGTGTACTTATCCCGAAGAATAAGCAAGTCTTTGCCTCTATTTGTTTTAACAAATTTTAAGTCAGGCATCGTGCTGAATTGAACTGCAATGACATTCAGACTGACTTGTGCCATTAAAATTTGAAACGGAATTAAAAGTACTTCAATTGAAAGTGGCCAGTATTACTGGCTTATAGATAATAATAAGTACTAATAATAAAGTAATTGAAACTAATTAGTCACCAAAATAGTTTTTCTTTACTGATTGACCTAACAAGTATAGTCAGCAAAAAAACGTATCCCAGAAATGAATATTTTGACATGAACTTATTTATTTTATTACTTTGGTTACTTAGTTTACATTATGTCAATAAGAATATACAGGATGGGCACCGCAACTGGAGCAAACTTTTAAAAATAATCAAGTCAATTGTATTTTTTAATGTTGTGTCTTGGTTGGGAATGTGGACGAAATGGAAATGCGGACGAACTGGGAATATGGACCAAATGAGAATGCAGACGAGTTGGGAATGTGGCCGAGATGGGAATATGGACGAAATGGGAATGTTGACAAGATGGGAAGTGGACGAATTGGGAATTGGTTGCGGACGAAATGGGATTTTGGACGAAGTAGGAATATGGACGAAATGGGAATCTTGACAAAATGGGAAGTGGACGAGATGGGAATGCTGACAAAATGGGAAGCGGACGATTTGGGAATTGATTGCGGACGAAGTGGGATTTTAGACGAAGTAGGAATGTGAACAAAATGGGAATGTGGACCAAGTGAACCTAAACGATATGGATATATGGGTAAATTGTATACTTATATTAGTCAATTGTTTCTTGTCAATCTAGATTGAAGATAATTTAAATTTAATTATTTCTTTAAGCTTTCTTCATGTAATGGTGTTATCTTTTCGCTGCAATAAATGTGTTTTCTTTCTTTTTTTCTTTCTTTCTAATTAAAAAGTTTATTCTTCGTTCCAAATAAAAAATTAAATTGATAACCTGGATTTGCATAAGCAAAAAATCACAAAATCGCATACAAATACAAACACAAACAAACATCACAGTAAATCAATTAAGAAACCACAATCATTGTAATTTCCTGCGCACTACCCCACGTGTTCAATAGATGGCGCTAAATCACAACTCGACTATCCGTGACAGATCTCTCGATTCAAAATACAGATAGGACAGTCATATGAGGTTGTTTTTAATGCAAGCTACCGTTTGAGCTAATTTTATTGAGGGAATAATTCATTTGCCACTCGCCTTGTAATGATTAAATCTAAATAACTTTATTTTAAATGCAGTGTTTTGTTATTTAATTTATTCATTTATACGAGCGATGATGAATTCAGTTAACCAGGTTATTTAAGAAGGCGTATTATCAAATAGCTTTAATAGTATGGTTGTCAAAATGGCCACTTAAGAACTAATAAATCTATGTATTTGAGATAAACTAAAATGAAATTTAATTTGTGATGATAATGTATTCATTGTGAATAGACTCTTGTGGTTTTGACGGTTAGTTTATCTGTTAGTGAGGCATTAATTTTCTAAATTTGACACGTTTCCTAAGCAATGTTGCACTACAAAGCAGTGGAAACATTGAATTTAATCAGAATTCTAATCCATATATATCAAATATTCACAATTTTAGCCAGTAAGTATTCAATCTTAGACCTTGCTGAGATTTTATGTACCAATAATTTGACTAACTATTTAGGTCAAATTAATTCCATCTAAAATTACATGCCAATCTCCGTTTTGATGATTCCTAATCATGACTGAGACCCTGGAAGACCTCGATAAAATGCTCCAGGGCTCGGAACCAGTATTTTTTTTTCATTACATAAAATCCGAAATAACGTTTTGTTTTTTCGTTCAATTACGTGATTTTCGTATATTTTATTAAAATTCTAGAACTTGAATCAGGTGTTTTGTGATTAATTTCTTTTCTGCTAAATACAGTTTTAAAACATTTCAAATTCAAACATTTAAAACAGTTTTAACACACAACAAACATACCGGTTCCGATCCCTGAAATGCTCAACGACCTCAGTGGACTGGAGCCTATCAACAGGCCCACTTGTTGTTATGATGAACATGAAAAAAAAAACGAAAATGTCCAACTCTCAGGTGGTGGTGCCCATGGAAGTTGGAGACTCTACACTCGAAATTATAGTCTTCTTAACCCTGGAACAAACACTCCAGTTAGATAGATGCAACGATGCAACTTCGAAAAAGAGGCCACTCGTCGAATTCAACTCGGATTCTCGACCCAAATAACGCAGTGTTTTACGACGGAGATTTTTATCCAGCCGGTCTACTACAACTCTCCGCGACTACGCTTGACGCGAGACATCCCGTCACAGTGCGATAAAAAATTGTTTGATGTTATCGAGTACTTGAAAACCTTGTTTTATTGAAATATTGGTACATTGTAACTTTGTGATAGATTCAAAAATGATTTCATAATTATCCTTTATGAAACTAAGCTCATTTGGCATATTTGACGCTAATGTAATATTTACTTTTATTGTACTTTTGTAATTAATAATATTCCAATGTTCCACACAATAATTTTTGTTCAGAATGAATAAATAAATAAAATAAATAAATTTACGTCCAATAAAGCAGATTGAGCAGCAGCCTTCGGGCTTCTTGTGACAGCATCACCCGTCTTTCTCGCATTGTATTGAAAGGAAAGAGACAGACAGTCTTTGGCGCCCGACAAAGGGTCGCGTAGCACAGTTTTGCTAGAGGTGCAGTGTGTGTTACTAGTGATGATATTCGACACGGAGACGTGGTCACTCACAATGGACCTCATAAAGGTGCGTCCACACGTGTATCATTTGCTCGTATCCGATCACCGTGCCGTGGCATGACTGCGTTCCGCTCCTTGGACGCTTACTGTCGGCGCGGGGCACGGCGATTACGCCGCGCTTCTCCGATCTAACGGCCCGGCGACGACATCGAGCGGCGGCGGCAGTGGCAGCGGTTTTTCTAATTCATTGCGTGTGATCCCAACTAACCACAGTTCGTTGCGCGTCTCGACGCTCTCGACCGCGCAATGAACAGATAAAACGCTTGCCGCGCCGAAATTCGCGCAATGTCGTGACCGGGCCGTAAGTGTGTTATACGCGTAGCAACATGGATTTCGAGCGATCGGATCGGCGCAACGTCCAAACGCGTCATCGTGACACGCGATCGTGACACGCGATCGTGCCACGGGACGAAGATCTGATTGGGCAAATGATACAAATGTGGACGCACCTTAAGAAGGCACGCGGTACAGTGCGGCAAGTTCGTTCGTGACCCTCCCATGTTCTGCGGGCAACGGGGGGAAAGCACACTTCATACCCACCCGCGCTATCTTCCCCCACCCTGTCGCCCGCAGACCTTGGGAGGGTCACGAACAAACTTGCCGGGCTATACCCCTCCAACCCTTTTGTCGCGACGCTCCGGGCCTTTCTTAACGCGAGTGACATCTCGGTTAAATGATGGTTGATGACCTTGACTGTACGCAGATAATGACTTAGCTACACTATTTACAGAAGATCGTTGGTTCTATGACAGTTTATGGTAATAGCACCAGTTTCCACAAGCCGACACGTCTATGATCGATCTGTTTGTTTATGGCACCGGCTCATTAGAGCGACTTGTCTATGGTGCAAAGTAAACACTGGCTGCATTGAAAAAAAAGTGACGACGTGAGTGAATGAATATTAGGATAATATTATGACAAGGGCAATGAATTGTTTTATACTTCCTCTGTTGACCCGCCCCGTGCCTCGCACTAATTTCAATAAATGCGCATATACACATAAATATAAAACCATCTATCAAAATAAAGCTACACGTTAGTAAAAATCACATCTAATTCAGTCCAGTAGTTTCAAGTTCGTGGCGAACAGCAGCTAAAATCACATTATTAGATAATCTGCTTGTCATAAACAGCCTAATTGTTGGTGGATCCTTACCCTTATCCTTACTATATTATAAACGTGAAAGTATGTATGTACGTTCCACTTAATCTCAACAACTACTGGACGAATTTTTATGAAACGTTCCAGTTATGTACCTTATATATCAGAATAGGACATAGGCTATAATGTATGTCAAATTTCATCCCTTTTTGGGGATGAAAATTTGTATGGGCAGTAAATATTTTTTTACGCTAGGAACTTGAAATCTTGGTAATATGCTTCACATTTAAATTAGTAAAATATTATAAATGCGAAAGTGTGTCCGTCTATCTATCTGTTACCTCTTCACGCTTAAACTGCTCAACTGATATTGATGAAATTTGGTAGAGATATTCGAGTTTTGGGGAAAGACATAAGCTACTTTTTATCCCGGAATAATACCTTCTATCCGCGATAAACGAATCTAAGGCGGATGAAGTCGCGGGCGGCCGCTACTACTTATATATTTTAGTGTAGTATTAGTACGCGATTATTTTGCAAACAGGGGTATATGACATTATTTAATGACGTGGTGACGAAAAGTTTCCAAGATTATAAAACTTAACACGTGGAAAGATCTCGGTAATTGCCTACTCAAAATTCTCTATGGGAAATTTTCCTACATGTAAACTAACATTTAATTATTGTAAAAGTTTGAATCAAACAATTTAAACGGAAATATCTCATACAGAAGAAAATATGTTGTAAAAGTTTCCAGGAATTTTGGAAAACTTTTCCAAATTTTTGAAATTTTTCTGCAACTTTCACACGGTTGCAAATGTTGCAATGTTAATTATTTTACGATTCAAATCAATTCAAAGTCTACTGATTCAAATTAACGGTTGGTCGTTAAATATGGAATACGTGTGCTAAAATTCTGACGCAGAATATTCTACTCGACACATTACATCCAACACTGAATAACAAATAATAGTAGATTGTTTGACAAGGGGCTAAAATAAGCCATTATGACCTTTAGCCACGTCATAATGGCTTTTAGCCCCGTGTTAAACACTGCTTTTCACTTTGACTGCGAGAAAATAAAAAAACACTTAACATTAAAATTGTATATTTCATGAAAAACTAAAAGTACAGTTTGAGCAATTCTATCAGAAAGTTTGGCCAATCCGATCAAGTTGGTTTGATTGTTTTTAATTATTCGTAAGGAGTATGTAACTGGCCGCAAGTTTTTTTTCAGTGTCATAGAAATTTGTATGGGATTATATGGCTTTCTTTTAAATCCTAGGGGCTAAATGTACTATTTTAGACTCGCTTCGCAAAGCTAATATGACGTAATTTTTGAGCAGGAGAATTAAAAATTTAGAGACTAAAGCATTTAGACATTCACCAATCACATAATTTTGAACTGTCACTGTGGCGTGCGATCCATGTAAGCACAAAGGTACTGCACAGAGAAACTGCCTACCCTGTGGCCCTGAACGACCATTGCTCCATATAGGCACAGAGAAACTGCCTACCTTGCTCAAAAACCCTGTGTAAGCCACTGCCTGTCACATATGTAATTCTGCAACTTCAACGTCAGCAGCACCCGGATACAATGTATATATTAATTAGTTAAAAATTGGCGATTAAGAACTACTGTCTACCTACTGATTCAAATCAATGATCGTAAAATATGGAATGTGCTAAAGTTCCGGAGAATATATTTACCTACTCGACACATTACATCCGATAATCTAAAGTTGTAAGGTTGTAACAGTAGTTAAACTTCCATTTAACATATGACCTTTTAACTTTTCTGTGTACCCGGATTCATTGCAGAGTTAAATGTCAAAGGTGACGCCTTTTGTTTTTATTTGTCTAAAGACGGTGACATGAATTAAAATAATAAGCCTAATATTTATGTCCGTGACGGAGGAGCTTCGTTTGATGACCTTTCCGACGGGTTTGTTGAAGAAAATAATTTGATAGTTAATTTTAGTTTTCTACCGGTTTTGAAATATCGGTTTCGAATGTTAGATCGATTTTTAAATCGTCCATATGCAGACTTTAATGTGAATACAATGTTTGTAAAAAAGATATGTCCCCCTTGCCATACAAACATTTATATGAAAGGGAATTAGGTACTATTCTGTGAAACTGATTGTACTAACTACATAAAAATTAAGAAACCTCGAAATGCTACAATTATACCTAACCTTTTTTGTTATCGTATCACGCCAAAACAGTCAAAAATTTTTTACTAATTAACACAGGAATGAAAGGCCACAAAGGTTACTTTTCACTTTCTCTCCTATAAAGTTAGGGTTACTCGATATATTACAAGTATTAAATGTGTGTTTCAGCTTCGATATCATCTTTTATAATAACTGCTACTGGATATGCTGCTGCATAAATCATACGTCAACACGGCAATCAGTTATGTCACGAACTATTATATTATTATACCTACATAAATAACTATGCTACACGTGTAAGAATTTTCCTGCCAATCATAGTATACGAGTACCTACTTGAAATTTATGACTCAATTACCTATACTGTTCCGATCGCTTCATCACCTTTTTGACAAGCCCTACCCATTATCACAAATATCACAATACAACTTCTTTCGAGACGATGGACGTAACGCGATGTCCAAAATGTCGAATAACAATTGCAAGATTATTAAATCATATTTATACGCGATTAACCCCTCGTATGCTTAAGCACTGATCAGTGCAGAAGGTTTAAACTGTGTGTTAAAATTTTATTTAACTTCAATTTGACTGGCAAATTTTTGACATCGCATACAAGGGGTTAAGACCCTTTTGTGAAAATCGTGTAAGTTTATATCAATGTTTTTAAAGCACTTACACAAATGTTAGGTCATTAGTACGAATAGACTTGAAAGATCTCACTTAAAGGGTAGAAAAGCCACAATCTAACAAAAATACAAGTTCATTAACTCACATTAAGCAAGATATAATATTACGGAGGTGGATATAAGTGGCGCGGGACCTATGTCCCACAGTTCAAGTCATTTAGCTAATGATGACGTCGAATATGTAGATGCTAAGATACAAAATTAAAATTAGAACTTCATCGAGTCAGATCAACTTAACGATACTACTTTCCGGTCGAAGCAAGCGTACCAGAAGACGAACCGCGCCAAGATACTCCATTCAGAGGGAAGCTCAGACCTTTCAGCTTAACTAAGATTGACTAGTTAGGCACAATCTTCGGGGATGAAAGTAGCAGTCCGAGTCGTGCTTTCCGTCCATTGGAAAAAGTTATTCTTAATACGACCCTATTCCAAAATCTTTATCTAGAACCGCCCCTGAATCATGACCAGGGGAGTATTAACCCTAGGGCCAATAGGGCCATGGCCCGGGACGGCAAACAACCAGGGGCGGCAAACAGTTAGGGGCGGCGTAGCAACCCTCGGTGCGCGTGTCCAACTCGAACTTGGTCGTTTTTTTCCTTAACTTCTGAAGCAGCGAAACTAATTGGCCCAGGGCGCCAAATTTCAAAGTACGCCTCTGGTCATGACTCATAAGGGAACAACGAAAAGTAATAATGGGAAGCGATATTACGAATCTGTATAAGTCGATTGCGTATTTATTTAATTAAAGATCTGCGTTTTAGATCGAACGATGCGATAAGCGAGTCATATGTAAATAAACATGATATTTTAATGAATCAAGCAAAAAATCGGTAAATTCAAACAGTGAATGTTTGCCGATTTACGCGTGATTTGGAATGTGCTCTGATTATTTAAAATATGAATCACTCCAATATTAAATTAATGTCATAGTTAAGAGCTGAGTAAGCTAAAAAGCCTGAAGAATTTTATAAGATCTACACACGCTTCTATTGACAAAGGAGCACGTTACGTACAGTCAACCAAGAAATTGGTTTACCACTTCTGAACCTTAATACACCTGAAATAGAGTCGAAAAGTGGTAGACCAATTTCTTGGCTGACCGAACGTAGAGTAAGAAGAGATAGGTATATTATTTTTATGCAATACATGGACACAAAAGGTTCGGTGATCCGGTTGTTTGAGCAAGAAATGTCCCAGATTACTTAAAAAGGTCTTAAGTCTAGTCTAGTCTTAAGTCTAAAGTTAATTAACATGTTTATAAGACCTTTTTTAAGTATTTTTTATTGTATAAAATGTCTTAAGTCTAGTGTTAACTTACCTGTTTAAAAGACCTTTTTTAAGCATTTTGGAAAGTTTCCGCAATGGGGAATGGATGAAAATTTTCAAAAATCTTGAAATTTTGTTTGTAGGTAGGATTAAGCCTCCTTATTGTCAGAAACCTATACCTATAAGCAAAATTTCAAGATTTTTGAAAATTTTCATCCATTCCCCATTTGCACATCGGTACCTATCCCAGATCCATTCATATCAGTTCACTATTTAGGTCCTTTTAGTTTATTTTTACATGCTGCATGTTGTATAACTGGTATTCGGTAAGCTAAGGTTACCGTCGATCGCGTCTTTATCTAAATATTCAAATGAAACGAACGAAACTGCTATTTTTATTTCAATTATGAAGCATTGCACAAAAAGGACACTAAAACGACGTGTAGATTAGTCTCATTGGAAAAATACTAAAACGCGACAGTATATCACATAGATAAACTACCAACGTATAGAACTTGACGGCCCATCTGGTTCAAATGACGTGCGTGGAAAGTATCAACCTGTCACAAACATGGCGGCAATTTTTACTTAAGTAGTTGCTTGTATGAGTATCTCAATCTTAGGTCATACAGGCTTAACTCCTCGATATCCTTTCATAACTCCCAATCAGATGGCTCTCCGGCCGATTAAGAAACCCCATCCATACTGTCAACCCTATTTATTGGCCTTAGGAGATCTATTAAAAATATTAACACTGTTTCTCTAAACATTTCATAAAAATCATAAGATAAGTTTAAAAAGTATCCAAACTTTTAGTGCAAAATGTATATTGTGAAAATAAATGTGTCTTCTTCATGTACCAAGTCAGATTCCTTACTTTACAAAATCATACCTTCGTCATACAAATTTGGAACACAATAAAAAGTCTATTGATTAGTGTTTACCATCGGAAAAGTATTAAAACGCGACGATATGTCACATATGGCGGCTTCACACTGCGTCGTATTAGCTAAATATTCGTGTTGCATTTGCATCTTTTGTTTTTTTTATCAAACGAACAGGATGCAACAAAATTTGGCAGTTGATGAGTGCGGAAAGTTTCCAAAAAGTAGGAAACATTTCAGAAATTTCTGGAAACTTGCGCAAGAATTTAATAAAGTTTCCTTTTTGAGAAACTTGTGATAGGAAATTTTGCGACAATACCGAAAACCTTTTGCAATTTAGAAATGTTTGCATCGGCAGATACTAGTCAACCAGTTCTATCACGTGATATACCTGGCCGAGCTGGATATCACGTGCGTGGAAAGCATCAACCTGTCACATTATACATGTCGGCCATCTTTATTGAATAGCTCTTGTTTTGTTCGATGACATTCTCATGACCATATCTATAAATTGATTATTGCTAATTGATTGGCATTTAAAATGAAGGTCTGCGTTTATAAATAGGGTTATATTCGTAAACAAGTGTTTAATAGAAATCGGATTTCCCAATGAACAATCATATAAATATTATTACTATTAAACACATAGCTATAACTCGTACCGCTAGGCGGTCATAATGCCGATAAATAGCACAATAATAATAATAATAATAATAAATAAACATCAGGGACAATCTTACACAAACCGACCTAGTCCCAAACTAAGCAAAGCTTGTACTATGGGTACTAGGCGACGATATACATAGTATATAGATAAATTATAATACTTATAAATACATAGAAAACATCCAAGACCCAGGAACAAACATTCGTGCTCATCTCACAAACACTTGCCCTGGCCGGGATTCGGACCCTGGACCGCTGGCTTCGTAGACCGTTGTGCAACGCACTGAGCCAAACGTGTCGTCGAAATATGGAACTTCCTTAGGTAAATATTATTGCCCGGGTTCGTAAAATGCGAGCAAAATTCATTGAAGTGCTACGTTCGCCACTGGTTGTCATACGTCATTTCAATTGATTCTGTTCGCATTTTACGATCCCTGATTATTGCCAAACTTATCTCAAAAATTTGCGGAAAAAAATGACCAAAGAAAAAATTTAGGTTAAGGTAAACATTATACTTGTAATTTTTAAAAACAAAAATTGTCACTAAATTCCTTCGTTATTTTTATTTTACAGTTATTAAACCCCCGACGGAAAAATGGGGTGTTATAAGTTTATTAACATGTGTATCTGTGGGCCTATATTAACCCCTCTTTATTACGGCGTAGTCTGTGTACCACAACCGATTTGGCGTGATGAAGCCACAACGACACATTCTACTGAGTGGTCGTGGTCATGGGGAGTCGTGTCTTATTTCTCCACTGCTGCCTTCGCCAATCTTCTCCATAGATTCCTGTTTGTTGCATGGCGCGCGCATTCTGCCACAGGAATCTCAGTGACAGATTTGATGGTGTCTGTCCATCGAGATGGTGATCGGCCACGAGGTCTGCAACCTTCCACTCTGCTCTGAATCACCAACCGCTCCGTTGAGTCACTTTTGCGGGTAACGTGTCCAAATCCAAAGAATCTGAGAATTCGTAACTGAACAAGCGACGAGAGACGCTGGTCAATTTTTAATTCCTTTAGTATGGACACGTTAGTCCGGTGAGCGGTCCAGCTGATTCCCAACAAGCGCCTCCAACACCACATTTCTAGCGCGTCGATCTTGCGTCGATCCTTCATCCGCAAGGTCCATGTTTCCGCTCCATACAAAAATATCGGAAAAACCAGGCTGTTCATAAGACGTATTTTGGTATTTTTCGTGATTCAGCGGTCTCTCCATATCTTGTCTAGCCTTTGCGCACGACACATACAGACATACAAAAAATCCAAAAAATATAATTTTTCGTTTCAGTGACCTCCAAATAGTCAGTTTCCGTTACAATTTTTTTTTTATGTCTATAATGTGCAGACATTTCATTTTTACAACGTTATAATAGTATAGATATTTATTTGTCCACAGCATTTATGGAACCAGACCATCTAGGCAAGCGGTTCCGGACGAAACGTTCGACGGAGCACACGCGAAGGAAACGAGACGCGCCTTACGTCATCTACCCCGAGATCCTCGTCATAGTGGACTATGATGGCTACAGGTAAGTAAGGTGGCTTTGGTGTTGGCTTATTGTGTCCTGGTTTTCACAAATTATGTACAGTCAGCGTCAAATCAAATCAAATAGTCTGTAGCATCCAAAGCGCCAAATATTTTCATGCTCTAAAGATGGACTTTCCCACCCAACTTTAAGCTCTCATATAAAAAGCAACACGTAGTTCCTTATTTTGCTTGTTTCATCAGAATCTTATATCAAGTAGCACAGAAGCTGTATAAGGGCTTGTACAGCTATTATACTGCCGGTTTGGGCATTATAAGGGCTGTATAATCTCTAAAAGCGGAAACACACTGGATGCGTGCGCGGCATATACACGTGCGTGTGTGCGTGGCGTGCGCGTTGTATCGTATGAAATGTCATAGTAGAAGGCACACCGCTTGGGTGGGGTGACGTGCGCAGCGGTGTGTCATCTCTTATGGGTATTCGTACTTTACAACGCGCACGTCTACGTGCACGCCACGCACACGCATCCGGTGTGGCTTGGCCTTTATACAGCTTGTGTGTTACTTGGGATATCCCTGTAAAAGCCCAGGTATTTGCCTGTTGCATTAATATTGATTCAAAATCTAGATAATAACATTATAGTTTATAGCTTATGAACTAAATGTCATTAACTACTTACTTTCTTTTGGTAACTATTGTTACCGGTCACCATTCTTAATCTCATTATAGAGTTCAATCCTAAATTTCAAGCAAGTGTATGATTATCTAGATTGTGAATGTTTTTCTGTTTTTATTCCAATTCCAAAATCAATCAGACATGTAAAAGTGCCTTTGAGGCCTACTTGCAGAATAAAGTTTTAAATTAAATTTTGAATAAATATTTATAAAATACACTGACCTATACTCCAAGGTTGCGATAACAACCACCGCAACACGATAGGTATAACCTGTCCTGATTTAGCACACCTGTTAGCAACCATTTTCCTTAATTCGATTGTTTGGAATTCCCGTCACACGTATCCTACTGTAGATACCTAACTTGTCATGAGGATGGTTTTGTGTTTGTATAGGGCAGAGATAAAAAGGTATATGTCCATGTAAGATAAGTCAGCCTACACAAGACAATGTTACGCCTATTTTTCAGTCAACATATAATCGGTGAAGGTGAACCAAATGAAAACCCCGGCAGATCTAGGAAAAGATGATAATTTTCAAACGACCGAAACAATTTTTTGAACCACTAAGAACTCGTCTCGATAGTCACCTTTCGAACAAGAATCTAAATCAAGATCGGTTCATCCGTTACACCATGCCACAGATAAACCAACACACAGATACACACGTCAAACATAACACCTCCCTTTTTCCGTTGGGTAATGTTCATACCTAGATTCGTTGTACAGTCAGCCACAAATAGTTCGTAGCGACCAAAGTAGCCAAATATATCGAAACAGATCTTTATCCTTGTAGAGGTAAGGATGTGTTAAGATATATTTGGCCACTTTGACTGCTACTATCTAAATGAAGCTGACTGTACTGAGAACAACTGGTGAAAGGAACGCCGTCTACTTTTCCCATAATAGACAAGTACAGTCGGGGTATGAAAAGGTTCGTCACTTTTCGACCTTAACACGATCACATAGAGTCGAAAAGTGACGAACCTTTTCATACCCCTACTGTACTGTACCCATCTTCTGATTAAGATGCCTATGTGGCAATCGGAATATTCAGTGTCATTATTATCCCCAAACTCTTCCTAACAATTCTTCCATTGTCACATTTTAAAGTAAATTAAACGAACCCAAATCGTATAGGCAGTCGGCATCAAATATAGTCTGTAACAGCCAAAGCGCCAAATACAGACACGTAATCTTTGTACCTATAGAAAAGACCGGCCTAGAGCATGTCGGACCATGCTCAGTGTTTACTATAATCATAAAATGGCACATCATGTACAAAACACGGTTAACATACCAAATTTCATATCAATATTCGATACTACAGCCCCGGTAATGATGTTCCGAACGAGAATGGAATACTGATTTTCAGTTTTCAGGGAAAGGTTTCCTGTTACATCGAGAATATATATGTACACTGAACGTAAATTGAATGTAGGTATTTCGAATATGTATGTATAAATTCTAGGTTATTAAAATCATTTTTTTAAATAATCGCTAAAAGTGAGTGTTCCGCAGCCGTTCATACAAAAAATTGCACTACAGATTAACAAAATCCATATGATCCTCGTATATCCACGGCACTTACGTCCTTTTGCTAAGAAGCGCAGCTTTTTGACAATAACTCAAAAACGGTATATCCGATCATGTTAAGAATAATTTTCGTTGAAAATATTTATCTTTGTAATTTTTTCATATTTTTTGGACCTACCGGTTGGAAAATAGAGGGGGGAGGACACAATTTATGCTACTTTCGGAGCGATAATTTCCGGAAATATTCACCAAATCATGTGTTGTGATATATTTGGCGCTTTGGATGTTACACACTATTCGATGCTGAATATACGAGTAGGTACTTGGTGAGGTGCGTCGGTTGTAGGTACCATCTTAGTAAAAATACCACCTTCTATTTGTATTTTTAGTAAACACGTCACTGCCCAAGACACTTAAATTTAATAAGGCTTTTAACAAAACCGCAAGCGCTCATCTAGCACTTTTTGTATGCTAAGTAAATAGATAAATTATGTAGATATTTAATCTTGTTTTTAACTTAATGTAATTTTTTTAGATATTTCCTAGCATAATTAAGTAGGTACCTATACTTAATAACAATGCGGGTCATGCCCAGTAAGATGTTTAGAATTCAGAGTTCAAGTTCAGAGTGAACCATTTTCTTTGCACCGAACTTAGAACATTTCTGTTGGGGACTATGGTAGGGTGATTGAGAACGCCTAAAGGCATTAAGTCCGCCATTTTTATTTATTTTTAGTGTGTGTAAGTTTAAAATAAATAAATCTCGCTATAGCTAAAGATTTAATGAATAACGAGCGTCAAATTGTCTATACGGATACACTTCTAGTACTACATCCACAGTGGCGTGCGTTCCGTATAGGCACAAAGGCATTGCATAGCTTGAACGACCATGGCTCCATACAGACTCAGAGAAACTGCCTACCCTGAACAACCGTGGCTCAATATAGGCACAGAAAAACTGCCTACCTTGGCCAAAACCTCTGTGCACGCCATCCAAGAAAGGCTTTAGCTACAAAAGAAAAATAAATGTTTCCTTGTGATTCTTTGCGTTTCAATCAAGGGAAAAAATGTACGATAAATAGGTAAGTACTCTCCTCTATAAACTTGTGGCAATGAGTGACGTCACACGTGTCACTCGATTTGTGTATGAGACGTTTTAACTAAGCCTGACTGTGAATCTCGGTTTTAACGTTTCTATACTCAACGAGATTATACTGCTATCTCTTTCACACCAGCTAAGATCACGCAAACGTGAACAAGATCGCTTTATGCTCTCGGTCACCAGTTTGTTTTCGTTGAGTATAGTGTTTAATTTCCAGTATAATATATACTTTTCTTAGTCATAGGAAAACCGAAGGGCTACTCTGAAATTCGATATTCAAAGTTTGTATCGCGCATTTTGCTCACACAAAAACAGTTTAATATGAGAGCGAGAGGGAAGGCGCGTTACGAGCTCCCTCCCCTCCCGCCCCTCTAGATCGAATGGTGTCATTAATAAAGTATTCATCTTTATTGCAGACTGCACAACGGTGACAATGTCCAAATAAAGCGGTACTTCGTGTCGTTTTGGAACGGCGTGGACCTGCGGTACAAGTTGCTCAAGGGGCCCAGGATAAGGATATCGATCGCCGGGATCATCATATCTAGGGTAAGCCGTATTAACCGCTTAACTGAGTCGCCGCCACCAGAGGTAAGAGCGGGGCTTTTTTATAGCCTGACGAGATAGATTCAGGATTTACTTTGCGGAATTCCATATCAGATTAATGGATTCTTCTCTTACTATTCCGCGAAATAGTGTCTTGGTTGGATGTGACAATAAATTGTGCTCACATGCGCATATTTTCATGCTTCCATAAAAAAATACGCATGTAAATACAACAAACCACCACCAGACAGTATAATCCTCGACACGTTTTTCGCCTCTCTACGAGGCATCATCAAATATTAATGATATATATGGATCATATCTCAACACAAAAATCAACTTATCATTTATTTCTTATTGTTAAATCCCTGCGTTGCACACTGCAATATTCCTAACTACCCTCTGCATCCCAAAATGGTCCACATATTTGAGACCTAAGATACCATAAACAGACTGATAGACATGTTAAGCTTATACCTTCTTTTTTCTTTAGGGGCTAAAAAATAGATGGATACCACAAAACTTAAAATAACAATCAACTTTTATTACAATATACCTCTGTTTTTTTTTTTGTATTATTTTAATTCATGACATTGGACTTTTTTACATTTTCACTTTAATTCATGAGTTTAAAATTGACCATTTCATCTGTCTCAATGCATAGTTCTTCCAGCAAGCTCTTTTTAGACTTAGGATAGCCCTCCAACACGGCCTCTATGATATCGGTTGATATTCTCTTACGTTTCCTACAAAAAATGCAAAGGCAATGTTACTTAAAATTATAATTTGCTTTATATAACAAAATAATCGCTAAAAGTGAGTGCTCTTTCATACTATGAATATATATATATTTTTATGTACTTAACATTTGTTTGATTATTATAGTTTCTAGTATTAATTAAGAGCATTTAGTTATTTTCTCCACTCCAGAGTTGAGAATTTAATCTTGAAAGTTAACTTTTAAAACCCATCTTGGACGTTGGTTTGTATTGAAATTTAAGGTACAACAAAATTAATAAAGAATCAAGAAAAAAGTTGTATAAAACTGTTTTAAAGTTATGTGTAAATTATGGCAAGACTAAAATATTTTCTAATACACCTAAGTATAACACAGTAAAGTATCCATTTTACTAGAGACTTTATTTCATTATTTTTGAGGACATTTACTTATGAGATAAGGTTATTTATGAGGAAATTAAATGTCTGCGCAAAAAGTTTAAACATTTTCTGACAATCACCAAGTTTTTCTTACTCTGACCACTAATTAATTTATTAACATATTAAATACCTTCAGTGATGTTAAACTACATAAAACCAATAATTAATATTCATATTAATTTTATAGTGATCCGGGAAATTTGATGCACATAAAAGATCTTATGATAAGACTAGTTTTTTTGATGTTTTAATATTGTTTTCAATATCTGGTTTGTGTCTTTGGTTCTTAGAAATGTGTAGAAGGAAGTAAACCATTCAAGGTAAAAGATATTTATACCAAAATATGAATAGTCAATATGCTTATAACTGTTTATTCATCAATATGTGGTTTGAATTTTATATGCAAAATATAATGAAACCCACTCACACCAGCGTACTACTATATCAGTAAAGACAGAAAGAGTTATACTCTTTCTATAAGAATGGCCCAAAACAACTTGAAACATGGAGCTGTGTAGATAATGAGGTGCGATACAACTCATTGCTTGCCAAGCGGAAAGCCTTATGGCCAACAGTATGACAAAATGGGCTCGAAGTAATATAAACATGGATTTACAGGGTCAGATTTGGGTTAGTTGTAATGAAATTCTTACCTGTACTCTTTCAAAAATTTCTCATGCTGATTCATAATAATACTCTTTTCCTGAGCACTAATGACATTAGTGGAAGTACTCAACACTTTCAGTTTGCTCTCAAAACCCTCCATTCTCTTCTTAAGTTCCTCTATCTGTGACTTAGCGTAATCAGTTGTGGGCGCAGACAAGATGGTTTTCAAATTTGCTTCTACCGTTTTGAGACTGTTTGTTTTTTCTACCAATTGTTCAGTTACTAATTTACACTGGGCATCATAATCTGTAAAGCAAAAATAGAAAAAGATTAATAGCTTATAAAAAATAGTAAAAAGTTTTTTCTTTTACTTTATTAAAGTATTAAAACTCAACAAATATCAAATGTATAAAGAATTACCTTCTGTATCACCTTCTTCTTTAAAATTATCCGGCTGTATCGCTGCATAAACTTTCTGTTTGCCGTATAATTTACAGCGAATTTTGGCATTTTCACTTAGGTAATCTAAAGCCTTTTGAACAGCGGATTTCGTGAAAGCACCTCGAAGATTCACTGTTACATCCGCGCACGAATATGGACGATTTGTGTCCACTAAATACTTTAATACAGCCTCGTTGGCCATAGCAACTTATAAAATTATAATGTAAAATAACAAAACTTTACTACACGAATTTAAGTAGAAAATGTTTATAAATTATTTATATTTATGTTCGGAAAATACCGCCATTATATGACGTTTGTATTTTTTCAAGCATCCTTAGGCAAAGGCGTGACATCAAACAGCCTTTTCGTTTTAATTAGATCATAATCAGAATATTTATTCAGATAATTTTGTAAATAAAGTTGACACCAAATGTATATGTCTTCATTGATTGATTTTACACAAAAGTAACTATTTCATCGCGAGCTTTTAAATATGGTGCATAATGAAATTGAAACTCGTGTGACGATCGATAGGTAACAAGTTGCTGTTGTAATAAATTAAAGTTTTGTGTTGTTGCAAAAATCAAGCACAGTCGGTAAAATGAAATTTTTAAAATGTCAATGAATGGAACCTGTTTGTCTGGCACATATTATAGCGTCAACAAATGACACGCTCTTAAATTGGCGAAGGTTAAGAAAGTTATATAATTAAATTAATACTGGATTTTATTATTTGCAGGGCCGTGACGCCACACCCTACTTGGAAAGAAATAGAGTTGGCCGTGACGCCATTGACTCAGCCGCAGCACTCACTGACATGGGCAAGTATCTGTTCAGAGAACGTCGGCTGCCAGTCTACGACATCGCTGTTGCAATCACCAAGTGAGTACAATTCGGACTCGACTTTTTGAACCAGTCAAAACAATAATGCTTAGGCTAAACAGTTGGTAGAACCCCATAACTGTCAACTGTGGTGTTATGACGTTATTCGTTTCTGGGCTGGTTTAAAAAGTCGAGTAGGTAATTTTTTCTCAGATTTTTCTTTAACGATGATTGTATTCTATAAAAAAATGTCCAAGTTCGTATGATATTTGATATCAATTTCAAACTATAAACATTTAACAATGTAAATTAGTTATTATAAACAAAGATCAGAAACAAATGAAAAAATTTTCGACGATACTGGACTTGAACCAGTGCCTTGAGCCAGACCTGATTTGTTTCTGATCTTTGTTTATAATAATAACGCTAGTGGAGTGATCCACTAATAAATTGCAAAAATTGTGATTATTATCATGATATTTGTAAAACAAAAAGTAATGTAAATTAGTTGTTGTTTAATATTTTGACACGCTAGTATGATTATCTTGATATGAAACTTGTTTGATTTACATGTTACGGTCATTTAACAATAAGAATATAAATTAATAAAGAGATATTATTATATTGTATACTCAACAAATGTTATTTCGTTTCACTTCACACTCCTGGATTCCACGTAAGTATTCACATTATTTAAACTTCAATTTGGCGCCATTATTAGAATTTTAAGTTTAATTTAACTATATGCCAATCGCCGAAAGTTGAAGCAGTGGAATGAAGACATGGCAAATGATTTCATCAACAGATACGACATGTGCCGACGACGCAAGGGTGGTCGCTGTACCAAAGGCACCGCTGGTAAATTGTTTTTAAAAAAAAGGTCTTTGAGGATTGCGATTGGTTTGACAAACGGCGCGGCATTAACAGCTTTCGAGTGAATACAAATGCTTCATAATTTATAATCTAAGAGGTAAAGGATTTGGTAATGGCGCTAAATGTAAGACACTACACATTATATTAACAAAACAAAATTAGGATTTGACAGGTATGACGAAAATCCGAATTGTTTTAAACTTGTATTGAGTTTTGTTTTCGTGCCCTTTCAGACTAGACATGTGCAGAAGACAATACGCGAATGATGCGTGCAATAGAGGGACCGCAGGTAGCGTGTTGAAAACCTAAAAAATCCACCCAAAAGCACGCCTGACTCATCTAGTCCCTCACCTATTTGTACACGTCACTTTGACCCCACCCGTCACTCTGACCCTACCTCAACCCGAGTCATTAGCACCTTGTGAATAATATTCTGTCTTTCTGCAGCAGTCCATTCTTCTAGACACAATGTAAAAATGAACCTTTCCAGTAAATGTTTTATGTATATAATTTTGTTTTAGATCATGCGACTGTACTGTAAGTAGTTTAGATTCATAATGCATTTACATCCTACGTATATTTCTTCTTTCACTTTCATCATAGAATATTATTATATGATTCCTCTGTACTGATATAGACATTTAAAAGAAGAGTAGTTCCTCGTCATAATAACTTTATATGATTTATTATTCGTAATCTAAAAGCATGCATAACTGAGACCATATTTCGTTTTCCTTTTTTGACCGGTGTTTCTCATAACTATACATTAAATCTTTCAACGACTAACAGATTTTAGGTCTGACTGATCTGACTGACTAACTGAAACTAGTGTTTTAACGCACTGACTCATCAAACTTACTGTTTCGACCTTTAGTCGTAATAAATAGCAAAGCAACACAGTTGTATCACTTAATTAAAAACTATATACCAGCTATACTGACCATAACATCGTAAACCCCTTGATGATCTTTAACTTTTGACTCCGCCATATCCTAAAGATCACTAGAATACATGTATCTTCTGCAACTACAGTAAGAAAGTTGCGCAAGATGGAGACCAGTCGGCCCAACCTTACTTAAATGACAAGGGGTCATTGCGTTCGCAGTAATGCGTAGACATCGTAATCTATGCCAAAATAAAATCTCGATTTAACTTCACTCTTAATCGAGAACATTTGTATGATTTGGACCGCTATTTTTTTAATGAATGTCTGTCAACGAAAAGGCGGGATAACCGATATTGACAATTCTATGATTTCGATTTTCTTAACAAGAATTCAAGACTAAATATAAAAGGCGGGATTTTTTTCATAATCATAAACGTTTCGACTTATAATTGAAATGGTTTGTTTTGGTTTGAATGCTACGTGCTTGTATTATATAACCTTAACCCGCTTATGCTTTTGCATGTGTTAACACTATTATTAATTACCAATATTTTGTACTGCACTTATTAATTATATTTTTAAGTACAATAAGTATTATTATACCTACTTAATTTTAATTTAGATACCTCATCTGTTCAGTAGTAAGTACCTAACCCGTAGTATTGCTTGAAATAGACTTGTTTGGAAATATGATGACATACACGCATTTATTTATATATGTATAATTATAAGCTTATGTAATGTAACTTTATTTGTCTGTATTATTTCTAGTCATGTCTATTTCAAAAACTTACGCTTACCTACTTTTATCAAAACCTCGACTATCCCATATTCCTAGTTCATAAATACCTACGCTTTAAATTCACAAACTAATTTAGTCGTGCCGACTTCTTCGTAATTTAAACATTAGACTATAACTATTTAAATTTAGAATATTTTGTTAAGTTGTCATTTTGATACAAAGTAAAGCACGTTACACACAATACGGTTATGGCATGTGGCATGCGACATTTGTGACGTCAAATGCTAGACACATTGGATATTAAAAAATGGCATAATATAATCCGACGCATGCCGCAAGTCGCAGCATTTATTATTCTACCAGAAACATTTACAATTTTTCGACATAATCCTTCAGTCGGCATGGCTCTCCATCATTATGGTCATCCCTTATTAACTAGTTTTGTATACAGGATTTGCGTACGTCGGTGGCGCGTGTGTGGTGAACAAGCGACTAGAGAAGGTCAACTCGGTTGCGATTATCGAGGATACTGGCGGCTTCTCGGGCATCATTGTTGCCGCTCATGAAGTGGGACATTTGTAAGTATTTTTTTTCTTCATACACAAAGGGCATATGAGCCTGCCATAGAAAAAGTTAACAGAATCGTCTACATATGAACTGGCTGAAGCTATTCGTATATTAGACAGAGTTTAGAACCGCCGCAATGAAACCAACAATATAATAAACATCAGTATTTAAATATGTTTACTCATTTGAGAGCTAAATTAGCACACACAGACCTACAGATCGTCAAACATAGGTTTTAAGCTTGTAATTCCTGTTTTTTTTTCGTCCGTGGTTAGATTAGTAGTTTATGCAACTGATACATAATGAGAGTCCTTAAAACAAGAATGTGATTTTATGAAACGAGCGTTAACGAGTCAGATGGATACACTACTTTGTCTAGACACATATCATAAGTACTCTAAGATGGGTTCAGAAAAAGCCATAAGGAAATGACCTACATTGTTATTAGCGCTACCTGTAAAATATTCATAGACTATAGACATTAAAATAATGCAATAAAAAAGATACCTACGAAACCCTGAAAAGGTTAGCCATCAAGATTTTCCCTGCTATCCCTACTTCTAAAGTCTCCTTGTGTCTACAGACTAGGAGCTGTACACGACGGTAGCCCGCCTCCTTCTTACCTCGGCGGCCCGGGCGCTGAGAAGTGCAGATGGGAGGACGGTTTCATCATGTCCGACCTTCGACACACGGAGAAAGGGTTCCGCTGGTCGCCGTGCAGCGTGCAGAGCTTCCACCACTTCTTAAAGTAAGTCCATGGATTCTGTGGGACCTACTCGTATTATTGGTAATGACAATGACGTTACGTACGTTTCTTCCGTACCTGTACATATATCATTATCATCATACGTCGTTATCGCGGGGACAATTACCAATCAGATAAAGAGCAGATAAAACAGAATGTCAATTTGGTAGAAACGGACGTATTCTGCCTACAGCTACTAAATATCTAAGAAGCTCTTTACATGTGGAGAGTTTTCTCTAGAAAAGATCAATAAAAAATACAGCCGCAAAGGGGTATGGGTTTAAATTGTTGTCATATTTCAGCTTTTTAAATATTCTTTTTCCATATATATATGCTTGTATGTTTTTTGAACGATGGCTAAACTTTCACTGAGAGATAGATTCGGGCACTGCAATTTGTTTATAGCGTCTGGAAGTACCGGAAGATATTTCGCTATAAAATTTAAATCATTCCGAATTTTCGCACTGCGAAATGCTTTTTTTGCCTTTGTGATACATGCTGCGTCAGAATCACGAAATGTGTCCACAACGCCTTTTATTTCCTCGAAATACTTGTTATGGTATGTCGCAGCCTCAATCCACGTTCCCCAACGAATAATCGTTGGATTTTCATTTCTTTAAATGTTTTTATTCTTTTTGACGATTTTCGAAATCAGCAACTCTGTTAAGACCATGAGCCAAACATGTAACATGGAGAAGGTTTGGGTAATTTTTTTTCAATGTTCTACCCGCTTTTTGCATTTACCCTACACCATCAGTTAATAATAACAACACTTATTGAAATAAAACAATTTAACGGATTATATCGCGTATATTATCTCATTTTAGTTCCCGACGTTTCGGAAGCTTTCCAGCTTTCCATGGTCACGGGAGGACTGAGAAAAGATGTATTTTCCTCTGTCAAAGTTACAATTTGTGCAAACTACCCATTTTTTGAAAAAACACAAATAAAGGTGTACATACATGCCAGATGGGCCTAAGCTGTAAAGACAGTTACACATGTGCCAGAAGGGCTTAATTATTTTATTCTAATAATTTACCAAGCAGCATTTCACAAATGAGGCGTACTGAGGAGAAAAGAAACGCTGCAAAGAAAAATTCCCACAACACAACACTTTCTCATGTTTATTGTGGTCGGGACCCCACAAATTATCCAGCGCATTTTTGACGGTATCCGTTATACTTATATTGTTAGTTTGTTCCAATTTTTTTCTTGACAATACATGTGGAGTTCCGACTGCATCTTCAAGCAATGCACCGACTATCACATTAGCAATTTGACGACCCCTGGCATCTGTTGTTTCATCAACACTCACATAAATAAAAGCATTTTCTAACCCCTTTTAAATTTTTTGCATTTGTTCGTCGTATATTTGGTTTACGTAATTCTGTCTTAACAAACATTCCGAAGGGACCTCCACAGTTTTTTCGAACTTTCCAGAGACGCAGTTATTGATAAAATTTTTGAATATGGGATTTTCTAGCTGAGACCATGGTATATTACAGCTTACCATAAAGGGTATAGCCGGGTAAGCATGGCGAAACTGCCCTTAGCGAAAAAAGTAATTTCCTTTTACTGGGTTATTAACCTTTACATATGTAGTGCTTTCACTAAAAATTAAGCCTCAAACCCTTCTGGTTTAAAAAAAAATCGCAAAAAAAGAAATAACATTTTTATTTTATTCTGGCCAAAGTACTAATCCGATTTCTTTGAAATTTGGATATGTTGTATATAGAATTAAGGTAGCTTTCTAAAAAAAAAATTGATGATTTATCTCTTGAAAAAAAATGAAAAAAATCAACTTTAAAATTTAAAAAAAAAAAAAAAATACGTGCGAGATTGCGACAGTTTTCAAATTTACATATTTTATGTAGAATTTAATGATGTTTAACATATTTTTTTTTCAATAGCTAAAATCAGGATTAACAGTTTGAAAAATCGAATTTGTGACAACCCTTAACACTTTCTCTCCATACAAGAAAAACCAAGTTGACAAATAAATTAAAGAAGTATATTTTGAACGCTATCTTAACGAATTTGAATTTAGAATGTGACGTTTTGCACTATAAATTGCTTTATATACGGCTACGGGGTACGCATTTTTTAATATCCCATACATACATTATAAGCGGCGTAATTTTAGTTCATTTACCGAAATAATATGTGTAAAATTAGAGCAGTAACTTTTAATAACTAGTACGTACAGTCACATTTGAAAACTTCGATACGATAAAAGTGCTAATAATATGTATACACGATCTTATTGCCCCTATATTAAGGTAGTGTATACATACATGTTACCTCAATACCTATTAAAACAAAACTTGTTTCTGAATTAAATAATACACACTTTTGTTTTAGTTTCTATGTTTTTAATTTTAAGATTGTATTTGAAACACAATACCTGTATTGTTTGTGAATAATTACTATGACTATAACTATGTAAATATTAAAATTAACTTTTAATAATACAAACTTGAAATAAAATTAGTCCTCAATCATCATCACTATCTGATTGGATAGTCACATTTATGCCGTCATTTTTAAAAAGCGTCGTTAGTTTTTCATTCGGCCGTGGAATTTTTGATAGAAACCTACCGAAAGACAAAAAATAAATTATAGCTGCTACGTGTGAGCAACATCCCACGGTTCTTAGACCATTGGCACATTCACAAAAGTGTTGTTCTATGGCGTCTATCCCTGTAGAGTTTGGAGTATATTGAATGAAGCATTTGTACATCCTTTTCGAAATGTGCCGAGAATGCACTTGTATTTTTAATATGTTTGTCTCATCTTTAACGTAAGCGAGATTTAGACTGCCGCTCTCATCCAGTATCTCTGCTAAGTAAGATATTGCTTGGCCAAACTGGTAACTGCCAGTAAAGAGAAGCTTCATTTCAGCTTCTGTCAATTGTGGAAAGTCCAGGACTTCAGTGGACGAAAAATCACGGAAAGGAAGTTTCTTTCTGAGCCAACCTTTTTCTTCCACTACCAAAGCTAAAAGATTTTCCTCGCGGTTTTTAGAATTCATCCGATTAAAAATGTCACTTGTCATGTGATTGTCTGAGGTTAGGGGCTTGCCAAATTGGTTGAGAATATATGATGCAATCCTAAAAAAGCTTTTTATTTTACTTAACATTTTATTGTCAATTGTTTGATCGAGAAGTTTAAACCTTTGCTTAAGTGCACCGTGGATTGCCTCTACTACTCGTACCCAGCGAACTTTAGTCACGTAACGGGATTCATTAGCCTCCTTGGTACTCAACTGTTTACGTTTGCCTTTAATAGAGGGCATCATTACTCTGTATCCTTTTGACTTCAGCAAAGGAACAACATCTCTAAAGCCCCTATCGAGGACAAATATATCTCCGCTTTGGAGTAAGTTACCCATGCTGTCAATAACTTTTTTCATTATAGTTGCGTCGTTTTCGGTTGCATGATAAGGCCCCAACATATCAACAATAAACCCATCCGACGTGCAAATTGTGAATGGTTTACACAAATGTGTCTTTTTTTGTCCTGAAAATGATTTTCTTTGGTACTCGCTGTTGCTGCTCTTCTGGTGATATGCGTAAGTACCATCACAAATCAGTATAAGACAGTTTCTAGCGTTAAAAAGTTGACAAGCCAGCTCTGTTGTGTGATTTTCTATGAGCCACTGTCTGCTATGCGAATCGATGCCGAATTGATACGGAAGTACATCTCTTTCGAACGATGCAATAACACTATCTACGTAATCGGAAACGGATTGCTCTCGGGGGATTTGCAACATTTTCGAAATCAATTTGTTACTACTTGCAGTTCGTAATTTTGTTAAAAACACTATTATGGCCTGTAATGAGCTACGCTGAAAGTTATTTCGCAAGGTTACTAATATATTTTGTATCGTATCAATATTTTTCCAAGTTAATCCAGTTAAAACCACCAAATCATCGTCTGATAGGGTTATATTATTGATCTTTTCAAATACTGTCAGTTTTGTTTCAATAGCCAAGGACTGAAATAACTGTGTAATATCCGTTAATTTTATAGTTGATGTGGAGCAATAAACTTTAATTTTATCTAAATCATCCTGATAGAACTGATCGTTAATTAAATGTGAATGACAACATCTGTTTTCAGGAGGTACATAAATACCTTTTTGGGTGTATACCTGAAGCCAAGCTTTTTTTGGTACTGTTCGTAAATTAGACACTTGAGAACATATAAAACAATACCCGTGGGTTGATATGGTCCGTTGAATAGGTAACTCAACAAATTCAGTATGATCAGAATCGTTTCGAATAGCAAAAGTTAAGCTATCATGGTATTGGTCTTCATCGCTTTCATATTCATTGACTGGTAATGGTTTTTCTCGATATGCTTTCGTACGACAAGAAGCACAGATAACATCGCCTTGTTTAAAACTATTTGCCAATGCAATGGAATAAAATTCGACGTCTACGGATGCTCGTAATGTTTTCTTTGTACCTGGTACTTTGGAAAATTGTTTACTGCAACTATCACAGCGATATTTGTTTGCCGACATTTCCATTAAATTCTAATATTTCAATACATTTCTAATACAGTAATCACTTAAATTATTTAGCACTTAACAAGAAGTATTATTGATAACATTTAAAGATAGCGATAACTGTATTACTAATAACGCTTTACATATCATTATCAACGTAAAACAGTTGACTTCCACAACAGTTGCAAAACAAATCATTTAACGTAATTGTACGATGATAGTTTTCACGACGAGTCCTGCAATGCGAGCATTTGCCGATTAGAACGATTGCTTCTTCTTCGTCAAGGAACACTTCGGTAAATGACATTACTTCTAGAAATATGGAAACAAGTATGGTTCTGGGAACTTGCAATTGCTCAAAAATTCTATTCTTCAATATTTCGACCTACAAACAAAACAAAGATTTCTGTCTTAAATTGTAAATACATCTATATCCCAGTGCGGTTAGGGCGGGGTCCCCAACGGTCATAAAATGTTTACAATAAATATTTAAATAAGCTTCAGTCAATAGTACCTATCTATTTTTGAGACAAGCCTTTATTGCCAACTGTACTTACTCACACACCATGTACAGTCGACGTCAAAGATATGTTTATACGTATGAAGTGAAAAAGTGTAAATATATCTTTGATGTCGACTTTACCATCAAATAGCTTGTCGTGACAACAAATGAGCCATAACTCAATAGATCTATCTTTCTTGTCTAGGAGTTCCAATTGGGACCAGAAGGCTCCATTATTAGACAAACTCCATAGTACAAAATTAAATACTGTATTGTCTACGAAGATATATCAGTATGAGTATACACAATCAGTTAAATCGGTTAAAATAAGTGGTTAAAAATTCAGTTGCACAATTTCCCCCGGGCAAACATACTTAATAAAATACATTGCAAGTTAAATAAAAGCTTGTTATAATATAAGACGAATTTATTGAACACCACATCATCAATTGTGTACAGACTTTACAATTGTTTACATTCTAAGGCAGCATTGGCGTTAAAACAAGATGTAAAACCTTCTATCAAAGTAAGTAAAGTAAATTAATTATCATACATAATTGAAACTCTAACTTAAATAAATTACGTATTGTAGAGACTGTACCTGTGTTGTGGTTATACACCAGTTAAACGGCAGTATTTAATTGCTACGAATGCTGCTTAATCACAAACGATTGCTTAGTTTAAAGTAAATACACTAATGAAGTAATGACAAAACTTACATTTTCCGCTAGGGAGTAACAACTTTCTTCTTCCAAATACTCTTTCACGGATTTTCGTAGTTGTAGACAAATATAATCATAACTGAGAATATACAACGATTTCACCTGATATTTTGTTGAAAAAAGTTTTTTTAAAGCTTCAGATTTATTTAATGAAGGAACAGACATCTCGCAATCGTTAACGCTCAGTATAAAATTCGTGCTATTCTACCATTCCCGCCTTTTTGTTTTTTTTTTTTAATTGTCTGAATGCCGTATACCCTAGCCGCATACAGCCACAAATTTTAAGGTCCGCACTCAGTAAAATAAATCGCGTTCCAAATTCAAAATGCGTTGGGAATATAACTTCATAGTGTAATTCGTAGAAGTTATTTTGTTTGAAAAGAATGTATGGGATGTTATAAAATCAAATTTTTCACACTGTTAATCCCGATTTTAGCTATTGAAAAAAATATATGTTAAACATCATTAAATTCTACATAAAATATGTAAATTTGAAAACTGTCGCAATCTCGCACGTATTTTTATTTTTTTTTTGAAAATTTTACACTTGATTTTTTTCATTTTTTTTCAAGAGATAAATCATCAATTTTTTTTTTAGAAAGCTATCTTAATTCTATATACAACATATCCAAATTTCAAAGAAATCGGATTAGTACTTTGGCTTTATGCGGTTTTTTTTTAAACCTGAAGGATTTGAGGCTTAAAATTTGGTGAAAACACTACATATGTAAAGGTTAATAACCCAGTAAAAGGAAATTACTTTTTTCGCTAAGGGCAGTTTCGCCATGCTTACCCGGCTATACCCTTTCGTCAATTCCATCCTAAAATCTTTTTTGACGGATGTATGCTTTTCCGAGTTGAAATGTCGGTCCATAGAAGCTTTTCTCTGGGGGAAACTAACATTGCACTTAGTGCAATATAATTTTGTATCGCGAGCCTGTAATTCAGGATAATCTTTTGTCCACAACTCCACAAATTCATCGCACGTTTTTTTCCTTCGCGGCATTTTAAAAGCACTCGGCAATAAATATATTACACACAGTTATCAGTACGGATAATTGATAATGTACTTACTAACAAATGACAATGTCAAATAGGAAAAATTATTAAAGAGTTTGCATTGCGATTGCATAGTTAATCTATTTAAGTTGTATTGGTACTCAAGTCAAGTATGGAGGTTGGGTATTAGAAATACCTAATGTGTGATACATTTTAAACTCGTAGGAGTAGGCATAGATGTTCCTCAAAATGAGTTTCGCGTCTGTTATTGCTTGTTTTTCATAATCTTTCTGTACTGTCAAATCGTTTTTGTACCCGCGATAACGACGTATGATTATCATCAACCAAAAGACGCCACCGACAAAGAACGCCACCATGAGCGGTCCTGCGCCGCCCGCGTCCAGCGGACTCCAACGTCCTTCAGCATGTCATCAGTACACCTTATGGGAGGCCTGCCCACGCTGCGTCTTCCGCAACGTACGTATATATGTCTCCAAAATTTCGCAACAGTTATATTTGTCCTCTGATAAAAGTAATGTAATATAAAAAAAAATACATTCCCTACTGATCTTTTATACCAAATCAGTGGATTACTATCGGTGAGACAATTGTACATTCTACAAACTACATTGAAAAGACATAAAGCTATACCGTTCAACCCAAACTATAATAGGAAAAGAGTAATAAGTAACATAGTTAATATATCTAAACTCGAACCACCTTTGCTCGCTCACAATACAACACTAGATCTGTAATGCTTTATAGCAAAATTAATAAATTACAAGACTCACTCAAAAACATACCACGAATTCAAAAAGCACCTAACAAATTGGCTCAAAACTAAAAACTATGAAGAAATTGAGAAATTGCTTTGATTAATCTAATATACTCGTACACAGACAGTACACATACACACGCACACACACATACACACACAAACGCGCACGCAAGCAAAACAAGATTTTTAAAATTGTATAATTGTAATCTTTAAGAGTTAAATAAATTAAATTGTTTAAACCTCATGTCACCTAAGGAAGAGCGGCGCCTCCCAACACAGGCATTTTTATGCTTACAGGGCGGCTCCGTACCTTAGATTACGTAAAACCTGTTTTTTCCGCAATAAAGAATTTTGTATTTGTATTTTACTATGTTTTTCTATGGAATAACCAAACCTACACGATGATTAAAAAGATTCATTTCGGAAAAAGGCAATAGTTGGGGCGTAAAATAATTGCGAAATGAAACTCCTTGGAAACAATGTTATGCGCATGGGAGTGATACCACACAGTTTAGTCCGCTAGAAGGCATGTCGAACATGTATGGAACATCAGAGCCATTTTAATTCTGAGCGGGACCGTGTGTATCTTCTTTGTTTTTCAGAAACATTATTTTATTATACTGACCCCAGTTTCGTATAATTCCAGTGGAGACACGGCGACATGCTTATACAACTCTCCGCACGAGGACGATTCGTTGCCGCGCGTGCTACCAGGGCGGTTGTTGACGCTTGACGCACAATGCCGCAAGGATAGAGGCACTAGGTGAGTTACCATTTCATTTTTTTTTTTTGGCGCTGGCCATGCGTTTGCTGACGCTTGACGCTTAAGCACGTAATACGTGCTTAAGCAAACACACATTACACTAACCGAATTAATGTTAGTGGGTGTTGACGCATGACGCACAGTGACGCTCGTAATTACAGGAAGTAATAATGCAAATATTGTTTAATTAATTTTGGTAATCGAGGCCTGTTCGAATATGAAGTACATTCTTATCTTATAGATATAAAGATCCAAATAATGAAAAGAAATGTTTACACTACAGTGACATCTCTAACTAAAATAGATAAAAATAAAATTTAGTTTCATAAAGACGCTGACGCAGAAACGCTGGTTAAAATGCAAAGATCTTGTAACAAATAGTGTCATTATTTGAAGACAAATTCAAAATATTTATTTGCTAGGAATACAGTGTTTTACATATACTTAGGTCATACAATATTTTTTGTTTCATGTATTCAGCCTACGCGAAGGCATGCAAATATTTAACACACTAAATTATATTAATATTCAATAACATTTCCAATTCCAATAATCAATAATAATAGTATAATGTAATGTCAACAATCAATAATAATAGTATAATTTCAATAATAACCTAATGCTTTATGGCATTGTGGTTTTAGTAGCAGGTGCCTCCTTTTCAATTGTGTCTGCCTTTGCAAAGTTTCTCCACGCTTGTGGAAGTAGTGTAAGTGGGAATTTACAAAAACGCATTTTTCCCTGATGTACAAGCATGGCAAAGGCAGAATGTGTAGTGACAGACCAGCTGACTGGACTCTGTAGCTCAGTTGAGAAAGCGTGCGCCCCGGCAAGGCACAAGGCACTGGTTCATATCCAGTCGGAGTGTTGCATTTTATTCAATATTTAGATCTTTGTATTTATAAGAATATAGTTTCTTAGTGAAGAAATTCACTATAAAAATCACGAAGATCGTGATGGTGAAAACAAAGATTTTCGTCAAAAAAATAATTTGAAGTGTATGTTTAAATAAAAATAAAATAAAACTTTTTATTTCAGAAAACTCAGTTCCATATCTTGTTAGTAACAATTGACTTAAAAATGTAGTTAGTAGTAGCACAGTGAATTAATGAAGAAACCTCTTTTGACGCCTCCCCGACCCCCATCACCCACCTCCAGCCCACCACGACCACCACGTGTAGGTCGGTGAATTGAAAAAAAATAGCACCTTTGCTGGACTTAAGACGGTACATTTGACTCTAAGCACTCACCCCTGTATCGCAAGAGATACTGGTTGATGTCGAGTAAAGTGAAATTTTTTTTTTCTGAGAAAAGATGTTTCCCTTTTCAGCGCGTGTTTCAAAGACGAGCGAGTGTGCGCGCAGCTGTTCTGCTTCGACGCCGCGAGTGGGTATTGCGTCGCGTACCGACCGGCGGCTGAGGGCTCGCCTTGTGGGGACGGACAGGTAATTATATACATAGATTACACATCTGTATGTATAGTCCAGGGTTTGAGGGATAAAGGGCGGAAGGCATGCCGCGCGCTTACCATCCAACCTCTTTGTCGCCATGCCCTGCTCTTCTCTCTTGCTGCGGGACACTATGTAGACAGTTAAACGGTCGGCTTATAAACAATAAATATTTAAACCAACGATGGATTGCGTCCAAGTCAAATAATTAACTATTTTGCATGAAAAAAAATTACACGAATCTAAGCATAAAGGAGCGATCCCATTGTTTCTCAAAATACAGTGAAGCACCGTATGTGCAATGACGTGACCTGTGTGTCAAGTTTAACGCACACCTACCTTCCTAATCGGAGCTAAAAAACTTTTGACAGTGCGTTTACGCAGATGAAAATATTGAGAAAATGTAACTCATAAGACATATCACTTACACATTTGCGTTTACGGTATTATAAGTAACAATGTGATTGATCATTAAAGATTTAGAAAAAATATATATTGGTATGAATACTTTAGAAAGCACCACTAGGTACGCATTTCATGCCAATAAAATTTTGTTAAACAAGCTTCATTTGGGTGAATGGGACTCTCGGGTACAAATTTTACAATAGTTTTGGTTTGACCCTTTACGGGCACAATCGGTAATCAAAGCGACTTCACTTGGCGACTCTATAACACGTTGTGTACCAACTGAAAGAAAACATTAGCGACTCATGATGTATATAGCTTTACTAAAATAGGAATGCACTGCATCCCGGCAATTCTAGCGGATCCAGGATTTAGGTATGGTTGGGGGTTGCTTGAAAGCTATATTAACACTAACGTTTTTTTTATCACTGTTTCAGTACTGCATAAACGGTAGATGTATAACTGAACATGAAAACATAATCCCGGACTACTCTCAGCACACGCCGAGCTACGTCCGTCCGGAGACGAGCCCGTTCTACGGCAATATTACCAGGTAATTATCGCCAGTCAACGTTAATTACCACCAGTAATCCTGTATAATTTACTATGTTCATATTTAGAATAGCCGTTACATTGGTGGCTGTTAATTATCGAAAGTAATAATCAGTTTATCGTTGTTTTGGTAATTGATCATAAGTTTTTTGTATGGTTTTGTCTCTACTTTTTTTATGATTTATAAATTTTATAAGTACTGATATTATGCTTTTTAGAGTTAAGTTAGGAATTAAGGTACTTACTCAGTAGTAGCCTTCGTTAGGAAATAAGTTTATATAAAAACATATCACAAAACTGACAAAATAAATGGGAATACCGCACACTCTCGTTTGAGTCAGTATGTGGACAAGCATTCACACAACAAGTCGACAACATACTAATATTACTTACTTTTGCAATAGTTACGAAGCAACAACTCAGCCAATAGTACCTAGCACGTCTTCGACATACAAACAATACTACTCCAGTTACAAGACCACAAATTCAATATATACAACAACAACAACTACTACTACAACGACAGAAAACCCGTACAAATACTACTTCTTTACAACAAGAAAACCAACAAAAGAATATACAGAAAAGACAACAGTCACGCAACCAAGCAGTATAAGCACTTACCCACCTTCCTTCAATAAATACTCGATATCAACGACAAGAAGTCCATATGACTTCCACGACTTCTTCTCGAGAACAACAAAAGAAGTCGACAGGAGCGAACCAAAACGAACGGGATTCTACAGCAAGGACGAATTTGAGAACTATTTCGGACGGTCCACGACGAAAAACCCATATCCAGAAAAGGGCCCGAGGTCAAGTTACAAGTTTGGGACACATTACTCCCAGGCAAAGTCAAGTGACAACTCCATAAGGCCAGATGCAAACGTCCAACAAGTACAAATAGAGCCAGCGAGATTTCTGTTCTCTTACCAAAGGAACTTGACGAGTGGGGAGATCATACGCCAGTAGTGCCAAAACATTGGTAAGGACATAGAACGGGTTTCATCTGGCAGCATCAGAGTCATCCTTCTGCCATCGGTGTTTCTGTTACATATCCTGCTCATTGTGTCTTCTACATTACATATCTACTTTACTCTATACATTTTCAGTCAATACCAAAGGACAAAATTGCAATTTGGCTACTTATAAGCGAAAATTAAACTGTAATCCAAAATCACATTTATATTTATTAGAAGCGATTCAAAGTCTCTAATTTCATTGCTAAAACCAGTTTTTCTATAAATTTAAAGTGACAAAATATCTCAACTGTACACCAAAATCACACAACTATAGTCCAAGCCATTGATTAGGTGTATATGTTACGAATTAAGTCTTAGTTTAGTTGTGTGGGTGATTAAGGTGCACATTTTTATATGCACCGCATAACATTTATTTAAATATTTAAACTTTATTGCACAATCTAAAAATGTATAAATGGCAGACTTAATGCCAAAAGGCATTTTTTACCAGTCAACTATTGGGTTACACAGAAACGTACGTACCAACACGGGGTACCTAATAATTTGGATCATAGTTGTGTGCCTTGGACCATAGAAGAGATTTTACGGTACGCATAAGTGGCAAATTGTAATTCATCTATTTCAGTATCGTGTACATAATCAATCAATCACACATTACGTACATATCTACCACATAACGTGTAGATTTGACGTCACATACATTACTTTATGTGAATGCATACATATGTACATAATTTATATTGATCAAACCATTTTATAACTCTTTATCACGTTTTCAATATTGTAATTGTAGCTATTTTTTTTGTAAATAACGGTAAATATATCGTAAAAAGTAAATTTATATTAACTAAAAAACTAAATTTAAGCTTGTATTGCAGTAATCTACCAAGAAGTATTTAGTGACTTTATCAATGAATAATAAGGTAGATAACACATTGTAAATTGCTTGACTCTAACGTAGATTATCCTTACTTTAAACATATTACTTTTGTAAATATTTATTAAAATGTTTTCTTTTTTTTTTTCAATATTAACCCTTGTAATTATGTTTCAGCAGCCGCCATTAGCGAGATCGAGCGGGCCGACCAATGAAGACTGCCAAGCTGGAATGCCAGAGACTATTAGAGCATATTAGGTCCAGAACCTATGTTAGCCTATCAGGATAGTCCGTTTCCAGCCTCTAAGCTACATTACAGATTGTGAAACGAGCGCATATCCCGTAGAATTGAATATTAACACGTGTAATCACATTATTAATTCCTGTAATCAAATTACGAATGGCGCGTTCGAAATAAGTGCAAGCAGAATTATCACTTTGCTTGCATTTATTTTTATTATAATTACGGATGGTAATAATTAATATTCAGCGGGTAATTACGGGATGGCGTCGCGCGTTGTGTGTGTTAAATGTGTCTGAAGACAAAACTTTATGTGTGTCGGACACAGTTCTGTGTGTGATATTACAATGTGATTGTGTTACTATTAATATTGAAGTCTATAAGTACACTAGGTTATAATTTTGTAAAAACTGAATGGACGAAGATTGTTTTAATCCGAAATAGATCGGTTTTTGGATTCATTGTAGAAATACTCCTTAGACTACTTTTTTGATGGTTGTAAAAAAACCTCTTTATAAGATTACATAAAAGAAACTGCCACGAAGTGCCTTTTATATACAATTATTTTTAAGAACGTAATTGATATAAGTTTTATATATATTTGACTGTTTAAATACAATAAAAAGGCGACTGGTTCGCAACTTTGAATATAAATAAGAACGGTCCACTGCAAAATATTTTAACATTATATAAAAAGCATATTTTGATTAAAAATATACTATATATTATCATTGTTATTGTAACTATTTTACACGAAATTTATTATCCTAATAATAAGCCTTTCCTTAGTAAATTTATTTATGGCACCTAGTTCTTTAAAAAGAAAGTTACCAATAGAGTTAAATAAAATAACGGTTGTCTATGACCGATCACATCACTTGCCGTGAACATTACATCACTATTATTTATTATGTTCAAACCTATTTATGTATGGTTTTAGATTTCCCAAATTGTTTAAATATTAAGAAGAAAATAGAAAATAATGAAATCGGTGTGCGCTGTTTCATTTCAATATACCCATTAGGTATAATTCATAACTATACCCGGTCGAAAAATACAGTCTGAAATATACAACTGTATAATTTTAACTATCGATCACTAAGAGTAGCCTTAGTACAGTAAGATTCAATTGCAAATGAATTTATGTATTTAACCCTTTGAGCGCCGAAGACGGCAAATCACGTCAACGGAAGATTCTGCCACGTCCTTTGCCACCTACGGTATCGTACAATTGATTTATTAGTTGGCGTGAGGCGCACGGGTTTCCGTCAACGCGCTGGGCGGTCAAAAGGTTAAAAATTTACTCTTCATTTCAATTACGTATGAGTCTTTCTATACGTATTTTTTTTATTAATTGCTGCCTATAAAATGGTTCAAGATAAATTACATTACTAAAATTGTTATTATTTCAATATATGATTGGGTAAAGATAGCAGACACAATGGCTGTAACAATAAAAATTTTAATTACTACCGACCAATGTGACGCCCCTCCCGCTTCCCCTTCCGCGCTCGCCATTTAGTATCCTAAAAACAGCGGCAGCCTTACCCATTGCGTGGCTATGGGAGCGGGCCTTTGCGAGGCCCTTCGTTTTTAAAAAAATCTATATTCTAAATTGACTGGGGTTGTCGCGCGAGGCCCCGTGCGATTGCCCTCTTCGCCAGCCTCTAAGGGCGCCGCTGCTTCCTACTAAAAAAAATTTGTTCGTCAATTACATTATCAGAAAATATTGAACATTTTTTCTTTTGTCAATTAAACCAAAAATTATGAAGATATGGACCGTTAAAGTTCCCCGTGACGTCTTTCACACGGCGTGACATCATGCGCATGTCTTTTTTGTTTGATTGGCAAAAGAAAAAATACGTGTCCAATATCTTTGATAATCCAAATCACTAATTAGAATACTGTATTTTTCGCCCAGGAAACTACCCTATTTTGTTCGAACCGTATCCAGAGCGCCGACATGACGTCACGCGACGAGTTGCACAGATATTGAGACCCGGTAGTAGGGTAGGGCCGCGGAGCGTTTCAACCGCTGCACTTGTATGTAACGAATCTTTGACATCATACATGTAAATTAGATAGAAAATGATGCCTTGTGCCTAAAACTCTGATGCGTTTGACGTTTTATTCACCAGTAATTTGTTACATATAAGTAGCGGCGGTCGAAACGCTCCGCGGCCCGACCCAGTAACCATACTTGATATTTGACCCTACGATCCGATACTATATTATGCAGTATGGGTTTACAAATACAAATTAACAACACATCTCTCAGTCCCAACACCTTTATTCGTCACGTCTCCGAACACAATATATCAAATATATCAGGCCTCTTCGAGATCACCTAAAAATAATAGTTATAAATAAACAAAACAATAAATATTGTGTACAAGGTACAATAAATGCATGTCGTTAATTGATCAACTGCAGTCTTTATACATTAATTCTGCAAGACATCTTCAGCACTAAGATAAGCATCCCAGTGTTTGACATCCTAATTCCAATAATTCACGCCTCGTTTTGTCATCTCTATTTCTAATATTTTCTTCTGTTTCCGCGATTATTACTCATTGAAATAAAACAATTTAACAGATTATATCGCGTATATTATCTCATTTTAGTTCCCGACGTTTCGGTAGCTTTCCAGCTTTCCATGGTCACGGGTAGACTGAGAAAAGATGTATTTTCCTCTGTCAAAGTTACAATTTGTGCAAACTACCCATTTTTGAAAAAAAAACAAATAAAGGTGTACATACATGCCAGATGGGCCTAAGCTGTAAACACAAAGTTTTGTTTACGTCGGGAACTAAAATGAGATAATATACGCGATATAATCAGTTAAATTGTTTTATTTCAATCTCTATTTCTGTCAATTAAGGTTCAAAGTGCCAAGTAATGGGTCAGTGTCCAGGATAGGAACATTACCTTATTACTCGGTGAATATTTCGCGATCATTCTGACACATACAGAAGTGACGAAACAAAAAATCGCCGTAAGATCTGTGGCCCGTGTGTCAGAAGCTTGTAAGTTGTAATACAAGTTACTAGCGTTTATGAAATGGACCCTGAAGTCAACTTACAAGAAATGCACCACTGTTTAATAAAGAGCAATAGACTGTATATTGGATATCCTTTTTCGAGACCCAAAGCTATTATTAAATATGCGAACAAACCCATTGTGGACTAAAACCACGATTTTTACTTTAAAGTGGATGCCACTGTATGCCACTAGATTGTTCGTTTTTCACACAAGGGGCAACTTTATATTTAGGGCAAGAAGGGTTCACATTAAAATAAAGGCCTCTAGGGGTGTTAACAACTTAATTTACAAAGGAACAATTGGAACTTTACTATTTTGTTTTGTTGAAGGGTAATACTAATTGCTTCCGGTCTCGCAAAAAGATTCCCACTATACCCAAGAATTAAGTAGACCCCACATAAAGGTGCGTCCACACTTGTATCATTTGCTCGTATCCGATCACCGTGCCGTGGCATGACTGCGTATCGCGCTGCTTGGACGCTCACTGTTGGCGCGCCGATCATGCCGCACCCTTTCGATATAAGTGTGTGATACGCGTAGCAAAAGGATTTCGAGCGATCGGATCGGCGCAACGTCCAAACGCGTGATCGTGACACGCGATCATGCTACGCGACGATGATCTGACACGGGCAAATGATACAAATGTGGACGCACCTTAACCTACTACAATCAGAGATAGAAACAAGATGTTTCAGGATTTCAAGAGGTTAGCGTGACATTCCATGTGTCTTATCTTAAAACTTAAGTTCAATAGGCTTGTGTCCTAAAAAAAAATAATTAGTCCGTCGGTTAGATGATCAAAAAATGATGAAGATATAGCCCGTTAAAGTTCCCCGTGACGTCACGCCGTGCGACCGTTTTTCGCACTGTGTGATGTCATGCGCCCCCACTCCCAAACTTTGACGCGCTTTATCTTTGTCTTTTTTTGTTTGAATGATAAAAGAAAAAATACGTGTCAATTTTTTTTTGATAATCTAACTGACGGGACTAATTATAATATTAATATTTTTACCCAAGACACTACCCTATTGTTCCTACAAAAAATCAATAATATATCCCACTTATACTACGAAAAATAAAAAATCATATTACTTTATGCAGAGTCTGTTCTTCATTTTCATTGCATAAAATGACGAAATATTTCTTTTATACATAGATAGATGGTGTCTTGGATACTATACTACTCAAAACAAAATAGGGACCACTTTTGCGCGGAGAAATTGTTTAGTTTTTGTGGTAACAATAAACTAAGGTCAAGTGGGGTAAGGGGGACTACTGGGGGAAGGTAAAACAGTGGTTGGTAAAACTAGATTGTAGCTCTGTGATTTGTCGGTCGATAAAGCAGTAATTATAATTACGATATTATATTAATTATATATTAGAGCTAGTCTATTGTTCTAGACTTACAAACCACTATTTACCTTCCCCCGGTAGTCTCCCTTACCCCGCTTGACCTTAATTTTATCTCAATTAAATAAAATAAAACAATGGACTATTTACTTTTTGTTTTACAAATATCATGATAATAATCACAATTTTTGCAATTTATTAGTGGATCACTCCACTAGCGTTATAAACAAAGATCAGAAACAAATGAAAAAAAAAATCGACGATACTGGACTTGAACCAGTGCCTTGAGCCAGACCGGGGCAGCACGCTCTACCATCTGAGCTAATCGTCCACACCAGTAGTCGACGAATTTTGTCATCTGTTCTTGCTTATGGATCTCTGTATGGTGCATCCGACTCTTAAGCCGTTAGCGCCGCCTAGTGCAGAACTATGAAGTTACTTTCACCCCGAGCAGATACCTTTACAGGTACCATTGCTCGGCGAGAGGTGGCGCTATTATCAAGACTGTACTTTTTTTGTTTTACAAATATCATGATAATAATCACATTTTTGCAATTTATTAGTGGATCACTCCACTAGCGTTATTATTATAAACAAAGATCAGAAACAAATGAAAAAAATTTTCGACGATACGCCGACGCCGGCGACGACGGCGCTAACGGCTAAAGAGTCGGATGCACCATACAGAGATCCATAAGCAAGAACAGATGACAAAATTCGTCGACTACTGGTGTGGACGATTAGCTCAGATGGTAGAGCGTGCTGCCCCGGTCTGGCTCAAGGCACTGGTTCAAGTCCAGTATCGTCGATTTTTTTTTCATTTGTTTCTGATCTTTGTTTATAATGGACTATTTAATTAATAAAACAAAAGCATCTTTAGCTAGAGACCTGGTAAAATAAATTTCACTAATAGGTACTTATATATTTTCACGTTACTATCAAAATTCTTAGTGGTCCCTATATCGTTTTGAGCAGTACATATTTTTGCTTCATTTAGTGGCACTATAATCATTTAATATTACATATTACTTATACACAAAACGGCCAATAGTGTTCGTTTGTGTCAAATTTACCCACCTATAATGAAATAATACGTCCGAGTGCAGCCTGAAACATTGTACCATCGATGCCGTAGTTAACACGTAGTCAGTTATGTCAAAAGAAAATTTTATGAAAATCCAATCATAACAAATGTGGAAAGTAGGCCCTAAATTCAAAAATCATTCGTGTGCATGTGATAATAACTTACATACTTGTCAGAAAGTGCCGGTTGTGCTGTCATTTATGGGTTAAAAAAAAGTGTTGTTTTCTCAGATTACATACACACTTTTAGGGTTCGTTTCGCTCAGCATCAAGAGTAGGCACGATTTTAGTAATTCAAAACATGTGGCCGAATAAGGGTCACTTTTGCGACATCAAGCTTCGGAACATGGTGCGGATGGCTACCAAAAAAATCCAATAGGAGCGAGTCGGCCTTTCTCAAAAATACGACCACAGAGATTTAATACAAAGAAATGAAACTTTTTTATTTGTGGAACGTATAGCGATCTTGATTCTAAGTAAAATGAGCGTAAAAAGTACATAATTTGAGATCACAAATAGGAGGCACTCGTTTTTAAAATGCCCTTGTCTATCACACTATAAACTCAATCATCATAACTGGGCAAAGTTGATAACGGGCAAAATTGGACACGATATGGAAATTTAACCAGATTTGACAGGCATGGCCGACGATCCGACATTCTTCGTGAGCAGTTTAGCGAGCATGCCCACTGATAGAACAAACACCAACCCGGCTGGCATGAACTTTCTGCTGTTGTAGAATCTGGAAACAGAACATGTTGGTTAATTTAAAGGCATTTAAGAAAAACTTGTAATCCTCCCCCTATTTGTTGTCTTAGGTTATGAAATTTAAAAATATAGGAATATAATAATAATAGGAAATATTAATAACTAATAACACCATTCAATAACCCAGGAAATGTACATTAACTTTTGTTATAAAACAGTTTTGATAGCCGCATGTTTTAAAATAGCTGCAGAAGAAAATTATTATTTTCCCCATACAAGGTAGGTGCGTATGACGTCACACGTTCCTAGGCGTAAGTATGGAGCGTTTTTTCGGAAGGTCCAAAAATGTGATTTTCACATTGTTATTTCTCGGTGAGTTATTATGAGATTAAAGTAGTTCTTTCACCGATGTTTATATTATTAAGAGGTTGTTCTATAACATTGCACAGAAAAAAAAAACAAAAATTGTCAACATCCCATTTGGCATTAGTTGTGCTGTGCTGGTTTTAACGTGAGTTTTTGTAATCTAATCGTAAATATAGCATTTGTAAAAAAATATTCGTAAAAACAATAGAAATTACCTGTAACCCATAAGCCCGCCCAAGACGGTAGTGGTACCGAGCATGAGCTGGTAATTGGCAGGATCCCGGCTGATCTGATACGCGCCAAGACCTGACGAAGAATATGTTACAAGTACATACACATGTATATTACGTACACTGTCCGTAACTTTAAACGTGTAATTCATGTACCTAGCAGTGGCGTGGCATCCATATAAAGGACTATTTCCACCAAACGGCCCGCATCGGATCGGATCGAAAAGAATACGAACGGATGCGGCGACAACCGATCGCGTCCAGAAGCGTGTCGACGCATACGATCGGCCGGTAACAGCCGTTCGCGGCCGACAGAATGTCGACGCACACGATCGGCACCGTACGGAGAATGAGGATTGACTGATTAAATAGGCTCGCCCAGTCACAGCCGCATCGCGATGGTGGCATCAAAGTTCGGCATCGGCAAGAAAGTTCCGATCGCACACGACGACAACCGAACGGAGCCGATCGCTAGCGAACGGAGCCGATCGCGTGTCGCAGCATACTTTCTGTTACGATGACGTGTCGCGGAAGACGCCTGCGGTCAAGCTGCTGTGCGCAGCTTGGTAATGTGGACTTAAAAACAGTACACATATAATTCAGTATCGTTTAAAGGCCATAAAATTCTTTCCGTTCCGATCCGATGTGGGCCGTTTGGTAGAAATAGTCCTTAAGCCGATACCTACCGAGTTGCCCAAGGAGAGGCCGCCTATAACCGCCTTTTTCTTTAAATATGAGTAAATGAATACTTCCTTTCTAATTTTCCTGACGCCATACCTCTGGTACCTATACATATACCTATTAGGGTGGAAAATCTTTCTTTTGTTGACATTTTAGAGAAACCAATTACGTATATAATTAGGCATAATGACGGGGTATGAAAATTAAAATTCGAATTAAAAGAAAATTGAAAATGAAAATAAATAAACATTAAAATTGAAAATAAGGACTGGCGTCACTCTTAGGTACAATTTGTACCTAGGAGTGACGTCACGCGACATTTTGACGCAATGGATCGCCTTTATTTTTTTTTATTAAAAAAAAAATACGTCCAAAATTTTTATTAATATACATGACGAACTAATTATTAGTCATCATCCGTATTGCTCGCTTATCTATACTATTATAAAGTAAGTATGAAATGTTTGTATATGTCATTGTGGCTTCATCACGCTAAATCGGCTAAACGGATTTCAACTATTTTTGGTACACGGGTAGCTGGGTATCTCCAGATGGTTATAGGATTCTTTTTACCCAACTATGCTAAAGAAAAAAAGAGGGGTTATGACTTTTTCTCCTCCGCGAACGAAGTTGCCGGCGTCTTTTAGTGTTTATATACAATTGCTTCGTAAGAATTTTATAGGATAAGAAACCCTTACAAATATTTTCCCAATCATAGTTCACTTGAAAACTACATATTTACAAAACATCAATGTTCTCGAAACTAGCTTCCACTGAGATACAGCTTTTGCTCTTAGCTCGGCAATATTGCCCTTACCTAAGACCGGTAATATTGCTCTTACCTAAGATCGAACCGAAGATTAAACCAGCGCCAAGAGACGGAATGGATCCTGGAAAAAAAAAAACCAATGTTAATACAAAAATGTAATTTTATGAATTCATGGAAATTTCTCCATTTTACTTTTATGGCATGAATATATCATACAATAGGTGTTATGTATTTAATTCAATGATAACAATGATAACAATGGTTGTTGGAATATCAAAAAATTATTGGCATTGCAAGACTTCATATGTGTCATTACATTATTATAATCCCATTTACATAATTTAGCATAGCACTGACAACTTAAGCATTTAACAACTGCAGACGTCAAACGGTATCATAACCGAAGAAATTTTTTAAGCACTTTTAGCCTGAAGCATGTAAACACATATTTCATAAATTATTTATGTTCGTAAGTAGCCACGGCGTAGGAACATAAACAAAGATAGACTATCTAGTCAACATCACAGGAAACCCATGGGATTAGGTCACGAGATAACTATTGGTTGTGAAGATGCTAGGCAGTACACATTGTTTTTCTTAAATTGTCTGTTTAGTAGATTTTTCTAGGGACAAGTACGATTTTGGGGGTCATGCTCCCTGTGACCCCACCTCGGACCGCCACTGCCTCTATTCAGCAGTAGCCTTCTTGCAGCTGATATTATATTGCGTGCTATAGGCGCTATGCCCATAGCATGCCATGTGAAAGGTCATATTGATTACTTAACACAACTTTTATACAGCGTTCAAGAAAGATGCCAAATGTCAACATTTACAAGGCTCTACTTTTTCTTTTAGAAACACAACAGTAAAAAATAAAATCCTTTCGGAACAGAAAGTCTAATTCTTAAAATATTACAATCACAAAATATATAATTTTTCAGAATGTTGAATCTTAAAATGTTAAATTTGCATAATGTTGAATTCCTAAAATGTTTATAGTCTATTTTTGTCCTGTCACAGTAGGGTTGCCAACCATACTATAATATAAAGCATTTTGACTCTGTGTTATATATACTGTTGAATATAGTTCGCAGAAATATTATATTTCAGCTAGTCCTTACGCATATCAACTATATTTTATGCACCAATCAATTTTGTTGGAGTGGACAAATGGGTTTTTATCAACTCAGATAGTTGCCCCACCAAATTGCAATGACAGGCCAAATGTTCGTAACAAGTAAATATTATGAAGTAAATTTTATGAATCAATTATCACTCAGTTTTTTGAACTATTTTTTTTTTCAATACTATATTTTTTGTACCTTGGGCTGGGACATACTATATTTGCTTAAGAAATAGTTGGCAACCCTAGTCACACATACGCTTTCAATTTAAGTTTGCAATGTTGCTGCCTTGCGATTTATAATCCTGCTACGCTACTGTCAAAAGCCTGAGTCAAAGTCATTTGTAGTTTGAGATTTTGTAACATAAAATTAAACATTCATTTTATTAATGAACTCAAATGTGTTTAAAAATATGTATACCTACAATGCAACATCAGTTTTACAGTAGGTAGGTATGAAAATGACTCTCTGTGTTCCTGTTGTTCCTATTGCTATGTGTATTTTCTGTTTCTTAATATTTCCTTCTATAAATATATTCGCACAATAACCTTTCCATTCTTCAGCAGTTGGGTAGTAAATAAAGGTTAATGAGGTTAGGTGTAAGGGAACTATGAGGCCACAGCAAGATAGACACATACAAGTATGCTACGCAGGACTAAAGAAAATCAACATTCTGGGAAATTAAACATTTAGAGATTTCAACATTTCAGGAATTGAACTTTCTGTTCTGCAAGAAATAAACTAAAGGAATAATAATGTACATAAAATTATCATAAGCATTAATAAAACTGGTAGATTTAAATCTCATATTTCAGTCACAGAAGTTAAGTATATACTTATAGAGTTCCCTAAAATGTAGGTAATTTTTTTTTCAAGATAATGTATAACCATGATATGCAAAAAGTATTTTTTACAGATAGGTTATCAAGAGTTGCTGTCAAGTTCTGATCTTCGATCAGTAACTTAATAGTTATCAATATCCAAACTAGTAAATGAACTCGAATGTCTATGAGCATGAATGTTTGTACTAAAGACATAATTACCTCCTGTATTTTGAATGTTTTGTAAAATAATTTAGTAGAATATAACACAAACCTGCTTTTGCGTAACCCATAATACCGCCAGCAGCAACTGTTGCAGCATACGCAAAACCGACGAAGTCGACGCCCATGTTTAAACCTTTAATTTATTATGAAAATATAAAAGTAAACTTTAGACAAATAAATTGCCTTATCAAACTTATGCGTAGCAGTCCGATAACCACAAATTCATAAATCGAATGAAATAAGTAAACTATACTATTCAACTCCTATAGGTCTGTGATTCAACTCAAGCGATTATCGAATGAATGATTTGATTTTTGAATGAAGTTGTGACGTTTGACAGCTGTCAAATAAGTGTTGCTAATCCTGATATTCAATTAGTGCTAAAATCATGTGCGAAATTGTGCTAAACCTAAGGGTGACATTCCACTTGTCCAAGATCTTTGTTCAATGTGCAGTGAGTCTCACATTTTTTTAAGCAAAATGTGAGTTGCAATACACATTGGACATAGATCTTGGACAAGTGGAATACCACCCTAATACATAGGAGCCATGTAAAGAATTACCACCTAAAAGATGATTGCTGAATAATAGAACCCATGGTACTACTTTGTAATAAAATAAAGGTTTTCGTAGAAAAAACTTATCTAGCAACCTAAAATCTATCCATGAAGAGTTCATCAGCATTTCAGACATAGGACGTCCACTGCTGGACACAGGCCTCCTCATTAGATTTCCATATGGGCCGGATAGAGGCAACCAGCATCCAGCGAGTACCTGCAACCCTAACCAGGTCGCCGAACACCTTGCAGGTGGCCCTCCACGCTGCGCTTGCCGGTACGCGATCTCCACTCGAGAACCTTGCCCCAACGGCCGTTGGTTCTTCGAACTTTCAAACTATATGCCCTGCCCATTGCCATTTCAGTTTGCTGACCCTGTTTGCTATGTCAGTGACCTTGGTTCGTCTACGAATATCCTGATTTCTGATTCGATCTCAAGAATTAGATTTAAGATTTATTTAAAACATATTCATGACCTTAGAAAAAGTACTACTAATAGGGTGTTTGCGCGTCAGACACCAACAAATGTTGAATTTACGTATTTATAAAAAAAATGAATGTATTGTTTTCTTATCATAAAAACACAAGACAATTTTTTTATTTATAAATGAAATTGTCTTTTTATAATCTGTATGTCACGTGGCCCTAAACGTTGTTTCCGGAATGTTGTTACTGTCGTCAGACGTCACTATAATAAGCATTTGCTGTTTTGAAGCATAAAGTCGTTTTGAGTGTCATACTTATATAGTGCAGGATGCACGTTTGACGTTTGCTCCTGTTATTGTGACGACACAAAGCGGCTATCGTTTAGGTGCGTATAAGTATAGTTTAATTCTCAATATATAGCATTTACCAATATCCGTAAATTATAACAATCATTAAAATATTTAAACAATTCAATGAGAATGGTCATTTCACCATTTTAGCCTATTGTTTTAATTTGTATAATTTTACAGCTGAAATTGACTGAATTCTAATATATTTCGCAGTAAAAGTGGTAAATTGGTAACATTGCTGTGATAGGCAAGCTATTTGAGCTTCAATATTTACCGCCTACTTACAGGTTCAGATTAAGACTAATTCTATGTAGAAAAATACCTAATCTAGATAAGGGCATAGCATATAATAAATCAATATGGACTTTATATTTATATAAATACAGTTAAGTGTTTACGGGGGACTTGGACAAACTTCTAGAAGTTATAAACTTTATTATCCTTAACTTATTCTGTCACAAGTCAAGTCAGATGTCTGATTATTCACCATGAAACCAACGTCAAAATTCCAGTCCACAATTTTTAAATCCCTCTAAAACTATTCCATCAACCCCATGCTTATTAGTTAAAACACTCGCATCCAATGAAAATATTTTTACTCGCCGCTGATAACTAAATTCCGCGTTGATAATGTAAGCCCAGTCACAGAATTTCGTCATAATTCGTTATCATTATCAATACGTCATTCCTATTTATTTCACGGTTTAAAGTTGTGTGTTTCACTGAGCAAGGCCATCATTCATTTAGTTATCCAGTGTCCGTGAGAGTGTTCGGTCGCATTGCATTTAGAAAAAAAACGTCCGATCTTTTTCTAGTTCCTTTTTTTTACTAAGTGCTTAGTCCGGCAACCTTGGTGTCGAAAGGCCGCGGGTTTTCGTTTATATTAGCGTAAATTATTTAGTCATGATGTTGAAGAGTGCGTCTAAAGTGACTATAAACACTGGTAATGTGCTGAACTTGATCGATATCAAGAAAAAGGCTGGGCAAAATGTAACCGAGGAGGTTAGTATTAAAAAGAACATAAATTATTTAGTTCTGTGTTTACGTAGGTAATAATCGTAGAGATTTTGTGATACAATGCAATCATAACTATTTAGTAAGTATTGAATGTGTGTATGTAAACACATTACTGCATGATTCAGATGCACATGTCATAGCAACAGTAAGAAATAGGTATATGTACAAAGTGTAATAATATGATACCTACATGTACAAAGTTACTCCTCCTAGGCCCCATGCAATAAAATAAAACATACAATCAGACAAATTTGTAAAATGTACTGTAAAAACTTGTTTAATAAAGCTACAAAATTCTAACTAACATTGCTAAATTATACTTGGTTTTAAAGCTTGTTCAATAAAACTTTACAATTGTATAGAATGTCTAGATTTCAATGCCAATTGTAAATAGGTACAAATAAGTAATGGGTTTGTAAGTAGGTACAAATAAGTAATGGGTAGGTAAGTTCAGATTACAATTAAGTATAATATCCATGATAAAATGAAATAATTATGGTAATTCAGTGTACATTTTAGTCTACTTTATCACTGAGTTTGCTCAGTGGATCTGGATAGACCGTAACAACAAATTATTCTTACATCAATCTATGAATATATAGAAAGTCGCACAATAACTGCTGGATATTTATTCTCCTCTGACTATTTTCTCTACTAGATGATTTTGTGGGCACCATATTTATAGAAAATCTATGTCATATAATAACTAACAATTGTTAAAAAGTCGTCAGCGAGGTTGCCTATTAGGGTTGTAATATAATTCTACAATTAATGTAAACTTGTAATTAACAGGCAAATTTGTAAATTTATTGCCTGTAAAGTGAAAATCTTTTTTGGATAGAAAAATGTAAAATTGCAGCTACAATTCAGCAATTTTGACAATATTGTAACTCCAATTTTCTTTTTCTATTTGTAATTACCATTTACAAATTGTCAATTGTTAGGTTTATTGCATAGGGCCTTGTTAGTAATTATTTGGAGATATAATATTTTTTTTTATGAATAATAGTATTTTTAGTAGTTTAATGTATTTTATTGATTTTAGCCTAATTATTTCAAACAGTTAGGAGAATAATTATCATTTCATTATAGGTACCATTTTTATTTATTGAAGTTTCTTACAAGAAAAATTCATTTGACTGTGTTGTTCCGTATTCTTTTCGGGTTAATTCATTTCTTAGGGCCAATTTCACCACTTTTATTCCGAAAATTACGCTTAATCTCAAATAGTTATGTCACACGAATATGGGGTTTTGACATTACTATCCAAGAATAAGCGTTATTCTCGGAATAAAAGTTTGGTGAAATTCAGCCTTATTGAAGTAAAAATGCACACAGAATTTCAATAACTTAAATCTAATATACATGCAAGAATATTTTAAAAGCTCTCATGGCTCAATCGAGTTACAATTAAACAAACTAAGCAGAAATAGGTCTGGAGACAGAAGACGATATATTATTGTACATTATAATATTTTTTTGAAATTTATTGAAAGTCCAAAATGTTTGCTGTGGCCAATAGTAAAATCAGCCTTTATTTTTAAATTAGACTACAAAGTTAAACTTATATAGCCATCAAATGTGGTTGATCGCAACTCACTATTTCGGTGGGTCACTCATGTACGCAAAGAAATATACATCTTTCTATTGGGGACAGACCAGGGAGGGGAGGGGGAAAGAAACAGAGGGAGACCCCAAAAAAGATAGGACAATGATATTAGTTTGATTTAAATTGAGTAGGTTTTGGAATGCACTCAAGAGCAAAATTGACAGATCAGTAAAAAACCGTCAGTTATCCTAAAATAGTGCAGGGTTATACAGTTTTTTATTTTTATTATATTATAATCTTTACAAAATTTTACATCTAAATGGCAAACAGTTAAATAAATATAGTTATTAGGTATAAATTGAACTCATAAAAACCTATGAAAATAAATGAATAGTTCAAAAAACACTAGGAAAACACGCTTTACAAGACTTTTGTAGCAAATCCAAACACAGCTATGATACAACATTCCATCATGAAGTTCCAGTTCAAACCTTCCGGCTCCATCATCAGATCAGTTCGACAGTACCATATTATTGTATTGTCATCAGAACTACATACAGCTGCCAATTTTAATGACGCTACGATCCTTGGACGGTGGTTAAATTAATTACCTTAGATTCCATTACATAGTTACATACAGGTCAACCTTATAAAAGCGTTGTAAAAAGTCTGTAATGGAGCAAGATATTGCAAAAAACTAAATTTTTATATATTGTTATTTCTATAAAATTGTGGATATTGCTAACAGGTACAGTTGGGTCTTGCAAAGAATAGTATATTATGTAAATAAAACTAGTGTTTTTTTTTAAATAAAGTGTTGTCAATTGCAGCCATACCTGTTATGGTAAGAAATAAAAATAAAGTAACAATATGGTAAGGAACCCTTACTTCTAAAATTAGGCATTAGACATCTATTTAGGTATTACAATGCCACAGATTCAGACTCACAGATACAGATATACAGAACAACCTCCGCCTCCAACTCTTTCTACTTTCGCAAGGGGTTAAAAATGTATAATCTCATTCCAAAAATAAACATCGATATGAATATGCAGGATAGGTTGACAGTCCATTATAACTATAGTATGTATTTAGTAAGTAGTAAGTATGACTGTGCACATTTTCTTGGCTATTTTTAGTGATGACTAGACTTCAGTGACATAGTTGCCTAGTAAATGACGAATGAGGACACCGCGAGTATTTATATACTCATTATTAATTCCGTGCTATTGTACATCTCTCATCATGGACAAGCTGTCGCGAGCACCTTCGGTCCAGCGAGCGCCAGCCAAGAAAGATTCATGGCAGGGGCGGTAAACTTTTTAGACGTAGAGCCAGATGCCGGAAAAATATTCATTTTTCGGAAGCTTAAGGTACGTCCACACTTGTATCATTTGCTCGTATCCGATCACCGTGCCGTGGCATGACTGCGTATCGCGCTGCTTGGATGCTCACTGTCGGCGCGCCGATCATGCCGCACTATTCCGATATAAGTGTGTGATACGCGTAGTAAATGGATTTCGAGCGATCGGATCGGCGCAACGTCCAAACGCGTGATCGTGACACGCGATCATGCCACGCGACGATGATCTGATACGGGCAAATGATACAATTGTGGACGCACCTCTAAAGAGCTGCAGTTTTCGTTTCAGGTTTATCACAGTAAGGGGGTGCATCGAAAATGTAATCTATTTTTTAGTGGATTTTTTGTCAAATCTAGAATATAAAACAGGCTGGTTTTCAGATATGTGTTTTTTGACTATATAAATAACCTATTCTGCGTCTAACGCGGAAACATGTTTGCTTAAAATTTCCTCGATAGAAAAGTTATCCGAAAACGCGTCTGCATTTTCCGTCTTTTGTCTAGTTTGTAGAAACGACAGATTAAAACGGCTATTTAAAAATGTCATACTTCCCTTTATCTTTTACTTCACTAACTTAAATGTTAACAAAACATAGTAATATCTTCGATTTCCTTGGACTTTTACATCTGGCGCTTACGCCAAAAAACCCCAAGCATGTAGTATATTAGCTTTCTCTTTCTTTGATGCGCGCGAGCAATAAATGCGTCCCTCATTACAAATTATGCTTATTGGCTGGCTCCGCGTTTGGGGTGTGGCTTACAAATGACGAAGTAAGCCCGTTTTTAAGGGGCCGCAAGTGACCCTCTAAAGAGCCGCGGTTTGCCGACCCCTGCCTAATGGAATGGCATTTCGACTAACTTCAGTAGTAAGTCCGTTCATCAGTGGCGTGCACAGGATTTTTGGCCAAGGTAGGCAGTTTTTCTGTGCCTATTTGCCTATATGGAGCCATGGTCGTGCAGGGTAGGCAGTTTTTCTGTAACTATATGGAGCCCATGGTCTTTCAGGGTAAGGCAGTTTTTCTGTGCCTATATGGAACCGTGGTTTTTCAGGGTAGGCAGTTTTTCTGTGCCTATATGGAGCCATGGTCTTTCAGGTTAGGCAGTTTTTCTGTGCCTATATGGAACCATGGTCTTTCAGGGTAGGCAGTTTTTCTGTGCCTATATGGAGCCATGGTCTTTCAGGGTAGGCAGTTTTCTGTGCCTATATGGAGCCATGGTCTTTCAGGGTAGGCAGTTTTCTGTGCCTATATGGAGCCATGGTCGTTCGAGGTAGACAGTGCCTTTGTGCCTATGCCCATATGGACCGCACGCCACTGCCGTTTACGCCCTGTTCTGCAGCCACGCGGTCTCTTGCCCTTCCTTTTGCCAGTCGAAATCATCGTCTCAAGGTTGTCAGGTGGCTTCGCCCTATGTGTACAAAATATATGCAGAAGAATAGTTTAGAGACGTAGGTACTTTGATTCGTAGTTTCTCTAGAAATTTCTCGTTTGTCCGGAAGGCAGTATGGAATCTCTAGCATATGACGCGTTATCCGCAGCCTAAATAGGGTATGCATGGTATGCATGGCCAACATACAAAAATGCATGGCCCAAAACAGAAACCAAATAATTTACTTTTACCGGGATACGGTTCTTATAAGGTGGTATATCAAACGTTACATACGTTGTTTGAAATAAAAAATCACTATTTTGCTTTTTTATATTCTATATTTTTTTTTACTTTTATAAGTTTTGATATGCTTTCTTGAAGAACTACGCATTGAGTTTATACTCAAAACATATATTTGGGATAGGCTAAGTACAAACATTGTAATAGATATAAGAGTTATTTCGAAAAAATGTCTGACTGTTGAGTTTGTTTCGGCTTTCTTCTCTTCAGTGGTCTTCTCTTGGGAAACGCCGTAGAGTTAGACTTGTAAAAGTGCCCTTGTGGCCTACTTACAGAATAAAGATCATTATTTAATTTCATGATTTTTTTTATCGCTTTTCTTAACAAAATATGAAAATAACGTGATATAAAAATTAAAATCGGCCAAGAAATACGCATGATATAGGCATTTTAAACTGCTAATTAGACGGCGATTTGACAGGGGTCCGACATGTACTGTTTCGTCATAGTCTACTACGGCCAACTCGATATTAAATTCCGTTTTGCCAGAAAGAGATAGAAAGAAATGATTGATGGCTTATATCTTGGTTATAGTATACTTATTTTTGTCTACTGTGTGTTACATGAATGACCTTTGAATAAAGCAAAAATAAAAAATCATGCATACCTATTCCCTATTGTCCATGTCATTGCACCATACATAAATATTGAAAATATAAATTTTCGCATTAAAGATATTTTTACACATTTCGACAGTTCTTTTAAAAACATTTTAATACCAAAAATAGTTGAAATCCGTTTAGTCGGTTTGGCGTGAAGCCGCAACACATACAAACATACAATAAACCCAGATTTTTTTTTTGTCAGTGGCCTTCAAATTTCAAATTGTTTTTTTTTATTACTTAATTAGTTAATTTCACTTATATTTATGATCTTTTTTACAACTCTATAATAGTATAGATTATACTTGGGCTAGGCATGTTTATAACTATTCCAAATGGAAATCATAAGTAGGTTTTGAGATATAGCTCTGTAACAGGTGGATGTACACAGACAGAGTCGGATTATGGTCTTTTTTCGGTTCCTTTTTGGTACGGAACCCTAAATAATGGTTTTCAAATGGCTCAACAGATTTTTTGGATTAATACACACTCTTTTATCATCGGTTGACGTGTTAATACGTCTAGAAAAAAATAAACCAACAAACATACTTTTGCATTTATAATATTGATAAGAATGTGTTTTAATTTATGCATATTTTATTCTGGTATTTCGGAATGTAAGTTGTCCAGCTACTACAGGAAAACTTGGATTTCCTTATGCAAATATAAGGCCGTCCTTTGAAGTGGACCGGAGCTGTGCAAAATGGTTCAATCAGGGTACGTCGCTCTTGAAATCAACACGAGCAAATTTGAATTTCCGAAATGCGATTGGTTGATTTTGCACATCTCCGCTCCGCTTAAATAAATAATAATAAATAAATAAATATGAGAGACAATCTTACACAATTGGGCGTAGCTATCAACTTCTCAATATCGACGTTCTTCCGGATTCTGAAGCTTCCATCCTCCGCATCTATTCCAGAATCTTTCGAAGGATCTTCGCATCAGCCACCAACAGCTTTCTTTCTTACTTACATCAATATTAATTTCGATCTATCTATCAGTCACGAACGTCCACTACTGAACATTGCCGCCCCTATAGCTCGCCACTGATTATGATCTTGCGCAGACCACATCCACGGACTCCGCGACCCTCACGAGGTCATCCGAAAGGGCGAAGGAGCAATGGAAAGGGCTATGCTCGGAGTTTTATCTATATTTAAATATGTAAATCTAAAATCTAAATAATCAGTGACAATCTTACACAAATCGGCCTAGTCCCAAACTAAGCAAAGCTTGTACTATGGGTACCAGGCGACGATAAATTATAATACTTAAATACATAGAAAACATCCAAGACGCAGGAACAAACATTCGTGCTCCTCACACAAACACTTGCCCTGGCCGGGATTCGAACACGGGACCGCCAGCTTCGTAGGCCGTTGTGCATCCCACTGAGCCAAACGGGTCGTCAAAAAAGTTTATCTGCGTGATAGAATCAGAAATGGGTAAGGCCCAAAAAGTTGGACACGGTAACTCACGTAATTAAATTTTCTATGAAAGTTTCTACACAAAAATTATGGACTTCGTCTTTTGTGGGCTCTGACATGGCTGCCTAGGCCGAACTTACTTTTAAATACTCTCTTGCACGCGTGGCAGTACACGTGGCCAGCTGGGTTGTATGTATACATGTAGGAGGGCTTAGGTCTTTCTTTACGTAATTGGCGTTTTACGTCTAAATGGAAAAAAATACAAAATACACAGAGAACTGAGAAATTTCATGTCCCCAATTATTAGCGAAATCGTTAACGAACTTGGCATTTTTTTCTATTTATGTTTTTGATGGCATTATGCATACAACTTGTGCGTTTAATGGGAGTTAAATGATTCCACAGTGGACAAAGGCAATTATCCACTTGTTAACTCGTCTGGCATTTTATCTTAAGTAGCCTTCACACAAACGTTACTTAAGAAAGACGCATACACTCATATCGCTAGTTAACTACTACCAACATATATCTACATATATCTATACTATTATAAAGTTGTAAAAATGAAATGTATGAAAGATTGAAACTATATAAAAAATGATTGTATCGGATTATTGGAGCTCATAGAATAGAAAAAAAATAGACTTTTTTGTATGTTCGTATGTGTCGTTGTGGCTTCAGCATGCTAAACCGGCTATACGGATTTCAACTATTTTTGGTACACAGATAGCTGGGTATCTACAGTCGGCTACTACTTACTCAACTACACTAAAGAAATATGAGGAGTTAAAACTAGAGATGGGTAATCTCGACTCGGAGAAGTGATTTGAATCACTAAATCCGGCTCCGCTTTCAGTACCGACTCCGTTTAGAGACTCTTCGCCCATTTTGAATCCTTTGAACTAATTCACTCCAGACTTGCTGTGCAGCGCTTCACGGTACCGAAGCATACCAATCATTCATTTGGTCCCGTACCGATAGGGGCGATAGGTTACCTAATCGGAGTTGATGACTCCTTGGACTCGATAAGATTTAAAAGGAGTCGATAAGGTATCGGATTTGCTTACGGGTTCGTATCATTTAAATCTTCAACTCCGGAATTCCCATCTCTAGTTAAAACTTTTTCTCCTCCGCGAACGAGGTTGCGATTACCTTCTAGTGTGTAATAAATTACATACATATTAACTTAGTAACGCTGTAATTATATACGCTAAAAATATTTCTATATATTTTTATTACGAACGATTAATTATACTGAGTTTATCGGCTATTTTGAATCAGACTTCTACAGTATGATAAGATTATAAAAATAAAAAGCTATTCCAAAATGACTAAAAAGTTAATACAAAATAAGACGAAGTTGTGGGGCACCTTCTATATAAATAACAAAGTTTAATTTCGTCTAGTCCGTCCGTTTGTGGATAATCCTAAAACCAAGTGGTTGAAATCAAAACGTTTGTAGTTTCGGCCACGACGTAACTCAATATTTCCCCGAAGACTGGTTCACAGATTTCTCCACGTATAAAAGATACAGTTTTCGGTAGAAACACGGATGGCACTATAGTGTCAACACAGTGAGTTTGTAATGATTGTTGACAAAACATAATATCAGTTCTGTACTAACAATTAAGTCGTAGCACCTTCGTACATTTGTACCTACATATACATGATAGTTTCTATGACATTAATCCTAAAAAAGTCCATTTTTAAACTATGAAAATATTAATAATGACTAATACCCTTAAATAACCAATTAAATGTATAGTAACTTTTGTGATGAAATTTCAACAAACTGTCACTGAAAACATAAGGATTTTCTTATCATCAATTATTAATATTATGCATCGTACATTACAATAAAATACGCAATTGTATCAACACAATCCAGTAAAAAAAAACATATATTTATTTATGAATTATTCTGAAAAGGGCTCTTAATTTTCGAGGCCATGAACTAAACAATCAAATCAATATCGGTATATATGTACAAACAAAAAAGTCACGACTCATCGCCTAGCCCAAACATGTACGGTTACGATTTATATGAATTAATATGTGGGGAATTCCACCAAATTCGCTTACTTAACGTCATTCTCTTGATAATTCTAACAATGGTAGCACGCCAATTTTTGGTATTAAATAATTTCATAACTTGACTTTCTGGTGGAATGCCCCATGTACAAATAAAACTAGCCAAAAGCATGTCGGACCATGCTTAGTGTAGGGTTCCTCATCCGTTACTACAAAAAAAGCACTACAGATGAAAAAATACGATGTGAAAAAGTGCAACAACAGAATAGCGTCTTCAAGTGCACTTAGGTATGTCCTTTTCTTGAGAAGCACAGATTTCGGCAATAACTCAAAAACGCTATATCCGATCATGTTGAAAATAATTTTCGCTGAAAGTATTTATTAAGCTCTTGTTTGCTTCAGCGTAGTCGGGTTAAAAAATATCCTATGGCTGTAAACTAGTGTGGAATGACCCGTGTATCAAAAATAGCCAATTTGGCCCGATGACTGATGATGCCTCAAAGACACATATATACTAACAAAATTTGTCAATTCAGTGATCTCCAAATAGCCCGTTATACTCATTTTATTGAAAATATCTTCAATGTACAGAATTTTCATTTTTACAACTTTATACTAGTACCTATATATATTTTTTTTCTTTCCAGCTATCAGAAAGCATCAAGTTAACACTATCAGAATGGGGTTCTCAAAATGGCGTTAAACTTCAGAACGGCACTCACGACGAACCGAACTCCTCACCAGACAATAACTACTCCCAATCCTCAGCCGTATTTCTATCAACTTCCACTCCTGAGGTCCTGGTCAACATCACCAGGCCGCATGATGATGTGCAGATCAAAATGGCGGAAGAGGAGAGGAAGAATCTCAAGATTGGTGTCAAGATATTTATAAATGAAGACAGTACTACTGCGCTCAGTGAATGCTTGGAAAATGGTGAGTTTTTTTTAAGTTCGTCCATTAACTATGTGAGCTGTGTAGGGAGGAAGGGTCAAAATGAATCTCCTTTAATCTTACTTTGAGGAGACGGGAGGGGAGCGGTCTCGGCGGAAAATCGCTAAAAACGCCTCACGTAATTAATGGACGCCTGTTATCCTTAACCTGACGTTGGGGACAGGGGGAGGGGGGCTCTCTCAAGGGAAAATCGCTAAAAACTCCTAATTTTTTCTTTGGGGAGAGGGTAGGGGGGGCAGACTCTGCGGAAAATCGCTAAAAACCCCTATGGACTCCCCTTATTCTTATCTTACTGTGGGGAGAGAAGGGGCGGTTTCAGCGGAAAATCGCTAAAAACGCCTCACGTAATTAATGGACTCCTCTTATCCTTAATCTTACTATGGGGAGAGGGTGCGGGCGGCACTCGGCGGAAAATCGCTAAAAACACCTCGCGTGATTAAACGCCCCACTATGCTTAATTTGTTATGTTATTTTCTAATAGTGTTGGAGTCCTGCTTGGTCTTCAAATCATCATTACTCGTAACTTACCATCAGGCGATCCGTCTGCTCGTTTGTTCCCTATAACATAAAAAAAAAAACTTAAATATCGTCATATTTAGTTGTCTAGTCTAGGTGGTTGAAAAAAAAAGGCATAAACCTCTTTTATGCTCCAGTGTTGTCGGTTAAAAAGTGTCTTATAACCATCCTTAGGTCTTACCATCTGTGTTAAACATTGTTATAACTTATAACTATAGAAAATTAAAAAAAATAAAAACCCGCCGACTTGTTCCACTAAAAGCTGAATATCTTGGAGACGAGTGCTCCAATTTTCATCAAACAAAGCTAAGAACACTCGGGATAAAATTATCTATGACACAAAAAGAACCGCACTCAAATCGGTCCATCTGTATAGTCGCTACGATGCCACAGACAGATACACAGAGTCACAGACATGTTAAACTTATAACACCCCTCTTTTTTGTCGGGGGTTAAATATCTGTATCGTAGTTTTGGCGTAATGAAAACACAAAGACTTTCCGACCAAGAAATGGCGTTACTTGGCGACCTTGCATAAAGTGCATAGATCTATTGATTTTCCATGGAACTAACTATAATCATAACCCTGACAAGGCAACTGTTATTTATAATTCTATAAAAATGTAGATGATTGTACAGAACCGAGATATTATAAAGAATAATAATCCATACTAATATTATAAATGCGAAAGTGTGTCTGTCTGTCTGTCTGTCTGTCTGTCTGTGACCTCTTCACGCTTAAACCGCTGAACCGATTTGGATGAAATTTGGTATGGAGATAGTTTGAGTCCCGGGGAAGGACATAGGCTACTTTTTATCCCGGAAAAATACCCTTATCCGCGCTAAACGAATTTAAGGCGGACGAAGTCGCGGGCAGAAGCTAGTAATAAATAAATATTACGGGACAATTTTACACAAATCGAACTAGTCCTATGGTAAGCTCAATAAGGCTTGTGTTATGAGTACTAGACGACGATATATTTGTTACTTATACACATAGAAAACATCCAAGACTCAGGAACAAATATGTAGACTCATCACACACATATTTGCCCTTACCGGGATTTGAACCCAGGACCTCAGCTTCGCAGGCAACGTTACTCCTACTGAGCTAAACCGGTCATCAAATTGAGACGTCAAAGATTATAGATAATTACATGAACAAGACCCATATGTTTTAAAAATATGCTCTTGAGGTTTATGTGTGCTCTACCTTTTAACGGACATAAATATTATGAAATCACGTTATGCGATCTGATAACAGGTCTCTTTAATAATTGAATCATCAGTTGTTATCAGTAGGCTTGTTTGTACAAGGTTGATATTCAATGTCGAATAAATGATGTTTAATACAGTTGAATATATAATTTACTTCCTATAAACGTTATCAGTATTTAGTTACTACCAATAATAAGATTATTTTTGGTCAAAGAAAATTTGGGCCATTTTTATTTAATCTCATTTGTTTTAGAAACCCCATATTAACTCCAGACGAACAAAGACACCAATATATATACACCACAACGTTTCAAAAATATGTATACAAATCTTATTATAATGGCTGTAAGGTTGTATACATGTTTTGGAACTTTGTGTGGATATTTATGCTGTTCATGCTGTTCATGTATCTGCTCGTTTGCCTCCTATGTCATAAAATAAGATATTCCACCTAAAAAAAGTTACATATTTATTAATTGTGTATGTTACTGTGAAAAATTAAATTTTTGGAAGAAGCTTTTACTGCCGATTGTACTTTTCTTTAAACACTCGTTAACTAATCATTAAGACGATTTTGAACAGCTCACATTCGGTAGGATTGTGTTATTTTGTTACATAGTTCCTATGACCACCATCCGGCTCCATCATCAGATCAGCTCGATGGTGTCATAATATTATATTGTTACCTAACTTACAAAACGAACTTAGTATGCAAAATTTTAGCTCAAACACAAACCGGGAAGTGGGTCAAATTTAACTTGCAATATTTAACCAGAATACAAACATACATACATTGCAAGTTAAATAAAAGTTTGTAAAATGCAGGTCAACCTGACTGACCTACATCGTGTAGTATAGATGTAATAGGCAAGTATAAACATTAAACATCTATACTATTGTAAAGTTGTAAAAATGAAATGTTTGTACATTGAAGATATTAAAAAATAAAGATTATATCGCACTATTTGAAGGTCACTGAATCGATCATTTTTTTGTATGTTTGTATGTGTTGTGGCTTCATCACGCCAAAACGGCTAAGCGGAGTTCAACCATTTTTGGTACACGGGTAGCTTGATATCCACAGATGGTTATAGTATACTTTTTACAAAAAGAGGTGTTATGACTTTTTCTCTTCCGCGTACGAAGTTGCAGGCACCTTCTAGTTTTATATAACTGTCATATACTTGAAATATTATAGCTTATCAGAGTATTCAGTTGTTATCAATGCACTATCAATTTAGGTGCTTATATGACATCAAGATGATAGATAATATGAGTATCTCTTTGAACAACTATATATCTTATTCCCTCACGTTATGAATGTTTAATAGGCGTTGTAAAATAATTTTATCGGATATCATATTGATGTGGGGTATAAGTGAACAGCTAAGATTGTAAAGATAATACTTTTATATGTGAACTTAATTTCACAATACAAGAAAGTACAAATGGCGGACTTTATGCCATAAAGTTAACACTACCAGTTAACCATTAGGCTGTTCTGAGACATTATTGGTGCGGGATTTCAGTATCAAACTTGTACAAATTAATAAATACAAGGATGAATCACAAGATAAGATACGAAGGTCAAATGCAAAATAACAAGTAATCATTGGAACAAAAAACCCGAATCACGAAGAAAAAGGCTGGTGACCTTCAAATCTTGAGTTATGAATAAGGACACTAAATCCCCTTTCAATTGAAAAAAACTAAAAGATCGAACACAGCTGGTCTAAATACGCTCATGCATCGTAAACGCAGTAACGTGACGTGACTTAAGGCCGAGCCATACCGACCAAATGCGTGTGCGTGACGTGCGCGTGAGCGTGCGAGTTGAAAAGTATGAATCCTCACACCCCACGCGTACGCACACGTTACGCAAGCGGTGCGTCATCTCTTATGAGCATCAAATTGATAAGGCGTATGACCAAAACATAAAATAACCAGGAACAGCAGCAACAAACATCAAAGATTTTGAAGAACTCAAATGAGATAATATACGCGATATAATCCGTTAAATTGTTTTATGTAAATTTAAATTCTGTGTTTGTACATATTAGGGAACGGCTTTTTGTATGGAAATGGTCCTCTTGTTTTAATGGTACTTCGTTATACATAAAACGTTAAACAATTCAAAGAAATTTCTAATGAGATGAAACTCGAAACGGCAGACAACTTGAGAATATGCGTTAACTACTTGTTTAGCCACCACGGAAACAAATGCCTCTCAATAAAGCGATGCCGCGATTGCCAGGCGCAACGTAATACCACGTTACATGATGCTTTTAGGAAGACTTAAACAAACATGCCGTTAACGACTTTGCTCCCACGATGCCACAAGACAGACAGTGGAACCGCAGGAAATATAACATTAGCATCTCATGAAGCATCTGAAATATTATAAGCAACAGCTCAAATAAAGGTCAAGGCGGCCAATGAAACTTCTAAACTATTATAAAGTTGTAAAATTGAAATAAATAAATATCAGGGACAATCTTACACAAATCGACCTAGTCCCAAACTAAGCAAAGCTTGTACTATGGGTACTAGGCGACGATATACATAATATATAGATAAATTATAACACTTAAATACATAGAAAACATCCAAGACCCAGGAACAAACATTCGTGCTCATCTCACAAACACTTGCCCTGGCCGGGATTCGAACCCGGGACCGCCAGCTTCGTAGGCCGTTGTACAACCCACTGAGCCAAACGTGTCGTCAAAACATTTGTACATTAAATATATTTTCAAATAAATGATTGTAATGGACTATTTGGAGGTCACTGAATCGAACATTTTTTGTATGTTTGTATGTGTCGTTGTGGCTTCATCACGCCAAATCGGCTAAACGGATTTCAACTATTTTTGGTACACGGGTAGCTGGGTATCTCTAGATGCTTTTAGGATACTTTTCCCCGACTACACTGCAGAAAAAAAGAGGGATTATGACTTTTTCTCCTCCGCGAACGAAGTTGCGGGCGCCTTCTAGTCTATACTATTATAAAGTAGTAAAAATGAAATGTCTGTACATTGAAGATATTTTCAAAAAATATATTGTTATGGACTATTTGGAGGTCATTAAATCGAAAAATATTTTTTTTGGATTTTAGGTATGTTTGTATGTGTCGTTGTGGCTCATCACGCAATATAGGCTAAACGGATTTCAATTATTTTTGGTACACTGGTAGCTGGGTATCTCTAGATGGTTATAGGATACTTTTTACCCGACTACGCTGAAGAAAAAATGAAGGGTTATGACTCTCCGCGAATGAAGTTGCTAGTATTTATTAAGAGTATTGATTGACCAAGGATCTCAAATATCCTTAATCACAGAAAAGGCGGCCTAATGCTCGGCCTTAAAAGACAAAAGTGTAATGGAGCCATTTCTGGCGTTGGACAGCTAGAAAACAATTGGGACTGTATACAAATAAAAATAAAAATCCTAAGAAAAAATGTGTTCGATACGTGTAGCTGTAGCTTGCTTTATGAGCTTTTAAAGCTGGATGGGAAAGTCCCTTTTTAAATTATGACAATATTAATAACTAATACATAATACCATTGAATAACCCATGGAATGTATAGTCATTTTGTTATGAAACCGTTTCGATAAACGCAAGTTTTAACATAGTTGCAGAACAAAGTTCTTAATTTCCCCATACAAGGTTAGAAACGTCTGACGTCACACGTCCCTAGGCTTTAGTAGTGAGCGCTTTTGGGAAAGTCCGAAAATGTGATTTTAACATTGCTGTATCTCGGTAAGTTTTTATGAGATTAAAGTAGTTTTTTACCAATGTTTATATTATATTGAGAGGTTGTTCTATAACATACCACAGAAAAAAGTTGTTTAAAGTTGTCAACGTCCCAAAAACAAAGACATCTTAACAGTAACTTGCACATATCTATTTATATGTAAAGACATCATGTCTGCGACGTATGTGCTTATTAACTACCACACGGAACAAACTACACGCGGACAAAAATCTTGTAAGTTTAAATCAAATGTTTTTAATGTGACCATTTTTCTATTCCAGTGTTCACGGCGCTCCACACGACTGTGATAGAAAACGTGATACTATCATACAACCCCGACGTGCCTCCGAGAGACTCGCCAGATGTCACCACTTACTCCAACAAGGCCTCTCCTATATCGCTCAGTAACGTTGGTAAGATCGCATTATACTCTATACTCTAAAGGTCTCGCTTCCACTCCTGTCGTGGTATTCCGTCCTCCGATGCCACCTACTCTAACAAGGCCTCGCCTATATCGCTCTGCAACGTCAGTGAGATCTCATTATACTCTAAGCGTCTTACTTATTACTCTAAAAGTCTTGCTTACGCTCCTGTCGTAGTGTCCCAACCCCCCGATGCCACCTACTCTAACAAGGCCTCGCCTATAACGCTCTGCAACGTCAGTGAGATCTCATTATACTCTAAGCGTCTTACTTATTACTCTAAAAGTCTTGCTTACGCTCCTGTCGTAGTGTCCCAACCCCCCGATGCCACCTACTCTAACAAGGCCTCGCCTATATCGCTCTGCAACGTCAGTGGGATCTCATTATACTCTAAGCGTCTTACTTATTACTCTAAAAGTCTTGCTTACGCTCCTGTCGTAGTGTCCCGACCCCCCGATGCCACCTACTCTAGCAGGGCCTCGCCTATATACGAGTAGCTTAGCAACGTCGGTGAGATCTCAGTATAATCTAAACGTCTTGCTAATAATCTTGCTTACACTTCTGTCGTAGTGTACCGACCCCATTGTGGCCACGCCGTATAGGCCGCGCCTATATTTCGCAACAACGTCGCTGTGATCTCAGTATACTCTAACCGTGACACGTACAATCCTGTCGTAGTGTCCCGACCCCCCGATGCCACCTACTCTAACAGGGCCTCGCCTATATACGAGTAGCTTAGCAACGTCGGTGAGATCTCAGTATAATCTAAACGTCTTGCTAATAATCTTGCTTACACTTGTGTCGTAGTGTACCGACCCCATTGTGGCCACGCCGTATAGGCCGCGCCTATATCTCGCAACAACGTCGCTGTGATCTCAGTATACTCTAACCGTGACACGTACAATCCTGTCGTGGTGTCCCGACCCCGCGATGCCGCCTACTCTAACAAGGCCTTGCCTATATTGTTCAGCAACGTCGGTGAGATTTCAGTATACTCTAAACGTGATACATACAACCCTGTCGTGGTGGTCCGACCCACCGATGTCACCTATTCCAACAAGCCCTCATCGATATCGCTAGGCAACGCCGGTGACATCTCATTATAATTTAATCTAAACGTCTTGCGTATACTTGAAAGGTACTGCTGACACTTGTGTCGTGATGTCCCGACCCGCCGATGGCACCTACCATCAAAGCCTCTCCTATATTGCTTATCAACTGCAGTGTCATCTCAGTATACTCTAAACCTTGTCGTGGTATCCCGACCCCCCGATGTCACCTCCTCCATTAAGATCTCATCTATATCGCTCAGCAACGCCGGTGAGATCTCACTATACTCTAAACTAAAAGTCTTACTTGTACTTTAAAGGAATTGCTGACACTCCTGTCGTGGTGTCCCGACCCCCCGATGGCACCTACTCCAACAAGGCCTCTCCTATATCGCTTAGCAACTTCGGTGAGATCTCAGTATACTCTAAACGTCGTACTTACAACCCTGTCGTAGTTAGCGTCCCGACCCCCCAATGTCATCTACTCCAACAAGGCTGAGCTTATATCGCTCAACAACTTTAGCGAGATCTCATTATACTCTACACAACATCTGTACTTGAATGAAGCCGCAACGACACATACAAAAATATAAAATATAAATATGTTTTCGTTTCAATTTTTTTTTTATAACTTCAATGTACAGACGTTTCATTTTTACAATTTTCTAATAGTATAGATAGATGAACGACTCTGAGATTCTAAGAAAATCGGAAACATATACATAATTTATGGATTTAGGCGTTACTTTAATTATAAGTTGCTTCGCTATTCCTCGAAATAGTGTCTACTATTTTAACACTTTTCGTTCTCCATACAAACGTAGTTACGCTCTCATTTTAAAACGACTAGCTGTTTGCTCTGAAATTTTGTACTTAGAATAAGTTAAGATATATGCAGGCCTGTAATTAGTTTATATAGCTTCGGATATCATAATAAAAAAAATACAGTTAGTTTAAGCTTTTCATACAATCTCAAATCTTCTTCTTCTTTATAAACTAATTACAGACCTAGATATTCCTCATGGCATTGTATATGCAATGTTTCGGTAAAATCCAACACGTAGTTTTAAAATGAGAACGAAACTCCCGTTTGCATACAAGGTGAAATTCGGCCGAGCTTGCCGGGGGACTCTTAAGCTTTAAGATTTGACACCATATTTTCCAGGAACAAGAATACCCTCGGAGGTAGACGCTGACAACGAAGCTGATGCGCGCAAGTGCGAAGCGATCCTTCCGGGTATCAAGGTCCTGTGGGGAGTTCTAGAGGAGTATGTCAAAAACGGTAAGTGATTCGAACCCTACCTGGGTGAATCAACGTTTAGACCCATCTCAATCTCAATCTCAATCTGTCCACAGTTTTTAAACTTTATTGTAAAACTAGAGGGCGCCTTCTAGTTTTACAACTTCGTTCGCGGTGGAGAAAGCGGCGGTCATAACCCCTTTTTTTTTCTCTAACATATCTGGAGATACCCAGCTACCCGTGTACGAAAAACAGTTGAAATCTGTTTAGCCGATTTGACGTGACGAAGCCACAACGACACATACAAACATTTTATTTTTACAACTTTATAATAGTATAGATAATACATACATACAATCACGCCTTTTCCTCAACGGGGTAGACAGAGACCTTCCACTTGCGACGGTCCTGGCATACAACTGCCGCTTCATCAATCATTAATTAATCTCTTCATGCATGCTCGTCGGTCTAGAGTACTTTTCACTTGCTCTTTTTTCGGAATGTCTCCAATCTGATCGCGAAACGTTCGTCTAGGCCTTCCTCTTCCAACATTTCCACTTACATTCGCCTTGTAGATTTTTCCAGTCAATCTTCTTTCATGTATTCTCTCTACATGCCCAAACCACCTTAGCATCGCTTTCTCGATTCGAGTTACTGCATCTTCTGTCACACCACAACGTTTCCTGTTCATAAATTACGTCATCTATTTTTGACAATTTTTGAGCCCCCCTCCCCTCCCCTAAATCATCCAACCATTATAATTCGAACGATCCCCCCCTCCCTACCAAATAAAATTATGTCATTCCCAAAAAATGCGTTTTTAGCAATAGTTTATAGAAACACGAATTTCATTCTTTTTTTACCCATTGATACACTTTTTAAAGATGCGAATGATGATGTCATCTTGGTAACGACCCCCCCCCCCCCCCTCACCCCTCCTTCGTCATGCTACCATCATCCGATGTCCAAACAACCCCCCCAAATTTGAAATGACGTAATTTATGAATTTATGAAATTTCACACCAATCATGCCTCTCAATGCTTTCATTGTTCTCATTGGTGTACGTTAAAATGTTGAGTGCCCCTTCTGTTAAACCTAATAAATAGGAAAATATCATATTAGAAGCCCGGGACTGATATCACAATCGTAATATTACTCGATCGCGTGATGCCATATCACGTATCACTTGGAAGAAACAAGCATCTAACAGAAAGAAAGAAAGAAAATACATTTATTCGAGGGCATATTTATACAGTAATACAAAAATAAATTACTAAACTAAGTAAGCCCCGAAATGGTCCCACCTCAGCATAATGCTGGCTCTAAAGCCAGCGATGATCTTCCGGTGAGACCATAACATCACTCGATAGGATATCACTCCGGCGCTGACGCGTCGACCGATCGCGGTTCTGTTAGAAACTATAAGGTGTACACCTTCGTTCGCGGAGGAGAAAGAGTCATCCCCTCTTTTTTTCTTCAGCGTAGTCGGCTGGAAAGTGTCCTATAACCATCTGGAAATATCCAGCTACCCGTGTACCAAAAATAATTGAAGTCCGTTTAGCCCATTTACAACGACACATACAAATTTGGCTATAATCCAATCCATTAAATATTCAGATCGAGTGAACCAACTAGGCGTAGCGGACGTCGGTGGCGGCTGCCTCTACAAACTGCACGCTTGGGCCAAAGTGAAGCCAGCTATCGCTCAGATCAACCTAGCCTCGTGCTGCGTGGTCCCGCCGTCGCTTCACGCCTTCTGTCGGGCCAATGACGTGCAGTTGTTGACCCATGCCGATCCGCCAGGTGAGTTGTTGTTCCAGTTGTAAATATATAGTCCTAGTTGTAAGAAGGTAGTCCTGATTTTAACAACGTAGCCCCAATTGTAACTTAGTAGTCTCGATTGTAAATAAGTAGTTCCGTGTAGTCCCGATTGTAAATATGTAGCTCCAGTTGTAACTGAGATCCGCATACATGCGCTACAAAATCACTAGTCAATTTAATAGTTACTAAGAGGTTGAGTGTCGGTTGAGTCGACCTGCTAGGCGTATTGGACGTTGGTGGCGGCTGCCGCTACAAACTGCAAGCTTGGGCCAAAGTGAAGCCAGCCATCGCTCAGATCAAATTAGTCTCGTGCTACTTGGTTTCTCCATCGCTTCAAGTTTTATTTTTCAAAACGTCCAGGTTCGATACCCGAGCTCAGTTTTTTTAAATATATGAATGCAGTTTGTCTTATTACTAAAATCGATGACATGGTTCCTATGAAGAGATTTTCGTACGTCTTATAGTTTCAGACTTTCCCATACTGACCGATCCACAGTGTGGGATTTTCCCTCAAATTTGATCACCACCGTTTTATCTTTCCATTGTGTCTATCTCGTCAAATTATAGTCTTCAGTGAAACTCCAACGGTTTTATTTAGCATAGTTTTGAAGATAAAAAGAAAATCGAGAAAACACCATAGAAACCTTAAAAAACACATTTCTTATTTAAGATGCAATTTTTTTTTCAATACTTACAAATGGAATATTCACGCTCCAATAGTTTTTAACTACCAAAACCAATTAATAAAACATAAAATTGAGAATTCTAGGCGACAAAATATGAAATGTTCTTAAATATTCAAAATATTTATTTCTCAATAATCATAAGCAGTTAGCGTTTTCTTTTTTAATAATACACTTATTTCTAATGAGAATTAGTACCAAAAAATGTTTTGGATGGTAATAACGCAGGATTCTTGACATAAAGATTTTAGAATTTTTCGGTTAGGGATGCCACCTTAACACTGTTAAGTTATATTTAACTATTATAAATGGCAAGATTTATAACATCATCACTGATACCACTTCTTAATTACGTTGCGCTTGTTGTGGGGCCACAGCATCTGAATTTAACAAACTGGATGTTGTAAATAAAAGAAGAGTAAAGAAGCGCCTTGCTTTATGGTCTAAGTCCACTGCATGCCTGGATAAGGTTGTTTGAGTTTTTACTTTATTTGGGCTACAAAAATGACCCTGCTATCAGTACTTGGAGGGTATCAAAAAACTCAGTAACGGCACGTATTATTAATGAAAGGAAAAAGAACATACAATTAGAAATCCGGTCCAAACTGTCGCTCTTAATAGATGTAATTCGACCCAATTCAGGGACTAGCAATGACGGAAGTATGGTTTGGATGGCATTCTCAGATAAACATCGAAAAATGTTCGCCAACATTTTAGGCATAAACGAATGGCTTGTGGACGATTTTCACAAAACACTGGTTGCTCTCTCGAGTGGTTTGCCAATAGACACCGAAAAAATTCGTGTATTAAAAATTCAGTGCATCTGTGGATGAATAATATATAGAAAAATACAACTGGTTTTATATGTCAGTCACAATCCATAAAATACTGATACATGGCAAATCATCGAAACAAGTCCTTTGCTAGTAGGAGTGCTGTCCTGGCAGGCCGGTGAATCACGGAACAAATTCTGGAGGTACGATCGAGGGCATCATACACGAAAAATAAATTGAAAGTCTACAAGTCAGACCCCATTATATCCGATTTATCTCTAAAAGGCCGTATGGATAAAGAAAAAAGTATACCAATTTCTGATAAAGATCTGTCCCTGCTATAGTCACTGAAAACGACGAAAACATAACTCTTTGCACTGATGAAACACTCATTCTGTCTGATGAAGAGTGACTGTATTTGGTAGTAAAAACTTAAATATGATGATTAAAGTAGCAATTGGAATCAGTTTACCAACCTACAATACCTACATATTTATTTCCTTACTACTTTAAAACTTTATATGTTAAATTCCCAACCCGCAAGAGGCGAGCGAGACAACCACAGCCCATCCCATCACAATCACGAGATCAAATCAAATCAAATAAATCAAATCTGTGACTGTGAATGTGAATGACGATGTATATTTTCAAATCTTGTCGACAACCCTATTTCCATAGAAATCAGACAAAAACTTAGAAATGCTATAAATCCACAATCCCTTAAGATTAATGATTGAGATTTTGAGTCATTATACGCGTACTTAATATAAATCTAATAAAGATATAAAAAACGCTAATATTGCAAGACTTTTTTTTACAAATTATTTTTTTTAATAAATAAGATACTTTGTAGCATCCCATTTAACAACGGTACAATGCTGAAATTTGCACAAATAAGAGAAAGCATTTCCTTAAAGCTAAGAAAACAATATGAGACTATCACTGCTAGTACTTTAGGAAATAAAAATATGAATACGATTTCTAAAGGTCATTGACTGCTTTAAAAGAAATATATATCTCGAAAAATAAACACTATAGGCAACTGGGAGTTTGATCCTAGACTTTAAAATAATGTAAAGTTATTAATCCATACTAATATTATAAATGCGAAAGTGTGTCTGTCTGTCTGTCTGTCTGTCTGTCACCTCTTCACGCTTAAACCGCTGAACCGATTTGGATGAAATTTGGTATGGAGATAGATAGTTTGAGTCCCGGGGAAGGACATTTTATCCCGGAAAAATACCCTTATCCGCGATAAACGAGTTTAAGGCGGACGAAGTCGCGGGCAGAAGCTAGTAAAATTATAAAACTAAGGTGCACAAAACTGAGCAAAAATCCCACACTGTGCGATCTAAATGTGCCACCCTGTATATAAATATGAATGTTGAATAATAAGGAAATTTGGGGCTGGATTACTTGTTAAATGGGCAAGAGAATGATGAATTTATACTTACTTTGTTACAGATCTACTGTCCCTGGCGGCCCTGAAGACCCTCTCGGACCCTGGAGTCATCTGCAACAGCCTGGACTGGTGCGCGCGGTACCAGGTGCACATAAAGTGCAGGGGCGTGCTCGCTCTCAAGGGGTACGTGTGTAAGGCCACGTTGGAGAAGCAGGTTAAATAGTACATTATGCAAATGAAATAGTTTCCTTCAGTTACTTATTAGCCGAATCAACCGTCATACACTAACAGTGCATCAATAACTAAAGACGCAGACGTGTGGTCGACTGTAACAGCCTGAATTGAAGCGCGCGGTACCAGGCGCGCATAAAATCCAGGGGCGTTATCGCTCTCAAGGGTTACGTGTATAACACACGCTGGAGTACACATGTTGGAGTACGCATGTGTAGTAGTAATTTTGATATTGCCCTATTTAACCTACTTAGGTTAAATAGGGCAATATCAAAATTAAATAGTTTCCTTCAGTGATGAACAGCCGACGCAATCGACCGTCAAAAACTAACAGTGCATTAAAAACTACACATGCGGACGTGGGGTCGACTGTAACAGCCTGGATTGGCGCGCGCGGTACCAGGCGCACATAAGGTGCAGGGGCATGCTAGCGGTCAAGAGTTACATGTAAATTGTAAAACCTCGTTGGAAAAACCAGTTGAATCGTCTGCTGACAACCAAAATTCACTAAAATATCTGCCCCTATTCGACCATTTCGTCTATTGCAGACAATTTGTGGTGTTAATGTTCGGGAGGCACCGTTTTTGATGGCTGATTAAACCGATACGAGAGCGACATGTTCGACCACAGAAGGGTTACTCCGAATACCGACATTCGTAACGTGCCATCCCTCTCGCTCTCATGTTAAACTGTATTTGTTTTGTCAAAATCAATATGAAAACCGATAGAGATTCCGTATTAATGTCATTATGATAAGGTACGAAAGGGTACACAAATTAAATTCCTTGACCGTACGTATTTGTTAGTTAGTGAGTTTTGGTTGTGAACAGGCGATATAGTAGGTACTTACATTATCCTTCATAATCAAAATTGAAAAGTAATTTCCATCAGTTAGTTATTAACGGCAAGGAATGCATACAGCATTAATTAATAACAAAAATACATTACTGGTATTCTAATATTTGTACAGTATCCGCGGAATTTTGACTTGTCAAAGAATGAAAAAAAAAAACTGCTATTCAGGGCTTGTAACCGGTTACAAATAAACTGGTACTTATTTAGGTTAAACCGGTTAATTATTTAGGTTACGTACTCTAACCGGTACATGGATTTCGATCCTTATTTGCGGTCCGACATTTTAACCGGTTAGTTAGAGCGGTTTTTTGCGAGCGTAACCTTTATTATGGTATATAAACCGGTTTTCAAGCCCTGGTGCTAGTTAAGAAACGAAGTAAATGAGTAATTTAAAAAACTAGATAGGTATCAAATTGGCTGTCCGCAAAGTAAGCTACGTAATTAAAAAATATACTATAAATGGTCTACGTGTTTGAGAGCTACGACAGCGCAGGTAGACACCCAAATACACACGTTCCAACACCCTCTTTTCGGTTAAAGATTAATTAAAAAAAATTGCAAACCATGGTGATGTCATAAAAAAATGGGGAAACATAACTAATGTGAAATATAAAATATGCATTTTTTAAGATAAAATTTATTTTTATTTCATTTGTTGATTATTTAAAAGTACTTATAACATATAAAGGACGATAAAAGTTAGTGAGATATTACCCCTATATTATATTCATGTTCGTTGCAAAAAAGTAATAAGGATTAGAGGCTGACACAGCTAACGTCGCAGTTGCATACAAATAATCTAGAAAATTCACTGTTTTCGCCGTGCTGGCAATGCAAATTGGTGCTTACCGAGACACGGACGAGATACATTGCCATTTTAATATAGAGAATTCTCCTCACGCCAATAAGTAATGCAACAAATACAGTGTCAAGGACCATAAAAATAAGAGGACTGTCAATCGCTGTACAAAAAGCCGTTCCCCGATAGTCACAACGCCATCTATGTAAAGGAATTATTATTTACAACTAGAAAATGCCCGCAAATTCGTTCGCCGAGGAGAGAAAGTGACATCCCCTCTTTTTTTTTCTATAACAAAGTCGGGTAAAAAGTATCAAAAGTGTACCAAAAATAGTTGAAATCTGTTTAGCCAGTTGGATGTGATGAAGCCATAACGACACATACAAAAATACTCAAAATAAATGTTTTCGATGCAGTGATCTCCAAATAGTCCGTTATAATAGTTTTTTTTTAATATCTTCAATGTACAGATATTTAATTTTTACTATAATAGTATAGATATTTCAATTTTCCAGCGTGGCACAGTATTTAAATGTTTCTATTTCTTTATTATTAGCTTATAACGATGTAATTGTTAATGTACTGTGTTAAATTATAACATCGTTAAATGTTGAGTTTTTAAGCGCCATCTAGTTTTTGCCTTGATATCCTCTTGCGGTCGTCACACGAACTATAATGTATGGTGATTCACAGTCCTCTTTTTTTCGGCACCGTGCACAATAGTAAACAATATGGAGTTGCTGGGTTATTAATAAATGAGTAAATTATCATTCCCAAACTATTTCATTTCTCAAATATTTCATTTATTAACCTTAGTTTCTTTCCGAAAGCGTTAAATTTGAACCTAACCTTACCTAACCCCACAATGATCTGAAAAATGGCATAAAAAAAAATATATGTTTTCGTTTTTGGAGTGAAGCGCGAGTTGAGAAACGAAACAGTTAAGAACAGCCGTGGCAGCAGAGTGGTCCAAAAAAATGTTTTGAATATTATCTCTCCACAAGGTTCTTGTCTGACCAAAACCTATTACAAATTGTTTTAGAGGCAATTAGAGGTAACTGACAAGTGGCAATTCTTATATAGAACATTGTATGAAACGCCTTTCAACGAGCATTGTTATGTAGGGTGAAAATCATGAATTCTTCCTAAATTGGTATTTTCATCTACTATTTAAAGATATCAAGTCCAAAATTACTTATTATCACCTCTTGTTTGTGTTTGCCGAAATGCATTTTGTATGAACATTATAAATTCTGCTCACAATTCATTTGATAAGTGCGACCTCTAAATAATCTTCCAATTGATTATAATTTGGGACAATGATTATTACTTGATAGGAGACCAATATTAGTAATGTGGAGTCAAAATTGAATGCCCTTTTTTCCACATAAAAATGGACCACCCTACCAGGCAGTTTGGGAAAAATACTTGAAAAGACAGGAAAGAAAGTTGGTAACTATAGAGTATGGAAACAAGAAAATATTATATAGTGTTGTGATTTATAAATGAGCTAAAAGTGATTTGGCTGTGGGTGGTTGTTAGAAAATTGATGAAAACCTCTCTTTCTGATTGTGCATTCAGTTATTGATTGTATACGATCGTTTTAGGTACAGTCGGCATCAAATATCCTGTAGCATCCAAGGCGGTAAATACACGTTGATAATAATACAATAATGAAATATTAATCAACGATCATCGCGTTAGAAATAAAGTATTTATTTTGTATAAAATTATATTACCTATTACAACTCGATTTAAGGGTCAATTTCGAAGTTTTTCAACCGCACTCATTAGTGTCACCGCATGAATGGTGCCTTCCATGATCCTTTCATGTATTTAGCTTCAATTTGGTTGGCCAATTCATGACATCGCGTACGAGGGATTAATCATGCTGCAAGTCTCTTGACATCATTTGTCTGTCATCGGCATCAAATGTACGCTGCTGCTTATCGGCATAAAAATAAGTGACGATAAAAAAAAATCCAAATTTTATCTCTTTATTTCACTAAACGTCGATATATATTTGGAACTTTGCATGCTACAGACTATTTAATGTTACTGTATATAACATATACATACAGACTATTTAATGTTACTGTACATAAAATATTCTTAACATTGGTCACATGAGTTTCTACTTATATACAAGATATATAGATTATTAATATTATTATAATTAATACAAGAATATGTTTATAGACATACATATATGTGCATGGCGTCATAACATAAGATCTTCGTTGCTTTCTGTCTGGTTAATTTTATACGAAACCTTAAAAATGTGTAATTTAAATTAATTTCTAGTATTACGTATTATAATTTTTAGTTAATTGTACTTAGAAATAGACACAGGGGTCGTAAATGTTTAGAAATGTAATCTCATTTAAACTCCAAAGCATTATAGATAGTAAATGCTTTTACGTTTTCCTATATAAGATAATTAAAAAAATACTTTGAAGTGCCAGTACTTAAAAGAACTAACTTCCTATTGACAGTATTTTTAAATATGTAGTAACATTCCTTTAGACATGACTTGTACTTAAATGTGTACAACTTTGTAGATCAGGAACTTAAAAGTGTATGCCTTGAACGAAGGTGTGTACATCTTGAACTTAATTGTATACGTAAATACACATGGAGTTTAAATGGTACCGTCGGCCAACACATTGGCCTACTACTTTTGAACCTTAATACACACAAAATTGAGTTGAAAAGTGGTAATTTCATGGCCGATCGTACACCTTGAACTTAAATGTGTACATCTTAAACTAAAATGCATTGAATTTTGAAGTGTGTACACTTTAAACTTAAATGTGTATAACTTAAACTGAATTGTGAACATCCTAAACTTAAAAGTGAACTGATGTTTACAATTTTACCATTACACATAGAATTGATTTCCGCGTGATTTAATCTTATTTAGTTGTAATTTTAATTTTTTGGTTTTGGTTACATAAAATGTCTTATCAAAACTATTTGCAGTAGAAAATTATACATTACAATATTGGTGTTATACCAATTTATTATAATTAAATAATATTGTGTTTGCAATACCTTAGTCTAATTTTATGTGCATATATATATCATATAAACATGTTTACCACTGACTTGTCAAATACTTAATAATTAATATGTGCTAAGCAAATTACACATTAAACATGAAGCACCATTTTTTAAAGTTTGAAGCAAACGATCGAACACTGGTACAGTATTGAAAAAAAAATGTCGATGTCGTTTTTAAAATTGATACAGTGTACAAGGTTGGTTTTGAAACTACATACAATTGTTTATAAAATATAGAAATACGTAGTAAAAAAAACATGTGCACTTATTGTAACATTTTATTATATAAGATGGAATATGAATAAAATATGTTTAAATTATATAATTATATTTATTGTACAACTATTTGCTGTTTCATTTATTGCTATTTGGAAAACCCACGAATGTTTATATTAAACTTGAGATAACCCCTATGCGGACCATAGATCCATAGTAATGTCACTGTCTAGAAAACAATAGAGTCATCTTACGAAGCCGTCTAGACAAAGGGGTGCAAGGGGCGGGACGCGGGTGGGGCGAGCCCGAGCTGCATAGTCCTAGTCAAAGGCGTTGGCCCACTGTATGTTTTTTAGACTGTGGTAATGTGCCGTTAGGAATTAAAGTTTGTACGTTATCGTGGTATACAGGATGTATGGCTGTTCGTATGCCAAATTACTAGAGAGTAGCTAGCAGAGGCGTGGCGTCAGGAAAATTACATAGGAAGAAAAAAGGTGGCTATAATTCTTTCCTTGGGCAACCCGGTGGGAGTCGGATTTTTAAGGACGCCACACCACTGTAGTTAGGGTCATTTGCATCACATTTTGGGCTGGGACAATTGTCCTCGCCAACTATCTTTTTATTATTGGAGATTCCAGTTGCCATCGCTTCCAAAAATACTGGCTCAGCGCCTCAAGCTGAAACCTGTCTAAGCGGTTTTGCGTTATGGCAGGCAAGCTTGTTGATGAAGTGACCTGGAATCAGAGTTTGGAAATAGTTAGGAAAGGAAGACAATGGACAGGGATCGGCTATTGGGGATAATCTTCACCTAACTAAATAGGGTTGTCGGCTCCTCGAAAGTTAAGTACGAATCAATCTTAAGATGAGTCGAGAAGGTCTTAGTAGAAATTATAAGAAGGCGTGATTCTATATGTACTGTAATTCTAAGTACCACCTCGGTTTAATAGAATATTTAAATTTATGAAATAGACGCGAGCCGTAGGCAAAGAGTAAAGTAATGGTGCGTGCGTCACGTGCTAGGTCGGTAAGTAAGAGCGGGGAGCTCGGTGGGTAGGGGAAGCGGGGGCGAGACAAGCCTATTCTGTGTGGTTTTTTAGGTCATGAGCAGGGGTCGGACAAAAAGTGCGGATGACGTCAAACCACTTATCCTATAAGAGATGATTTCAAATAGTATTTTTGATTTTCATAAATAATTAGCACTTATCATTTATCAACCTCTTTATTTAACGATATCGCCACTTGAAATGATTAAGTACGTTTTTGACTGACACATTGTCAATCAGATGAACAATAAATTGACTTCGTTATTGTTTTGCTATTGTATCTTCACGATTATATTTAGGTAAAATTTATATTTACTAATATATAAAAAAAACGCTATAAAATGTCATGTTTCCTCGAATATTGCGGCAATTTTCCGTTTTTGGAGGTACGTGACAAACACGTTACATATACTGCTCTTGCTGTAATCAAAATATACCAATGAAGGTAAGCCATTAAACCTATTTATCTGAGGTTCCCACAGATTTGTCCTGATTAATCTTAAATAATCGTACCTTATGGTAACGAGTTTCGTGAAACTTATTTTATTCACTACATCACCCTACCACCTGTATTATTTATTCCATGGATTTATTTACGATTATTTTGTTACTTCATTAATTCTACTTCGTTACTACATGTCACACGGAAGTTTAAATACAAACATCATCCTGTGTTCAAGATTAGGTACGTCATTTTTACGTCATCGGCACTTTTTGTCCGACCCCTGGTCATGAGCAGGAGTGTCAGGGATGCTGGGGAGGGTCACACTGGGCAACTTTTACTATGCGGCCAACCATGAAATCGTGAAAAATATTAGCTAATTCATGCTCATACTCATATTTATTGCGATCATGTTCATTACAATTGATGGTACAATATACATTTTATGTAGGTAAGTACATGATACCCTGTTAGGGCATTGCAATTTCTTATATGTATACTAAAACTTATACATTATCATTACATGAGACACTGTTGTGAAATGCATGTTTCACACAGTGCATATCTGGTTTAATGTTTTTATTAAGTACTAACATTAGAAATAAGTTAATATTACTAATGAATTTTGTATGAGTCCTCTGTTACTCGAATGAAATGTTTTCTATTCTATTCTATTCTATTATATTCCTCTAAATTACAGTATACAATAAAATGTTAATATTAATAAAATTAGGCAATAGATATTGAATTGACAAAATGTATTTGAATTTTACGTTGCATAAATATATGTCACAGAGTTTATCGTAAATATTATTTAAATATTCCTGAACGGTATAATAACATTTCGAAATCAGTAGTTGTTTCAATATTTTAATAAATTTTATGTCAGAATTTTTATTTTTCATTTGATTTGGTAAGTTGATATATATTTTTATGGCCATGACGTAAGTGCTATTTGAGTGTATTTTTAATTTTAATGCCGGTAGTAGGGGTTTGTTTCTTGTTTCTATGTCGCAAGATGTGAGTTGTGGGAAGTTCGTCGTCAGAGTTAATTGATACCTAATTATCGGAAATATATGTAGCAGCTGATTTATTTTCGCGATTTCGTGGTTGTCTCCAAAGTAAAAGTGCGCAGTGTAACCCTCCCCATAACCCACGTCACTTGCTCATGATCCCAAAACCACCCAGTATAGTTAGGCCCGTCTCACCCCCGCTTCTCCTACCTCTGTAGTTGAGGGCTGCGACATCTGTTGAAGTTCACTGAAACGATATTTGTTCTAATGTTTTGTATGTTATGTATATATGTCTGTGCCTCATCACATCAAAACGGCTGGACGGATTTCAACCATTGTTGGCACAAGGAGTGCTGGGCATCCGAGGATGGTTATAAAAAATTATATAGAGGTTACTTTTACCCGACTACACTTTCGCAAATAAGAGGGCTATTCTTTAGCGAATAACGTAGGCGCCTTCTAGTTAACAATAATAAAATAAGATTATAAAAGTAAAATAAAAACTTACGTAGGTACATTTTAGTTGACAAAATCCTTTTTCATCATCGTTTTAGAGCATTTTACAGAACATTCCCTTTGCCAAAGTAATCGCGAAATCTCCGGTTAGTTTACACGATAAATTGTCAGTGTGGGGGTGATTTCTTGTAATTGTGTGCGTTTGTAGAAAGAGGAATATTTCCGTAGTGTGCTGTACGTGTTTACTACACCCCCGCTAAGAATGCAAAATTTCTTCAAATGAATTTGGCAAGCCTCTTTGGCAATCTTCATTAGTTAAATGCTCTAAGTCGTCATCAGACTATATACGTCCCACTGCTGGGCACAGGCTTCAAGGAGGAAAAGGGTGGTGTAACTCCTTTTATAAATTGTTGAAATAAAACAATTTAACGGATTATATCGCGTATATTATCTCATTTTAGTTCCCGACGTTTCGGAAGCTTTCCAGCTTTCCATGGTCACGGGAGGACCATGGAAAGCTGGAAAGGACCATTTAATCCTTTTATAAAGTTGGATAAAAATCACTTACAATGGGGAATGGATGAAAATTTTGAAAAATCTTGAAATTTTGTTTATAGGTTGGAATAAGCCTCCTTATCGTCAGAAAAAAAACACATTTTTCTGTGGCTTAAAAAAAATAAAAAGATGAAAATGTGTTGGTGGGCCTATATGCCCGCAAGAATAACAGTACATTTACTGGCTGTAAATTTCATTATTTTAATATTTTAATCAAAAATATCAATGCTGCATTGGCCGTACCGTATAAGGCAGGTATAGATAGGCTGACCAACACCTTTTCATCTTTTTATTTTTTTCCATGCCACAGAAAAATCTGTAATTTTCTGACAATAAGGAGGCTTATTCCTTCCTATAAACTAAATTTCAAGACTTTTGAAATTTTTCATACTTTCCCCATTCGCTGTTTTGTAAGCTCTCAACAGCTCCCCATAAAAAAGGTTTTAGATTTTAAAATATGGTCACAAGTATCGACCACCCTCGCCTTATAAGTCGATTTATATTCACGGCACCCCGAATCATCCGAAGCACGAATTATAAATTCAAATAAAAGGGGTTCGTAGGATACCGGATATTGCCTTCCGACCCCGCTTCCGTTGTTGGCGATTTGGATTGTATTAGAAAACATGGTAAATTTCTTAAAACTGCAGCTATCATAGAGTAAATTAAATTTACAGTACAATAACTCTTTATTACACAGAATCCCAAGCATACAAGGGTTTATGTTACAGCCTCTTAACAGTAATGTCTTAAGGGACTTATAGTGTTTTGTGTAAGGTTCCCTTTCTATTTTTATTTATTTCGCCACGAAAACGACAAATATAATGCGGCTAATGTAATTAGCTCCAGTTTTGACAGGCTTGTGTAATCGAATTACATATGGCGTTACGCAAGCTACACAATATGGAAAGCCGCGGGAAATTGAGCGGGGACAATTTCGGCGAGATCGGCGCGCGCATGCGGCACCTCGCGCAGCGTCGGCAGAAACGTTAGAGATATAAAAAAAGTTCTGATTATATATTTTTTAGGACAGGGTGTGGCTGGTGACTTTTATCGTCACAAAATTGCCACTGCCTATGCTTATAGCCGAAGAAATCTCATAGGTTTTATATGAGGGCAATATCTTGCCGCTTTACGCACATCACCAAGGTCTCTATAGAATAGAATAGAATAGAATAGTCTTTATTTCGTCATCACAGGTAATCAATATGAGGTGACAATGGTAAGAGTAGTTAGCACTTCCGTGATGCGCCTAAGTGGCAAACGAATAAAAAAAATAATAATATTAATCCTAGGTTACATTAATATTAAATTTATAAGTGCGTCCCTCAACTCTCCTCTATCACAACTCACCTCGGCCTCCCCTACCTATGGTGATACTGGGGTCAATCGCTGGTCACTTTATAAATTAAAGAAATCTTCATAACATGGGCGACGATGACTACTTTCCATCAGGTGGCTCGTATGCCCTTTTGCCACTTGTTACATAAAAAAACCTCTTGTTCTGCTGTCCGTACACATTAGCCCAAGTTCATCACGCGCGTCTGTCACCGTGAAACACTCTTACTTTCTGATGTGATCCGCGATAACGTCCTTTCGCTTCGACCGGGTTGTTCACACCGGCACCTCACCGGCGAGGGCCGGCAGTTTTGTCTTACACGGGTACACGGCGGCCGTACACGGAACCCTAAACCTAAAGGGGGACCCGAAAGATCGAAAGAAAAAAGAAAGAGAAGAGATAGAGACCGACGTCTCTAGGGCCCCCTTTTTTGAGTGTTCGATGGCTTCTGTTCCTGAGTGCCTGGGGGTCCCAGCATGAATGAAGGTGGCCTCGGCGACCAGTCCAGGCTCATATTCTTCCCTATATCCGATTCTTTCGATCTCTTCTACGCGAATGGGGTGAACCGGTTTAAACCACCTCCGCTCCACCAGTTTATGTTTGCGCTCCACTACTGAATGCCATTACTGGTAAGAACGCTTAGCCAGAACTGAGCCGTTCAAAGTAAGGTTTTATAAAACAATAAACACTATAGCAAAGAGGGTTTGTAACCATCACAGTCTACCCAATGTCTGATTTCAGATTTTTGAGAAAGGGGATGGATTCTACGGGGGCGTCCTTTCGCTTCGACCGGGCTGTACCAGTGCCACCAAATGCCAGTGTCTGACTTACAATATTTGGATTTTTTACACGATCACTGCGGTACCCGGTCTCATAAGCAGTAACTTAATAACAAGTTATTTTAATTGCAGAATCATCTGCTAGGGAAAACTAAAGAACAAGCCGCAGGCGCAGATACGAGTATGTAGCATCTGGTTGAAATACAATGCTCGAGGTAGCTTCGATAGCCTAATTTTCTTAAAAATAATAATAATTTCGGTCTTCAATGCAAGAGTGAATAGGCTGTTACTCAACCAGCGAGCTAGATCCTCTACCCCGTAGTTACCATTAGGTGATACTGGGTTAATCGCTGGTCAGTTTATGAATAAAAAAAGAATAAAAATAATAATATTATAACACAGAGTTCGATTGTAAAGGACAAAATCAATGCCACCTAATTGCAAGCAGGATTCGAACCTGCGACCTCTACTTTAACTCAGAAGTGCTCTGACCAACTAAGCTGTCGCAACTTTACGTATTTACGTGGCTTCAAATTTTTGAACACAATCTAGTTAGCAATTAAGAGTTAGAATTTCCTTTCCCACACAAAGGGAGTTTCGTTCTCATTTTAAAACTACATGTTGTATTTTAACGAAACTTTTTATATACCATGACATGAAGTATATCTAGGCCTGCAATTAGTTTATATGGCTCTAGTTTATAAAACAAACGAAATACAGCAAAAACAAGTAACCTATGAAAATCTTGAATTCGCAGTATTTTTTTATTATGGTATCTGAAGCTACATAAACTAATTACAGGCCTGCATATACCTTAACTTATTCTAAGTACAAAGTTTCAGACCAAACTAGCTAGTCGTTTTAAAATGAGAGTAGTTACACTCGTTTGTATAGAGAAACGAGCTTGCCGGGGACTCTTAAGTGATTTAGCAGTTTTTTTTATGACATAGGAGGCAAATTTACCATCTCATCAAAATTACCATCAGGCGATCTGCAGGTAGGTCTGCTCGACGGATCGCCTGATGGTAAGCGATCACCATCGCCCATAGACACTTGCATCACCAGAGGAGTCACAAGTGCGTTGCCGGTCTTTCAAGTGGGAGTACGCTCTTTTCTTGAAGGTTTGAAAGTCGCATCGGTCCGAAAATACTTCAGGCAGCAATTTATTCCACAGTTAACGTAACGTAGCTTATAAGTCGTGCGAAGCAGGAAATTTCTAGAAAAACACAGTTGTGCACTGCTTAACTATCTAAGTATAGCGTGCACAGGATTTTTATCCAAGGTAGGCCGTTTTTCTGTGCCTATAGCCATGGTCGTTCAGGACTTTGTAGTAGGCAGTTTCTCTGTGCCTGTAAGGAGCCATAGTCCTTCGGGGTTGGCAATGCATTTGTGCCTATACAGACCGCACGCAACTGCGGTTTACGCGGTGCGTTGTTTGCCAATACGTGTACTCAAGTGACGTCATAATGGACCTGGCTGCGTCAGAAGGCGTATGGTCTATGTATCTTTGTATGTGAGTATGTATGTGGGTATGTATGCGGATATGTTATGTGTGTGTATGGCTATTTCTTTGGCACGGTCTGCAGAATAAACGGCTCGATGAATTTGAACTTGTAAAGTGTTTTTGGATTCGCCTTGATTGTGGTACTGACATATTAGACTATATTATTAGCAGTAGGGTTTTACAGAATATTGCCGATATAGGACGATAGATTTTTCAAGCACAAAATTTAAGTGGCCAATGACTGATCATGGGGGATAACTGTACGGTTTACCCTACTTGGTTAAATTACAAATAGATAGATAACAAAGTAATCAGTGTCGGATTGTACGACTTTTGAAAGGGGCAAAATCTCAAATAATGGTTCCCGAATGGAGATAGGTACACATTGTCAAAAAACGTTGCGCTATAACAAGGACTCACGATCTCTTTTGAAGGTGGTGGATACAAGAAACCGGTCAAGTGCGAGTCTTACTCGCGCACGAAGAGTTCCGTACGTCCACATATCCTTTAATTACTTACTTTATTTGTTATAATAGCAAGAGTACACATTCAGTGAAAATTTTCAATTATGATACTGGTACCGGAGGCTTAGTGAGGGTTCTGTTGGTACCCTTTGGACATGCAACTCTAAGACCTGATTTTCTACCGCGCACAATCCGAATGTGGAATGCCGCGGTTTTCCCTGGAGGTTACAGTATAGGGTTCTTCAAGTGTGAATAGGTTTTATTAGGGTCGGCAACACGCACGTAATGCCCCTGGTGTTGCAAGCGTTCATACGCTGCGGTGACTGCTTAGCATCAGGTAAGCCGTACGCTTGTTTGCCACCTTTGGAGTATAAAAAAACCGGCAAAGTGCAAGTTGAACTCGCGCACCGAGGGTTGCGTACAAAATATACGCTACAAATGGCCGTATCTATGAAAATCCAGTGTTAGCAGAGCCCTAATCCTAAGCAAAATATACGCGGTGTTCGATCATTTTACATTGACTTTGACATAGACAGATATACATAAAATTATAATGTGTTTAGTATTTGTTGTTATAGCGGCAACAGAAATACATCATCTGTGAAAATTTGAACTGTCTATAGCTATCACGGTTCATGAGATACAGCCTGGTAACAGACAGACGGACAGCGGAGTCTTAGTAATAGGGTCCCATTTTACCCTTTGGATACGGAACCCTAAAGAAACAAGAACTTGGAAAGATGTTCGTTGTAGAAGTACTTAAGGGAGAGCTTTGTCACAGGCATTTTTCTCGAAAATTAAAGGATGTATATTGATGAAACTTGCGTATAAGTGTTTTGTGTAAGCCGCTAATTAGTTTAGTTAAATAACAAAATTATTAGTTCTGGGGGGGCCACTCCATACATGTAACCGAAGCTGAAAAAAAAACATTTCATATTTGGACAGTTTTCTTCTAAAACCACTTTGAAGATCTTACAAAAATGGTTGATTAAGTGAATAAGTATATCTTCTAAATCGTATGTTCAATAATATTAAACTAACTACAAAACTAAAGCTTCATAAATACTTTGTTTATCAGTGGCCAGTTCCGGATTGAAAGGATTATGGTGATGATGCCATACGTTGATGAACTAACTCGTGAAAACCGCAATAAAGTCACATAAACCACATATACACGTAGAAACAGCTTCTAAAATCACTTAGATTTTCCCTATATCTACGCTACGTCTTCTGACGTTACTAAACGTTATTTTGTCTAGCTTTTGTCCTTATGAGTTTGTTGAACAGGAAACAGACACGTCAACTATGGGGATACTAGCGTAGATCAAGGTACGTCATAAGAAAAATGGTTGGTTTAGTCACTCACATTGTCACATTTTCGAAATATTGACGCGTTAGTATTACCCAACCTGTATAGGTCGTAGATGGGTAATACACACAGAAAAATAGAGATCGGTGAATCGATGAAAAATCCCCGATGTATCTTAAGAAAAAAACCGAGGGTTGCGTACAAAATCCAGTGTTAACAGAGCCCTACTCCTAAGCAAAATGTACGCGGTGTTCAATCATTTTATATTGGTTAATGACATAGATAGGACAGACATAAAATTATACTGTTTTTAGTATTTGTTGTTATAGCGGCAACAGAAATACATCATCTGTGAAAATTTCAAATGTCGAGCTATCACGGTTCATGAGATACGGCCTCGTGACAGACGGATAGGACAGACTCACAGACAGACGGACAGAGTAGTCTTAGTAATAGGGTCCCGTTTGGGATTGGATTGGGAGCGGACCATAAAAAGCTGATAATTGTCAAAGGGCAGAACCGATTTGCTGGTAGCATTCCTTCCTAATACGTTTTAGATAATAAAATAAAACCGGCCAAGAGCATGTCGGACCACGCTCAGTATAGTGTGCACTACAGATGAAAAATTACCATGTGAAAAAGTGCACCAGCAAAAGAGCGTATCTTCGTGGCACTTACATCATTTTGCTCAGAAGCGCAGTTTTTCGCTAATAAATCAAGAATATCCATTATCACAACACAACAAAGCAAAACGGGGTTTAATCGCGTATAAATATGATTTATTTAATTACATTTCATTGGTAATTCCTCAACGTTTCGGACGTCGCGTCACGTCCATGGTCTCGAAGGAAACTGGAGAAGAATTACCAATGAAGGGTAATTAAATAAATGATATTTATACGCGATTAAGTCCCGTTTTGATGTGTTGTGATAATGAGTGAGGATCGTGTAAGTTTAAATCAATGTTATATCCTATCATGTTGAAAATAATTTTCGTTTAAGTATTTATTAAGCTTTGTATTTGTGTTTTTTATACAAATACCAAGTTTGTGTACAAATACAATTTATGCAACTTTCGGATAGATTATTCCTGAAGCAATTAACTAATTTTTTTTTTTTTAAGGGGCGTCGAAGTGTTTTATTTGTAACTGCCGAAATATGTGCCACATGTTGGTCAAGCTGAAAAGCTTCAGTTTACATGTATGGACTACTTCCCCTAGAAATATATATTTTTGTTATTTAACTACCGAACTAAATAGCGGGTATACATAAAGCTACTCCACCTCAATATACATCTTGTAGTTTGTAAGTAAAATGCCTGTGACATATGTTAATAGTAGATTGTTTGACAAGGGGCTAAAATAAGCCATTATGACACGAAGTGATTATTTGGACGAGCTCACGAAGTGAACGAGGACAAATATGTCTGAGTGTCATAATGGCTTTTAGCCATGTGTTAAACACTCTGCTTTTCACTTCGACTGCGAGAAAATAAATAGACTTAACATTCAAATTGCATCAGGTTGGTTTGTTTGTTTTTGATTATTCGTAAGTAGCATGTAGCTGGCCGCAAGTATTTTTTCAGTTTCATAGATATTTGTATGGGATTATATGTACTATTACTACTAGATGTACCATTTAAGTCTCGCTTCTCGAAGCTAATATGACATACTTTTTGAGCAGGAGAAGTGAAAAATTAGTTTTTTTTTTATTCGGTCTATTAACTACGACTTTGATACCAATTACGGAACTGAAGTTGTTATTTTTCTTTGTTTATTAGATACGGATAACAAGTCCATAATGCGATACGTTTTTATCAATCGTAAATCTGTACGCACAAAGACACGGTGCCATTCAACCTGGGTTCTTCTACCTCTGGATTGGAAAAGAGTGCAAAAGATAAAATATATACGACAGGAAAAATCTGTACATGTATTAGAGGCGGCGTCAGGAACATTACAAGGGAAGCCGAAGCGTATTCATTTACTCATTTAAAAAAAAGGTTTAAGATATAAGCCTTTCCCTGGGTAACCCGGTGGGAATCTGCTAATATGGACGCCCGCCACGCTACTGATATAAAGTTGTAAAAATAAAAAGTCAATACATTAAAAGATATCATTTTTTTTTATTTCTTTTGCATTCAACCTTACTTGGCTATAGTTCGAAGTATTTATTTGTGGTAATCACTCAATTGATTATTTTTATATTATTATTTTAATTTTACTGCCATTGATTGAACTGAAAAATTGTTTTTGGATTTTTTAGTATGTTTGTATAAAGTCATTACCTCTATTTTTTTTGGCGTATTTGAGTATAAATATCCTATAACCATCTGTTGATACCCAGCTACTCGCGTACCAAAAATAGTTGAAATCCGTTTAGCCGATTTGGTGTGATGAAGCCACACCGACAAATACAAATGCAAACATATAAAAAATCCAAAATAGTAGAAAATAAAAATATAAAAAAGACTTAACAATACAAGACAATACAATACAACAATTCTTTATTGCACACCAACAACAGAAACGGTAGACAATAGGCGGTCTTATCGCTAAAGAGCGATCTCTTCCAGACAACCTTCAAAAAGCGGAAATGACACGAAATAGCTAGGATTGAGTAGGTGGTGAGATAAGATTACAAATATTACAAAAATAAATAAAAAAACAAACATACATATTATATATATTATATATACTAAACATACATACTAAAATATATATATATACATACATTCAAATTGTATATACAATTTGAATGTATTGTATATATTCATTAAAAACTAAAAGTACAGTTTGAGCAATTCTATGGCAAATCTGATCTGGTTGGTTTGTTTGTTTTTAGTTATTCGTAAGGAGTATGTAGCTGGCCGCAAGTTTTTTTTTCAGTGTCATGGAAATTTGTATGGGATTATATGGCTTTCTTTTAAACCCTAGGGGCTAAATGTACTATTTTAGTCTCGCTTCGCGAAGCTAATACGACGTACTTTTTGAGCAGGAGAAGTGAAAAAGATATTTTACAGTAGTGGAATATTTCATCACAATCATTTTTTTGAAAATATCCTCAATCAAAATACCTATCTGTGCTGTTGTTGATGTTTTCGCGAAAGTATGTTACGGACCTAGTGTAAGTGTAGTGTGTGTTAGCAAGTATGTAGTGCTTATAGTTAAAATATATGGAGCCTCAACTGCCAATAAACCGCCATGTGGTTTGGCAGAGGATGAATTAGAGATAATAGTTTTTTTTTATTGAATAGATGTGTTATTATTATTATTATGTACAGCCATTTAATTTTTATAATAGTATACGTACCTATAGATGTGAAGGACCTGTATATTTTGATTGCGTTGACTTAGAGGTTTGATTTTTTTCATAGCTTCAAGGGATGGCATACTAAGTCGTAGGTATTTGATATTCATTTCTGTCAATAATTTTTACGACCGGTTTAGCTCAGCGGGAGTAACGTTGCCTGCGAAGCTAAAGGTCCGGGGTTCAAATCCCGGTAAGGGTAAATATTTGTGTGATGAGCATAAATATTTGTTCCTGAGTCTTGGATGCTTTCTATATCTATTAAATACTAGAAGGCGCCCGCAACTTCGTTCGCGGAGGAGAAAAAGTCATAATCCCTCTTTTTTTCTTTAGCATAGTCGGGTAAAAAGTATCCTATAACCATCTGGAGATACCCAGCTACCCGTGTACCAAAAATAGTTGAAATTCGTTTAGCCGATTTAGCATGATGAAGCCACAACGACACATACAAACATTTCATTTTTACAACTTTATAATAATATTTTCTTCTGTTTCTGCGATTATTACTCATTTAAATAAAACAATTTAACGGATTATATCGCGTATATTATCTCATTTTAGTTCCCGACCCATGATGAGTCCACCCGTGACCATGGAAAGCTGGAAAGCTTCCGAAACGTCCGTAACTAAAATGAGATAATATACGCGAGATGAGATAATATATCCGTTAAATTGTTTTATTTCAACTTTATAATAGTATAGATATAATCGTCTAGTATTTATAACACAAGCCTTATTGAGCTTACCATGGGACTAGTTCGATTTGTGTAGAAATGGTCCCGTACGTAATATTTATTTATCTATTTAATCATACCTAATTCTAATAATAGAGGAGAAAGATGAAAGGGGAAAGATGTTTGGACACTTGCAACGACACGACGAATACATAGAAACCATTATAGAAGGAAAGATTGAGGGAAAGAGGAAGAGAGGAAAACCCAGGAGATGTTATATAGACCAAATCAAGGAGAAAGTAGACGGCGTGTCGTATCAGGACATCAAAACGAAAGCTGAAGTTAGAAAAACATGGAAGCTGCTCCACCGACAAGAGCCTGGCTCTTAAGTTTCTGATGATGCTAACTAATGGCACAGTGTCAAAAACTGGGACTTTACCTTACCACACTTCAATCAATTCAATTAAATTTTTGGTTGTTTGGCTTCATCGATACTGTCGATGATTCCGCCGATGTCAAGGTTAAAAAAGACACGTGTTTATCGTTCAGAATTTGGCGGGTGACTTCCTAGGACAAAAGACAAAACAAACATTTATTGTTAACATAATTACTACAAAAACAAATTGTTAATTTTAACAAATTGGCTAAAAACATACACAAAAGGGGAGTTGACTAAACTTAAGAGATACTGGATGTTTACGGGCCGGGGGATATTAGAGGGGAGGATATCATACACCTAGAGGAGTGACAATACGGTTACAGTTAAGAAACATATGTTCGAGAGTACCCTCAGCCAGACCACATTCGCACAGAGAGTGGTCTCGAACACGTATTTTAGCTAGAAATACTGGTGTACGGTCAGGGAATTTAAAGGTTTGTCACTTATCGACTGTATGTAATGGTATTAAGGTTCAAAAGTGACATACCTTTAAATTCCCTGACTGTACATATATGACCCAGGCCCCTCTTTGCCCGTGGTACAGTTAGCTAGTTCAGTTGACCGGACAGGCGGTAAAAAATTTTTTCCTTGGTACTGTTGACCGGACTACAGAAAAACATATCTTCCTTGGTACCGTTGACCGGACTATGGAAAAAAAAATTTGTTCCTTAATACGGTTAACCGGACTATGGAAGAAATACTTTTTTCTCTGGTACACCTAACCGAACTATCGAAAAGTAACTTTTCCCGGGTACAGTCATAATTAATAGAAGATGGAATACTTTTTCATTTAATTGTACTACCTATATCACCTCTTAGTACAAGTGACACTTACTGATTATGACAGTTCTAAAGTTAATTGTCAAGATATGATTTTGTCAGATATACTTATGGTTGTATAATTAATTATTATTAGTATCTATTAATATTATGTCTGAGGAAAGTGGTTCAAGTGCCGGAGTGGGAGTAAATTACATAGCTAGAAAGGGCTGAACTGTTTTGTTATACAATGGACATCAATACTACAAAAACAGTAAATACAAAAGTGGATCGGAGCTATGGAGATGTTCATCATTTAAAAAACTTAAGTGCACTGGATTTATAACCGTAAATGTAAGTATTACTAAATTGATGCAAGTATCATCATTTCAGCCATAGGACGTCCACTGCTGGACACAGGCCTCCTCAATTGACTTCCACATGGGCCGGACAGAAGCGACCCGTATGTTATACATTAATTTATATCTATGAAAAATATACTTCGTAATATTTAGTGGAGTGGAATTTAGTTAAGTATTTATGTTAATAAAATGAAAGGGCTCTACATTTCGAACCTGCCGTCCCGGCGGCACAGGGCCCCCAGTTAGTCGGTGGCTCCACATCTTTGCGAGTATCCTTTCCTGGCCGTGGTCAACAACAAACCACCTCCTCCTCGATTCGGTTCGGTGTGTAGAGCCCAATAGTATTAGGTACAATACAATAGAAATACTCTTTAAGCTTGCTCTTTCAGCAAGAGTATTTAAAAGTAAGTGCGGCCTAGCCAGCTATATCAGATCAAAGTCCACAATAGACGAAGTCCATAATGTTTGCGTAGGGGCGGTCGCCGTCACCGAAATCGATGAGGAGGACTACATAACAAAAATTACCTTCCACAGGATGAACGAGTAATTAAGGAACGCGAGCACATAGGGATGTGCACAAGTGACCACGTTAAAAACGAAGTAGATGTTGCGATGTCTGTTTTGAAAGAAAATGTAAAAAAATCAGACCTTCCAATTCCAAAAATGTACAACGAGACAGTGGTAAAACTACAAGATACCGGAATTGAATTAGTTCGTAAATTACCAGAATTTCGAAATGTGCAACACGCCTTATACGATGCTAGGAATAAAAGTTTAGGGGTCCATAAAATTATTTGCGAAAACACAGAAGATATCGAAATTCCTCAAAAGTTTACAGATTTTATTTTAGCTGACTATTATTACGCAGGAAACCGAATTATCCTGTTTTGCTCACAGAAAACCAAAGGATTGATTCACAAAATAAAAGAATTTTTTTGACGCTACGTATAAAAGCTGTCCACGTCCGTTTTATCAATTATTTACTATCCATGGCGAAATGGGTAGTTCGACCGAAACTACGAATGTGGTTCCCCTTATATACGTATTAATGTGAGACAAAAAACAAACAAGTTATGAAATAGTATATAATTTGATAAAATCACAAGTGCAATGGAATCCTTCTAAATTGCACTGTGACTATGAACTAGCAGCCATTAATGCTGTTACGAAATTATTTACAGATATAACTATAAAAGGCTGCTATTATCACTGGACACAATGCATGTGGCGTAAAGCAAAAAGTTTAGGTTATACAAAAACAAGCGTTGAAAGACGAATTGTTTCTTTATGTGCTGCAATACCACTTATACCTAAGGAAAGGACGTTAAGCGGTTGGCAATATATTAAAGATGAGGCATTGTCGGATATGGCACCTTTTTTTCAGTACGTTGAGAAAAACTGGATTAACAGTAAATGCCGTGAAATTATTAGTGTTTTTGGCGAACGTCATCGCACTAATAACAGCGAGGAGGCCTGGAATTCAAAATTAAATCGCTCAATAAATAAAAACACAGTAAATTTATTACGACTCCTGAACACTTTACAAGATATTGACAAAGAAACACAAATCAAAATTCTGAAAAATCAAATAAAGAAACAAGCCAACAAACGCAAGCGGGAATATATAATGAGAGATGACACTATACGACAAATCCAGCTGGAACTTATAAACAATGAAATTACATTGCCCTGGAAAAACTTCGTCGATGATAGATGTGTAGTGTTTTAAACGGTTCAAACAGTTATGACTACTTTTTGAATGGGACTACTTGTTTATTAGTGAAAAATAATAATAATAATAACAATATAATTTACTAGCGTTTAATTTTTAGGCATAAGTGAACCATTAAACACTTTTAACGGGAGCTCGTGTGAGAAGAGGTCGATCGCGAGATGCCGTCACTTCGCCAATGTTTGTTTCGCCCAATTTCCAATTTATAATTGATCTATGTGAAATAAAATTTCAGGAAATTGTTGACAAACTGATTGACATAATAATTATTTACGATACAAGGGTTGTAAAACAAAGAAAGGCCGATATCGCACAGGGTCATAAATATGCGAGAGAGGGCTTTCTGTTTTATGACCCGTGTATTGTACACAATTTTACATCACCACTTGCCCAAAACGGACGCACAGCGTGCGGAAAAACGCGCTTTTTGGCAAGGTGTCGTGTAAAATAAGTTTCTGTCGAAAATTTCACTTTTGTGACAAGTATTTATAGCTGACTGTACATTTCTTTGAACATCCATCAATTGCTTACCGAGACAATTCTAAAGAGCCCAAACTCGGTACGATTCCTTTATTTATTACAGAGTTCCTAGGACCACCATCCAGCTCCATCATCAGACCAGCCCCATGGTACCATATTATTGTATTATCATCCAAGTCACGTAGATATGCAAAATTTAAGCTTAATTGGTTGAGGATATCTGCTTCAAAATTGCGTTGCAAGATTCCACCCGAATAAACATACATACATAGATACATTCATATGTACATACAATACATACATTGCAAATTCATAAAAAGCTTGTAATAAGAGAATTTCACCGCGTTCACCAAAGAGTATTATAAAAAGAGTTGTTATATTATCTGGTTTTGTGCAAAAAATAGTTATTAACACTTTTCATTTTAACTATACATTCCGTCCACAATTTTATTACAGTACTATAGTTACAAAAAAATTAACTCTGGTCCGGTCAACTGTACCACGGTTGACAGAAAAAGAAATGGTCCAGTCAACTGTAACACTGTTAAAAAAATCTACCATAGTCCGGTCAACCGGACCAAGCCAACTGTACCACGGGCAAAGAGGGACCCAGGCGTAACACACTTCAATCGAATCGAGTCCTTTGCTACCAATGACATTTATAATGCATAGAAATATACCTATACAAGAATTGCTTGTTTAAAATTAAAGCATAACATTTGGGTGGTACATATACTCGTACATCGCGGGCCTTATGGTATTTATATAAACATCACAGATGTCGTTTGCGCCGCGATTACGGGTGATTTTCCACTTTCTTGAGCCCTGAGACATGCGCGCACGCATTACTGCACACCAGGCGGCGGAAATGGTTATCTTTCAAAGAAAACATGTTCTTAGTCTATGTACACACATAGGCAAAGCTCAGCTAGTCTCTTTTTTCAGTCAATCCATCCTGGGTTCGTGCATGTCAGTGGCGTGGCGCCCATATAAGCCTATTCCCACCGGGTTGCTTAAGGAAAGGCTTATAACCACCTGTTTCTTCAAATATGAGTAAATGAATACGCTTCGGCTTCCCTTGTAATTTTGCTGACGCCACGCCTCTGGTGCAACTAGAGGTAGTTATATGAAATGATCTAACTAATCCACAAGAAAACATCATCAAAATTTCAATGTTTTCTCTAGCAAGTAAGTTGTCATTTTAAAGTTTTAAATAAAACAATTAAAACGGATTATATCGCGTATATTATCTCGTTTGAGTTCCCGATGTTTCGGAAGCTTTTCAGCTTTCGTGTTCACGGGTCGACTGAGAAAATCGCGAGATAATCGCCGAAACAGAAGAAAATATTATTTAAAATTTTAGTTTTGTATAGAGTGAAACGGTTTCGTATATCAACATCCAACTGTATAAATAGGACTAAAATGGCGGCAAATTGTAGTAAAAGTATATGTTGTTCAAATTAAACGTACTTACTTTTGTCCACACGTTGGTTATACAACAGTCTACAAAGGTTTCGATCCCAGGTTCAATTCCAAGCAAGAGCGAGTTTTAGTGTGATGCGCAGGAATAAATAGTAACTGAAATATAGATATTTTTCTACGTATTAAAATTAATTAATAGATATATCGTCGTCTAGTACCATTAGTGCATTGCTTAGTGTGGTAATATGAACTGTGGGCAGCCAAATTCCATGGACAGATTTGGACCCAAATGCTGCAAAATTATGGTTTAAATCACCATGCTTATAGTACCTTGGTTCGATTTGTTTAAGATTACCCACTATTATTAATAAAGCTATCAAGACCAAGAGACGATTGAAATTTGTAATGAATATACACATAAATGTTTTTCGTTGTTATTTAATTGGCATAATTAATTATAATTAACAATTGTGTCTTTTGATTGATGTTTATTATGACAAAGTATTAAAGTGCTTAAAATTTTCGTAGGCATATTGTACGTGCAAGATATTGCCAGTGCGTCGTGGCGGTGTGCATAACATAACACAATCAAGATGGTATCTGGGGCGTGGCTCGACAACTCGTCGAATTTTCACACTCCTCTACACCCGATACGTACCAGGGATATGAAATCGAAAGATGATTTCAGCTATGAAAGTTAATCTCTGTTCATAACAACGAGATTTGTTTTAAACTACAGTTAGGAGAAATGATTTTTTTTTAATATTAACTGATCGACATTCTCATTTCGTCTTTTGTCCACATTCCTATACGGTCCACAATGCTAACTATGGTACACAGAGGACATAAAACAATTTAAATAAAAAAAGAATCGATTTCAAAATAAACTAAAAAGCCATACATAAATAATCTTTTATGTACATTATGGATCACATTTGAATCACCTTTTGAAGTCGGTGCCAAACCATTCATTTATTACTATTAAGAACCGCGGCGGCGAGCCTTTAGTTATTATCTACCTACATATATATTCAGTCATAGTAATTCGTATTTTTGTTGAATAAAGAACTTTATTTACTTCAGGTTTGGCGCCGACTTCAAAAGGTGATTCAAATGTGATCCGTACCGTACATAAAAGATTATTTAAGTATGGCTTTTTAGTTTATTTTGAAGTCGGTTATTTTATTTTATTTTTTTATTTTTTGTTGCTTTTTAGTGATGGATTTTAGTAGTGATATAAAGTATTTTTTAGAGCCCAGAATGGGAAGATTGAGGAGGCACTTTGCACGCATCTCGAGTCTTTGGAAGTAAAAAATGTAAAAGTTGGTTAGTTCATTGTTCCTTCCATCATCAGCTCAGCATGAAATGATGACAACCAGAGGAAAACAACTGATAACTTTAGAAAAATATATGCAAAGCATTGTTAGTGCTTATAATATTTGAGGGTTTCTCTCGATTTCCCTGGTATTCCATCATCTAATCCTGACTTGGTGATAAGGAGACTACTTCAGGGACACACTAAAAAGAATATGACTAACAGTCTTAACGTATTTACCTATAATAGATGTTTTTTTTAAGAATTATCGTCTATCTCGTAACTATTAAGGAGTTGTACCTTCCGTCATCAGCTCAGCATGATGAGATGATGACTACCATCTGCAAATACTTAAATAGCTTAAGAAAATATATGAAAAACGTTACAAGTGCCTATAAAATTTGAATGTTGCCCTCGATTTCCCTGGGATTCCATTATCAGATCCCAACTTGGTGGCAATGGGACCACCTCGGGAGTATATCCTTTCAAATAAAAAAAAATAATTAAAAATCGGTATACAATTGGCGGCGTAATCGGTGAACATACATAAAAAAAAAAACAACTATCGAACATAGGTATAACCTCCTCCTTTTTTGGAAGTCGGATAAAAATAGCAAAGTGATAATATAGGAATGTTGATGAATCAGAACAGTGGATTATATGACAATGAGGACATGTTAAGAATGTGACGAAATAGAATTATGGACGAAATTGCCCTGAGCCATTTAGTCTTAACCCTAGGACCCAGGGCCCAGGACTCAAGTTGGCCGCGGCAAGGAAAGCCTGGCCGGATGGGGCTTCGTGATTACTTAATTCAATGTGTCTGCGAGACAGCACCACAAAGCATGCTCTCTCTGGTGGCGTGGACTCCTGTTTCAAACTAGTCCTGAGAGACGTGACGGCCAGGGCTGTCAACACCAATGCTTATTAGGCATCCGTTATTACAGGAATCTAGACAGGAAAATAAGGCCAACTTTCATCTAAATCAGCACGAGGGTTTCTACGACAAAGAGTACCAAATCTGAACATATTCACAAACATTCAGATTTGTAATATTAATAGTAAGGTGGGAAATGGACAACGATGTCACCTAATAATTGTAAGTTAGGATAAACCCACGTCTCGGTCCCAGCGAGAGTGAAGAATGGGCTATGGAGAGTCGCTTTGCTACGTTAAATGTAAGGGGAGGAATGAATGATAAAATAGATGAAATATGTCAGATGATGGATGCGATATTCTGTGTGTGAATGAGATAAAGCGAAAGGGTTGTGACAGCACAAAATGAAGAGATTAATGAATGTTGATGAAGCGGCAGTTGTATGCCAGGACCGTAGCCAGTGGAAGTAGGTAGTTTCTGCCTACCTCTCGTAATGAGGAAAAGGCGTGATTGTATGTATGTATGTAGGATAAACCCTAAGATGCTTGCCTGGAAAATCACTAATCGCTATATAGACTTAAAAGATCTAAGTTATATTTTAATGGGGAAAGATTCGCTAGAAGGAAGTTCCACTCTTTTGCTGACCTGAGAGGTTACTCCGATGTTAAAAATTCGAGGTTTGTATTGTGCCGTCCCTCTCATCCTTGTGTTAAATTTTATTTGCTTGAGTGGGACGGTGTCATACGAACTTCGAATTTGGATTTCGGAGTTGCCAATCTGATGAGTAACTTAGAACCAAAGGGTTTTATACGAGTTTGTGGAATATCGATACCTTAAGGGTGGAAAGTCCGCTTCGAATACTATGATGAATTGATGAAGGAGTGGGAATCAGTTCTTGCAAACTTCTCCTGTTGAAAACAGTTATACTGGCAACCTTCCTATATACTCGTAACATACTCGGACGTAACATATCGGTGAATTTTCACACATCACCGTTCGATATGTTTCAGGATTACGAAATGGAAAGATTATTTGTATAAGTTAATCTGATGTCATGAGTCATGAGTTTCGAGTTCCTCAGTTTCTTTGTTTTTCGTATCGTCTTGTTATCGTTCAGGTAGTAGTAGAAACAAAGCTGAAGAACCAAAGTAACCGACATAGCTCACAGGATTGCATCGTTGAAGTGGCAATGGGCGGGCCATGTAGCCCGGAGAACGGATGGCCGTTGGGGCAGTAAAGTCCTGGAGCGGCGACCAGATTGTCTGTCTCTTTCCTTTCAATACAATGCGAGAATGACGGGTGATGATATGTCGCGTCACAAGCGTAATCGCGAAGAGTTTTGCTGGACGGACTGGTAAGGAGGCCTGACCTAAGACTTGTAAAAGTGCTCGCGTGACTCCATCACTGTTGGAGTAAGGTCTCTCTCTAAGAACCCCTAGGAACTTACTTCAAAGTTTGATCTGTTGATCTTATTAGAGGCCATTCCACTCTGCCCAAGTGCCTCTCGACCATCGGTAGACTCGGAGCAGTCGTGTGGCGAGCAGATTTAAGTTTGATGGTTGCATAAAAAAAATCAAAATTATCAATGAATGTTATGCAATCATCAATCATTACATTACATGGTAGGTTTCTTATATTAAGCATTTTCCTAATTTGCTTAGAATGTAGTATGAACGAGTTTTTCATAAGACAATTATCGAAACACTTTTAAAAGACGTTTTTTTCTTCTCGTCTTGCAATAGAAGAATAATAACCATATCTATACTATTATAAAGTTGTAAAAATGAAATGTCTGTACATTGAAGATATTTTCAAAAAAAATGATTGTTACGGATTATTTAGAGGTCACTAAAACGAAAAAATATTTTTTTTGGATTTTATGTATGTTTGTATATGTCGTTGTGGCTTCATCACGCAAAATAGTCTAACCAGATTTCAACTAGGGTATCTCCAGATGGTTATAGGATACTTTTACCCGACTATGCTGAAGAAAAAACGAACTTCGTTCGCGGAGGAGAAAAAATCATAGGGGTACCCTATGATTTTTTCTTCTCCGCGAATGAAGTTGCGGGCATCTTCTAGTTATCTCATAAAATATTGATCTGACTACTTATTATTTATTGTTCACGATCACGACATACAACGCTTCTAAGGTAGTATAGACGGATGAACAAATATTAATGTTAATATTTTCTTCTGTTTCCGCGATTATTACTCATTGAAATAAAACAATTTAACGGATTATATCGCGTATATTATCTCATTTTAGTTCCCGACGTTTCGGAAGCTTTCCAGCTTTCCATGGTCACGGGAGGACTGAGAAAAAAAGATGTATTTTCCTCTGTCAAAGTTACAATTTGTGCAAACTACCCACTTTGAAAAAACATATAAAGGTGTACAGACATGCCAGAGGGCCTAAGCTGTAAAGACAGTTACACATGTGCCAGAAGGGCTTAATTATTTTATTCTAATAATTTACCAAGCAGCATTTCACAAATGAGGCGTACTGAGGAGAAAAGAAACGCTGCAAAGAATAACTCCCAGGCTACCTCATTACTAATTATAATATTTTAAAAAACAAAGGGAAATAAACAATTACACGTAACCGCTTAAAAAGTACATAAAAATAAAATGAGATAATATACGCGATATAATCCGTTAAATTGTTTTATTTCAATGAGTAATAATCGCGGAAACAGAAGAAAATATGAACTACAAAAATTAAACCATAAAAATTAATATGAAATTGAAACTAAACCTAAAAAGGGCTCCCGTTGCATGGCACCAAAGATGCTGGTAACGCAAAAATGTAGATTATGTTGGTTTAGTCGGATAAGAAATCCTAATAAGTTAAAACAAGTAACATTTCATAAGATGCTTCGTTAAGATAAAAATTTACTCATTATAAACTGGATCATTTCTTTAGGTCCAGACTGTAATAGAGTAATTAACACGCATATCATCGTAAAAAACCGGCCAGCTAATAAGATGCCGTGGCAATAAATAACATAAAAACTGACCGCTATGTAAAGTGTAACTGATAATTTTCCTCCTACCGAAATTACCAATCGAGGGACCATCCCATGAGACCTCTTTGGTCCACGGTAAACATAGCGTTGTTTCGCTCTAACGCGTACTTATATAGTGAGCGAGAGAGAGACGAAGAGAAGATGCAGTTTCATAGCTAATGAAACGTATCAACTGTCCATGCTCGCATCCTATTTGTATTTATTTTTTATTTAAATCATTGTCATATCCAAAATATACGTTTTTTTTATCTATTTCACTATGAAAATTAGTTTAGTCTCGTTTGTTGAAACAGAATTATCTAGTATTCAACTATATTTTAATGTCTAAAGCGATCTGTTGATCGAAAGTGTAAAATCAGAGATAAGCTTAATTTAAACTAAACTCTATAAGTAAGTTAGTACGATTCAAAGTAATTTGTTTCAAGGTGACTGTACATACGGTCTTTTAAAGTTGTTGGGAGTAAGTAAGATCAGTATGAAATCACCTGTAACAATACTGCGGTCCTCTTCTAAACTGGTAATGCTTGTAGTACCTGAGAGTGAGAAGGGTATATTTTCCGTAATGCGTCTAATACTCTTGGTGCGTACATTTGCTGACTTAACAGGTTTTTGCAGGGGTAATAAACTGTTGATAAGTAGTACGAAGTTCATTAATATTTTAATTATGTAAAAGGGTGTCGCATTTGTCTTGTTCTACTTTTAATTGCTTATTCTGTGAGTAATGATACTTATAGTATAAACATTTGTGTTAAATATGCCTGATTGGCAACATTTGATATGTTATTTGGTACTTTTATTTTACTAGAATATCAGGCATAGTAAATTTTAAAAAGATCATGATGAAGAATGTACTAATATGTTGTATTTTTTTCTTTACTTGTATACTGCGCTCACTATAAAATACAACAAGTAAAATGCTAACCCAAAAGTTAGTACCTAATACAATTTTATTAATAGTAAATATAGTACTAAATAGGTGCCTAATAGAAATTGAAATAGTTTTGTTTTAGAATCTGTAAGTTATAGCTCTCTTAGTTCATAAGTCCCTTTGTTTTTGTACGTGGTAGAACGACTTAATTGTATGAAAGGTGCCAAGCTCACAGTAAATATTAACCCAATAAACATAAAATAAATAGAAGCGACATGAATAAAAAAATGCCACTGAAAGTCAATAACCGTAATAAAACACTCCGCGTCCAAGTCTAATTGCGCATAAGCAAAAGGTTGGCGGCACCTGCATTAAGCGCAGTCCCCCGTCGGCGGCGCGTGCGCCCCCAGTCGCTCGTGTCTCGCGCAGCGCCGTGCAACGTTCCAAATTCAAATTCGAATTTGAAATTTCGAACTTTTATCGAACACGCTACCGTTAAATTCTTTTTTTTTACTTGGGACTTACCGTGAGTGCTAAGAGTTGTGTTATAATTGTTAATGTGATACGTATATACCTATTGAAGTTTATGTGACATCCTGTGGTTTAAAGTTCACGATTCGCAACCTTTGAGCGTTTTATGGATATTTAGATTTTATTAAACTTTGTGATTTTACATTTTAAAGTGGATTGTGGTGGATAGTTTTTAAGACTAATGTGATTTTATTTCTGTATTGCTGGACAGGTGCGTATTTTTTATTTAAATATAAATTAATGGCTAATTAATATTCAGAATAATTATGACAATTAGAATAATTAATTAGGTAAACAATCACCTAAATTAAACCAATAATTGGCTAAGAAATTATGTTTTAAGTAAACTTATCCTATTCCTTTCGCAACGTTTTTGATAAGCCTTTATTGCCTAAAAAGCAATTAACGAATAATTTTATAGTGACACAAATTTCTCAACGACAATGAAAACAAGTGGTTCATTAGGAAATGTCATTGCGTGCTCGATATATTTTCGTAACCCACAATTTGTGATAAAGTCTTTACTACTTATTAAAGCGTGAAATTACAGATTAAATACTCAATGTATCTGATTAAGCGTGAACATATTTATAAAATGGAAGGTGGGAACCTTCTATTTCGCCACTTCCTCAGCGGAGGAGTAAAAAATCATAACCCTCTTTTTTTCTTCAGCGTAGCCGAGTAAAAAGTATCCTATAACCATCTGTGTATGCCCAGTTACCCGTGTACCAAAAATAGTTGAAATTCGTTAAGCCGTTTTGGCGTGATTAAACTGATGAAGCCACAACGATAGATACAAAAAAAAAAAAAAATGTGTTTCTATACAGTTACTTTCAAATACTTTTTCTCTTTTTTTATATGTTCAGACATTGAATTCGTTTTTACGACTTTATAGTAATATAGATATTAGTATTTGTACACTTTTGTCAATGAAATTAATATATCTATTATGTAGGTACCCACTGCACAACTTTGCCAAACTCGGCTCACTTTTACATATTAGCCGAATATTAGTTTTGCATTCCTTTCGTTTCACATAGAAAACAAGAAATTCAACACGAATATTTAGCAAATACAGCCCACTATATGGTGCCGCCACCACACACCATTTAAGACCCGTAGTTTAATTGGTTAGAAAAATAATAAGATACTCATGCTTCGCTAATAAATAAGATCAGTGTAGGTAGTTTTGACAGTTCACAAGAAAACGTTAGAAGAAGCCCCGCGACGCGGGGTTTAAATTTTTTGTGCTTATCATAGAAGGCTAGTCAATAATCCCAACATTAACCCAGTATTTTGGTAAATAAATTATATTTACACGCTATTAAATCGCGTTTTGCTGTTTAAAGGAAATTTCGTTCTTAATTCGACCAGACAGACAGCAATTGTACACTCAGTTGTATAGAAAACATATGTGCAACACAAACTATGAAAGTGATGCTGTGTTACTTCGCAACCCGCGGTCCAATTGAGAAGCTTACCTAGGTTGACTATGGGCACCTGCTTTTTCTGACATTTGGTACCTAGGGAAGACTGGGTAAGGTTGTCTCACGGGTTGTATTTCACAGGAGGGCTGCCACTGCATTTTTCTCGGACATGGTTGATTTCATCCAGTTGAATAAGGTTTTCCCTGATAAAAATAGAGGTTTCACCCGCACGCATTTTAAAGCCCGTCCGGACGGCTACCGGACAGCGTCCAAACTAGGACAAATCCGGGGAAACCCGGACGAATGGCAACCCTATAATATAGTTTCCGGCAACCCTATATAAATAAAAATATAAAAAAATAAAAATATCTCTCTCTCCCTTTCTCTCTCTCTCTATATTAGGGGATCAAATACTATGTTTGTAAAATATATATATAGTAGGTGATACTATATTTTGTGTAAAGCGGAACGCAGCCTTATACTTTTCCTTTAATCACCTGTCACTGTCAATATTTTCTCAAAAGTGAAAATTTCATAATTAAACGCAGAGACGCAAAAAAATTTCATTTTTAAAAATAAAGTAAATATATTAACCACATACTACTTTTTTTTGCCATCTAATATATTGTTTGAGGTAACAACTTCGAAAATACTATATTTGATAAAAAAAAAGTTGGTAACCCTAGTCACAGCGGCCATAATGGGCCATGGACCGACCGAAAGATCGCGAGAACTGTATCTCCGGTATAAAAAAACTATCTTATGTCCTTCCCAGGGTCTCAAACTATCTCCATACCAAATTTCATCTAAATGGAGGTTTTGTAATAGAAAAGATGCATTATTTTTAAATAATAATACCAATCAAACCGAATTCTTATGACTAAGAAATGTAATTCTTGATACCCATTGAAAATTCAACATTAGAAACGGAAAATCGAGATTCAAAATCAGGTATAACGGCTGGGCGTAAAAATGTCCCATACAAATCGAGCGACGCGTATGACGTCACTCATGTCACTTAGGCCGTTAAAAAGTGCGTTTAAGTATATAGTTGTTACAGGTATTGCATCGTTAATTAAACCGTAAATAATCAAGGTAACGTTTAGTTTTCTTTTGGACAAGAAAAAAAATTAATTCTGCGTCGCAATATCTAAAAGAGATAAGTAAAGCTTCTTTTTTCTTTATTTCACCTTTTAAGACTCAATTTGATATTTCGACGTTTGTTAAATACAGTTATTACAAAAAATAATCGAATTGCACCTTCTCTATTATGTATACTCATTCTCATGTCAATGACTATAATCTATAATACATTACCTATATTGAAAGTAATAAAGACTGCATGCCAACCTTAGGTAGGTATCGACTAGGACTTAGGATAAGATAGTCTGGCACGCCGTTTTGCAGTCTTCGGGCAGTAGGCTTGCAGTTCTGATAAAATTTGCAGTTAGAATGCATAGCGTTTGTTTAAACCCGAATCGGTTTTGTGGCGACCGGCGATTGTAACATACTTTAAAACATGTAGGAGAGGGGTTGTATGGAAACTTCAATAATTGAATTTTGAATTCTTGAAAACTCTTTTACACCACTTAGGGGCTGTATAATTTATTACATAAGTAAGACGATTTAGGTGGGGGGAGGGGGGTCAGAACAAGTCTTATATCCAGGGAGTGCGATTCTTACATAAGATCACAAAATTAAGCTAAAATTAATTATAATTATAATTTCATTTCCATTAATATTTATATTATAAACCAATGTGATTTTAATATTTTTGCTACTCTGTCATTGCTATTGTGGTAAGACGCGGTTCGGCCAACTTTTATATGTTCTTACTTTGGGGGTAGAGGAGCAGTCGCGATCGCCGCCTGAAATTTTGGAGGGGGTCACACATAAAAAATATATATATCGAGTGTCGAGTAGATTTGATTTTATTGCACAATATACAAATTTATTGCACACATTCTAAAATAGAAGACTATTTTGTTTGAGAAGTTTTTTCAATTTGATGTGCACGATTTTGGAGGAGGTCATGTCCCCTGTGACTACCCCCTTCGGACCGCGACTGTAGGGGAGGCCAGAAAGTTAAAATTGTCGCACGTAGTAAATTAACAGCACCTTGCTGAATATACTATTTATTGCTCTCTTCTACCAACGGTTGTCTAGAAGAGATCTCCCACCTACTCCCAGTTACGGATTGGAAATTTGGCAGCGATGCGTAGATTCGGTGACACAATTATAAAGTACCGTCAAAATAAATATTTAAATGTTAATGTTAACAGAGAATTTTATAAAATGTTAATACTGAAGTTACGGTACCAACAGTGTAAGTAGCCTTTCACCTGTATTTGAATAATGAATAAAAATGCCACTTAACACATTTAGTGACGTCACGAGTGAATAAACTCTTAGGTATAAGTATTAAATACTTACCTATATTTATACAGACAGCCAAAAAAGACAGGTGTTATAAATTTGAATGGAGGAATGAGACGAAGGTTTTTATTTTTAACCAGTGTGTGTTTCCAGTGATGAAATACGGCACTGAGACGTGGTCACTCACAATGGGCCTCATAAGAAGGCTTAAAGTCATAAACGGCAATGGAGTGAGCTATGCTCGGAGTCTCCTTGCGTGATCGCATCAGAAATGAGGAGATCCGCCGATGAACCAAGGTCGCCGACATAGCTCTGGTTGCTAGACTTAAGTGACAGAGGGCGGGGCACATTGCTCGTAGAACGATGACCGCTGGGGCAGATCGTTTACAGGACCACGTACAGGACGACGCAGCGAGGCCCCAAAGAGATGGACCGATGATCTGGTTAAGATTGCGGGAAACCGTTGGATGAGGGCGGCGCATGACCGGTCGTTATGGAGATCCTTGTGGGAGGCCTTTGTCCAGCAGTGGACTTCTTTGGGCTGATAAATGATGATGATAAATTAGATGTGTGTATGTATCATCGTAGCTCTAGAATAAATAATAAAATAAAATAAATAGTACAGGACAATTTGACACAAATCGATCTAGTGCCATGGTAAGCATAATGATTGTGTTATGAGTACTACCTAGACGAAGATATATTTACTTATATACATAGAAAACATCCAAGACTCAGGAACAAATGTTTATGCTCATCACACAAGTATTTGCCCTTACCGGGATTTGAACCCAGGACCTTTAGCTTCGCAGGCAACGTTACTCCCACTGAGCTAAACCGGTCGTCGAGCAAAGAAATAGTAAAGAAAAAGAAAAAAACGTACCGAGTATGATTTAGTTATTTCTGTTTTAAGTGTGACTTCATCAAGTATTCTGAGCGAAATTCTCCGTTTCATGGGCAAAAATGCTTCCGTATGTCCGTCTGTCCTCTGTTACAGGTCGCATTTCTGAACCGGTTCTCGTAAATTTTGTGAGCTGGTTCGATTATTATACAGAATTTTCTGTTAGATTTAGGTTTTCCGATTGCTACTTCTACTCTACTTTGGTATGTGTCTTTTGTGGCAGAATTTATTTTTAACACTCAATATTAAGCAAAGGAGCTGGTAGTTTTAAGGTGTTCGGATGCTTTGAATTTTTTTTAAAACGTATTTGTCTCCATAGACGGAATTATCCCAGTTTATCTTACATTTTAATTAGGTACTTAACTAGATCGCACTGGTAAGAATTTTCCAGGAGTCATGATCATGATAAGGCAACTGAATCTTATATTATTAATTATAATATTATACTCGATCGCTGTGGATATCTTTTGTAGAAACCGTTGTCCAGCTGTGGACATCGCTCGTCTGATACATAGACAATGAGGAGTGCGAAGCGGTCGTATACATAAAAAAATACTGGCATTTATTTAAAAATGTACGGCCTTATTATATGCGGAATAAATTTTAATTACTTGCTTGTACTGTGTTGCCAATGCATAGTGATACAAAATACAAATTAGTATTCTTTATGAAAGCTACTTATATACGTACATTATTGACCGAGCGAGAGTAGTGAGCGAAGCGTCTCCGTTTGAGCTTGAAAAGATCAATGCTTTTGAATGGCTGTACGAATGTTCTCCTCTACAGATCGCATTTCGCAACCGATTCTCGTGAAATGTTTGTCGGTTCAGTATTATATATAATATTTAAATACATAGACAACACCCAAGACCCAGGAACAAACATTCGTCCTCATCACACAAAAACTTGCCCTGGCCGGGATTCGAACCCGGGACCGCCTACTCGTAGGCCGATGTGCAATCTAAGCCAAACGTGTCGTCAAACCTTACCTACTTACCAAATAACATCTCTTCAGTTATCAATTTCGTTTAAGTAGTTTATGGTTTCATCTCTCGCATGGCTTGAAAGAATAGGTACCGTACGGTCGGCTTCATAAGTAGCTTAAAAATGTTCAGCTATTTTTGATGCTGAATTATGGGTGACTAGCATTAACCCGAGGCTTCGCTCGCCTTACCGAGAACTGAGTATTTATGATATTTATGTTTTTATAATTCATTGAGGAATCAATCAAATGCCCAATTCTACCCTCTCAAAGATTGATTTCCGGAGTAAAAACGATTCTATGTGCTTTTCACGGTCTTAAACTATCTCCATGCCAATATTCATCTAAATCGGTTCAGCGGCTTAAGCGTCAATAGGTAACATAGCGATAGACAGATAGACATACAGATTTACTTTCGCATTTAATTAGTATAGAGTATGGATAAAAATGCTATAAATTCTATTAAAACGTCTAACTAATGTTGACGTTTTTTTATTGCTTACATTAGTACGATTTGTTAGATCATATTCCAAAAATCGATATATCACTGCAGTAAATATTCCTGTAAGGAACTGGGACAATTGCGTCTATGCGACAAATGCGTCTTGTAAACATTTGACGGTATCCGAACACTTTACAACCACCCCTAACTTCTTCGCTTAATGTTGGCACTTACTAATGCAAAGAGAGCGAGGGTCGATGTAAAGTATTCCGTTTCTAAGACGTTATCAATAGACGCATTTAGCCCATAGACACACTTGGCTTAGTTGACCTTAGCGTATTTTCCGATGAAATTTTTAGGTAAAACGCATATAATCGTAACTGACCTTTGGAGTGAGTCTGCCTCGAACTTGGTTTTTAGGGTTCCGTACCCAAAGGGTAAAACGGGACCCTACTACTAAGACTCCGCTCTCCGTCCGTCTGTCTGTCAGTCTGTCCGTCTGTCACCAAGCTGTATATCATGAACCGTGATAGCTAGACCGTTGAAATTTTCACAGATGATGTATTTCTTTTGCCGTTATAACAACAAATACTAAAAACAGTATAATTTTATGTCAATCTGTCTGTGTCAGTAAACAATAGAAAATGATCGAACACCGCGTACATTTTGCTTAGGAGTAGGGCTCTCCTAACACTGGACTTCATAGATACGGCTGTTTGTAGCGTATATTTTGTACGGAACCCTCAGTGCGCGAGTACCACTCTTTGGCGGTTTCTGGATTCCTTTGTTTCCCATAATCATTGAAAGCCATAATGTAATGTTAGTCATAAAATTATTTGTCATAATTCTGAAACCGTAAACTTTTCATGATCTTTGAAAAGGTCCATCCTGTAGGACCCATTAGTTAGGTTTGATTTGTTTTGTAACAATCTTGAAAAGTAACCGGTTTCGTAGAAGAGCGATTATGACCTACAAAAATCCGGATAAAAATTACATTTTATGGCAGTCAATGTAGACCCTACTGACGGATATCAGTACCTTACCTTTATCGCAAACTTGGTATTTAAATAGTCAAAGGTCAAGTACACTAGGTATGAAAACCTGGTTTCAAGTACCAACGGCATTTTCCATTAATAATCAAGGTTATTACTCGTTGAAAGGATGACAAATCTCCGACGCACCTTGAAGAAAGCTGATGATTTTCAAACGGTTCCGATCGGGATGCTGACTTGACAACTATTTTCCATTGTATGTTATAGAACAACCTCTCAATAATAAAAACATTGGTGAAAAAACTATTTAAACCTTATCAACAATGTCAAAATGACATTTTAGGACTTTCCCAAATTCCCAATAAACGCTCCATACGTGACATCACACGTTCCTATCTTCCATAGAGAAATTAAGAACTTTGTTCTGCAGCCATGTTAAAAATTGCGTTTATCGAAACGGTTTCATAACAAAATGATTATACATTTCATGGGTTATTCAATGGTATTATTAGTTATAAATATTTTCATACTTTAAAATGGACTTTCCCACCCAACTTTAAAGGCTCATAAAACACGCATTCAATTTTGTTTAGGACTATTTCGCATCAAAAAAAAATTGAGTACAGTCAACATCCCAATTGTCTTCAATAGAAATGATGACAACATTTTGAATTATTAACCCGTCATATAAATTAATAAAAAATATTGGAAACGTATACCCTACGTCTGTTTTCCTTTTCTACGTCGTTTTTATGTTATCAAAAGATAATGGCGATACACTGAGTCACGTGACGTCACGCCTAGTTACAGTTTATACTTAGTTACGTCACGAGCCCCCACTTCTAATCCTTAAGAGGCTACCCAGATAGTTTCGGTAAAATTCACGGTTTTTAAAGCGATAGAAAATGGGTTATTCAATAGGTTCTGTAGTTTTTAAGAAAAGTAGCAAAAACTGTTTTTTTTTTGACGTAAAAATAACACATTTTGATGGCGTTTATCTTGGTTTCGGTGATTTGTGAAGATAAACTGAAACAGTATATTGGGAACAACGGTGGTTGTCAACACGATGAGACACAACACAGAAAAGTGAAGAGCAACGGATCGAAGGTCATTCGCGTGTGGGAGCCCCTTAATGCGATTTTTCTGAGTATTTTTCTTTGTCGTGTCGACATTAAATCTTTGTCGTGCGATAAAGAGTCGCTTATTACAGTCTTGCTAGAGGTACTTGCTGTTTAAAGTTGCTGGGAGCCAATGGATGCAGAAGGCGTTTAACCGAACGGTTTTGGAATACTGGGGGTGAATTGAACCTCAAAAAGGGGTGACATGCTGATACAACTGTCATTGTTCTCTGCTACCCCCATATGCCCTACAAATAGTGTTGACAACAGCCAACTAGAGTATTTAACCTCTGTAAATATCATGCCAAAAAAAAGGATCTATATCGGAATGCCTAACGTAATTTGCCCTAATGTATCGTTGGTCATAACGCATTTTTTTACGAAATTGTAAAATTTTCAGGATTTTATAAAACAAACCTAACCTAACCTAATCTATACGATGATGTTTTAAAAAATCTTGAAAACCTTACGGTTTCTGAAATTATGACAAACGATACATTAGGACCAACGATACCTTAGGGCAAACGACATTAGAGATTCGAAAGGAGACCCCAAAAATACCCTGTTCTGGGGTGTCATTCTTAATTTACGCCGTAAACGCCTTTAGTTCGTTCCTAACATAACTAGACACGTAAAGTACTGGTACATGTTCCACATCGTCGGTCAAAATATATTGGATAGGATATAAAATGTTTTAGTTTGTTATAGTACCGGTACTGTCATGATTTTGATTATTTTATACCACAAATATCGCATTTTTAGTTATTTCGTGCTGGCAATATTTAGAATGCGTTCACATTGGGCAAATTTGAATGAGCTAATGAGACTTCAGAACGCGTGAACCAATTAGATTCGCGTTTCTAAGTGTCGTTTTAGATGCCAATTTAATGACAGAGGATTTTGGGCGAGGAATAATCATCATTCTGGTGATGACTCTCAGAGCAGTCAGTCGTTTATAAAGTCTTAAGGTTATAATACAAATATTGTAATAGATAAGAGGTATTTGGAAAAAAATACTGACTGTTGAGTTTCTTTCGGCTTTCTTTTCAACAGTGGTCTCCTTTTGGGAAATGCCGTAGAGTCAGACTTGTAAAACTGCTCTTCGGCCTAATTACAATAATATTACAACTTACAACAAAAATCATCAATAAAATTATATACCAGTGATTGAGTTTGGTTTATTAAAACACCTACTCAATGCAATAAGAAATTACTTCTAACAGTAACACAAAGCAAGTAATTATATAGTTTTAACCCTGTAGGTAAGATATCGAATAAAAACTAGGTTTTTCTTACTAATGTATTCAGAACCTCGGGTAAATTGCACTTTAATCGGATGCACCTTGATTTTTTACATCAACTATTTTATTAAGATTGATATCTGGACATGTTTATACAGCGAAAAAGAATTAATGCGTTTTTAGGGTTCGGTATGCGAAGGGTATAAACGCACCGTATTATTAAGGGTCTGTCTTGTCGGTTTGTCCGTCACGGGACTATAATAACATATTATTTTAACTCGCAACGAAAAAGAGGGCTGTTATAAGTTTGATGCTTGTATCTGTGTGGCTTTCTATGGCATCGTAGCTCTTAAACTAATGGGCGGAATTAAATTTAGTTTTTTTTGTGTTTGAAAGAATAAAGAGTTTGAATAAAGAAAAATGAAAGAAATCTTTGAAGATTATGAGTTTCTTTTCTATATGTGTGGTTACTTTTTACCGGTTCACCGATTGTTTATTTCTACCGTCATAGTGCTTGGTGTACTTAGAGTACTATAAGACAAACATAACTTAAGTACTATTGTTAATAACAATTATATAGATCTATTACCTGAAATAAAGAATTCAATCAGATTCAATTCAATGGTCAATATGACATCAAATTATTTCAAATGAGAAGGTGCCCACAATTTCGTTCGCGGAGGAGAAAAAGTATAACCCCTCTTTTTTCTAACGCGTAGTCGGGTAAAAAGTATTCTATAACCATCTGGAGATACCCAGCTGCTAATGTACTAAAAATAGTTGAAATCCGCTTAACCGATTTGGCGTGATGAAACCATAACAACACATGTATACAAACATACAAAAAATTCAAAAAAAATATTTTCGAGTGAAGTGACCACCAAATAACGGTTGAATTCTTGTTTTTTAAATATCGCCAATGTACAAACATTTCATTTTTACAACTTTATCATAGTATAGATATCGCCACCTGCTTGGTACCCATAGTACCTACATACTTAGTCTGGGACTAGGTCGATTTGTGTATAAGATTGTCACTGATATTTATTTATTATTTTTTCCTCTCATTATATATTCTCGTCCTTTTGTTGGTGGATGGAACCCTCGCAGGCGTGCCCGATTTACGCTTGGCCGGTTTTTTGCGCTTCGCACTTAAGGTTGGGAATGCAGTTGTGTTCTGTTCACTGTGACGATCAAAAACAGCTGTTTTTATCATCATCTTTCAACTAAGAGATATACATTGCTGAACATGTCTTGTCAAATGACTTCAAACCAACATACAGACAGATATAGCTAAAAAAATAATGAATACCCTTCTTGAATGTAGTAAGTGCATTGGGGTATCATTAAATGACTTTTGATAATTAAAACCGGCCAAGTGCGAGTCGGACGCGGGCACCGAGGGTTCCGTACAAAATATACGCTACAAACGGCCGTATCTATGAACATCCAAACACAAAAATGTACGAACAAAATGTACGCGGTTTTCTATCATTTTATACTGGTTACAGACATCGACAGACAGACATACAATTATACTGTTTTTAGTAAGTAATTGTTGTTATAGCAACAACAGAAATATATGATCTGTGTAAATTTCAAGTGTCTAGCTATCACGGTTCATGAGATACAGCCTGGTGACAGACGGACAGACAGACAGATGGACAGCGGAGTCTTAGTAATAGTGTCCAGTTTTACTCTTTGGGTACGGAACCCTAACAAATTTTGTATACGACAAGCTCAGAGTAAATTCTCCTTCAGATCTAAGTTCCGCAAGCATGTTTTGGAAAATCTTCAGGATTAAGAGTCTTCATAGTAATCTAGAAGCAGGCTCAGTCAAGGGCAATGATAAATATCCATACAAAATTCCAAAATATGTATACCTACATATACCTTGCTGCTATAATATGAAGACGTGTGTAATTGTGTATACATATTTTTGAAACTTTATGGTGTATTCATATTGGGGCCATTGACTGTACCTGTATTATGTTTATACGTATAAGTAGATATAATGTGGGATTTCACCCTTCTATTTTATTAATTTGTACAAGTTTAATATCGATCCTGCACTAATAAAGTCTCTGTTTAGCCTAGTGGTTGACTGGTAGAGAATGCCTTTATGGTATTAATTCCGCTATTTGTACTTTCATGTACTGTGCAATAAAGTTTAAATAAATAAAAATGTGTACGAAAAACTTTACACTTTGTGGATTTTTCGTACTTTTGTATGTGTCGTTGTGGCTTCATCATACACGCCAAAACGGCTAAACAGATTTCAACTATTTTTGGTACGCGAGTATCTGGGTATCTCCAGATAGTTGGGTCAATTTCAGGGCGTTTCAACCGCACTCATTAGTGTCACCGCATTAATGGCGCCTTCTATTACAATTTCGAATGGCATTTTGAGATACTGTATTGAGGTACAGTACACTACACCGGAGGTATAGTATCTCATTCGAATCTGTAATAGAAAGCACCATTAATGCGGTGACACTAATGAGTGCGGTTGAAACGCTCTGAAATTGACCCAGTTATAGGACTTTTACCCTACTACGCTGAACGAAAATATATAAATAGATCGAGGATAGTGGTAGCCATAGTCATCTTCAAACCAATATCTCGATATTCGTCTTCTTATTCTTCTAATTCTAGTAGAGACTGCTCTAATTATCGATATTTGTTCTATTATGTTGTTTCCTAATTTTACAAATGAAAAAAAATGCAATAAAGGTGTTAGCTTTGTGTTTTTCTTTTTGCATAACCTGGCTATGATAATTGTATGAACATCTATATCTGTAACATCTTGATATCTATAAAGTTACCATAGACAAAAAAGGCAACAAGATATTTTTTCCGCCAGAAAAAAGGTATAATTGGAATTCTATCTAGTTACACGTAGCGAGTTGTCTAGATTGTTATCTGTGGTATCGACGGCGTAGTGCTGTGACGGCTTGTCGATAAGTCAGATTTTATCGACGTAGTGAAGTGATGGAAATCGAAAGTCGGCCGCAGTTGGTATAGGCACGAAGTACACTTTAAAAATCTCTACAGTGTCTGTCCGTGTATCGCTATTGCCTATAAACGTTGATTTAGACAATTTTTCTATACGAATTAACACGTATTTTGATAGTTTTTCGTTGTCAGCTTCTTAAAAAGAGTAACATGACAATGCTGTTGCGATGCAGTCCATACCTCTGAAATTATTTTACCTTGCGCACCGCCTCCCCACCCTCCTCTCATATGCACGGTTTTTAACTATTTCGTAATCAGCGGTGATTTCTGTCACATAACGAAGAAAAACGTTGTGATCTCACAGGATCTTGCCACTAATGCGACCACCGAAATTGAGCGGTTGAAATTGAGACGCTCGGTGAAACGCCCGCCATCTTTGGTGGCGTAATGTTCTAAAAAGACTGACAGTCGTAATGTACTGTTAAATCATGGAGTATAGAGGTAAGGAGGACAAATTCATATAGGCAAACAGATTAACAATTGTTCAGCGGAAAGCAGTAAATAATAGTTCCAAATCCGTCCACAATGGCGCTTAAGTAGCATGATAGTATGAAGTCAACAACCAATTACAAAACAGTTTTATAGAAATGCTCCTGAAATCCTTCGTTCTTCTTCTGATGTTAATATTCAATCGTGTTCAAAATGGTTTTTCTTGCATCATTGTAGATTTTTTTGGCATTATTATGGTAATTTATTTTACGCACTTGCTAGTGGCGCCACCGATTCAACGCCTTTTAACGGACACTTTAGTTATATTAAGATTGTTCTTAGTTCTATACTCCAAGTGTTAAATAATAATGAGGGTTTTTTTAAATGGAAATATTACCAGTTGACGCCACCATGATGTAATGTAATGCACTCCACTGAAAACTTAATGTTCCAAAATTATTATTTTTTTGGTCTTACCGTTTCCGATATAATCGGCTATAACAGACAGAATGAACAGACGGATGAAGTTTCTGTTTTTCCCTTCATCTTCGCAACTCTAAAAATCCTCTTAGCTTACCGTATTTGACAGTTGCAATGCAAAAACGTGTACATAATTGATTTGTTTATGCAAAATTTCTTTTTTGAGCACTAAGTTTTTGCGACACGTTATTGACTGACTTGAAAAAAGGAGGTTCTTTGTGTCAAGTCTTCGCTTGAAAAAGGGGATTTATGGGCGGGGTATTTAATGATATTAGTAGTAGGTACAGACGTCAAAGAACCGATCAGTTGCGAGGCGGACTCGCGCACCGAGGGTTCTGTCCAAAGTATATGCTAAAAACGGTCGTACCTATGAAAATCTAGTGTTAGCAGAACCCTACACCTAAGCAAAATATATGCAGTGTGGGGTCATTTTACATTGGTTACGACATAGACATTAAAAATTAAGTATTTTTTCGTTGGTTGTGCTATAAGAGCTACCTTCATACCAAATTTCACGTTTCTAGGACAACTGGATTCAGTTCACGCCAATTTGTATGGAAACCCCTTTTTTAATGGCTGTATTTTTTATTGCGTTGACATCGAAGTTTGATTTTTTCACAATTTCAAAAGCCTGCAGATTTCAGTATTTGATATTAATTTCAGTTTGAAACCTCCACGCGTTCCTGAGAAAAAGGGTGTTGACTGGCAGACCGATAACAAAGTGATCCTATAAGGGTTTTTTTTTTCTTGTGATACGGAATCCTAAAAACGATTATTTTGGTACCTTATTGATTTTACTGCATTGACATACTGGATTTGTATTTTATTGCGATAGTTAATTGTTATAAATCGATTGGTGACGTGGCCAAGTCATTGGTTGTACTAATACTAAGTATTATTTATTCTGTGGTCGTTGTCTTGACAGGTGTTTAGATTTACAGTCTAACGAATACATCAGACGTATGAAAATATAGACAAATGTTTTCTTGAAGAACTACGCATTGAGTTTATATACTCAAAACATATATTTATGATAGGCTAAGTACAAATATTGTAATAGATATAAGAGTTATTTCGAAAAAATGACTGACTGTTGAGTTTGTTTCGGCTTTCTTCTCTTCAGTGGTCTCCTCTTGGGAAACGCCGTAGAGTCAGACTTGTAAAAGTGCCCTTGTGGCCTACTTACAGAATAAAGATCATTATTTCATTTCATTATTTCATTAAAAGTCGTGATAGTCGCTCTCTAATTGTGTAGTTTTTTTTGTTTTACCTCAGAACTCCGTTATCTATACACCGAATTAGAAAATTATTTTTTTGTTTGAGATGAGGTACATCCGGATTGGTCGCATATAATTTTAGTGAAGATCTGATGATAGGATCCATGAGGAAGTGAAGGAACTCCTCAATTATTGTACGCATACATATGGCGATTTTGGTATTTTAAGCATTTGCATTCATTAGAGTGTAAAGTGGTAAAGTGGAACTCTTCAACGATAAGTGATTTGCGGGTGGTGATGAGATATTATATTTCGATTAAAATAGTTGCAAATTGAAATGGTCCTGATGAGAATGGTACCATCGAATTGATTTGATGATGGAGCCGGAAAGTAGGCAACAGTAGGTTGATAAAACAATGTATCCAAGCCGCGTGTTTGGGCTTGTTTGAATTGCCACGAGTTATGCTTTTAAGCGGCGAATAACTAAAAAAATATGAAATAAAATGACTTTTTAACAAAAAATAAAACCCGACTTAAAAGTAAAAAAAACCTGCTTAATTTAGATTATCTAATCTCCTTACAAGTGACCGTTTTCTATTCAATCTATACAGTATATATAAATAATGTTATTCTGGAGTCTGTGCCATCGCGTCACAGTCACAACTTATAAAAATTGTAAAATTTCAACATTTTACATATTATTTAGCCGGCACCGACGCCACATTAAGATTCATTGTATATACTGTATAGATTGAGTAAAAAAGTGGTTACTTGATTACAGTAATTTTGGTAATTTAATAGTTTTCTGCATTTAACAATTGAATGGAGTTCAAGAATGTATTTATTACCTGAGGTCATTGACACCGGTTGAGACATAGTATTGATTCATTCACAAGCAGTAGACAATAGACAAATGTTTATCAGGTGTGAATTTACTATTGAATTCAATATTTAACGTATTGCCACATACCTAAGTAACGTAGCAACTATAGAGCGTAGAAAACTAAGGAGAACAATCTGTATATACACAAAGTGTACGTCAAAAAGCGTTAAATTGGTGGCGTCACTGTAGCAAGTGCGTTAAATGTATTACCATAATAATGCTAAAAAAATCTACAACGATGCATGAAAAACCATTTTGAACACGATTGAATATTAACATCAGAAGAAGAACGAAGGATTGAGTAGCAATTCGATAAAAATGTTTTGTAATTAGTTGTTGACTTCATAGTATTTTGCTACTCTAGCGCCATTGTGGACGAATTTGGAACTATTATTTACAGCTTTCCGCTGTACACATTTTCATCTGTTTTCCTCTATGAGTTTGTACTCCTCAACCTATATACTCCATGGAATCAATTAGGATTTTTCCACTCTTTAAAAAAAAAAAACAGATTTTTCTACCCTGCGAAAAGCGAAAAAGTGGTTTTTTAATAGCTTTTCAGTATTGGCCACCAATCCACATTTATCTATTTTCATTCAAGTAAGTAGAGAACTTCAGATTTTGTCGATGGGAAATCCCATTGGTAATGCTGCTAGCTTGTATGAAACGTTTTTAGCGGACTGTAAAAAAGCGTAAAAAAGCGGAGATTTTGAAGACGATTGTGAATGTTTTTTTCACTGTATTTTGTTGGTTATACGATAACTTTGCTAATTGTAAACCAAATTTGTTATGTCCCATCAAATCAAATCAAATCAAAATATTCTTTATACAAGTAGGCCTAGTTACAAGCACTTTCGAAATGTCAGTTACATGAGAGTGAATGTTTGCTGGGAGAAATACAACATGATCCAACATTTGCTGCAAGGATTAGGGAAACCCAGAAAAACCTAATCAGATCATTTAACTTAAGTGTAATACTATTAATAAAATCATCATTTAAAAAATTAAAAAATACAAAATTTTACCATTTAAAGAATACAAAAAGAAACACTCGTGTTGTGTTGGTATACCTATATACATTCCTGTCGTATCTCGACAGGATTATTTGAAATCGGTTTTATAATTTTGTGCTTTTGTAATCCAAAAATGAATATAATTCTGCTCTTTTTTGTGTTTTTCATGTGACAAATACTAAAAACCAGCACGTGCTAGGTATTGTGACCTCACTGTGGTAATAAAAGACAATTTATTAAAAGTAATAAAACGGTAATATTTATCGAGTGGTTTTCCTTAGGTAGATAGTTAACTGGACATAATTCAATTATTTATTCCCTTGACAATAAATTCCCATTCATAATTATTTCATGTGTACAGTTTGGAACTGCTTATATTATTTTAATACCGAGTTTTCATTTGGATACAACAATTTCTGAACGAATTTTGATGAGTATATCTACGAGTTACTTCAATGCTTTAAATTTAGAATATATCTGGCACATTAAATTTAACTGTATTCACACTATTCAGTTGCGTTTAATTTCATCATGTTCTGTTAATTATTAAAGACTGATTAACCCTGTCACTGTCGATCATTTGACAAGCTTATTTCGTTGTTAAAGGGCTCTCGTTAAATCAGATTTACCTATGTTCTGTTTTTATTTGGACTAACATGGACTACGTGCTTATTTTCAATATATTATGAATATAGGCATTTTGCGAGAGGTACCAAGAACATAAAAGCGCAGCTTACAAAATTCATTCCTAATAAAAAACACTGCTTTACGAGTAACATGAAAAATAAAACCAATTTACACCAACAACGCACTGTCACGTTACAACGCCATAAAAAGCTTAGAAAAAGTTTAGACCATCGACAAAAAGCATTTTTTTCCGTACGCGCGCTTTGTGGCTCAGCGCGCAGGCGCGGCGACGCGTCGCAGGGCCGCCAACATTGACAGCTGTCAATCAGATTCAATATGGCCGCGCGGCCGGTTACACGAACTGGTATCTTCGTCAAATCTGATACCGGTCTCTTACGATGTTAGATGTATTTTTTCTTAGTTGACACGAATGTCGCAAAAGGCTTGGAACTTGTAATGTTAGTTCGTTTCCGAGATTCTAGCTAAAATCTGTTCAAGCGTTCATGCGATGCTCTTAGGATACAAAATCGGGGGGCACGTTAGCAAAGACGAGCAAAAATAGGGGTCTACCTTTTCTCGAGGCGTTTCGGCGTAATTACAAACAAAGCCTTTGCCTATTTAATACCAATGAGCCCAAATGTCCAAATTAAGATGTAGTTATAATAAATAATTTTAGCCTAGAATTTACACACACATGGCAAAGATAAAAAATCTGTAAGTAATGTTTGTTCACCCGTTCCAACTCCCGTTAAAATCCTATAAGACTAGCGTAAAATAGGTAAAACTAAGAGAAAAAAGAATAAACTAAACCTTCACCAATGGACGTTCGCCGTCTAATCTCATAAAGGAAAGCAAACGTGAAAAAGCGTTTGTATCAATGTCAAAATGTATAATTATACCCAATTACTCATGAATCCCATGATACGTTTTGCAATCCTACTTACTGTTCCACGAAATGAATTCTGGCTAATAAGGAAGCAAATAAAATTCGGCTGATCTAGATTATAATTACAGCCTAAGCGCCATTTCATCTAGGGTTGCAACAAACGCAAGAATTTAACAATCGAATTCTCACGACTGAGTTATAAGAAGAGTTCTTATATAATTGATACCAGTGAATGTTATTCTTTAATTTATCATAACAATTTATAATTTTATGGTTTATGTAAGAGTACCTACTTATGAAATGGACGCGTTACAGTAATTGAGTACAAACACGTATCATAGATTCGTAGAACATTAAGTTTTAGTTGCCGGGATATTATTTTCTTGATGATTTGAACAAAAATAATTAATAACTTATATTTGTGGTTGTGGATAGGTACAAGCAAGCTGACTAACAGTGAAAGAAATATATATGTATTTTCTTTTCTTATAACATGAATACTTTTTTTTGTATTTTTTCCGCCAATCTACAAAGCCACAGTATATTAAAAAAAAACAGTCCACAAATTCCAGTCGCTAAAAACCAGAGACTAAATAAATCCATTTCTTTTTTCAGACATGGGACGGCCGCTAGTGACGTGACGTGCGATGCAACGCGTCTCTGAGACGCAACGATCGACTCTTAAACTAGTGTAGTGCTCTATCGATACGTTATCGACAGTTCCACCACGAATGAACACCCTAATGCTGACGACGAGTGGATCGGTGGACGATCAACCCCTGGACAGCAACATGTCTTTTTCATCATACAAGTAAGTACAGGAAATCACTAAACTCAATTGTACACTAGATACGAACTTGAAAAGTCATTGCTTTTTTTTTTTTATTTGTTACATGACCATTGACAACTCACTAGGTATGCAGAAATGTTATAGTTGTTTTTGATCTAAGTTAAAAGTAAATGGTGTATAAACAGAGTATCTATACAATATTACTGATTAAAATAAAATTAAGAAACGGAAGCCTCCATCTAAAGAAAAGTAGAAATTACAAAACATTTCGTGAAAATTCGATTTGATATAGCAACACTTGTCAAGTTTCTCTTTCAAATTTTGTATTTTAGTTTAGCTAGGTCATTGGGAATAAAAAACAATAAAAAAAACATAAATTACTAACGCATAGTTAACCACTTTAAGAATAGTTTACCTCCTCCTTTTCCAAGATTAATCTGACAATGCTAAATCTGCAAATAAAAATAAGCTGGCAACTCCATAACCGTCTAAAATCAACCGAAATTGGGTACTTCACTTATAAAACAAATCAGCTCCTTTTTATAAACTGTCATAACGCTCAGAAAATGAAGTTTCAAAGAAAAATGATTGTATGATGTCCAATCATAATAATTGTTATTATTATAATGCTGTGGTCAATTTACCTTTTATTTAATTTTAGAATCACCAATAACGTAAAAATAACTGTTCATAGATTAGATGTCTTGCTTGTGCGTATTTTCACAAATAGCATTTAACTATATGCTTGACATCATTTATACTGTATACAGGAAAGTATCTATTTCATAAGGCTATGGTGGGATTGCCAGATAATCGTAATTTCAATTAATAAAAAACCGGCCAAGTGTGAGTCGGACTCGCGCACCGAGGGTTCCATACAAAATACACGCTATAAATGGCCGTATCTATGAAAATGCAGTGTTAGCAGAGCCCTACTCCTAAGCAAAATGTACGCAGTGCTCGATCATTTGACATTGGAGCTTCCTTCATACCAAATTTCAAGTTTCTAGAACAACTGAAAGTACCCTATTTTCAAAAAGTGTTGAAATATACTTTTTACTTTGCGGCATAAACTGCCGTATCTTTTTTTACATAAACTTAGAAGTTTGATTTTTTCACAGCTTCAAGGAACCGTAGACCTGAGTATATAGTTTTAAGTTCAACTCGATACCTCCACACTTTCCCGAGATAAAGAGACTTGACAGATAGACAGATAGACCGATGGACATCAAAGTGATCCGATAAGGGTTCCGTTTTATTCTTTTGAGGTACGGAACCCTAAAAAATGTGCTGATTTCGTCAGACCATAGGAGCTCTAAGCTGACTTACCTTACTTTATTCTCGATACTATGGAATTACGTAAAAAGTACGTAATCTAATAGGGATAATAATCTCTATTAATTCATTGCTGCATTGTTTCTTTCTTCATAGTTCTTTATTTGGTTAAACTAAGATTGCTCGTCATTAAAATTTTAATGAAAGACTTCGTTTCAAAGCGTCCTTGTACTTGGTCGCTGTCTACTTTGGCGAGCGACTATGAGCTTCTAATAATACTATTCATGGAATTTAATGAGAAACAACTTATCGTGGCAATACATAAAACCACAAAACTGGAATGTATAATCTGCATTATATATTAACCTTATAACTCACCCAACGACAAATTAATCACGTATTTAATCGTTATGGTACATTTCTGGATTCACTTCAATTGAGAGAACAATTCTGAAAAAACATGAAATGTACATAATTCCCCAGAAATCGCACGGAACGCACATTTTCGGGCCGACTCCATTCCGCTCACGTTTCCTCATCAGGAATAACTTTTTAATTATATATTTTTTCATTACCGTAACTGTATTCTTAATGATATAATCAGCCGGCGTCGTTTCACAAAAAAGGCATAAAGTGCTCGTAAGTTAAGTCACTGGCTACTTGCTAGGGATGAAGCCATTTATCCGTAAAAAAAACTCGAGGGCCTTTTGGGCAATCGAAAGCAGAATTCAGATGACAAGATTACTTATACTTGGAAATGGTCACAGGCTTGGGTGCATCATTAACAGCATTACTCGCATTTAATTATTTATTTTTTGTCATGGCAACATTGCCATCCTATGTAGATGGCTCTGTGGCGCTTCCCGCGCTTCGGTTTCGCGCGAACGGTCATTCCATTTTCAAATTTATACAGATTGAATTACTTCGTTTTAATTTAAAGTCGTAAGATGACGTTGGAAATATGACATTGAATGTTATGTTTTCAGTCGTATGTCGAGATTTTATTTGCGGTTTGCCAGTAAATTCATATTTATTGCTGGCCATATAAATCCTTAGCTTCGAGGTTCTTGAAATCATCAACTTACATACATAAAAACCACGCACATACCTATCTATCCTCTTATTTATAGGCAGTTCCAAATGTTTTTCTAAGTAAAAATATAATATGGTAAATGTTGATATATTATTCCTCGACCTATACATACAAAGACTTATACCTAGCCAAAAATATAATTAACTCCTTTTTTTAATTTCCTCAGTTTTATATTTGCACGAGTTTAGTTTTAGATTATAAAATTTTAATAATTTTGTTGGCAATGAAATCTATTAATTAAACATTAAGAGGTACGTCTAAATGAGAGTGAGGTAGCTTCTCTAATAAAACCATATAGTACCTAAAACTAACAGCAGAATTCCTATTTTAGCAAGTAGCAAAATTACCATTAATGATTTTGTAAAAATCCCCAGTGTAAATAACATAGATTCCGTAACTCATAAGATATTGCCCCTATTTGGATTTGTAAATCTTACCAAGGCTTGTCACATTATGACGTTACGTACAAGATTGTGAAGTTGTGGTTATTGTGAACTGATTGGGTGAATGTATCATGTATCTCCCACCTTGAAGTGATGACATAGCAAAACTGTTCATTCACTTGGCGCTCGTCCAGAAATCATGTCATATTTGGCCTACTTTTGACCCCCTCCTCCCTCTTGGTGATATTTGGTGATTATTACACTACCCCGTCCTCCCATTCAAGATCACGTGTATTTTTAAGACTAAGTATGAATTGAGTTAGTTTTTGAGTAATTTCGTTAGTTTTTGACATTCCTGCTGCTTAAAAAAATTACACATGATGTCTTCTCGGATGTGTCCATCTTGGACAGGTGACTTGAATCGGTGTAAATTAACTAATTATTATTAAATCTATACTATTATAAAGTAGTAAAAAATGAAATATCTGTACATTGACAATATTTTCAAGAAAATAAGTGAAACGGACTATTTAACTTACACTTATTTGATTTATTTTGGATTATTTGTATGAGTCGTTGTGGCTTCTTCACAGCCTAAAGCCTAAACTGATTTAACTAATTTTGGCACACGGGCAGCAGGCAGTGGCATGGCGTCCATAAGCCGATTTCCACCGGGTTGCCCAAGGAAAGGTTTCTAACCACCTTTTTCTTTAATTATGAGTAAATTAATACGTTTCGGCTTCCTTGTAATTTTTCTGACGCCATACCTCTGGCAGCTAGGTATTTTTTTTCTCACTATCCGTTTAGCTGCGTAGCTCTAGAGCTATGCCATTAGATTAGCTATGCCATTTTACAAGTGAAATGGCACTCTAAGCCCCGTTTTGTTGTGTTGTGATTGAATAATGTTATAATTCGTGTCAAGATTTGTAGAGCAAGTTTTTTCACATACTATGTAAGTTGTTATTTATCAGTTAAAGACTGACTACGCCTGTCAAATGCCATTCAGTCAGGTATAATCAGCCTTTAAAATTAATCGAGTATGACGAAATTAAACCATTCATAAAGCCTGACTCAAACCACTATGAATTATTAGGTTACTTTTTAAATATTAAAATACGGCATGGGAATAAAATATAGATCTGCAATATTTCAAATATTTTAATTTAATACGACGTATACTTATAAATACATATTTATTAGGTTTGCAAACATGTACAATATAGTATACAAGAATGGTAAATAACAGAGGTAATATCATACGATATTAGAGTATTTACCCAATTACAGACAAACACAGCACAAAAATACAATTTGCTTACATTTTGCTATGCAATTGGAAACAGAGGTGTTCATATTATATTTTTTCTCGTTAGTATACGTTATTTGGACTCTAAATCTACAGATGGTTTTACTTTATGTCATACTGCTTTTTAAATACTTATCTTTTTTTTAATCCTGAAAGTGACATTTGTTCGCGACAATCGACTGCACACATTTTTACTTTGGTCTGTACAGATATTTAAGTTAGCTTTATGTCGTAACTTTTTTCTTACTAACCATAAGAGACCAAAGTAAAAATTGAAACAGTCGATTGTGGTGATCAAATGTCACATCGATGTCTTAAAAAAATATATTTATAAAACGATACGAAATAAAATAAAATATTTTTATGACATTGGAGGCAAACGAGCAGAGGGATCGTCTGATGGTAGTCGCCAATAGACACTTGTATCGCCAGAGGAGTCACAAGTGTGTTGCCAGACTTTCAGTGGGAGTACGCTCTTTTCTTGAAGGCTTGAAGGTCGCATCGGTCCGGAAATACTATTTGCAGATTATGTGTCCACGTAATGTATACTATGGCGTTAAAATATAAAATGTTTACCTCTGGGTAACTTAATGTTTCCAATTGTAGTATATTCAACTAAATTAGATAATTCAGAAGCTACAACAAAACGACTTATATAAAACGTAAGACATATATAAAAAGTTATCCGACTACCTACACTTATTGTCTTCAATCACATGTACCTATTTAAACTCGGAGAGGATACATATGTACTTACTATTTTTTATATTATAAAATAAGGGCCTTAATAAGTATTAGTAATTAGTATGTACGTAAAGTATTTGAATACATTTGACCAGTGTCAAAGCTATGTGTTGACATATTGCTATTATTGTAGTTATCTTAAATCTTACTATGTTGTGCGTTACGTGTTGTATACATACCTATCCCGCAGATAGTCGTGTTTATATAAACCTTTTCACAGTGTCCTTACCGATTTACTATCTTATATCAAATCTCAAAATGAGAAATGTTTTAACCATGTTAGCACCGAGCTCGTTACTGCTTCTGTTGCCGCTGACGCCGTTAAGGCTTCCAGCCAAACATTCGACTAAGTTTATAATATAGTAAGATAATAATAATTATTTTTGCACATACATAAACTTACTAGCCGTTAAGGCTTACAGCCAAACACTGCGTCAGTAAGGTGTCAGTATCACCAATCACTATGTTTTAGACCGGACTCCCATGAAAAATCACGAATCAGCAAGTTGGCAGCTAGTGTTTGTATGAAATGAACAGGCATGGCCATTAAAATCACAGCACACTTCATACAATCCCTTGAACTGACTCCTATGAGAGTTTTGCCAACTTGGTACGTACGTGATTGAGTTATCGTTTTAGTTCGAAGTGACCCCTTATTGACTGGAACTGGCCAAAGCTGTTATATCTCAGACGGTATGCTTTTGGGAGTCTATCACGCACCCACATCAATTTCATAATCTATAAAGTAATACAGTAATTACGGCCCGCAAAAAGCCGTTGCCCGATGAATTCGTCAGACGGTTACAGTCCTCAATCGGGCACCTTTCATTTAAAAAAAGAACCATACGCCATTTCATGTCAATTTTTGAATTATTCATCGTGCGAATGCGCAGCGCGAGCGCATCAATTGATGCAAACAAAAACGCACGCTCGCTAATCTTCGCCCGCTTTCGCCGCTCTTCGGGCGTCTTCGGCTCCCAGTGTTGCCAGCCACCGCATTTATTATTCAACTAGTTTTTGCAATCACGCAGCGCAAGGACATAACAGGGAATGCATTTATTTGATAAATGATTATTTTTTCCCGTACCACAACGCTCGGGCATTTTTTTTTTCGTAATTTTTCGGTGTCAATATTGGGCGTCCTCTGTTAATAATAGCTTCATTCATGTCCATTCAATCAAAAAGAAAACATTATGCCGTGTCATAATAATGATCCGTCGTTCTCATAATAACATACTGTGATTTTTATCGGAGTTTTAATTTTAAACAGATTGATCCGATAAGATAAACGGGTTACTGGTTCGAAGTATCAATTTAATATTTTAGTATTGAAAGATTTAAGATCAGATACGCGTGCTGATGATTAGTCCTTTATGGGATCTCGTTAATCCGTTTATAAATCATTAAGAAAATTAATTTCGAGCTAAGTCGGTCGTCATTGGCCGTCAAGCCAATTACAAACATTGCAATGCTTTAAGTGCAGAAAAAACATAGTATTCGAATTTCCGAACGTTCATCCCCCGCGACCCCGCGCCCGCGCGCCGCGCCGCGCCGCGTCGCGACCGTACGTGATTGGTTTATTAATTAGGCGAATCATCGGCCGGTTCCATTTTTAAAAATAGGCGGGATTCTTGCTGTGGGACTTTTCTTTTTAATTTCGGCCGGCGTTGATCGCAATTAGAGTTGCCAGTGTACTTTTTTGGTACAATCCCCTTGTGGCTGTAAAAGTCGTTATAAGTGCTGTTTAACATACCTAATTAATAAGGCAATCTCGCTTACCGGCTTGTTTCTTGCCTTTCCATTGTAAGGTTGCCTTGTGATTCATCATTTGATATCCAGTTTGGCATCTCACAAGGTTTGCGGAAGCTACATACGTTTTTTGCAAAATGCTTTACCGCAACTTCTAGGTTCAGCTTAGACTCAAACATAACTTTTACTGTTTACGTCTAGCTTCGTATTAGATAAGCCATTATTTTTCAACCCTTTTCATGATGCGTCCCCCTTTAATGGTAAAAAAATCACGGACCCCTTCTCTGCGCTGATTAAAAAAGAATGTTTGTAATTAATGTAGGTAACGTAGACACCCTTTAAGAGGCCTTTCGATGCCCTGAGGGGTCTCAACCCACAGGTTAAAAAAAACTGAGATAAATGAATTTAATTTAGTACTTAACTTGTTATTCAGTTATATACTCGTAAAGTATTCAAAAGGTTGTACCTACCTAGTTCGTTTTCCTTCAATTTCAATATTATTATTTGCTGTAGATGAAAAATATATATTTTTAAATAACTAAATAACAGCATTTATTTTTTGCCTTAAATAATATTAAAATTACGCTTTGTTTTGTACTTGATTTTCAAGTTACATTTGCTTACAACCAGAAAAAATCATTAAAAACTTTAAAACTAGCATAGCAGCACTTTCACGATCACGTTTACGTTTTAAAACTCAACGAAGAGAGACGACGATTAAAAAGATAGATTTCAAAAATCGAACGCAACCGAGTTGAGGTCAACAGCAAAATAATATAAAAAGTTTGTTCGCGGTCCGTCCCAGAGTTATGTCTCTCGGTGAATACCGTTAGGATGCCTTCCAAACCTAAAACGATTTAAAAAACTAAAAACTATTCCAATTGCCAGTATTCGGAATCCATTTTGTCTGCCAAAGAAGTTTTTGGAAATGTTTTGGCCGTTTTGATCGTGATAGTTATCAAATATCAAGGCTCAGGTGCGAACGATGCTATGCATTAGTTGGATTAACAAAATTCACCAACAAAATTGTATGTTATGTCTGAGTTGAGGTTTTTGTTCATTTATGTTAAAAAGTGTCGAAATGATAATAAAACCAAGTCAAATTATTAGTACCTTATTGTCGTCTAATATCATCAACGCACTTTATATTCGTAATTACAAGCAATCGATTTCAGTGGCCGGCACAGATTAGCAAAAAGACGCGCTAGCCTGATCAGATAAGTTTGTCATGCTACCCAAAGCCGCAAATAATCCCCTGTAGTGAGTGTAGACAATCCCTGGCAGCGGCGAGCAAGCGAAACATTTCTTCGACTCGCGCACCCGCGACAGCTCGGCTGACCGCCGCTACTAAGTAAGACGGGACATAAATTCTTCAAAGAGCTAAACAAAAATAAAAAATCACAGAAACCCCTTTAAGAGAGCTACCGAACTATAATTTATGGGAGGGGACCCGCGATGGTCCGCACAAAAATAAAAAATAAACACAAATTCAAAAAAAGAACGTTACGTTTCCGAACGGAGACGCAAAACGGTGAAATTGGAAATAATTTTGCGATAGCATCGCGCTCGCCGGTACCTTTCAATTTCTTTATACGTTTGCAAATTTGTTTTTTGTTTTGTCGCAAGGTGGAGTTATGGGCGGGAGCGGTCAGCACGAGTCCCCGATATTAGTAGTAAAGTTATTTTTAACTTGGCAACATTTATTTTGTCTTGGTAACACTGACATCCGCCGTTGTGAAATAATTGCCGGTAATTATCGTATCTTTAACATTTAATTCTTGTAAACTCAGCTTATTTTCGACTTCATAAAAATAAGTAATTATGTTTTTGTAGGAAGTTCACTTAGTGGATCTATCTGTTGGTACAAGTTAACAGGTAGTTTTATTTTTTAAAACGCAGAACACGTAGGGCTGCCTTCCGTTCGTTTTATCATTTTCCTTTTGACTTAAAGTCGAGTCCCAGACACTACATACTTCTGGCAAAAGTTTTTGGCCTTATATCTGAGTTTGAATTAAATTTAGCTTGTACCTAGTTACGAAAGCGCTTAGCCACAGTTAATTGTATGTTAAGTACTCTTTTTGTACAGTCAGCTGCAATAAAAATACACAATTAGTCCGTTCGAAAATATGTTCTCTCAACTCTATTGACGGGTTTTAGAGTCTAACGGAGATATTTTCTACTCGGACTAATCGAGTATATCTTTTTGCAGCTGACTGTACAAAAAGATTACCAACTTAACATACGATTAACTAGTACTTAAACGCTTTCATAACTACAAACTTAATTCAAACTCAAATATAAGGTCCAAAACTTTTGCCAGTAGATCATCTGTGAATACAGTTATGTTATGAGGTGAGAACGCGGAGTGTCGTTTGTTTAATTTAGAATATCAGTGGCACGGGAGAACCTTGTCGCATACGTAGAAAACCCACTGTCTCACTCAAAGTCAAGTGATAGAATGGGATAGAATAAGAAGATATTAAGAAACTGCGCGTAGTGTTAGACACCAGGGCAATTGTCGAATGGCATACAAGAAAAACTTGCAGATTCAAATTAAATCCCAATTTAAATAATATGTATTTTAAATAGAATTAGTGAATATCTTTACTATTATAAAGTTGTAAAAATGAAATGTGAAACATTGAAGATATTTTCAAAAGAATGATTGTAATGGACTATTTAGAGGTCACTAAACCGATTTTTGTTTGTATGTTTGTGTGTCGCTGTGGCTTCATCGCGTCAAATCGGTTAACGGATTTGAACTATTTTTGGTACATGGGTAGCTGGTTATCCACAGATGGTTATAGGATACTTTTTACCCGACCACGCTAAAGAAAAAACGAGGGCTTATGACTTTTTCTCCTGCGCGAACGAAGTTGGGGGCATCTTCTAGTAAATTAATAAAATAATGCATTGTGAAAAAGATAACGTGTGAATAAGAGGGAAATGGGTTATAGGAAGGTTAGGAAGGGATCTAAGTGGATCTAAGGAATGCTGCGCCTCCAATTAGAATAAGGGCCAGAGAATCATGGATACCGCAATGGCGACAGACATCTGGGTCATACAGACTTGACCGAGCGAGTCCACCGAGCGAAGCGTCTCCGTTTTATTCTAGAAATATTCTAGACGAATACAAATTCTTTTGTATTTTTTTGACGATCTTTTTTGGGATTTTTTTGCATTTATTATTTCATAAAAAAAAATATGTCCAATTATTATCAATAAATTGCTCTAAAATCCTTTTGTAAATAACGATTCAAAAGTACTTCTAGCTAGGTCTACTTGAATAAAGAAACTTTTGACATTGACTTTTGACTTGACAGCTTGTGCAAAAATACTTTCGTATGTCGGTCCGGATGTCCAGCTGTTCGCCTCTACAGGTCGCATTTTTCTCAACTGATTCTTGTGAAATTTTGTAAGCAGATTCGATAATTATAACATTTTTATCGTCGATTCAGTTTTTGGATTTTCTTCAAAATGGTGGAGTTATGGGGGTTGCAAAACTCGTTTAGTACTACGAGTTAGAGTTATGCGTCTTTCCTGCGGACATCCCAAAGTTCAGGGTTTTAACTTCTAGTTAGGGGGTAGTAGTCTAGGGGTAGCCTTGTAATCACCATATATAACCAAGTGGGAGTGAGGGGGGTCAAAAGTAGGCTAAATATGATCACATTTTTTGTGGACGAGCCCTAACTTAACAATCAAAATCCGTTGATCTGTTGTTGTGTGAAAGAAGGACTAACTAATACACACGCTTTCGCATTTATTATATAAGTAAAGATACACATTGCTTTGTAGATGTAACATGTAAAAGTAGGTGTGTTTCATATTTTGCCATAAAATGTCAACCACGTTAGCGAAGAGAAAGTAATTCTTTTTTAATTGCGTCTAAACGGCGCCATTACACGGGCTGATTTAGATCAAACAGCCAGTGACAGTGAAGGAATTACCCCCACGCTCGCTGTTAATGTTTTTTTGCATACGTAATAAGAAGGTGCCCGCAACGTTTCCAATAAATATAATAAAGTTCCGAAATCCATATCCATACTAATTAATATTATAAATGTGAAAGTGTGTCTGTCTGTCTATTACCTCTTCACGCTTAAACCACTGAACCGATTTGGATGAAATTTGGTATGGAGATAGTTTGATAAACATAGAAAATACTAGCTTCTGCCCGCGACTACGTCCACCTTAACTTCGTTTATCGCGGATAAGGGTATTTTCCCGGGACTCAAACTATCTCCATACCAAATTTCATCCAAATCGGTTCAGCGGTTTAAGCGTAAAGAGGTAACAGACAGACAGACAGACAGACGGACACACTTTTGCATTTATAATATTAGTATGGATATTAGTATGGATTAGTATGGATGTAAGAGTTCAAAAGAAAGTTCTTTAATGTTCTGGTAGAAAAACATATTACAAAATACGTATTTTTTTGCTGGAGTATAATTAATGGAGCATGGGAGGTTGTTACTCTATTAACTTATACCAACTACAAATTATAAAGTTGAAAAATGAAATGTCTGTACATTGATGATATAAAAAAAGTGATACTTTGCCACTACTTGCTAGGTCCATGAACCGAAATATATGTTTTTTTTTTGGATTTTTGCATGTTTGCATGTGTCGTGGCTTCATTACCTACGCCAAAACGGCTTAACGGATAGGAGCTATTTTGGTATTCGGATATCTGGGCATCCACAGACAGATGGTTATAGGATACTTTAACTCGACTACGCTGAAAAATAAATAGGGTTGTGATTTTTTTTCCTCTACAATTTCAACTATTTTTGATATTACGAGTCCGAAATTGGTTATAGGATACTTTTTACTCAACTACGTTGAAGCAAAGAAGAGGTTTACTTTTTCCTCCTCTGCGCATGATTTTTTGCGCACCTTCTGGCCTTTCGATAAATCCTTTTCTTTTGAGACAGCTGACGCAGTTTTGTTCGTACTCTCCTTTCAACAGACAGTATACTATATCGCTTTAAAGATAATCGTGATATATTATGTGTAGGAAGGACAATGCGAGTGTTTGCCCTAACAAGTGCATTTGATAACGCGTTACGCCAGTCTGTAAATACTCTCTGATAAGGAATGTGGACCTTTTGGCAATCATCTGCCGACTTATAAATATGCCATAGTAGCATTTACTTGCATCATTGCACTTTATGGCTGTGAGACGTAGACCAAGACACAACGGGACAGAGAAAGGCTTGAGGCTGTCTTCTCGTAATAAGCTGGATAGACAAAGCCACCAATGAGGAATTATTGGAAAGGGTAGACGAGAAGAGACCAATACTTCATACAATAGAAACTTGAAGAGGGAAAATGATAGGTCATTTGATACGGCACGACGATCTCATACAAAAGATAATGGAAGAGAAAATTGAGGGGAGGAGAGGAAGAGGAAGGCCGAGGATTAGTTATTTGGACCAGATAAAGAAAAAGGTAGACGTCGTGTCGTATCGAGAAGTCAACGAACTGGCATTAAGTAGAAGGGACTGGAGAGAACTGCACCGACAAAAGTGAATCTCTTAAATAATAATAACATTTACTTGCGGTTTCCCCTGCGATACCAATTAAGTAGCCTATGCCAATGTGTGTGCAAAGTTTCGTCTATGTCATGTTTCCAACAAACTTAACAGCATCATCTACCATCTCTAACTTGCACTAGGTGACAAGCTTTCGCTAAGATCAAAAGAGAGTCACTTCCGTACTTCCTAAATAGTCTGTCCAAGAACATCCGTCATGAGAAGCAAACCCAAATTTAAAAGGGCCCTTAAAAAAAATATTTGCTCCAGACTCTTGAGCGAGATAATTTAATTTAAAGTTTGCATCAAGTAAATTCGTATATCTTATAATGCAGAGACATTTAATATTGTATATCCATACTTCTATACTATTATAAAGTTGTAAAAATGAAATGTTTGTAAGTTTGTATCTGTCGTTGTGGCTTCATCACGCTACATCGGCTAAACGGATTTTAACTATTTTTGGTACATGGGTAGTTGGGTATCTCCAGATGGTTAAAGAATACTTTTTACCCGACTATGCTAAAGAAAAAAAGAGGAGTTTCGACTTTTTCTCCTCCGCGAACGAAGTTGCGGGCGCCGTCTAATCCACACTTCCATATCCATTCTAATATTATAAATGCAAAAGTGTGTCTGTCTGTCTGTCTGTTACCTCTTCACGCTTAAACCGCTGAACCGATTTGGATGAAATTTGGTATGGTGATAGTTTGAGTCCCGGGGAAGGACATAGGCTACTTTTTATCCCGGAAAATACCCTTATCCGCGATAAACAAATTTAAGGCGGACGAAGTCGCGGGCAGAAGCTAGTTACTAATAAATAATTATACTATAGTATTATTAGTATAGAGACTCGTGCTTGCAGTCAAACTGTACAATATAGTTTTGCAATTCTTATTTCTAAGACAGTTCCTTATCTTAGCAATAGGAATTGTATACTTTGTTTATTAAATAAATAAAAATGAAAACTGTACTTGTGCTATTTAATCTGTGCTTACACTTAGCTCCTGTTTTTACAAGCTTTTTATTTAACTTGCTATGTAGCCGTTAGTAATTATGGAATAATGATCTTCGTTCTGTACGAGATGGCCTCCGCATCTGCGTTCTTGGAGGAGAAAACGTCATAACTCTTTTTTTTAACACGCTTTTATTAGGTCGACCTGTATGTAACTAACTATGTAATGGAATCTAAGGTAACTAATTTAACCATCTTCAAAGGATCGTAAAGTCGTGAAAATTGGCTGTTGTATGTAGTTCTGATGACAATACAATAATATGGAAGTATCGAACTGATCTGATGATGGAGCCGGAAGATACGAACTGGAACTTCATAATGGAACATCGTATCAAAGCTGTGTTTGGATTTGTTAGAAATGTCTTGTAAAACGTGTTTTTCTAGTGTTTTTTAAACTATTCATTTATTTCTTTAGCGTAGTCGGATAAGCGTATCTTATAACCATCTGTGGATTGGATATCCAGCTACCCGTGTACCAAAAATACAAACATACAAAATATAAAAAAAAAGATTCAGTTACCTCCATATAGTCCTGCAGCTGGTGCACCCTCAGCGAGAAGCCAGTATGCAAGTTCAGTGACAATGCAATATTATGCTACTTTCGAGCTGATCTGATGATGGAGCCGGAAGGCCGTCATAGGAACTGTAACAAATTAATACAATCGTACCGAGTTTGGGAGTTAGAATCTTCTCGCGTGACGTTGTGGATGTTCAATGAAAAGTATAGACGGCAATAAAACCTTGTCTCAAACATGAACATTTTGACAGAAACTTATTACTCCTCCTGTCATCGTAAGCCTACGAATGTACGAGTATGGATTATGTACGGATTCCACGGCCTTCCACGAACGTTATGTTGACGCTTCGTCTCCCAGTAACGCATGTTTGTGTTGCACAACAATGATGTTACTGTTCGCGGGGTAAACTGTATTTCTTTAATATACGAGAATGCGTGTCTATGTGACACGCAGTTGCTGGGCTGTGTTATGGAACACATTAGCTTTTGCGTTGCGGTTCAGTCGATAAGTACATTCATTCGGAGTTAAGAGTCCCCGGTAAGCTCGGTTCTCCATACAAACGTAGTTACGCTCTCATTTTTAAATGACTAGCTAGTTTGCTCTGAAACTTTGTTCTTAGAATAAGTAAAGGCCTGTAATTAGTTTATGCAGCTTCAGACACCATAGTAAAAAAAAATACAGCAAACGTAAGTTTTCATACAAAACTTGCTTTTGCTATATTTCGTTTGTTTTATAAACTGAAGCAATATAAACTAATTACAGGCCTATATATACCTCATGTCATTGTATATGCAAAGTTTTGTTACAATCCAACACGTAGTATTAAAATGAGAACGAAACTCTCGCTTGTATGGGAAGGTGAAATTCGGCCGAGCTTGCCGGGGACTCTTAATATTTGTACCAGTTTAAAACGCATGTTTTGAATTAGCGCAGAAAAAGGGTTCGTGAAATATTTTTACATTAAAGTAGGTCGGAGCCTTTGTCAACCCTAGTGCAGCCGCGCATACTGCAGTACTTTGGAGATGTATCTAGGCGGGATAACGACACCATAAAACGGCTGGTCGTACAGGGAAAGATAGAGGGAACCGCGGTAGGTCACCTATGCGCTTGACTGACCAAATTGAGTCCACAGTAGGAAGTCGCGTAGCTGACTGCGCCAGATAGTCTACCAACAGGGAGAGATGTTTGGAAATCTTGCGGAGAGCTGTATCTGCCTCTACCACCAACGTAGAGTCCTTGAATTGACCACGACCGCTATGCCAAGCGCGAAACAACAGAGAAGAAGAGGTCGGAGTCATTGAAAAATATTGAATACTACTTCTCTAAAGTATGTCTTTCTTGGTAGTTGGTAGTAATATTACCTGAAGGAAAATATGAATGCATTATAATATCCTCAAGTGATATACAATGGTTATGTATGCCGAGTGCAATGTGCAGCTGATAACGTATCAGAGTGATAAGGATCTGTTATCGCAGATGCAGCGGCGCGCAACTCGAATAGTTTAGACAACGGGTGATGGTCATATTCTTACGATAATACAACAAAATGTACACCGGGTTAGAGACAAGTAATCGGTGACCGATAAAAACTAGGATATGCAATCAGTTAACCGTTTTGTATGAAAAAATCGACGGTTTCGGTTAGAACTGGGTTTTCCCGAGACTTAAAAGCGATTCATTCCATATAAAAACTCTTAAAAATATGAACCGTTTTCTAGATGTGTCGGGGGACATATCTAGAAAACTTCTGATATTTTCAAATAACTGAAACTATAGCTAATAACACTCTGGATGAAGTCTCCTTTAAGATGAAAAAGACGAAACTGAAATCGGTCCAGCCGCTTTTAAAGAAGCTACAAATCAAATCAAATCAAAATCTTTTATTGCACTTATGTTAGTATAAAATTCTTAAACTAATTTCTTAGTTAGGTACAGTTCCATATGAATCCTGTCAGGGCACAGCAATTTGGTAGACAACACATATTATAGATTATTTTACGATGCCACACAGTTATATAGACACAGATACTCATGTCAAACTAATAACACTCCTTTTTCGTCGGTGGGCATAATAAAGAGTACTATATATACGAGTAATAAGACGGGTTAGGATTCGAGTCACCTCTAATACATATTTTCTCATTTTGAGTTTCACCAAAGCTATATCCAATAAATAAGAAATAAGCCTGGTCTGACTATTCTTTGGCACATTGGACCTAGGTCTTTTGCCTTCTATTTTCCTCGTCAGCATTTCTCCAGATTATCCGCACCCTTAGATGCTCGTCACTGTCCCATTAGTACGTTTGACCTCAATTCATAATAGGTGACGGACAGGGTGCCAAATATTGGAATAATGGTGTCAAACATTAGGATATTTGACCTCAAATCCAAGTTTTTATATCAAAATTTTTAACAACAGAGAGAAGAGACGAGTTACAAGTTATTACGAGTAGTATCTGCGCTTTCAAACGCTTGGCCCTGGCTGGACTTTTTTTATTGGATAACTTCTTCTTCTTCTTATGCCTTCTTCGCGGTGATTGTTAGCAGTATTTAGAAAAACCAGACAATCTAAATTGTTTTTTTATTTTTATTTATGATTTAACTTCCAACTTAGTGTCGATCATACACAGATCAATAAATTCATGATTAGATGAGTCACGCCGATCACCCTCAAATTTCATGAGCAAATCACGAACAATGACTCACGTAAGCGAAGTCAGCTAAATTGTAGAACAGTGAAAGTCCTGTACAGTCAGGTCAATAATCTTTAGCAATTTTGTGTAAGACCATTTATAATTAATACTATAGAATATGAAAGCCCAAATTACATCGCAGCAATTTATAGTAATACCCCGTGTACATTTAAATGTACAGATATAAAACGAGTTTTGAACTCCCGTAAAATTAAAGGTTTGAAATTCAAAAATGAAAAAAGCACTGGGCGGTGTTTGGTTCATACCCATTTAATTCAATTCAATTTATTTTATTTGCAGTCATGTACAAACAGCAACATACTTAAGAGACCATCTGTAGGCTTTATGTTGAGGTCAATAAGGTCTACTAATGTTCAGTTAACTGTGGCTGATGGTACATATTTAATATTTTTTAGTGTCATAAAATAAATGCGTTATACTGCTTATCGTTCCATGTATGTAAAATTTAACGAACGCAATTTATTTTATAATATTTTATTGTAGAGTAATATTTTGATAACAATGTTATTTCAATTTAGATCTTTTCACAGAAACTTTAATATCGATAGAGAACGTTTAGTACTGGCTATAGAGAGAATTTGAGTTTATCACAAAGATGATGGGGATCTTTCGTTCCAAGATTTGACATATCTAGAGATTTAGGGAAACCACTAGCCACCGTGGTGATAGCGTTACGTCTATTTAAAAAGCTATTTTATTAACAAAACTTGACAAATATGAAATACCCACTGCTCGTCATTCGCTCGGACCCGTATCAACGTGAATCAAAATCACGACTTTCTTGACTTGATTTATTCAAGTCAAAATGTACTGCATAAAGAACCAGTATATTGTGACCCCTTATCTAGAACACGTACCCACTACTGCACGTGCCAAATTATGTAAGGGTCGAACTCACAAAGCAAGGAGTTCCTCTGGTAAAAGGAAGAATAGAGGCCCGGTGATCCCTTTATCTGTGGTCAAATTAGATGCAGATTGACGCGGATTAAGGAGAGAAAACCATTACAATCATCTAGTTGTGATCTCTTCTTGATCGCTCCCTCACTGCTGAGGATTGTGACTCTCAAGCTTGTTAATCTTAAAGTTATCAGTTGGGCTTATTTGTCGATGAAGTGCTGACAGTTAATTCCAGCTCTCCGGATCTGGCTTGACCATCCTATGACACATTGGACCCTAAATCTTTTACCTTCTATTTTCCTCGTCCGCATTTCTCCAAATTATCCGCACCATGCTACATGGCCGAAGTATCGTTATATATGTTGTAATTCTTGCATAGTTTTCCTCATTATTGAGGGTCGTTTCTCTTTGACAATGCCCCATCTTTCTATATGCAGCTGAGTGTAGATCCTGTACTATGGTATCGAGCACTGTGCGAATCTAGTCTGGCCAGCATGTTGGACTCCTGCCTCTTGGTCTCTTGCCCTCGATTTTCCCAGTAACCATCAGCTTTACGAGGTTATTGTTACTATATCTGTAGCGTACTCCATTTTAAGCTCTTGTGGTGATAACTGATATTTCGATGTATCAAACCCCATTCATATTTTCAAGCGAACCGTACCGATCTTCCGGAATCTGCGCATCTGCAAGCGATTGTCTCGACACGCTGACGCGGCGTCGTCAACAAAAGCCATTGTCTGTGGCCGTGTTTGAAAACACGCGCCACCCTTCCATGTTTCATGCATTTCATTAATTTGCTGAAGTTTTTGCAATGGTGACAATTTTATATATAAGCCTGTCACGTTTTTCTCAGTGACTGATTCGTATCTAAACTTAAATTTGCAAATGACAGTAATTAAAATTAATAACTATTTTCTGCACTAGAAGGTGCTGCAACATTGTTCGCGTAGGAGTAAAATCATAACCCTTTTTGTGCTTCAACGTAGTCGGGTGAAAAGTATCCTACAACTATCTTTGGATGTTTAGCTATCTTTGTACCAAAAATGGTTGAGATCCGTATAAAATAGCGGGTTTGGCGTGGTGTTGCCGGAAAGATACTTACATACAAAAATACTATCAATTAATATTTCCCGATTTCTTCAAGCCCACTTCATTTGTTTTTTTGTTTATATCTGTAATGTACAGACATTTATTTTTGACAACCTTAGACTAATATAGAAATAGGTCACGCGGGCACTTATACAAGGCAAGATCTACCAGCGCTTTGGAAAATGCGTCGTTTGAAAAGAAGAAACACCGAAAACTCTCCAGTCAATGGCTGAGGACCAAATTTTTGGCAAGTAGTTCAGGCATTTCATTTGCCAAATTTTAATTGATTCCGCTGTGACACAAAAATTATTCATACAATTTATATCTGAACTAGAATCAATTAATTTAGACAAATGAAATGCCTTAACTACTTGCTAGAAGTTTGGTCCTCACCCCAATCCTTTTGTAACTATATTTAATAATAAAAATATAACGCAGTAAGTAGCATAAGACATATAAAGGAAGAGGAAGGAGAAGAAACAGGACGAGAAGGAAATAAGGATCTTTTCAATCCAGCGGTGGATATGATGTTGGCATTTCATGTTAGTGTACGAAAATACGTGAGGTATCGGGTTACCAGAAGGCGGGTTAAAAAAAACTGGCACATGCTTTTAAAAACTTCAGTAGTTCATTATGGTTCAAATGACGTAGGATAGGGATTCATTAAACATTTTACGACTATCTGTTACCACAGTTATAAGTAAAAAACCTCAAATTGCTACTATAATTGTAAACATCTCGGTAACTACTAAAAATCGCAGAGCATACATGGAAGTCAAATCGATAGCTTTTGAGCCGCTCTATCAGGCCTCTTAGGATTATCGTCGGTCGCTGGTACACCCTGTATAGGAAGACTTAAAGAGATGCATTCCATCATCATTCTATATTTTAAACCGACCGCTAACGTAAACAACAACTGGCATTTCTATTGTATTCCACTATAAACTCGTAAACATCAATAACATGTGATTAACACAATCGTTTACACATCATTAGAAAACTCGCATTCCGTATCTTCTAAACAAGAATTTTATAATCAACATCTTTTATTATCTCATAGTTATTTTGAAATCTAGGTATAAGAGATTTGTTTATTTACTTCAACTGTAGGTCTTTACACCTGGTCCTGTAAAATCCGCAATACCGCAGTCATCTGCATTGGGTTTTTTTTAAGAATACATTTCGGGGAGTGTGCGGCGGGACTGCATGAACTGATTCCACCTTCTCCATTTCGTCACAATGGGACTAGACGTGTATTTGGGACACTTGACTTTTATCTCCCCTGTTGGTAAGCGACGATGAAGCCGACGATGGAGCATGCTTACTTAGATAGTGTCTATTCATTCTCGTCTTGGATATATCCAAATTATATTGTTTCGGGAAAAGATATGTTGGAAGAGAGTTCCACTCTTTAAGAGTCCCCAGCAAGCTCGGCCGAATTTCACCTTCCCATACAAACGGAGTTTCGTTCTCATTTTAAAACTACGCGTTGGATTGTAACGAAACTTTGTATACAAGGACATGAGGTATATCTAGGCCTATAATTAGTTTATATGGCTCCAGTTTATAAAACAAACGAAATACAGCAAAAACAAGTTTTGTATGAAAAACTTAATTCGCTGTATTTTTTTTACTATGCACGGTATCTGAACCTACATAAAGGTGCGTGCACACTTGTATCATTTGCTCGTATCCGATCACCGTGCCGTGGCATGACTGCGTATCGCGCTGCTTGGACGCTTACTGTCGGCACGCCGATCATGCCGTACTCGTCCGATATAACTGTGTGATACGCGTAGCAACGTCCAAACGCGTGATCGTGACACGCGATCATGCCACGCGACGATGATCTGATACGGGCAAATGATACAAATGTGGACGCACCTTAAACTAATTATAGGCCTGCATATTCACTCGTTGTAATTTGGTATTTCACGTTCTAAATTTTTTTACTTACATGTTTTTTGTCTCTTTCTTTTACGATGTTACATCAGTAAGTATGTACGCATATGTGTGTATATCGTGTATATATTTATGACTATATGGTATACATGCACATGTACGCATGGATCATCTACCCGCACCCGTAAAACGAGTCAATGTGGTTCAGTGAGGAAAGGGACGGACTGAAAACCAGCGCTGCGCCGTCGCGAGGCTGCCGCAGCACATGCTGAGTCCGTTCCTTTTGTGTTTAAGAGTACCTTTTTTTTCTATCTTTTTTTTTTCATATCTGTTATTTTTTTTTTGTTGCAATAAATGTTTTCTTTCTTTCTTTCATATACCTTTTAACTTATTCTAAGTACAAAGTTTCAGAGCAAACTAGCTGGTCGTTTTAAAATGAAAGCGTAACTACGTTTGTATGGAGAACCGAGTTTACCGGGGACTCTTAACCGTCCTAATGAGGAATGTGGAAGTAAATCGCTTTGTTCAAGTCGTTGTCTGATCAACAACATAAGGGTGGAATCCAAATTCGGCGTCAGTTTAGCAAGTTCTTCAAGTGGCGCTTCTTAGCTTCCCACAGTGGCGCCTCTCGTTCGCGGAACGTATCGGCTCCAATTGCGCGTGCGTTTCTCTGAATTTTGGGATTACTCATGTTGTTGTTGATAAGTATTGTTGTGTAAATACTTAGCTAAAAGTAGATAATTTTATTTGAAGATTAGGTAGATGAAATTAATAGTATTTAGCCTTATAGCTCAGTTTACCTGCTTAGAAGTACCTCACAGTGAGCTTATGACTGAAACACAGGTAAATACCACCATTTATAATCACTATACATTTACTGTATATTTTGTGAGATACCTTATAGGTAAGTATAGCACAAGGACCATTAAAACAAGAGAACTGACAGTTGACATACTTTGGAACGTGTTCCGATCGCAAGGAGATATTCTGGCAAAAACTAGATGGCGATTTAAAACTAAACATTTAACGATGTTATAATTGTATAAAGAAACATAGTATAATTACATTTATTTCGTAAATAACTAATAATAAATAAATCGTAACATTTAAATAATTTGTCATCACGCTTGCAAAATAATTCTTATACATAGATGGCGTTGTACATATCGGGGAACGGCTTTTTGTATGGAGATGGTCAGTCATCTTGTTTTAATGGTCCTTGGTATAGCATCTCTTGTAAAAGTGAGTCTCAAAATCTACCAATCATAATTGAATATGACACCTTCTGTAAAATTCGCAGCCAGCTTGATGATCTTTCGATTTTCGAAAATATTCTTTAGACGCGAGCCGATGGGAATTGTGGGTAGAAAAAATATTTTTAAAAGGCAAATAAGGAAGGCCATTTGTTAGTTATTAATTTGACAGGCGTAATCAACTGATTATGCTATCATAACATCATGAAACTGGGCCTTAACTTGTGTCTGCTTTGAATAGTTATATAGTAGACTTGGTCTTGTTGCAATTAGATGCACAGATCCGATTAAAGCTGCAGTAGATGGACCACTACACGTAATCATAAGGAAGGGGGCTGTCAGAAAGGAATGGGGACATGTTGTAAAGCTTGTTATCTGGACCTGAAATGATGACCACAATCACTCTATTAAGAGTGAAACGCCTAAGAATACTTCTTAGTTATTATAATGCGAATATCTCTACCTTGAAAGTCTTTAAACACTCCATTTTCTTACCACTCACACTCTTTACTACGTACTATTCCATAATATTATACTGGCATTATTTACTCATAATGTAGACACAAATAAATGTTACACTTAGATAACGTAATGCCACCCAAAGACAGCTCCTATTACACGCGTGTCTTGTGACATGCCTCCCGTTATTATTTCCTGTATTTCGCCATAATCGCGTGCCGAATTTCAAACCGATACTTATATGAATACTCTATTACTTTTTATAAAAAATACCTTTTTATTGCACCAAATTCGACGTGTATATTCGACTGTTTTACGTAAGTGCTAAAGAAATGATAAGATAATGTTAAAAATAAATATACGCTACAAATGGCCGTGTGTGTTAGCAGAGCCCTACTCCTAAGCAAATGAACGCGGTGCTCGATCATCTTATATTGGTTATAGACAAACAGACATAAAATTACACTGTTTTTAGTATTTGTTGTTTGTTATAGCAGCAACAGAAATACATCATCTGTGAAAATTTCAACTGTCTATCTGTCACGGTTCATGAGATACAGCCTGGTGACAGACAGACAGTCAGACAAACGAAGTCTTAGTGATAGAGTCCCGTTTTACCGTTTTACCGTTTGGATACGGAACCCCAAAAACAATCATTATTTTTTGGTAGTAATAACCACTCTCAATAAGTCCTCCCGCGACGTTTAAGTAAATAGGCAGTACCTATTCCGACCTCTGCATGTCATATTTGACATTTTAGAATGCAATTTTACGGCATCATTAGATAATAGGCCAGTGTCCGGCGCCTGCCACCCGGGTGCTTCCCGCATGGCATTCAGTTGCAGTCTCCCATTACTTTCCTGCGACCCGGCGTGTTCGCGTTAACGACGGCATACGACACCCCATTTGGACATTTCAGATTCCGCGTAACCTCCGTGGATAGTAGGTGTAACTAACATGGATTTCCTAGTACGATATGACGTTTTTCATATGGGTTCGGGTGAGTCGGAATGTTTCATAGAAACGACTGATTTTTTTCCGACTATATCAGAAGGATGGTTATGTTTTTGAGGTGCATGTAAGTCTATTTCTTTGGCACGCTCTGCAATCTAAACGGCTTGCTGGATTACGACCTATGAGGTGTGTTAAGAGTAATCTTGCTTGCGGGAGTGAGATCAATACCTATTATGAAGTTGTAAAACAGAAATATCTATACATAGAAGATATTTTAAAATACGTAAGTGAAGGTCAATTAACCGATTTTTTGTAAATTTTTTGTATGGTTGTATGTGTCGTTGTGGCTTCATCGCGCCAAATCGGCTAAACGGGTTTCAACTATGTTTGGAACAGGGGTAGCTGAGTATCCACAGATGTATATAGGTTAATTTTTACCCAACTACGCCGACGAAAAAAACCGGCCAAGTGCGAGTTGCACTCGCGCACCGAGGGTTCGGTACAAATTTTCACTTACCCTAACTTTAGTACCCGGTACCGGTTGAGTTAAGTTTGCACCTGATATCTATAGCATACAAATGAGGTGCAAACTTAACGGAGCCGGGTTGTTAAAATAGGTTTTTGCTAATAAAAAATAATAGTTACTTAGAGACGTAGCTATAATTTTCGTGTAATATTTATGTTTATTTATACAAATTGTGAAAATTTCAAAATTATCGCTTTGTAATCTTCGGAGATAAAGAAGTAAGATAATGGTGTTCTTTTTTTAACATTCTCCTTAATAAAACAAAACTAATAACAATTGGAAACAAAATGTTCAAAAATGAGCAAGTCAAGCCCTTTTATTTGATACCCTACTTGACCCAGTAGCTAGACTTTTAATTTTTACCCCCTAACTGTGGTCTTGTTAACCATCACCAACCCTACACCAGTTTAAGAAGTCTCGAATATCCCCTAAACCTATTTCAATCTTTTCAGTATGATGGACTCCGGCGGAGCGATCGACTCGCCACCAACCTACCACAGAAGTTACGAGCAGTACGTCCAGGGCGGCGTAGAGAATAGCACCGACTCTGCCCAGGAGCAGACGAGCCCTGAGCTCGTCGTCTGGTCCACCCTCCCCTACGGCCTAGACTACCGCACTCAGTACGACTATAGAAGCCCATATGATACCTCAAGAGACTACTCCCCACAGCAGTACGTCCGGGCACCGTTCACCACGAAGATGGGGCAATCGAAAGCCCTGAAGGAGGCAAGGATACGGAGACCTATGAACGCGTTCATGGTGTGGGCGAAGGTCGAGAGGAAGAAGCTGGCTGATGAGAATCCAGATCTGCATAACGCTGATCTCAGTAAAATGCTAGGTGAGTCTTTATATGTTATTCTATAGTAACTATAGAGGACCAGTCAAGGGTCGTCGATGTCTGGAAAATACAAGTCAAAAGGAGAACTTGAATTTAGAATAAATTGGGCATTACTGTATCTACCTACCTATGGTCTCACCGGAAGATCAGCGCTGGCGTTAGAGCCAGCATTATGCTGAGGTGAGACCATTTCGGGGCATACTTAGTTTAGTAATTTATTTTTGTATTGCTGAAAAAATATGCCTCCGAATAAATGTATTTTCTTTTCTTTCTTTCTTTCTTGTATCTCTACAGGTACGAAAACACCACATTCTTACAATAAATGTACATTTTTTATATAGATATTGCATTCTCAATACATTTTTTATTAAATCATCCAATAGTAAATTAAATGCTCCTATCCAATTGTTTTCACTAGAATGAAGAAAATAAGTATGACAACTATGTACTTAAACGTTGTTTTTTACGGCTAAAAATGATTGTTTTTTTCAGTACAGCTTTACTGCACATTATTTCATTAATGACGTCATAGCTTATGCCCATTTTGAATGGCGTGTTTTGACGCTCGGCAGATATTGCCTGACTTTTAGTGTCATTTCTAACGTTCCTAATGCTCAATCCCTGTTGATCCTTTTTATATATCTATTTTTACGTTATATCCTTATGAGAAACTTAATTCATTGACATTATTTAAAAAAATTGATGCAAGTTCCCAGATTCTATTTTTGACGTCGAATGTGTTTTGCAGTTTATAATCAAAATCATGTGGATTAATTTAATAAGAGTTTTTTTGTTAGTAACTCACACTTTCATGACTAAATAGCTTAATCTATTTAAGCGGCTGAATATTTGAGTTATCATTTTGCAAAATAGTATTCTAAATAATTATATCGAAAAAATTATATTTAACACTTATATATTCGTCAATAATGCCCTTTTAACAACATGCTGTTTCTACGCGTATTTTAACTAAATGAAAATGGAACATTTTTGGGGTTCCGTACCTCAAAAAATTGGTTTAGAAATAAGAGGAAACCTGCAGAGAAAATCTAAATTTGGACGATTCGCAAGTGCGCGCTAAAAGAAATTAAACATTTTTAAAACAGTAACAAAAATAAGGTGCTAGCTAGAACCTTAAAATTAGTAGGGATATATATAGTGGTGATGTCTCAATCTGATTACTTACCACCTGCTAACTACTTCACACGTCCATTACACATAATAAACACACGGTTTAGTGATGCCGCAACTAATATCATTTATATATACTGTGATAAAGTAAATGTATTAATGAGCCATAGCAAACATGCCTATTAAGCTGATAATTAGTCAATGATCATATTTCTATGCCAACGAGGTAGACCTACGGTTAGGAAATAAGGCAGCGCGTGACCGGTTGCTCAAAATCAAATCAAATCAAAATCGTTTATTCACTTCACAGTATACAGGGATTTCCCAAAATTTAAATTAAAACTGCATATTACGCCAATAATGACGTGTGAATATTTTGTGAAAAAAATAAATACAAGAAGAATTAATAACTAAAAACTCATTAATAGAGACCATATTATTCTCATTAATAATGACCCACGCGCAGGCAGCTTTCTCGCACAAAGGCTCTCAATAGCCATACAGCGCGGGAATGCTGCCTGTGTCATGGGCACCCTACCGAAGGGACCAAATATTTTAAGTAATTTTTAATAATCATAGTTTAATTAGTTGTTATTAATGTATTCGTGAAATAAAAGGCCACTTTCATAAATATTCATAATATAATATAATATACTTCTCAACAATGCCACCAAAAAAATATAATTATAATAAATCTGTGGTAAAATAGTATTTGATAAATTAAAAAATTGTGTATTTATGTCAAATTAAATAGATTGCAATTCCTTATTCATGTCAAACATTCTTTAAATATCTATTAAATATTCATTAATAGAGTAAAAGTGTCGGTGTAACAGCCATGTTGTGGAGATCCTTAATAAGGATGTTGCCTAATCTCAAAATTTGTAAAAATTATATAAGTTCCTGATAAAACCAGCAAAATAAGGAACTACGGTAAATTTTCGAGTACGATATCTCACGTGTAACTTTTTTTTGAGCCCTTAAACTGGAGTGGGAAATTCCATTTGTAAGTATGAAAATATTAATAATTCATAATGCCATTGTTTAACCCATAAAATGTATGGTAACTTTTGTTAGGACACTGTTTTTTCGAACGCAAGTTTTAACATAGCTGCAGAACAAAGTTCTTAATTTCCCCATGCAAGGTACTAATCGTGTGACGTCACTATAAGCTTGTAGGCGTATGTAGCTTGTTTTGGGAAAGTCCAATAATGTGATTTGTATACATTGTTGTGTCTCGGGAGTTTTTATGAGATTAAAGTAGTGTTTTCAGCAATACTTTTATTATTGAAAGGTCATTCTATCACATAAAAAAGTAGAATAATTGCATATTGATGTTTTTGCATTTTTGCATTCACTGCTGAACGAATGTCTTTCGTATATCTATCTATCTCATTCCTGTCTTTCCTATATAACGATGATAATATTGATTTTTACCTTATATCCTTCTCATAACTCGTGATCCCGTATACTTTGAGTATGGGTCGGCGTAATGGGATATGTATAACTTACATGCTTCTAAGCTACGTCATCTCTTAAACAATGCATCTTTTCTTTGGTATTCTTAGAAACCGGGTAACATTCATACCCGGTTGTCACCTAACTTTCGAACTACTAGTATACTTGTTATTTTTTCCACGAATGCTGCTACTTTTAGACTTAGGTACGTCATATCACTCAGTTCATTTTAGTACAGTTTTTAAGTTTAAGTCCTGATGGGCAGAAGCCATTAGGCTTCTGCCCATCAGGACAATTTTGCCAGTGTTATGGTTAAAAGCCAGGGTATGGTTTGTATTAAAAATAATAAGTTGATCCACACCGATTCATATCGCCCATCCAAGATTGATGACAAGAATACGTCATATTTTTCTAAAAGATTTAATAATAAATTAGAACGCCCGCAACTTCGTTCGCGGTGGAGAAAAAGTCATAACCCATCTTTTTTGTCAGCATAGTCGGGTAAAAAGTATCCTATAACCATCTGGAGATACCCAGCTACCCGTGTACCAAAAATAGTTGAAATCCGTTAAGCCGATTTTGGGTGATGAAGCCGCAACGACACATACAAACATACAAAAAATAATTTTTCGAGTTAGTGACATCCAAATAGTCCGTTACAATTTTTTTTTAAATATCTTCAATGTCAAACATTTAATTTTTACAACTTTATAATAGTATAAATAACTAAAAGTTTGCCACTGACATTTCACCTAAAAAAACTTATCCAAAAAGGCCAAACAAAAAAACACAGCAAGAAGAGGATAAAGAAGGTTCTAATACCATTATGAGTCAGCGTAAAATGGCAATCTTCTTCGAAATATATTTGTAATTCAAATCAACTGAACACGGGTCAGATTTAAATGTCAAATATAAACCTTTTTAAAATGCATTTTTAATTTCGTAGTAGTTCGTTACTTGAGGATAATTATAATATACCACCTTGAGAGATAAAATCAAGTTTGCTTTGAGACAAAAAGAGGGCCTTTGTACACGACAAAAAAAATTGCAAACAAATTGTTCTCCGTTTTTCTGTAAACCTTATATACCTATAAATACTTATTATAAATTATAATTATTAAAAAATTACTTAGTTAATTCAACTTTACGGACGTCTGATTGGTCTGTAGAGGACTGGAGAAGCGAGTAGGGGCGACCGAGGTGAGTTGTGTCAGAGGATAGTTGTCACATCATCGATATATTGGAATCTATGCTGAACGTGAAGTCGCAATTGTGCGCGTTGGTTAGTTCAAGTATCGAGCTAACAAACGCGCTCTGTTGCAAGTTCGCTAATAGTAAACAGGTTTCCAAAAATTCTCGATGTCACAAATCTCCTCTGTCTCAACTCAAGTCGGTCTGCCCTAGTTTATCCTATTGGAGCCGCATCAAAAGTCAAAACGGCCATCTTTGCCAACTGAAGTTATTGGGGAGATTTATTTTGTTTTTTTTTCTTAAGTATAATGTTGTTATGTTTGGATTAAACGGCAGTTTGTTAATACCATCATCGGGCGTTGCTCGAAGAACCTTATACAGAGTATTAATTAAAAGTAAAACTTATCATTAAGCCGTAATCCTTATTTGGGGTGGCATTCGGAGTGGCATTCTGACGCTACAAATAGCGGAGCGAACAACTTCATTAAGATCTAACTAGGGTTTATAGTAGATAGTATGTCGAAAATTAAGACCTAAAAAAGTTAAAATGTATTATTTACTTGAAGGAGCCCGCTACTTCGTCAGCTAAGGAGAAAAAAATCATAAACCTTTTTTCTTAGCGTACTCAAGTAAAAAGTCTTCTGTAACCATCTGTGGATACCCAGCTACCCTTGTGCTAAAAATAGTTGAAATCCGTTTAGCGGTTTTGGCGTGATGAAGCCACAACGACACATACAAACATACAAAAAATACGAAAGTATATTTTTTGACTCAGTCCTCAAATAGTCCGTGTCACTCTTTTTATATCTTCAATGTACAGACATTTAATTTTTACAACTTCATAATAGTATACAAGTAATCTATGCTTTAATACACGGACGTGACTTCACTACTGAGAGGTAACGCGCAGCCAATACGGTTGAAGGTAGGAACATGAAAATTTTAACACAATATTCCTTTAGAGATGTACTTATGAAGATGCACTAAGGAAGGATTTTCAAATTGTACGCTGATGAACTCGAGAGTAAAAGTTAGTAGTAGATACAAGACCTGAGAAAAAAACCACATAGGATACCATGCCACAGACAGACACATACCTACACAAGTTAAACATATTACACTGTTTGCTTTAGATGAATGGATTAAGTTACTTTGCTATTCCGCGAAATAGTGTCTTGGTTAGATGGCTTTTATTTGTCCTTGCCAAACCCTAGAACAGACGACAGTTAGTAGTGACGTTACTCTAAAATATCTCCTAGGGAATAAAAAAATTAAACGCATCCACATGAACGCATGAAATTTGTACCTTAAAATAGTCTATTTAATATTTTCTTCTGTTTCCGCGATTATTACTCATTGAAATAAAACAATTTAACGGATTATATCGCGTATATTATCTCATTTTAGTTCCCGACGTTTCGGAAGCTTTCCAGCTTTCCATGGTCACGGGAGGACCATGTCCTCCCGTCGTCTATTTAAATGAAAAAAAAAACAAGCATTTTTTTTGGCTCATCCCAATTAGGAATATGATCGAGGCCCCTTCGCTGTGTGCCAATCCAGTTCCACTCGTGGCTCTATTTGATTTGGTTTTTAAAAAATAAACGTAAGTCACGAGTACCCATTGATGTTTTAGAAAGAAAGAAAGAAAGAAAGAAAGAAAGAAAACATATTTATTCAACGCCAGCAACAAGAAATACAAATACAAATAACAAAAAAAAGAATTGACGACGCTGAAAGGGGTCACCACTCAGCTTTATGCCACGGCAAGCCGTGACGCTGATTTTCGGTGGTGCCCTGTAACTTAAAACTAATTTATACTTAGACCTAGTGGGTGATATCACGAACGCCATTATAACATCAAAATTGTATTTTTATTTATTATAACAAATTTATCTAGTTTGTCATTACTTATAAATCTATAAAAATAAAAAAAACCATAATCAAGTTAATTTGTATGTCACAGAATTTTAATGTCATAGAGCACTAGAAGCTTGAAACTTAGAACTATCTTAATATTTTCTTAGTGTTTCCGCGATTATTACTCATTTAAATAAAACAATTTAACGGATTATATCGCGTATATTATCACATTTGAGTTCCCGACGTTTCGGAAGTCCTCCTCAGTACGCCCCATTTGTGAATGCTGCTTGGTAAATTATTAAAATGAAATAATTAAGCCCTTCTGGCACACGTGTAACTGTCTTTACAGATTAGGCCCATCTGGCATGTACACCTTTATATGTTTTTTCAAAGTGGGTAGTTTGCACAAATTGTAACTTTGACAGAGGAAAATATATCTTTTCTCAGTCCAACCGTGACCATGGAAAGCTGAAAAGCTTCCGTAACGTCGGGAACTCAAATGAGATAATATACGCGATATAATCCGTTAAATTGTGTTATTTAAATTAGAACTATCTTGACAAAATGGCGGTTGCCTATTACCATATTTCATTGACATGTTTTTTGATATTAGTCCAGTAGTTCTGGTTGACATACGTTGACCGTGATACGGACAGACATCATGTTTTATTGTTATAATTACGACTTTCACCGATAAGCCGGAGTCTGGTACCCGAGTGTACTGTAACACCGTACTGTTGCGCTCGAAAGTGAACAATTATTTTTTAGTCCGAAAGTGAACAATGATTTTAACTAACTCTCAGACTAAATTTGATATCGTATGAGGTTACTTGTAAAATGTCTATCTTTTATACGTGAAATCAGAGGAAAAGAAACAAAACAGCACAAAACTATAAAACAAATGCGAATAAAAAAAGTTATTTTTTATAGGAGAAAGATCTAGATTATAGACAATACACTGTAATATCTACTGATCCACGGGTGATTTCAGCCGATTTGCTAAATAATTTAAAATTAAATTTTTAAGGACAAAATCGGGTTGGGATCAATTTTGTAAAACCAAAACCAGACGGATGAAGTAATATGATATAATCTAGTTATACATATACAAACTAGTCACCATGCCCTTAGTTGGCAAAGATTTCACATCAGATTTCGACGTTTCATGGTAAATTATAATAGTGCGCAGCATTTTGGTGTAAGAATACCTACCATTTTCTTTACATTTTTTATTTGACATGAGCCTTCGCAGAGAGGCCTGCTGATGCGGCCCGTTACTGCACATCGTATATTTATTCTTTCTTCCTTTCTTCCTTCTTCTTTCTTCCATTTTCCTCTTTCTTCTTCCCTTTCCCTTCTTCCTTTCTTCCTTATCTTCCTTCTTCATGCCTCCTTTCTTCCTTGCTTCCTTTCTTCTTTCTTCCTTTCTTCTTTCTTCCTTTGTTCTTTATGCCTTTCTTTTTTTAACACATAAACTCAAATGCAAATTGCAGTAACTAAGAGTAGGGTTGGGACGCAGTGAGCAGGGCAAAGGACTGGTGGAGGTGAGTTCAACTGGTTCAACCCGAATTTTATTAATTTAATAGTATGGCACAAGGTATTATTTAAGAGAGATACACAATAGGCTATTTAACAACATTTTTCCGTGGTATGTTATAGAATTGGTGAAGTCCACTTCAATCATATAAAAACTCCCCGAGGTACAACAATGTTAATATCACATTTTAGGACTTTCCCAAAAACGCTTCATCTATTCTATACATATAATATCTATACATATAATAAAGCTGAAGAGGGTCGAAAGTCTGTACATGGAAGATAAACGAAAAAAAATTGGCCGGGGATACTTAAAATCGATAACAGAACACGTTCCAACAGTTTTTAGAATTTTTGTCTGTTTGTCTGTTTATCTGTTTATCTGTTTGTCTGTTTATTTGTACGCGCATCACGTGAAAACGGCTGAACAGATTTTGATGCAAACTTTACTAATCGGTTGAAAAATTCCCCGGCCAGGTTATAGGCTATAAAAATTCAACCCTTAAAAGGGGGAATAGCCACTACATTTGATTGAGTTAAGTTTGAACCTGAATCTTATCGCGCTACTTAGGAAGGAGGTGCAAACTTCTCTCAAACATGTGTTACGAGCCCACGAGTATCGAGTACCTTGCTAAATTAACAGATGGCGCTAAAATTAATACCTTTTTGCCAAATCCATACTCATATTATAAATGCGAAAGTGTGTCTGTCTGTCTGTCTGTTACCTCTTCACGCTTAAACCGTTGAACCGATTTTGATGAAATTTGGTATGGAGATATTTTGAGTCCCGGGTTTGAGGCTACTTTTTATCCCTGAAAAATACCCTTATCCGCGATAAACGAATTTAAGGCGGACGAAGTCGCGGGCAGAAGCTAGTACTAAAATAAACCCTAAACTAGCTTAGTGATATAATATAATTTAATAATTTTCTGGGGAAACTGTACTGACAGGGAAATAATATTTCGATCTCAAAAAATATGTATTCGTGCTATGTGTGGCCTGAATATGAGGGAAAGCTGTGTCCCTGCTTTTAAATTATTAAGAATACTAACTTTACCAGCATTATACATTTTAGAATTATCAATCTTTGTTAAATCAAATCCACACTTATTCTACAAATTATGCAACCATCAAACAAGACCCATCAGAACACAATATCAACACAAATTGCAAACAAAGATGAGCAAAACGGCTCTATTTCGGAAAAAAAATATGGGTATGGGACCATTAATTTTTAATAAACTACCAAATGAGGTTAAATGTTTACAAATGCCTATGTTTAAAAGTAAACTAATTGAACTATTGCTAGACACATCCTACTATTGTGTTAAAGACTATCTGAACGATGTTATTGTAAGCTGATGACACTTAGATTATTATTTAATAAGTGGACCTAAAAAAATCTTTTATAATGATCTTTCAGTTGTTTAGTTAGTTTTTGTTGTTTAAAGATCTATAGATATTATAATTAACAAGTCCTTAGCCTAGTTCTGTAAATCAACCACTGTATAAAACTTTGTACACCTACGGGTAAAACATAGTGCGACAACCACCATGTAATATTCCATCAATGTAACATACCTATGTTTAACAAAAATAAATATTATCTTATCTTATTATCTCATAATTAAAAAGTGACGACACACGGTTAGTACCTTGCATGGGAAAATTAAGAACTTTCTTCTGCAGCTATGTTAAAACTTGCGTTTATCGAAACGGTTTCATAACAAAAGTTACCATACATTTTATGGTTTATTAAATGGTGTTCTTGGTTCGTAATATTTTCATATTTTAAAAATGGACTTTCCCAGCCAACTTTAAGGGCTCATAAAACAAGCTACACGTAAGATATCGCACTCATAATTTTAACGTACTTTATTTTGCTTATTTCATAGGGATTTTATATAATATTTACAAATTTTGAGGTCAGGCAACACCCCTATTTATAGGTTAAGGTTAAAATTAGTTAGCTACTTAATGGCAGCGTCGTTAAGGGTGATCAGATCTTAGAGAGGGTTAACCCGATTAAAGAAGTGGAAGAAAAAATGAAGAAATCGTACATAGAATTCCCTACCTAGCAGGTACAGAGACTCAAGGGATCACATATAATAAATGGTACTTTATAAGGTACTATCCAGACTCATCATGTGTCATCTACTTACGACAGACTAAGCGTCAATAAACGATTGCAATTGTTATTTGCGATTACCACGTCAATATCCTGCTGATGCAAAAGGGCTTTGCTTACTGCGAGATTCCTGTCACTTAAGACCATTTATGCATGTAGTAAAACGCATTTGCATCATTTCTTGTGTCCTGTTCTTGTGGTTACATCGTGACGCGGGAATGACGTAGCTTTGAGGACAGACAAAGGATATGCACTTTTAATTTTATTATTGGGTTATTTAAGCGGGAAAAAATATGTATTTTCGGTATGTTCTCGTGCTTTCAACAAATAAATAAGCAAATCATCTATTGAACTATAAACAAACGTCGACACTCCTAGTAAATCTTCTAACAGCTGAACAGAATTTTAAAATTGTAGCTAACCACTATCGTGCAAGTCACCTTTTACACAATAATAAAACTACTTCAAAATCTGTTTATTTGCTTCGGAGCTAGAAACCACAGATAGCACAGGTAGAACGTTAAACTTATAATTATGACACTTCGTCACGATTTTCTTTTTTCATCAGGTGTTTATAAATAGGCTGGTAGGTTTATATTATCGTAATGTTACAATAATTATAAATTATAATATTAATTAATCAAATACATGTAGCTTTCGACCGCGAGTCTACTCTAAGGTTGGATATGGCAAGTCATTACGCTCGGCGTGGGTGGCAGATGCTATCTATCTTAATGAAATAAAAGTACTATAAAAAATGCTAGGCATGGCTCTGGGCCCGGCTGCCTGGTTAGGACACGATTATTGCTATAAAGTAATAATATTAAAATGTACCTATATTACAAAACCATGGTAAAGTGGACCATAAAGGCCATAAAAAGAGCTCAAGAATCAATTACGAATTTCTAATCCTGTGGTCGTTACTTCATCACATTGATTATCTACAAAGAACTCTTTCTTGATTATCTAGTAAAACGCCAATAACTAGCCTAATTATTTAATGAGGGTTTTCTAAAATGGAAATATCACCAGTCGGCGCCACCATGACGTAAGATCTAACTGGCAAGAAGTGTCAGCATCCACCAATCACAGCACAAGATTTTGACACTTGTCAATTAGATCTTACGTCACGGTGGCATCAACTGGTGATATTACCGTTGTAGAAAACCCGTATTGATGCTTTTTCTTTCAACTAGTGCGTCCACTATTCTTTTAGATGAAACATCGGCTGGTAAAGGCAACAGGAATACATTTGAAATTTCGTTGCATCATAATCTAACTTAAAAGCTGAGAGCGTAGCTCAGTGAATAAATCGCCATCCCTCTCTATTTTTCGTCACCCTTTTGGACTCCTAATGTGACACCTCCTTCCTTATTTCATCTCTTTCATTTTCCCTTTGATTTCCCGAATATGAAGAAGGAACATGATAAAACAGTCAAAGCTGTCTTTAAAGTAGCCAAATCATTCGTAGGCCAATGTATACATTTTTATAATAAGCTACCTGATGATGATTTAAAAGTAGAGGATTTAACAGACAAAAATGAATGGCCCAATACAGAAACCAAATAATTTACTTTTACCGGGACACGGTTCTTATAAGGTGGCATATCATGTAAGTTGTTTTAAATAAAAAATCATTATTTTGCTTTTTTATATTCTATATTTTTTTACTTTTATAAGTTTTGATATGTTTTCTTGAAGAACTACGCATTGAGTTTATACTCAAAACATATATTTACGAAAGTACAAATATTGTAATAGATATAAGAGTTATTTCGAAAAAATACTGACTGTTGAGTTTGTTTCGGCTTTCTTCTCCTCAGTGGTCTCCTCTTGGGAAACGCCGTAGAGTCAGACTTGTAAAAGTACACTGGCGGCCTCCTCACAGAATAAAGATCATCGATACTAATATTATAAATGCGAAAGTGTGTCTGTCTGTCTGTTACCTCTTCACGCTTAAACCGCTGAACCGATTTGGATGAAATTTGGTATGAAGATAGTTTGAGTCCCGGGGAAGGACATAGGCTACTTTTTATCCCGGAAAAATACCCTTATCCGCGATAAACTAATTTAAAGCGGACGAAGTCGCGGGCAGAAGCTAGTTATTTCATAATATCAAAGCTTTGACTGTTCTATCATGTTCCTTCTCATACTCTGTATTGTTTCCAACTAGCATTTAACTGCTCTCAAAGCCGCATGCTTGGTATTGATTTTGATCTAGCTAATGATTTACATCCTCTTCCAGCACCAATGTCTCCAGTCTTTCATTTTTCCCATGTGATTGTCTCCATGTCTTTCTTTCGTACAAATAATGGTCTTGGCTTAGTTTTCTGATATATCCTGTTTTTGCAATTTATATCTTTAATAGGGAAGCGCAAGCGGCTATACAAGAGGAAGTCTTAAATTATGTCAGCGTTAATGACTAATATTAACTTTATCGGTAGTCGGTTATACCAATTTACCTGTTTATCTTCTTGTTTTGCACAGCAAAACAGAATAATTGTTATTACTTTATGAATTACGTGTGTGGGATATATTTCAGTAGGAACATTAGTTTATGAATGAATCTGTTGTTTCCCTGTTTTGTTTTGACGTAAATTCCTTTGTTTATCCGGTGAGGATAAATCCTCGTAAGACCCAAGTTATTTTTGGATGTTTGTGTTTCTTGTAGTATGTAATTAGAAGCATCTAATCACGTATTTACTATGAAAGATAGAGTAGACACACAAAAAGGGGTAGACCCACGGATATAATGAGTTATTAGTAATCTTTTAAGGTCTCTTAGAGGTTTAATTTCAGTCGGGATCGATTTGGAACGCTTTTCGACACGTCATCTGTTTTCTTTACGACCTTCTTTGAATATACAAGGATTACAAGGGACTATCTTATGCGACTTCCCTTCATATATCCATCTTACAGTGTCTTTAACTTTGAACCGCAATATACAGCATGCATAAGGTGTAGAATACTAAACACGACTAACCTATGTCTGCAGCGAATACTGTTTCAAAATCTTACCCATCTTATCATTGGTCTGATCTGATCAGTTGTTGAAAGTAGTCCAATGGAGCGTTTGATGATTTAAGGTGGAGTAGAAGGCAAATGACAGCAATCGATTCGCCTTCTGATCGCTTAGATTGGCCTTCCGATCCGTCACTCTAAATGTTCCCGAAATGTGACTAACAGTGACATATGGAGATTGCAAACGCAGCAACCAAGACTGGGTGCTGTATTGACTACTCTTGAGTCGTAGCAGATTGTCACTCGTCTATGTCACACTGTATCGGATAGAAAGAAATGAGGAATAAAAAGGTGCGACAAAGAGTTGCGTCTTTTTAGAATCTTACTTTGAACTAGGTAGGCCTCATTGCTAGTAATTTGATTCAGTTGGGGAGCGCAAACCTACAAACTGGAATGCCATCCGCGGCCACTTAGAGTTGGGTAAGGCACAAGGGCTGGTGGTGGGTTGGACTGCTTCATCCTGACTTGGAGTGTGGAAGAGAGATATAGAAGATCGAATAAGAAAGAGAAGAAAGTACGGGCTGGTCGCCCTTCTGGCATGGCGGAGTTGCACGAAGGTAGACTGGGCTACTCTGTGAAAGAATGCTCGAATTAGACCCCATGTCACCATCCCTCTGTTAACCGTTAAAAGCTGATTAACTACTGATATCGGCTATCAAATGGTCGAATAACATTATAGAGCATGGTCAATTTAGTTTTAAAAGGGCCATTCTACCAGAATGTCAGGTACAAGACGCCATGCTTTTCAAACCTCTTAAAATGCTAGGGAGCAGATTTTATGGTATAATCATATATCATAAGTTGGGTTTGCACCAAAATTTTAACCTAGCGTTAATCTGACTTGTATAAATCTGACAGGAGTTAAAATCTAACTCGGAGTTAAATTCGTCTGGACCGAGCAAGTGGCCCTAAGTATCGTAACTTGACTTTTGCATTGACGGTGTCTTTTAGCGTTTTATATATTTTGGTACGGTAGGTTCGATTAGGTGGTCGGACGACATGGTTAGGGTTGCGGAAACTCACTGGAGGCGGTTCGCCTCTATCCGGCCCGTGGAAGTCTATTAAGGAGGCCTGTGTCCAGGAGTGGACGTCCTATGGCTGAAACGATGATAATGATGATAATGGTAAGGTAGGTAGCTGCCATAGCCGTCACATGTCCGAAAAAAATCTTAGTCTGGTGGTACTCGTATGCTCCAGAAAAAGATTTATTGTGATCAAATCTGACCAGATCAATATTCACGTACGCTATCATTACACCACGTACCCTCAATAACACATGCTGACCTTGAGCTATCCTTCCAACGTTAATTGGCTAAATTGCTCACCTTTTAAGGCGGGTCCACACTCTATAATGACATCCTTGTGGCGTGAGGTGCGGCGTACATACTCAGTGTTTAATTAAATAGATGGAGGGGATGAGTAATCAGTTGAGTCGCGAGATATGTGAAACATTACTTGTAAGAGCAATTGCTGTTGTGGTAGCAAGGTGCTTGAGTAGTGACCACGTATAGCAAACACATAAGGTTGACTAATCTGTTCAAGATCACAGAGAACCATTGATAGAGGACAGCGCGCGATTGTTCGCTGTGGAGGTCCTTGGAGAAGCCTTGGTCAGTGAACGATTTCGGCTAATAAAGTGATGATATTAGAGAGCCAGTTTACGTTCTAATGAACAAATCAAGAATTAAAAGATAAAACAAAATGACTACGTGACTCGGGTATTCAGCTAGTGGCGTCATACGTATCACAGATACAAAACATTACCTTGATTGGCGGAATGAAAAGAGTCGTGTGTTTTTTAAGGTTCCGTACCCAAAGGGCAAAACGGGACCCTATTACTAAGACTTCGCTGTCTACCTGTCTCTTTGTCTGTCTGTCACCAGGCTGTATCTTATGAACCGTGATAGATAGACAGTTGACATTTTCACAGATGATATAAGTATTTATGTTGCCGCTATAACAACAAATACTAAAAACTGTATAATTCTATATAAAACTAGAAGGCGCCCGCAACTTCGTTCGCGGAGGAGAAAAAGTCATAACCCTTCATTTTTTCTTCAGCGTAGTCGGATAAAAAGTATCCTATAACCATCTGGAGATACCCAGCTACTCGTGTACCAAAAATAGTTGAAATCCGTTTAGCCGATTTTGCGTAATGAAGCCACAACGACACATACAAACATACATAAAATCAAAAAAAAAAATCGTTTTAGTGAACTCCAAATAGTCGGTAACAATAAATTTTTTGAAAATATCTTTAATGTACAGACATTTCATTTTTACAACTTTATAATAGTATAGATGATCAAGCACCGCGTACATTTTGCTTAGGAGCAGGGCTCTGGTACGGAACCCTCGGTGCGCGAGTCCGACTCGCACTTCCCCGGGTTTTTTCATTTTATCATCATCATCATCATCATCATCATCATGATGCCATGGGACGTCCACTGCTGGACACAGGCCTTCTCAATAGATTTCCACATGAGCCGGACAGAGGCGACCCGTATCCATGCGAGTCTCCGCAACCGTTGGGGCAGGAAGGTTATCGATTCACCGCGTACCGGTAAGCGCAACGAGGGAAGGCTGCAAAGAGGTCTGACAACCTGCTTAGGGTAGAACAGAACTATAAACAAGTTAAATAATTGCTTGTAAAAGCGCTATGGACACACGATTGACCTTTTTACATATTTACAACTCACGTATAACTTTTGCCGTCATCTGACCATAAATCATAACATAAATGTAACGTATGATAAAAACAGTCCCAGTGTATGTAAGTGGAGTCTATATAAAGACATAATTTAAATCGTCGTCAGCCGTATTAAGACGATTTTATTTATTGCCCTGAGAGACGCATCGAGAAATTACAGATAACAACATTCTTGTATGTAATTGTGTCATTTATAATTTTTAAGGTTCCGTGCCAAGAAGGGAAAGGAACCCTTTAGAATATTAAAATTAATATCTTTTTTTTTTCAACCAAATTTCCTCCGTTACGCTGAGACAATTGGTCGAGACAAACGTACTTAATTTTACATCTCCTTAGGCCCAAATTCACAATGTTAATGTATGTTATTAACGGTTGATTACACCTGTTATCAGTCGTGTTGTCCCATATAATTATAGCTCTTGTTATGATAGAAACAGTTTAATTCTAATAAGCGTTTTAAACATAAAAATATCGTTTAATTGGCAATTCCACATTGTATTAATTGGCCTGTAGAATCAAAATACATACACAGAACAACTTTCGTATTCGTTTATTATTTGTCACAGTAAAATACGTTTAATTTCAGCAGATACACCTCCCGAGATTTTTAAAACAGAACCCATTGCGCTCAGACACCAGATCTGAGTTCGCTCATATTAAATTATTATTTATATGAAATGCCATATCTGTAATAAATTACATGTGCGAATAATTAAACTTAATAAACTAATTATATAATTCTTCCTTCCTGTAATGAAATGCGTCACGTTTTTAGATCAATGCATTCACAAAGAGGATATTAACAATTTACCCTCTTTTCTTCAGTTTATGAATCAATTTTAGTTTTCATCAACCCATAAGTAAACATTACTTGAATCATGTCATATGTGACATAACAACGTGATTCAGAGTTATTTTATAACAATATTAACGTGTTTCAGTTTCCTCATGTAATGTTCCGTGATAAGTTTATTTCATGGCTGTAATTTGTGTGTTTTCCTAATATATTCATTGATACAGAACCACAAATAACTAATAAGGTTAAACTCTCTAATATTTGACAGCCTAATTATATCTATTTTAAAGAGCAATACAATTGTCTTTTACGAAAATCTTGATGTTTAACCATCACGATCTTCGTGATTTTTAAAGTGAATTTCTTCACTAAGAAACTATAATCTTATAATATTCATGTAGTTTACAATGGCAGAGCGTGCGCTCCGGCAAGACTCAACGCACTAGTTCCACTAGTTGATCCAGTCGGAAGTGTTGATATTTTTTAATTATTTAGATCTTTGTATTTAAGAGCAATTAAAGTATCTAGTTTCTCTGAGACGGTTCTATTTGAATGAAGTTTATCTAGTTATGTTTTAACTTTCAACCACCGATCAAAGATCAGTCACCTAGTAATTGATACCCACTTTTCCACCTATATTAGTACAAATTATGACTCTTGAATATGTCACCTTCAAACACAGAAAACTAAATAACAATCGGTCCATCCATTAAAAGGCTACGATGCCACAGACAGACACGCAAATTCACAGGTAGGTCCACATGTTATTTATAACACTCCTCTTTTTTCGTCAAGGGTTAAAAAAGGATCGGGGGTTGAAAGAAGAAGGAGGAGGTTAAAGGAATGAAAAGGAAGGAAGGAACGTGGATCATTAGAATATGACCATATACAGATAAACAAACACGGAAATACACAGGTACACATGTTGAACTTAAAACACTCCTCTTTTTTAGTCAGGGGTTAAAAAAGGATCGTGGGTTACTTTTAACCCAAGGAAGGAGGGGGTTAAAGGAAGGAGGAAAGGAAGAAAGGAAGGAGGATCATGAGAATATAATCATTGTGTCAGCCCGAAAGCATGCGCTCTTTCGGGATGACACAATGGTTATATTGATTGGGTTTCAAGCCGCTCCTGACAGAATTTTAATCCGCTCTAGACTGGGTTTCAATCCGCTCTAACGGGGTTGGAAGTACTCATGCTGCTTTGTTCAAGTTTTATATTCAGACTTTGGGTGAATTAAACAGTTATTTTTGGCACGATAGTTCCTTATTAACATTAATTGGGTTACAATATGGTGTACTCATTCCCTTCACTCGCAATGAAAGCTTGCAATTAATATCTAAATTACTGGCATATCTATATCCCGCTTTACTAAAGGTCCTGTGTTAGTATACAATTTAAGCCAGTTACGTCCTTTTATAAACGAGCAGTTAACTGTGCCACTGTTTAGGAGTTATCTCAGAAACTTACCATTTTGGGAAACCCGTTTTTACTTGCCATAAAAGGTTTGGGACTACATGAAATTCGGGCCACAAAAGAGAATGAGCGTATATCCAATATATTTCATTAAATCATTTGACCATATGGTTGTAAAATATGAAATTTATCTCGATAAGAGACATTTGAGTCGTCATTTCGGTTGCAAGATTCGTGTTAGTTTATTATCGCTGATATTCTAGTAAGTACCTAATTAAATTGAAGGTTTTTTTTACAAAAACAGCATTACTGTCATTTTTAGTGGATGTGAGTTATTGATGCCATTTTGTTCATCTTTGGAATGGCTACAGATCGTAAAAACAATATTGTACAATATTTAATGATTGTTTAAATATACCCCTAAAATTGTCGATCGTGAATACAATAATCGCGGAATAGAGGATGAAAATAAACTAAACGCATAGATATAAATTAATCAAATGGCTTATCTTATATCTTGGTTATATATATAGTTATACGAAAAAAATGTTCTCTACTGTTCGTTACATGAATGAGGTTTTATTAAAGCAAAAATAGAAATTCACGCATATTGTTTATTGTTTGAAAAACGGCTCGAGCGTAAAACAAAAGTGTTTACATAAAAATCTAACCAAAATAGAGTCGCTAAGCATATATTTGGGCTCTTTTTGTGTTTTTGTTTTAAACAGCCGCCAAGCTGAAGTGGGGCTGGAATAAAGCATCCGCCAAGTGGATCTCACAAAGTAGAGTGGAAAAATGAGAGGGAGGCCTTTGCCCAGCAGTCGATCACACATTCTAGTACCTACTATCATGCGGCATCAATGTTAAACAGTTTGCATAATATGCTAGCATTTTTAAATAACCGGCCAAATACAGTTGATTTCCAACGATCAAAGTTCCAAAATCGAATCTTGAATAGTACCTAGATTCAGCAATAGCAGGAATAGTCTTTCCTCAGAACTTAGACACAAAAACGCTTCCAAGAACCCAACAGACGCACCGACAGACGAATTATAATTCCAGACACGTTACCTTTAATAATACAATTAATTCAGTTCGTCGTATCAGATATCAACGAAGACAACCTAACGTTTACCATCATGGACATCCCTATTGTATATGTATAGAGTTGGATATCCAATGTGTGTTAGTGCGTGTAAGATGGTGTGTCTATAAAAGAAAACCTATATAGGTTGGGAGCGACCTGGGAGGTATTCCCTGAGGAAAATTTGGTATCTGCGCAGTTCGCTTCCTGTTACCAGAAGGTCAATTATTATGGGAACAGTTGTATTGGAGGTGTGTTGTAAATTCTTATAGTCTTAAAGTACGATTGTTACGATTTCGACTATTGAGCCTTTTCCACTGCTGCTGTGTAGCTAAAAATGCATATGGTTCGATTTCATACCTACGAGGTAAGGATTGATTATTCTCACAGCTCAGCGTATACTGTAATACTCATACTAGAAGGTATCTGCACCTTCTCTTCTTTTCTCTTTTTCTTCAGCATGGTCGTGTAAAAAATATTTTATGAGCATCTGTGGATTATCAGCTATCTGTGTACCAAAAATGGTTGAAATCCATCCAGCTGTTTTAACGTGATAAAGACGCAAAGACACATTACAAACTTAGCTTTGACCAAGCTTAGAGACCTCTATCTATCCATCTAATATCCACACTCTTAAATCGTTCCATCATTAGATACTCAACTGTCTGCAGCACAGCATATCTGCCTTCATCATTACCTTCATCGCCTTTGCTTGAGGACTTCCCTAAATTGATCAGACCATCTAGTTCGTAAACGACCTCGGGTAATTGGTTCCTTCCTATTATACCAACGTCTCTTTATCTCTATAGCAGCGAAAACCCAAATACAACAAATAGATCTTAGTGGCTAGAAATACTAACTTCTAGTATTAGTAACAGAATTCCCTCTTATTCAGGTCATGTACAACGTCGCAGTCGCAGTTTATCTTAGAGGGAATTCCGTGGTGGTGTGATTAAGCACGTGTAAATATCGTCCTGGTTTACCAAACCGCAGCCACTGACTCATTGGCAGAAAAACCAATATTCCTGGTCCAGAACCTGTATTATACAATTAATTAGTGAATCGATAAAAAACTCGGACACATTAATAAAAATGCTGTTAATTCGTGAACCATAGCTAAGAATACCACGGAATAAAGATACTAGTGGAAGTGTTTAGAGGGCCGTTGGCAAGCATATGCGGTAATCCTCATATCGGGTCTCAGTCTTGTCTCTCGTTAAAGTTATCTTTCATCCTGTATCTCGTTAAAAACTATATCAAAATCGATCCATCCGTTAAAGAGCTCTGATGCCACAAACCTACACACAGATATAAAGCTACACAGACACACAAACACTCGTCAAACCTTTAATATCCTACTTTTTAGTTAGGGTTTTAAAATACACCAAGAGGTTGATATGCAAGCAATTTGGAGTGATCAAAAACTGACCACTAGCTGAAACTGGCTCCTATCTTCAATTGTCACCGTTGTGTCAAGGGAGCGTCATAATCATCGTTATCATCGTTATCGGACGTAAGACAGCCAGAAATAGGTCTGCCCCAAAATATGCTACCTTGGCCGGTCCCGCGCCCTCTGCATTGGGCAGACTCTCGCAAGGATCGACCACCAGTTCACCTTGTCTTTCCCACTTGACATCTCCCCGTGCGTGATCGCCCCTGAAAAACTCGTCGGGCCTTCTACGAGCAATATGCAAAAACTTTAGCAATTATTTCTTCTAAGTCGGCCTTCGTTCTTCTACTGATCTCCTCATTTCTAAATCGATCGGATACTCTGAGCATATCTCTTTCCATTGCTCTTTGCGTGACTGAGCCTCTTGAAAGGCCATAGAGTTGACGGAACCTTTTGCATATTTTACAAGCTTTTATTTTACTTGCAATGTATGCTTGTTCGGATCAAACTTGCAACAAAATTTGACCCGCTTCCCGGTTTCCGATTGAGCTAAAATTTGGCATTATGTAAGCTAGGTGACAATATTATGACACCATCGAGCTGATCTGATGATGGAGCCGGATGGAGATCATAGAAACTCTGTATTTAATTAACGCAATTCCTTAATTTCGAGTTTGGGCTCTTTAGAATCGTCTTTATACTTAAGTAGTTGACGGGTGTTTAAAGACATGTACAATTTGCAATAAACACTTGTCACAAAAAAATATTTTTTGACAGAATCTTATTAGCAGGTAAGTGTACCTGCTGTGAATACTAAACTATTACGTCACCGTTCATGATATGCAAACGGCTATCAATTAAATCCCGCTAAACCAGGTGCTTAGTGCCGACACTAGGCCCACGCACCTTGTTAATTATGTATAGGCTTATAGGTTCGGTGATGGAAACTGATTAGTCTCTAGGCTACGACTAGAATGTGCAATACGAATAGAAGATAAGTCCCGGAAAGGCAATAGTATCTCATGCGTTTGTAGCGGTTGTGATTATTGCATACATGTCGAAGTATTCAAGCTATAGGTTATAAAAAATGTGTTTGAGTTATCGCCCATTAGTCGTAGTTAGGGATTGCAAAAGGCCGGATCCGGCCGAATTGAAGTTATGCTATTGCGTCTATCCAAAATTATGCTTTTTGTCCAGTTTATTGGCCGTAAAGTAGACACGCGGAGCAGTTTTTGCAAATTAACTAATGTAACAATGGTTTAGCGCTAAAAATCACCCTTATTAAGTCAAAAATCAGTATCACTAGCCACAAATTTCACAGTAATATGAAAATTTAAGCATCTGCTTCAAAACCATTTAGCCTTACTTTAATTAAAGGGGCTTTTTATAGTTTTAATTGCCAAATCTAAGAATTTACCATTCATGATCGTTCGTTTAACTTTGACCTCACTTTTCTTCTCTACTCTGTAATATTTAATCAACTTTATTAATACTATAAGAAGTAACATCAGCAATATTAAAATACTATACTCCCTTAACACCCGTAATATTAAACATACATAAAGAAATCTAATCAATAATCACATATCACATCACATTGCACTTTAAATACTAGGTAAGAGACATGTTATAATTGTAATAACGTTAATTGAAAAAAAAAAAAAAACTGTTTTTCTAATTTGGCCAAACAAACATAATTAACCATTAAACACAATTAATCTCGAAGAATAATGAAGAAAGACATCGTTCTTTAAAGCTTAACTAGATCTAGATCATATTGACTCTTGACATCAGCTTTCTTGGGTTGGGTAGTCCGCATTGTATGTCTGTTGTGTCTCTTTAGTCTCTTCGGGTCTACCGGATCCGGTCCGGATCCGGTAAATTTTTACAGGATCCGGTAGCTGCCAAAAAGTACCGGATCCGGCCGGATTACCGGATCCGCCGGACCGGATTGCAATACCTAGTCGTAGTAGGTTCGAAGAGATATCTCGCATAATTCTTTAATATTATGGGGCTAGTGGTAATTTAACCGACGGTGTTACAGTTGGTTGCATTTTCTAGTTACTCTTGGTTTTTGGGAACTGTGTATTTCGGACAATAATTCATCGCTATAGAGCAAGATTCTTTAACACGTTCGTTGCCAGTGACACAAGGTTTGTGTTCAAAAAAATCTTACTCTCATGCCGGTGACACGCTAGCGTGATTTTATGTCTGAGTGCCAATAACACAAAGTTTGTGATCAAAACATTCTTACTCTTATGGCGGTGACACACTTGCTTTTCATGTTTGAGCCTTTTTGTCAGTGAATTCGTGATATTAAAATTTCTAATTAAAAAGCACAGCAAAGTTGTGTATGTTGACACCACCCACAAACGTTTGTGATGAAAAATTTTTACTCCTATGCCGGTGAAACCTTTGTGAGATTTTATGTTTAACTGCCAGTGAGACAACGTTTTTGATCAAAAAATTCTTACTCGTGTGCCGGTGACACGCTTGCGTGATTTTATGTTTGAGTGCCAGTGACACAACGATTGTGATCAAAATTTCCTTTCGGCCGGCGTAGCGTCAAGGCTTAGTGGATCGTTGCCGGCACCGAACGTGTTAAGAAGTTAGTTTGTAATGAAACGGGTCGTATGTGCCCAACATGATTCTTACAATAGAATCATTAATTCCACTGAACTCTTGTGCATAATTTTACGCTTGTAAACCCAGCTGTTGCCTCATGTAACGCATCTCTGAATTTCGTCTTTGGCGCCAGATAAACAAACCCCTTTGATATCGAAAACAATTACTAGAACGCTACTTAGCCTAGTAACTTCAGTGACTCAGGCTTACGTGGCACGAAATACTAGCAGTCGAAATACGATCGGCGCTAGCGAGTATCTCGTATCGAGAGTCAGCGCACCTCTCTCGCACGCGCTAATAGTGTGAAAGAGATAGACCATCATCGAGCGCTCGATACTCGCTCGTGCCGAACTCATGGTAGGGGGCGGGCGACGAGGGGAAAGAAAGCGGCGGTGGGTATTTCCCCCCCGTCGCCCGCAGACCATTGGAGTGTCACGAAAGAACTTGTCAAGCTATAACGGCGCGGCAAGCGAATTCTCTCTTCATTGCGCGGTCAAGACGCTCACCACACAGCAGTTAGTTGGTAGCATACGCAATCTACTAGGAATTCCATTTCCACACCGCTGGTCGCGCGTTATTGTCGTGGTCAGTCCCTGAGTTATTAAATCACATTACTTTAAATTTCACCTAGGTTGGTGTATTTTTCCACAATTTTCCACAACGGACGCTTGTTGCGAAACTGTTGTCTTGAACAAGGATCCCAAATAAAGTCGAAATGTAAACCGCAGTTGCGCACGCCATATGAGTCATACGCAAATGGGTCACGACACGGGTATAGCGTAGCTACCTCGACGTTTCGGGCGTGAAAATACATCAATGGTCTAGAAATGACTGATGGAATTTACATTTTATTCGTATAGTCACTTAACAAAAAAACTATTAAAAGACCTTAAAATGTTTTTAAAGAAAGTGTCGAAATATGTGTAACTCGGTGATGTTTGCTAAAAAAAAAACCTCCGTTGCATGTAGGAGTTCCCCTATACAAATATATATTTTTGTTATTTGACTACCATAGTAAATAGCGACTTATACAAGAAACATATACTGCAAATTTCCTTCATTCTCGTATATAATATATATGTAGTTTTTGACTAAAATGCCTCTGACATACGGATATGATGACACATAAGGGTTCCGTTTTTAACCGACTTCCAAAAAAGGAGGAGGTTATATGTTCGATAGTTTGTATTTTTTTTTATTGCTATTCCTGTTACGGAATTGTTAAAAGGGTTGTCATGGTCACTATAACCACAGATTTCTTGATAGTGCAAGTACAGAAGGCTCTCTCTTTTGATATAAATAAAAGCCTTTGTGCGTGAACGAGACTGCGAGCAATTTGGTCTCAGTACTGTGGTCGCCCGTAGTCATTTCGCTGCACAGCATTTTTTTTAAATTCATAAATTGATCAACGATAGCCTCAATATCACCTGATGGTAAGTGGCTTCTATATTTGGAGAGCGCACCGCTCTTGCTACAACACACTGCAGTCGTAATATTTGGCTATTAACCAGGTCACATTTGATGTCTCACTTTAATTTATAACTGCAAGATGGAAAGTTAAAACCGTCTTCCCAGGTGACATTTTTACTGATCATAAAGACAGTGCTAGGGAAGATATGGAGGAATGCAATGGACGACAAGGATATGGAAAAATAGAGGAAAAAAAATAAAGGAAAAGAAAGACTGACTCTACCACCATATGGATCGCATTAAGAGAGAGTGGGACAGAGAAATAATGGAAGTTACGAGTAATCCTAACGTCTATGCTGAACTCTTAGACTTAGAAAGCAAAAAGGAGTCCAAATAAATTGTAAATGTGAACCGTCAGTACGGACATGAGTCACACGCAACAGGGTCGCGACACGGGCACTGCAGCCGCTATGCAAGCTTCTGAGCCTAGTCGCTAACTTATGTAAGAGTACGCCGATCGCGAGGTCTTGATTATTTATGGATTATATTATATGGAAGTATCAGGGAAGGTATGCTGCGTATAATAAAGTAAAACGTAAAAAAAAATAAAAATTAGAATTTTCAGGAGTTTTATAGGTAAAGAAGTATCGCTGTATCGTCTCCTCTTATTGAAGTCTGTTAAAAATGTACCTAGCCTATGTCGCCCAGACCGTAATAACGAATCAATTGACACCTTATTTATCAAAGTTGTTTGTGTAATTTAATCGCTGTCATGGAACGTACGAACATACAGATATACATAGACTGCTAAAATCATAACCCTGCCATTTGGCTTTGCTGTAGACGGGTAAAAAGAGTAAATATGCAAGGGGAGACACACAGCCTGCGGTCTTATCGCCAAACTGCGACCTTCTTCAACGACCATTGTGTAGTTAGGAAAAAAATAATTGTTCTGAGTAGACCATCTTACCTGTCATCAAATATCAAAACGTCTTAGCCGTAGTACGTGCGCCTACGCCGCACGTAGGCCCGAATACATTCGTATTGTAAGTAGGCGACTCGATAGATATGACGGCGACGACAAATTGTTATTGCGAATTAATCGATAAAGCAATCGGATGGTTATATCGATTGTTTATTGGCGCCACCTTGAGAATTGACCCCTTGGATGTTTTGATTTGAAGAGTATTCAATCTGGCTTGCTTTCTCTGATTTAGTGTTTTGAAGATGGCAATAAGGTGAAAAAAATGTACCATAGTACTCACTAGAGTATGACTACATGACACTGGCCTCACCAAAGTATAACTTAAAAAAATCGGAGAAACCACCCATGTTTCTATGGAATCTGTCATCAGTGTTGCCAGTTTATTGACTGTTTTGTCATTTTTGTTTTAATTTTGCTGCTTAAAAGCAGAATGCTTTTTTCATTCGTCCTGTTTCAAAGCTGCCTCTGGCAACATATCCAGAAGAGATCTAAGTCGCCAGTCGCCCTACTTATTTCGTCTTCTAAATTCGAATTTTCTGATGTCATTACATGGTTTAAGCGTTTTCCTCTAACAGGTGCATTTGACAAATCCAAATCCTTGTAAACATTCATTCACCGTATCTTGATAAGATCGAAAAATTATCATCCAATGTATGCTTTCACATATGTAAAAACCGGTACACACAAAATTTCCGCATACCAAGTGACAATATCTTTTTGAAAACAAAACGAAACTGACATCTGTCACCGCGGGCTGAATACGAAATAACTTTTTAAATTTTTATCTTTAAAAAAAACACGATGTGTGGTCTAGAGTGCCAGTATTTTTGGAGAATTAAGTTTTCTGTTTGTCCTCCGTGCAGGTTCCGAATAAGTTTTGCATAAATTATCCTGTATGTTATTTATTATGGGTGTCACTGTCATCGAACTTAGGTGACCCCTGGTGTACACAGTGCCAATACCAATGTTAGTGCCAGTTTTAGTTAACGGACCAGATTTTTCCTACTCCAGGGTAACGCTATGGTGCTTTAGGATGCGATAAAAATCTAAATATAGTATGAATATCAGATTATTAGGCAGTAATATTTCTAATAAGAAATATTACTGCCTAAGTACGAGACGTATGCCGTTATATAAATACAAATGAAGTATGTATTTACTTTACTAACTCTAATCTATACAATAAAGCGAACGATTTTTAGAGAGCTCCAAAATCTGTTCATCAACGCCACCGATGACCAAAGGTCTTGCGGTTTCCTCGCCCAACGCATTACCCAGGTAGCGCACAAGCTATATAAGACATTATACGGCCATAATACGGCCAGTTTGAGCGTTATAGGAGCTGTATAACCCCTTATACAGCTTGTGTGCTTCTTGGATAGTTATAATAATACAGCAAGGGAATGCCGTCAGCATCTTCGGAACAAAATGCCGCGGAGCCGTTTTTAAACGTAGCTTAGCTTTAGATTGGTTTTAGCTGTAGAAATATATTGAAAATTCTCGTCATTTTGAATATATTTTAGTTAAACGGTTAAATTTGGTTAACGTTAAGAATAAATAATTTAAATAAAACTATTTAAACGGATTATATCGCGTATCTCATTTGAGTTCCCAACGTTCCGGAAGCTTTGCAGCACCCCATGAACACGGAAGTTGCAAAGCTTCCGAAACGTCGGGAACTCAAATGAGATAATAAATACGCGATATTATCCGTTGAAATTATTTTATTTAAATAAGTGTGAAAATCGTGGCAACAGAAGAGAATATAATAAATAATTTCTTCATAATAAATAATCTCAAGATTTTCTAGCGCAATATAAGGTGTCCTAATATTTTCTTTTACTTGCCCTAAGGTTGTCTGGTGGATAATACTGTATGTCATAAAGTCTGCCTGTTGTACGATAAGTTGTTTTGTATAAAAACATCTAAATCACTAATGGCTTAATTTACATGTAGAACGGCTAACGGTTACAAGGTTTCTACTATAGCCAATAAGAAACTGCAAATCTACAACCATTAAGACTATCTGCGTAGGCGCAGACAAATCGTGCTTATCACTGACTTGGGACGAGACTATTATTAAATATCGATTATTGTAACTTTCGCGCGTTATCGACTCGCGACTCGGGCTTCGATTAAATTTTATCGAGTAGGTCGTAGCGTTTGGCAAAGATTAATCGAAATTACCTAATTTGATTGTACTTTCTTATTTATGGTAACCATATAACAGAAAATGAAGTAATTTTTTCAGCAAACAACCTGTGGCACATTTTTGTATATTTCTTTTTAATCAGTTTAAAATTTCAACTAGAATAAATAGCTATATCCTCGTGGCTATATGCTATACGCTTCTTTTTTTCCCATTGTATTTTTTTTTTAATCTGTCGTGCATTTCTTTGTAGTACTTAACGGCTACAGACACGGCCCCTACACTGAGCATGATACATGCTCTTGGTCGGTTTTTACAATATGGATATAAAAAATTAAATACAAAACTGCAAATACAAAAAATAAACCTATTTTAAAAAACCTAACCTAGGGTTTCGCTAGCAGCGGGGCAGGGCTCAAGCTACCAGTGGTTAGGGCCCCAGAGAGAGCAACCTCCCATCGATGCGCGCCATGTCCAGGATGATTGCCTTCTATGTCTCAACCTTGATCCAACCATCAAGCGTGTCTCTTAAGATGTTAGTGTAGTCTTCGCTATAAGACCGTCTACATAATTCTTATTACGGTTACCCTCATCTGGCATAAACTTTTTTGTCATAATCATCATTTGGCATAATGCATTTTTTGCTGAAACTGGAGAATTTTTAGGATTTTAAGGCAGGCAGCAGGCATCATCCTGTTAGATGCATTTGGTTAGGTTAGGTTTGTTTTATAACAATCCCGAAAAGTTCACGTGTTCAGAAAAAAAGCATTATGCCAAATGATGAATTATGCCAAATGATGATTATGACAAAAAAGTTTATGCCAGTTGTGGGCAAACCTTATTATTATTGGAGTAATCAGCCAAGTGGTGTCCATCGGTACCCCTACTCTGATTGCTATGCTATGAATAAATGAATTATGAATTACCATGTCTGTAATTCTACCTTACTATTATCTAGTGGCACTTAAAACCGACACTACGTGAAACGAATTAAAAAGTATGTTAAAAAAACCAGCCTAGTGCAAGAATGACTCGCGCACCGAGGGTTCCGTACAAACCTAACCCAAGCCTTCACTTAACCTAAGCTAATTGGCCGGATAAGTTAAGTTTGCACCTAGTACAAACATAACGCAACCGGCTGGTTCAAAAATGATTATGATAATAAAAAATAAAGTTAGATATATACTTAGATAATTGGTTATAATTTTTCTGTAAAAAATATGTTTATTTATTTCATTCGGATGTAAACTTCGGAGATAACTAATAATAGTACCTAGTTATGGATACACGGCCTTAGGCTTATGAATACAATGTTGCAATACTGCAATACTTGGAAGTTCTGTAACTAATCCCATACCATATAAAAAGGGAGCTGCGTCTCTCCAGATTCAATCTGTCGCCGACCTCCTTACCGTAACGTTGTAGTACTAACCCTATACTTTAATAAAAAAGTATAAATCGCAAGTGCTGAGTATTAATACAACTCCATTTCCTGGAAACCTCGTGAGGGAATTACAAGACGCAGTCATCTGTCTCATCACGGGCCACGATCGAGACTACCTATTTTATTCCACAATTTCCTTCATATATCAAAAATTTTTCCAGTGTAAAAATAAAAAAATGTTCGAACAATGTACAAATTAAGCCATCCACATCAGGAACTTGACTCAGTTGCTAGACTAAAATGTTTTGGACTTCTCATATTTGTCAGTTTTCATATAAAAAAAAGTTTTTGTTTCAATATTAAATGCACTAGGGTTAGCCATGTTTATAACTATTTCAGACATATAGCGCTGTAACAGTGGGAGGGACAGACAGACAGACAAAGTCGCGCCATAAAAGGGTTTCCTTTTTACATTTTTCGTACGGAATCCTAAAAAGATCTATCAGGCAGACCAGGGTTTTTGGAATAGGTTGGGAAACAACACAGTAATACGTTTGTGAAGACATATGTTCATAAACCAGCTGATAAATCTATGACATACATCAATAATCTTGGTGATGCTTTATTTTGCAAGGCAAAGATACTTGTTGCCATGAAGGTCGACACTACTACAGTCGATAAAATTACCCAGCGGGTAACTCAAACGGTTAACATTAATTTTACACAACTTAACCTCACACTAACACATGTCTAGCAAACAATAGAAATTACACAGGAGTTAATGCCCTAACTTACGTAGTAACATGAGTCAAACGCGAAACCAGACAGGCCTTACAAGCGGACTTATCAATTCAATAGCTGTGCTTCGTCGCGTGCCAAACTGATGCTATACGCGATCGCATACGTTTAATTTATTTATTGAAATCAATACTAATATCTGAAAACAATGGACCCAAATGAAAATGCGCGGCTGGTTATGGCACGTAGGAATGCTAAACGAAGCGGTGTCATTACAATACGCCATTTTGCATTTGATTTTGAGGTTATTAGATGCAATCGGAATGCGTGCGGCCATGTTTGAATCCATTCGGCTTTATTCGGGCATCGTCGGCTCCTGTCGGCGCCGATTTGGTGACGTTTGACGTGTGTAATGTGTTAGTGTTGCCATAGATTTCGAGGTTTATTAATTTGATGTACAACGAAATGATGAGTATTGATGAGGCATTTTATGCTAATGAATTCGGCGTTGGCTACGACTTGTGACCACCATGGTCTGTTTTACTTATTTGGAAACATCGTCATGCCGTTGAAGTTTGAGTGGGTACTAAAAAACACACAAGGATGAGTAATGTAGACTGCTATTACAAGGAAAACTATTTAAATAAGTAAATTTTAGTTCCTGGCTTAACTAAAATATGAAATAAAAGAATACTTGAACTGAAGTGCAATATGCCACGATGCATGTATGGTACGACGACGAGCAAAGCGAGATCGCTTGACTTTCCCACCCTATGTCCTTTTTAAACAGGGGTGTTATAAAATTTATGTGTATCTGGGGCTCTGTGTTCTGTTTTTTTATTTCGTTTTCTTTAGCCATGATTCAAGAATATCGGTTAAGCCGTTTGAATATGATCCGCTCTTTTCTAGCCGTGGCAGAATTTTTATCGTTTTGCTAATTACTTGTTAGACTTGTAATATTAGATGACATTTCCCAATGACCTTTATTTATCTAAATTAATCTAACATCCATTACTGTTAACCTTAGCCTGGTTATAAAAACTCATCTCTTACATCAAGTCCTTCGTCGGGCCTGCGTTTAATGAAAATGGAAATTTGCATCAATTCATAAGCAATTAAGTTGTAGACTGAGAGCGGCCGACGGTAACTCTACTTCATCGAGTACCGTGGTTTGACAGACACTACATAAAATAATATAAAAAAAATCATGTTCAACAACCGGTTAAGTGCAAGTTGTGGCCCACCACGGGTTCCGTACCAGCGTATGCAAAAAACCTGAAAAGAAGCACTTTACTGGTATGATTCCCATGCCCTTTAATTTTTAACTTTATTTGATTTTATTATTGGTGGTTTACTGATAAATTTACTTCTCCATGGTCCAACCTGTTGGACCGCGAGTAAACTTGCTTCCCAGTGGTACAACCGAACCGGTTGGACCATGGGTAGAGTTGTGAGTCCCGTGGTTCAACCAGTTGGACTTAGCAGTTGGACCACGGGTCGGGAGGGGTTTTAGCGACAATTATAGTAGTACAGATCTTGTAATAATGTAAAGTAGATATATACCTGTTACAGTTCAAAAGCTAAAGTTCAGTCTAAAAACACGTGTCTTATATGGGGACGCCTTTAATATTTAACTTAATATTAATTATGTATTCGTTATTACAGCGACCACAGTACAGATAAAATGTATGATATTTTGTTATCGTATTTTGTCGAAAAAGTTCGTATATTCATTCTACCTTCCGTAAGCTAAATGAGACAGCGATTTAAATACAAACTTTTCCGACAAAGTACGAAGGTAAAACATTATTCATCATCATCATAGCCGTTTCGTCTGTGATAGACGATTTTACGCAATGCTGTGGAGACAACTTTTGTGATGACTGTGTAGTCCGATGCTCTATCTCAAGTCGTAGAGATGTTTTGCCGTGAAACACCATACCATCTTTCATTGTCTTCATGAAATAATTTGACGAGACTTAATAGTTTTGTTTAGGGTTAGTTATAAAATATTATTCACTACATCTGTAATTGCTTCTGTGAACATTTCAAGTGTCTATCTCTTACGGTTCAAGAGTTAGAGCCCTGTGACAGACATCGACGTCTTTTTGGGTAGAGAACCCTAAATGTATATAAATAGCCTGGGCGAAAATCGTTAGTTTTTGTATGTAAGTGTGTGTAGTCAGCGGCGGCCTTACCCATTGCGAGGCTCCGGGCGGCAGGTCTTTGCAAGGCCCTTTGTAGTAAAAAAATCTATATTTTTTTAAATTTGCGTGGGTTGTTGCGCGAGGCTCCTGCAAGAGCGAGGCCCTGGGCGATTGCCCTGTTCGCCACCTCCTAATGCCGCCGCTGTGTGTTGTATTGCAAAAAGTGTTTACAATAAATACCAGCAGGTAGCCTGTAGACCGGCTAGCAGAGCAAGGGCATTTAAAATGGCCCAAAACTCCACAATTCAGTTTAAACCACTATTAGCTCGACCTCTCTTTAGTTAACGTAACTTACAGGTGTTATGAAACGTTTAATATAATATACAGTTACATATACCAAAAACATTTAGCCTCGGTTGACTTTTAACGGCCATATTTACATTTGCCCATATCAAACATGGACGTACCTAATCGATGTGACTCATACTTAGCGAGCCAATACGATGCTCTTTGCTTTTTATGTGTTCCTAGTACTTTTTTAGCTCACCAACTAAGCTGTACTTGTGTATAATCTGGCTACGACACAGCATTTACCCATCTTTTTTCACTGTACTCAATGGGAAAGGAGGGATATATTTTTTGAGTGACAAAGAGGAGAGAAAATTCGCGCAGGAGAAAAAGTCATAACCCCTCTTATTTCTGCAGCGTAGTCGCGTAAAAAGTATCCTATAACCATCTGTGGCTGGATACCCAACTACCCGTGTACCAAAATAAGTTGAAATCCGTTTAGCCGATTTGGCACGGAAAAGCATTGTGGCTTCATTCAAAACATACAAAACTTACAAAAAAATATTTTTGATTCAGTGATTTCCAAATATCCAAAGTCCAATTCACTTTATTTTTAAATATCTTCAATTTATAGACATTTAAATTTTACAACTTTATAATAGTATAGATGATAGGTTTCTCGGAAACGACTCTAAGCTAAAGCAAAAAGGGAGTTATGAGGTTTTGTCCGCCACAAAAGAAGTTCACATTATTTCACGTATTAAAAGATGCACTCGTGTATAATATACGTACAATTATGACTCACGTCACGCGGATCCTATAGGATTTCCCTCGCTTTTTATGAGTTCCTAGTACTTTCATTGATATGAGTAGAGGTTACTGAGGTTTTCCTTCTTACCGATACTTTTAGATTCAAAAGACGTATCCACCATTGATTTGCGTGTACAATAGAAGGTTCCTGCAACTTTTTTCACGAAAGAGAAATAAGTGATAACCCTTTTTTTACTACAGCATAGTCGGGTAAAAATATTCTAAGTACCAAAACCAGTTGAAATCCGTTTAGCCGTTATAGCGTGATGAAGCGACAAAGACACATACAAAAATTAAAAAAAAAGTCTAGCTAGTTAGGTCTCGCCCTTGGTTTTGTTTTCCTAGGTCAGTTTTGAGAACCTGCCTGACGTCCAATATATTTTGACCTCTGATCTAAAACATGTACCACAAACTTCACGTCTCTAAGTAGTTATATTAGGGTGAATGGACCCAGCGTGACACTTATCATAAAACGTCGATTTGTCACTCTAATAGCATTTTTGATCGACATATCGCCTTCATAGGTATGTCCAATGTTTTCGTATTAGGTATTTGTAAATCGCTTTTAATGACATGTCGCTTAATTTAGCTCGAACAGCAAAATCATGATATATCGCTTATATTAAGGACGTATGTCAATGAACGTCAATGATATTACATATGTCGATCGATTGGAAACATTGAATGCTACGTCGAATTCGACTCTTGGGCTTATTCCATTTTCTACCCGTTTTAACGGGCGACATGGATATGTGTGGTTACATATCCGACTATTTGACAGGTAGGAAAATCCATTAACTAAAAATTGGTTATCTGTAAAGTCGGTTTACGGACGATAATTTTACGTGATAACGTCATAAAAAAAGATTGTCGAAAAATGGCATACTTTTATGAATTCACAAGCCGTTCGCTTAGGCCGATCGTGCCTCTCTATCGCTTGTTCCGCGCATTTGCACGCTCGGCTCAGGCAGAACCCGTCAGAGGAACGTGACAATGACTCATGCTTTTTCGTGCGTGCAGCCGGCGTTCATCGATTTATAAGACGTTATCACGTCAAAAAGCATTGTGAAATTGGGCACAAGAATCGCTTAGGGGAAACCAGGTAAGGTTGTTTCACGTGTTGGTTGTCACACGACGGCTATAATAGAAAACTGACCGAACAAATAAGTTCATCGACCGGTGTCAAAAGATCTCGAGAACTTTATCTGGGAGGGGGATATGGCCCTCCCGATCTTCCGACACCGCTTCATAGTCCAATATGGCCGCTCTGAGTAAGTAAGGTTGTCACCTTACTCGTTTTCCCTTACTCGTATTTAATAGTGGGAGTGTTACTGACCCAAGTGGCCGAAGTCGCGGGCAAAGTATCTATCCAGTTTATGAGCAAAACATGGTAATAAATAGTAACTAGTTTCAACATCATCTGAGTGCACTTTGGTGTCCGTTATTAATATAATAATAGTCATTATTTTACTCGACCATGCTACATTACTTCGACATAATTACTCAATAGAGAAACTATGACGTGATGATAGAAGCATTTCGATTCAAAGTAATCTATTATGTATTTACGTATTAGGTATAATACTTGTGAGCAGTCCTTTGGTTCACACGGTACACTAACGTTACTGGAAGCAAAAAGGGCCAAGTGCTAGACGGACTCGCACACCGAGGATTCCGTACAAACGGCCGCATCTATGAAAATCCAGTGTTAGCAGAGTCATACTCCTAAGCAAAATGTATATAGACAGACAGACATAAATTATTCTGTTTTAGTATTTCTTGTTAAAGCAGCAACAGAAATACATCACATGTGAAAATTTCAACTGTCTATCACGATCCATGAGGTACAGACGGACGGACATCGAAGTCTTAGTAATAGGGTCCCGTTTTACCCTTTGGGTACAGAACCCTAAAAATCAATTAGGTAATAACTAGAAAATCATAACGACACAAACAATCGGTAACAAATCTGACACATGTATAGAAAAATACAGATAATTTTCAAATGGCTCATTTTCATGAACCCGTAATCACTCTGAAGTTACCTTGGAAACACAAAAAACTATATCAAAATCGGCCCATGCGTTCAAGCACTACAATGCCACTGACAAACACACCGATACTAAACATACTTTGCATGCATATTTTTTGTGCAATCTGCATCGAAAAATGCGCATGTGAGCACAATTTACTGTCACATCTAAACAAGACACGGAATAGCAAGGATCCATAATACACAGACACATATACGTCATTTACAGCACCCTTTTTTTCGTGATGTTAATTTTGTTCACTGTCACTTTAGATCACAAGGCATCTAATTTCATGTATGATAATGATACGCTTAAACTTCGTAAACAAGCCAGCACTATTTATGTTATGTTAGAGTATATAAAAGAAAGCTGGAGAAAACAGGAAAGACATAAAAACTTAGACTAAATAAGTGTAAATTTGTAGACATTACATCTAGGTAAGGTACTTAATCCAAAGTACTGAACGAAAGAACGAAGAACAGTATTGAAATCTTCTATCTCATTAAATATCTATCCAAAACGCTTTCTAACTCAGACACTATGGTTTGTTGCTTAAAAGTACTAAATGCGCCCTGAAAGAAAACCCACTTAATGTTGCTGGGATCCTACTGGTAGCTATATGTACTACCTACCAGTTTTCTGGATTTCCATAAATATCATACCTTAGAACCGTTTAGGTTTGGTTTATTTTGTAATGAATCTGAAAAGTTAATATTTACAGAGATAAATAGTATTATAAGAAACGATAATTCGGGCCAACATTATTTTACCTTATTCTATCTTCTTTTATGCCGATCGACATAGACCATACTACAACACAACGTATCAACAGGCCACTTTAAACGTTCGCTCCAAAACGCCTTAAATTCAGAATTAATGCGCTTAATACCCGCACTCGCTCTTAAATACTGGCAGCATCCATATTCATAGTGACCACTTGACAGCCGGACACTCCCTGCGCCTTTGAATGCGCCCGCGCACCAATGGCGGCGCGCGCAGCCGCCCAATGGCCTGCGCGCGAGTACCGCTAAATCGCGCATTGATAGGGATGCTGGGGATTTATATGGGGTTAAGTAATTGGGTGCTGGAAAATACTTCGTGCGTGTGTGAAATTGACGACTGTTTTTAGTATTGATCCTGGAAATTTTGTATTATCCGAAAACTTTATCATGGGTTATTGTTTTAAACCTAATGTATGAAGTAACAATTAATTAGATGGGAATGTTGAAATTAACGTGAAGTAAATTATTGAAGAGTATCCTAATTTGTTAGTTATAGTTTAACTCTTTATCCTGAGTTCTGTTTTGAAATTTAGATTTAGGATGTGTCATATCAATTTTTGAATCTCGATAATGGAATCGTTGAATGATGTTACAAGATCTCTAAGCATCGATTACACTTAAAGATTTTGTAAAACTGCCTGACTCTATATTGGATTCAGAAGAATGCGATGGTACAGTCGAGTTCATTTACATCTACACATATAAGAGAACAAAATTTTCTGAACACGCTTTTATGATCTTCACAATAGGGTCATGTTCAGATATTTTTGTTCCCGTAAGTGTGAAGATGTAAATGAACTCGACTATACTACGACAGAGTGGTCGGCTAGAACCTTTAAACTTTTCCTAAAAACATTATAAAAATAATTATCTATATTAAAAAGTCACAAAACTATTAGAGGTAGACTAAACATGTATTGACAAATAATAACTATCTTTTGGGGTGAAAGTATTTAACGCCTATGTTACTCAATACCTAACAGAACCAAAACTTGAGGTCAAGATGATACGTCAAGGATTTGCTTCAGCTACTCACTTAGGTCACTTGGTTTACACACCTATTTGTCGAAAAAGATAATCGAAACCGAGATAGTTAAAAATCTAAGTTAAAGGCTAGAGATTATAAGTAACAGCTAATCTTTCGGTTGCCTAAAACATTTACAGTTAGTTATATGCTTTGCGATAAATAGCCGTCTAGAATGACTGACTTTTAAGCTACCTGAAAAACACTCAGTGTCAAATACTCCGCATATTAAAAACCCACATGCGAATAGAAGAAAATTTAATGTGACAAATTATTGCTGACTGAAAAAAAAACAGTGTCATTTACATTGGATTCTTACCGGCCGTATCATTATCAGCCGTAAAGGACAGCCCTGCTACGATACCATCGCGTTTCTCGTATTTTGTCGTCACTATTCGTTACAGACGTTTTCACTCTTAATTTTAACCTTTCTAAAATAAATTAGTTTCTTCTACTCGTATTATAATAAAACAGAAGAATACTAAGCGACGGTCCGGAGTTGGACAGATAGTAGTCCAGATCTACTGATCTTTAAGTTGCTTAAAAAAAACCAGTGTCAATTACATTGGATATTAACCGGCCGTATCAGATATGTATCAGCCGTAGGGACAGCCCTGCGGCTGAGATACCATCGCGTTTTGTCCGCATGTCTGCCTTTATCTCAGGGCTGCTCCGTCGGCCCTAATTGTGTGTTATCGGGCGACGTGTCGACGCGGCGGGCCCTTTGGTCCCTTTATTGTGTGTTATATAGAATAATCTGTAAATAAAGGATTGGTGGATGGATAAATGTTAAGTACATTGAAGAAACCTTGATACGACGAGTAAGTTAGTCTCTGTAGTAAAAAAAAGAGGTGTGCTTCGCGCAAAAAATGCAGTTAAGTGCAAGTCGTACAAAGCACCGCGGGTTCCGCAGCGAAAACACTGTCATCTAAATCCGATTTTTCTGAAGGTAGAGTCAAGTTATTGGAATATTAGGTCTCTAAATTATACTCTGCCTGCAACTTCGTTCGTGAATTGATCTAAAAATACTTTGGCGAAATGTGGACATTATTACGAAAAGTGAAAATATACTGATTCAGGGAATTCCAAATGATTTATTTCACTTATTATCAAGAAAATATCTTCAAATTACAGACATTTTAAATAGTTGATAGATTCAGGCGATACTTTGCGGAATCCCATATAAGATTAATGGATTATAGTTCCTTTGTTATTCCGGAAAATAGTGTCTTGGCTAGATGTGACAATAAATTGTGCTCACATTCACATATTTTCATGCAGTTTCCACAAAAAAATACGCATGCAATTACAACCAAACCACCACTAAACAGTAAAATCCTCGACACGTGTTTCGCCTCTCTACGAGGCATCATCAGGAGATGCAGGAGATGTTGACGGTCCAGCGTCCACCCGAGAAAAAAAGGGTTTTCTCTTACACTCTCTCTCTCTAACCAAGCAGTATTTCGCGGAATAACAAAGGTACTACTTTACTTCCATACATATCCAGACTTTTTAATAATACAGTTTTATAATAGTACAGATAAACTACTACACGAGTACACGAATTGTGGCTAAGTGTGCAAATGTTAACACCGATTGTACGTAAGGACATTGAACCTTGCGTTGGAACTCACATTACGACCTCTCACCTTACCGGCTTTGATAGGTATAAAATACTGTACCATATCAAATCAGATTTTTGGATAGTCAGGGTGAAAAACCTTTTTTTTCTTATTAGGAAAAAAATGCGGGACAGATACGCCGAAGGCAGTTTTGGTTTAAGCGATAAGGATTAAGATAAAAAATATGCAGTTTCATAACTAATTTCTTAATAATGTTTTCTTCTGTTTCCGTGATTATTACTCATTGAAATAAAACAATTTAACGGATTATGTCGCGTATATTATCTCATTTTAGGGTAGTCCACCCCTGACCATGAATAAAATAAATAAATAAATACTACGGGACAATTTTACACAAATCGAACTAGCCCCATGGTAAGCTCAATAAGGCTTGTGTTATGGGTACTAGACGACGATATATTTAATAGATATATTGCTTATATACATAGAAAACATCCAAGACTCAGGAACAAATATTTATGCTCATCACACAAATATTTGCCCTTACCGGGATTTGAACCCAGGACCTCAGCTTCGCAGGCAACCATTCATGGAAATTCATTTTTCATGGAAAGCTGAAAAGCTTCCGAAACGTCGGGAACTAAAATAAGATAATATACGCAATATAATCCGTTAAATTGTTATATTTCAATAATTTCTTAATGTTTTCGAGAGAGAATAGCAAAAGGAAATACAGGAGAAATTAAAAATCGGTTGCTATCTATTTTTAATTGTTATGTTTTTTTTATTAAAGCAGTCGTAGATCGAATCCCACTCGATGTAAAGAATTTGACAACTTTTTGCTTCAATATTTACATTTAGGTATCGTTTGATCACAATCTTACGTAATATAAATTCTTGTCTAGAAAATTTCTCACAATTTCATATTGACTTATAGAGATCCAAGTTACTTTTCAGAGGAAATATTTGTTGGATTGGTCCTACTCTTCCTCAATTGTCTATTTCTGTCTATAACACATTTCAATGCCGATATAACCCGTGATAGACTATATATAAAATAATAATAATACAAGAATATGAAATGTAACACATATTGTACGTAGAGCACTAAAAAACATTTATTGTAACCTAATCCTAACAAAATTCATGAAATCCAAGTCATGGGTCAGACTTAAGTTTAAAATTGTATTCCAAAGAGCGACTTTCATAAATCCATGCGCACGGGCAAGTATAAACTCGATTTCCTGCTACGTCACCTGACCGCCCGTTTTGAATTGCAAATGCGTTCGGATTTTGAATTTTCGAACGCCTCCCGCGTGGGCGTGTATGAGTAGATTTTTTAGGGTTCCGTACCAACGCAACTCTTCAGGTTTAACCTTAATACTAAGCCTCTTCTGTCTGCCACAGGGTTCTAACTTATGAAACAATGCAATACAACAATTCGTTATTGCACTGCACATCAACCAGAGAAACAGAACATAAACTACGGTAAACATAGGCGGTCTTATCCCTAAAGAGCTATCTCTTCCAGATAACCAAAGTGTATAGCGGAGCTGACACAAATAACTAGATATTAAACTTTTTGAAATTTTCACAAAATATGTATTACTGTGCCTGCTATGACAACACATAATAAAATGAAAATCAAGTTGAAATTGAAGGAGAAAAGAATATTTTACAAGAAAGGTGTTTTCCTGGGCTTTTATTGTGTAATATTATAAATTGTAGTTTTTTGAACCGTAACAGCATATAAACTTCCAATTTACATAACATGTGTATGATAATCGCTATAACAATGAAAATAAGATAAGATTTAAAAGGACCAAAGAAACGATTTCTCTCGGCGTTGTTTTGGTTGCTTACGGTAATACGGAACCCTGAATGCGCAAGTTTGACTCGCACTTACCCGGTTTTTTTCTTGTCAACTCAAGCGCATGCCACCAGCCGTGACGGGAAATTAAAAATATGTTTTTGAAAAGTGCTAAGGTCATTTTGACATTTTTAAATGTGATTTCTTGTCGTTTTTCAATCGACATAAGAATGAATTAGTTTTTCTAATTAAACCACGACTCACGTCTAAGTACAGTCAACATCAAATAGTCTCAATAAAAGTGTCAAATTATATTTATTTAGGAGACAGAAATATTAATCCATAAGATCCGGAATTACAACGTTTCAATGTTTTTTTTAATGTTTTACAAAAAAATACAAGTATAATCGTTGAACATACTAATTTGTATAACACACCTAAAGAAAAACAGCTGATAGTTTTCAGACGGTTGAACTGATTTTCTTCAATTATGGTTGTACTTGATGGCCAATAGCTTAGAACACCGTCAAGGACACTCTCAATAGAGTCATCTTTCAACGCAAAAAACTAAGTCAAAATTGGTCCATCTGTTCTAGAGCTCTGTTGCCAAAGACACAGACACACAGATACACAGACAGACACACTAATACCCAGACTAGGGATGAGTAAATTCGGAGTTGAGGATTTAAATGATTTGATCCGATTCCTTGCCGGTTCCTTTTAAATTTTATTTAGTCCGAGGAGTTACCAACTCCGACTAGGTAACCTATCGGTACGGGGCCGAATGTTTTAATTATTGAATGAAGGATCAGTTTGTTTTGGTACCACAGAGCAGATGGAGTTAGGCGTTAATCAGCGAATCCGGAGTAACTTGGTTTAAAGGATTCAATTTTTTTTTTAATGATTCTAGTCGGCAGCGAAAGCGGTTTTGAATATTTAATGATTTGAATCACTTCCTGGAGTCGAGATTACCCATCTCTAATACAGACACACAGATACCGACATAATAACGTATCTGTACGTACTTTTTTTCATTGGAAACTGAAATCAGGATTTTTTAAAGATCATAGGCACTATACTGAAACTTTAATATTGCTAGTTAAATAAAGTTTAAGGGTATAAATCTCGGCTACACAGGCTTCAAATAACACAAATCGACGCCATGTTGCTTTCGTGCCATTGACTCCTCGCATACATTAACCAGTTAACCACACACGAAAACTATATGTTTAAACGAAATAAAATATGCAAATCGTTGCATATTAAGCGGGCGTAGGTGTCTGTCAAAAGGTATGGATGAAAAAGTGCCGTTAGTGAGTGGGAGGGACGAAAAAGGGGGGTACTCATTGGATGATTTTATTGAAGATATCTTCGCAGTTTGTGTAATAAGTATTGCAGAACTTTGCTTTACATTATTGTTATTTATTTATTATTCAAAAAATGTACACAGCATTACAGTAAAAACCAAGGCACTGTGAACTACAAAAAAAGAAAAACAAATAGAAAAACTTAAAACTAGTTTGATTTAGGTGACGTAACTCCGTGGCTCCGTTGCTTCGTTTGATCTGGTCAACCAAGATAATCTGTAGGTCTGGCGACACTTTGCAACTAGCCTTACTCTATTTTTTTGTAAGAATAGTGCTACACTTTAAGCAAGAGGGTAGTAAGTAGTAGGATAGTAAAAAAAATTCTAGGCGCCATTATTCCCTTTGAACGTGTAGGCCTTACCGTCTTACTGTCAATTGATTTGCAGCCTAGGTCATCTTCTTTGTCATATTAAGATTAGTAACATCAACTCAAACTTCTATCATAATGAAGTATTACTTTTACTAAGTTATAAAATAGACCAATAAATTGGCCTCTTAAAAATACATAGATGGTCAAAAAAATCTTGAAAAATTAATAAACGAATTTTAAAAACATCTTCAACAAAAACTAGTCTTGGAAATAGTATGATTTTTTTGGAACCTACCTAATATTCATATTTATAAATGTCTGTTAATTAAATAATACAAGTCAGTAAGTATATTTATGCACATTATTTTGAACGAGTTAACTAGGTATTTGCTTTTCAGTTTTATTATTCATTAAGGCATTATTATATTTTCAACACTTCGTTTGTAAACATACAATTACGACCACATCTAGCGTAAATATATAATATTTGATGTTCAAACGTCTATAATTTCTATTAGAAGTAATAAAAGTGATATTTAACATTATTGACCCGCTTATGAATTCAAAAAACACCAACTAACGGAGCTTAAATAAAAACACAGAATGCATACAAAATGGGCTTATAATGGCAATAAATATTCATTACGTAATGCAGGTGGCTTTAATTTCGGTATTTTGGCCGTTTATAGCTTTAACATCGCTTGAAAATTAAAGTATTTAATACCATTGCTGCTATGTTTATGAATAGATGAGGTTAAAAGCCTGGGTGCCCGAACTTTACTCGGTAAGAGAAGCCTATCTAGATAAACTTGGGAGGTAAAATTATGTCTACATACCAAATTTTATCCAAAACGTTACAGCCGTTTCTGAAAAACCAGTTACAATATATATATATATATACTAGAATTGCGCTGCATACTGTCTTGAGTGTATCGTGTTTGTATCGATACAAAGGCGCGTCGACGGCGCGTTTAAATAACGCGGTGTGCAAAGGCCGAAGTCTTGTAAAGAGTCTGCTAAACAAATGTCACAGAAATGACAAAGAAGCAGTAGATACTATCAGTTATACCATCCGGTTATAGTAATAGAATATTGTGCCAGTTTTATTACAAAGATCGGATACAATTCTAGCATCAATAACTCGCAACTATTTGCGGGATTTCCATGTTAAGAAAATTCTACATCATTGTTACGATATTTCGTGGTAAAACAAAAGTCCAGCGGGTCTACGGCGGTTGCGTTGAGTGCAATAGATAATTGACAAAGCCGCTGTCACTTTCTGACAAGTGAGTGCAAAAGTGATGGATGCCATTTCATTGTTTATCAAGCTAACAGATAACTTCTCACCACCATTACCAGTGTTTTTACCCCGAAACTGACAACAGCAAAGAAGGTAGCGCCTCCACACACAACACCACCCATACGTCGCCCTCCTCCAGGTCGCTGGACTGTACTCTACCGTCCTTCAGGACTCCGAAGGACACACATATCTAAATAGATTCGGCCGTCAATCTTACATAAAAGAAGAGGCCGTTTCCCCCAGCACTCACTACCATAGGCGGTTGCTACCAAGCAACCAGAACTCATTCAGGGTTACTCATAGTCCTGATGACCTCTTAAAGGTTATCAGACTAAACGCTTACGTCTGCACCTCGCTCCGAAAGCCTTCATTCACCTCAGAAATGGTCAGGTCCTATCATCACTAACAAGAGAACGTCACTCATCATAGGCCGCAAGTGCGAAAACTTGCGTTTAGTATCCTTTTAAGCGTAGTGTAATGTGCCTAAGGAATTCTTTCCAATGAAAAATAAACTTGTCGTTGTATCACCCGCCTTACTTCTTAGACAAATTTTTACATCACGCCTCAAAAGTCAAATCGAGCAACAAAGGTGTGAAGTCAGTTTGACAGAGATGACTGTCACTACTGTCAGCTAACAGCTGTCAAGTGTCAGATGTAGGCTAGGGTGTGGACAAATCGGGGCTGCCGGACGGCCATTGTCTTCTAGTGCGGTGAATCGATTATGACGTGGATACACGCGCGGCGTTCATTGTCTACTATCAAGTACTTTTCATTTTTAGTCAGAGATTATATTTTCCCTCCGCTACGTATTCATATCTATTAAAAGCCAATAATCTCACAATTATTTTCATAAATGTTTATAAATTTATGTTTTTATTTTCAGGTAAGTGTCAAATGTCAATGTCAAAATTGAAGAGTCATTATGGTTTCGTAAGTATTTCAAAAGTTTTAATCGATATGTAAGGTTTATGTCGTTATCTTAATATGTAAGTTCAGTACGACTATGTTATTTTTATAAGCCTTAGCCTTGTATATATTGGTTCGTTTTTAACAGATTTTTAAGACGTTTCCAATTACTTTAAATCATAAAAACATTCTCAATCAAGTCATCTTTCTAACAACACTAAGTATATCAAAATCGGTTCAACCGTATAGGAGCTATGATGTTACCGATAGACATACATAGATACACACATTGACACTTTATGCTTATAACACTATCGCGCCAACAAACTGTATTAGCAGTTTGCCGAGTTAATTGATTATGTAGGTACACCCTTTTTGGAAAACAAAAAATACTCCTCTTACAACGTATGACGAAAGATGTGTTATATAAGTTTGCGCGTATGTCCGTGTGTCTTGAGTTTTTGTGTATCAGTATATCTATTGGCATTTTAGCTCTTGAACGGATCGGATTTTGAGTCTTTTTCATCAACTGTTAACTGTTATATCATCTATAGAATATTCCAGACTATACATTAGTTGCAGATGAAACTTTCCACAGACGTGCAAATAAGTTCGCGTGCGAGGCCGCCCCAAGGCCGGCCATTTATCAGCTAAATCACCGATCATTACGACGCTGAATTAAATCATCAGACCGTTTGTGACATCTGGAGCGTTCTGATCTGATTCTATGAAAATAATTGGTATTCCTAGAATAATCCACACTTTAATACCCTTGATACCAAATTTACGATATATGTAGTTACAATATACGGTGCTAGTAGGTCCCCGCAACTTCGTTCGCGGAGGAGAAAAAGTCATAATCCCTCTTTTTTCGTCAGCTAAATTTGGAAAAAAGCATCCTATAATGTGTGGATCACCCGTGTGCCAAAAAATGTTGAAATCCGTTTGGCCGATTTGGCGTGATGAAGCCACAACGACACATTACTTAAGGACTTAAACATACAAAAAAATCCGAAAAATATTTATCATTTCATTAACCTCCAAATACTCCGTTGCAATCATTTTTAGGGTTCCGTGCCAAAAAGGTACACAAGGAACCCTTATGGTGCGACTCTGTCTGTCGGTCCGACTATTAAAGCGCCATATCTCAAAAACTATTTATACTATTTGAAATTTGAAACATTTACAAACATGGTCAGCCCACATGTATTGCACAGGAAATATTTAAAAATATATTTTTATGTTCTAAAAAAACGACGAATATGAGGGCTGGTAAAAATTAAAAGTCTGGCTGCTGGGTCAAATGGGGTATCATATGAAAGGGCTTGACCTGCACATTTTTGAAAACAATTTTTTTTTTTTTATTGTGATTATTTTTTGTTTTATTAAGGAAAATGTGAAAAAGAACACCATTCCCCCCCTTTATCTCCGAAGTTTACCAATCGAAAATTTGAAATTTTCACAATTTGTAATAATAATGCTAAGTATTACACGAAAATTATAGCCATGTCTCTAACTAGCTTATTTTTTTTTTAATTGCAAAAAACCTATTTGAACAACCGGTTGCGTTAAGTTTGCACCTGATTTGTATGCAATGCTATAGATATCGGGTGCAAACTTAACTCAACCGGTACCGGGTAATAAAGTTCGGGTAAGTAAAAATTTGTACGGAACCCTCGGTGCGCGAGTCCGACTCGCACTTGGCCGGTTTTTTTTAAATATCTTCAATGTACAGACATTTCATTTTACAAACTTTATAATAGAGTAGACTAGAAGGTGTACGCAACTTCGTTCGTGGAGGAGAAAACAATCACAATCCTCTTTTTTGCTTCAGTGTAGTCGGGTAAAAAGTATCTTATAACCATCCTCGGATGTTTAGTTATCCCTGAACCCAAATTGGCTAAGATTCGTTTAGCCGTTTTGACGAGATGAGGCCGCAAAGATATTTTGTCCGCGAGATGGCGCTGTTACTAACGTTCAATATACTCATTTAGTTCAAGCTATTAAGATACTTCTTAGATTCATGACCCCTGTAAGGCATCTGGATTTTGTAATTTTATAATAGTAGATATTCATATTTGATATGTCCCAGTAATTGACACTGTCCCATTAGTTAGCATCTAGCATCTTCAACCTTGATTCATGGCAATAAAGGTGACGTACATGGTTAATTTTTTTGGAATTAAGCTGTCAAGCATTGGTAGTTTTAGACCTTAGTGTGCTCTAACAAAAACACTACAATCAAACAAGAAATTTGTTTCTACCAGAGCATATCAAGTATAATGGTTACAGGAAGAATTATAATTTAATTATTTAAGACTTTGAAGACGCCCGCAACTTCGTCCGCGGAGGAGAAAAAGTCATAACCCCTCTTTTTTTCTTGAGCGTAGTCGGGTAAAAAGTATCCTATAACCATCTAGAGATACCCAGCTACCTGTGTACCAAAAATAGTTGAAATCCGTTTAGCCGATTTAGCGTAATGAAGCCACAACGACACATATAAACATACATAAAATCCAAAAAAAATATTTTTCATTTTAGTGACCTCCAAATAGTCCGTAACAATCATTTTTTTGAAAATATTTTCAATGTACAGACATTTCATTTTTACAATTTTATAATAGTATAGATATCACAAAATGGATTGGTTCAAATAGATATTTGTATGCGATAGGCACAATAAATGGATTGCGCTAAACAAGTTCATTATAAGTTCAATTAAAGGAACTAAAATGAGATAATATACGCGATATAATCCGTTAAATTGTTTTATTTCAATAAGTTCAATCAAGTTTGAATTAAACTTGTGATTGAAATTTGACAATATAAATATCAGTCTTGTAGTTTCCGTCCGTCCGTAGGTATATCACAGGCATTTTAATCATAAACTACAAGACGTATATTTTGAAAATATCTTTAATGTCCAGACATTTCATTGTTACGACTTTCAAATAGTATAGATTTCCAATCAAGCTTAAAAGCCACTGGGTAGGCCCATATTTTTTCAGTGTGTTTTTTGGTATTTTTAAACCTTAATGTGTTGGACAAGAACGTACTTAACGTTGAGTATAAAACAAAATTGGCTATTACTCATCATATCTCCTCGATTAAAAGTCTTATACACGTTGGCAACAAAAGCCCATTCATGCCACGCGCCACGGCCTTTCGTGAATGGCCCACAAAGGTTGGAGGTTACCTTTTGTGGGATCTGTCAACTCGTCTGATTTCACGTCGAAAGTTCGGAGCGGCACATACTACACGTGGCTTATTTGGGTCTATATTGACCGCCATAAAATTTAAAGTCATCTGTACTTTTATAAACTTGTAAAAATGAAATGTCTCTACATTGAAAATATTTTCAAAATAATGGTTGTAACGGACTATTTGGAAGTCGCTAAAACGAAAAATTTTTTGTTTTGGATTTTTGTATGTTTGTATGTTTCGTTGCGGCTTCATCACGCCAAATCGGCAAAACAGATCTCATAGTTATAGGACACTTTTTACCCGACTACGCTAAAGAAAAATCAAGGGGTGTGACTTTTTCTCCTCTGCGAACGGTATCTTCTTGCATTAGATAATAAATAAAAAATCTATTGGCCAGGAAGGGTCTTTTAAACTCGCTCACAGGTACAAGTTGCATAGCGCAAATGACACTATTTTTGCAGGATGGTAAAAAAATTAACAAAAATCCCATGAGCCGAAGGCGAGGAAAATAATCATGGTATCTGTCATCTTTTATCATCAGTAGAATCTTTATAATATACTAGCTTCTGCCCGCGACTTCGTCCGCCTTAAATTCATTTATCGCGGATAAGAGTACTTACTTCCGGGATAAAAAGTAGCCTATGTCCTTCCCCGGGACTCAAACTATCTCCATACCAAATTTCATCCAAATCGGTTCAGCGGTTTAAGTGTGAAGAGGTAACAGACAGACAGACAGACAGACAGACAGCAGACACACTTTCGCATTTATAATATTAGTATGGATTATAAATTCACCCTTGAATTCTTGTTGGCCAGAAAGTAGGTGTTTCAGTAAGCTCCAATGAAGCGGTTCATACACATCTAACTGGATTTAGCCCGAAATTACGAGGTGACCTTTCATTCAATCGAGTTATAAATACCAAATTCCACTTTTCATTCACTTCCATACTGACACGCATGACCGCTCGAGTTTCGCTCATTCACTTGAGATCAGTCTAAACACGGCTCCTGTTCGAACTCCGCTGTATAAACATTTACGTTCGATATTTAAATAAGCGTGCGAAGGTATAAAAACTTAACGGAACTGTGAATGAATGGGTTATATTACCAGTGGTGTGGTGAGTTTATGTCTGTCATAATTGCATGGGTCGGGGATACATTTTCCGCTATAGCTACTCTCAACTTATTTGTTCAACAGCGTCGCTATCGCCGACAATCACTAACATATCATTTATTATATCTACTTGAAGAAGCCCGCAAGTTCGTCCGCGGAGGAAAAAATCATAACCCGCTTTATTTCTTCAGCGTATTCGAGTAAAAGTAATTATCCGTGTACCAAAAATACTTAGTTGAAATCCGTTAGCCGTTTTGGCGTGATAGCCACAAAGACACATACAAACATACAAAAACAAAAAAAAAAACATATTCAGATTCAAATAGTCCGGGTATTACTCGTACTTATTTTTAAGAATAAAAAAAAAGGTACTGAAATTTCCTTTTTACAAGTTTATAATCATATAGATGGTTACCTGGCAGATATTTTATTAATGACTAGAAGGACCCGCAACATCGTTCGCGGTGGCAGAGGAAAACATCATAACCCTCTTTTTTGCTTCAGCGTAAGGGTATAAAAAGTATTCTATAACCATCTGTGAATGCCCAACTTAAGGTACTTGCGCCCAAGATGGCCCGGTTCTTAAGATGGCCCACTTTTATCTTTTTAGTTCATCTTCTTTGGTTTCGATATAAAATTGCAGGTTTATCTCTGGTACCTTAGTAGGTATAAAACTGCAATTTTATTTACCGAACATGGGCGCGAAATTTAAACTCATTCCAACTTTTAAAACTACAAAATAATTGATATTGGGCCATCTTAAGAACCGGGCCATCTTAGGCGCAAGTATCTTATTTCATTTTTATTTTATTCCAATAACGACTGTTATTGACACGGGTGTGTACAAAAAAATAGTTGAAATCCGTTTGGCCGTTTTGACATGTTAAAGCCACCACAACGACACATACAAAAATCCAAAAAGTTTCGATTCAGTGTCCTTCAAATAGTCTGAACCACTTATTTATTTGAAAATATCTTTCATGCACTGACATTTCATTTTTACAACTTTATAATAGTATCGATGTGATTTAAAATAAAAATACTTTCAGCTGCCTTTTTCTTCTAGTAGGAAGCTCGTAAGCGTTATCTGTTATGCGTTTTATTTCAATTATTTGCTGTAGTTAGTATGGAGCTAAGTCACCGCCCACGGTGTATTCCGACTTTGGTCGCAAATCACTCCCACGTAAAGGATGCTATCATGGCAACATCGTGCCATCTTTAGGGAAAACATAGGAACTTTGCATGGTTTAAAGTTTAATGCACTACACGTTTAAAGGAAGAAAACATAGTTGTGGTCGAAAGCGGACCAGGATTCAAATTCGCAATGGGACATTTATCGGAGCTATCGATTTTTACTTATCTTTTATTTAGTAACTAGATGGCGCTCGCAACTTCGTGGATGAGAAAATAATAATAATAATGAAAATGACATAACCCTTCTTTTTTCGACAGCATAGTAAAAAGTATCGTATAACCAGCGTGGAATGGTGGAGCTACCCGTCTATCATGAATAGTTTAAATCTGTTTAGCCGATTTGGCGTTATGAAGCTACAACGACACATACAAACTTATAAAAATCCAAAAACATTTTTTATTGATTCAGTGACCGCTAAATAGTGCGTTCCAATTTTTTTTTTGGTTTTTTTTTTTAATGTTGATCATTTCTTTTATGCAACTTTAAATTAGTATACTTAGATATAGAGTTCTAATCTCAAAGTCCACGGGCTTAAATGCTCTAAGTCAGTGTTTTTCAACCTTTTCCATTAAAAAATTGATTTAACGGAAAAATATTTTTCGACCCCCCCCCTTTCTCTTAGCTGATTCAAACACGTGTTTCAAAATTTTACAAAAATTGAGTCCGGATTAATGTAACCGCGATCCCCTAGGGTTCACGACCCACAGGTTGAAAAACACCTAAGGTATCATGCGATAACGGAGTTCGTTCTAATACGAGATTCAGCATTTCCTTTATTTAATATAATAACATTTCACATAATTATACGTCTCGACGTCCACAAACGTGCCCGGAGAGAGCAATAAGGGGCAAAAAGGCCGCAAATGACCGCGCCGCGGTGTTAAATTAACGTGCAGTATTTTGCTCAAAAATGGCGTGAGGCGTCGGGTTGCACTGTTTACTACCGATACACACGGCCGAGAAGATCGCCGAGCATGCTCTGAGATAACTTAATAAATAATAAGTACTAAATATCAGGCACAATCTTACACAAATCGACCTAAGGTACTTGCGCTCAAGATCGCCCGGTTCTTAAGATGGCCCACTTGCATCTTGTGCTTTAGTTCAACTTCCTTGGCTTCGATATAAAGTTGCAGTTTTATCTATGGTACTAAACGAACAACGGCGCGAAATTTTAACTCATACGAACTTTAATAAAATACAAAATAATTGATAGTGGGCCATCTTAAGAACCCGGGCCATCTTGGACGCAAGTAATTAGTCCCAAACTAAGCAAAGCTTGCATTATGGGTACTAGGCGACGATATACTTAATATAAAGATGAATTATAATACTTAACAATATAGAATAGATCCAAGACCCAAGAACAAACCTTCGTGCCCATCACACAAAAACTTTCCTTGGCCGGGATTCGAACCCGGGACCGTCAGCTTCGTAAGCCATTGTGCAACCATCTAAGCCAAACGTGTCGTCAAATGTAATGTAAGCGTCCCAATGCTTGATAGCTTAATTTCAATTATTGACACCCTCCACCACCCACCACCACGAATTAAGGACTAAGGTTGAAGATGCCAACTAATAAGACAGTGTCGGGGTGAAAACCCTCACGGATTCATCCCTAAATTAGTGCGTGCGAAATGCCTCGATTGGAGAAAAATGGCAGGAGACAATAAAAAAGGCCAAGCTACTACGTTAAGTGATAGATACAAAGAACAATAAAGCGAAAAGAAAAACACAATTGTGCTCGTCACGTGGTGTCACACCAGGAATCGTACCCGGTATCTTTGTAGTACCGGCCCAACGTGTCAGCCACTCCACCAGCGAGCAGTATGCTCTAAATCCGCTTTGACCCCTGTGCATACTTTGCTTTTAGAAAACATGCTTACATAGAAATGCGTATTCAGTGATGACTCGCAGAAATCTAAGCTATACTTTTTAAGCGGATTATATAGCGTATATTATCTCATTTGAGTTGAGGAACTCGTTTAAATTGTATTATTAAAACGAGTGATAATCGTGGAAGTACAATAATATACTAAGCTATACTTTTTAGGGGAGGCGCCTGGAGGTTCTATACTTGTGTTTTCCGTAGAAAAATAGACATAAAGCGCATCGAATACTAGTAGAGTTGAATTCGTGGAAATCTTCGGGAAAATATAAAGCCGCTATAAAAGAGCTGCATTTTTCTTTTGCTCGCTAAGCCGTACCCCCGTGTGTTCAACCAATAACTAAGTGAACGCTCACCTTTCTTACGAACGGATTAGGTACGGCCCCGACGCCTTTTCGCAAGAAATTACTTCAAAACCACTCCATGCCCTCTTTCCATTTGACGTTTTTATACTACCCAGCCAGCCAATCACAATCGACCTTAATAATATACACGGAAAGTCGATGTTCTGGTGAATGTTCGAGAGAGGTGACCGCACGATATTTTATAAGGTAGTATTTCCGTCATTCCTGTCGTTATAGGGATGCCACACGCGTTTTTCTGTAATACGAAGAGGCGGATGTGAAAATTTCCCATAAAAAGAAATACTAGTTACTTTCTAAGGTAAAGGTTAGACGAACAATAAATGGTTTGGTCCATCAATATCATAAAAACTGTTGGATACATTATATTCACAATTACCTAGGCAAGAATAGGCGTTCAATATTTAACACAACAGTACTGTAACGTGTTTTGTAGACTGCAGTCGTGTAATGGATATGGAGGTCAACTTAAGCTTCTGTGGCTATTATTTTAGCACTTAAAAAAATATAAAAGAAAGCAGTGGACTAAATATAGATTACCGTAAAAAATACACACATTTGAATTTGTATACTGACATATTTACTGAACGTGGAATCTAGTATATTGAGGTATGACAATATTTATAACAAAATGGAAATCCAGAAATCTAGATTTCCGTTATAAATATCATCATCCACCAATGCACTAGACTAGACGATTAATAAATATCACGATATTCGATAAATATCATTAAATTATAGTATTTACTGTACGTTGCTTTTAGGATTTTTTTTCAACTGGAAGATGCCCGCAGCGTTTTAATGATAAGAAAGACATGACTGTCTTTTTTTGCTTCAGCGACTAGGCTGGTAGTAGGTAGTATTCCTCCTCTTATACCTATTAACCATTTTAAGTCCCCTGCATCAAACATTGTTAAAATCTGTCCAGTCGTTTTGTCTCGAAGTGTTGGAGAGCAAGTGTAGTGGAGTAGAGTAAGTTCTCGTATGGAAGAGAAACAGCCAGCTTTGGTCACATAATTTGTAGCCATTTATTTTAGAATACCTATAGACCTTAGGGTCGCCATCACCTTACAAGGTTAAACGTATAAGAGGACAGAATGAATGAATGATGATGATGAGAATGAATGAATGTAATAAAGAATGGATGTGAAAGAATCAATCGGCTTGTTGGAGTAGCTAACAATGAGCATTATTCCGACCAAAATAGTATTGATGTTGCTTTTCTGTAGCTACAAAATTTGGAGTATACAAGTTTAAATAACTACATATGACTTAACAGGTGAGTTAATATGATTTTATCGGAACGGTAAAATTTATTACGATTATCAAACAACATTTCATGCACTTGAAAACGCATCATGAATCCGCAGTTTTAAAATTTACATTTATTTGCGAATTTTAATCAAGGAGTGCATACATTTTATTTTTTTATCACTTGACATGTACATAATTTATTGGAAAAATTAATAGTAAAGTGATGCAATATTATTTTTAATTGTGCTATGTAATTTATTGGTTTTTTTTAAACCTTTATCATTTTGATTTCATTACAGTGATATTTTATTTTTTTAAGATGACTTTTAATCATGTAAATTATGTAAAGCACTAATTTGCATGTTGACTTTGATGTCGACTGAATACTGATTGTATATGTATTTTACAACGTTAATAATTGTAACTTGTTCTAGCAAATCAATATTTATATTTCAGCAACGGTTGTCACATAAATATAATGAGGATGTATCATTATGCAAATGGATATGAATATATATACGCACAGCCCTGGTCGCTAGTGGAACTTTACTGTAATAAGGAAAGCTGAGGTTATGAGCTTGCGAGGTGGATTTATTAAAACACTTGTATGGGTCTTACGAGAAACCATACGGTTACATAGAGGTTTGAAGGAGTTTGTTACTTCGTTACTTCCCAAGTTATTGAGTGAATCTAGGGTGAAACCCGCATTGTTCAATAACGTCGCACTTTTTGATACTTTTTTAAGACTGTCCAAAATAGAGAAACGCGTGCGAAAAGTTACCAAAACAGACTGGTACGACCGGCAACCTTAATTTAAATATGCTCAGTTCTAATAAAAAAATAAGTAAACGCCCTCTGGTCATTCCCTGCTGAAATTCAAACAGCTGGAGGAAATCTTACAGCATCTTTTTAACTATTCAAGTTTGAAATAAAACAATTTAACGGATTATATCGCGTATATTATCTCATTTTAGTTCCCGACTTTTCGCTTATAATCCGCGATATAATCCGTTAAATTGTTTTATTTCAATGAGTAATAATCGCGGAAACAGAAGAAAATATTATATTCAAGTTTGGTTTGATGAACCAATGACAATCATCATCATCCTCCTAACGTGTGTCCCGTCCGGATGCAGGGTCCGCTTTCCTGCATTTAGCTTCTACTTCGGTTTATTTCTGACATCGTCGTCATTCAGACAAAAGTATTTTTTAACTATAAAGCACTACACTATTTAATTTTTACCTGAGTAAATTCGCTCATATCTTAAGGTCATCACAATGGACCGAAACATGTAGAGCAGTACTCGGCATTTGCAACGTGAATGACCGCTAATGCAATCTAAATATGAATGTGAAATAATTAGTTTTAATGCATCCTTGCCACCGCAATAAACCAGTCTTCCGAATAAACCCAACTCATTATACCTTGCAACATCAATCACAGAAATTTGCCAACAAAGTATCCGAACGCACTCAGTATTGCCATTTCATTGCGAAGCTCACTATAAATCATCCTCTGCGAATTGCAACGCTGGCAACACTGTTGTACAGCCTTTGCAACACCAAAAAGGATTAAGTATATATAAGACTCAGCGTCGCTTGTGTCATTTGTTATTACGCTCCTGTAATCGTAAAAGCACACATAAAATTATTCAGAAGATAATTCGATCGGTTCTCTGAACGTATTTCGGTAAAAATGGATTAGTTTTGACAGACGATGTACGTTTGCGCTGTCACGGTTTAAGGACTGCAGTTAGTGTCGAGAATGTCTACATACTTTAGTGCCTTTAATAATTGAGCCACCGTACGAAATCATTGTAGAGCCTCGCCCCAACATCTGAAAGAAACACGTTTAAGGTCCGACCGAGATCTCAGTCTCGGTCTGCCTAGATCTATCATGCTGAGTGCTGCGATCTCGGTCTCGGCTTTCGGCCGCAGCCGAGACTATGCAACGACTTAAAATTGATGAATTTGAGTTTACCGCGCATGGCCGTAAGCTTCTTCGGGGCCGTTGGTCGGTTGTTGTTGAGCTAATGTTATATGTCACATTCTAAGCAAATTATACAGCGATTGCAAGTAATGACTTGTTCATTTATATAAACAAGCGACATTTTTAATAGATAAAAACTCTTTTAATTAACTAAACTCGTTTAATAACTGTCTTAGTTCTAGAACATAATTTTGTTCAATTTAAATTAGGGAAACTTTTTCTACAAAATCCGCGTGTTTTTCTATTTGTATAAATTCTGGATCACGGTCTTAGTCTCGGCCGAAACTAAAAACCTTCTCGGTCAGACCTTAGTGCAGATACACAAGACCGTGCCGTATTGAGCGGGCTCAAGGCACGGTGGCGCGTCGCGTAAATGTACGGCGAGGCACCGTTCCTTCTTAAGGCCCCGCGCTGTGGTGATGACGTGACCAGACTCCAGGCTCTAAAGTAATCTATATTTATCTTCAGAGATGCTTGTAACCATAAGTTAATAGATTGTTGTTATTTTTGTATTCTAAACTTCGGTTTCATTTCGGTGCCTGCAAATTTGCTCGCGGAGTACGAAAATGGCATTACCCTCGTTTTAATTTAGCGTAGTCGAATAAAAACTATTCTTTAATTATCCTTAGGTGTTCTACCAGTCTCCTACCTACCTTTTTATCGACAATTGTCAATATTCATTCAGACATTTTGGCATGATAAAGACTCCAAAGGTGCTAAGATATAACAGAAAGCGCAGATATTTTCTAATCAAATTAAATGTTTACAAAGTCAATTAGGAGCCTTCCAATTATTTTAACAGCCCCATCATTATAAACTGGCAACACTGGTCGTAAAAGCGGCAGTTTAAAATAAATACGTGTCGGGGTTGCCACGCTGCCGTCCATATATCACGGTTTATTGCGGTAGGTGTGACGTCACACGTCAGGTGGCGTAGGCACAGTAAATTTAAACATGTAATCTGAACAGTTTTATAAAAGTACTGTTATATGTCAATCACTTGACTTGTTAATTCCTTTTCTTACCCATAAAATAAAAGACTCAGTCAAAAATTTCATTTTTGTGTCAAGTTTTGTTGCTGACTGTACTTTTCATCAAACAAAATCACTAGTATTGCTTTATTCTATTATAGAGTTCGTATGACCAACTTCATCATCAGATCAGCTCTCTCATCGACATCAAAGTTACATAAATATATCAAATGTTAAATTGGAAACCGGGAAGTGGGTCAAATTTCACTTGCTAGATTCGACCCGCACCAAAATAGCAAGATAAATAAAAGCTTGTAAAAATAAACAATTACATAAAACGATTCAGTCTACATAAAAATGATATAAAATGACTCCATAAAAATGATCAAAACTAAAACTATATCTAAAAAGGTCCGTGACAAAATTCGGGAAGAAAATTGAATAATATAGGTACGCGAAGATTTCCAATGTTTTATGAATAACATTGGAAATTGGAATTCATTGTTTTATGAATAATAATCGCGGAAAACGAAAAAATGATTAAATAATCTAAACAAAAACAAAATCCCCACTCCAAAATATTCCAACATCCTTTCTTCCTTCCTTCTTTATGCCGTCTTCTGCTGTTCTGTGGATCAAAACCACATAATATTTGCCTCCAATGCTATTTGCTCCAATTTGCCCCTCGGCTGGCCACGGCACCCAGGGACGAAGATAGCTAGATGTAGATAAAGTGTTTGGTTCTTAAGGCAATATAATAAACAATTGACAACCTGGCTTTTTTTAGGGTTCCGTAGCCAAAATGGCAAAAAAGGTATCCTTATAGTTTCGTCATGTCCGTCCGTCCGTTCCGTATGTCACAGGCCTTTTACGCAGAAACGGTCATAAGCCACCTTTCTTACAACGTAGACCGTCGCGTATGTGTCCTGCCCTGACCATGCCTACCATCCATTTTCCCTAAAATGATCCACTTCTCCAGATCATGCTTTATAGACTGCATAATCTGTCTGAAAAAGCTGAGGGTAGGTCATGGCACATTTTGAAGACACTGGTGGTAATACGAAGTTCTTCTAATTAACTGATTAGTACCACTAAAACATACCATTGCACAGGCACGGCATATAGATACATTACCCTTTGCCAAAGTATTGTAGAATTGTCAGTTCAGTTTATACATTAAATTGTCAGTGTGTGCGTGTATTTTATGTAAGTTTTTTAAAGTGTGTGTTTTTAGAAATAGGGATACGTTTTAACCTCACCTCTCGCTAAAACTCCATGAATGATAATGGTACGGCTTGTCTCCTCCAGCGGTTAAATTCTTAAAGATGCCGTAAGTCGTGGCAATAGTTTTCAGCGTTGAATATTTAAACACCGAACACGGTAATTACAAACGATAAATTCTAGAAACTTCTCAAGGCGACAGTAAAGACTCGTGTTTACACTCGGGGGCAAATGTGAGTACCGTTGCCCCGATGAGCGAGCGGTGACGAACGGTGACTTGTCGGAAAATGTGGGAAAATTCAATGAGTTCGAAGTTTAAGTGCGAGTTATACCGAGATTGCCGTTTTTAAACACGTGAAGGACTGCAACACTTTCAGAATAGCCTCAATGTATCTCGACCTCGCCTTGACTTGCACTAATGTGTAGTGAATTAGAATGTTTACGACGGTCGGTGGGATTGCATCGGAAGAGTGGGATAATTCAAGGCAGATACTAATGTCTTACATTTAGTAGCTGTTTAAGAAAGAACGCATAAAGCTATATTTTTTCGTCCTGTCAGGTTTTCTTTGAGTGCAAGATCCGTAGATATAAGAAAGAACCTCGTCAATTTACTTAATTTTTAGATAGTTACGACGGGAGTTCAAATAATAATATGCGAAACACGTAATCCTTACTCATTCTTACGTGCCAATATGTAGCGATTTTACACTTATCGTGCAATTTAAGCACAAAATAATAATATATAAGTACATATTTCAACAAACTAAAACCACAAAATTTGTAATCGTGAACAAGTTTGACGCATTATCACAATGCAACAAATCGGGGCTTACTCGAGTACAAAAAATATTTCAGTAATTTAATTACCTATGGTTTATTTCTTACTAGACTATGTACGTAATATGAAGTCCGAAACGTCGAAGAATTAAATTACCAACGAAAGGTAATTAAATAATAGTTAGTTGTTATACAAGGCTGCAAAGTTGTTATTTGGCGCGCCCGCTCCGCTCGTGGTTCAATTTTAGATTCCTTGGCTGACTCGGCTTTCAATCCAAGCACTCGCCAAATAACAACTTTGCAGTCTTGCATAACAAATAACTATAATAAGCCCCGTTTTGTTATATTGTGATAATTAGTGAAAATCGTGTAAGTTTAAAAAATTGTTTGACGCATTTGACTGCATTTGTACCAAGTAAATTGCGTTTCTAAAGTTAGCCTTAAAACTCTCAGAGGTGGAGCAAAAATCTTCCGATACTGTACACTTTTTGCAGTTTGTAAAATACCAGAAGAATCCGCAATGTTCTCATGTAAAATAAGCATTGTGGAGCTTTTAATTACTTATATTTGTTTTTAAGATAGTGGAGTAAAACAACATTAGCAAAAGCTAAGCATGAAACCGGCAAGATCATAATCAGCCTACAAACTCTCAGGGACCAGAATCAGCTGTTATTTGGGCCTCTGACCTATATAAGTGACGTCACGAACAATAGGGCATTGTTTCGCAGGAGCCTCAAGGCGGGTCATTCACCACCATTTAAATAGGTTTCGTTTGTATCCAGATTATCTCGTGATAGAAAGAGAATGTGGTAGTGAACTTCGCATTGTTTTGTGTCAAGTGACTATTAAATTGTATTGTCTTTCGTTATGTAACAGACAATGGTGTGTTACGTGGCGACACTCTTTGATTCATCTGGTCACGGGACTCGGACTTTGTAACGGTTTTCAAGTTTCAGAATACTGTGGTGTATGCCTCCTTAGGTTTGCGACCGGTACGATGGTCGATGTTGTCTGAATCCCTGTTTTACCTGACCTTCCACTCCAATACCTCACAAATACGTCTAAAACAACGCTGCGTCTAATTTGGATTCGAATTTTGAAATTCGAACGCTGTTAAAAACCAGTTAGCTGGATTCCGAATATTGACAATTCTGACGCAAAAAAAAAACAGAAAGAGAATGAAAAGCGTATTGTTACGTAATATATTAAAAGGTATTTTTCAATCAAAATCTATGAAACATTATAATACGTAAAATCTTAGGATATGATCAAGTTGCGCTGTACAAAATGACTCATTGAGTTATTGTCTCAATCGCATTAGTACATAGATACTAAGTCAATGAACTTTTGTTGATTTTAATTCATTAATTTTTAAATCTGTTTAAGGTACTTATACTTAATTAAAACAAGCATCGACAGACACAAAATCGGAGTGGAATGAGGTAATTTGAATGTGGGATGGTTTCGAATATCACTTTTTTCTCAAAAATAAATTACAAAATTCTACAAAAGTTTGAATTTTGATGTCTAGAAGATGATAAGCGTTGTTATGGTATCTCCTATGGTGGAATTACGAAATAAGTTATTTCAAAATTGCTTCGATTTCAATATTAGTACCTTAATCATCGATTTTCACTACAGTTAATGCAACTCGTGTAACATGCAAGGACTTTAAAAATAGTCTTAATTAATCTCATCTTCGACATTACCGCCAATTACAAAATACTCGGACGCTCAGTATATTTTTTAATCCCGTTCAATGTTACCTGGGCATTCAAAGTTAGCCGCATCGACTGTAAATTAGTGGTCAATTTAACTTTAAAACCGTCTATTTCAGTTCATCACTTTTTTACCCGAGTAAACCGTCACATTTCGGGCCACAAACTCGAACAATCACATTCTAAAAACCGCATAAAACCTCATTTAATTGCGACACTCACACCAGCGGGCCAATTAATATTCTTTTCGCTCTGAAATTCCCCATATCTACCAATTAAGCTCGAACATTCCAGAGAATTTCGAATTTCGAATTTAGAAATTTCGCGCCATTTCTTCGAACAATGGCATTGTTCGCAGCCATTACGGCCACGTGGTCAGTGTTTACCAATTGTTCTTATCTGACATCTAGGCGCGTCCTTGCGACAGCTTCCGATTGTACATTTGAATGTTTGTCGACTGTTTTTGTTCTTTTGTTTTGAGTGTTTGATTTGTAACAAGTTTTGCAACTGTCATGTTACAACCACTCTGAAATGGATACCTACGAGTACTTATTAGTAGTAGTAAATAAATAAGTTGATTTCAGACTACGGCTACGTCAATGAAAATGCAACTCATTTGCTTATTCTACCAATAACAAACTACACTAAAGCTACTTTTACAACATTCCGTTTCAATCTACTTTTAAAATTTTGAATCGACGTAATTCTTCGATCGTGCCGTTAGTCCTTCTTTGTTTTACTTAAAAAATAATAAAATCCGCATAGTACTACAAATTTGAATTTGTAGGCTGTTCTGTTCTGTAATGAAAACGCTTTTTTTAATAAAGCTTATTTATTAAATCAGTAAATCAGCGACCGTTTCAATTTCAAATTTTGAATCAAATTTGAACTATCAATCCCAATCAATTCTAAATTCGAAACTTTTATTTTCTCACCGGCCAGCGATCAATTCTGTCGCCAACAAGGAGGTCGTCCGCGGAGTGAGTGAGTGATAAATAGTTCTTGTTAATCCGACTTTATCGGGGCCTCCCGTGCGGTCCAAAAATGAGAGATGGTCCGTGGTGGCTAGATAACGCTTCTGGGTAATGGGTTTTATGATGTGTAGAGACGACTGTTTAATATTACCGTACGGTAATACAAATCGTTACGGCACACAAAAAATTGAAGTTTCTAAAGTAGCAAGAAAAACTGAATACAACAGTAAATTGCTGTAAAAGCGATAGTTTCTAGATAACCTTTAATGTTGTCTCGATTTTTTTTATATAAAAAAACTGTCAGGAATTATATTAGTAAGGTTAGTAGGTGTGAATTGCAGTATTATAGGTGCTTTCTTATAATTTTATTTAGTTACTAGAAGATGCCTGCAACTTCGTTCGCGGAGGAGAGAAAGTCATAACCCGTCGGTTTTTCTTCAGCGTAGTCGGGTAAAAAGTATCCTTTAACCATCTGGAGATACCCAGCTACCAAAAATATAAAAATTGTCGAAATCTGTTTAGCTGATTTTGCGTGATGAAACCACAACGACACATACAAACATACAAAAAATACAAAAAAAGTATTTTTCGGTTTACTGACCTCCAAATAGTCTGTAACAATCAATTTTTTGCAAATATCTTCAGTACGTAGTATAGATAAAGTTCGGAAGAGTTTATAGTTTATATTATAGGAGTATGTAGCTATATTGTCTAAATAAATGAAATGATCTCAATTAATTAGTCAACACACATTAGTCAATTAATTTCCCAAAAAAAAACTTTCTAAAGTTTAAACTTCAGAAGTGGACTCCACACTTCCCAGCCCTACTATGACAAATGTAGTGAATGCCGAGTTAGCGCGACCGGGCAGCGCTATCGTCTAATTGTATCGGTATGTGCCTCCAATAGTGTCGGGATTCTATCGATATATTCCAAACCCTTCCGCGGCATAGTGCGATCTCTTATGAGGTCTTAGCCTGGACTCAACCAAACTGGAACAATACTCATTCGAGGATTAATTCATAACAAACATAGACTTTGACAGTAATTCTAGCATTGTATCTCATTTCATGTTAGACGACTCGAAACTTAGTGGCACTGTAGTGTATATACAATCTTTGTGGAATTTTAATTCAGAGAATATATGGATATCACATTAGACATAGTGGTTCGTCTACAAAACGTTAACACACTTTTAACTATTGCACTAATCTTTGCTAAGAAGTAGAATGGCAGTATGATTGATAAAAAGACATTTGATAAATTTTAATTATTTTATGAGTAATATATACGGGCGAACACGAAGAATAGTGCAGAAATGACGTATTTTTTTTCTTAAAAAGGATAATTTTGGAAAAATTGCCGATGAACAGATTTTTAAAATGCATCCTATTAGGTTCCCATGTTTGTTAATAGTAAAATTAACTTGTTGACTTAATTGTAAGGCAGTGTTAAGTGCATATAGTAAAAATATGGATATATTAAGCGCGATTTGGCCAACAAACTGTCTTAGTAGTTTGACGAGTTAATTTAAGTACATCCTGTTATACCTTTTTTGCAAAATAAAGCAAAAAAAAAAATGTTTTTAAGTTTATGTTCTTATACAACGTTCTCTGTACATATAACCTCACACTTTGCGATGTTATCAGGTCCGTACCTCTGACGGATTATCGAGCATCGACTCGCCAGACTACCGACTGTTATCGACTAATCTGCCAAATCGATACGTCATTTTTATCGACATGTTTCTAAAGCGATCTCTTATCGATGATATTATAAATGCATTGGGTTTAAATTATACCTTCAATGTTATTCTTTTTATTAAAGACATTAAGAATAGAAACAGGATTTTTGCTGAAAGTACCTTGGTATTTTGTTATGAAACAAAATATAAGAATCTTCGTCTTAAAAACTGTCTCGTAAATAAACGCTTATAGAATATGTGGCAAAATTATATTGTATTAAGCTTAGTATTTTAAGTTCGTATTTTATTGTACGTATTTTTATTGTTTTGCATGCTGACTTTTAGTAGGTGCATAATTTTAATTTTAATCGTATTAACTAATTTGCATGCCCACTAGCAGGCTGAATACACTGTACTACAAAAATGTATTTGAAAACATCCACTTGACTGTATTCTAGCAAATAAATAATGATTTGATTTGATTTGATTGTACATGTAAACCACAAAACCTCTCAGAAGGAAAAAGTCAATATAATGAAAAAGTCCGAAAAAATAACAATCAAATGGCGAATTGAATACTTAATCCATCGTAAGCATTTTTCAAGAACTCTTAATGTCAATCATAGTCTATTGAAAAAAAAATAAAAAAAAGAAGAGTACTCATGTGTTCAGTTTTCAAAGTGCATAATACCTAAGAAAGAGTGAGCTTATGTTATTTCGAAAGTCAGTAAAAAATTCCAATAATGATTGCAATTAATTTCGTTCAAAGTCAGAACTCTCTGGAAAATGTAAGTATAAGGTCGAATATAGAAGGCTAACGCCTTATAGAACACCAGTGAGGGCGTAACATGGGTTAAATAATGGTGAAATGGCCTGTATCGATATATTCCCAACTCTAGCGTTATTTGTCGACGGTATCGCGCGAGCGCGGATCCATCACTGTTGAGATAACCGCCTTATTAACTGTTCCGTCGATCCTACCGCGAGTGTCCACACTATTAATATGGATAAACCGTGCTTTAGAAAATATCATTAGCGGTGTTCCGAGGACATCCGAGCCACATTGACTCAAGACTAGGAGATGTATAGACATTATGGTGCCCTCATATAAAGACCTGACCAGAGCACTTTATGTCTGGGAACTGAGATATTAAGGAATTCATATCAATTCAAATCCAAACCATTTGACCAAGATTTATTTCTTACTAGAACGTGCCGAACAACGTATATCTTCGTTCGCGGAAGAGAAATAATATTAATAAGTCATAACCCTCTTTTCACTTCAGCTTAGTCGGGTAAAAATACCATTTAAGCATCTGTAGATGCCCAGCTACCGGTGTAAATACCAAAATATAGTTGAGATCCATTTAGCCGTAAACCAGTGGGTCATGAGCCTCTAGGGGATCTTGAAGGCTAGGTCGTGGCTTCATCAAATCGGACTCGATATTTGTAACTTTTTAACTGACTGAAAAAAGGAGGAAGTTTTCAATTCATCGGAATCAGAAAAGGGGGTCGCGAAGTACTTTTCCATTAAAGATGGTCGGATCTTGAAAAAGGTGTAAAAATAATAAGATATAGCTTAACCTTGTTATTTCATTGTATCCCTCAGTATAAACTGTAACCTAATCAAACAGCAGTCAGCTTTCAACAGATCTATAACGGAATTTTGCGAGAGATAGCTTCAAAGAATAATCTTTATAAACGATATCAAAACAAAAAATACACAAAATAATCCCCTTACACCTTAACCATGACTTTCATAATTGGGACCCCCTTGATGTCTTAAAGAGTATTAATTCACCCTTGAATGACGTATCGGTTTTTTGTATGAACCTTTTATATGGAAATAATTGGATAAAATGCTAATAAAAGCCTTTTTTATGTTTGAAAACATTTGACGTCTAACTGTATTTTTTATTGATTTATTGATGATCATTTTTTTAAGTGTCCTGACTAATCAAAAATTAGTATTGGAGAATATATGAGTGACGGTTTGACACTTCTTCGAATAAATACATATCTGATTAGATATTTATTTATTCGTACGCATTTGAAATAGTCTGTATGTCGGGGTGTACAAAAACTCTACTTTTAATAATGAACATATTTTTTGAATGTTAACCATTCCTTTTTTAGCGACTTATTGTAAGCACCTATTTATTACGACATATATAGATTTTAAAATAACAATAGTGGTTACTCACATCGTAAAAGCTAACGTACCCCCCCCCCCCCCCAACCCCCACCAGCCACGTCGACCTTCGTTCTCTAAAGGACTACCACAGATACCTCAGTAGATTTGTCCCTCAATTGTCTCCCAGCACTCCCTAATAACCACAGGCGGTTGCGTCCAGTGGTCCATATACATCCACTACCTACCCTGAACGACCATGGCTCCATATAGGCACAATGGCACTGCCTACGCTGAACGAACATGGTTCCACACAGGCACGGAAAAAGGCAGCTTTTCTGAGAAAAGATACATCGCATAAATTGGTACAAATCATCGTATAAGTACCAAATACTGTCACATATGGAGGACATGGTGTCCGTAATTTTCAAACTTCAACTGAAATATCATGTAATATTGGACCAGCGATTTGGTACATTCGATTACGTTTTGCGATGTGTATGGACATCACAAAATCAAGCAAACGTAAGTACTAAATACGGTCATAGACGTCTAGAGACATCGCAAAACCAAGTTATCGTAAGCTTAAAATGTATTCGGTCTGTCGCAGACTGCCGCTCGGAGGCGAATCGACGCGGTGGTTGGAAAATCGTTAAGTCGCGCTGTAACCGCATGCGCGAGCGCAGGAGCGATAGCAAAACAGCCAATAATTGAATGTAACCACCGTAATCAGATTCAAATTCATTTATTTCGTGAGAAAATTACGGCATAAATTTTTGAGGTTTAGCTCAGTGGGAGTAACGTTGCCTGCGAAGCTGAGGTCCTGGGTTCAAATCCCGGTAAGGGCAAATATTTGTGTGACGAGCATAAATATTTGTTCCTGAGTCTTGGATGTTTTCTATGTATATAAGTAATATATCTATTAAATATATCGTCGTCTAGTACTCATAACACAAGCCTTATTAAGCTTACCATGGGACTAGTTCGCTTTGTGTGAAATTGTTCCGTAATATTTATTTTTATTTATAAATTTACCTTACTCAAAGTTACAAGCGTTATTGACATCATAATCGTCATGAAACCCAAAAAAAACAAAGTTAATAATATTACTTACAATGTGAAATAAATATGCCAACGTTAAAATGAAAATAATAAACAGTTTTAAATGTTTCACTCGTAGGTCATTTACATATAGATAATTGAACGATTAAATCTAAATAAGAAATCATGCAGTTATGTAGTAATATATGTAACCATAGTACAGTAACCATCACTATCATCCAGTGCAAGATTATCTTGTTATGACCATCGAGGAGTTTGTCCTCGTGATAGAATCAGAAACGAGGATATCCTCGGAAGACCCCAAGTAACCGACATAGCTTGCAGGATTCCATCGTTGAAGTGGCAATGTGCGAGCCAAGTAGCCCGGAGAACGGATGACAGTAAAATCTTGGAGTGGCGAGTTGGCGACTGCGCATAGGAAAGCGCAGCGTGGGACGGCCCCCGACTTGGTGGATGGATGACTTCATGAGGGTCGCGAGGAGTCGGTGGATACGGTGTGCGTAGAATCGCACCCTGTGGCGAACTATACGGGAGGCCTATGTTCAGCAGTGGACATTCGTGTCTGATACATAGACTATCGACCTCCCAACTGCAGGAATATTCAACTTTAAGATTGTACCTATACCTACGGGTCTCCTTCGGAATCCCTAATGTCGTTTTTCCTCATGTATCATTGTCTTAACGCAGTTTTTTCAGAAACCGTAAATGCTTCAAGATTTTTTAAAAGATCATCGTATAGATTAAGGTTAGGTTAGTTTAGGTATGTTTTACAACAATTATTATTTCTTCATGCCGTAGTGAACTTTTTATATTATTAACATGAACATTATAGTGTTCATCATGTTTTCTTAATTTTATTAATTATTATTTTATCAATTAATTAATATTATTAAGTCGATTTTCAAAGTGTAAAACTTTGGAAGCTGTTTTGCTGTCCGTACAAGTTCCCGGCAATAAACTGTAGTGAAGTCGCATAAAACCTTTGTGTGATTTAGTATGTATTTAATACGACTGTAGTAGTCGATATACGTATTCTCGGAAACTGGAGAATTTGCCTCGGGGAGTTCTTCACCGCGATGAATAATAAATATCTTCACATTCGTTGTCAAATAATCATAAAAGTATATTTTTTCTGAAAGTTGTACAGACTCTTTAACTTAGTACCTTAAGGGATGTCTTGACAAATATGACGGGTTTTTCTAAAATTGACACATTTCTAAATGAAGGATTTCTCAAAATATACTACCTCGATAGGTTAAGTACAAAAACCTCTACCTCACAAAAACAATACAACAACATAAAAACAAAATGATTCTGAGATTTGTTTTTCATATGTAAATTACATATTTATACCTTTTTTGGTGAAAATAACCTCCGGACCAGGTACTCTCAGGAAAATGTTAGGTTATCTCGTATAATATATGAATATGTACCTAGAAAACGTTCGAGTTATATGGAAAAAAGTCTGGTATTGAGAAAATGATATTTCGTAAATCTTGTATCATGGAAATTGGTGTAACCAAAGTGGATTAGGGATATTTACCAAATATTAGTGTTTGCATCTCTTTTCTTCTCTGTGACAAACGATAAGGATGCAACATGAATATGTATATGAAAAATAAGGCGCAGCAATACTGGTTTTTTTCATATTATGCTATCAAAACTAATCACAGCTTACAGAGATCCTTCTAATCTGCCTTCTTATAATCTAATGCATATTCAACCAGCAATTTGCAATACAAATCTTACAAAGATCTTACAAAGTAAAACATCCCTTGTAAATTAGAAACCAAGATACATATTAGCATGATGACTGTAGTTTTTTCTGACGTATGACAAAGCAGGCTACATCTGTCTATCCTTGTTAAGTGGAATATGTTAAGCCGTTTTTTTGTGACGTTCGTCCGTATGATTGAAGTAAAAAATGTAGGTAATCATTACGTGTTTATGGCTGTGGACCGTAGAATGACTTTTAACTCTTCGAGTAATATCCAAACAAATATGTTTCTGAAATAATATTATTTGTAAACTGCTACAAATACCAGTATACTCGTAAGAATAACTGAAATAGAACATAGGTATCTTGAATCGACAATCATTGTCCCGATATAGTGGTTTCCATACGGGAAAATTGGGATCCTTCGTACACGGGGTACGTTCATACAATAGTCATTAATAGATAAAAAATAATTAATTAAAATAACAAAAACCCGACTGAGTAAATAAACTAACAAGAAAAAACAAGTTCAGTACCCTACAAATTTGTTAAATTATAATGGAAATGTTTCATGATTCATGATCGATACTCACATAAAACAAATAATAAATTCTAATGTGGAACATAGCGATTTTAAACAGTCGGGACCCATAAGAAATCTAGATCGACGCAAATCTTCCCAACATTGGGTGTCGGTATCATTACCCTCCTTAGCGTCGCGCAGTCGGGTAATTAACTAAGTAGAGTACGGCGGATACATCTTAGTAAGCATTTTTTTTCTAAGATATCATTTTATTAAATAAAAATATTCATGTATCCGTATTCCACTATTGTACGAACATGTCCCGTGTACGAAGGGTGCCAATCTTCCCTAAGGGTCTTGTAATGAAGAGCTGCGACCAACATCTCAAGAGACTCTCGCTTGATAACTGGCTCAAGGGTCAAATACAGAAGGCAGTAATCCTGGACACGGCGCGCATCGGTAGAAGATTCCTCCCTCTGATTCGCCGAGGAGCCCTGCTCCGCTGCCGGCGGCGCCTTAGGTTACATCTATACTATAATATAAATGGAATATGCATGAATTTTAATTTTTGCTTTGTTAAAAACTCATTCATGTAACAAACAGTAGACAAAAAAAAATTCGAATAACTATCAAAATAACCAAGATATAAGCCATCAAACATTTCATTCTATCTCTTTCTAGCAAAACGGAATTTAATGTGGAGTTTACATGGCCGGCGTAGACTATGACGTAACAGTACATGTCGGACCTCTCTGTCAAATCGCCGTCTAATTAGCAGTTTGCCTATAGCTTGCGTGTTTCTTGGCCGATTAAAATTTTAATTTCACATTTTGAAATCGTTTTTACGGTATTTTGATATATAGTTAAGAAAAGCGATAAAGAAAATTCATGCATATGTACCCTCTGGTTTTCATGTATTTTGCTAATAGGAATGATGACTGGGTATTAAAATCGAAATTCTACTTAGTCCGTTAGTTTTGTCATCATCCATATTTTGTTCAATATTTTTATATATATATATAGACCAATTCCACTTTCAATGAATCACCTTCTAACTATATCAAAATCGGCTCATTCGTATAGCTACGCCGATACTAAATACCTTCGTTTGCCACAGACAAGACTTACACACACATACGTTATACTTATGAAACCCCTATTTTGCTCGTGCCTCCAAAGGATAGTACAGTCAACAACATTAATATATACCACAACAAAACGCGCATAAATATCCGACACGACTTTTTTTCTAGGGCCCTTAGGACGTGTCAGATATTTTCGCCCGCTTTGTTAAGATATAGATGCTGGTGACTGTACTTTCTTAAACTACGTATACAAGCGTTTTCTGTCGACGCTACAATTAAGTTCTAACCAAAACTTTGTGATGTAAATGTACCGACAGCACACAACGCCTGTCGCCCACCGCGATGACTCGTGACTTTGGCACTCCCCGGAAATTGAACAACGGTTTACTAATTCATTTTAACATAATATTATACCTACGGAGTCGACGTGTCAAGACATAACTGTATGGACCGTTGTCAGTCATCACAATGGTACAGGCAGCGTTATATAGTCCGTATAACATCTAAAGTGCTAATAACGTAACACATTTTTACTGCTAAAGCATACATATTTGCGCATAAAGAGACTTTAATGAGGAATCAGTAGTTGCAGGCTGCAAACACAGTTATTCAAGTGAAATGTAAAACTTTTGAGAATTGTTTCAGTTCAAATGTAACGACTGACGATGAATTTGTCACAAATTTATAAAGTTAGCGGTGACAAATTAACATGCATGTTTTTTATTATAAATAAAAAAAAAAACATTTATTTCAGATGCGAGATCCATATGGTGTTAGTAGCAAATCCAATGGCAATAACTTACAAAGCTAGTAAACTAAATCTAACTTATTTTAACTTCCCTGTACAAATGCCCACCCAGTGCAACAACATAGGGCAATCCAGACGTCCAGCCAACATGCTCAGGATGCCGTTACTGCTATTCCTCACGCGTCTTAGCATCGAGGCGACCCTTTTGCGACGGATAGCGTGAAAACCATCTGTCCGGGCCTCCGCAAACATACCGGATGCACTACAGTGGCGAGGAAGCTTGTTAAAATGTTATTGTAATGTAATTATAAACAAAGATCAGAAACAAATGAAAAAAAAAATCGACGATACTGGACTTGAACCAGTGCCTTGAGCCAGACCGGGGCAGCACGCTCTACCATCTGAGCTAATCGTCCATACCAGTAGTCGACGAATTTTGTCATCTGTTCTTGCTTATGGATCTCTGTATGGTGCATCCGACTCTTTAGCCGTTAGAGTGATCCACTAATAAATTGCAAAAATTGTGATTATTATCATGATATTTGCAAAAAACAAAAAATGCATGTTTTTTTTCATCGCATTTCGTAACAAAATATCAAAATACCGTAAAAAATTCCAAAACGTGAAGTTAAAAATGAAATCGTCCAAGAAATACGCATGATATAGGCATTTAAAACTACTAATTAGACTGCGATCTGACAGAAATCCGACATGTACTTTTACGTCATAGTATAGGGTCATAATTATTTTTAGTATGAGTTAGCGTTATGCGTCTTTCCTGTGGACACCCGAATGTTAAGGCCTTTAAATACTATTTTTTCTTAGCGCCCTATTAGGCGATGTACAAATGGATTAATACTCTAGATCTAAGCGATAAAAATATCAGTTATATGTACCCAAGCCTTTAAATCTTGCTTTGTCCACAGGAAAGAGGGCTAAATTCTAGAATCAGTATGACCCACTACGGCCGTAACTTCATATTAAATTCTTTTTTCTTAGAAAAAGGTCGAATTAAATGTTTGATGGCTTATATCTTGGTTTTTATAGTTATTCGAAAAAATATTTTTTCTACTGTTTGTTACATGAATGAGGTTTTAATTAAGTAAAAGTAATAATCCATCATATTCCCTATTATGACAAGTGATTTAGTGCCAAACACTGCATTATACGTTTGATTATTATGCGAAATGTTTGGCACCCACTTAACAAAATATTGCTAAAAAACTATAACAAATATCCGTGCATGTGGTAGTGTACATAATTAACATGGAACTTAATTATTCTAATATCTATCTATCAGCCACAGACGTCCACTGCTGAAGATAGGCCTCCCCTATAGTTCGCCGCAGGGTGCGTTCCTGCGCAGACCGCATCCACCGACTCCCCGCGACCCTTACGAGGTCATCCGTCCACCTAGTCGGGGGCCGTCCTACGTCCTATATGTGGTCGCCACTCCAGGACTTACACAATATCTATACATATGACTACTACATACAAAAAGGGCCTTTCTTAATTTTGTAACTCAAAACTAATAAACGTAACTTTCAAGACCCATTTCGTAAGGCACGTTCAGAAACGTGGCGTACCCAGAAGCCGTTCAGCCAGTTTGAGATGTCGCGACCTCGAATACCGATTATAGATAACGATATACGAAGGGCATATCTCATATCATAAACATCGGTAACTGTTGTGCAACGAGGCAAATCTGGGGGTGAAATTGGTGACACCTATATTGTCTTCAGAGGGAGGAAAATCTACTATCAGTTAAATATACTTCGTTTTTTTAGTATTACAAAAAGGGTAAACAATCGACACGTCAAGATTGTTTACCCTGATTTTATTGGAAAACGCTTTAAAAAATATATTAACTATTATGAAACCAAAATAATGTAAATTAACATCCTTGCTATATAATTGTAATGGCATCGTTAAGCCAGTAGGTTTGTCTCGATGCTTCATCCCGCAGTAAGATAACACATGGACAATCTTACACAAATCGACCTAGTCCCAACCTAATATATCAATATCACTATTTACAAACTTACTTCTTAAAAATATATCATCCTTTCTAAAGCTATTTTTCTGTATTAACATTTTTGTAGATGATGAAATAGAAAATAAGTATAACAACAATCTGTAATTCTGAAAATTCCTTTAACAGGACACAGCTTGTGAGAATTACCATGTCGGAGTAAGTAGTGTAATAAACATACAAATCGGTATTTTACTCACAGGGGACTTAAACTCAGATCTGTGAATGGGCCTACGCAGTCAATGCCCGCAAATTCAATTAGACTAATAATTCGATTCATACTACGATAAAAAAATGGTGAATGAACCAACGTTACATTTGACTTTTTGCGGTCAGCGACAAAGCAATCCGTTCCGTTTTGACATTAAACCATTTATCATGTATATCGACCAGTGATCGACTAGTACACACAATTATAATCCTTTCATACTCAAAACGTCGTATCCACATTGGGATATACTTCAGTTATCACGTTTGGTTTCTGAGGATCGCTCATCCAAATCGTAGTAATTTACGGTTGTAAAGAAACATCGTATATTTTATTTTAAAAGCCGTTGGGTGGAGTTTTGATTGTGTTTTTGATTTCTGATAGAATTTGAAGTTGGTGTAGGTACCAGTCTTCATTCACAGTAACATAACGTGTTTGGACAGTACGCGTGTTTGGGCGTACGCTCCTTTTCCGGTTTGTCATATTTCTTATGACATATTTTGATCCCTTGATGCACAGAGAGGGTTACGTATAAGATTGACCGTCATCACTCTAGATTGGTGGAATATAACAAAATAATGTGATTTTTGGAATCAGATTTACAACAAAAATTAGAGTCGTAAGATGAGAAATAAAAAAAAAAAAAAAAAAAATGATAATGTTCAAACAACTGAACCGATTTCATTTCATTTCATTTCAGATAAATATGGAAAACTTATAACACCCTATTTTTGGAGGGGCTTAAAGACAAGTGAAAAGGATTGATTTCCCTAAAAAAATATTCATATTTTTGGCTCCACATAGTTTCAACCATAAACTCTATTAACTAAACGAACGGACGAAGAATAAACGGACGAAGGACGAAAGGCTAAACAGACATTTTCAAGAAAAGTCGATGATGTTTTGATAAAACTGTTTAGGTAAGCATACGAGTACAAGTTGTAGAAAGTATGTATAACCTACCTACATCTATAAAATTTAGATTAGTTTCGGATGTGGACGAATGAGGATGGAGAGACGAGAACCCTCCATTCTCTTCTCTGCATCCTCAACACAACTCAATACAATGTTGAGAAATTAAAAATGTAGACGAGATGGGAAGTTGGCAACGTGGAAATATGAACGTTGTGAAGCCGAATGCCTGAACTGAATCCAATCATTGAGTGCGATTAGATACTATACTATATTATTACTTATCGAGATTAACATCCGTCCGATGAGAAACGTGGTCATTATACTATAAATAACATAAATTGGATGTCCTCCGTGTTCTCGCTTGATTTCACACATTGCATGGTACACATCAAAACGCGGTACAGGAGGATTTTTTACAAGCTACGTATTATTTAACTTGCCGTGTTAGTGTATATACTATGTTAGTTTGTAAATCTTGCAAGTAAAATTTGCCTTTCAGTTTCGAAATAAGTTAAATTTGGCTTTATGTACAGATGCCGGCAGACTTCTTGAGAATAACCTTGAATGCGCAGTAACCGATTTACGTACACAATGTACATGCGCAGATCCGCCATTTTTACCCGACTGCGCGACGCAAAGGAGTGGTAATGTGTTTATCAGTCTATGTATGTATGTATGTATGTATGTTTGTTCCTATCTGGCACTCTAGAGACCAAACGCGTGGACCGATTTTGATGATTCTTACGTCAATCGATTTGTCTTAACTGTCCGAATGTCACTGAAGACATGAAAATGATGAAAACTCAAAATGGTGGTAATGAGACGCCATATTGTGAAAAAGAAAAAAATTAAAATTGACGTACTATATCGACTGGGGTATCAATGAATAGGGATTTAAAAATCATTATTAGGTTTCTTTTATCATTTTTAATTTAGAATTACCAGTTAGGAACTATAACGATTTAAAGTTGGTTGGCAAGCCGTTCTCACTAAATTTTCATTGAATTGCATTGTAATAAATCTGTGCAAGCTTCTCAATAACCCCCACGATAAAGATTGCGAAATTGTCTGACTTTTATAGTTTTAACTAAAAAGTATAAAATAAAAAATAATCATTAAAAAAACAAAAAACCCGACTGCGTAAAAAACTAAAAAGAAAAACACAAGTCCAGTGCCCTAGAAATTTGTTAAGTTATAATGGAAATCTTTCATGATTCATGATCGATACTCACAATATAAAAAATAATAAATTCTAATATGGAACATAGCGATTTTGAACAGTCGGAACCCATAAGAAATCTAGATCGACGCAAATCTTCCCAACATTGGGTCAATGTGGTTTTTTGTTTTTTTAATTATTATTTTTTGTTCAGAAAGTTTGCCGGGATATGTACGTTCCATTTGATGGTGGAGTGGGATGGTGGTCTTAGGAACTCTGTAATAAAATAATGCAATCCAATGAGTTTGAGCTCTTTAGAATCTTCTAAAGAGCGCAAACTTATTTTACATAATGTTTTAAACTCTCACGATTTCCAAACATTGACACAAAATAATGATAGCGATGTACAGTCAGCATTAAATAGTCTACATCATCCAAAGCTCCAAATATATCGTCATGTATTTTTATACCGATAAAAAAAGATGTGTTACGATATATTCATTTTACACTTACACGAGATGTCTGTTTATGAAAACCATGCAAGTAGGAATGAGATGGAATGTTTTATCAATGACAATTGATAGAATCATTACGTGCTCGTTATGACGGCCGTCTAACTAATTATTACTTACTATGTTGCTTCCACTTAAATACTTAATTAAATGGTCAATACTATAGTCTATATCTAGTTTCATCACAAATGGTTGTTTCGCACGTTAATGGTATTATAGGGAAAATAAGTATAGATTATTTAAATAGTAAATAAAGTAACTGGAATTAATATTTTTAGTACCACATTGCCAATTTCATACATCTAGGTACATTCTACAATCACATACATTGGCATTAAATGTATATTTTTAAGTTAGAATGCTGTTCACTATTTAGGATAAATAAGGAAGAATAGCCTATAATTGGTGAACTGATGAAAAATCACCGAAAGGTCTGGAAAAGCCGATTTTCTTGAACCCTAGCTAAGAACACTAACGATGACGCTATTCTAACAAAATAGTTTATCACTTGTTTAAATAAAACAATTTAAACGCATAATAACACGTACCGTAAAGTCGGGTTACTTTAGCCCTTGAGGGTAACTTTGGCCATTGAGATTTACTCGGTCCAGGTTATATCATTGCACTGTAATTGTGGACACATGCCATGATGTTGGTTTTAGCTAGCCTTTACCGTTTTTGTGTTTTTTATTAGACTTTTTTAAATAAGGTTTTCATATGGGTCAAAGTTATTCTCCATTGGTTCAAAGTAACCCGAGTTTACGGTATAATATCTCATTGTATATCATCATTCTGAGTTCCCGACGTTTCGGAAGCTTTACAGCTTGCGTGTTCACGAGGTCGATTGAGAAAAGATATAATTTTCTCTGTCACAGTTACAATTTGGGAAAACTACCCGCTATAAAATACCTGTATGGGCCTAATGTGTAAAGACACATGTGCCAGAAGGGCTTATCCAGCATTTCACAAAATGAGGCTTATACCTACTAAGAAAGAAACGCCGCAAAGTACGTCGGGAACTCAAATGATATATAATTCGTTTAAATTGTTTAATTAAAAGTCCTATGTTTAAAAAATAATTTACTTGTTACTGTTACTAAGTAAGTCCGGGTTTAGACATAAACCGGTCGATTTTCGGTGGCACTGAAATCACGCTGTATATAATCGGGCGGGGGCAGGGCGCGGCGGCGGCGGAGCGTGGCGCGGGGCGAACCTCCAAATACTATAAAATGTCCTAAATGAAGTTTATGCTCGTTTGGTTACCAATGTCAAACTTTGAACTTAAACGAAACAGTCACCTACACAATGGTTGACGGTTTTATATCGTATAGGTTAAGTACATTCGCCGAAATGCTTTATTTCTCATCCTTAATTTTTCTTTGTATTTGTGTGAACTTATCAGAACTTTTATAAAACAAATCTACCTTAACCTATTTTGTCTAACACCAAAGCCGTTAAAAAAAGTCTGGAAAGTGTTACAGTTGCTAAGAGAAGCAAAATACGACAGTGAGACAGAATAATTACGATAAAAGATCCGACCAACTGAAAATAACTCTTAATTGAACTTGAGGGTACGTATAATATTTGATAATATGGGATTTTGAGATCTGACCAATTTTTTTTTTTAAACATCTTGTGTGTCAGTCATTTCATTTTTAAAACATTATAATAATATAGATGTAGACTCTTTAGCAAGTTTTTTTCGGAATGGGGGAACAGCACTCCTCTTATTGTGTACCTACAGAAATAACAAATCCGTGCATGGCGTGAAGAACTTGATAAGTCGTCAGTAAAGTCTGAACAAAATTAAACCATAAGACTCATATCCTAAGTTCAAATTTCTCTAAATGTATATTTCGACTTACCAAGTTCTTCACGCCATGCACGGAAATATTCTTTCCAAATACAAAGACCTAAATAATGAAATAAAATCAAGACTTCTACTGGATTTGCCTTGTACCTAACCGGGGGCGTACGCTCTTTAGAAATTCAGTTTAAAAATCACGAAAATCGTGATGCTAAAACATTTACATTTTCATATAAATCCAATAATAACAAATATTTATATTTCAAGTTAACATTATAGATTTTCGGGATGTTAAGATTATACTTGCTAAGAGCTGGCTTGGCGGTCTCGGTCGCGGGTGGGTGCCCTGGGTGATGGCGCGCCGCGACCCGTGACGACAGTTACTCGGCCCCACTAATTAATATGGAGAAATGACCAGATACTTACAGCACCAGTCTTCTGGAGGTAACTGACTAGAGGAAATGAGTCGGGGTAAGAGGAACACCGGGGTAAGAGAAACGGTGTACATGTGATACTGAAAACTGACATATGTGTCACTGGAAATAGAGTTGGGCCAATTGCATGGATTCTTTTTCCCCACAAAATAAATTATTTTTCCCTTACCCCACCTGACCTTATTTAAACTTAATTGCACAATACAAGAAAATACAATTGGCGGACTTAATATCCTATTCTCTACCAGTCAATCATTAGGCTAAACAGAGAAATTATTGGTGTCAAATATCGGCTTCAAGGGTGGGACATCCGAATTATATACGATACAAACTAAATATATTATACATAAATATATGTATAATATACATAAATACAGGTACCCGCTTCTAAACTACTATGAAGAGTCTTAATCTTGAAGATTTTTCAAGAGATGCTTGAGCAATTTACACTTGAAGGAGAATTTACTCTGAGCTTGTCGTATACTGAAGGGAAGGGCGTTCCAGAGACTAATCGTCTGTATGGTGAAGGAGTTGGATATGGCATATGGCACCAGAGCAGTGAGGAGGAATGGAGAGTTTGAGTGTACGAGAGGAATAGCTCACAGCCCGGGCGGGCCGTGACAAACTGAAACTTAGAACAAAGGTAATTGGGTGCAACTGGATCATACAATATGGATATAAACGTACATAGAATTTTAAGAGTTCTGCTGATTTCATTGTGATGATACATATCTACGCTGTGTTTTTATGATTTACTTGAATTTTAACAGGAGGTAGTAGCCGTCAATATGAACAGCTTTTCCTATGGAAAGACATTTCAGAAACAAATAAATCTGTCATTCCCTACATTGTGTGTGTGTTTTTATGATTTACTTAAATTTTAACAGGAGGTAGTAGCCGTCAATATGAACAGCTTTTCCTATGGAAAGACATTTCAGAAACAAATAAATCTGTCATTCCCTACATTTAACATAGTATGGCATGGCAGATAGGTTTTTCGTTTCCAAAATGCCTGTTAAAATTAAAAAAAAAAACACGTTTGTACATTGAAGATACGTAATGGTCTATTTCAAGATCACTTAACCAAAGAAAAAAGCTGTATGTTTATATGTGTCATTACAACTTCATCACGCCAAAGCGGCTAAAGGGATTTTAACTATTTTTGGTACACCGGTAGCTACAGATGGCTATAGGATACCTTTTACTCGACAACGCTGAAGTAAAACAGAGGGTTATGACTTATTTTCCTCCGCTGATGAAGTTGTGCGTACATTCTAGTATTTTAATGTTCATATTGTCATAATTCCATTTTGTATCGTTAACTTTTCAGAATTTTTATAACACAAACCTAAACTAATGGATTATACGATGACCTTTTCAAAGATCCTGAAAATTGTACAGTTTCAGAATTGTGATAAATGATTTTATGACTAACATTACATTATGATTTTCAACGATTTTGGGTAACAAAGTGAGTGTATCGATTCAACTTTTTTAGGAAAGAAGTATATATAATTAACCATAATTATATACATTTCTTTCCCAGAAAATAGGACAAATACAAAACCCATCTTATACGACTTGTACTAACTGCAATCACCTAAGAATGATACCTAGTCATAATTCAATTAAATATTATGAGCGTTGAAAATGGTATATTTTAATCGCTACCGCAGTATGACGTCACAATTTCGTAGCTCTATCTATGGGATTTACGAAAAAACAAGTGATTCTCAATCATGTTTTAGGTAAGAGAAAATAAATAAACAAGAAATTACAACAACAAAAAAACTATAAAACCGGAATATTTATTATTGACAGTTTTCCGCCCTAGCACAATTTTTAGTTCCCATTGAACAACGGTAACAAAAACCTGGGAAGATTGTCAGAAGAAAGTAAGAAATATCTCATCTACGGCGGTAAACTGAACTCTAAACAAAACTTTCAGTCTCCTTAACACTGCTTAAAGTGTATTTAAAAGATCAGAAACAAAAAATTAAAACGCAAAGACATACCTATGTTTAAATTCTCTGAAAGAGTAAGTCCGCAATTTGTGAGCACTGGCTACATAGAACTATAAAAAAAAACAAATGAGGCCGCAGACCGTTGGAATTTTAAACCATAGATCCTTCGAATTTCGAATGTAACGCACCAACGCCTCAGCTCGGATGTATCGAGTTGCGCAAATGGAACGGATATTGCTCGTTCCTCTCGCCGCCATTCTGTTCGAAATTTGAATTTTGCCGGTTAACTGGCCGCTTCCGGTAGCTTTGTTTCTGTTGAGTAACGGCTGAGATATTGGGCTTTCTGGTGTTTTATTGGGGTTTTAATTTTGCAACTTTATTTGCATATGCACGGATGAAATTGCAAAATATGTTCACTGTTGACCCCACTTTGGCACACCAAATTGATGGCGTGCTAAGGCTTCAAATCTAAATCCAATTTGTATAACAGATTCGTAAATTTCTTGTTTAGCTCTATAGAGAGAATAGATTCGTTGAAAATGAAAATCCTACACGTCAGACGTTTCAGTTTTGGTTTCCGTTTCTCTAGATTACTATAAAAATAAAATCTAAGCCTTCTTATCCAAGGCTTTACTGCTAATTTTTAGTTTAGATAAATCCAAAGATTATACATATACATTTAGAATAAAGGGGATAAGTTAGGCTTATTTTTTCAAGTGGATCGGCATCCACTTACCTGAATAACAAAGGCATTATACATAAAACCGCAAACCCATTACTACCAAAAAATGTATTCATTAGTGATTCTATTTCCTAAACAGTAGATTATAAATGCACTAAAATAATGGCTCTCACAAATAGGTTTTCAAGTATTATGTTCATAATGTCATTTTTCTCTTGGTCAGTTTTAAACTTACTAACCAAGTATCAGAGCTTTTAATGTATTTTACATGGTTTTCAGCAATGGGTTTGCGATTACAAGAAGAAAATCAGACAATAGTATCGATTATGTAAAATTCAATAAAAAAATCTATACTTAATATTATTACATGCTACAAAAATATTTCAGATTAGTAATCTGCGTCATGCTTCGTACAAATAACAAGATTTTGTTTTTAATTTTTTAGAACAATTGCCAATATCTATGGGTTTATATTCTACCAACATGTACAAGCATTAAAAACTCAAACTAGACATAATTAGATCATTACCGGTAAATTGATTGTTTCAACTCATTTCCCTGCGACACATCGTGGGAAAGGGGAAATGTCACGATTTCCTAACAAGGTCGATAAATGTGGTTGTAATTTAGTTTTAATTCGCTCTAGGGAATCAAAGCGGCATTATGTGGGCCCTCAACCGTGCTTCAGACATTGGGGCTTAAATATTTAAGTATACACTATCAAGGCAAAGGTTTTCTAAATATTATTAGGTAAAGATTGTGACACTCGGTACTATCTACTGACGTCATTGGTTGAAAATATAATAATGGTGTTTGATTTAAAAAAAAAATTACTCTCCTCTAAATATAACATTAGAAAATAAGTACATGAAATAAAATTAAACATCAATTATTTTGCATTTTAAGCGATTTTTAATCAAACAAAAACTAAAAAGAGAAGACGATTCGGCTACTGTTTTTTATGACATCAAACAAAGGTATTTTCGTCACATAAAGGTATTATAACGGATCGTTTTGACATTTCGAAAAGAGATGCTCATTGGATTCTTGTTGTCCATTTTGGACGGGTGACATGAATCGGTGTGGATCAATTATTCTTTTCATATTTTTTAAATACATGCGTAAACTAAAAACTTAATACTTTGACGCTGGCAAAATGGTCCTAATGGACGGTAGCCATTAAAATTAAAAACTGAACTGTACTGAAAGGTGCTAATTTGATCTGCTAGTCAAATACCGTATTACCGTGCTGTTATCACCTAATTAATGGTGTATTGAAAATATGTAGAAAAATACTAAGAACCGCACAAGTCATATAAACTGTCCACCCAACGTTACTGTATTTAAAGTTACTTCTGTTTTTTTTAATTGGTCTGTAATGGGTAATGGTACATGCCTGATTTTTCTTTATCGCTTCTCTTAACAAAATATAAAAAAAAACAGTAAAATAGATGTCAAAAAGTGAAATTAAAATTGAAATCGACCAAGGAGTACGGCATATAGGCATTAAAAAAAATTGAACAGTGATTTGACAGAGAGGTCTGACATATTTTACGTCACACGATACTACGGCCATATAAACTCCTTATTAAATTCTATTTGCGAGAAAGAAATAGAATTGACATGTCATGTTTAATTGCTTATATCTTGGTTATACTCATAGTTATCTATCATCTATCATAATGGTTCGTTACATAATTGAGGTTTTACTGAAGCGAAAATAAAAATGTATGCATATTTTCTATTAATATGAATACGATCCCAGGGACACTTATTAAACTTGATACTCATCTCTTTTTGTGTCGGTTAAAAATGGTGAAATAGCATTGATTTAAGGTAAACGCCACAATGTTTGACACGTTAATTCCAATAATCGGCACCCCATCCTTCTCCTCTATTTCTATTAAATAAATTGAAGGTGCCAGCTGTTGGGGCAGTGTCGAGCTCTGGGACTTTTACCTTCAACAAGCCAAAATATTGGATCCCCCTAATTATATATTATAACTAGTTACTAGTTAAGTTATTTTATGTTTAATCTAATAATTTTCATTTCTTTTCAGGTAAGTTGACGAAGTTATAAAGCTATGAGGAAAGTAAAATATAGGCAAGTATAATATAAAATATAAATATTTTTCTACAATAGTAAGTGTCTATAGGTAAGTAAGCTTGCCTAGATATCTAATTCTTAAAGCATTTAACCACTGGAGATGTTAAGACGACCGAACAAATTTGTCATGCACTTTTAGCACGGGGCGTTATTTTTTGTTATACAAATACAAATTCTGTAAAAAAGCAAGTCTCCGAGGCAGATAGAAAAACAGATGGACCAGTAGAGCTTTAGTAATATGTCTTCGTTGACACCCTCTGGATACGGAATACTATAACCATTGAATACTTTTACTTTCAACTGAAATAATGTCACTCGAAGGAAACACATTTAAAACTACCCTAAAACTACCGTTGGCTTATAAATGAAGCATTCTATAATATTAATGAATTTTATAATGATGTATCTTGACTAATTAATATAATGTGTAATGCTTGAATGAAGTATTCTGTAAGATTTAATATTTAACGTCCGTGATGGATAAACTGTTGGTTCAAATTTTGTATTTTAACATCTCTGTACATAGCTACTGAATAAACGTATTCTAGACGTAAAAGAATACTACTCGTTCAAGTATGAAACCTGCGACGCTCCCGCTAGATGGCGCGATAACGAGGTCCAATGGCGTACAATTAATACACTTATCTCGTCTAATTAACGATTGCGACCTAGAATCTCGAATGAGGCTGAGGCAAGATCCGCTCTTGCGTCGCCACGCATCGTTGCTGTAGTGTTTACCACTATTGTGGTGCCAGTATTGTGGTAGGTAAAACTCTTCTTGACGCGCTATGTGAGCGTAAACCTTGTAACCCATCAAAAACATAATTGTGAAAGCATGCCAAGTTCGTCACGGTTTCGCTAATAAAAGTAAATAAAAAAATAGAGGGACACTTTTCACACAAATCGAACTACTCCCATAAGCTCAATTAGGCTTGTGATATGAGTACTAGATGATGATATATTTAATAAATACATTTACTAATATACATAGAAAACAACTAAGACTCTAGAACAAATATGCTCATCACATGAATATTTGCCCTTACCGGGATTTGAACCCAGGAACTTCAGCTTCACCGGCAACGTTACTCCCGGTTAGCTATACCGGTCGTGAAAAGAAAAAAAGGGGTGAGATTTATGGCTTTTCGCAGCTCTTTAATCCATTTCGAAGTTTTTCTATTGCTTAAATTGATTTGTTATGTTATTTGCTACTCAAAAGAGCGACTCGGCAAGTTTTCTCGTATTAAAATTTCTCTTCCTGATTGGTTTGTGAACGGTAAGAGGTTATATATTGCAATTTAGGATTCAGTAATTAGAATATGGTCCTACAAGACACGCGAGATTGCAAGTGTTTAGGTTATATAGATTTTTCCGCGGTTTTCCCTGAAAGTTACAGTATGGGGTTCTTCATGCGGGGGAGTGAATAGGTTTTTAAAGGGTCGACAACACGCACGTAATGCCCCTGGCGTTGCAAGCGTTCATAGGCTGCGGTGACTGCTTAGCATCAGGCCGGCCGTACGCTCGATTGCTACCTTAGTAGTATGAAACGTATATATTTTTTAAATAAGTTATTGGGGGCCAAATGTGGCCCGAAATGGTTTGTATAATATTACCCATGGCCGGTTTGATGCCTTTTTTGCATTGCGAACTTGGCCGATACACTGCCGCATGCTAGACACAAATGCAGCTTAAAGACACAATGACTTATTGCGCGTGACACGGATGCTTTGAGTCTCCACCCTACTCTCAGATGGCGGCAGTGGCATTCCTGTTTCTGGGTTTGCGCTCCCCCACTGAATCCGATGACTGGTATCAAGGCCTAGCCAGAACTACCCTGTTTAAAATCAAATTCTGAAAAAGACGTTAAATACAGGTAGCTCCACAAGAGGCATGGCGTCCATATAAGCCGATTCCCACCGGGTTGCCCAAGAACAGGCTCATAACCACCTTTTTCTTTAAATATGAGTAAATAAATACGCTTCGGCTTCCCTTCTAATTAACCTGACGCCACGCCTCTGGTATACCTGTCTTTCCTCATGAGACGTGTAATTACCATCTTAACAAGATAAACTTCTTACTAATAAAATATTTTACGCGCTGATCAACTTTAATGCCTCTTTATCACGACATGGAAATTGCAGAGGCCCTGAAACGCGCAAAAACAGGTGACGAGATAAATTCAGTTTTTCCTGCTGCCGCGAAGTCTTTTAATGATTTAATTTTAATTAACATCCCTTGTAATGACTGTTAGTTGATGTCTAAAGTTGATTTATTTTCACGATAGTAATCTACTATTATAAAAATGACATGTCTGTACATTGAAGATATTTTCCAAAAATGGTTGTAACTGACTGGAGGTCCCTAAATCGATTTATTTTTATTTTTTGTGTGTTTGTATGTGTCGTTGTGGCTTCATCACTTGAAATCGGCTAAACTGATTTCAACTACTATATAGGGTAGCTGGGTATCCACAGATGGTTATAGGATACTTTTTACCCGCTAACGCATAACATTATTCGGTTTTTAGTATCTGTTGTTATAGCCGCAACAGAAATACATCATCTGTGAAAATTTCAACTGCCTATCACGGTTCATGAGATACAGCCTGGTGACAGACGGACGGACTGTGGAGTCTTAGTAATAGGGTCCCGTTTTACTCTTTGGGTACGGAACCCTAAAAAACATAAAGTAGAACATAGAACCTTCTTTTTTGAAGTCTGTTATAAATAAGAATGGCGACAGGTAACAGTCGTAGAAAGCACGTGTGTGGTTAAGTGCCTTTACCTTAAACTCTCTCTCAATATGGCATATAGTACAATATGGCAAGTATTTCAATAATACTTAAATATTGATTGACCCATCACCACCTCAAGTACCCCAATCAAGCCTACGCGTACTAAACATTCAAAATATTACGGTAATAAACCACGTTTGACCTTTACTGCCTACGCATTTACAAGGCAAATCTCCAAACCGACTATTACTCATGCATTTGATGAATACAGGTTTTAAAACAATAAAATACAAGGAGCTCTAAGATTAATGATGAACGGACAGACATATTCGTATTATGATTGCCGTGGACTAAAAGGTCATAAGTTGAATGAGATTCTCAGTGTTATATGTCTTTGTGTTAGCTGCAAGCATCTGCATATGTGTACGCGCCTACGTTCGTTAGGTGCGTTTCGCAAGAGTTAGTCAATGAATTTTAAGCCCAATTTGTCTGTTTGATAGCATCTTGACGTTTTAGGGCTGAAATGTTCTGCAGAATTAATTGATTAATCAACTCTTTCCTGTCGAGGTAGAAACATCGTGTTTTAAATGACACAAGTAATTCGTGAATTTATATAAAACTCAAGACAGCGGTTACATCTTGAAAGAGACACAGAGACACTGATGATTTTCAAACGGGTGAATCTTTTTTACTAACCATAACTAAACGCACTTTTGTGTGATTATTTGAGCATTTTAACCGTCTCATTAGTCAGTCATTTTCAGTTGTATTGAAGTCGCGGCTATTTACAATTATTATCAAAATTAGGTTGCCGGCTTTTATGAATTGGCCAATATTGCTTACAGACTAATAACTCAAATAATCACCCTTTCGACGTAGAACAGAAAAAAAACCTAAACAAATTAGGAGTTACGATGCCCAGACACACAGGTACGCAGATATACCTTAATATTAAACATATAACAGCCCTTTTTTTTCGTCAGGCGTTAAAATAGGATTATTACTAATGGGAAAGTTAGTTCTTCAGAGGTGTGCATTGATATATTTGACGCTCGGTTTAGCTCAGCGGGAGTAACGCTGCCTGCGAAGCTGACGGCTCTGGGTTCAAATCCCGGTAAGGGCAAATATTTGTGTGATGAACAATAAATATTTGGTGAGTCTTTGATGTTTTCTATGTATATAGGTAAATATATCTATTAAATATATCGTCGTCTAGTACTCACAACACGAGCCTTATTGTGCTCACCATGGGACTAGTTCGATTTGTGTAAACATAGTTCCCTAATATTTTTTTATTAATTACTAGCTTCTGCCCGCGACTTCGTCCGCCTTAAATTCGTTTATCGCGGATAAGGGTATTTTTCCGGGATAAAAGTAGCCTATGTCCTTCCCCGGGACTCAAACTATCTGCATACCAAATTTCATTCAAATCGGTTCAGCAGTTTAAGCGTGAAGAGGTAACAGACAGACAGACAGACAGACAGACAGACAGACAGACAGACACACTTTCGCATTTATAATACCTATTACTAGCTTCTGCCCGCGACTTCGTCCGCCTTAAATTCGTTTATCGCTAATAAGGATATTTTTCCAGGATAAAAAGTAGCCTATGTCCTTCTCCGGGACTCAAACTATCTGCATATCAAATTTCATCCAAATCGGTTCAGCGGTTTAAGCGTGAAGAGGTAACAGACAGACAGACACACTTTCGCATTTATAATATTAGTATGGATACAGTATATAGTAAATATAGTAATATAGTAATAGTATATATATAGTATATAGTATATATATATATATATATATAGTATATAGTATGGATTATTTGCATATTTTGCCTGTTTCTGTAGTAAACAGTTTGTCGTGCTGTAAATACACCTCTGAGAAACTTAATGTTTTCAATTAGAAACAGCAAACTGTCTTTCAAAAACCTCGTCCAGATAACTTTGGGGCAAACGTGCTCCAAACGCATTTGCTGTAGTTACAGATATGACAGTAATGAGTGTTATAACTAATGCGGGCGAGCCACAAGAACCGAGATCGGACGACCTGGTTAGGGTTGTGGGGACTCGCTGGATGCAGGTCGCCTCTATCCGGCCCATGTGGAAATCTATTGAAGAGGCCTGTGTCCAGCTGTGGACGTCCTGTAGCTGAAATAATGATGATGAATAAAATAATGCAATCCTCCCAAGTTTGAGCTTTTTATAATGGTTTTGATGAGTAGTTGACTGAAGTTCAAAGAAAAGTACAGTCTGCAATCAAAGCTTGTCATAAAAATGCAACTTTTGACTGTAAGTTACTTATATTGTACATAGTTATCCAAGCCGCACGGTCATTTATACGTACTCCATCCATTCACCATACGACACATGTGTGTCGCAAGAGGTTTCGACACAGCGTACCGTAAGTTTTCCTTTTTTCGTGAGAAAATACTAACGTTTTCACTGCCAACACAATGCATGGTCTGTATAGAAAATTACCAGGCTCTAACTGCGGTCGCGTAAACTCTATATTGAAGTGGTAAGTGATGATTTAGATTGAACCTGGCGGGGTTTATGTTGTTCGCACGATGTTATCGTATTAACGGTGTATAGAGTAATTGCATGTTGGAATTAAATACGTTTACTGCTGATTTGTTAAATTAAGGGTCAAGAAACTCAAAGGACTTTATGTAGTTGAATTTTCTATTTAGACATCTTATTGACAGAATGAGCGAGGCATCTCCGTTTCAGCTTGGGCAAAAATGCTCTCGCATGTCCTGATGTCCTGCTATTTTCTCTACAGGTCCCTTGTGAAATTTTGTGAGGAGGTTCGATAAGGCTATTATTTAATCTTTCAGCAAACCTGACGTAACTTACAAAAATACTGATTGCACAAAAAACATATCGAATTGCACAGCAAGTACCGCATGGTAATTTTGCCCTGCAAATAATTAAAATGCACTGCGTTTTATATTTCTAGTTTGATAATTATCTATACTATTATAATGTTGTAAAATTTAATGTGTATGTATATTGAAGATATTTTCAAAAGATAAATGGAACGGACTATTTGAAGGTCACTAAATCGAAAACAATATATATTTTTTGTATGTTTGTATGTGTCGCTGTGGCTTCATCACGCCAAAACTGCTAAACGGATTGCAACTATTTTGGGTACACGGGTAGCTGTGTATTCACAGTCGGTTATAGGATATCATTTCTCAAATACTTCATTTTGTAACTTTGGTTTTTTCGGAAACCGTAAAATATACACAACAAATGTAACCTAATTTAATAGGCTCCTAACAACGGCTTAAAAAAAGTTGGTTTCGTAGAGAATCGTGAGTTGGGAAATGAAACAGTCAGGAACTGAAGCAGATTTTTGTCAAATCCATACTAATATTATAAATGCGAAAGTGTGTCTGTCTGTTACCTCTTCACGCTTAAACCGCTGAACCGATTTGGATGAAATTTGGTATAGAGATAGTTTGAGTCCCGGGGAATAAAGCTACTGCTTTGCTGTTCAGTTGTAGATAAGGGTAGTGGTAAGCACAACACCTTCATCAAAGGCTGGCTTTATTATTCTGGGCTAATTCTTCTTCTTTCTAGGTTATTATGATTACTTATATATATTTATGAAATGTGCTCCTTATTTGATACAACGTTACTTTGATGAGTTTTTTGTAGTCATAATTCTTATTGCTTTGACAAATTTATTCTGGTAAAAGCGCTATTTTTGATTTGTTAAAATGATTTCAATTGATGATATTCTAAAATGGTTACTAAAAAATACCCTTATCCATGATAAACGAATTTAAGGTGGACGAAGTCGTGGGCGGAAGCTAGTAATGTATAACTGTAACATTATATTTATACATTTAAGAGCCTAGAGCGTTCTACTGCTATACCGGGGCCAAAATCAACTGAACGTTAGAGTTATAGATGCCACAGTCAAGACTCTTTAGTTTCCCAGTTAAAACTACTTTTGCGAATAAAAACAGTCAAAACTATTTTTAACTAAATCACTTGGTTAAAAGTAGTTCTGACTTGAACATTTTGGTCATTATAGATTTTGTCTGGAAAATATCGGTCGAAATTACTTTTGCCCAAGAATGGTAGTTAAAACTACTTTTCACCGTGAATGTATGGTAGTTAAAATTACTTTTGATCAAAAATATGGTTAGGTTAGGTTAATTACTCCTTTCATATATAACATAAAATGTTTTGACCGATACGTTTGGTCAAAACTAGTTTTGACTAGGAAAAGTAGTCAAAAGTCTTTTTGACTACACGCCTTGGTCAAAACTAGTTTCGGCAAAAAATTCAGTCAATAGTACTTTTGACCAACGCCTGTAGTCAAAAGCACTTTTGACCAATTTTGCTAGTTAAAAGTAGTTTTAACCAGGAAAGAGTCTTGACTGTAACATAAATACTAAGTCGGACTTCTCGCTCGCGCTTTAGAAGAAACAGCAAGCGCAAGCGAGTGGTCCGACTTAACGTTTATGACTTCAACGTTCAGTTGATTTTGACCCAATTATTAGGCAAAGTCCTCCTTCACATTCTTCCACGTGTCCTGATCTTGAGCAATCTTCCACCAGCGCTTCTTGAAGTAATCAAGCTCGCCCCGTCTTCGTCGAGGTCTACACGACGCCAGCCTCTATTTTGTAGGACCTTAGCCGTCTAAAATACCTAAACAAAATTAAACACCCAATTATCTCATAAACCCAATCTACCCTATTAAGGCACACGAGCCTGACAATGAAAACCGCTTTAATAAGAAAACTTTTCGCACGCGGCTTGCACGCACGCTTGTGCAAGCTCTTGCGCCACTAAGGGCGGAACATTGTCTAGTGTGGACGTTTTTATATATCTTTTGTCCAATATCATTATGTGTTGCGGAATTCATTTTTGCGGGAACGGGACCTTCGACCTCGGAGGTTTGAACGGCGAATTTCAAGCTAGTAACTATTAGAATGGATTTGTTCGAACTCACGGTTGGCATGGTAACCTAGTCAGTAGGGTGTCCCAATAAACTTGCATACAAAAATTTTGAAGCCAAGTCGGCATGGGTTCATCACAGAGGAGCGCGGAAATTGTTTGTTGCCTATATAACAAAATCATTTTTTTTATTATGTTGCTGCAGCGCCCAAATATTTTTGAACTACTAAATTATATTGATATATGAAATTTCAGTGCTCTGTGATGATTGGAGCCCGCGCCAACTTGGCTTCACTCGTCTCTCTGGTCCTATTTTCCTATGACAGAGATAGATCGCCGGAATTTTGAACAGCCAGCGATGAACTATAAATATATCTCTCTCTTTTATGCGGGCGGGGAGCGATTATCTTTTGTTCGTTTCTAGGCCGAGAAAATCGCCGATAGGTCATCGCTTACTCGCCAGCGGTGGGACAAGTGCCTGAGATGGGTGGATCATCCGGGGAAGCATAACTACCCGCGACTATACTCAATCAGATGATATTGAAGTCAACTATTGGTCAGATCCTGAATTAAAAAAAAACTTAAATCACGTCTATCATGATCCAGGCGCAGATGCAGCCAACTGAAACCTAATTTGGGGTATCATATTTATTGTCATAATTTTGTGTAAATTATCGTAGGTTAATCCTTTATAAAATAACAATTAGGTATAGACCTAACGCATAACTGCGTCTGTTCATAAGGTATGGGTCGGTACAGGAGGGGTGTGTGTACGAAACGTCAATCTATAGCCAGACAGTTAGGACACGTCATGTGCCGTCACTTGTCACCCCTCCCGTACCGCTCGCTCCCATACCCTCAGGAACAGACTAAGTTAGACCTGTATTCGGTGACGGTGAACCGCTGAAAAACCACCAGGACGTTTAAAAAAAGCTCATAATTCTCAATCCGCAGAACCAACTGTCTTAAAACATAGCTAAGTACTATGAAGTCACCTTTTATAATTAGATTACGTTAGCGGTTACTAACGTCGTAACAGCCGAGTACTGCTCGAGACTCCGAGAAGAGCAGCGTCGCGGTCCACTCGTCTCTCATGACTAAGGTCCTCGGAATGGATCGAAATATATCGAGCAGTACTCTGCTTTTACACCGTGAGTCACCGCTAATGTCATATAAATATTTTTTAAGTCTCGCGGAAGTTTTTTAGTAAACAAAAACGAAATCGAAATCAATCCATCTGTTTATAGGCTATGATGCTACAGACAGACACACAGTACACATGACAAACGACAACTGCGGTGGTGCGGACATGTCTCCCGTATGTCATAACTGTCATAAGACATCTTTTACTGCGAATTACAGAACGGCAAGCGAAAACAGGGTGCCCAAATCCTGCGGTATCAAGATGGGTTAAAACGTCACATGAAGAGGGCAGATCTAAACCCACATACATGGGAGACAATCGCAGAAGGCCGGTCACAGTGGAGGCATATTGAGAACACGCAGGTGCGGAATTTTGAGACGGAAAGACATAATAACTCGACGCTCTTCTTAAGCCGCGATCTCGCGTGACCATACAATATAATTATGTCGAACGGGTGCTGACATACAGTGAACGCTAAAATCGCTTATGTCAGACACCAGAGAGCTCATCAGCGTCGCTCTCATAGGTAGGAAGCAAGTAATCGCTGTAGCCGGACTCGGCTAGGAGAGATATATACACATGACAAACGAATTAATACCGCTCCTATTTCGTCGAGGACTAAAACATTGTATTTTATCAACAACAGCCTATATTTATTACGGCTTTCATACCAAAAATATCTACAGTCAAAAAAACAAACTTTCGAAACCGTCAACCGTTACTCAATCTTAATTAGATTACTGCATTTTTAAATTAGAATTAGAAAACTAAATTAAGAGCTCAATTAAGCCAAAACTCGGTACATATGGCAGCTCGGTCCATTGTTCCGAGAAAAAATATTCTTACATACATAAACGAGATATCAGATTTTCGCACGGCGCTAACTGTACTTATGAATAGGGTGTTCCTAATGCGGTGTTAAATTGTAAATTGTGGAAGGTTACAGTTTGCCTTTCACAAATTTGTGAGTCAAGTGTGTAAAAGTGTCGCTTGGTAAGTTAACATTTATCTTGGCACATTATTGGATGGTTCTTCGTCGGTGTTCGCTGAATTTGGCCACGTCGGTTAATGTCTGAATGATATTAACCGAAGTGTCCACTGTTTATTCCTTTGATATATGTGATATTAAACATATACTTATATCCTCTTAAAACAATGTTTACGTGCGCAGTCTTTACGCGGCATTTGACACACGCTATAAGGCGCAAGATGCTTGCTGTAAAAGCTGTCTGCTTCCCGCTAAATTTATAATCTAGCTCAAAAAAATGTTATTGCAATATTTATATTTGCCACTTCCGGATAGTGTTACAATATCCATGAGCTTATTTAAAGTGTAGGGTGCGTGTATATTAAAAATTGCGCCATCCTCTGAAATAGAAACATCTAATTTATGTTATTATTACCTAATAATGTAACTTATGTTACAAATGTTAACTAGCCTGTTATAAGTTCAACAGATAGATGGCAGAACCAGCTAGCTAGGCTGCCAGTTCTAAGGGTCGATTCGATTCATGTTAAAAGTCAATTCATTTTATCTCTCTCCCTTCTTGGGTGTATGCTCTGAGCAGAGCAGTCGTGATTACTCGTACAGTTTGGAGGTAGTGCGTTGCACAGTCTACCTCCAATTTCCTCTGGGCTGAGCTCTATGAGCACATTCGGTAAGGGAAACATTCGTCAGCGCCTTGATCTGGTCAGTCCGTGGCATTGGTGAAATGCCTCATCGTTGTACCACTTAATTACCGGATAAGTCTTCAGTTTGGTGGTGTAAGTACCAATGGAGTTTATTGTTCCGCAGATCTAAAAGAGAAACACCCTGTAGTCCAGCCTCCGGCAATTAATGCGTTTTCGCCACGCCTATTGGGCCACCGTTGCGCCACCAGCCTTGACTCGCCGCGCCATCTGCCCCACTCTGGGCTAATTAGGCAACGAATATGTAACGGCACTATTGCACTACCTAAATCAGACTATGGTCAGGATATTAGGCTAAATTACACTGTGATCAGGATTTTCATCAGGCTAAACGACTCAGCGACCCTCGCGTTTTGAACGCTCGGTGTAAACTATATACTCAATAGTATATATTTTACACCGAGCGTTTCAGGATAACGCAAGAACGAGTCGATTTTGACCAAAACTAGATTAGCCTCGGCACTTTTAGTTTCATAACCGCGATCATGATCTGTTTTACCAATATTTACTGAGCGACAATGACAAAAAATGTATTATAAGTAAAACACACTGACAATTCACCGACCTATGATACAAAATAAATGTTATTCCGTAAGTAGGTCGACTAGAAATTTGATAAGATTGAGTAGATGCACTGTAAAGAAGAAACGCCCATAGAAAGTGAAGGATTCCCTACATAACATATTTAGGTATATATGAGACCTTGTGTCCTCCAAGACCAAATCGAACAAAGATCTTAATTTTTTTATTCAGCAGTTTTGCACATATTTTCTTAAACTAGCTAACTCGGGTCACCCCCAAGTTTCCTACATGTTTGTATTATATGTAAGTTAATATAAAATATTAAGTATATAAATAATTTGGTTGTCCAACAAAAGTAACCTTTACCCTCGCTTTTGTACGCAAGGATTAAAAAAGGAAAAAACATGTCTCCCTGGAGTGTAACATTACCGGCACAAACTGAATAATTTAAACATAGAACTGCCATTACTATTACAAGACAATCTCATCCAGTCTGCATTTTAGTAAAACCTGTGAACCTAGCTGACAAAACAAGCATACAATAATTAAATTCCATATAACTCAGCTAAATCGCCATCAAAGTAAAGCCGAGTCCACACGCTCATTGAATATAAAACGGGACACACCTGACGCAATTTCCGGCGACGGGGTTTTAAAACGTGCCGTCTTTAAAAGAGCGGCTCAAAATCGAGGCGCGAATTTGAAAGAATTTTGAAGCATAAAAAAGTTGTGTCATTGATGTCAGTTGTAGAAATAAAAAAAGGCGATAACTAACTCGCGCACCTCGCGGCAAACTCTACAGCCGTTATGAGTAATTAGTTTGAAATTTATGATTGGAAACATCCCAGAGAATCAAAGGCTGAGAGGTAAAATTACCAAAAAAAACATAGGCATTGCTTATATTACAATATGTGTGTGATGCGTGCGCCTTTTGAAGCCGTATATACGTGGCGTATATATCTCTAATACGTCTTCATACATTTCTGGACCGATAGAAAACCTCTGATACACATAGAAAAACGCTCTTCAAAGGATGGAAGAGATTATTTTGAGTGTTAGATCCGAACACTCTCCATTAAGTCTTCTTTCAAACAAAAACATAATCAAAATCGGTGCGTGTAGGAGCTACGTTCACACCAGCCAGATACACTTTAAACATATACCCCTTTTTTGCCTCGGGAGCTAAAACTATCCGTTTATTAAAAGAGGACGGTAAGTACTTACACTACACTTAGCATCAATTTACACGAGCAGGTCGTTTAAATGAATATAAACCAGTGCATCGGGGGCAGCGATACAATTGGGCAAGCTATTACCATAGGTCCCGACCCGTCCCCAATGCGCAAGCGCGTTCAAACGCTCACCAATTAATCCTTTCCATTTCGATGTGTCACTATTGAATACCGATTATTGGTTTTTTATAAATCTCGCATTTCTAACCAGCGTCAAAAAGAGGGATTTCATAAGTTGGACGAATGTATCTGGGTATTATTTAAACTTTATTGCACAATACAAGCTGGTAAAAATGGCGTACTTAATGCCTTAAGGTATTATCTACCAGTTAATCACAGGACCGAACAGAAACCTAACAGTTGGTGCAGGATCATTAAAAGCAAAGAAAATAATGGGTATTCTTATGACCCAGTGGGATTCATTTTGTACCTTTTTTCCATTTCATTTGGAATCGGGCGGCGTTGTTTTTCTGCCTTTCAGCTTTATCAAATGGGTCACCTGGAATGACCTTAGATCATTTTTACCTTTGATTGTCCTCGAGGTTTTTTGTGACCCAGTGGATTTTTGTGTAACTCCTTTGTAGCACCTAACTCAATATTGCAATATTTCCATAAACGATTGATAGAACGCATCTAAACCCCGAATTTTATTTTGGTCTCAGTCTTTCATTCTGTCTGGCGTGGGCATAACATCCGCACATGTCTCGTCATCAACGGTATAGCCAGAGAGTTTCAACTTGATCGGGTGACCTTACATCTCGAACTGTAAATTAATCTTGTTATATGTGTAGGTACTTAAGTATTTTTCCATCGATTAAAATAATAATGAGAGGCATTAGGTAGTACTCGTTTGAACAACCAAGCAATCTTCTTAATCTATTTTAATTGGATTTTTTTTCAGATTGCATTTAATTTCAGTGATTTATAGGAGAGAAACTCGACATGTATGATGTAGCGGTGATAATTGATACATTTTAGACTACTTTCAAGTGCGTCATACATCGCCACAAAAACGCATTGCGCTAGAGTTTCTCTTTACTTGACAACCTTAGTCCCGTCACTTAGAAATCATTTTGCTTCATCACAACTGCACCTAAAGCGTGGTATTTTGTTCTTTCACCTTTGTACCTATTCGACTCGCGATATCATTCCTTCATCGGATTAAAGTTGCTTTTTCTTTGTTTGTTGCGCATTTAGACTGGTTGTCTTTCACCTTTGCACCCACACACCCCAAGCACCTTTGTCACTTCACAATACAGCTCACAATTGTCTCTTCTAAATGCATTTTTCTGTGGTGTTCCTTCACGTATGCTCATCTGCGGTCGCTATGACTTCAAGCGCTTGGTGTTCGGGTTGTGTTTTGCGTGGCTTGGTAGTATGTTGTGGTGTTCTTTCACCTTTGCTCCAGTTGTCTGTTCAGCCACCCGTGACGGTACGCACCATCGCACCAGTACCAGGGGTGAGCAGATACTAAATTGCTGAGATACGCAGTAAATTACCGCTTCCGGCTGAATTTTAATGAGGATTTTAGAGTTGGAAGATTCGCTATTATATGTAGAATGTTTACGAGTGTCTTAGTTAATTATTCAAGTGCTGAAAATGAGGTAGCTGTAACTCCTATCATTATGTGAAACGGTCTTATGTAAATATATATAACTTAATTCTAGACAAACTTTTCAGGCATACACAGGTATAAAACTTTCTTTTTTGACAATTGTTTATATAGACCTATATAGAATTTTTATTTTTCAGAAATGACTATCTCTTGGTGTGCCTTGGGCCGTTCACATATTACGTCACGCAATATTTTGACTTCGCTGACACGCAAGATTAGAGACGCAGTCGTAATATATGCTAGGATATCAAATCACAAGAGAATCTGCACAATAAAAGTGGATTAAAATCAACGAACAGTGTTAAACTACGGTAGCATTTGTATAACGAAATTAAATCCACTAAAAACACGACCTCAGAGTTTTTACACCGAAAGAACCGTGCCGTAACTGTACAAAGGCAATTAAAAAGCAACATTAGCTAAAAAGCTCTCGCTTATAAATAATTAAGCGAATCGGCGGTGACACCGAGAAAGTTGCCACAATGGCTCCCACGCGGAGACCCAGTAACACCGCGGGTATCATATCTCTGCTATGTTCTTGTTAACGATGTTCGGAATTCCCGATAGATGACGCTGAAGGTTTTCTTAAACGCACTATTAGATGTTTACCCAACAGCGTCAGCAGAAGAGTTATGTTTTTCGAATGTATGTACGTATATTACTTTGGCAAGCGCTGCAGCTTCTATAAATAGAAGATATTAATGAAGACGATCTTCTAAATGACGTCATTAGTGAAATTATAATACAATCAGATAATTATTTTTAAAACCGTGTACAAAAGGTCTTACATAAATGATTTAATATTCATTAAAATCATAACAACATTTGTAAATTAACCATTATCTTAGTTTCCTTTTTTATTGTGGACCATATTGGGATTTAGTATAAGTGCTTCCCTATGATTTTCTACACTGTGTCTGTTATCTGCGTTCAACTTGTCGCCTACGCTCTTTTAAAATGAGATATTCGAAAACTGAAAATTGTGGTTGTATACCAATTTTAATCCTCTATATGATTACATCAGGAAAAGAACTGGTTAAAAAAATCTAATGTTGTCAATTCGAATTTAGTAGAAAGTCCTAACAGTCGTCAGTTAACTTTTTTGAGCATCAATTAAAGCATCTCACTAAAAATAGGATCGACCGAAAGAAAAACGTATTATTTATAGTATTAGAAATGTTTTATTATACTTGATCAAGATGACTTCACCCACGTTTACAGACTTACTATAAACTACGCCCGGCTACACTAACATTAAACATCATATCTATACACTATCATAACAAATTAGAAAAACAAACAAACTATCTCACCATCAACAAGTGGTTCACACTTTTTTAATTGCTTCAATTAATTAAGCTGACCAGAACCACCTATTAATTTCCATAAGCCAACCCATCGATGTGAAATCTATTCGAAAAGTGATGATTTCAACTTAGAAATAAAGTTTAATTCTCAATGAACATGTATAAACTGGACATGCCCATATACCACCACGCTTTCATAGCAATATGACTTCCATCTTTAGCTGACTAAAGCATCATTTTATTTATTTGACTTGGATACAAAATTTACAGACTAGCCCCGACCATAATAGCGTTAAACGGTCAGCTACATGTACTAATTATGGCAAGAAATGTGTAGCATTTTAGTAAAAACTTGTGAATGGTAATGCACAGATGTTTATGTGAAATGCTTAAGGGCAATTATTCGCCTAGAGGTTCGATAAGTTTAGTTAGGGACGCTTGGTATTTAGTGCTTATTATAGCATTCCTTTTAAACGGCTAAAAAAGTGGGTCGAGACCTTTGAGATGTGGCATTTTATATGTATATATGTGTAACGTATATTTGAAATAATATCAAGCCTGCTACTTGAAGGAAACGTTTATTTTCGTGATAATTAAGCCGATTATTGCATTGGTTTTGATTGAATATAAAATCTCTTTAATTGTTAAATATTATTTTGTGTTGTAAAAACTATAATTTATTAGCCTAGTAATTTCACTCGGTGTCGCTTTTTTTAGTTTTAATGATCTAATGCTATTTTCTCAATATCATAGTGGTATATAGTTTCATTTATATTCTTCAAAATTCTTATACTCGAAAAACAAAGCACTTATCTTGCAAAGAACTCTTTCACTTGAAGTAAAATTCAAACACGTCAGAACAAGCCTCTTACTGTTTCCGTCCTCCATTCCAAAAAGACTTATTAACCTCGTCGCCATAACATTCTTACGCCATTTGGATTCCGTGCAGACACATGCGCGAGCGCTGACCCGCAGCAATTAATGCTAAAACCATTATAAATATGAAACTCAATCACGGCATACAGTTAGCCGGTCATGGGAGTGACTCCTCATGCATATTGCACTAGTTTTTTACTCAGTTTACTCGGTTGAGTAATGAAGTAGTCTAGGAATTAATCTTTAGGTAGATCGTTTTGCAATTGACTGGGGTAAGAAGTCCTACAGAATCCGAAAAGGTATTTCATAATGGAAGTTGAGAAAGGAATGGTTTTACAAACAACATGGGGAAGAATGTCGGGTCAGTGAAGCGTTACAAATATGTCTTTAATCTACTTTAATTGCAATTCACCGCAAAAAACTTTCAAGTCTTAAGTAGTTAAGTGTAGATATGGAGTTACGAGTGGATTTAGCCGAAAATTAATGCTATGAAAAAATATTTGGCCAAATTTCACTTATTTTATTTTTAGCCATGTTTAAGTCCCTAAAATATACTTACTTGCTGTTCTAGTGCCATGATCTTTAATGTGTTCCTATTGTTGCTGACAAGATATCGATAGAAACCTAATTCCCATTGGATTGCCTATTTTCATAAAATTATCTTGAAAAATTTTAGCCACCAATTTCTTTAAAGCCTTACTACTGGTATTCTAATTTTTTACCGACCAAAATTTGGCCGTTCTCAAGATGATATATTATATGATACTAGCTTCTGCCCGCGACTTCGTTCGCCTTAAATTCGTTTATCGCGGATACGGGTATTTTCCCGGGACTCAAACTATCTCCATACCAAATTTCATCCAAATCGGTTCAGCGGTTTAAGCGTGAAGAGGTAACAGACAGACAGACAGGCACACTTTCGCATTTATAATATTAATATGGAAGTATGGATGTAGCGGTTTAAGTGGCAATTCCAAATTTAAAAATGTATATTTATACAAAAATAATCTGCTTTATTTGAGGGCATATTATTATAAAATTCACCAAATCTACATACAGGTATGCTCAAACTCTAAATAAATCCGAAACTGCCCGTAGAGAAAAAAATTACGTACAAAAATTGACGTCTCCCACTACCCAAAGATCGTCTGGAAGAGATCGCTATTTAGTGATAAGACCGCCTGTTGTTTACCTCTCCTTGAATGTGTTTATTTCTGTACTCTATTTTGCGAAGAGTGGAATAAAGAGTTATTGTATTGACAAATAAAAGGATGTAATAAGTAACTTCGACCCCAGATCGATCAAAGCACGAACCAGAAGCGTTACACGCATGACTGTGCGCCGAACATGGTTGCGCACAATTATAGCCATCGGCGTGGTGCAGAAAGAAGTGCAATATGCATGAGGCGCAGTTCCCATGACCAGCTAACTGTGCGCAGAGATTGAGCGTGCTTAAAATAGTGAAGCTAAATAAATCATGCGGAAATAGGAGATATTACACATGTGTAAAAAAGAGGTGTAATTACAGAGAAGGCGAGAGGTATGCACAATGTTATTCAAAAAAGGATGATACGAAGATTACTTTTTAAAAGGTTTTATTAAACCTACAATGGGGTCAAATCTTGCAAGTTAAATTTGACCCACTCTTCGGTTTCCGATCGAGTTAAAATTTGGCATACTTATGTAAAATAGGTGACTATATAATATTATGTCACCATCGAGCTGATCTGATGATTGAGTCATAGAAACTGTAATAAAATAATGCAATCCTACCGAGTTTAGGCTCTTTAGAATCGTCTCGATAGGTCGTTCATGGATGTTCAAAGAAAAGTACAGTCGGCAATAAAAAATTGTCACTTAATGAATTGATATCATAAGGTGACAAAAAGATTGTTCGGTAAACTTACCTACTGATAGTATCGTTATACAACTTATACACTGCTTCATTTCAACTTTACCTAATTTTGAAATTGGTACAAATGTTCTGCGTATGTTTTAAGGACATTAATTACGATTTCAAGCACTGTTGACATTAACTATGTCGGCAACACGCACGTAATGCCCATGGCGTTGCAAAAATTTTTGAAATCTGTACAGCCGATTTAGCGTGATAAAGCCACAACGACACATACAAAAAATAAAAAAAATAAATATTTTTTTCATTCGGTGAACTCCAAATATTCCGACCAATATATTTTTCAAGTATCTTGAATGTGTAGACATTTCATTTTTACAACTTTATAATAGTCTTATATTTGATTTTAGCTTGCTGTCATTGATGTAGCTAAAATCATCTACGCTAAGACCGGTGTATCCTGTCCAGTCTAAATCCTAATACGTCGTTGCTGAAATTCGTAGTAATTTTAGTTTTAAATTCATGCATCGACTTTATTTTTCCCGTCGGTTAAGTTTCTCGCTTCTTTGAACCTAGTTTTAGCTGAGACAGCCCTATGTTATCGCCAAAATTAGCAACATATTTTTTTATCAAAGCTCCCGCTTATCAAATGACGTAATCTGTTTTCGGGAATCGAACGAATTCGCGGTGTATTCTCGGCACGCGCGACACGACTCGCCGCCTATGTGTTATACCTAGAAAATCATTATTTTTGGGGTTCCTTCTGAAGTAACTCTTTTATACATGTCAAGTTACCACAACAAAAAGAACGGCAAAAAACTAATATAAAAGCTATGCTAAAATAGAATACCAGGCAGAATTTGGTTGCCGCAAACGGTATTTTTTTAGCTGCTCTATCCATCATCAGGTTTCCGATATCTATGTGACTATCCTAGTTTATTAACTATTCTAGTTTCGTTGGCCACCGTATACCAACTGTCAGTAAAAACAAGTAGACTGTTTCACTAATATAAATAGATAGCTAGCAAAAATCGTGTTTCCATGCTTTTGCCCTACGGAACCACCGGCGCGGGCGTCGGCGCAGTTTTCGTAAGACCGGCGCACGCGGCGACCCGTGACTACGCTTCCTGTTAGGTGCTATGACCCCAAAGAAATGCTCCATAGCTCCGTACGGAGTTTTTTTCTAATGGCTGACAGGATATCGGACTCTATTTAACGGTCTGATGGGCTGGCTTGCGGATTTTTGATTGAGTTTGGGTCCTTGATTTGGAACACCGTTTATTGAAGCGTAATTTCACCTTGCTATTTCAGTGTTAACGGTTGATTAGCAGCTGAACATTGAAAGAGGTAAGCAACTATTAATAACTAACGAACTATGGTGAAAAAGTTTGTCCAGTTTTGCTGTTAAGTTTCACGTCCTTGAAGTTCTATAAAGTAGAATTGATTATTTTCAGCTGACTTAAAAAAGAAGTTCATGCTTCTTGTAATTCATTTACACCTAGTTATGAAAATCAGTCCATCTATTCATCACTCACAGACACACAGAAAGTCTATGTACCTGTGGGTGTCATCGTAGCTGTCTTAAATGACGCATGGAACACAGATACACTCATAAACACGTCAAAAAACTGATGACACTACCTCATTTTTCGTTGGTAATTAAGAAAACCGTCGTATCAAAGGGGTTTATCACGTGTGCTGCTGTTTTCTTTTGCATTTTGGCTTCCAGTCACCAAGCTATCCCATCACCCCGTTATCCGTGGTCATTAAGCTATCCGTGTGAACCCGCGGGTCGCAGGCCGTTCACGCGTCACGGCACCCGCGCATCGTCTAATTATTCTCTGACTTTGACAAAAAGTGCGGAGTATTCTAGGTAAATCCCGACTCCTATGCCCTTTTGCGCGCTGAGTCGGATTCAATTATTATGGAAAAGGTGCACTTTATCAAGAAAACTCCGGTCTGTTACATGATTTTGTTATAAGAATAGTGAACGGTCTAATTATTGTCTATCACAACTTGGATAAAAGCGCACAATTGCCTAGGAAAATCCTGTCTCTTACGTACTTTACTTACCAGGTTAGGAAGATGTAATTACTGTCGCAATGACTATGAAAAGTCCTGTAAGTTCCATCCTTTTGTTATCATAATAGTGGGCGGTCAAATTATCGTCTATGACAATGTGGACAAAGGATGGAATTCTCTAGGAAAATGCCCGGCACATACGTCTTTCCCTGAATTGTGCATCTAATTGTAGCCTGAAAAGTTACTAGTTAGAAGGAAAATCCCGCCTCATACGCCCTTTTTTCTGTGGATTGGATCTAATTGTTGACTAAAGAGCATAGCTTACTGGAAAATCTGTCAGTTACATCATTTTGCTGCCGTATAATGAACGATCTAATTGTCGAACTAGAATACAAACGACATGTTTTAGTTCATTCAACCCTTTTGTCCAAGATTACACGGACGTAATCTTGGACAAGACATGCCGTCGCTTACGTCGTTTTATATCCTGAATACAGGATCTGATTATTGTCCAGGAGGGTACAATTTTGCAGAAATATCCCGTTAATTCATTACTGAATAGTGAACGATATCTAACTTATTGTCTGTGACATCTTGGAAAAGGAGGAGGAAGGCTTGTGTCCTATAAAAATATAATTAGTCCGCCAGTTAGATTATGAGAAAATATTGGACACGTATTTTTTAAAATGATGAAGATATAGCCCGTTAAAGTTCCCCGTGACGTCACGCCGTGCAACCGTTTGACGCAGGGCGTGACGTCATGTGCCATTAGCTTGACCACGTGAACAATATGTCTGTTGGAAAAAAAAACAGATCATATGAGGATGTTTCTCTCCTTACTAATAGGTTACCTATCTACATGCTAAGTACTAGTCGCTACTTTAGAATAATTAAATTTAAAAAAAGTGCAGTTTTAACATCACGAATATCTACAAGTAGCCCAGAGGTCATCGGTCTACAATAAAAAACCATACCTGCACACGGCAAATAAGGAAGAAAGAATATACAGAACATCGCATGCGCACGAGCATAATAGAAAAGAAAGCTGACCTCGCGCATTTTCCCATAGTCGACTACATATTTATGACGAAAGCACCCATTAACCGATACATCATAATCTAGTTTTTTTAATCGATAATTGCAAGCTTCCGTGTTTTAATCGAATATGAAATAATTGATTCTAATTGCGGTGATTCGATGAATCGATTAAAGCAAAATGCGCGTTTTTACACGTCAACTTGTGACGTGGAGTCATTAGAATCATGTAAAAAAGGTTGCATGTAAAAAAATTGCAACGATTTCCGCCGTTAAAGAAACATCTTATGTAGTCAAATTCATACATAATCTGTCAGATGCATCCCCAGCATTTTTCTCGCTTTTATCGTGCCATTTTTTGAGGTCGTAGTTCTAGATTTGACAGATCAATTGACTTGGGAGCGACTGTCGTCTGACTTCCGTAATATTGTCAAGGAAGTCAGCTTATTTTTTTATAGGAAGAGCGGAATCTCCTGCCACAAGTACATTCAGCACTTACTAGGAGACACCAACCATGGACATATTCTATAGCTTGACAAGTTCCAAGCAAGACGGCGGGAAAGACAGCAGGGGTTGGTATGATGTGTGCGCTGACAGGGTCATCGTGCTCCGCCACGTGCATACTTCATACCCACCCCCGCTGTCTTTCCCCCGTCCCCGCACACCATGGGAGTGTTACGAAAGAACTTGTCTAGCTATAAAATCAATGTAACCCAAATAAATATTTTGATTTACCTTTTTCATCTTGGTTACACATCAAGTTACCTCATCAGGCGTCAGCGTCATCATAATGAAGAAACCTTCACTAATACTTACATAAACACATCTTATTTCTTGAAATCGTCTTACATATGCTCCCATTATTACAAAACTGATCCCCTTAAGACATTTATTTCATAAATCATATAAAAGTTACTACTACATTTTCACTATAGGGAACATTTCTAAAAAAAATCATAAGTCTGGATTCAATTACTTAGGCTGCGCTTTGTATGTCAGTCAATATGGAAAACTTTATAAAGTCATAGAGATATTAATTAAAACATATTGTTTAATTTTCCTGTATTCGCTTATCCTTTAAAATATCTATACTATTATAAAGTTGTAAAAATTTAATGTGTGTTGGTACATCTATATACTATTATAAATATGAAATGTTTGTATGTATCGTTGTCGCTTCATTACGCTAAATTGGCTAAACGGATTTCAACTATTTTTGGTACACGGGTAGCTGGGTATCTCCAGATGGTTATAGGATACTTTTTACCCGACTACGCTAAAGAAACAAAGAGGGGTTATGATTATGACTTTTTCTCCGCCGCGAACGAAGTTGTGGGCGCCTGCTAGTTGAAGATATTTTCATAAAAATAAGTGATATGACTATTTAAAGGTCACTAAATCAAATTAATCAATAAATTTTATGGATTTTTTGATGTTTGTGTCGTTGTGGCCTCATCACGCCAAAACGGCTAAACGGATTTCAATTGTTTTTGGTGCACGAGTAGCTGGGCATACACAAATGGTTACAGAATACTTTTTATTCGACTATGCTGAAGAAAAAAAGAGGTTTATGATTTTTCTCCTCCGCTAGCGAAGTTGTTTTTTACAGTTACCATACGACGCATTTTTTCGCACAACCCATTTCACGACGACACAACCGCATCCTATATTTCTTTCACCAAAGATTAAAGCGATCGTGTAAACAGCTCATTATAAAGCTATAAATAAAATTATCGTCCATTCACAACGGCCGTTCCACTTTATTTAAACGCCGTAAATATCGCCCAGTTATCCTTATTATTTGAATATTTTTATATGTCATCCTTTCGAGACGGTAGTAAATGATAATATTTCATTGGGAGTTTGCGTAATGTTTTATCACTGTAACTCACTAAATTACATCTGTAAGTGTCAAGTATTTATACTTTGTTGATTCTTACTTGTCCTTAATAGTAAACAACATTCTAACCTAAAAGTACACCATTTTCGTCTTTAACTCCCATTTTCTCGTAAATAAAGTAACAGAAATTAATTAGTATTGTTAGTGCCACGTTGCCAATATCATGCATTATAGTACATTGCTTGATAAGGGGCTAAAATAAGGCATTATGACACAAAGTGATTATTTGGACGAGCTCACGAAGTGAGCGAGGACAAATATGTCTGAGTGTCATAATGGCTTTTAGCCACGTGTTAAACACTCTGCTTTTCACTTCGACTGCGAGAGAATAAAAAAGACTTAACATTAAAATTGTATATTTCATGAAGAACTAAAGTAGTTTGAGCAATTCTATCAGAAAGTTTGGCCAATCTGATAAGGTTGGTTTGTTTGTTTTTAATTATTCGTAAGGAGTGTGTAGCTGGCCGCAAGTTTTTTTTTCAGTGTCATAGAAATTTGTATGGGATTATATGGCTTTCTTTTAAACCCTAGGGGCTAAATGTACTATTTTAGTCTCGCTTCGCGAAGCTAATATGACGTATTTTTTGAGCAGAAGAAGTGAAAAATGTATTTCCTTGCGAGAAAACAGCTGGTGTTGGCATTAAATGCATATTTTTAGGTTAGAATGTTATTCACTATTTAGGACAAGTAAGGATGAGCATACATGATTAGGCTGATTAAGTCTGCGTCGGACAAGCATAATCAAGCTTTTATTACAAACTAGAAGGTTCCTTCGTCAGCGGTGGAGAAAAAAACATTACCCTCTTTTTTCATCAGCAGTCTGGTAAAAAGTCTTCTATAACCATTTGTAGATTCCCGGCTACCCTTGAGCCAAAATTAGTAAAAATCTGTTTAACTGATTTGGCGTGACTGATGAGGCCGCACGACATAATAATATATAAATATACACACATACATACATACATACGAACAAACAAAAAATATTTCAATTCAGTGACCTTTAAATTATCCATATCACTTTATTATTATTATTTGCAATGTGTTACAGACATATAATTTTGACAACTTTAAACTAGTATAGATATCACGACTCAAATAAAACTGAAGAAAAATCTCAGTTTTATTTTACGTGGCATATCAAATTAAATTACCTGTCATTTATACCGAAAACAAAGGAACCTAATAAAGTCATTATCCCAAAACACGTCGAATAAGAAATTAAAAACCAAAAACCCATAACGCAAAATCAGTTTACTTTTCGGACTCAATAACCACAAACACCGTAATCCAAAGAGGTCGGTTTGAAAAAAGAAACTGTCACGCATTCTCGAGTCATAATTTCATACACGACTACAAACATACGTGTGCAGCTGGCGATGTCGCTGCGATCGATGTGTTTCTGGTGAATTTGTATGCGGGGATATTAGTTTCAAATTTAGCCGGCAACATATTTAAGTTTGTTTTGTCGTGTCGAACACCCACCTCGCGCCAAAAGTAAGGGGTATAATTAGGAAGGCGTAGAAGGGACATCTTCGACTTAGCAGAATGACATAAAGGACTATGGTATTTATAGGCGTATAAGCTGTTTTTGCAATCAGAAAGTTCGCGAAAGGATCCCTTTATCTAAGTAGAATAATGTCGTACAGGACTCGTGGGTCTAAAGGCGTATAGGGTGTTATGGAATGTGCGATATGTGGACGATATTCGCAATAAATACCGTAATTATGCGATTGTGATTTAAGTGTTTGTGGATCGTAGCAAGTTTTGTATTTAATTCTCTTGTAACGACACTTATGATGCAACTTTGTCAAGACAGACAAGCTTACCCGGTCTCCCCTTCTGGGAGTGTAGTGGGCGAAAATAGATGACCAATATTTGACACATATTTTTACAGCCAGATAAATAATAATCTGTTGGTAAATAATACCTATATATATTTGTTCATCTACTAGGATAGGTAAGAGCTTTGAGCACAGTACAGATGTAATTAAGTACCCAAAGTTTTGGTAGCAAGAGAAAACATTTTCAAGGTAACCTGCACATTAAGGTATCTTGTTGTATTATACCGTAACCACTAAATAATTGAATAAACAAGTCTGAATCTAACAGTGTCCTAAGAGGATACCACTGTTGAGAAGAGACGCTGAAAGAAACTCAATTTTCAGTGATTCAACAGTAATTCATCATCATTTCAGGACGTCAACTGCTGGACACAGCCCTCCTCAAATTACAGAAACTAAGATTATATTTTTGATTTAGAGGGACAAGTCAAAAAGATCTATAAAAAAATTAAATTACCGGGCGCGCAACGTAATACTATATTTCCATTCAACTACTTCCGCGAATGCCCGAGCGTTTCCAGCCCACACTTACCAGGAAAATGGCTGACACCATTCATAAAATTCATTCACAAAAAAATAATACCATAGACTATTGATATTCAATTTCGGAACGACCACACGCAGCAGTTGATTCCATTATCGATTTAAAAACAAAACGTTCCAAATTCAAACCGAACGCACTCTCTAATTCTCTTCCCCGCCTATAATTGACACCGCCGCGCAATTTTTTCTCTCCCTCTCACTTGAGGCTTTCTTGTAAGTGTGTCTCGCTCGTCGCGTTGTCACGTGTCAACGCTATTTTGACAATTATGTCATTTGTTTCGGCGACGATAGGTGCCCTGTAATTTTGTATGGAATGGTGGAATCTCGGGGTCGTTGGACGGCTTGTATGGGAACAGATGGATGAATGAAGTGACAATGACCTTTGATGCTTGACATTAACTTGATTCTGATGCCCTTCTAAACGCCCTGGACAAAAACGTTTTAGAACTATTATGTAAATGTCTATGAGCTTTCTTCATGGCCCTAAATAAGCCTCAGTCGAAATCACACAAGATAGACATGAAATTATTAACAAAAATGGGCTTTGAGGTTGCCCAAAAGCAGATCCGATGTACACTAGTCAATTTATAAATGCTCACATGAAATGGTAGCTGAAGCTCTTAAAACGACTGATCATATTTAAAAGGCATGTTAAAATTAAACGAAAAATATTATCATGGTTACTTTCGTAACTCTTAAATACGATACAGCAATATTCTAAAATTTCTAAATCGTAACAATAATATGTTTCTGCTTTGCCTCAAGGTTTTTTTTCTTTTGTGCTAAATAATATACTGTAAAATTAACGGCATTGGAATTTTGGTGAGCGCTTTTGTAAATAATGAATAACTGTTCTTTTTAGGCTTCTGTTATATGGAACCCCCGAAGCATTTTTTAGTGTTCCGTATATCATAAGGGTCGTCCAAAAGCCCCGATCAGATGTAATAAAGGCTCATATTTAATGCAGCAGCGGCGACGTCTCAATCCGCGGTCCATGGTCACGAGCGCGGCAGATTAGCGATTTATGGTATTGTCTATGGACTAATGGGACGATACCGCGTATTGTTGTGGTTTTGTTCGGAAAGAAAATAAGTTTATGTTTAAATGATATTGCCACCATTTAATTTGCTAGGGCAATTTTTTCTCATATTTTAAAAGAGATAAAAATAATCGACTTATTTTCATTAAACACTAGAACCCGTCCGCAACTTCGTTCACGGAGGAGAAAAAGTCATAAACCTCCTTTTTTCTTCAGCGTAATCGGGTAAAAAGTATCCTGTAACCATCCGGAGATACCCAGCTACCCGTGTACCAAAAATAGTTGAAATTCGTTTAGCCGATTTTGTGTGACGAAGCCGCAACGACACATACAAACATACAAAAAATCCAAAAAAACAATTTTTTTTTTTTATATCTTAAATTTTTACAACTTTATAATAGTATAGATGATATTGCCACCATTTAATTTGCTAGGGCGATATTTTTTCATATTTTTAATGAGATACAAATAATCGAATTAGTTTTATGAAACATTATTGCACAATACAATTAACTACCGTTTTAGCTCAGCTGTAATATGACCCTGCCTGCGGAGCTGACGGTCCTCGGTTCAATTCCCGGTAAGAGCAAATATTTATGTGGTGAGCATAAATATTTGTGCCTGAGTCTTGGAAGCTTTGCAGCTTCCAAAACCCAGGAGCAAATCGACCCCGTGAATGCGAAAGTTGCAAACTTCCGAAATGTCGGAAACTCAAATGAGATAATATATGCGATATAATCCGTTTTAATTGTTTTATTTAATTTTATAATGTTACGAGTATATGTAGATGTACAGACATTACATTTACCAGCTTCATAATGGTACAGATTTAGCGAATATAGTTTTAGTTTCACAGCCATGCACGCAGCTGTTAAAAGTTATTTCTGATCGGAACCTACAAAGAACCAAAGCTCCCTCTTTAACTTACCGATACCAGTAAAGCTGTCAAACGAATGTATTCCAGGCAACGTGTGAATGCCAACGCGCGGCTACCGTTACGCCGCCGCTGCGCATCCTAATGATGCTTCAAAATGACCGACAAACGGAATATTCGACTATTCTCTATGATTATTCTATGTATGATTGATATCTAAAATACGTACTTTGAGCATACAACCACTGGAGATGACAAACAGTGTCATTACTAGGCATCGGAAATTCGGATGCTTTTATTTACAAGCAAAATCCCGGAAAAAGTTAAGGAAGTATGGTCGGTTTCTTAAAAATACTATTTTAATTTTTCAATTCCCGGGATCCCGGGATTATACAAAACGTCATGAAAAGGTCCTTTTTAACTTATTTAGGTTATGACGTTAAATGTCTATTACTTAGTTAAATGAAACACATGTGGATTAAATACAATTTTATAAACAGGAACTACTAAAATGGTTTTTTTAATACCTTGACACATATGTACCTATTTATATTATACTAATTTCCAGTATGCCGGTAAATCTCGGGAATTTTGTTAGTAAAATAAAATACAGTCCCTCCATACTAGTCAATATCTACGCGGTGTAGGTACTGAGGCCGAAGTTTAGGTATAAAAGCAAACGAATTTCCGATACCTAGACATTACCGATCAAAATATTCATGCATTTTTAGCGGTTCGAGGTAAACACGTACAGCGAACTAAGAAAATAATCCTATTTCTACATCCTCCCACAATTAGGGATTGCAATCCGGTCCGGCGGATCCGGTAATCCGGCCGGATCCGGTACTTTTTGGCGGCTACCGGATCCGGTATACCCGAAGAGACTAAAGAGACGCACACAACAGACATACAATGCGGACTACCCAACCCAAGAAAGCTGATGTCAAGAGTCAATATGATCTAGATCTAGTTAAGCTTTAAAGAACGATGTCTTTCCTCATTATTCTTTGAGATTAATTGTGTTTAATTGTTAATTATGTTTGTTTGGCCAAATTAGAAAAACAGTTTTTTTTTTTCAGTTAACGTTATTACAATTATAACATGTCTCTTACCTGGTATTTAAAGTGCAATGTGATGTGATATGTGATTATTGATTAGATTTCTTTATGTCTGTTTAATATTACGGGTGTTAAGGGAGTATAGTATTTTATTATTGCTTATGTTACCTCTTATAGTATTTATAAAGTTGATTAAATATTACATAGTAGAGGAAAAGTTTGACCCCACTTTTCTTTAAACGAACGATCATGAATCATGATCCAATAGACCAAATTAGTGGTAAATTCTTAGATTTGGCAATTCAAAGTATAAAAAGTCCCTTTAATTAAAGTATTTGTTTTCTTTTTTATAAAAAAGATTTAATTTTGTTATATTTACTATGAGACAAGGTTACTATGTCTTCATGTGTGGCTGTAAATAGGTTGATATTGTTATTATTAAGTTAAGGCTAAATATTATTGAAGCAGATGCTTAAATTTTCATATAACTGTGAAATTAGTGGCTAGTGATACTGATTTTTGACTTAATAAGGGTCATTTTTAGCGCTAAACTATTGTTACATTAGTTAAAAAAAAAGTGGGAAAGTCCATTTTGAAAGTATGAAAATATTTATAAATAATAATACCATTGAATAACTCATGAAATGTATGGTAACTTTTGTTATTAAACCGTTTCGATAAACGTAAGCTTTAAAATAGCTGCAGAACAAAGTTCTTAATTTCCCCATATAAGATAGGAAGGTGTGACGTCACGCCTTCCTAGGGTTTACCTAGTATGGAGCGTTTTTGGGAAAGTCTAAAAATGTGATTCAAACGTTGTATCTCGGGGAGTTTTTATGACATTGAAGTAGTTTTTTCACCAGTATTTATATTATTAAAATGGCGTTCTATAACATACCACAGTAAGAAATGTTATCATCCCTATTACCTACAAACAAGAAAACATCCACACACTGTCATTTTATTGTTTAAACCGACTCGCAATTTCGCGGATGCTTTCTTTGATGAGGAATGATTATGTTTTTTAGAAAATGAAACCAATCTCTAAACACTGAAGGCAAAACTTAATATAATAATCGAAATACACAATTCCTGGGGCCCGTTTCGCATAAGCTTGTATTTTTATTACAAGCGGAAATCTCTTTCCAACAATATCTATTAAAAATAAACTTTCACTTGTAATACAAGTTACAAGCTTTTATCATTTAAAATACACTTCAAGTGAAAACAAATGCCACAATACGTCTCTGTATAAAAGACATCAACGCACTCTCAAACATGTTTACATTCGGTCGTAACGAAAATTCGCCATTTTCTCCATGAACCTTACATTTCTTAATATTTTCTTCTGTTTCCGCGATTATTACTCTTTGAAATAAAACAATTTAACGGATTATATCGCGTATATTATCTCATTTTAGTTCCCGACGTTTCGGAAGCTTTTCAGCTTTCCATGGTTACGGGTGGACTGAGAAAAGATATATTTTTCTCTGTCAGTTACAATTTGTGCAAACTACCCATTTTTGCAAAAACAAATAAAGGTGTACATACATGCCAGATGGGCCTAAGCTGTAAAGACAGTTACACATGTGCCAGAAGGGCTTAATTAGTTTATTTTAATAATTTACCATGCAGCATTTCACAAATGAGGCGTACTGAGGAGAAAAATTACATTTCTTACAATAATTTAATATAATAATGCACAACATGAAATGTCTGTACATTGAAGATATTTAAAAAAAAACAAGTGATACGGTCTATTCGAAGGTCACTGAATCCCTTTTTTTGTATTTGTCGTTGTGGTAACATCGCGCCAAAACAGCTGAACGTATTTTCACAGATTTTGGCATTACTTCGCTAAAGAAAAAAAGAGGTTATGATTTTTTTCTCCTCCTCTGTAGTTGCGGGCACCTTCTAAGGTCTCCTAGTGTCATTTTAGTGTTTAAAATGCTTGTCCTAAAATACTTTGCTATATCAAATGGTTGAGACGTTTCAAACAAGCCAATTGTACCTACATACTGTGGAGATTTAATCACATTGATAGTATTACAACCTCAACGCTAGTATACGAGACAGGCAGGTGAGTATTTTAAAAGTAGATAATGTATTTAAATTAAGAATGCCGCCTGTCTTGCTCTAACACTTGTTAATATTCTTAGTCTTAAGTCAGATTCTGAATAGAAAGCATAGCCCTCTACAAAAAGTATTTTACTACCAAAAAAAAACTAGTATCACATTTGGTGAGCTGCATCTATCTATATCACAGTTACATTACCATTTAAGTCTCCAAACCATACCATGCTACCATTATTTTCGTAGTTGAATAAAGGACTTGGAAACGATGGTAACAGGTACACACACCCCCTTACAAAGGGACTTATCTCAGTACAAAGCAGTGGTGTGTTACGTCGTTCTTTGTGTGAGCGCGTGCGCCGGCGCGCGTCACGTCGTGGGCACGCGCCACGCACGCCCCATCGTCATGCCGGCGGCATTACGGCTTCTAACATCTATTGTACACGTCTATATTCATCTACTAGAAGATGCCCGCAACTTGGTTCGTGGTCAAAAAAGTCATTACCCTCTTTTGTGCTTCAGCGTAGTCGGGTAAAAATATCTTATACCATCTGTGGATCTAGGCTAACCGTGTACCAAAAATACATAAAATTGGTTTAATCGTTGTGGCGTGATGTAATGAGGCCGCTAGGACATATGATATATCGCCACTACTTTGACTCAGTTGTAAAGACTTGTATCTGTTTTTACTCAACCGAAAAACGTATTAAGACTGTATAGTGCTAGTATATACTTACTGCCTTTTCCTGAGGTTGATTGAAAACACAACTTTAAAAAAAAAGTAATAACGATATTACATGACATTCAAACACAAAAAAGAACAAGTTTAAGTTTAGTAACCTTCAAATAGTTCGTATCACTTATTTTTTGTAATCATGTTCAATGTTAAGTACGTACACTACAGACATTTCATCTTTACAACTTTATAATAGTATAGACTTGCAGTAACCCGCGGGGTTTTGTGCATTAAGGTACAAAATCGTTGCTGTCTGCAGTCGGCAATAAACTTGTACCATTATCCGTAATTATACCTATCTATAATTATATTCGGGGTCTGTGTATCAATATAATCCATGACCTGATCTATCTGTGTAAAATTTAGAGTAATTTCCACTTTTTACCGCCCCCCAACTTGTTACCACTGGGTTTTTTTTATTATTATTTTTACCACTAATGTGATTGGTGCCATCGGTGTTGGTTGTAACCATTGGTATTTGTTTTCCAGTAGTTACCTCTGGTATCAGAAGGGAATAAAAATCCTAGCCGTTACCAATGGTAACAAGTTGGTGGTAACAGATTAGAATTACCCAAAATTTGTACAGTGAAATTTGGAACACGTAAAGTAAGACGAATGATAAAAAAATGTTTATAAAAAGCGAGATTTCATTGATAAAATTTTCGGTTAATAACACGGTTTAGTTGGTTGGCATACTATATTTCAAAATAAAAATAAAATCAAACGTACGGTTAAGTTAAAGTGTAGCATCGCGATAAAAAAAAAGCAATAAACGACATATAGAGGCACTTACCTCTAGGACTATCAATTATCTCTGTTAAACGAACATAAAACCTCCTATCCTTGAGGAACCTCGACAGAAGCTCTTAACACTTTTTTTACACCATAATTGCTCCTTAATTAACCCCTTCTTTACTTTTCAACAAAAACTAATCCTGAACGTTTAACAACCTCTTTTTATAGTTTTTCTTGTAATAAAAAAAGGAACGACGTTATGGCACGCGCGGGCGCGTTCGACGCGTACGCGCATAGCATCTTAAACCGAAAGACCGAGACAGATTTACGCGATAAATACAAGAGAGAGCGGGACGGGTATTTGATTGATAGTCACGACTTTTAACCGAGAAATGCAGTCAAATTAGGAGAAATAAATATCGACGGTGATAAGGTACGGAATAACAATTTTTTTCGGTTCTAAACGGATTTTTGAATGAAATTGGATGGAGTGTCGTGACACGAATTGTAATAATTGGACAAGTCTTAGTACCTACCTTAAGAGCGATTGAGAACGTAATGTTGTAATTAATTATAACACTAAAATGTCTGTCTTTCTTCAAATGAACTTTGACAAATCACAAGATTCAAAGATTCAAGATTCAAATCTTTATTCTGCGAGTATTGAGGCCTACTTTGACATGTCTGAGTTTACAATAAACGGGAAAAACATTCACAAACTATATTATAGTGCATAGTAATATTAATGCAACAGACAAATACCTGGGCACACTTTACAGGGAGATGTATATTGTCCCCGGGTCCATTAGATTATAAGTAATCTAATCTATACTCGCATGCATGTTTTTGGATTTGCTTTGTAAAGGGTCTCTAGGCGATAGCAAAGAAAAACAGAATATATATAAACAATTTATTGCTTATGGCAAGTTTACCAGTAAACTTGCCATAAGATTGTTTATATAGATTCTGTTATTTATTTATTTTAGGATGTAGAGAGTCACCGTTGTCAAAACTTTAAATTAGGAGATGTAAATGGTCTCCATGGCCAACACATAATGTTTTGGAGGTGTAAAGTATCTCCAAACGTCAAAGACAAAATTAAAATATAAATATTACATACACACATACACACACACATTACACTTTCTCAAACTCATTGCACACAAATTGAATGTTGCATTGCTCTATAGATAAACAGGGTTGCATAGTGGAAGACGAAAAAATAATAAACTGATACTGGGGTCGCAACATGATGAGAAATTCGCTTTTTTTATTTAAGATTTGTCCTGAAGTTCCGATGAGGATTTTTCTTCTTAGATTATTATATATCGCAGATAATGTATATATCAAACGTCGTAGGATGCTTAAAGAAATCTAAATCCCATAATCATAATGTACCTATGTCTTTGGCTCAGACCAACTTGTAAAATTATTATACAGTAGGACAAAATTGTAAGGCTGTTCTACTGTTTTATGTTCTGGAACCTACTAGAACATTCCAGCCGGACCCATAAAACTGAACATAGAACGCGGTAGGTAGTACTTTTTGCCAGAGTTCGCTTAATATCACAAAACGTCACATCTTATTGGCACATTCTTACTGCTTACGTCCTTCTGGAGGGGAGATAGTTGTGTAAAAGAGCGTAAGTTATAGACGGAGTGCGGGTTGTTACGACTTTTTGTGTAGGGGGTTGTGTTGTGCGTTAAATAGATTATAAAGTCGGTGGAAACGTCAGGGCGGGGCGGCTGTAAGAAAATCACAATGCGATGCCTCGGGCTTTGGTTATGGCGGGCGGCTTTATTACTGGCAATCTGTTGGGAGAAGAGGCATGGGCGGATAGCGGGGGGATAATCTAAAGCGGGAGCGGGCGAGATCAAAACTTCGGAAGAGCTAGCTTAAGAGACTGCAAATTTGTTCGCCCTTGTCACGGTCGTAGTGTAATTAGTTGAAAAAGGTAGATACAAGATGTCACTTGTGTAAGTTCTAAAATGGCGGCCTAATGCCTGTGAACCTTTGATGGTCGCGTTTAATAGATAAGTGATGGAGAATCTGTAACTTTTCGCAAATGTACGAGTGCGAGAGCTGGCCGCATTATCCACTCACTTCCTTAAAATTTTGAATTTGAACTCTATCTAGGTATAACTACCTACCAAAAACAATAAGTGAGTGGTTATGGAGGTTATAAAGGCGTTTGCAATCTTTTACTTCAGGGAAAATGTACAAGGATTTTTTTTACTTTTTTGTCTTTTAACATTTTGCTATTCAGATTGCTTCGATGTTTGTTAGGTTCGGTATATAAGAAACTATATATTTTCCTTTCGAACATATATAATATCACGATTTTACTAAATAACATCACAGAATATTAAAGACATATACAAAAGGGAGCAAGGGGCACAAATTACAGGTTGTTACATGAAATGTGATATTAATTAATTAATTAACAAATTATTAAACAATTAACAAATTTTACTTGCTGTGTTATTATATTTTGATCTTAAAATAAATCCACGTGTCTATTTTTTGCATAGAGACTGGACATGGATCGGAAAGTGAGACAATTTATCCCTTTTAAACAATTTTAACAGCCTTAATATAATCGCCCAAGATCTATGACTTGCACCACCCGGCAAACATATAAAATGTTCGTTTCCGCCAGCGTAGATGCGTGTAAGACCGAATAAACCTTTATGCATTTTGGCAGTGCGTTCCAAGAAACAAAAAACACCATAGACAAAGTAGAAGCCGGTATGTTGGCACTACTGTTCCACCTCCAATAGAACGTAGTAAGAACAGACATCACACAAAGTTATATTTTCCTCACAGTGTCGGAGAAAATAGTTATGATGGTCACTGGACATGTAATTTTAGATTACATGTTTTTGGATTTGCTTTGTACGAAGCGTTTATCTGACATAAAATATTTGTCCTTTATGTATGTTATTTGCGTAAATGTGAAATAATTTTCGTACCTGCATGTATGACTAAGCTACTTTGTCTAACAAAATGACTATAAATTGTTGCAAAAATGACTTTAAATTGTTGCAAAAATGACTATAACTAGAGAAATTCCAAGCTTACTCTTAGTATTTTAGTGACTTTGTATTACAACAGATTTTGTATGATTGGCATAAAGGCACTTCAGAATCTCTAGAACTGTGATACGCGATTCTTTTTCGCGCAACAAAGATTGTCTGTCTCTTTCCTTTCAATACAATGCGAGAAAGACGGGTGATGTTATGTCGCGCGTCAAGAGTAGTCGCGGTGAGTTGTGCTAGACCGGTAGGTGAATAGGCGGGTCATTATCAAATTAAGCGCAGATAGGGTTTACCATATCTCAAGATTTGTCCTGAGATTTCAGGATTTTTGGATTCTTCTCAGGATTGCGGCCGGATTTAGCAAATCTCAGGAAATTTCAGGATTCTTAGAATTTTCAATAAAATACATTACATGTTAAAGATCTATTTAATAAAAACTTAAACAAACTACAAATCATCTTCCTGAAAGAGAAAATTCCTCAGATTTTGTTGCAGTTTGAACTGCAACAAAATCTCAGGATTTTTCAATGGAAATCACGCCTTTTCTCCGGGCTTTTGAATTTTTCATCTGGTAATCTTAAGCGCAGACCACTGTTACTCTTTGTATATAGCTAAAACTCTGTTACAATACAAAAAAAAATACATATAAAAAAATATTAGGTACATTAAAATAAATATGTACACTTCAGTCAAAATTAAAATAAAACAAAAGTATTCCAAGCTAAATAAAGCAATCCTAAAAATCCTAAAATGTACAAATGCTCTAAAATTTAACCTAACCTTACTTAAAGGATCCCTCCCTGTATTGTACCAGGCTCAAAGGTCCCCATAATGTCAGCAGCGTTTCGTCGCTGAATGGCTATGGAGACCTGTTGAGCCAGATATGTCCCAGAGCGGGGATCGCATCGCAACCCCTGTTTCGTAGTCGGCGGCTGAGTTCTTTAATAAGCTCGCGAGCTTCGCAACTCCTCTTTATTGCACACTTCACAAAACAGAGTACAAAAAACTATACATTCAAGGCGAGGTATACAACAGACGGTCTTATCGCTAAACAGCGATCTCTCCCAGACAACCTTTGGGCAGAGGGAGACGTTGAGAAAAAGAAACCATGCATTATTACGAAAACGTCATAGGTTAGCTATGATTTATTGCTGACTGAAAATTATCAATTGATATACGCAAATAACAAGAAACAAGAACAACTTATAAGTTTTGTTTAATGTGTTGTTGCTTGCGTAATTTAAGTGGAAAATGACTTATTTAGACTGGGACAAAGTTACCTGCGCTAAATTTGATAATGACCCGGTTAATATAGTTATTAATACATTTTTATTTATTTCGTTTGATTCCTGAATATCTCGCAAATTGTTTACCAATTTGCAGTGGTCGGCAGATAAGTGGTAATGCTTATTATTGCCACCAATATTCGAACTATTGGGGTCATTCTAATGGTTAATGTGATTTGTCACAACCACCTACAAAAGTTAAGAGTGAAGTTAAATGTTCTTATACTTATTTATGTACTTGCTGTGTTGACAAACTTTCGCTTTTTATGTAAAAAAAAAAGTATTAGTAGCGTTTATTTTTGCACATATCACACACAAGTCACAATAACTATTTGAGAATGACCCATTAACACAAAAAGCGATTTTATTTATTCATAACCGCTTCCTTTTGGCTTTGCCGTAGACTTTTTTAAATATTGTTTACCAAAAACGCAGTAGCAAATAGTTACAAGAATTAGTTACAGATCATTATTGATAATTCCTAAGAATTAACTGGATCACAAAATCTGGCAGTTGTTCCCAAATTCAGTTTAATGTGCAACGTTGGTCGTTTGGTGTTAAGGTTGCTAAAATGGTTTTATGGTTTTCAGTTCAGCGTTTTATTCGTGTCTATGAACTTTCACAAAATCCTGATGACCTAATCTATTCTTAGGTTCCCGATAGCTTAGCTTTATCAAAACCCTTTTGTTAGCTAGAGTATTAAAATCGACAAAAGCGCAACAAACCGCTACAACTCTCGAAAAAACATCTAAAATAACGCACACGGAATCGAAATGCAATAAAAAATCGTTCGAAAGAGATGGCTGGACACGTGCCGGTCTAGTTAGAGAAGGACGACGGATATTCGAATTTAGAATGCAGCGCGTGCGCCTCGCATCCGTTGCGGCGAAAACCGCAGTGTCGCCACCTAGCGGCAGACCTTGAAACTACATATTTTTAATACTGAGGAAAAAAATGGTAATAGTTAGTACTAGAAGGTGGCCACAGCTTAGTTCGCGGTGTAGGAAAACGCATTACCCTTTGTCTTGTTTCAGCGTCGTAGGGTGAATAGCTTTTAGCTGTAAAAACCAGCGAGGAAACAGTCAAAAGCGTTTCTATGGAAATAGTGCTGCCATCCACCCGTCTTAACTATTACAATATTAATACTTAACATACCTTATATGTATCTCTTAAAGGCTAGTAAACTGTAAAATCTATGCCTAGTTTTCAGGAGAAGAAATAAGTATCAAGCTTACTGAGGTCATGATTCTTATTTTTCCTGGATTTTACAATACTACTGGAATTTATAATAAGAATAGATTGCCGTACCTTTATGCAAACATCGGCAGATATCGTGGGATTCGCAACAAACTGTAGGGTTTGTTGACAGTTCCCTATAATCGGATATTCTACTTTTACTTATAAACAAACCTACACATTTTTATCCACAGTTTCAAGCTTCATTCATTTCTGCAATATCCTTTTTAAAGCACTTTGACATCCCCTAATTGTTCTCTAGAGGATACCATAGAAACTAATGTTCTGATCCTTTAAATCGTTATAGTAGCATAACACAATTATTTTACACACATATTTAGATTATAGTTTGAAATACCACTAAAACTATTTATTCAAAACTGTTCAGTCTACTATTTGTATACCAAAACTCTGTTAATAGACGCGCATCATTAATCATTATTTAATTAATGATAAAGATTGCGATCTAATTAATGATATGATGAACGAGAGCCGGGACCACCGCGTGTCATATGGTTGTGATCCACTTTGCTCTATATATACCTAAGATGTAATTTATGGACCTTGAATAAACCACATTATCAAAAGTTATATTAGCAAATGGTTTAGTATCAGACCAGACAGAGGCAGATCAAAGAGGATAAATCGCATTAAGGGGCTACCATACGTGAATGACCTTCGATCCGTAGCTCTACATTTTTCTGTGTTGTATATGTCTCATAGTGTTGACAACCACCATTATTACCAATATACATTTTTTTTTAATACTGTTTCAGTTTATCTTCACGAGTCACCAAAACCAAAATAAACACCATCCTAATTTGTTATTTTTACGACAAAAAAACAGTTTTTGCTAACTATAGAACCTATTGAAAAACCAGTTAACACTTATTGGTTTTAGTCCCATGGCTTTGTCTAAGCGTCGCTTGACGAGGGAGCCTGTACTAATTTAAGATAGAAAAAGGACATTACGAATCTATTTTTTTTCTTTTGATTTATGAAGTTTTATTACTCGTACTCATTTAAATAAAATAATTTGAACAGATTATATTGCGTATATTATCTCATTTGAATTCCCGACGTTTCGGAAGCTTTTCAGCTGGCAAACGTGAGGACTCGCTATAATAGGAGTCTTAGGTGAGATCCGGGGGGCCGAGGCGGAACCCACCTTTTTATTATGATCGATCGGATCATTAATGTTATCATTAGCTGAGTTTTCGTTTTGGACGCAGCTTCTGGATTGAAATATGCTAACTACGTTAACGACCATTTATTTAGATTGTGGACGTGGTGGTTAAAATCTAAGTATGGATTTAACTTTAACTACGACCGGTTTAGTAACGTTGCCTGCGAAGTTAAAACTGGGTTCAAATCCCGGTAAGGGCAAATATTTGTGCGATGAGCATAAATATTTGTTCCAGAGTCTTGGATGTTTTCTATGCATATCATTTAATTTATGTATTAATTCTATCCTTCTCTAGTATTCATAACGCAAGCCTTGTTACCATGGGACTAGTTCGATTTGTGTATAAATTGTCCTATAATATTTATTTATTTTCTTTATTGATCTTCATTCTTAGGCTAGGATTTTTACAATAAGCATATAAAACGTAAAATACAAAAAGCAAATACAAAATATAAACTCATTATAAAAAAACATAACCTAGGGTGCCGCTGGCAGCGGGGCAGGGCTCAAGCTACCGATGGTTAAGGCTGCACAGAGAAGAACCTCCTGACGATGCTGGCTGTGTCCAGGATTACTGCCTTCTGCATCTGACCCTGGATCCAGCCGTCTAGCGAGAGTCTATATCCTTATTTAATAAAGCTTTCATTGTAATACTTTATTAGAACACTTGACCGTAATTTCGCCGTAATTTGATGATTACTCTGATTAGACTATGGTTAGTTTTAAGATTTAACTGTGTGCGAACGCTTGTATCAAATCACGCTTGATGCCCTACTGGGTCCTGTAACACAGGGAATCATTGCGCAGAACCCAAATATCCCAACACAATATAACGGGACTTAATCGCGTATACATTATAATTTATTTAATTGCATTGTATTAACGCAATTTGTGGCGTGCATGGTTGGATTTAGCTGTCGGCTCCTGTCTTCACATTTGACATCTTCACCTGACTCTGATGTTAGTCGTAATGACGCAAAACGGCCATTTTGCGATCCGTCGTTGCCTTTTCACAGCGCTCGTTGCTAACATACCGCATTCCCGAAGTATAGCTAGTTCCACTTGAGTTGAGGTCACGCACACAATAACCCTGTTATGTGATGACAGCGGGATTTTGAAATTAGTGTTCTTATATTGTACCGATAGCAAGTTCAACAGTAAAAAAAATTGTAAGATAGACTAAAAAGTTTGTAACTATTTTGTTAAGTTTTATATACAACAATTCATCGACTTCAAACAAAACAGAAAATAAAATATTTTGACTAATTTTATTTACATGATTTAATTCCACCAGCCCCTTTCCATCATCGGGACACACGACGCGTGCGTTTGTTCCATCCGCACGTGGTCAATATTCCGCGAAGCCGCACGAAGCGCTTTGATGCAACTTTTATCATGCATACCGCAAAGGAGTGGAACTCGTTGTCTGCGAGTGTGTTTCCCGACCATTATAATTTGGACGTGTTCAAGACAAGAGTGAATAGGCTGTTTCTAGACGGGTATGATACATCCTTGACCGCATCGTCACTTAACAACAGGTGAGATTGCGGTCAAATGCCCATCTATTTTATAATAAAAAAAATTAAATAAATTGGTTATGTGAATAAATAAAGGTCAGATATGTGTAGGTATATGAATATAATATTAATCGTAGAAGCCAAATAAAAAGAAGAAAGATACCGGATAATGGAACCTGGGATTGATGATTTAACCGAAAACCATAACCTTGTAATCAATCTCAACGAATCAGATGAAGATATGCCAAGTGACGATGGCTTTTAAAGCATTTTTTTAAATTTTTTACCGTTTTCAATACCTATTAAAAATATAATTAAGCGTGTTACATTCACTCACTCATTTCATTCATTCACTTTTTTCTTTTTTTGCAATCAGTACTTCATGTATTATCACAATTATTCGACGTTTCGGACGTCGAAGAATTACCAACAAAGTGTAAAAATAAATCATATTTATACGCGATTAAGCCCCGTTTTCTTTAATCGTGATAATGAGTGAAGATCGTGTAAGTTTAAATCAGTACTTCATGTAGCTGTATGTGTAATCATTCACCTCAACTCTCGTGGAACTACCTATACCAGATTTAGCAAAATACCACATTCTTGATTTATCACATTACCAATATACCAAATGTTCACTATAGGACATTCTTAAAACGATTTAGTTCCATGAGTACCTTTCAATGTTATTTTCTATTCAATGGTAAGCTAAGAGTGTGATATATTGATAATCCGATATTTTGCAAAATCTGGTATTTCGGGAATGCGGTATATTAGCAACGTACGTCAGACAATTTCAACGCTCGAAATTGTCTGACTTTGGGTACTTTAGAAAGTTTTGAAATTAGGTGTTACCAACTGAGATGGACACAAAAAGTTAGTTCAAAAAATTCGACGAAATAGCGCCTATTCGTCTAATAAGAGCAAAACTGTTAAGTGGTGACGATTCTAAATATTTTACATCTTTTATCTTCGTTCTTCTAAACAAAAATGTCTCCAACATTATTACCTCCTTCCGTTTTAAATAATACTATTCATTACGTAACAGAATTGCTGCTAAAATATTTCTGGGAGTAGAGTTTTTTACCCTTCAACATTCCGCAACAAAGCTGATAGAATTTGATTGATCCCTGTCATTTACCAAAGTCGGGACGAACGTATCCCTGGAGTATTTAATGACGCCATTCGTCTTCAGATAACAATTCTGTCATTTTGGGTGGGTTTCTAAGAAAATAACACTTCAATGCTTGTTATCTTGAAAATTGGTATTAAACTTTAAAATCGTTTTTTTATTAGGTACTACTACTTTGTTACTAGTTACGCCTGCATTACTATTAAGTTGTTAAAATGAAATGTCTATAAATTTAAAATATTTTCAGAAAAATATGTGAAACGAATAGGGTGCGTACTTACCATACCATACAATACTTCCATCTTACCCCAGTAAGATGGAAGTATGGAAAAGTTCGAAAGGTGGACTTTATTTTAACCCCTTTAAAAGCATTTTCGGTAAAGTTTCCGTCTTTTCCAGATTTCCGCCATACTCTAACGCATCTTACAGACATCTATACGATAATATTATATAGTTGAAAAAATGATTTTTTTTTTAATTGATGGTAACGGACTAATTTAGAGGTCACTGGATTAGGTACTACTACTTTGTTACTAGTTACGCCTGCATTACTATTAAGTTGTTAAAATGAAATGTCTATAAATTTAAAATATTTTCAGAAAAATATGTGAAACGAATAGGGTGCGTACTTACCATACCATACAATACTTCCATCTTACCCCAGTAAGATGGAAGTATGGAAAAGTTCGAAAGGTGGACTTTATTTTAACCCCTTTAAAAGCATTTTCGGTAAAGTTTCCGTCTTTTCCAGATTTCCGCCATACTCTAACGCATCTTACAGACATCTATACGATAATATTATATAGTTGAAAAAATGATTTTTTTTTTAATTGATGGTAACGGACTAATTTAGAGGTCACTGGAACGCAAAATATAATTGCGGGCACCTTCTAGTGCTCAATAAATCAAAATCGATTATTTTTATCTCATCAAAAATATGAAAAAAAATACCCTAGCAAATTAAATGGCGGCAATAAATAAAATATAAATAAAATATCTTTAATTCAGACCTCAGGATCCATATTTTGTCAGTAACAATGGGGCTTATAAGCTACGTACTTAATACTAAAAATACTTCTTAATTAACTTATTATTATTAAAAATATTGACAATATTGACAAATACTGGCATTGAGTGACCGGTTTATTTACCTCTGCCAATCACCACATCAACCTAGTACTTGGAGAGTGGGCAATCGAGCCGCTCGGCCAGCACCATGCGCCTTAGCAGCGACGCTACTCCTTTACGTCTGATGGCAAAGAAATCATCTGTTCGCGCCTCAGCGAACATGCGCTACAATGTCTCGGCAGCCTCAACAGCACCCTGAGGATGTTATTATATAGGCAATAGGTTCATGAAAAAAATAGGGCCACTAATGACTTTCTCCTCCGCGAACGAGGGCACCTTTTAGTAAAATAATATAGTATATTAGGCTACTTCGACATTTTTGAGCGCAAATATATTTTTGTTCTCCAAGTTGGTAATGCTGTTTAAATCTTACAACTTGCTCAACTGGCTACCCCAAATGATTTGTAACAAATTTGGCAGAAATTGGCTTAAAGGTCTAGATACAAGGCCATAAAATTCCTTTAAAAAAAATATAACCAATTTGTCAAAATATAACGAATTGCACAAAGCCCCTGTTTTGCGTAAGTACAGACTGACAAAAAAGTCAGGTACTCCGTTGACTGATGTCAAATGTCATTCTGACAAATGACGGGCCCGGCCTTCCTGTCGGGACCCATTAAAGATGCTGGTTATCTGTCCGTGGGTTATCATTACAATAATTAATGATTTATTAGACGGATAAAGCTTGGATAACTTTGGGGTTTTGGGGCAAAGGTTTGTGTGTGAATATTGCATCTGGGAGAAGAATTCCCATAATCGTAGAGTTCCCTCTACTGAATAAGAAGTCCGTGTTGTTCCAGAAGAAACTCATTTATCAAATTTTTTACTTCGTAATATATTCACATGATTACCGATCGCAGTAAAAATCACAATTTTTAACACATTTTTAACTCCCTACGAAAAGGGTGTGTTTGTTTTACGTTTCATTTATGTTTACACACCCTCGTAAGGTTGGACGGTTTCAAACTTAGAATTTTCCTCAAATCATTGTTATTTACTCTTTTGTGAATATCTGTGTATAATGTAAAACCAAACGCTTATAAAATACTCTAGGTTTTACAAGAATACCAAATTTAGAATCCATCTGATGGCTGAAAGTCATTAAAAAGTGGAGCTCAAATATTGGACCCTAAGTATGATACCAAAACGTAACGTTTGATTTAAAATTGCAATAATACCTTGTTCGGATAAGTTATAAAATAATTTAAAAAGAGACTAATGTACCAGTTATTAATCACTTTTTATATACCACCAATAGAAATGTCCAAACAGCCTTTATATGTATAAAATCTCAACTTTTGTTTGACACGTGGTCGTAACATCATCAATTAATTCATCTACAGTTACACTATAAACATTAATATATTTGCTAAACACCTGTTAGATCAATCAGACAATATTAATGTAAGTAGCTAACACGTAACCTAACACTGCGTTTACGAATATTACACCGTATCAAGATTACCAAGAATAATATTAGAGAAAATAAAATGGCCGCTGTCACAGCCGGGCTAAATAATCACGATGCTGTTCTATCAAATAACTCTGAAACACAGCAGTGAACGCATCATAAATAACCTTTTTTCTCTGCCAAAGAAATTCCAACTCTAAATTCAAAGCAGCAGTTTTAAACTCGACTGGGGTTATATGTGTTAGTTGTATAGAGAAATTATCGAAAATCATGGTCAATCTCTTAGGATATTTATCAAGAGACACTGCTTGCTACTGACAAAACAAACAATTTACATTTAGAGACGCGACGCTTCGGTATGTTATCGATTTGAAGAGATATTTTTATCGGATACTGAGTCTTTTTCAACAAGTAACATATGATTACGGGCTGACCATTGTAATATAATGCTGGAATTGACACGCAGACTACCTAGAAACGATTTTTTTCCTTCAAGGGGCAATAAAAGGTTAGGTGTTTGTATATTTAACTAACTCTAAAATTTCTATTTTCCAGGTAAAAAATGGCGCTCCCTGACGCCTCAAGACCGACGGCCGTTCGTCGAGGAAGCCGAGCGTCTCCGGGTCATCCACATGACAGAGCACCCTAACTATAAATACAGGCCGCGACGGCGGAAGCAGAACAAGACGCGGCCCAACCAGCCCGCGCCCCCCTCCAGCGCGCCCCCCACCTCTGCCGCCCTCGGCTCTCCCTACGCCACTAACACTGATTCCCCTGACGCGCGATTCTCCCACAATCCAGGAGCTGGCTTCTCGCCCTACCGAACCTCCCCACTCGCATCAGACTACCAGTCCAATCAGTTCAACGGACACGTCCAAACTCCAGAATCCTCGCCAGCGAGGTCTCCTGAACCTCAAGGACGGAGGAGCGCCCCAGCCGAAGCTCCTCTCCCCACCCCCGATGCGTCACCAGTAGAGAATGAGAAGGAGAACTTCCAGTACGAAGAGCGACGAAGAGCTATCAATGCTTCTTCCATGTCAGACTCATACTCTCCCTATAAAACATACAGGACGCCTGGGTCGTTCTCGCCAGCTCCAGTCGCCGCTATGGGCATGGCAAATGGGATGTACGTTATGTGCACGCAAAGGACTTTAGCGGAGCAACCGCCTCTGGTCACTGGAACCTTCTTCCCACCAGTCGCTACGTCCCAGGACCAACAGGCGTTAGGCACGTCCACGCCGAGAGTCTCATCCGCTCCAAGCGGCCCGATGAGCGCGGAGTACAGCATCCAGTATCATCCGTACGAATACGAGCAGATGTACAAAACTGAGGACTCATACGTCACACAGTCGCACTACCCTGAACAGCCTAAGACAGAATACGATACCGGAGGCAGTTATTTCTCAGAAGAACCGCCCGCGAATCAGGATTCGGAGCAATTCATGAGCCAGCGCCCTGAAATCAGAACTGGTTCGCCTGAGTCCGATGTTGACGCGAGGGAGTTTGATAAGTATTTGGACTACGCTCCTGAGCAGTTGGAGCAACATCAGTACAGATACGAGCAACAACAGCAGGGTTACAGGCCTCCGTACTGCCCTGAACAGACGCCAGGGCCTGAGTACTGCTCTGAGAGGATGTATCCTTCTCCTTATGCTTCTGTGATCTCTGGGCCTCCCCCTGCGGGCCCCTACCCTGCCCCCGCCGCCGCGCTAGCCGAAGCCAGGACAGATGATGAATTCAGCGTGATTTTGGCAGGCGTCAGACAGACTTGCTACAGCAACTGATCCTCTATAACCTTCCTATTAGTAGCCCAAAGAGTTTACGTCCACTTTTTTGTGATCGAATCAATTTTTAAATTCCTAGTAAGAATTAAATTCTGAATTTATGACTCTTGCGTTAGTTTGTAATTGTAAATGCCTGAAACGTTATAATGTTTGTTTCATATACTTTAAGTAGAATGTAGATTTTGTATTATATAGCCGGTTGTAGGCGACCATCTTGGATATACTGGATATTTATGATCTTAATGTTAGATTTTTATGTTTGACGTAGCACATTGACCAGTGATTTAGATACTAATTGTGAAAATATTTAAATGAAAATTGGATGCCGACGAATCATATCACAATGATATCTGTCAGAACAAAGCTATCAAAAATATCTGACGTTGAGACAATTTGTTTGGCAAAATTGACATTGTTTGTAACTGTCTATAAAAAATCATGATCATGGCAGAATGTGTTGAGCATCTTGTCCTGTCAGCTCTTATTGTAGATGACTGTTATGTTCCACATTCAAAACGAGGATCTATCGAGAACTGGCAATTGGTATGGAATTCTTCCATTCTTTTCAGCCCTCACGCGGGATTTTTAGCTGAGTGTGGACCGAATCTTTAGAAAATCTAGGCGAATGTATAGTTAATTTTATGTGTATCTTACCGACAAATAATTTTGCTTCCTGGCCAAATGACAGTTTTCACAGAATCAAGAGTACTATAATTTTGATAATTAAAAAAAAGTGTCAGAGAAAAACCTGGTGAGTTTTGTGACATTGTTACGATACATTTTGTATGCGTGCAAAATTGACTATCTGATTATTCATAAAAATTTTTTGAAAGTGATTTTATTCGAAAAATTGATAGTGCTTGATTTTGAGTAAAAAGAGCCCAAAAAGTCTATAATCTGAGACAAAAAGTGATGTGTCTACTTTTTTTCCTGAATTTTCAACAAGAGGGTGAAATGACACAAAATATGTCAATAGACTACTGATAGGTTAATACTGCGTTTCGAAATACAGCTAAGGCATAGGAGCACAAATTATAACGTAAGACCTAATTTCTGTTTCAACCACCATCATTTCCGTGGCAGTAATTAATGTGCTTTTTAAATTCAAATATTATTTTAGCGTATTAACACGTTCGCTGCCAGTCACATAACGTTTAATTGTGATCAAAACATTCTTACTCCTAGACACGCTTGCGTGATTTTATGTTTGAGTGCCAGTGACACAACTTTGTTATAAAAAAATCATTTCAGCCGGCATAGCTTAAGGGCTTAATGGATCGTTGGCGGCCTCGAACGTGTTAATTATCTTGAGTAGTGTAGGTAGAGGAGCTTCGGGAACCACCTTGTAACTCCAGACGTGTAGATATTTAATTTTGTACACTGTGTTTTAGATGACATTTGCCTGACCGATGTTGCCAGTTTAGTAACTTAAACTACCTACACGTGTCCAAACCTCCCAACTGCCCAATGTTACCCTACCTCCCCTATAACGAAAAATTAATTTAATACGGCCATCGAAATGAAAGCGGTTAATAATATCGACTGTAAAATAATTTTCGCGTGCTATTGTGTTTGCCTATGTATGTAGTATGTAGCAACGCACATGTGCAGTTAATTTGAAAGCCCACCATGGAACTATGTCAAAGTGACGGTATTAAATAAAATCTTAATTATTACATACAAGATCTCACTATGACATAGTTCTATAGTGACCTACGGTTCCAATTGGTTTACTGCACTCACTAATATTGGTGCTGTAAAATGTCTGTAATAAAAGTCAGTCCTTTTGTACAATCAGATAAAAAGATAAGTATTGACTCTGCCGTACAAACTTGTATGACAGAAGGGTTAATATTCCTTACAGCTTTCTGTACATGTACAGTCGGTCTGTGAAAATGTTGAGCATACTTAAAACCTTGTCATTATAAAATTCACAATCTTGGTTATATTTAATTGTTCTGTCTTTTGTTTGGAGTTTATTATGACTAAGTACTAAAGTGCTCAACATTTTCATAGGCCTACTGTGCAACGTTTAAATCTGTGTACTATTGAGGTGGTGAAAAGCGATTCCTATGTAAAAGATTATTTATTTGTAACTATCATTACTTTTGTATATTTCGTAGCGAAAAATGAAAATGGAAAAATTATAACTCCTCACGGAGTGATCAATTGAAATTCTATTTTAAGAGAGAGTATTTTTTACTAATTCCGAATCTGACCAACCCATCCTTGTTGCTATTTTTAAAACTCATTTGACCATTTTCACCAAATAATTGTGTTACATCGCTTTCTTGTAATAAAAAAGCAAAAAAGATACAATGCGATTTTCACAAGTATTGAGTCGATATAATAATGATACTGTTCTTCCAAGTGGGCAATAGGCTTGTGTCCTAAAAAAATATAATTAGTCCGTGAAATAGATTACCAGAAAATATTGGACACGTATTTTTTCTTTTGTCAATTAAACAAAAAATGATGAAGATATAGCCCGTTAAAGTTCCCCGTGACGTCACGCCGCGCAACCGTTCGTTTTACGCAGAGAGTGACGTCATGCGCCCCCACTCCCAAACTTTGATTCGCTTTATCTTTGTCTTTTTCTGTTTGATCGAGAAAAGAAAAAATACGTATCCAATATTATTAACTGACGGATTAGTGAGAATGTATTTTTTTACCCAGTATTATTTTTCTACCCTATTCTATCAACTTTTAAAATGATGTTACCTGTCGTGATAGCATTATATTACAAGAATCTCGTAAGATCAAAATGTCTAACTGATATATAATGCCTTAAGAGTTCATAGTCCAGCCATATTAATGTGTATTTTCTTAAATAATTAGGTAAAAGTCAGTGCCTTCTACAATATAACTGAAATTTCCGCGAAACTCTCGCTTACCAATAATTCGACCACGGAAGTTGAAGTTGTCATAAAAATGACAAAATTTCTTGCCATCGGCAACTATTCGTGCAACAAACATAAGAAACGTTACATCCTTATATGAACAATGTTTTAACTCACTTAAAACTCCGTCGTCAGATGTGCCTTTGTGCTTCTAATTAAGTCGCGTCTTTGACGTATGCTGCGATAAGAGTTTCAATGATTTTTTTCGTCCTTTATTTTTACCGATATTAGCTCCTGTCGAGTCATATCAAACTCGCTCAAATTCATTCACAAACGTAAGCGGTTTTAAGGTTGTCACAACCGTATGCTTCTAAAACTGAATATAAACCGTTGTTGCGCCTTTAACAACACTATTGCGCTATACAGGGTGCCCGAGAGGATCCTGAAAGATTTTAATCACGCATTCCTTAACTTAGGTCAAAAATGAACCCTACTCAAATCTGGCTTACTTTTGAAGATATCACTTTCATGTAAACCATTTATTGTGATTACTAAAGTGCATTAAGCTCTTTTGATTACGACGTTGCGACGTATGTAGCCAAGTTTCGCGTGGCTATTGACAGACACCAAAGTGACAGCTAACATTTAGTGAAGTCATCGTTGTTTGGAAACATTATCGTTACCACTTTATTAAAAGGGTATAATTTTCATAGAGAAGCGAAAAGTATTATATTTTAGTGTACAAAAATCCATAAGACTAGATTTTTTTTTGCTAAATTTCACTTGGGCTCATATGACATTTTTACTCCTAATGGCCTCAGGAATGCTTGGTTGAAATCTTTCAGCTTCCTCGCGTGCACCTTGTATAATATTTGTAAAAACCTAATAAATTGAGTTATAGCACATTTTGAGAAACATAGGGCGATTGATAGACCAGCGCATTTTTAGAGCATGTCGGTAGTACTGACTTCGGTGGTCGAATCAGTGTCAAGTTCGAGGATTCTATTACATTTTTGACTTTAATATTTATGATGCCTGGACTTCTACCAGATAACTGAATATCTCGTGCAAATATTAATGATCTTGTGAATATTATAAAGAAATCTAGTATTTATATGGTTGTCAAATGGCTTTAAGTACCACATTTATATTATAAATTTTCACATGCCGTAAAGGCCGAATATATTAAGGATCAAAATGTTTTATAATTATACCACCTTATGTACTTACCATATATTCTGTGAATAAATGATGATTTGATTTGAAATCACACCACTTGCGTCGCCGTAATTGGACAAAAATTACAATTAGTAAAAAATACTTGACTAGAAATAATTAAATCTGTTCTTCCATTATGCTACAGCCACACACTTTTTACTGATTTATTTGTATTGTTTAAGTTTTGCCACTATATTTTTTTTCTTATAGCTTTTTATTCGTAAAAAAATGTGTAACTAACATCATTGCTGTTCATCAGAATAAAAATAAAATGAAAAAATATAAAATAAAATCGAAAATGTCCTTGACGTTGAAAGTTAGCGGCGCTTTTTTTACAAAAAAAAAATATTTTTTTAAAGTGTGGCATTGTAGCATGTTTTTGTAGATATTAGTTTAAGGCGTATTTTTATATCAATGATTTTAAACATAGTTAGTTTGATTATCTGTATAAATTGTAAGAACTAAAATATCTCATATTGTACTAAAATGTTAGAGTTAGTTTGTATCATAATTTTAAAGAAAAGACACTCGCACTGCGAAATTAAGTTTTTCCTATTTTTAAGAAAATTTATAAGAAGCAATAAAATTTATATTCTACAGCATTTAGTTTAATTTGTTTGATTAAGAGTTACCTGAATTGAATTCATTATCTATATTATAAACTGGTAAAAATTACATGTCTATACATTAAAGATATTTTAAAAATAATAACTGAAATGAACCGGAAAATATATATATATATTTTTGTATGTATGTGTCGATGTGGCTTCATCACTTCAAACGGATTTCAACTATTTTTGGTACACGGGTATATGTTTATAGAATACTTCTCGTCGGGTACTACTCTGAAGTAAAAAAGAGGGTTACCACTATTTTCTCATCCGTAAACGAAGATGCGGGCACCTTCTCGTCATATATAATCGCGCAATAAAGATTGTATTTTCAAATAAAAAATAAAAATATGTAAATAAGTCAATACATTATAAATAGTTGGTTGTTTCTGTCCACAAACTCAACTAAAATTGTTGTCTTAATAAACACTCCACTACCCAAAGGATGTCCGGAAGAGATCGTTATATAGCGATAAGACCGCCTGTTGTTTACCTTTATACTTATTCGAATGTTACTGTCATGTTCTGTATGGTGCGCAAGAAAGTGTTTTTTTTTATTTGGCCACACATTTTAAACTTGAAATGTATCAACAAATTCTGACTGACTTATCGATTACAAAAACATACGCGATGAAAAAATAACAATGCAAGACACACCCATTTACAATGAATTAAAATTAAAAATATCCAAAAAAGTGAAAACAAAAACTGATTAGTATCGAAAGGTGAGTAAACTTTGAACACCAAGGTCGTAAACAGATTTAAGTACAGACTAGAATTACTTCGCCCAAACGTCTGCACATCTAGTGCCCCCGAAGTAGTGGACCCTAGTCAGGGGTCGGGGTCCAACGCATCAGCCTCGGTTAGTACGTCATAGTGTACCCGCTTTGGTCTCCCGGCTTATACGGGATGCATAAACGCAATTCCCCAACGTTAAAAAAAGACTATGAATGATATTTACATTAGGGGTTAATATAAACAATTCTGACTCGAAGTGATTATATGCACGAGCAGCAGCGAAGACATATGAATGTCAAAATGCCTTTAAAAAAAATCAGTTTAAAAAAAGACCATACATAGTTAGTAAACAATCAAATCTTATTACTAGTGTTAGTAGGTACGACAGAAAACTAAGTAACTAAACTAGACTAAACTAAACAATTACTGCATGCAGTCTCTGCCACCGGGTGAGGATGGGGCCATTTTCTCTATCCGTAATCACGCTCAGAATGCCCCAACAGAGGCTGCCGCGCAGGCGACACATCAGTGAGGCGCCGCTTGCGCATTATCGCCGCAGAGCGCTCAGTTTGTGCTTTTAGCCTCGAGTTAACACTTTCACGGACGTAAATTAGGACTCTCGTGATATGACACAACAGCTGTGGCCACCTATGCGAAGTTGCGGGCACCTGATTCAATCAGTATACCACACATACAAGGAGGGAAGCTCTGGTTAAGGGTCTCGCATACGCATATGACCTTCGATCCGCAACTCTTCACTTTTCTGTGTTGTATATGTCTCACGTGTTGACAACCACCGTTGTTACCAATATACTGTTTCAGTTTATCTTCGCGAGTCACCAAAACCAAGATAAACACCATTAAAATTTGTTATTTTTATGACAAATAACCAGTTTTTGCTTTTTTTCTTAAAAACTATAGAAACTATTGAAAAACCTGTTGACAATTTTAAAGTAAACATCATTACTCACTTATTGGTTTTAACCTCATATCTAGACGTCTCGCTTGACGAGGGAGCCTATACCAATTTAAGATTGAAAATTGACTTTGCAAATCTTTTTTTTTTTCTTGATTTATTAAGTATAATAACATTCTAGTTGACAAAAATATAGGCTAAATACAGTAGCTAGCATTTTATCGTGGTTTGCAGCAAAAGGAATAATTTTATATCACTTTAAAAACAGTGAAAATTACCGAAATTTTCCGGGTACCCCCTTAAACTAAAAGGCTCACTACTACTGATGTGCAAATTGCGGAAACTCTCCAAAATGCTTAAAAAAGGTATTTTAAACAGGTAAGTTAACACTAGACTTAAGACCTTTTATATATACTAAAAAATGCTTAGAAAAGATCTTATAAACATGTAAGTTAACACTAGACTTAAGACCTTTTATATACTAAAAAAATATTAGAAAAGATCTTATAAACATGTAAGTTAACACTAGACTTGAGACCTTTTTTAAGCATTTTTCCGCAATTTGCACATCAGTACTCATTACCTTATTACATAGGCCTCTTCTAAAAAGCTCCACCATGACCAGTCCTGCGCCGCCCGCATCTAACGTGCTCATGCGACCTTCATCTGGTCATCAGTTCAACTTGTGGGTGCCATGCACCTTCCGGTGCGTGTAGAGTTACCAGATAAAAAAATCAGAAATCCGGAGAAAAGGCCTAATTTCCAATGAAAAATCCTGAGATTTTGTTGCAGTTTGAGAATTTTGCCGCTACTTAGTTTGATAGTTAAATAACAAAATAAATGAATGTAGGGGGGACACTCCATACAGATAAATATAACCAAAAGTGAAAAAGAAAACTCATAAATATCAATGTGTGGCACACATTAGTTCTATACCCCCCCCCCCCCACCCCCCCATCTATTTTCTAAACCTTTTATGTCCAAAAAATATGACAAAAATTACAAAGATAAAGCTTATTAAAACAAGAATTATTTTCAACATGACCGAATATGTTTTTGGGTTACTGCCGAAAAACTGCACTTCTCATCATCAAAAGAACGTAAGTGCCGTGGAGATACACTATTTTTGCTAGTCTACTTTCATCTGTGCGCCTACCATGAGTTTGCACGAGCGAGTATCGAGCGCTCGATGACGGTCTATCTCTTTCGCACTATTAGCGCGTGCGAGAGAGGTGCACTGACTCGATACGAGATACTCGCTAGCGCCGATCGTAAACTCAGCTCATGGTAGGCACACTGTACTAAATTTTTTCGTATGAACAGCCGCGAAACACACTGAGCATGGTCCGACATGCTCTTGGTCATTTTTTTGTCTCTACAAGCCCAATTTAATTTAAACGGCCGATTACGCCAGTTACTATCAACCATATCTAGCCATGTCGACTATTTGACAGACGTAACCAGTCATTAATCTGCCATTAGCTGTTAACGGGCCACGCTGAAATTGGTCATCAATAATGAAACATTGATTGGAACTAACACGATTTCCACTCATTATCACAACACAAACAAACGGGGCTTAATCGCGTATAAATATGATTTATTTAATTACCTTCCTTCTTTTTGGAGTTCCTTCGAGAACAAACCTGACCAAGAAAAAAAGGTTGACATGACGTTAAGAACAATCTAGTGAAGCCGTTTTTTTGGCATGGTTTTGATAAATCAGACAACTTCACACAGATGGTTTGTTTCTATTTGTAACGCGTGAAGTTGGCTTTGGCATGGTTTTTAGTGGCCTCACTAGATTGTTCGTAATGTCATGTCTATCTTTTTTTCTTGGTCTGAGACGAAAGGTTGTTAAATATTTATACGCGATTATGCCCCGTTTGTAGTGTTGTAGTAATCAATAAAATGAAACTAAAGCCAACGTTTTATCGCTAACATCACCTCATAATTCCTCATTATCGGCCAAAAAATAAACTTATTCCGCTAAATCGCTTAATTCATACAATTATGCAATAAATCGCGTCCATACCTCACACAAGTCGGCCCGATACGGCGCTACACTGAATATATTGACGCCCCTCGCGCGGAGAACTGCAATTAATTATAGTCTCAGTTCATTTATTTAATTTAAGACTATAGTATTGCAAATTACCTTAACTGGTTATGCAATATATAGGTACAACAAATAGGTCAATAGATAATGAAATAATGATCATTATTCTGTAAGTAGGCCGCAAGGGCACTTTTACAAGTCTGACTCTACGGCGTTTCCCAACAGTGAGTCCTTTTTTCGAAATAACTCTTATATCTCCTTATTACAATATTTGTATTTAGCCTATCCTAAATATATGTTTTGAGTATAAAATCAATGCGTAGTTCTTCAAGAAAACATATCAAAAATTATAAAAGTAAAAAAAAAATAGAATATAAAAAATAATGTTTTTTTATTTAAAACAACTAACATACGTTTGATATGCCACCTTATAAGAACCGTGTCCCGGTAAAAGTAAATTATTTGGTTTCTATTTTGGGCCATCGTCCGTTAAATAGGCCTCTACCCTAAAGGGTACCCTAATATAGGGCCAGTTATTTATTATGATGTTTACGGAACTATCTATATATACATATATATTATAATATATTCATTCTTGAGCCGTCTGGTATGGTCAGAGACGCTGGTAAGCGGCCTGATGGCGTAACTTTGGTGCCGTGGAAACTCGGGCGGGCCCTGGTTTGGGACGCTACGTGTGTAGACACGTTCGCTCTGTCCCACATACAGGCCATCCGAGCCCAGGCCGGTGCCGCGGCTGATCAGGCCCAGACCCTCAAGCGCCGCAAATACTACACATTACTTCAAAATTACGAGTTTGCGGCCCTTGCAATGGAGACCTTAGGGCCATGATCAGCCGACATGAAAAACTTCATGAAGACCCTGTCGACGCAGTTGAGCCGCACCTACGGCGATCCCACAGCTGGCGCTTACCTCTCCCAGAGGATTTCCTTAGCCATTCAGAGAGGTAACGCCGCCAGCATAATGGGAACCATGCCGCAGGCGGAACTGCTGGACGGGTTGTTCTTTTTATAACTCCTTTTAATTTTAGTGTGTTTAGTAGTCTTAATTTACCTTATAATTTAGTTTAGGATTTTATACATTGTTAGAATGTTAATTAATTCATTATTTTCGTATAATATTTATTTAGAGCAATAAAATTGTGTTAAAAGAAAATATATATATAGATAGTTTCGTAAGCATCAAGGTAACTGGCCAAGCACAAAAAATACCGAAAGGAAAACGTTGGGTATGGTCTCCATACTTTCTCCATTCCATTTAAGTCTGTTTTATTTGTTACTAGAATGTGTCCGCAACTTCGTTTGCGGAGGCAAAAAAAGTCATAACCCTCTTTTTTACTTTAGCTTAAAAATTATTTTATAACCATCTGCGTATGCCCAGCTACCGAACCGTGAACCGAAATTTTGAGTATAGCTGTCGTGTATAAGCCGCTACTTAGTTTGATAGTTAAATAATTAAAATATTTCTACGGCAGGCACTACATACAAACAGAAACTATTTTTTTTTCAGCATACATCAACATGTGTCCCATCTTTCGACAGCTTTTTTAAAAACACTTTAAATTTTAGAAAGCTATACCGTTTTTGTGTTATCACCGAATAACTGCGCTTCTCAACAAAATGCCGTAACTGCCATGAAAATACACTCTTTTCCTTATGCACTTTCTCACATCGTATTTTTTTCATTTGTAGTGCATTTTTTGTAACGGCTGCGGAACCCTACATTCAGCATGGCCTGACATGCTCTTGGCCGGTATTTGTAAATAAAACACAAAGACACATCATCCGGTTTAACCCTTCAACTAAATTAGTTCGTAAGACAGTTGTGTAAAGTAACGCGGCTAGTTCTACGGGTGTTTCAACCGCCATCCATCAGTTTCCTGTCCAGAAGTTGAATAAGTGAGCTACATTGATAGTAACATTTCAATAAATTAAAATAGTACCGCAAATACAGTATATCTAATATCTATTCACAAAATCTATTTCTAAAAAACTTTATACGTAGGTGAAGGTGACACTGAAAGTTGTTAGGACTGGCCACTTTTAAACGCGCTAGAAAAATAATGTGTTCTAAATTTGAAAATGGAACTATTTGCTTATCAAACCGTGGTGACGGGGCTTGCTGCGGCAAGCCCATCACCACAACACACTGAATGTGAATTGTTTCAATTTGGGCGGCTTGTTAAAATTAAGCTCCTGCATAATAATAAATTTAACTAAAGTAGGATTTTTAAGTAGCTGGAGTGAACTGACAGATGTCAACGTGAATAGTTCGTTGTTTAGAAAGAATTTCACAAAAATCTGCATGAGAATACGTGTCTCGGTGATATTAGGGTAACTTTTATTCATAAGAAATACTGTACTTCAGCCATAATGAAGTAATCACGGCCGAAGTGTGTCCGTAAACGTCAGTTTACTCCAGCTAATTAAAAATTCTACTTTAGAGAGTATTTTCGTTCTATAGTTTTTTAATAACTTTCGTTGCAGACTAAATTAAAAACAAAGTCATACTTTTATGAAGAAGCCCCATCTAAGTATACTTTCTGTGTATAATTTTACTGTTTTGGTGATTTTTCGTTTAAATTAAACCGCGCCCAACTTCTTAGGCGTTCTTCAACGGCGCTGACGGAGCAAAACATAGACGCCGTGCAGTGTGCAGGGCCCCTATTACTTAACGTATTTAACGCTCGCAATCAGAATCAAGTGTCATGATTTCGTATGGGCTATGACAGTTGATTCTGATACCAAGTGTCAAAATTTCGTTAGGCAATAACTCCCCAGCTCATGATTAAAGCAGATAAACGAACAACATATCTGCACATACGAGCATCCTTAGTTATTGGAGTCAGTCAAGTTCAAACAACTTTACACGATTATCTACGAGTGAGGATGCTTTTTGCGAGGTGGATACTTACCTCACAATTTGAGTGAAGAATAAAAACAGCCGTGCTACGAAAGTTCCATAACGGCCTATCAAATTTTGTATTTGGCATAGTGAGAGTCGATAAATCTGGATTTACAGCTAGCTAATGGGGAACATGCATGAATTTATTTTGTCGCTTTTCTCAATAAATATCAAAATACCGTTAAAACTATTTCAAAATGTTATATTCAAATTTAAATCGACCAAGAAATACGCATGATATAGGCATTTTAAACTACTAATTAGACAGAGAGGTCCGATATGCACTGGTACGTCATCGTGCACTCTGGCAATATAAACTCCATATTTAATTCTGTTTTACTAGAAAGAGATAGAATGAAATGTTTGATGGCTTATATCTTGGTTATTTTTATAGTAATTCGAAAGAATATTTTTGTCTACTGTTTGTTACATGAATGAGCTTTTAATAAAGCAAAAATTAAAATTCATGAATATTCCCTATTGACAGACTTATAAGAATTTTGATTATCCCACCCCGTCATCATGCCTAGTGTTGCCATTTTGATACCAACATTCTTAGTGATGATTTTTACTCGATTGATATTTTATTGATTACATAAATAGAATCACGCCTCTTTTCCATCGGTGTAAGAAGAGACCATTTTTATCCACTTGCTACGAGATTCGCATACCTCTTTCACTTCGGAAAGTTTCATTAAATTCCTCATACATGCTTGTCGGTTTAGAGTACTCCTGACCTCGCCCTTCTTTAAAATGCCCTCTATTTCATGTAGGAATCCTCCTCTTCCAACATTTCTGATCACACGCACTTCATACATACTTTTCGTTAATCTTCTTCCATTCATCCGTTTTGTTGACTCTTTTTCAGAATTATATATATATAAATCAACTCAACAAATCATAAATTCTATATATATATATATATCGATTGAATCTCAATTATAAAAAATAATCAATGAAAAGTATTGTTTATCATTAAAGAAATTAGTTAACGTTGGTGCGACGAACAATTAACCATATTGAATATTTTAGTCACATAATAGAAAATTTAACTTTCAGCGAGATTTAATCGTTAAGTACGGCTAACCGCTAACGATGGTCCAACTTTTTGGGCCACACCAGATTTTTTCTTAAAGATACAAATTTATGGACAAACTTGTTAACAAATACTTTATTTATTTGAAATATTCAACAGGGAACTGATAGCGGTATACCTAACTAGTCTCTTTCACAGGGGGCACTTCGTGTCTAAAGTTTCCTCATTAGACTGTACCAACAGTAAGACACATGGGGCATCGCACCCAGCATCACCAATACAAATTATTGACACCAAAATTCCGTCTGTATGCAGCCCGCCAGCGTGAAATAAAACGAAAAGGGAAATAATTTGCGAGAGCCGCGCTGTAATTACGGCGCGCCCCGCCCCGCGCATGATGTATTGAACATGCAAAGCGGGTTAGAATGGTTGTTGGCGGTTTTAGCACTAATACTTATTTGTTGTTATAATTTAGCTGTTGTTTTATTTGAATTTTACTGCACCGTCAAGTGACAGTGACCATCAAATAGTCTGTAACATCAATTCTCAGATATTTAGGCTCATGCGATAGCACCCCGCGCATGATGTTTTGAATATGCAAAGCCGGGGTATTATTGCCTAACGAAATTTTGACAATTGGTATCCGAATCAACTGCCATAGCTCATACAAAATCATAACACTTGATTTTGATTGCGAGCGTCAAACGCGTTAGGCAATAGGAGGGCCGGTTAGAATGGTAGCCACTGTTTTTAGCACTAATACTTATTTGTAATTATATTTCGGATTTTATCCAAAGGCTATACTTTATTACAAGGCAGCAATACGCAGTATGTGCCATCTTCGTCACACGTTTAAAGTTAAAAATCCAACGACTACAAATTTCTACCCCCTCCACCTGACAGGCTGGCAACCCCGCCGCTAGATGGTTTCATTACGTTTTTTTGTGTCATCGGGTTCACACGTAGGCAGAACAAAAGTTATTAAGTTAGTTGCAAAACGAGAGAGAAATAACATTACTATAGATAACGTAGGTAGTGAGTGATAGTGATTAATACTAAATGCATCGGAAGGTGAGAATATTTTGAGAATGGTGCTGTTTTTTCGACATCGATGTCGTCCATATTTCGTCAGTTTGCTTCGGTAAGTGATAAGATGCATGTTTTTTATTCACACACAAAATCGATTATGATTCGTGCAAGAAAAGTACGTACTCATCATGAGCAGTCTTCTGATTTACAATAAATAAGTAAATCGTTACATAATCGTTCGATTTTAAAACAAAGTACTTGTAAGAACTTTGTATACGTACCCTCCATCTGTGAATAAAGACTTCTATTTAATCGGTTAAGTTTGTACTTGATGTCGATGACGTCGCAATCAAATGAAGCGTCAACTCAAATTAACCGGGTAATACAGGTAAAACAGAGCGTATGCATTTAATACGATTTACCAAATTACATAATTACTTACTTCAGTATGACATCAAACGACGGCTAAGTTAAAAAGAAAATTACAGCTACAATATTAATTTAGTCGTATGTTTTAAGAGCGGACGTCTCTCGCAAACAAAAGTGTATAACTGTTATAATAGTCGACCTAGAAAAATAATTGTCTAAAATTAAAAGGTGATGGAAAACATTAATGACATGGATCTACATATATGTATACTATTCATATAGTACACAAGTAATACTTGTGTGGAAGTCGTTTTTTCCCAAAGCAAAAACTGTCAGTTTAATGCAATCTTGTGCATCTCTTTTATGGATTATATTCGAGTCCTTAATAGTTATGCGTTGTGTGCCCTAGACATCCTCAAAATGAAGGGTTTTGTCGAATAGGTAGTTCTCGTATTTATTTAAGAATATAACGCCGATAACCAGCTCCATATACATTGACATCATGGAATATAATATGAGTTCAGAAGCAGTTCGGAAATGAAACCCACGTCTTATACGTCTATACTATACATGAGAATTCGGGACTTAAGTACCCCTAAGACCTGAGCTGAACCAAGGGCTTCTACGAGCCTCGGTTCCCCGGGGCATAGCGTCGCCTAGCCCTCCGGTAGCTGACCTACTGTTGTTCAGCCTTGAAAATGCGCTCTAAACTGAAGGGGGTATCGCGTGGGTGCGAGCAGCGGTCCCGCCATGGGTGCGAGCCGCCGCGCCGGCCATAGATACCCGCGTTGCCGCGCCGGCCATAGGCGCCCGCGCCGCCGCGCTGAACGTCGGGTACCTACCGCCGCAGGTTTTGAAATAATTATATGATTACTGGTTTTATGAATACAAATTACGATGCTTTGCAGAAATAACATGTTTTGTTTACACAATATGACAAATAATTATCTCTCGACAAAACAAAATCTTTGAGAACTGACCCATATAATCACCGTATCATATGAATACCCACGTGGATAAATAAAAGTATACTATCTAAATTGATTACTTATATATAGTTTTACATATATTAGGTATGTTTAAACGTACATTACAATAATTGCCCCATTTATCCTATTGAACACTGTCAAGTCAAGGATGCCGAGTAGAACGTATCGAGGGTAAAATATTTAACATCGTTGTGAATTTCTTTCCTTCATTCGATTTTGACGAAACTTATACTCCTCCTTTGCCTCCGCCTACATGGTGTCGAGTAGTTCAAGCTTGCTCCACCTAAATGGTGTCGAGGATTTCAAGCTTGCTCCACCTAAATGATGTCGAAGATTTCATGCTTGCTCCACAGAAATGGTGTTGAGGATTTCAAGCTTGCTCCACCGAAATGGTGTTGAGGATTTTAAGCTTGCTCCAACTAAATGGTGTCGAGGCTCTCAAGCTTGCTCCACCTAAATGGTGTCGAGGATTTCAAGCTTGCTCCACCTAAGTGGTGTTGAGGATTTCAAGCTTACTCCACCTTAATAGTGTCGAAGACTTGAAGATTGCCCCACTTAAATGGGGTAGTGGCGTTCAAGCTTATTCCACCTAAATGGTGTTAAGGACTTCGAGCTTGCTCCACCTTAATGATGTTGAGGACTTCAAGCTTGCTCCACCTAAACGGTGCAGTGGCGTTAAGCTTACTCCACCTAAATGGTGTCGAGGACTTCAGCTTGCCCCACCTTAATGGTGTCGAGGTTGCCCCTTCTAAACAGTGTAGTAGGCGTTAAAGCTTACTCCACCTGTATGGTGTTGAGGACTTCAAGCTTACTCCACCTTAATGGTGTCGAGGTTGCCCCACCTAAATGTTGTAGTGGCGTTCAAGCTTGCTCCACATATATGGTGTTGAGGTCTTCAAGCTTGTTCCACCTTAATGGTGTTAAGGTTGCCCCATTTAAATGGTGAAGTGGCATTCAAGCTTGCTCCACCTAAATGGTGTCGGGGCTTTCAAGCTTGATCCACCTAAATTGTGTTGAGGACATCAATCTTGCTCCACTTTAATGGTGTTGAGGACTTCAAGTTTGCCTCACCTAAATGGTGTAGTGGCATTCAGCTTGCTCCACCTAAATGGTGTCGAAGGCGTCAAGATTGCTGCACCTAAATAGTGTTGAGGACCTCAAGCCTGCTCCACCTAAGTGGTGTCGAAAATTTCAGCTTACTCCATCTAAATGGTGTAGAGAACTTGAAGCTTACTACATCAAAATTGTGTTGAGGACTTCAAGCCTGCTCCACCTAAAGGGTGTTGAATTTTTAAACAAGCTCCACTTTAATAGTGTCGAGGACGAAATGAGTATACTCCACTGTACATAGTGTTGAAGTATTTTAGCCCACTTGAAGAGTGTTAAGGTCCGCTTTTATTCCACGAAAAGCGTTTCGAGGATTAAACAAGTATTAGTCTACTTAACAGTTTCGCTATTTATTTATTTTTTACTTCATGTAATAAATACTATTATGATTACAAAGAACCACATTCTACCGTAATATTTAGTTCTGGGATTTAACGCACATTTATATACTGATACTATTGTAACAGTGTATGGCAACTGATGCTAATCTTAGGTGGTTACCAGATTGCGTGATGTGTCCACAGAGTTGTCGTAATTTACTTTACGTATCAATACTTGAAAGCATTACATATTTATGCATTTAAGACAACTACAAGTAAAAGGAGATTACACCAATATTATATAATAGGCTAGTTCCCTTATATCTAAGACTCTCAAGATTCCAGGTAATTAATAAATCGATATTACCTTATACCTTTCCAAATAATGCTTGAACAGAATAAACATTATTATATGAAATTTTGCTTATTTTACCGTACAGGTGACGTCATATGTTTCCTTTGTAGGTATATAATTCCGGTGTTTTAACCTTTCATAAAAAGTTGCTGATTCGATTTGCCAGAAAACATCTTATGCTATTTTATTAATTAGCACGGGCCAGGTATTAGTACAACACCACAGCAGTTGTTGACTGAATAATATCTCGTAAGGAATAAAAGTAAAGCGATCATTATTACTAATAATTTATGCCACGCCTAAAAACCTTTATCAAATATCTGGTTACAGGAATAATACACAATAATATATTATAATATTTCTGTTTTTATGTTGCATAGATGCAAGAGGCCATACATGCAAGAAGACATGTAGGTACATATAAACATTGTACTTTTCAAAGGTAAAATACCGTACCTATTAAAAGACTGCAAATATTCAAGAAGTATTGATTCAGAACTATTAATGCAATAGTAAACTAATGACAATAGTTATTAGGTGTTTAAAGGCAGGCATACATTTTTAACTTCCATCTATCATATTGGATCATATAAAGCGTCGCTATTTCTTAGAGTTTGTAATGATACCTTTTTGCTTAATCATGTCTTTTTTTCAAAATTATTGTTTTATAAAGGTAGTATTTGTTTTATTGCAGTATTTAAATGGATTTCAATACACTCCGATTGAAATAAGCATTACTTATCTATCAATATATCCTAACAATGCTTTTTTGCATTTGTATCCTTAGCTTCATCCATCATCATTTTCCATCAACTCAACATCAAACGAATGTAAGAAAAATTTCAATGGAAATTAATTTGTCTACTAGAAAAATTGCTCCCCAATTAGCCTCATCATATTATTATGTAAGAATATTACAGAATCTAAACAGATTAATTAAATCTGCTTAGGTACTAAGTAATCTGTCATATTTTCTGTTACTTGCGTAATCGCAATAGTCTGTTCAATGGAAACTCTTAATTGTATTGTCTTTAACGTCATATTCCGTTAATAGCAATAGAGATTTACACATAGAAAAAAGAAAGATCTCCAGAAACACATGCACAGGAAACGTGCGAGGTGTTAGGCTTTGTATTGATCTTTGAATCGATATCTAACATCTTTATTATCATAAAAATATTACTAAGTTCCTAATTCACAAGTGAAATAAGTACAAGTTGAAGCAAAGAAGAACGAAACCGAGGTTTTGATACTTTGCATTTTACATCAATTACTCCTCGGCTCGACTAATTTTTATTAATTATTTCTTATGTGTGCATATTAATTACAGATATACCATGCATGTTAACGGTTTATTGTTATTATTAATTTATTTTATTTTTACGCCCAAATGTTGGTGTGATTACAAGGCTCTAAACATCTGCCTAGTAATAAAGTATAGCCTTTGGATAAAATCCGAAATATAATTAACAATCAAACGAACTTACCTTAGTGAAGTTTGATTCCAATTATATGAGGATTTTATCCAAAGGCTACAACGGCCCATCCCTCCCAGCTCCAAAAATAAATATAAATTAACAGCCATTGCGTTCGATAACACAAAAATTATACTCTAAAATAATGAAACCATCTAGCGGCGGGGTTGCCAGCCTGTCAGGTGGAGGGGGTAGAAATTTGTAGTCATTGGATTTTTAACTTTAAACGTGTGACGAAAATGGCACATACTGCGTATTGCTGCCTAGTAATAAAGTATATATAGCCTTTGGAAAAAATCCTCATATAATTGGAATCAAACTTCACTAAGGTAAGTTCGTTTGATTGTTAATTATAATTTAGTTGATGTTTTAGTACTTATATGAATCTTACTGCACCGGTAGCACCAAATCCATACTAATCCATATCCATACTAATATTATAAATGCGAAAGTGTGTCTGTCTGTCTGTCTGTCTGTTACGCTTTTCACGCTTAAACCACTGAACCGATTTGGATGAAATTTGGTATGGAGATAGTTTGAGTCCCGGGGAAGGACATAGGCTACTTTTTATCCCGGAAAAATACCCTTATCCGCGATAAACGAATTTAAGGCGGACCAAGTCGCGGGCAGAAGCTAGTAGTCTATATTAAACGAGTAGATGTGTCTTTGTGTCACACAGTGGTCACACATTTGTAACCCTACATGCAAAGCGGCTTAGAATGGTTATTGGCATTTTTAGCACTAAATAATATTTATTTGTTGTTATAATTCAGTTGTGATATTGTTTCATCATCATCGTGGCGTTTTCCCGGTCGCGTCCTCAGCTGCTGCTTCGGAGCCCGAGGTCCGCTTTCCGTCATTTTATCCACTTCGCACTGTCTTCAGCATCCTTAGCTGTAAGGCCGTTGTTTATTTGTTACAAATATAGGGTGACACCAGTTGAAGTAGCTAATAGCTTTATTTTCGTATTGACTTATATTGTATTACTAGCTTCTGCCCGCGACTTTGTCCGCCTTAAATTCGTTTATCGCGGATAAGGGTATTTTTCCGGGATAAAAAATAACCTATGTCCTTCCCCGGGACTCAAACTATCTCCATACCAAATTTCATCCAAATCGGTTCAGCGGTTTAAGCGTGAAGAGGTAACAGACAGACAGACAGACAGACACGCTTTCGCATTTATAATATTAGTATGGATTTGTATTTGTATTTTCCATTTCAGATATTCTCGAACTATTGCAGCTCTCATTACATTTTATCGTTTAAATATTTCGTCTGAAATTGGTGTCTTCGATACTTCAAAATCATCAACTTTTTTCTAGGTTAGAGATTTTTATTGTTTCAATAATTAGGTACTCGTAGAAATTATTATTTACAACTTTATATGGCATCCGGTGCGCCATCTTGAAATGAGCTTAAATTAAACACGTCGCTTTTCAGCCGGTTTTAATAATTACATTTTTATATTATAGCTGAATAAATAAAAAAAAATTACATGTGAGTTTTATCTTTGTAATGTAAAATGTCATTTGGCTACAAAAATATTTTTTATTATAAAGTAAGTATTTTTGGATATTTTACTTATTTGTATATTTATACTTTAGGATAAACTTATAGTTTAATCACCTATTATTTGATATTCTAGACGTAAATTTGAATAGCATATTATCACACGGAAATTACACTTTTGGAAAAACGGTGGTGGTCATTGTTATGACGTCATAATTGAGATTGTCTCTCGGCGACGGGCTTACAATGGCCTGCGTGTTCAGTACAACAGCGAATTTAGGGTGCTGTTCTGGCTACCGAGGTTTTGTAGCTACAAAACTGCTCTCGCAATGTGCCGTAACAGTTACGAAACTATTGTGACTTGACTTGCAACTGCTTTGAAGATTCTGCGACCGAAAATGGCTATATGGGAGGGTATCATCCATGTCCGCGGAGGCGCGCACAGACGGTTTCGATGCTGTCTCGTGCAAGAAAACTGCCCCATAGCTAGGCTGGGTACGGAGAACCAGCAACAGTATCCTTAATAAAGCTTGTAAGCAGGATTGTCCACTAATGTGGAACCTCAGCCAGAGGACAAAATCATTGTTAATCATTAAATACTAACATAGACTCTTAACTTTACTAACTCCAAATGGACCTCTGTAGCTGTCTGTAACAAATAAATGAAATAAAATGAAATAGTATATAAGTAATTTAGTATGGTTGAACCGCTCCAACCACACTCCTTTTTGGGTGATAAGCTCCCGCACAATTTTTTAAGAGGCTGCTGATGGGCCATGGTGGTAGGTTTATGCTTCTCTTCTGGGTTGAGATGTCTTGTGAAGAAGTCGAAGTCTACCGATAATTAAGTCTGTATTAAAGATATTTCTTTTTCGAAAGGCACTGAACGAAGACTATTTAATTAGAGCAAAATCTATTTAAACTACCCTTAAACATACCTAACCTAATGCGTCCTTCATAGGTCGTAAGGCATGAAGATTGATGTGAAAATTCAGACAATCTCAACTACCGGTAGACTAAACATACATCTAATAGACCCCCACACCTATTTACTTAAAAAGTCTTAAGAGCCGCAGGTTTCCTATTAAATTATGTCGTTTTGTTTTGTGCCCTTTAGGTCCGAATCGCGGTATGCAAAAGGCGAGTAATAAATGTATCGCCGCTATCTTCAAAGGCGCATCTCTTTATAGCGAAGTCCGCGCTCCTGTCGCCATTAAGGAGGAGAGACACTGTGAGATACGATAGTTACTTAGTCGTATTAGCCAAATAAAGGTATATAGTCCTCCTCATCTATTTCGTTGACAGTGACACTAAACAAAAGATTGTGCGCCGCTGGTTAGGCCAAACTTTTAAAAACTCTGTTGCACGCGTGGCAGTATATTTGACCTGTAGGTGTACGTTTAGAAAGGATTAGGTCCTTTTTTACGTAATTGGCGTTTCATGCTTAACGTTGCAAAACGCTTTTCCACAAACGATGCCCTTAAAGATGGTAGGCCGCTGGGCCAGAAAGTTTCTCGAGTAGCAACCGCGTACTGGACGACGCGACGTTGGGCTCCCAACAATATTGACCGACGATCTGGTCGAGATCGTGTTCGTGGGAAACTGTTGGATGATGAACCCGATCGGTCTTTGTGGACATTCTTGGGGGAGGCCTTTCAGCAGTGGACGAATTTACCAAATAAAGGTATCTACAACACTGCGATACAATATAGAAGATAGAGAAACACCATGAGATGCGATAGATAATGGAGACAAGCTATGCGATAAGTTAGAAGACGGAAAAAACACTGTGTAACACGATAAAATAATGAGAAACACTGTGCTATACGGTACTTGTCGGAGAAACACTGTGTGATACAGTAGATGACGGAGTCACACTGTACAATACGATAGAGGACAGAGTAATACTGTGCGATAAGGAAAATGATGCATAAACACTCTGCGACACAGTATTTGATGGAGAAGCACTGTCCGTTATGATAGAAGACGGAGAAATACTCTTTGATACAATAAAAGACAGAGAACTGTGTAATACGATAGTAGATGGAGAAACACTGTGCAATACTATAAAAAACGAATAAACTGAAATTTGTCTGAGCTCTTTAGCACAGGGAAATGCGTCGGTCTGCTATTTCCAGTGGTTTAATGCTCTAAAGTAGATTTACAGTGTTAGCTGCGAGTGTATGCAACCCTAACTCAATGGTCAGCTCAATATTTATCGTTCCACTAGTGGCCATTACGAGTCAGACGCCATTTTTGTTTCATTCAGCCGCTTGCTGGCACGTGCACGATCTGCTGTTTATGTGCTTAGCCAGTATATACCCTGAATTATAACTTTCTAAACCTGACAAATGTATATAAAATAATGATTACTATACAAGTAAAGGTGAACCAACCTAAAAACCCGACTGATCTATAAAAAAACTTATAGTAAAAAAAAGTGTTTCCCTTCGGCATGGTCCCGAGGATGCTCACTATAGAATATAGCAATGCTAATACGTTGTACGAGGAAGCTGCCAGCTTTTCTAAATTATATCGTTACGTGAAAGAACATTCTGGAGTCTGCATATTGAGGCAACTGAACGTGTAACCATGATTCTGTTGGCCTGGTTTTTCTCCGTCACTTGTAGAGAAACCTTCGTGAGAAAAATCCGGTAAGATAGATAGAGTAAAGTAGAGTAGTAAGTAATCGTCAAAACCACGTATCTCGGTACTATCCTTAAACGAGATACGAGGTTTTGACGATTACAAAACGCCTAAATAACTACGTCACAGAAAACTTTGATTAGGAATTGTAACAAATATACTCATCCGAATGGAAAACGGACGAAATTAGTATCCTAAATTAACCTATATTTTACGATTTTGATGTAAAATCGAGGTCAAATTTTTTTGGGACATCCCAATTTAAATGTGAGGCATATTACCAAGATTTCAAGTTGCTAGAGTAAAAATATATTTACTGTCCATACAAATTTTCATCACCCTTTTCGCCCCTAAAATGGATGAAACATGACATAGCCTATGTCCTATTCTGATATATAAGGTACATAACTGGCAAGTTTCATAAAAAATCGTCCAGTAGTTTTTGAGATTAAGTGGAACGTAGGTACATACATACTTTCACGTTTATAATATAGTAAGGACAAGGATAAGGATTGTCCTGATAGTCGTTTCGGCGAACGATCTTATAGCGAAGAACCTCGATGAACATCTCAAGACTCTTGCTGGATGGCTAGAATCCGATGGCGACCCTAGTCGGTCAGAAGACTCAGAAGGCATCTTGGACACGGTGCGTTTAATCAGGAAGTTCCCCTCTCTGCGGCCCTAGCCACTGTTAGCTTGAGTCCTGCTCGGCTGTCGGAGGCACCCTGACCTGAATGGGTCATAGATGAAAGTATAAATAAAACAAAATTGTGTACATTTCACATTTACAATCAATTCTGCCCTATACTTTCTCTCCTCTTTTTACGACTTGGTTAGGACAACTTGATTGTACTAATTATTCAAGACCTACCAAAGGAGCCCCGAGATCTAGTACTCGACTTGAAACCGCGGCGCTTTGGTATTGAAATCACTTAAATAAACTATTTCAGACTCTGAGTTAAATATGAATGGGCAGCAAAAACAATGAGACAGCTCATGCCAGTGCAGGCGACGGATTTGGCTACGAAAAGTCTTATGATTGCAAGAATTTCAATGGCGCGTACGACCTTTGTTGCCAACCGTCGGTGCACCAAAAGGTCGGTAGGGGGCAGCACTGTTTATTTACTTATTTAAATTTTATTAAACTGGACAGGTGGACAATGAAATTGTCATTTGTGGTTTTTATTCGGTGCGATGACTTATTAAATGTATTCGGTAGCGGACAGACAAATGTGGATGAATAATGTGTATATAAATAGGTATATCGATACATAGAATTTGCGGCAAAACAAGCAATATGAAACATATAGATAAGGTGATTGGTGGTAAGATAGAAGAGTAAGGAAATTCGAAAGACTATCTTTATTTAAAAAAAATTCAGCACTTTCGGTTCAATTTTAGTTTTTTCCATACTTAGTAACAATCACTTTAAATAAAAAAAACGTATATACGTGATCAACTTCACGCTGCTTTGCTTAACTTTAAAATATTGTTAGAATACTTATTGGCATAATAAAAACCTATCAAAAATAATAATGAATCTCCAAAACACAGCCTCCTTTAAACATAAACCCACATGAATAGCCAATAATTTTTTATTCCTACTAGTAATAAATAGAACTACTAACTTCCGAATAATATCTCCATGCAAATCAATAGGAAATACCATAGACAAGAACGGGAATCGTCTCGGCACGTGCTGTGTATCCAGACAAACATTCGATTAAAAAATTATAAAAAAAGAATTTTGTCTATGTCCAGCTTTTTTATGCCGCAACAAAATCGATACCGTTATCTCTATATCCGTGCGTGAAGTTACATTTTCGTTTGTTATTTTTGTTGGGAATTATAATATTAACGTGGTATTTCGTCCGTGATGAGTTTGAGTAAATCCTTGTATAGCTAAGGGTGGTCCTTTCGACTTTTTTTTATGAATTTTTAATGTAATTTATGAGTGTGCGAGTACGTGGCGATGCTTGATGATTTCTGATGATTGAACTTGAATGGTTCCTATGAATCATAGTCGTCATAACACGTTGTGTTCGAAATTACCGATGGTATGATGGTATTAAGAAGCTTCTCCGTTTTAGCTTATGCAAAAATGCTTTCGTATGTCTGTCTGTCCGGCGGATGTCCAGCTGTTTTCTTCAAGTCTAATTTCTCAACCGATTCTAGTGAAATTTTGTGAGCCGGTTCAGTAAGTAGGTGTATGACTTTTTTTTGTCGATTATGTTTTTGATCTTTTTTTTTCATAAAGCTGATATGGATTGGAAGATTGGAAGAAGAAATTTTGTGAGCCGGTTCAATAAGCAGGTGTATGACTTTTTTTTTGTGGATTTTTTTGTTCAAAGAAGCTGATATGATAGGGATTGGAAGACTCACGAGAGCTGTACAACCTGTACTAGTTAAAATAAGATTACCGGCGAATGGTTTTGCTAGCGATAAAAAAGTGTTTAAAGCAGTTTATGCGTAGTCACTTCCTTTCGATTAGAGGCGAGACGTCTCGTCACTCTCGTCGCAACCCGCGCCTGATTTACATAACCTCTTATTGTTTTTTTTTCAATTGACTGAGGAAAGGATTATTGAAGAAATGACATTTCTTGTGTTTATTTATTACTAGCTGATGCTCGCAACTTTGTTCCTAGAAGAGAAAAAAGTCATAACCCTCTCTTTTACTTCAGCCTAGTCGGGTAAAAAGTATCCTATGACCATCTGTGGATGCCCAGCTACCCGTGTACCAAAAATGGTTAAATCGGTTTAGCGGTTTTGGCGTGATGAAGCTACAAAATCAATCACATACAAACATACAAAAAATAAAAAATAAATTGGATTTATTTACTTTCAAATACTAAGGAGTATCTTATGGTGTATTCCCGTACTTTATGATTTATGGTTTAAGTCATTTATTTCTCATAAAGAATCATATTCACTTAACATGAGAAATGTAACATCATGCATATTAATAATTAAAGACTTAACAATTGTCGATTTTGAATTTTACAACTCTAAAAACGTATAGATTATTCAATGGATTTCCGCAACTGTAGTTGCATGTAGAAATTGAATATCTGTACTTGAAGATATTTAAATAAAAGTGATACGGACTATTTGAAGCCCACTGAATCGAGAAATATTAAATTTTTTCTACACGCCAAAACGGCTAAACAGATTTTAACTATTTCTGGTATACGGGTAGCTAGGTATCCACATATGTTTATAGGATACTTTTATCCCACCTACACCGACGAAAAACAGGGGTTATGACTTTTTCTCCTCTGCGAAAGAAGTTGCGAGCATCGTCTATCCATACTAATATTATAAATGCGAAAGTGTGTCTGTCTGTCTGTCTGATACCTCTTGACGCTTAAACCGCTGAACTGATTCTTCTTGATTGATTCAAATTTGGTATGGAGATAGTTTGAGTCCCGGGTACGAACAAAGGCTACTTTTTATCCCGGAAAAATCCCCTTATCCACGATAAACGAATTTAAGGGGGTCGAAGCTCGCGGGTAGAAGGTAGTTATTATATACTTTTACGTATCGTAGCGATATATTAATCGATTAAAAAACTTTTCTTTTATATGAGTAGGTGTAAATCAAAGACTATATATTGCACACATAATCTCATTCCTCCTTCATTCAGTACTTTTTTGCCATTACTACTCTAATACTCTATGCAGCTGTGTGTGAAATTAAACACATCAACTCTAATGCCGATACATACACATACATAGAGTACCTTTCAAGTTTTTTACGTATGTGCCACACGATTTCACCGTACATGAAATATTGTTTATCATTTCCCATTCAGTAGACTCCCGGCGTGGTGATCAGAAAATTTTCCACAATTATCAAACTAGCCACCGTATCGAAGTAGGCCAATTGGCACATTTCTGCCACGTGCGCTATCTACTGATGTCCTTTTTACCCAGTTCCAACAAACCAAAACATCGTGTTATAGACCATTGTTCGCTGTTTTCAAACATACGGAAAATAAAAGAGATCCCTCGATAACGCTGATAAGCTTATGACTGGAAGGTGCCGGCTACTTCGTCCGCGGTGGAGAAAAAGGCTAACATTATTTTTAGGGTTCCGTAACAAGCAATGGCTGCCAACAGAACCCTTACTCCTGCTAAGCCTCGGCTGTCTGTTTATCTATGTAGGCTGTAGATGTATCCTAATCCTAATAATTGTATGTATGAAATCCCGGATAGTCGCCCCGAGGGTATAGCCTCGATTGCAATTACTCTTGTTTCGCGAATGAAACTTATGTTATTTTATTTATCTATCGAGAGATTCTGCAACTACAACTAAGTTGACCGTGTTGCATGTCTCTGTGCGATTGCATGGGACAGCTAGGTGCGATCAAAGTTTTTGCGGGATAAATGTCCTCTTTCCTGACGGGGCATCTATCCTAAACGTAATTTACATGGATCAGGCAACTATCCCTTATGGGATAGTGGTCTCAAAATTTAGAGGTCAGCAAAAATCGCAAAGACTCTGGAAATATCAAAGATAACGTTTATTCCTTCTATAAATTGCCTACCCGTTTTACTAATAAAGAATCTCGCTTTTTGTACCAAGAGATATAAACTAATTTGAAAAAGTGGGGCAACTATCCGGGGCCTTACCCTTCGTTCCTCTTCATTTTAAAAACCACTTAACGGATCTCAACGAAACTTTTCAGTAATGTTATACCTACAGGCATCAGAATAATACAAAGGCTACATTGCATCTCTGCGCGGACAAAGTCACGGGCAGCAACTAGTATTTGATATTTTCACAGTCTTCTTCTTCCTCTCCGTATCACATTATTCGGAGTCGAGACTCCTCCCTTTTTTACGCCAAGTCTTGCGATCTTGGGTTGTCGGTGTTGCAATTGGGCTTTCTTGAGGTCTCTTTCTAGGTTCTCCCGTGAAGTTGATAGCGGACGAATTGTTCAAGGCAATGGAGACGGTATATTCTTCGTGATAGTACATGCCCATATTGAATAATAAAGTTAATACAATCTTCACTATATTATAATAAAAATATTTACATTGAGTACCTATATAAAAAATATATTTAAAAAAAACACGCTTAAATTAAATCACCCAAATCTGACCCGGTGGGCAGGGTTCCCCTTAGACTGGCTGCGTTCCCCCTTTGTATTGATATGCCAATACTTTGAGCGAGGAACGAGCCAGCACTATGGTCCCCGGTGGCGTGTATGCGCGTTTTTGACAGGGCCCGAACCAATTGGTGGACAATACGTTAGGGTACGGAAAATGGGGAACACAGAAGTTAGTACTTTTTTGTTTTACTTTTACAATATAGTGGTCGCTTTATCAAGAAATAATAGGTATAAAAGAAAGTTATGGATTATAATTATAATATGTTTTTGTGTACAGCGGTACGGAATTTTTGTACATAAAGCCCGACTTGCACTTGGCTGGTTTTTTACCGTAGTTGAGCAAAACATTCTACAGCCATGCTGCCATGTACAGCTATACGTATACCAAAAATGGTCTATAGTAATTCACCCATGTTTATCGAACCCAACTGAATACATGCCCCATGTACGATTGTACATAGTTAGAAAGTCATAACCCCTCTTTTTTTCTTTAGCATAGTCGGGTAAAAAGTCTCCTATAACCATCTGGAGATACCCAGCTACTTGTGTACCAAAAATAGCTGAATTCCGTTAAGCCGATTTAGCGTGATGAAGCCACAACGACACATACAAACATAAAAACATTTAATTTTACAACCTTATGAACCAGTCTTTCTCAAAGTGGGTGATAACGCCCCCTTGTGGCTGCTGGAGGCCTAGAGGAGGGGGGTAAGGGGTCCAGAAAAAAATGGGGGTGTTGTAGTGGTTTAGGGGGGGCGATTTGTAATTTCATCGACTTAATATTTTAAAAGTCTTTGACATTTAAACTTACTGCACAACATCAATTATTTACTTAGTTCATATTTCTATCCCGTTGATTGTATAAATAAAAACTAATCATATTGATTTTTTCTGCGGATTCACCCGTGCATATACCTAGATAGATAGAGATTTGATTGTTTCGGGATGAAAAGTAGCGTATATCACTCTCCGGACTTTCTTCTATGCCTATCCCAAAAATCAGGCTAATTAGTCACTCCGTTTCTAAATTAAAAAAAGAGACGCAAACAAACAAAGAAAAACACACAAACACACTTTTGCATTTATAATATTAGTTCCGATGATACCCCGCGCGGACCAGGCTAATATAGCACACTATAATCAAATAATTTAAAGTTACAGTTTTTTTTAAGTAAAAAAAATAGGGGGCGCTGAAAAGCAATTTATTTTTAATTTGGTCAGGAGACAAAATAATTTTGAGAACCTCTGTTATAAACAATAGTATAGAATATAGATTTTACTTCTAAGTAATACATACAAAAAACGAGTTGTTTTTGCAGGAGCTTCCTGATACAGATATTGCATACTTAATAGGAAGTCCTTAGTCCTAACTTATTACCTCATACACTGTATATTTAGTGGAAATATTTTTTATCTTTTTTTTCACAAGTAGATGTTTCAGAAACTTAAAGATTTTTGTTTATATTATAACACTACATTGATTTTATGTGAAAGTAGCTGACATTTACGAGTACTTTCCTCTGCTTAGTATTTCAACAAAACTGTTAAAACTGTGTATTTATAAAAAACTAGAAAGTTATGGCATAATTTATTATGAATAACTAAAGCGAATATCAACTTGATATTTTTTTAAGTTTTAAAAGTAGAGAGAGGGAAAGGTTTACGTAGGTCACTCAATAAGTTTTGAGATGCTCGAAATTCGAAAATGGAACGCACCTGAATTATATGTTTTTTAAAAGAAAATTTATTTAAGAATAGAACAAAAGTTGCAAATTCGCTCCAATTTAAAAAATGAATATGTCACAGTAATTTTTCTAAAACGGTTCCCGCGTTTTATCTTTGTAACGATGGAGCTTAACCGCGAACATTTGCGTGCTTATGATATTTTATGATTTAAAATTTGGTTTATCTGAACAATTGTGTTTGCATCGATTGCAGTCAGCGTTAGGAGATTCTGCTCCTTCACGGGCAACAGTTTTTAGATGGTTCAACGAATTTAAAAGGGATAAAGCCAGCCTCGAAGATGACCACCGAAGTGGTCGCCCGCAAACAGCAGTAACTGCAGAAAACGTGTGAACTACTGAAATGTTTTTGCGAAAAGATCCACGAATAACATACAAAGACATATAGAATATCTTAGGCGTTAGCATCATTCTACATCAACATCTTGGAGTAAGGAAGCTCTGTTGTCGTTGGATACCACGTTTGCTCTCCGATACTGAGAAACATGCAGGCTCGTGTAGATTGGTGTCGTGAGATGCGTCTACGATTCGACAACGGGACATCGCGGCGTTTATCGGAAATAATTACAGGTGACGAAACATGGATTTTCCAATATGACTCGGAAAACAAGCGGCAATCGTCAGTATGGGCCTTCTCAGAGGGAAAGTTATCAACAAAACTACAAAGACCTCGTAACGTCGGCAAAAAAATGGTAGCTAGTTTCTTTTCACGGGGCGGATATTTATCAACATCAATGCTGGAAAATTATAGGTCAGTCAACTCTGATTACAGTAGCATTGCTGCAAGTTTTCAAAGCAGTGCGAGAGAGGAGACCAAAGACTAAACTTCGGGGAATCTTGCTGCATCACGATAACGCCTCTTCTCATACATCCCTCAGAACAAAGGCGTTTATCGAGAAAGCTGGGATAGAAACCTTACCACATCCACCCTACAGTCCTGACTTAGCTCCCTGTGAAAGAAAAAATAAAAGGGATTTTTTTTTCGAGTGCTGATGAAGCCGTAGCCGCATATGAAGAAGCAATTTCGGACCTATCTGATGAAGACTGGCAAAAGTGCTTCCAAAGTTGGTTGTGACGAATGGAACTTTGTATAGAGAGTAATGGAGAGTATTTTGAAAAAATGAAAAATAAATAATACTAATACTATCTTCAATACTTTCTTTTTATCTCAAAATTTATCGAGTGACCTACGTATAATTAGAATCAACTTTTTCTTAAAACACCCTTATACATAATATGAACCGAAGAGTAACATTAAGTACGTTTTATCCTGCAAATTAATTAAGAGTGCGTTTTACAGATATTGCACAGATTCCGAAGCACAAAGAATAAATAGTACCTACACTGCTAAACGAAGTATGAAATGCACCAATTTCCAATAATAACTTTCCTAATTGTATCTCTGAAAAAACCTACAAGCATTTTTGAAAACGCCCATCGACATAATATCGACCAAAGAGTAACATAACCTACGTTTTCATCTTTATTTTTTGAATAAATATAATGACTGACTGCAACAAAAGCTACCTAATTTTATTTGCGCTTTGAACGTCAGCACGTTGCGACATTTATGTTTATGTATGCAAAAAACTCACGTCATTCCGTGGCTCCGTCGTTGCGTGTAAAAAGGACAGATTATCAAACAATACACACTTTCACATATATAAGTTAATTGTACCAGTGCTTGACACTGTCTCGATTTTTGTGACCTTCATTCATAGCAATGGTGAGAGATTGTGCATAATTGGAAACAAATATTGACAAACGTTGGCAAGGTAAACGAACGTGCCAACATTATACATAATTGTGGTTGAAAATGTTAGTTGGGGAAAAATAAGAATCATACTAGCCTCTATATATTAGCCTTTAAGAAGCTCGGCGTGCTCAACAGATGGAGACAGTATTTTACTCCGGCCCACCTCCTACAGCTTTACAAGGCACAGGTCCGCCCGCACATGTAATACTGTTCTCATCTGTGGGCTGGGGCTCCACAGTACCAGCTTCTCCCTCTAGACCGCATTCAACGGAGAGCGACTCGTATCGTCGGTTGCCAGCGTATTTCAGATCAACTTGACTCCTTGGCACTGCGTAGAGATGTAGTCTCGCTCTGCATTTTTTATCGCTTGTATAACGGAGAGTGTTCCGAGGAATTGTTCGGGTTGATCCCTTTCCATCTTCGTCTTACGCGACAATATTTCCATCCTCGCCACTTAGATGGTTGGCAGTCCGCAACTGTGCGTTTTTCTAGAAATTTCCTGCCTCGCACGACTGAACTGTGGAATAAATTGCCGCATGCAGTATTTCCGGACCGATGCGATCTTCAAACCTTCAAGAAAAGAGCGTACTCCCACCTGAAAGGCCGGCAACGCACTTGTGACTCCTCTGGTGATGCAAGTGTCTATGGGCGACGGTGATCGCTTACCATCAGGCGACCCGTCTGCTCGTTTGCCCCTTATGCCAAGTTAATTGTATTCAAATTATTTGGGCAGCAAAATTAATGATTGGTCATTATCATTATATTTGCTGCCAGTTAATGGTTTAGCTCCTTAATCGTATTTTTTTGATTTCCTTTAATTTTAGCAGGTGCTAGTACCCGCTAATACAATCGTCTATGGATGGGGAGACATTTCAGAAACGAAAAATATACCGCCAATTCATTAGTAACCACTCAAGTAACTCAACCAATATGTAGGGAATGACAGATATTCATTTCATTTTCGAATTGTCTCCCTATCGGAAAACCCGGTATGACTTGTTGGCGAGCTAAGTGGACTGTATTTATTGATATTATAGGTATTAAATGGGATTTACTTGATATAATCGTTAAAAATATTATTAAACAAGACAATCACGTACAATATCAAACTGACAACTAAAATTCAAAATCAGCAACAACTCGTTGCTAATCAAATAATATATAAAAATAGTATATTACTGCAGAGGGAGGGAAAAGTCATTTCGTGGATGAGTACGGTTTTGAAGGACGAGGCGTAGCCGAGTCCTTCAATAGATACGAATCCACGAAATGACATTCCTGCCGAGGCATGTATACTGCTTTTTCTCCAAATATGCGAGGAAATTTAACACATGTTTATGTATTTTATTTTCGTAAAAATAACACGACAGACAATCTTTGACAAAATGAAATTGACGTTCCCGCCTTGATTTTTTTTTAAGGATATTAAAGTTAAAAGTTTTGGGTCCGAATTGTATATTTGATTATAGTAATGAAAATAAATAAAAAGAAAACCTATAGCAATAGTTAAAATAAATATATGCATTATTACTTTTAGTTGAATCGGCAATTCCCAAACACACAACATTTAAAAAACATACCTTTGCTACAAAATATAATTATCAGTCCCACAAGATCATTAAGACTATATTATGATTTGGACACAATAATTATTGTTTTTTTCTATTATTATTGGCATTAACCATGCATTTAACTAAACGCAGAAAACAATTAAAGTTATTTTTTGAAATCTCGGTTTTAATACGTTACTATTGGCTGTATGGTAAATTTTCAAAGTCTTGGATGAAATTAAAAGTAAAAACCTGCACAATAATGTACACTTCCAAGGACTGTCCGAGAAGTAATGCCACTTTTTTAAAATTGATTATCGTATCAACGTATATAACGATGGACTTCGCGGTGTGTTTTTACTACATTAATGGGAACATTTCCGAGCAAGTTGGAGAAAAACATATTACTAAAGAGGTGGCATCACAGCCAGTCGGCAACATGACCCGGGTATTATAGTTTTTTTAAGTACTTAAAAGAACTGACTTAATAGGAACTCGAAGGTGCCCTCAAGGTGCAACCTCGTTCGCGGAAAAAAAGTCATTACTTATCTTATTTTTTACTCAGCGCAATCGGATAAAAAGTTTATTATATTATCCTATAACCTTCTGTGGATGGCCAGCTACCCGAGTACTAAAAATAGTTGAAATCCGATTAGCGGTTTTGACGTGATGAAGCCACAACGACACATAGGTACAATTCCCGTGAAATTTGCCGATTTAGACATTTTTCAAGATTCTTTGCCATTCCTAAGGCGTAAAGTGTATCAGCTGATTAGTGTTGTGTCCTTTTTGTATGTTTTTATTTTGAATTCGTAACCAAAACTGTAAAAATATTGAAAATATTTTGAACAAAATTATTAGGTGTAAAATAACTCAAATATCAATAATACCTATGCCCTTAAACTATTTCTGAATGCTGATGCACGCCTGTTATTGGTGCATAAACAGGTTTCGAGTCTCTGTGTTTGTATTTTTACTGATATTGTTTATGTACTGTTAGTGTGTCTTATATATAAATAAATAAAATTATTCTGAGCCCGTTGTGTCCTACTGCTGGGCAAAGGCCTCCCCGTTCTTCTTCAAATGGTCTCTACCCTGGCCGGTTTCTGTCCCTTCCTTAAGAAAGGAGTCTAGCTCATCCCGCCGATGAGGTCTGCCGCGTCTCCATTTAGAACTATCGGGTCTCCACTCTGTGGCAATCTTGGCTCACAGCTCACTCGGCATGCGGCAAACATGACCAGCCCAGTCTCACTTTAACCTGGCCGCCTTCCGAGCGACCGAAAACACATACAAACATATAAAAAATAATTTTCCACCCAGTGTCCTTCTTATAGTGCGTTTGACTTTTTTTTAATATCTTCAATGTACATACATTTCATTTTTACAACTTTATAATCGTGTAGATAAGCCAAATAGGGATTATTTTTAGCGAATCGAGCTTCTTGTTTGAGTATTTTAAATAAGTAAAAGGTTTACACAGTGCTACATACTTTTAGTTTATTGGGGGCCGCATGCCAGTTGAAGTATTTTCTAGACTAATGCGTACTAGAGCAATTATGGGTGCAGGCTTTTAGGCAGAAATCCTGCGCGCGCATGTTAATGGCCACGCAGGCGCGCGGGCTGACTCGCACACCACAGGCGGTGTTGGTTTAATGAACAGATTTTCGGATCTAAATTGTTTTTTTGTTAATCTACTCGTAAACTACTACGAAACCGTTAACTTATCAGGATTGTCACAAAACAAACTGGGTTACACAGGATGAGCTTTTCAAAGATCCTGTTTTAAAGGTTTTGTAACTATGACAAATGATTTTACGACAATCATTACTTTATGACTTTCAATAATTATGCGTTACAAAGGGATCCGCAGTTTTTAAAACTGTGGATCATGCACCCTAAACGGACGTGACGATGTTTAACACTTTGGCTACCGACTTTTTCGTAACGCTACGCTCGTAACCAATAACATGGGAAGAACCGTATGTAGCGAAAACTTGCTACGAGCAGATTGTCCGCTGAGGGGGCTCGCGGTCGTAAATGTGTTAACAGATACCACAAGAGATGCCGATTTAACAACTCTAGCGGGGATTGAACAACTGCTAGTGCACTAACTACTAGTTTCTGTTTGGCCTTATGGTTGACTGGTAGAGAATGCCTTAGTCCGCGATTTGTAACAGTTTGTATTGGGCAATAAAGTTAAAAGTAAATGAAGTAAATAAATAAAAATCTACGAACCATCACCTTAATGCCCGTAGCACACCTCCGCCGCGAATCCGCGAAACGCCGTACAGAGCGCGCGAAACTAAGGCGGAACTTCCTTGGGTTTGACGTTTCGCGGCGGAGGTGTGCTACCGGCATAAAAGTCGTGTCCTACGCCGCTGGACTATCAACAAATCAATATGTACTTTATCTCATCTCGTATTCTGATTAAAGAGCAGAATATGAGTATAGATGTTATCGTGTCAGTAAAGCTAGCCCATCCTGATCCACTCTCAAATTGCGGCGAATGCTACCTATACATATAGCTATGCGAGCGCAGCCACTGGGAAAACCTACTAATAAATAATAATGAACCCAATTAAACATTAATTGGAGTGCAAAGTATGTTTGACATGGCCTATGAATTTATATATGAGTGTCAATAAACGTTTGACGTGATAACGTCTTATAAATCGATTAACGCCGGCTGCAAGAAGTAGTATCACGTTCCGCGTGCAAGTGAGAGCGCAGAACAAGCGATAGAGAGGCACGATCGGCCTAAGCGTACGGCTTGTGACGCATCAATCTCTCTTCCACATTATCACGTAAAATTATCGTCCGTAAACCGACTTTACAGACAACCATTTTATGTCCTTTAAAAAGTTAATCTACCCATTAATGTAAATTTAGTTAAAGTATTTTCTTAAATAATTATTTTTTGCGCGCAGGCTTTTAAGCAGAAATCCTGCTCGCGGATGTGAAGGGCGACGCAGGCGCGTGGTAAAGCTCGCACACTATAGAGAAAGTCTTGCTCTAAGTATAGAGATTTTTATGAACGTTACTAATGTATCTAATTAGATACCCTAATAGTAGTTATCCTGGCTTTCATGTATCCTATTGGATACATGTCCTGAGTTGATTTAAACTTACAAAATGTTCACTCATTATCACATCAGAATTTCTTAGTAGAAGGTAGCACTAACCTAAAATTTCTCGAAATCCAGATTTGCTCCTGAAGTACAACATAGGCTACTTTTGGAAAATGCAACGTTTGTAAACAGCAAAAACATGTTTTCTGCGTGAGTAAAACTGCGGCAAAAAACCTACCTGTATAATGAAGGTCATAAGACGTATTATTACTGTCATAAGCAAAATATTTTCGAATTTACTTAAGAACATTTACATTAATGCGTAAAAAATACTGACCAGTAAAATGTTTACATACAGTAAATTCCTGTATATCACTAATTCAAAGCGAGGCGTCCCAATTAAAAAGACAGCACTGAAAATGAGCTCTAAAATGAAGTCTCAGACCAACACCCCCAGCGGGTGTACACGTCAATATTTTATTTATCGGCGTGCGGTATCTGGCGATATCTTGGCAGCGATACGCGATGGCCACTGGCCAGGTAAATGAGGCCGGGAGACACTGCCGCGGTGCGGTGTACCCGCTTACAAATCGCAAAACGACGCAACTTAATAGGGATTCCTCGGTACGTACACCCTTTTAAGGGCGGAGCGCGGTGTACTAGTGATTTATTCGCTTTATTACAGGAGATAAAAATAGAAGAGTACATGTGAAACTGTAAAGTTACCAGCGTCAACACGGGCCAAATTATGTGCAACAGGACTTCTTGAAGTAATGACAAGATAACTGAAATGCTTACTTTATATTAAAAACTTTATTTTTCTAAAAACGGCTGTGTGTATTCGTTAACAATTAGCTCAAAAAACAAAACGTATTACATTGAAAGACTCGCGTGATACATATGTCCCGAAATTTTTACAACTCACAAAGCTACTAGTCTACTTCTTCTAGTCATAATCTTAGGTATAGCTATTTTAAACATGTTTCGTCTGTCCTTTAATATTAAAGCTTATTTAAATAGACTAGGTGAAAAATTGCGTAGTATTCTTACTCTGCATATTCATCATACCTTAGAACACTCTCGATCAACTCCCCTTACAAACAAAATAAACTAAATTGAAATCGAACCATATCCGTTCAGGAACTACGATGCCACAGATGGACACACAGATACACTTCTAACACTTTTTTTTGTCACCAGTTATAAAAACAAAAAAAAGTACTTATAAACTGTATAAGCACTTTTTTTGTTCTATAATATACAGTATATTTCTTACGCCATTCATTTCCCAAATAGAAAACAGTCAACCTGTAGGCTATTTATCCACGTTTCCTGCGCATCGAGCGCATGCGCATCCCGATGTAAATGTGGTGCGCGGGAGTCGATTTATTGCGTAATTGATTTCCGGCGATCCACGACAGACGGATGGAGATGTCGCTTATAAGCTTTATAGGAGCTTATTCAGCGCTTATAAATTATAACACTCATACTCTTAGGGCATTTAAACACCGGAGACAACAAGCCGTATCATTACGAAACAAAATTTAAATGCATTTTAGCGGAAGGCAAGGTACCGGACCGCACATCGGTAGTATTCTTATTTCTAGAAACACACACAATAAAAAAAACACCTATAAAATGACGCACACACACACTGACAATGTAATGTAAGGTATACCCGGGTAAGACCGGATAAAAGGTAAGGTCGGATGAAAGCAATTTCCACCGAAACGGTAGATATTTTTTTATCAATGGCAACATAGTGTGCTGGTAAGGGGGGGTACAGAAAAACGTTACGTTACATAGGAGGGGTGGGAATCTCAAAAAAATGCGTTACGTAATACTTGAACTCTCCCTTACCCAGGTATACCTTATCTATAAACTGACTCTATTATTTCACTTATAGGCTTTCCAATACATTTGACGGCTAATTTTGTGTACGAATGTGAAGCCACGTTACTCTCGCTGAGGTAAACTGGTTGCCAAGAAAAAAACAGATCATTTTTAAAAGTCTCAACCGATTTTGTTGGACCGTAGCTAAAAACATTCTCGAAGAAGCCACCTACAAGCATATGGCACAAACAACTAAATCAAAATTGGCCTATTCGTTCAAGTGATACACAGACAAACTTATAACACCCCTCTTTTTTCGTTGGGGTTTAAATATGTGTATAGATCCCGAATTTTATTCTAACCGCATTTTCTCGCCTCTATAAGATGAGAGGATTCATTTTTTTCTTTAAATTGGAAGGCCTATGAGCCTAGGCTCGGAAGCGTTTATTCAACACAAAAATAAACAAAATTATTGACGAAGGTAAAAAAAAATTGAGTCTTAAGCGTCGCAATTATTGACACCCTGAGTCCAATAATGGACACTATAAGACACCGTTGTTACTCGAAATTCAGTTTGAAGGTTCCAAATATTAAAGCAGTGACCTTAGATTAAACAATATGAACCGATTTGATAAAATTTAAAGTTGTCTAAAATGTATATAGACATGAAAATGTTATAAGTACTCACTATATAACCGGCTACCAACTAAAATGTCAGAGTTTTCTTTATCCCGAAATACAGAAACACTATCCTTATAAAACTCCGTCAACAAAATTCGACTCTATACCCTTTTGCTTTAATGCAAAATAAAAACTCTTCCACCATTTGTCTTATAACACTTCACCAATGCGTAACCCACGTCGCTTCTTTTAATCCAAAACGAACTATGTCCAAAAGGAAAATGATTCCATTTTTAAACCTATCTCGACTCTTTAAGTCCAATAAGGTTTTCGCGTTGGTTTTGTTTCGCGTTCTTTTGTTTCGTGTCACATGTTGCTACTTAGTCCTGACATCGGTCGCTGCGCAGCGGGATTCTCAAAGCGCATGCGTGGACAGGCTACTGCGTCTGCCCTGTACATATATTTATAGTATAAAACTTTAAGCAGAGGCCTTACACTCCGGATACTGGGACTAATATTTCACCTCAATCTCAGACCATAATGGTGGATAATTTCGCATCCAGATGATTTGGAAAATCACATTCGTTTTACGTACCAGAATAATATATGATCAGAGCTCTAAAATCTGACTGCAAAGTATTTGTTTATATCAGTCTCATAACCTCATACGTCAAAATTGTTTAGGCTGCAGAGCTTGCCAACGAAGTAGACATACATACCCACATCTATACTATTATAAAGTTGTAAAAATGAAATGTTTGTATGTGTCGATGTGGCTTCATCACGCTAAATCGGGTAAACGGATTTCAACTATTTTTGATATACGGGTAGCTGGACATCCACAGATAGTTATAGGTTATTTTTTATTTGAAGTGCGCGAAGAAAAAAAGAGCGTTATGATTTATTTCTCCTTCGCCGACGAAGTTGCGAGTACCTTCTAGTTTATAATATTAGCATAGATTGCTTGTAGAATTGATAACAAACGGGGTAGAAGACTTTTTAAATAGCGATCGCGTACGGAAGACCCAGAATTTGAGCTTGAAACCGGTTGCAAATAAACCGGTATATATTTAGGTTAAACCGATTCATTATGTAGGTTACGTTACGTTCGAATGAATTGATTTGGGGACGTTATCCACTGAGGGTGCGCTTTCTAACCGGTTAACAGATTTCGTTCCCTGTTTGTGCTCCGAGATTTTAATCGTTAAAATCAGTTTAGCCGTTTTGGCGTGATGAAGCCCCGACGACCACATTCAAAAAATCCAAAAAAAGATATTTTGGTTTGTGGACCGAAAGCGTGACTTTCAAATAGTCTGAATCACTTTTTTTTAACATGTTTAATATACAGATATTTCATTTCAACATTTCAAAAAAATACGAAAAAAACTGTCCCAAAACACGCTTAAATACAAATAGAAATATAGAAAGAAAGAAAGAGAATAAATTTATTCAGACACATAGACAAAAAAAAATACAAAAGAAAAATAACTGAAACTATGCCCTGAAATTGTCCCAACTCAGCATAACGCTGGCTCGGGAGCCTGCGCTGATTTTTCGGTGAGACCATTTGTTAAATTACGTTTAATATTCATTAATTTACATAAATAGAATTAACTGCGATTTCCCATACGCTGCATGTAGCTCATTGCCATCTTGTTTATTATTATTTATGTATTGTTATGCTTGTTTTCTTTTTTTTTTTGTTAATAAGCGGCAAAGTAGGGTATTTCGCCAATAACTGACCTGATTATTAAATTACTGGCCACAACTGCTATCGGCGTTTACTGCATGATTTGTAAAAATACTCCAGTGTGCCTACCATGAGCTGAGGTTACGTTACGATCGGCGCTAGCGAGAATCTCGTATCGACAGTCAGTGCACCTTTTTCGCACGCGCTAATAGTGCGAAAGAGATAGACCGTCATGGAGCGCTCGATACTCGCTCATTGCCGAACTCATGGTAGGGCGCACTGGGGTATTTAACTAAAACAACACATAGTTGTGTTGCTGAAGGCGTGACGTTTTATTTAATTAAAAACTATCAACTCCATGTTCAATCCATGATTTGCAAAAGCTAGAACAAACGTATCTTTAACCTCGTGTCAATAGTTGGCCGGCATTGTTGAATGTCGATCCAGTGATCTCCGCGGTATCCCTAATTAATTGTACTTTGATTGTGCCCGTCAAGATACCATCGGACTGATGCGGCGATAGCATCGGGACCCAGGATTGAAGAGGTATTACATTGTCGATTCGATCGATAAATTTAAGTAGATTGATTTATGTTCGATGTTTGTCAAAACGTTTTTGTATGATACGATACATGTAGTTCGACGTTGCTTCTGCACCGGCCACTCTTCTAGTTGTTGTGAGTCAAATTTTGCGATTTAAATTTGATCCACTTGCGTTTTCCGATTTTAAAAGAGCCAACACTTGATAGATCTGGGTTTCTATTTTATTACAGATTTTATCCATCATAAGAACAGTTCCTTTGGTATCTTAATATTGCATTGTCGCCGAACTTACATGTAGTACAAAGTACCTACTGCCAAATTATGAGTAGCGCAATCGGAAACCGGGAAGTGGGTGCAATTTCGTTTCCACGATTTCACCTACACAAACATACTAATGCGGCAAGTTTGTATAAATTATGTTAAGTACGTTATGGACATCAAAATTGAGGAGTATCAAAATATGTATCATTTTATTTATTGTGCGATAAATGCAACCACTGGATACAATGCATGGTGCTGGTGGAATATCTGAATTTTGCTGTCAATATGATAATTTTTGATTTCTTGACTACTAAATTTCATTTTTGATACTAAATACTAGCCCCGATGCTGATGAGTTTGTCCAGTAATATAAACAACTATTACTTTTATTTAGATATTTAATATTTATTAGATGCTTAGCGCAAACGACTAAGTAATAGGAATAATAATAGTAATGTTGAACGTAGTTTATTTTCATTGTTTAATGTAAATTATATAACGCTTCTAATGTAGAAAAAAAGGCATCTTAAAAACTATTGTCCAAGTCAAATTTCGGTCCCCAACTGCACTTCTTGACTCATAGGCTCGAAGCAAAACCACAAAATAAGTAATAGTACACAAAACTGTCAGCATCTGTGCCGTGTCACTCGCCCTTTTTACGCCTGTTTAATTTGTAACTTGTTTTTTTATCTAAAACATTATTTCTTTACAAATAGTTGAACTTAAAAAACTGTAACTAGACGTAAACTTATGCATTGGGGCTAGTAGTACCCAAAAGCTACTCATCTAACTGGGAAATATCTCGGTGTCGAAAGTATAATGCAAAACTGAGGACGCTTGACCATTTCATCAACATCATCATCATTTCAGCCATAGCTAACATAACTGCTGGGGACACAGGCCTCAATAGATTTCCACTCGGGCCGGATAGAGGTGACCCGCATCCAGCTAGTCCCCGGTCGTCCAACTATCTTGCGGGTGGCCTCTCCACGCTGTGCTTACCGGTTCGCGGTCTCCACTCGAGAACCTTTTTGCCCCAACGGCCATCGGTTCTTCGAACTAAGTGCCCTGCCCATGGCTACTCAGTTTGCTTATCCTGTTTGCTATGTCGGTGACCTTGGTTCGTCCACGAATCTCCTCACTGCTGATTCAATCTCGTAGAGAGATTCCGAGCCTAGCCCTTTCCATAGCTCGCTGGGTGACTCTGAGCTTCCTTAAGAGGCCCATAGTTTGAGACCACGCCTCGGCTCCGTAAGTCATCACACTGGCTGAAGACTTTCGTCTTCAAGCACTTGACCATTTATTTATCGATTAATAACCGCGATCACCCTAGTCCAAGAAAATGCACAATTTAATAGCCGTTTCATTTTATTAAAATTACCCAAGCTTACACGCTTTTGCAACACTTGACGCTGTACTTTTTAAAAGTTTTGACAGCTAAAAGCCCACGTTATCAATAGCTATCGGGCAATCAGCCGGTATCTGTATCGGCGCGATGCGATATAGCGATAGTCGGAGATAAATGCGCGCCGAAATACGAGCGAGCAAAAAGGCGCGGGCGCAGGACGGCGGCGTTCTGTAGTGCGCAAGTAACCACAGAAATTGTGATAATATGATTTTGATATTTATTTTACAAAAAAGCGCTCGCAACTTTGTTCGTGATGCGGAAAGAAGAAAAGTCTTAACCCTTATCGCTGTGCCGTAGTCGGGTAAAAGTATTCTAAAATCATATCAAACGTACGTAAATTGTTATGAACCATCCGTATTTTGCTTTTTTCTTCTATTATAATTTAACTTTTTATAAATTCTGGAAAATTACGCATGTTCAATTAACTTACATATTTGTTTAAGTAATTTTATATGAGCAGTACTGGTTGTTGTATTGTGTTGTGATGTAGATGCTGGTCCTCACATAGATATTCCGGTTGAACATGTAAACGAAGAAAAAAATTTTTTTATCTATTTTCTTGGTTCTCTTCTGCAGCGTGGGTCCGGCGGCGCGGGCAAAGGCAGGCGACACTGTTATTTAGTGTCGCGCGGTAGCACACGCCGGAGTTGTAGGAAGCTGCGCGCGCATATTCAGAAGAATACCTTATTTTGTGCTGCGCATATGGAAATCCGTGGACAGTTTGCTGGCTAGTTCTTATTTAGGCTGCGTAATGATCAAAAGTAAATGTTTATGTATAAATACAATGACGGCTTGATTAGTCGCAACTGATATGAAAGGCGTATAAATTCGAGTTACTAGATCCACATCTATTGAAAGTTCGCGGAGAAAAAAAAAAAAGAACCAAACCTCTATTTTCCTTATCATAATCGGGTAAAAAATGTCATGCATTGCATGCCTAGAACCATGTATAAAAATTGAGAAAAATTCACCCATTATTTTGTTGTCCAACATCCTTATGAAATCTATTGCACTGGTGTTGCGTTTAGCGATGGAAATCACAAAAACGCAAAAAGGTATATATTTTTACATAAATACAGTTGAAGTTTTGCTTACCATCACTTAAACTATACTTATGCTTATATACCATTCGATAGCTTAAATAGGAAGACTTGTAAAATAAGCGGAGACCATTAACTATTGCGACCTTTAGTTTCCCATAAAACCTATAGGAACAAGCTAGGAGTTACCTTTAAGTTCATATTGGACACGACAAAAGAATTCGCCTGCGTTTAAAAAATAAATCCTTTTCCGAACGTTGGTGAGCTTCATTTTATTTGTATTGCGAAAGAAGATACAATCTTTCGTTCCCAGTGAGTTTACAAATTAAGGACACTAATGGGGTAGATATTTAAAAATTGTTTAATTGTACTCGGAAAGAATAGCTTGGATAAGACTTTAACAAACTTTTATTTAACTTGCCATGGTTGTTGCATGTTAGTTTTGTTCAAGTGCATACGTGCATACCAGTTCGTAGGACTATTGTTAGTTAGTTTAGTAGCACTAACTATTATTCATTTTATAGCATAGGTCAAATCTTGCAAGCTGAAACCCGCGACGATTAGGTAAATAGGTGCTACCTATTCCGATCTCTGGCAATTACCCTCATCGAGTCTTTTTCTTATTTTTTGATATGTTTACTTCTCAAAACGTTCCGTGACGGTGTATCAACGCTACTCGTACGCCGGCGATCGTCGCGCTGACCATTCAGAAAGCGGTGCGGTGCGATCGTCTTATTTGTAAAGTCAGTACCTAATGGTTTAACACTCTTTGAGTAGGTTCTTCTGAAGTAAACAATAAACATATCAAAATGTTTAATTATCGGCGTATCAACACTACGCCACCATCTTCGTGTCGATAGTATAAGAAGTTGGGGCGATGCGATCTCCTTATCTTCTACACTTGATCAATAGTCTAACACTCACTGAGTAGGTACTTCAGAAGTAAACATATCAAAACGTTGTAGTGTCGGCGTATCAAACACTACGCCGCCGATCGTACAGGAAGCGGCACAATGCGACCGTCTTATTTTTACACTCGATCAATAGTGCAACACTTATTAGGTAGGCACTTCTGAAGTCAACATATCAAAACGTTTAGTGTCGGCGTATCAACATTACGCCGCCGATTGTCGCCCGATCGTTCAGGAAGCGACGGCGCGATGCGATCGTCTTTATTTGTACACTTTACAAATGCTATTTAAATACTAAGCTGCTTCTGTGCCCGATCTCAGATTTAAAAATCTGGTGCTATTGTTTTAGGGAAAGGTCTAAAGCTTATATACACTATTCTAGCCTTTCCTAAAGAGACAAAAATCTAGTAATATTATACGTAAATGAAAATGTATGTGACACGAACATTAAATATAAATCTTATCGTTACTCGTATAAATGGCCACAAGTTTCATGTCTATTACCAACATCATTATAGTCACAGCGTTCACGCAGATACCAAGCATCGCTGAATTCTAGATTTACCTAATAAGGTTCAAAGGTTATTATTAACATACCTATTTGCCCTACGCGTCGACAGAACCAAGATTCGAAATACGTTTCTGTGAGATCTGGACTTCTGGTATAATCAATACAAATATCAAACACAAATGAAAATAAGTTTCTGTTAAGAAAATCATTTTAGTTAAAAATTTTATTGCCGATTATACGTACATTTCTTTCAACATTGTTACACACAACTACTCATTGAACCGATTGTAAAGAGCGTAAACTCGGTACGATTGCCTTATTTTATTACATGTGTCTATTTTAAGGCCCTTAGTTATGCATCAGTTGCATAAATTACTATAATTTAACTTAAAATGCTTGTAGGTATAAACGAGGTGAACACCCATCATAATTACAATCCATGCTAATATTAAAAATGCGAAAGTGTGTCTGTCTGTCTGTCTGTCTGTTACGTCTTCACGCTTAAACCGCTGAACCAATTTGGATGAAATTTGGTATGGAGATAGTTGGAGTCCCTGAAGAATAGCCTTATCCACGATAAACGAATTAAAGGCGGACGAAGTCGCAGGCAGAAGCTAGTGGTATATAAAAATCTTTAGTAAGAAAAATAAAAAAATACTTTTAGAAAAATACTTTTAGGTATAACCCATATTATTGTCATAACAATTAACAAAAACGTTTAAATGGTCGTTTGCTTTTTTTTTAATCCAACACATTTATTGTGTTCTGTTAGAGCGAGTTGGCAAAAATGGAGAAAATTTAAATTCATGCCGTAATTAAATGCATCTATGCTTGAAAAATGGTACCACAAAGCAGGTTCATCTAGACTTACACGAAACCTTAGGGGCTCATGCTTCCCCTTATCTACGGTTGCGACGAGGTAAGCTGAGTTTAATAAGGGAAGAACTTGCACCAATGATGACGCGCGCTCTGGGCGCTTTAATACAGCAGGATCAAGTGAAAAAAAAATCGATTTATTTTTACAGATCGTTGTGTTACTGATCGTTGTATAGCTGAGGAAGTTAAGACCTCGATAGGTAGTGTTCATAAAATTAATATTAAAAACCGGCCAAGTGCGAGTCGGACTTGCGCACCGAGTTTTCCGTACAAAATATACGCTACATACGGCCGTATCTATATGAAAATCCAGCGTTAGCCGAGCCCGTCTCGGTCCCGTTTTACCCTTTGGGTACCGAATCCTAAAAAGTATCAGCTCGCTGGGTGCCCAGAATGCTTACGGGCGCACAAAACCAACCAGATTGAGGATTTCACAGGCCTGTTTGGATTTGGACTTGAACAACAAGATCTTGACCCATTTTTGGCTCAATTTATTACTATAGACGAAACGTGGCTTCACCGTGTCAGAAATGAAACAACAGTCCATGGCTTGAAAAAGGCCCTCACCTCCGATTCCTAAGAAATTTTAGGCAATTCCATCCGCCGGTAAGATCATGGGCTCTACTTTCTGGGATAGTCAAGGGGTGGTAATGATTGAATATCTTGATCACAGAGCTACTATTCCTAGGGTATAATATGCAGATCAAATGAAAAAAAGTTTGACATTATACGCGAGGCACGTCGGGGCAACATTTCAAAAAATGTGTTGTTCCACCTCCCGCGCATAAGTCGATAATGGCGATGGCTGCCCGTATAGATGCTGGCTTTGACTTGATGGAGCATCGTCCGTACTTATCGCTCC